>CM065374.1:12566741-14056741 GCA_033032245.1 Poecilia picta
TTCATATGTTCTCAGTTGGTGATCACAGAACCTGCATTTGAAAGATTATGGAATTTTATTTTTATTTATTTTGCAGGTAGCTGCTATGTTAGCACTCAGAAGGCAGAATCAGAAGAATATTTTATAAGATCTACGTCAGTGAGAGTGTTTTTTTAGGGATACAAAATATTGCATCATGGAAGGAATTAAAGCTCAACATTTGAAAAAGTTATGAAACTCCAAAACAAACTCATTCCTCTGCCTTTTCTGTCTCAAAGCCAGGAGGCAGAAGCACCTCCGTGGGGTATTCCCGACGGTAATAGATTTCAGCACCAGCCCAACTAATTTTCTTGAAAGAGGAGTTTGTGGGACTTAATGAGGCATAACTAATAGAGGTCCCACAATCATCAGCACCATGCTGGAAGCACCGTGGCAGGACAGAGCAACCATTGATTCTTGCTTCAAGCCTCTTGAGTTCCTAATCAGCTTCTTTTAGCCGTGTGTTTCAGGTCTGAAATATCCATTGTTGGCCTGTGTCACTGGAGGTCAGTAGTTATTAGTGGCAACTGAAAACAGTTTCTCTAACTACTTATGAGAAAACTGAATAAGATGCAGACGGGGACTTGGAGGGGGGATTACTGGCAGTGCAGCGAGTCCTGGTCGCCACAGAGGAGAATGTGACATGAGTTTCTAATAAGGGATGCACCCCCCACATCCCACCCCGTCATACCTAGCTAGACATAAACACGGATGCGTACTGCTAACCTGGTTCTTCAACTGTTTGTGCTTCCCTTGATGAATTTTCGGAAGGTTGTTTTGGATAAAATTGTAAGAACCGACCGGACATGTTTGACACAAAAGCAGCAGCAGAGCTCATTAAAGCATCATGAATGTAATTCCAAAGAATATTTATGCTTTCTTCAGGCAAAAGCCATCAGCAATTTTAAAATGCAGATACAGAATTCACGTAATGATCCAGGAACCAACTTTGTGATTTTATTCTCTGCACGGATCAAATTAATCACAAGTTAATGAAAAGATGCATTCATACCATCCGGCTGTTCTGTAGGGGTTCTTTTATGAGATACACATTCACCCTTGGAATATGTCTTTATATGTGGAAAAAATATCCACAAATAGAATTAAAACTACCAAGGCATTTAATTATCATATTTAAACAGCCTAGATGAGGAGATGAAGTGAAAATTTGTTAGCCGTGGAGTTCCTGCATTCAGAAATATGAAAAAAAGGCAAATTTACAGGACAAAAGAGTTCATCTCTGTCCTTCACAGCGCTCCTTTTTACGTTTGAACCAGCAAAGCAGTTTTTTCCCATCTCATCGTTGCCACGGTAATGGCCAGCTGCCAGTGTGAGGATTACTGGTTAATAGGACTGGGACTGGAGACCAGTTCAGTGAAGGTAAGCAATGGATAAGATCTGCGTGTCTTTAAAACTGCAAAGTTGTTTTGCAAAGTGTGATTGCCACTAAAATTGTCTTACTTTTATTATTTATTTATATATTTATTTTTGTGTTTGTTGTCATGTATGAATTAATCTTCATTCTGTTAGAATTTAATTAACATAATTGGCAATAAAATGTGATGACAAATTAAAAAAAAATTAAAAGGTAAAATTAAAAGATCTAAAAACTCAAGGACAAAATTTCATAAGAGCTCATAAAAGTGTCCAGGGAAAAAGCTAATAGGGGGCAATGATCCAACAGCAAACAGCCAAACTCTCACACACGCAATCTAACATGAATGGCAAAAGATAACAGAAGCAGCCATCACTCAACAGCTATGTGTGTCAAATTAAGCCCAGAAGGACATAATGATTTCTTCAAATATAACATGCGCTAATCTGCCCCCTCCAAAACTCGCAAGCGTCTCAATATGACTGTCCCAGAGGGCCATGGGGGCCAAACAGGACCACCCACTTTCTTTTCAATTATCATCTTGCAACAACCTGTCTCCTCTCCAGCATTCAGCAGGAGACACTGACTGCTCTCTAGAGGGAATTACAATTAGATGGCTGTTTGTCCCTCGAATAAACTTCCAGACAGTAGCTGACAATCTCAACTCTGTGCAGCACGTGACCCTGAGGACAAACAGGATTACGCCCTAAATCCCATGTTTCTTTACCCACTCCCCTCGCCCTCCTGAGCGGCGGTGGTCAGGATGCAGTGGGTGGTGAATAGGAGTGGGAGGGGGGCACATTGCTGGATTGCCCTGCAAACTCTGCAAAAAGACTAATTGCATGCAACAAAAGTAATATTTAACTAATATAAAAAAAGGAGTGAATATAGAATAATGTGTTGTGTGTGAAGCTGATCACCTTTGGTTATCATTCATGTTTAACTCTTAAGCTGAAGCTTGCAGGGCACCAAAACATTTGAAAGAATCCACCAAAAAAATAAAGTAATTCACAAAAACATCTTTTTCTGTAGGTCATTTGTTTATAGGTAGAAATACAAATAGATTCAAGAATTATTTATTTTAAAGGGCTATCTGTGCCTCGCAAATATTTTAACACCTTTCGACCTTTGTCACATTTTGCCACATAGCTATAAACTTAAATGTAACTCATGAGGATTTGATTCTCCTGAGTCAATACTTTGTGGAACCTCACTGCAATTACAGCTGCAAGTTATTTAGGGAACGTATCTACTAGATTTGCAGATGTAGTCAACATTTTTCCCCTTTTTAGTCTTGGGGAAAAAAAAAACTCAAGCTCAGTCAGACTGGATGGATAGATGCTGTAAACAACAACATTCAGTTACTGACTTTGACTAGGCTATTCTGACATGACTATACGTTTATCCAAAACATCCAATCATATTTCTGGATGTGATGGATGGGTAGAGTAGCTCTCTTACTGCTCCCCCACTTAGTCCCCACTCAGTTCCACCAAACTAGTGACAGCAGCAATTAGTAAACACCTGCTGGACCTGCAGGTCAAATGAACTTATCCAACAAGCTGCTTCTCTGTCTTTGTCTAACTCTCCTAAGAACTGTTGTAAACAGCATAAAGGAAAGCCATTGTTGTGATGACATGCTGAAGACGCCATGTTGGAAAGAGTAGAAACTTCTCAAAGAAGACGGGAGCCAATCTCAAGGCATCGATTTGCAAAGAAAAACGTATTTTGAGTCATGTTTGATTCAGTTATTTTTATAACTGACGGTAACATAATTATTTGATTGTGCTATCAAATGCTACTATGTCGCTGGACAATACATGCCACCCCTTCAAGTCTTTTTATAACTTGTTTGGCAGATCACTCCATCAGCCCATCAAAGGGTGCTAAAATGTCCTGTAAATTGCAAATATGACTTATTAAAATTTAGCCCAAACTAAGACAATAAAAGTCAGTCTTACTTAGGCTGACAAACACTGAACGAGGTTAAAATTTGAACATGTCTCCGGAAATTATGGTATTTGTTGTTGTATTTGTGCCTTTTTGTGCTACTTTTGGAATGACTTCTGTTTCCTTGAATGGCCTTCAGCTCAGGTATCCACAGGACCCTTCCACTGTAGATAATGACACTCTTTTACCAGCTTCAGCCGGCATCTTCACAAGGTCTTACTTTTTTTTTCTCAGGTTGATTTGCACATTTTATACCAAAACACATTAATTCCCAGGATGAAGAACATTATCATATAATAATCAATTTAATTTATAATGCATTTTCATTAATAAAAATCTCAAAGTGCTATTATCCCATTATCCCATATGTCATGATGGTTGCATATTCTTATGCTACAATACATACAATGTTTATTTAAGTATATCAGTATGTCAATATGTAAACCAAGGTATGAACCAGACTTGAGATCCACAGTTCTTTTTCTGATATGTTACTTGAATTAGTTTTTTAAGTCACCAAAGGAAGTGCTTCCTTTGAGACCTTTTCTTAGAATTCAAAGAGAGGTGTTCCTTAGTTTGACTCAAATGTTGCTAAATCAGAAGCTAACTAAACCTGTAACATCATAGGCTTTCTCAAAAGACTTTGAAGGCATTGTAATCTTAATGTATATAAAACATTTCCTATATCAATCAATTCCCTTTGTCAGTTAGGATATTTTTCTTTAATCCCAACTGACCTAAAAACAAGGAAAGTCAATTTTATTTGAATCCCAAAGGATGGGAGAAAAGTTTATTTTTATTTAACTTCTGAATGTGTAGCTGCAAATTTGAACATTGTGCATCTCAAATGATTTAATACACAAACCCAAGCATAGGCTCCTTCTATTTGTCTTTATTTGGATCTCAAGGTGTATTTTCTGTTCATTAAAACCTCATCAGCACAAATAGTGATCTCAGAATTTGTTTCTGAAACACCAATTAAAAGACAGTCCACAAGAGACAAAGGTTCTGTTTCAGATAAATACGGGCCAGTGGACTTTGAGTGTTTATTCGCACCTCTGCAGCCAGCTGGCTATACGAAAGCATAGAATGGGTATATTGACTCCTCCCTGCAGGGGGTGGTAGCACAGCAAAAGGGAAAACGGACTCTTTTTCAAGTCCCCTCTCCACAATTCAGCAGACCCAATCAAAGGGCCTCCAGAACTCCCTTTGTGGGGGTAGAAAGTGGACAAGGGTGGGCATTGAGAGGGAGGGGGACGAGTTTGGGGCGCCCGTCCCTAGAGCGTCTGCTGTCCTTTCTGTGCGGTCAGCCACACTTCACATGTAATTAGCAGTCAGATTCAGAGGCCCCTAACCAGCAGGACATGTTAAAACTGCCCTAATCAGGCCTAATCCTGGTTTTGTGTCACACATACCCATCCTGTGTCTTACCTATTCCGTCTGCTGTATTGATTAGGAGATTCTATAGGGTGGTCGCTATAGACTACTATAAGTGTGGCTGTCGAACCATGGATTGAGTAGTTAGATTAAACAATGTTTCGGTTTGAGTAATTTAATCTTGAAAGAGCTCAGCAATGGCTGACAAAACTCAAATGTAAACAATAAAGTCATTGCAAACTACACAAATTAAATTTTTACCAGTTATTATTCAGAATGATAATCCAAGTCGTAGACATACTATGTTTTCTCCTACAGGGTCTTTGAAAAAAAAAAAACACACTGACACAATAGTATCCACTGCGATGGTAAATGAAAAGTGAAGGCAAAGTAGGTCATATTGTGAAGTGGGAAGGAAACATGTGGTTCTTCTTTTCAGCCATCGATACTTTGATACTCCTAAAACAAAGTCCACTGCAACCATATAAAATCAAAACTCAAATTAGTAAATGTCCACTTTTCTCAGTACAAATATCTCTAGAGAAGCTGCATTAGTTGTACACTCCACAAATCTTACCCTCATGGATTAAAAACAAAGTTATTACGACAAGAAAGACTTAGATGGCTTTGAGAGATAAGATAACCTCAACCAGCATAGTGAGATACTTCCAAAGGAAAAAAAAAAAAGCAAGATCTCTCGTGACCTGAAGAAAATGTTGAACAATAAAAAGAGAGTATTTAGGGAGGGAGACAAGGAAATATGGAGGAGTATATAGAGGCAGCTTAAAGTCAAGATTAGAGGCAGCGTACAGGATCATTCTGGAGAACAAATTCCACCAGAACAATATCTGGAGTTTGAGTGGACAGTGATTTGGTTTAGGATCAAGTTCAGCATCTAGCTCTCCTCCCCTCAGGTAAACCACCTTGGTCATGATCCCTTCTGCTTCTAAATGTTTGTCTGTAAAACGATTCAAGGGGATTCTTGTGGTTCCTTTGTCTTCAAACCTGTCTTTTTCTGAAGTGAGGTGAAGAGGCAGCTGGACAGACTGTACAAGACTGTAGGTCCAACCCCAGAGACCTGACGATTTGTCCAGAGCTGCGGAGTGGGATTCTTCTGCATCTGTTCAACCTTAGCCTGAAACAAAGGAGAAGGTCCTCAATGAGCCCTCAGTGATTATAGACCAATTGCCCTGACATCCCTCATCTCGGAGGCCACAGAGCAAGGGTCCGAAAGTCCAGTCCTCGAGAGCTACCACACTGTAACTTTTAGATGCTCTGGAACCTCTGAAGATCATTGTGCAAAGAATATAATAAAGTATGTTAAAGTATGCGTTTATAAAATGCATGCATTGCATAGAACCCTCTTGATCACCTAAAAATGATGAAGATTGTCTGACTGTTGCAGATGCTTCTTCAGGCCCACTGTAATACAGGAAGCAACAGGGAAGCCTTCCTTCCCAAAGTCATCACTATTAACAACAGAAACTTGGATAACATGAGTTACCATAACATTTCATCTCCCTTTTAGGTTATTAAAATGCTTTTGAATTTAATTTAAATTTGAATTAATGATGTCTTCAGGTGTGCAACAAGGAAAACTTTGCGTTCTAAGAGAAATATGAACATCATACAGACCTTCATCACTGACTTTCAGAGCAACTGCTTTTCAACAAATGTTTCTAAAATGCATATTTGGTATAGAATTCCAATATATTCAAATATAGAATTCCAGGAAAGGAACCTCAGACTAACTGTGAGTCAAGGAGGGAGAAGTGTCATGGTTTGTGGATGTTGTGTGGCAGCAGGACCAGCCCAGCTCATCATCATATAATCAACCATAGCTCTTCTCTATATCAGAGAGTGATTGAAGGAAATATGAGAAGATGTGAAAAACCAGCTTAGTTTAGAGAGGAATCAAAAGATGCAAACAGGACAGTGACTGAAAACATACCAGTACATTCAACAAGGACTAAGTGAAAACTAAAAAACGGTCTTAGAGCGGCTGAGTCAAACCCAGATCTTTATCCAGTTAAGATGCTGTAGGTTGATTTTAAAAAAGGCTCTACACGGATGAAACCCCTCAAACACAGCGTCAAGAGTTTCTGTACAGATGAGTGCTGTACATATTTCTTTTGTTCTATACCTGTAATTTAACAAATTTCTACTTTGGAATAACACCAAATCAAAATTAGACATTGATACGTAAACAATTCTCAGTAAATAATTGGATATTTAAAGAGGTGTCCTATTTTGTTACCCAACAATTTTTTTTTCTGTAAGTCTCTTCAAATTACCTTGAGAAATGAATAGCCCTATACACAAATGAATGTGTCATTTTTCCCTCACTAAATTAGACATTTTGTCAAATGGTTTCTCCTTTCAAATAGATTATTCATTGCCTTGTTTGGAAACATTAATTGCACCCTTTGCAGGTTTACTCAAATAAATATATTTATTTTATTGTAACATTATTAGAAAAATCATAATTAATCTCAAATGCTTGAAATGCCCTTCCTGTATGAAAATGGTAATTTGGTTGCACCATGCTGTAATTTATCACTTATCATAAGCTTTTGGTCATTAACTAGTCTACAGAGTTAATTAAAGACTAACACATAGACTCTCAAAGATTGAAGTGAATAATGAGATATTTTTTTTCTTTTTTGAATGGAGAATGTTTTTCTCATCCGCTTTGTATCTGATAATTTCTTAAATACTAATTAATGTGTTGTCATAAGAGATTAATAAGCAACAACCATAATGAATATCATGTTAAATAAGGACAAAAGCGGCAAGAAAGCACACTCTAGGGTTACATTTGTATTCTTTAGTTGAAATTAAATTTATGCACACTCTAATATAATTTAACTTGTATTATTTGAATTTAAATAATTTAATACTTCCGTTAAATTTGCATTGTCTTTGTTTTACAGCCTTTTATATTTAACTTAATGTCATCTGTACTGAAGTCAGTGTGGTCCATCAGAATCTTAATAGTGGCTGTCCTATTTGCCTGATTCAGTAGATTCAAAGACTACTTAAGAAACTTTGGGTGGGAAAATGAGGTCATCAACATTAGCGGTATGGATGAATTTTAATCCAAGTGCTGAACCATGGAGAATGGATTGGGTAATTACCATACTTTCCAGTGATATAAGGCCACAAATTAAAATCTAAAACAACTTCTCAAGTGACAACTCATCTAATCAGAGGGGGAGAGGGAGGAAGAGCGACAATCAAACTGAGAATTTGCTGTTTACTGATTGCTCTAATCAAAAATGGCTTCTTCAAACACAGCTAATTGGTCAGTTTACTCACGGCACGGAGAGGCAAATGTAGAGGGGCCACTGTCGTGATTTGAAGGACCCAAATATGTCCCATTTGCATTGAGTGCCACCAGAATACACTTGACTCCCACAAGTTATCAGCAAACCAGACAATTATTCATCAAGCACAAATTGGCACATCAAAGTCAAATCAGCGAATTACCGCCAGAAAGACCCCAAAGCAAGAGCCGAGAGAGGAAATGTGGCCTTTGATTGACCGCGATGCCCTTCGTTCTGTGCATCCGCTCTATACAGCAGAGTTCTGCTCGCTTCAGAATGCTTTGGGCTGCTGCACATCTAAAGCAACATGATGATTGGAGAAAATATTAATAATAATAATAAAAAAAAATAAGATTAGCTGCAAACATGTATTTCTAAGCAAGTGGAAATGATTTGTAAAAAGTGAAAATTTGTTATGACAAATTCCATTTCAGCAAACTAAAAAAAATATATGCAGTCTATATAAAATGTAGATTTTCTGTAAAATCAAAAATAAACCTTTTCAACAAAAGCTCTTGAAACACTTCGCAGACTGAAAGGCAAAGTAATTGTTTGATTTCCAGCATTTATCCAAAGCTTAACCTGTATTTGGTTCTTTAATTCTTAAAGTAAGAAGATGTTGGTGACAGGACAGTTTGGCACCTACATTTATGAAAGAAAACATACTAGTAGACTAATATATTGTAAATAAAAACAAAATAATAATTTCATTTAAAGAAAAGAGGTATCCAAACTATTTTTCCATTTATGAAAAATACATGGAAAAAAGTTTAGCATTTGTTTGCACAACAAAATACTAAATATGGCATTTGTCTATGCAACCCTTGGCAACGGGATTCTTAGATGTCATGATTTGACTGTAGGAGTATCACAATCTTTGCTACAAATGTTTGATGACAACTTATGGATGAGAGCTGTATTTTTACAAGGTGTTCATGTTATGCAATGCAAACTGCAACTCTCACAGTCAAATCATAACTCACAAATGTTCCTAAAGGTAAAGCTGTAGATATTTATCTGGAATTCAGGTTTTCCCATTCATGCTCATGTTTACTATGTTGTTTGATTCCTGACTGAGTAAATTAAGAGTACTGACTGGCAATGATGCATCTCATTCTCACACTGCATATAAATTATAAACTCTCACTTTATGCATGAGTGCATAGAGTGTGTATGATCATTTGGATACACTCGAGAGGTTTCTTTGTTTAGCTGTAAACTTTAATGACCCTGAAACACCAGAACATAAAAAGGACAGACTGGTGAACTTATATGCAGATTTATGCAAATCCAAGAGTTAGATAGCATTACCATATTATCTAATATATAAAATAATTGAGTAGAAATAAAAAATAAGGAATGAAAGCAATTGCAGCCAATCCTTAAGCTTCAAATGTGTTTGAAGCTTAAGGATATACTGTATATATATATATATATATATATATATATATATATATATATATATATATATATATATATATAATATATATATATATATATATATATATATATATATATATATATATACTGTATATATATCAGAGCTTTATATCAGAATTTGTAAAATCTGACAGATTTACTAAACCAAATTGCTTTATCGTGACTATTCTCCATATTAAACCCTCATTGATGCCTACAGAATCTTCCAAAGATATAAAATCCTTATTGCCCTTCTGAACATAAAGGTATGCATCTGCTCTGGACAAATGAGTGAATTCCCAGACGGATTGAAGGATGAATATTCTATTCATAAATTGGATTATTGAAGGTCAGACAATGTAAGGTTCTTTGGGAGAGATCTTTATATCGTAATAGAGCACATTAGGAGCCAAAGGGTGGGAATGTGCTGCTACTTGGCAGAGAAGAGCTTCTAACAGAATACGGTCCAAAAGCATTGAGGCGCCTTTGGAAATTTCAGATTGTGTTGCAAATAGAAGCGATAATGTATTTTCACAGGATTTTAGATGTTAGACAAACATAGGATGATGTGTAACAACAAGGCACATCACTTTCAAACTGTTCATAATTAAAAATCTGAAAAGTGTGCCATGAATTTATATCCATGTACTGTTTGTCAATAGTTTTTTAGAACAGATTTTTGGAGTCTGTCCTTACCAGCTCTGAAAATCTACAGCTAAAGATTAGCCCATTTTTCTTAAAGCAAGTTTCCTGGTTGCTTTTCTGATTAATACTTTCCTTGCGTACTGTTAGGTCCATCCATGACAGGAAAGAAAGGAGTAAAATACATACACAGTCCAGTCACATTAATGTGACCACCACGTACTTTCCACTTCAGAGTTAAATAACCAATCACAGAAGGCAGGTGGCAGCACAGTGCAGTTGAGCGTATATAAAGGGTGTGTGTGGGCTTCGGAAAACATTTCAATCGTTGGCGTAATGCAGAAACGAAGCGATTTATCCGACGTCCAAAAGGGCATGATCATTGGCTTTCGGGCCAAGGGTGGAAGCATTTCCGAAACGGCTGAGTTTGTGAACTGTTCGCGTGCCGCCGTGGTAAAAGTGTACCGTGCATGGCAAAATGGGACTGTCCAAAATCAACGACGTGGCAAATGTGGTGCACCACGGGCCATAGATGACAGAGGCGAACGACGGTTGCGGAGATGCGTTCGGGCAGATAGACGGGCTACCGTTGAGCAACTGACCACTAAAATGAACCAAGGGGCTACCACAAGTGTCTCCCAAACCACTATTCAGCGAACATTGCTGCGTCTGGGCCTCCGAAGCGGACGCCTGGTTCGTGCACCTATGCTGACTGGTGTTCATCGACGACGAAGGCTAGAATTTGCACGCCAGTACAGCAGCTGGACGTCCACTGAGTGGCGACAGGTAGCGTTTTCAGATGAATCGCGTTTTATGCTCCATCGGACAGATGGACGTTGGCGTATAAGGCGTGAAACCTCTGAAAGGAACCACCCTGCAACCATTGCAGGAACGGTCCAAGCTGGAGGCGGGAGCATTATGGTCTGGGGAATGTTTTCCTGGCATTCTCTGGGTTCACTGATTATTGTGGAAGGCACGATGGATCAATACAAGTACGCATCTGTCCTTGCGGACCATGTCCACCCCTACATGCGCATTGTTTTTCCTAAGGATGATGGCATCTTCCAGCAGGACAATGCGAGGTGCCATACAGCTGCCAGTGTACGTGCGTGGTTCGAAGAGCACCAGGATGAGTTTACCGTCCTCCCCTGGCCAGCAAACTCACCTGACTTAAACCCAATCGAGCATCTGTGGGACCATCTCGATCGAGTTGTTCGCGCCATGGATCCTCAACCGCGTAATCTAGCGCAGCTGGCCACGGCATTAGAGTCGGCATGGCTCAACATCCCAGAGAAGACCTTCAGGGACCTAAGTGACTCTCTTCCTGCACGTCTCGTAGCAGTTCGCTCTGCGAAAGGTGGTTATTCTGGCTTTTGACAGATGGTCACATTAATGTGACTGGACTGTGTACATAGAACAAGCAGACTGGAAAAAATACAGGATCCCAGAATGACCTGTATTAGCTATTATTAGTAGTACACAGGAAAGAGGGGTGTCACAAAATAACTTCTTTCCCTGCATCTGCAAAGAAACCCTGGATTCAAAATTGGTCAGTCGCCCATAGATTTAAAGGATTCTACATGGTTAAACCAAACTGCCAAACTTATTTCTGATTTCCTTAAAGAATTATAGACTTCTCCTGAAGATTTTTACACCAGAAATCTTGTTCAAGTAAAAGAGAGCTCTTTATTTTATTGTGTGTGGTGCTAATCTGCTTAAGTGGAAACAAGCCAGTGAGCTTGAAGCAAAACCATTCATTTTGTAATATAAACATTTATTTTGATGACTAGTAAGTCACCTAGTGAGTCATTTTACTCCTGCAACATGGATTTACTCATTTTCATTGTGGTTTTCCTATCCGATCCTTGCAGTAATCTCCTTAAAAATGTAAAAACTGGGTCGATTATCTCAGCTGTTCATGATAAGGTTAAAGATTCTGCTATTGCTAAAACTAATATAGCCACTACTGATTCCTCTGTGTTTACAACACAAGTCATTTATTTTGTGCAACAATCAGATTTAGCAGATCGCAGGTGCTCATAACTCATAAATGTTAATTATACGGACCATCCCTTATTTCCATGCATAATATGATTACAAAACTGAGCATAAGCTTGCAGAATATGCAAAAACAGCTGTTGGAAGTATTCATGGTGGGGTGGTGCTGGTGGGGTTGATTTAAATCTTAAATTTTACAGGCAATCAACAGGTAACAAGAAGGTCATCCAAAGATTTCCCACTTAAACTTCACAGAGAATTTATTTGTCCTGTAATTTAACCGGTGATTTTCCATTCCTCTAAGTTCACTTGTTCTCTTTCTTCACCCAAAGCATATGCATTTAAGTACATGATTTTTAAACGGTGAATCTGTTTCTTTACTACTAAGAGTAATGTCTTTACTTTGCAACTCTGAGCAAACATAAAGCACAAAAGAGTCTAACTGCATTTATGAATTTAATCTCTCAGAAGCCCAACATTTTTATGGCTTACTCACCTCATTAGTAATTACAGTATACCTGGGGCGACAAGGACTAAACCCTTACAAGTCAACAGTTTAGACTTGACACCAACATTTGACAGTCACAATATTTTATTAAGTTGAAAATCAGCTCACATAAATTATTCAAACTATGTACAATATTTAGTAATAGCTGATATTCAGAGAAGTTAAAAATGTTGAAATAAATTTAGGTTCGATTTGTTTTAGTACAGTTTAAGGATTGGCTAGTTAGCTTATACTATTATTCTCTCCCTTGGTGTCAAGAAGAGGGCAGAACAAATTAGCAGGACCAGTTTCACTGCATGGATCTGGCAAGCAGAACTGCTCTTAGAGCTTACTGTCCCTCTATCAAAGAGTAGTAGTGAAATGGCAGAACCATGAAACCACAACAGGATAGGCTAGTAGAACCCAAACAGCCTCTGCTGAACCACAGACGGATGGTTTTCTTTTCCTTCTGGTGCTGAAAGTTGACAAATGAAAAGGTGGTTCTAAAACTATAGATTACTCAGCCTTAAATTAACATCACATTCAGTAACTTATTTCCTACCTTCAAACTTGGAAAAACGCTGATAAAAGATGTGCATTAAAGTTAAACTTTAAGGGGTGGTGTTATGTAAAATTGACTTTTATGAGCATTGTACCATTTTATAATATTATTCCCTCCTCAGATACAAACATGGAGGGTTGTTTTTATTCTTTCATTCATGTTTGAGAATCTTATGTGACATTCATTTGTGGATACCTGAATGAAAAACTCTGCCTCTAAGAGGGCCTCTGCCTGGCCCCACCCCCACACAGGTCCTTCAGACTAGTGGCAGCAGCGTTTAGCAAACACCTGGTGGAAGTGCTCATCAGCTGAGCTTCTTATATGAACTACTTCTTGGTGCAAAGCTCCTAAGGACAAAATAAACGACATAAAAAGAATTGCTATGATGACGTGCTGGTAAAGAACAAGACATTCTTAAAGAGACAGAGGTCCAATTTCAAGGCATCAAATTATGAAGTAAAATTTTGTTGCAGGCATGTTTGACATTTGCACCCTTTTTTGAACAACTGAGGGCAACACAGTTACTTTACTGTGCTTTACAATGGCTCCATGTATCTGGAAAACACATAATGTCATCCCTTGAAACAGCTTAGATAATATATAGAATGTTAAATTTTCCTTGTTTTCCTGAAATAAAAGTTTTATCATGAAACCATCAAAAATTTGAGAGTGGTTAATAACAATTCACTTCTTAATGATATACAGTTTGATTTTTCCCTTCCCTAAAATAATTAATTTATAATAATCATTTAGTCATCTTTGTGATAGGGATGGTGGGATACATTTTAAAGTAGAACTAAAACATAATTTACTGTCTTTTTCCTACGACTGTAGCTGCAGTGAAATCTTGTGTCAAAAAACGTCACTAGAAAAAAAAGGCAGGCAGCGTGGTAAGAGGATATGAATGGACCATGTGACAAATATTGATGGCACTTGTGTTTCGATGCAGAGGGAACCAAATTCATGGGGCTAATTGTCAAAATACCTCTTCCCTTTCAAGCACTGCAAGACTTGAGGGTACTTGTTTGCCTCTTCTGCTCTGATGATACAATAACTCCAAACAAGTTTACAGCCTCAGGAGTGACAGCTCTCATTTGTGTGTTCTGAGGTTCATACTTACTTTTATCACCACGAGAGCTGAGGGCACCTTTTGAAGCTCTTAGCAGTGCCACTATGACCTAATGGTACATTTTACCACCATGACACACTTAAAGGTAAAAAAAAAAAATCCTGGTGCTTTAGATTATTTTATAGAGCATGGATCTCATGAAGAGAAGGCAATTTCTCAATTAGACATAAGTGACCTTTTGTGCCCTTGAGCAACATCAGAGCCGCAGTGCATCTGTTTGGTCACAAGCTAATAACACCTTTGAAATCCCAGCCGTAAATAAACACTGGCAGGCAGTCAGAGCCCTGTTGATTCAAGTTGGGCATTAGCATTTCTACTCTGTGTTAATTGTTGACCCTGTATTCCCCCAGCGAAGAGCGCCGAGCGTGCCGCCTCCTAGATAACAGCCAGTGTTAATGATGGGGAGCCCAACCAATACCCCCGCTGTTTCCTGGGCTAATCTACGCTGATCACCTTTACTAACATCTCTATTATCAACAGATTTTAGTCATCAACAAGGAATTACACGAATGACACTTGCTGTGACCCGATCGCATGAAGCATGTGCGCGCAAGTATGTTTCTTAACACGCTTATTCCCTTTTGGAGAAGGAGAGTCAGTTGGAGGTTGCAAAGGTGAAGATTTGCAAATGCAAAAACATCCACCGGACTCACATTATGCATTAGCTTCTTTTCAGAGTCATATTCTCACACAGCGAAAGATCACCGGGCCCCCTGCATGCATGCATGCATAAGAATATAAGACGCAACTCCCTCAGATCATTTAGTATTATTATTGCATTCAGGGAACGATACAGCGCAGGAAATCTGTGGCAGCTCTGCTATGCTCTGGGGCGGGCACAGACATATCTCTAGTGGCTATGGGAGAGCGTACCATGAATAAATTTATCGCTGTCCCCAGGAGATTGCCTTCAATCATGAAACATAAGGTGTCAGTGCTGCAACCCTGTGTGCTTGTGCAAAATTACCTTCCACCAGATTGCTGAGCTGGGTCTAATAGGACCGGGCAAAAGAGACTGAAGAGGACGGGCTGCTAATTAATCTGGCCAAAGTCAGAGCCCATGTCCTGGGCTCCGCTGATAGCTGAACAAGTTGAGGCAGGAGGATATGCATATTTTCAAATATGCACGTGCTCCAAAGGTGAAAAAAGAGATTACGTTTTAAATTTGGGGCACATTTGTATTTTTGTCCCTCTAAAAGCAGACACAAATTAAGAGGAGAATTTCTAAATTAAATGGATCCATAAGAGGTAAAGAATCTGAGCACAGCTGTTCCATCCACTTTCTCAAAAGCTCTGACCAGTTTTCAAGTCCCCCGGTGAAGAGCAACGTCTATGCAGCATGATACTGCCACTACCATGTTTTAGCAGGTGCACTGCAAGTACAATAAAAGAAGCACATTTCAATTCTTACAACAAATTCTCACCTGGATTTGGGTAACATGTCTGACATGGCCATTCCAACACATTCTAAGCCATTCAAAAATGTTCAGTTTTTTTTTTTTTTTTTTTTTTTTCATTTTCTTCTGCTAAGTTATTGTTCCTCTGATTTGGACCGAGGCAAACTATGGTATCCTTGTTATGACTTTAATTTGCAGATTATAAACGTGTTCCAACTTTTAACAGATTAAACAATCTGAGCTGTGGATGTCTGCAGCTCATTCAGATCTAACATAGGCAGTTTATGACTCTATTCAAAGCATAACCCGTCAGAACGATGTCTTGATTGGTTTGCAGTAGAGTTAGGTTGATCGCAGATACATCCTAGTGTATCTAAGGCAGCTGAATATCTATTAAGAGCAAAACCTAAAAAATATTCAGATCCATGACTAGAAAATAATGTTACATACCACCACTGGATAAAACGTGTCCAGTCAAACGAACTATAATATTACAGGCCATATCATGTATTCCACACAGGCTAAAATATTAATGCCTCAATTTACATACAGATTTTCATGCATCTAAAAGCAGAAAACTCTTTACCAAACCATTTTCTCATTTGAATAATAGGAGGTTTTCTGAGATCCTGTTGATTGACTAAACAAAGAAATGGCTGCTGCATTAAAGCAACTGTTTATTGCCACTGATATGGTGGCATATGTATAATTTTGCAGTAAATGGATATTAACCAATACTGAAACCAGGGATTTAAATAATGGCAGGTATAATCATTCAACCTCCAGATGTGTTTTCTGCCTCATACGCAGGGTTAAAGAATTACAGTGTAGTCAATTACATTTAGCAGGTCACAGAAATTGATTTACTGCCGAAGGAATTTTTTTTATTTTTTCTGCTGGGTTTTGGCTCTGCGGCAGCATTCTGCTCACATAATCAAGGACGAGCGCTGCCTGTCTACCCAATCTACTACTTGGTCCCACAGGAAAAAATGACTTGCAACTGGAAAACCTGCATGAATACTAATTTGCCTACTTGGGTTTAACAGCTTTTGCAAGCCAATCTCACAGGAATTTGCAGAATATGATGTCTTTTCGTTTTTCCATATTAATTACCCACTGCTGAAAGTAGGGATGGGAGAAGATGGGGATGAAGAAAGAGAGAGTAAAAAAAGGAAGAGGGAGAAAAAGAAACAGAACCATGGGAAATAATAATAAATGTGACACTCTGCCCTCCATTTTAAATGTAGTTAATTGTAATGTGATCAGAAGCATCTCAGGCAGGAAGCCCTGTGATCAGAGCATCAGCTTGGGCCTCTTCATTAAGCTCAACACGAGCAGACTGCACCAGACACGTAGCTGAGAGATCACACAAATTGAACAAACAGAACATTTGTGAAGTTTTTTTTTTTTTTTTTTATCTTGTGCTTTTGAACTTTTCGGTCAACTGTGCATAACACATTTTAATCTGAATTTAGTAGAAAATGTAGAAGAAAGATGCCATCACTGCTGGAAGGATAACAAACTGGTCAGTTGTATTTTATATCAATTTGCCTCATTGGGTAATTTTGAGAATTCATAAGTCGTAAGACCAAAAGTATACAACAAATTAAGGAACATCTTTTTTTTTTTTTTTTTTTTTTTGCTGTTGCATACCTGACAGTCTAGTACAAAATCTAAAAGTTGACTCCATTCTATGTAGGGTTGATAGAGCTCCTCAATCAAGATAACTTCATAATTAATGTGGAACAAAACAGCACCAAACACAAGAACCTTTTATGAAACTGTAGACTGCTAATGTTTGCTAACACAGTCAGGACTTTTGCACCAATAAAAAAATATATACTTTTAAAAAAAAAATAGCCATTGTACGTCTGAGCAGCTTTTAGCTTCCTTCACTAAGAATAATTTTACTTCCAAAAAGCTCACAGTGATGTGACATATTTCTGCTATAATTAAGGGAACTATCACCAATAATAACATCAATTCAAAAAGTCTCTTTAAATCACAAATTTCTTGGCTCTATTTCATAGTTGGGTAATTTCTGAAAGCAGTTTGTTGGATTTAATTAGAGATATGCAAGTAAATGGGACTGCAAACACCAAACCTTTTGAATTTTTCTTTGTAAAATGCTGAAAACTATAAATCCTTTTCTTGGTACTTTTTTTGTATTTTGTGTTATTCTTTGTGCATCTGTCACATAAAAACTCTTAAAAGTATTGATGACTAGTGATGTGGCAGTGTCACATTGGGATTGCAAACAATAATATTAAGATAACTAATTTAAAGCTGCAATAACAGTTATAAAACAGGAACAACATTTTGACTAAATACAGTACTATGTGTGGTAAAAAAAAAATCAGAAACACCCAGATTAACTTAAGAAAAATGTACTTATATGTTTTGTTTTGTAAAGCCTTTGGAAATAGGAATACGTTTTATGCCTTTCTAAGTGGTTACCTAAGAGATTAATACACATATTTAACTAAATGCCAAGTAAAGTCAAGCTTACCTGTATAGCACATGTCAACGTCAAGCCGGTTCAAAATTCTATCATGAAAACGTTGTACAGCCATCAATTATGAAACAAGAAATAAACATTTCAATTTGTCAAATGCCATCATCAAAACCATCAAGCAAATAAACATCAAATACATTGATAAATTTTCCATTTATTATGGTACTATTCATCAAAGGCAACTCCAAACAGGTGGGTTTTAAGTCTTGATTTAAAGGAAATGTGTTTTGCAGTTTTCTGGAAGTTTGTTCCAGATTTGTGGTGCACTGAATGCTACTGTTTTATATTTTTGATTAAATTAGATACATGATGACAGATGTTCATAATCACCACCATACCAACTTTATGCTCCACCAAGCAAAATCAAGCATACATCCAGAACTATGAAAAAGGCATCTGTGCTGGTGAAAGGCAAATGTAACAAACATTTTGTTTCAGATTGGACTTAGATTAGAAAATAAATTAGAAAAGAGAAAATAAATCAGCTCATTTTTTTATCACAGACTAAAGTAAGCATAGAAGCAGTTCAAACTTGAACATGGGACACTGAAATGGATACATTATGTAGGATTGAACAGAATCGTAGCTTCGTAATCTAAAGATGAAACACGTGACATCGATCTGCAAAGACATTGGAGGCAGACATGGATGGGAACAACAGTGTTTTTGTTATTTCTCCTCCCAGAAGCATCATCATAATAAGGTCTTTAGAGGTCTGTGCTGAACAGATTTTCACTTGGCCCTTTGTGTCAAAGATCCTCACCTGGTCCTTGTAGTCAGGGCAGAAGGGAGCAAACCTTTCTGCCCCGACGATGGAGACAGCCTTCCTCTGTGACACATGCTCTTATTCACAGACCTCATTCATGTGCAAATCATCCTTGGACCCATTGTTCACCTGCTGCACACTCAAATATGCGCTAAAGTAGTGCTAAATTTAACGGTAGGTAGGGCTGGAAAAAAAAAAACATTCAGTGCTGTCACAACTATGACAGTATCAAATTTAACATGTATTTGTTTTTGTTTATAGTGTGAAAATTAAATTACATGCTCTTCGCTGGAACAAAAGCCAACACAAAGAAGTCTTTTTTAACAGCTTCATTATAAAAAAAGATCAAAAGGGAATAAAAATCCACAAAGATACACTACACATGATAGTGTAGTGTGATTTAGCCAACTAGGGTTATGTTAATACACCAATTAATCTCACAGTTCGTGAGAAATCAATCAGAAAGATGAAATCTTTAAATTTCTATTGAGGTATTTTTCTTTGGGGAAAAAAAATGAGAGCGGAAGATTATTTTTAGATCAACTGACAAACATTTATCAAAGACACCAACAGTTTTACATGACAAACTACAGGTAAAAGTTGAACATCTTATGCCCAGAAAACTAAATAATCCAAATATTATTAAATCCTAAGGATTGACCAGTCTCTCAAAAGTCTAACAAAATGGGTTTTGTATCTTAATTTATATTCTAATTTGTAGGATAATCCTACTCAGGAAAAAGAAAACTGCAACAGAACTCTCAGAAAAAGAAGTTTCAAAGCCAACGACAACCATCAGATTAAGATTCAAAAACCCAAGAACCAGATGAAAAGACTAGACCCAAAATTCCTTCTGATACTAGCAGGCTCTCAGTTCTGGAGCAGGTTGTTAGATGTTCTGTTGATTCTTCACCTTGAACCGAATCCAGGTTGGATTTGAAATAAAATATTCTTAAATACATTTTAAGTGGGGCTGACTGCATTTAGTTGGATACTATAGGTTTTATTTCTAATTGTATTTTTGATAAAATGCAGAAATGAGTCAATTATATATATATATAAATGTTTAATAACAAAATAAATTAATAGATAAACTAAGTCATTGCATGTGTTTTGCCTGAAACTGTCTATGTGTTACGATGCTGATCTGGCTGTCAGTGAATCCACATATTGAGCAGAGCAGAGAACTGTCCTCGGTGCTGAAACGTTGGAATACAACCTATTTTCTTTACGTCCTTCTCGACAACCTTGTGTGATAAAGTGGCTTCTTTGTATATTTATTTACTTTAGTATACTCACGAGATAAACTTGACATCTGCAACCATACATTCCCAGCAGCTGTAAAAAAAAAAGTATAACCATCACTGAATCCAACAAACTCACTCTCAATTAGTTGCTCAAGTTCCCACTCTACTTTCTTATAAAAAACAGTTTTTAAGCATATACACATTCGGGCTGTAGCGAATGTACCGCTACATTAGGTGATATTCTGCTAATGATACGATATATATCACAATATTCGGCAAATTATGCAATTCAATACTATATATATATATATGTATATATACAGTATATAATATATATATATATAATATATATATATATATATATATATATATATATATATATATATATATACATATATATATATGTGTGTGTGTGTGTTATTCACTTATATAATGTAATTTATCCATTTCACTTCATTATTTAATTCATTGTAACTGGTTGTTTAATTACATGTCAGTTTTAGTGTACACGTGCAACTGGGTAAGAAATGTCATGTGTGAGTTGTCATTTAAAATTGCACAGCCATAATATACATACAGGTTGTAGTTATTTAGTATGTTGTTTCTTATGAGTGTATAGTATTATTTTTCTGGTGCTGTCAAGTTACCCTTAGCACACAGTGTCTCATTTTTATTTTTTCATATTTTTACCATTATGTGAATCTGCATGCTTCCATTTGCCTTTCACTTTGCTGCTGGTATACCTAAATTTCCCCACTGGCCAGGCAACACAATCACAGGGAAGACTGCTTACTTGACAAATGTCCAGAAAACAGTCACTGACCCCTTCCGCAAGGAGGGTAATCCACAAAGATCAATGCTAGACAATCAAATTTTTCACAGTTTTGTATCCATACATATTCATAGAAAGTTGAGAAGACGAAAACTGTATGAAAGTTGCATCAGCAACAGAGATAATACACAGCCTTGAGAGGACAGTACATGCCTAACCCTAAATCTAACCAAAACTAAATTAACACTTTAACTCTAAACCCAACCCAAAAAACAGCAGCTCTCCTTATAAGGCCCTGACTTTGGCTCCCATACAGCGTTATTGATACTCACAACATAGTATTTGTTGGAAAATGAATCAAATACAAAACCCATAATCACACACTCTGATGTGAAGGGTGTTGATGACTGTCATCAGTCTTTGCCATGATTGTGCAGCCTATTGACCCATTTGCAGGTGTTTTGAGATAAAGGTGATATGTTTTTAGTACAGTGCATGTAAACAATAACACGTGGTTTCAACTGTAACTGCATCAACATTAACATGTAGTTTTGTTGCTATAATTAACCTGGAATGATGGTATCAACTTAAGACATTCACAATGTAAATCTAAAAATTTGATATTACGTCAGTGAGTGTGTTCTATGATAATTATTGCATGTATTGAATTCTATAAATGGTAATATGTTTCAATCTTTAACATAACATTGACATTTTTAAACCTGCAAACTTTAAAAGAACCTATTGATGACTGTGCAGCAGAGGATGAAAGATCATAAACAAAAGACTTGGTTACATAGCTTAAAGGAGCTTTCTAAACTGAATAAACTGTTTCTCTTCAAACATTCAAGGACATAAATCAGAATAGCTTAGGCAAACATTTTTACTAAACACAGTTGATCGGGTTTAAAGGATTGTTTAACTAGGTTTAATGATGTCTGATCTCTTAAAAAAAAAAACCTGCGCACACACAGGCTTGTATAATCAAACGCAAAAGCTTTTGTCTCTTTAACACACATACCAAAGAAGATGCAGAAGAGGCCGCATCAGAATGAATGAATATTTAATTGAGGTCTATTGAGGCAGAAGATCAAAATGACCTTGCTTTAAATGATTATTCAGAGCAAAGTAAGAGTAGGGTGGTGTGGAGAATGGAAGCCGCACACTGAAGAGCCATTTTGCAACGCTGCTCAACAATCAAACATGGAGATCTGGAGTACAGGACACAATTTCTCCAACTGCGGTGCACCATAATGCAGCCACAAGATATGTTGCATATTGAATAAAGGACTTGAGTACCATCAGAAGTCTGAGCATCTCAACATATCACAGTATTTCTTCCTTTCTTGCCGTAAACTTGTGGGTAAAATGAGGCTGAATAAACTGGAATGGGGAAGCCATTCTTTCCCATTTTCTACCAGTTGTTTGGTAGCAGGCTTTCGATGTTTGGTTCTTCTTTTAAATCAGCTCTGAAATGTTACTTGATTGGCAAGCAGGAATGCGGCTTCTTCTGCAGACATGTACATCTAATGAAACCACATTATATCAGACCTTGACCTATGCCAATCAGGAGAGCTTCTCTGTGTATCACAAGTACGTCACTCCATTTACTGAGAGCCTTGTATTTACTCAACATGCAACTGATAGACGATATTGTAATGCTCAATACTTTGACTGCAACTATAAAGTGATTTAGAATTTGAAAAAGTGAGCTTCAGCGGTGTCTTCTCATCTACAGCATTCTATGAAGGAATAAATATTCTATATAAGGGCTAAAGGGAAAAATTCTTGACTTACAGTGAAGAAGCCTCAAGAAGCATTTTTATTTAGTTTTTCTTGTTCAAAATAACAATCGTGCCTTGTATTTAAATATTTTGAGTAGTTGGCTACACAGTGAAGAAGATGAATCTGACTGTTAAATATGAGAGTTGCATCTTGATGTGATTCATCCAGAGCTCCTTGTGAAAGCATTTAACTCGCATTAACTTTTTGACATTTTGTCAAACTACAACCACATGTATTTAACTGGGACTTGTACTGTATCGTCACTGTTGTGTACAGTAAATGTCTCACTCCCTTCTTGAATATACAACAAGAGAAAAAGTGTGGCATAACTTCAAGCCAATAAAGACGTGACCGGCTACCTAAACTCAGGAGCTCGAGAAGGATAATTAAATTAAATATATAATAAATAATATAAATAATTACATTAAATAATTAATAATTAAAACACAGAGCCAGAGGGCTAATTGTAAGTCTGGTGGAACTGCAGAGATCCACATCTCAGGTGGAAGAACCAGTTGACAGGACAGCCATTAGTGGTGACTCAACATTTATGAACTGAAAGTGGGGGGCATAAATGTATTTACGGGTTTTCCAGACACATTGTGCCATTCTATAACAAAACTAAGTAACTATATTATCTTCAGCATCATAGACGTATCGGACGCCTTGAAACTGACCTCTGTGCTACCCTTTCCGGCACTCCCCCTTCAACACATCACTGCAACAGCGCTTTGTGGTGCCTTTTTATGATTGTTCTTAGGAGTGCTGGACTTAGAAGTAATTCATACACAGTCCAGTCACATTAATGTGACCATCTGTCAAAAGCCAGAATAACCACCTTTCGCAGAGCGAACTGCTACGAGACGTGCAGGAAGAGAGTCACTTAGGTCCCTGAAGGTCTTCTCTGGGATGTTGAGCCATGCCGACTCTAATGCCGTGGCCAGCTGCGCTAGATTACGCGGTTGAGGATCTATGGCGCGAACAACTCGATCGAGATGGTCCCACAGATGCTCGATTGGGTTTAAGTCAGGTGGGTTTGCTGGCCAGGGGAGGACGGTAAACTCATCCTGGTGCTCTTCGAACCACGCACGTACACTGGCAGCTGTATGGCACCTCGCATTGTCCTGCTGGAAGATGCCATCATCCTGAGGAAAAACAATGCGCATGTAGGGGTGGACATGGTCCGCAAGGACAGATGCGTACTTGTATTGATCCATCGTGCCTTCCACAATAATCAGTGAACCCAGAGAATGCCAGGAAAACATTCCCCAGACCATAATGCTCCCGCCTCCAGCTTGGACCGTTCCTGCAATGGTTGCAGGGTGGTTCCTTTCAGAGGTTTCACGCCTTATACGCCAACGTCCATCTGTCCGATGGAGCATAAAACGCGATTCATCTGAAAACGCTACCTGTCGCCACTCAGTGGACGTCCAGCTGCTGTACTGGCGTGCAAATTCTAGCCTTCGTCGTCGATGAACACCAGTCAGCATAGGTGCACGAACCAGGCGTCCGCTTCGGAGGCCCAGACGCAGCAATGTTCGCTGAATAGTGGTTTGGGAGACACTTGTGGTAGCCCCTTGGTTCATTTTAGTGGTCAGTTGCTCAACGGTAGCCCGTCTATCTGCCCGAACGCATCTCCGCAACCGTCGTTCGCCTCTGTCATCTATGGCCCGTGGTGCACCACATTTGCTACGTCGTTGATTTTGGACAGTCCCATTTTGCCATGCACGGTACACTTTTACCACGGCGGCACGCGAACAGTTCACAAACTCAGCCGTTTCGGAAATGCTTCCACCCTTGGCCCGAAAGCCAATGATCATGCCCTTTTGGACGTCGGATAAATCGCTTCGTTTCTGCATTACGCCAACGATTGAAATGTTTTCCGAAGCCCACACACACCCTTTATATACGCTCAACTGCACTGTGCTGCCACCTGCCTTCTGTGATTGGTTATTTAACTCTGAAGTGGAAAGTACGTGGTGGTCACATTAATGTGACTGGACTGTGTATAAGCTCAGTATACACAAAGACTGGAGACTGCAGTTCAAAGGAGGAACTTTGTAAGGGAATGACGTGATACAAAGCTGAAAAAAGTTGATTTTACATATAACAACTAGGAAGAAGACAGAAGTGTACAACAGGCCATGAAGGGACATAACTAAAATGGAGAAGAAACTGATTTTTTTTTTCACCAGAATGAAAAAAGTGGTCAAAAACTAGCACTGCAACTAATTCTGAAACATGGTGGCAGCTTTATCATACAGTGGGCAAGCTTTTATTTAGCAGAGACGGAGAAGCTGGCGAGAGTTAAATCTAGGAAGAAAACCTAAAGCTGCCAGAAATCTGAGTCTGAGTTGGAGGTTCACATTCCAGCAGATGAATGATTCCTAAACCCACAACCAGAGCTACAATGCGCTGTTTTAAATTAAAGCATGTCATGTGTTATAATGGCCTAGTTAAAGTCCAAACCAAAATCAAACCGTGTCAAAAGAATGCCTTTTACTGATGTTCTCTATCGAGTCAGAGCTTTATCTATTTAGCAAGAATGGACAACAATTACTACTAGACGTGGCAAGATGGTAGAGACGAATCCAGGAAGACTTGTAACACTAACAGGTGGATCTGTAATTAATAATAAGAGTAAACATGTACACTGAATTTTTCAAGTTTTTATTTGTAAAAAAAAGCCCTTCCACTTTACATGTATGGAAAACTAAGTGTTAATTCCATTAATTCACTCCCAAAATGCACTTTTTGTAAAAAAGACAAAATGTATTTGTACACAATGAAAAGAAACATTTACTAGCAAGATCATCTTTTCATCACACTTAGACAGGAAGCATAATTTCAAATTGCAGAGTTCTAACAAAGAAATTAGATATGATGAGCTGACCACTTCTCATAATTGGCTTTAATCTGAAATGTAATGGAAGTTGAGACGCTCATTTCAGACATGTTGAATTAATCTAGGAAATTGTTTCATTTAATAAAGACAAAAAATATTTCTACAACACAAGAGTCCTCAGGGAAGCAGTACTTTACTATAATTATTTTTATAATGAGGTTGAAATCAAGTAAATAATTATTACATACATGTGTATTAACATAACCTATTAAGTAAAATAGATGGCTCTGAATGAGAAGTAACAATAAAGAGCTCAAATGCTAAAAATGCAACTCAAAGGTAGAACCAGTAATAAGAAAATTATTCATTTAGCTGAATGAATGAGGAAAACATTTTAAATTTACATTTTCATTTAAAATTTCAACTTATGTTTGATGGTGTAACTGCACTATCAAACTGCTTCAGATTTACACAATATTGACACATGTTCTTTTTATCAATGGTAATTTGGAGGCCTATGTGAAAGACATTGCCCCAAAGTGAGGAAATAATTGAACAGGTCTTTTAACCTTTAAAAAAAAACATGGTTTTTGGACCTTTATGCAAATATGTTGGCATTTTTCTCTGAGGCAATAATTCAAAACCTAAAAACACTAACATTTGAGCGAGGGATTAATCATAGTAGTGAATTTCCCTTGTTTCTGTTTACATATTTTTGCAAAGTCTCCAAAGATACGAATCACACATTTTTTACATTTCTCCCAAAGTGTAGACACAGCTCCCATTCACCGTTTACTTTCCCAGAAGCAGCTGATTAGGGTACTTCATTGGCTACAAGAAAGATTGACTCATTCAAAACATCTTTCCTTGCTCTCTACCTTATTAGTTTCAATCAACATATGTAAAGTATCTGTAAAAAAATATAGTTTTTGAAATTCTGGCACTCATAAAAATAAACAATTTTTATCAAAACATTTCTGCATTAAAAAACATAGTGTATCGTGCCAATCAGTTACTGTATGTTCATCATAGGCATGAATGTTGGATCTATTTGGCTTTTAAGGATGCTTTTCAATAACATTTTTTTCCTTTTTGGAATGATTACACATTTATGTAGCCTTCAACTTCAATTTCAACCTTGGGGCAGAATTTCTCAAATCCACAGAGTCAAAATTGCATGCTTGAACATATATACCCTTCGCAACTTGCTGAAAATCAAATAACTTTTTGTTCTCACCAATGAACTTGGCAACTGGACATTTAAACACTATTCCTATTAAAAAGAATGTAGCTTGGTTTAAAAGGCTTTTATATCTAGTGCTTTGATATATTTGATTGATTTGAAGTCAGGGTATTTTCAGTCTGCTTTTTTTTCAGTCTTCCAACACCAGTTTGGGGGAAAATCCTGTTTGTTTGAGATCACTGCATTGCTACAACAAGCAATTGTATCCAAGTTTTTATCTTTCTATCCAGCTGCTGGTTTAGAAGCATTTTGATAACTTTATCCCTATATCTCATTTGATGGTGTCAGTTTGAGTTGTATGAATTAAACATGGACAGAGTTGTTGCTTTAAAAAAAGCAACATTAAGCTTCTCGTTTGGCCTCAACCTGAACAAGACTTAAATGTATGAAGCACCTAGCTTTAAAGTCAGGTCTGTGCCTTTACAGGAGCCAGTTTTAATGGGCTATACTAATTATAATTATGAAAACAGGCAAATACCGAGTCAGAATGATCCCAGAATCTTTCTGATCACTATGAAACATGTGTGTCTATGTAACTTGATCAGAACCATTTAAGAAAACGTGAGTGGGGTGTTTGCATATAGCTGAGCTTGTCTTCATGATTTTGACCCACGTTAAGGTAAAATTCCAAATAAACTCAACCTGTGCATCAAATTGATAGTTTTAAAATTAACTGAAGCAATATTACGTTATATTATTGCACCTTATAAAGGGACCTTTCAAATAGTTTAAAGTCCCACATTAAAGGCATTAATGGCAACAATGAATGTATGTAAACCTCAGAGTGGCAATGTAGGCAAAAATGTCAATGAAAAACATGAGCTGCTTTGATGAAACCAAACAAGGATGAGACAAGCTCCATCCATTGACAACCTGAGTCTGAATTCCCATTTTTAACTGCAACACGTACTTACGCCAATAACAGAGTGAAAGAAATGATATGAATAGCATCCCAATTGTCTCAGTGGCACAGACTCAAAGAAGATCTTCATAAAAAATATTCCTGTTAGTACACATTAGTACAATATAACTCCACTTTCACCATGAGCCATCAGTCGCACACAAGTATCTGTTGACATGCTCCTTAACTGGATATTATGTTAGGGAACCTTTTAGCAAACTGTAAATTGCTCTGCCCCATTCCCTTTCCTGTGCTGGGTCAGGGCCGACTGAAGCCATTATTGGTAATGAATGTGGAGTCCTACTTTGAAAGGTTCAGGCATATAAAGTCACCAAAAGCTGACTAATGGAATCCTGCTGACACTGTGTGCCAGGGGGCTTTTACCACATCTCAGCTTGGAAATTTTACACGGCAGAAATAATGAACTATAAATGTAAACCTTGGAATGTAGCCTCCCACACAGTTAATAATAGACACAGGGTGTTCAATGTGCGGGAAAATTCCAAATTACGGAAGACTATTTTGCAATATAAGCATAATTTCAGCTACTTATGAGTCATTAGCACACTAAAAGAGAGAGGTTTTAACCATTTCTTTGTACTTTCTGTTCACAAATCTGTTCCGGCCCTAAGAAAATGTTTAGAGCATTTGTTGGGGTCTCTAAATGTTCTGAGTTTGCTAGCGCTGCTACACTTTGTGCCCTGAGAGATGAGCCTCTTCAACGGGTTCACGGGTCACACCGGAGCGAGCAGAGTGGCCATTGTGCTTTGTCGTTTCACAGGTGACTCACATCACTACACTCCAGCTTGCAGCAAGTAGAGCACTCTGAGATGCTTGCAGCATTCGAAATGCAGGATTTTCAGCCCAGTGCAAACAAATCGCTTTAAAAGATCAGTTTAATCTATTTCGAGCTGTTATTATGAGCCGGGAGAGTTGTTCAGATAAAGAGACTGAAGCGGGGTTAACATCAGAGCGTTGGACAACTCTTCACATACTTTATCCAGCGTGAGAGCTGTCAACTTTATTATTTGTTTTTACAATATGCTGTGCATATGATTTAGAATGCAGACCAATAAAAGTATGGTCATGGGGGTGAATAACTAAGAGCCGATCTGCCACATGTCTCGCACTGATATAATATGGAGCTCTGCAGAAAGATCAATGATAAAAGTCAAGGGTGGCATCACTGCTTGCGCTGAAAGTCGGAGGACGTAGGGCTGCTTCGATCTCGAAGTCGCTGTCATCAGATTCCTGCCAAAAGTCTTTACAAAACACAAAATCACATGATTAAAGCAAAATCTATTGCAAAAACAACTAAGTTAAAAAAGACAATATTAAGAGGGCGCTATGTAACATTGCATAAAAATAAAAAATAAAACCAGTTTCACTTTTAACACAAAGATAATAAAGAGCATAGAAAGCTGCTTTTATTTATCCTTTATTTTTACACGTCTGTTAGACAAAAGAGCCAAAAATATTCTCCTCTATTAGTAGTGAAAAATTATTAAAAAAATAAGAGGCAGAATCTTCCCCCAACAGGTCGATTTAGTTGTTTATCATCTGAATAAGTGGCTTCAAAAGAAGCTTTCAGTAGACTAGATTTGGCTTCAAGATCTTTTTTTTTCTTCAAAAGACTCAGCTGCAATCACAGAAAATTTTAATCAAATGGTTCAGAGTTTTTTGTGAAGCTCCAATTTTACAAGAATTTCCACTATGCTAACAGGAAAATCTTTTTTATGGTGGTGTGTTTGGTGTAATTAACATATATTACATTAGACACCAGTGTCTAAACTCACCTTTTGCTTGCAAAGCAGAATGAACCTTTGAACTTCCTTTCCTGGAAATACAGAGCTAGTTAGTAGACAGGTAAAAGTTTGTTTTTTTTCCACACAAAAAAATGCAAATCTAAAATTTACACCAAAATCAGTAATTGTGCACACAGTACATTAAAAAGTAAACTGAACGTTTATACTTCAAATATAAAACATGTAACATAAAAATCACTCAGAATTTTTGAGAATAAAGAGACACAAATCAATCAGTTGCACAAAATTGACACAACTCTGCCACACAGGAGTGAATAAGGTTTAGCTATACTCAGACACTAAAGCAGGAGGAAGTTTGTTGACGGCAAAAGACTTCCACAAGGCCCTCTTTATTCAAAAATAGCCCAAAGACCGGGTTGCCAGGTTCCCATAGCTCCGGTGATATCGCTATGTAAATGTGTGACCTCCGAAAAGGCTTTGATCTACCTCGATGCATATGCAATAAGGCCACCCCCTCCACTTTTAAAGGCGTCCTCTTTAATTTACATCATGACAGAGAGTATTCAAAGCCGCTACAACATATCCCCATCTCCCAGGTTAGCGTACAGATCCACATGGCTTTTCCGTCATCTATTTCACACACAGATGAAGTGTCTATCTTTTACTTTTTGAAGAAAGTAAGAAATAATGCAGTTTGTTTTGCTGCGTTATGGAAAAAGAGCTGTTTTAGAATTTCTTCCATCTGCATCACTACAAACCCATGACCTCTTTGATTGTCGTCTTCTCAATCACCCTCATCTCCTCTGTTAAATCTTGGCACATATGACTGAACGAGCATGAAGAGTAAATTACCTTGGCTCTATTCCAGTTGTTCATGCTTAAAACTATACATTGGTGCTTTGCAAGACTCAAGAGGAAAGGAGAGAATACGATCAACCTCCCTGTCCAAACTGGAAGATTGCTTTTGTGCTTACAAGTAAATGAATAGTTCATAAATTTGTTCAGACAATACATTGAATCATACAAAAAAATGTTAAAGTTTAAGAACAGATAATTAGCAAACTAGCAAATGCAAAGGGTAAAATGTCCACATTGGGTTATGACAGAAATTTTGAAAATCAGAAATGTTCAACACAGATATAAATATTTGACAAACACTTCCTACATAAAGTAGTATTAGTAGAATATTTGATATATTTTCTGTTCTGCTCTTGATAGATATTAGCTGATATTAGATGGTTTAGCTGGAGTATCTGCTCAGTTAGCTAATTTGCAGTCAGCTAGGTTGTAGACATGTCGCTCGTACCTTGCTGTCGCTAGCAAACTAACACTATGAAGATTTTCACATTTTTGTAGCTGCAAATTTTTAAAAGCTTGGTACTTGAGCACCATGAACAACAGTCTTTCATTTGAGTAAATAAACCTGAAAATGGTTACGCAACAGGGTTTGCGTCTTTGCTACAGCATAAAGATAATGAGTTCCTGTAAAGTTAGAGAAACTCTCACAATAGCAGTGTTCATGTTTTTACGCTGAACAACAGATAAGTTCAAACAGTAACGCTTAACAAAAACACCAATGGAGGGATAGTCATTTAAAGCTGCGGTATAGAGGACCCAAAGCGGACCACGATGCAGCAAAAACACAGCAATAATCGGTGAAATTACTTCCTCTCCTCTACCGCCGTAATAGCCGTTTCACAGAGTAAATTGCGCATTTCTTTTCTCGAACTTCCCCCCACAGAACGGGAACGGCCTATCAACAATTCCACTTCAGTGAGGCGCAGTATTGATTTTAAGACAGAATCATTACCACAATGAACCGAGCCTGGATCTGACCCCACGGACCTGAAAATTCAGTTTCCACAAACATTTATCACAGTTCATCTTTTCCCGAATTTCCCTTAAATGAGGCAATGATCTGAATATGTAAGAACTGGCTGGCATGTGTTTCACAGGCCAGAAAGACAGAGGTGAACATTATGTGTGAAATGATGCAAATTACAGTTGTTGTAATGTATTTCCCCCCCTTTTGTTGTTTCTGTTCACTTTATGTGGGATTTCCAATTGTTTCATGTTCTTGTTTATCTCTGAATATAACAGTTGTTCCCAATAATCTTCAAAACCAAACTGACCCCACAGACATTGTTTTTTCCTAATCTTGAGGAAACACATTTTTAGTTCTCACTTTTATTTAAGGTAATTGATGTTTTACTAGTAGGCATGTGTCCATTACACATGTGCATGAAGCAAGGTTTTAAAGTTGTTGTTTTTTTGTCAATTTTATGTCAAACCTTTCCAAACTTTCAAAGTCCCTTTTAAAGAGATGCCAGAGAATTTGGATTTTTTTTTCCAGCTGTACTTTTTAGAATAAAGCTGCATATGTTGCTGAATGCTGCCGGTCAGCTGAAAATAATAAATAAATAAAATGAAAAAAACTCTAAACATCTCCCTCAGAAACAAGAAGATAAATTCAGTTGGTTTGAGAAAAATCCCAGCATGAAAGGAAATTTTAAACTGAAGTAGGATCAGCCATCCCTTTTATTAAGGCGGTGTTAAAACTATATTTACTTGTTTTACGTTATGTAGATTGCTTAGACAGCCAATTGCAAGCTGGCTACCGGAGCAGATAGCCTGAATAATTATCCAGCTTTTGTGTTATGTTTAATTTTGGAAAGTACCAAGATACCCTTAAAGCAGCTTACGTTTATTAAAAGTTTCTCAAATTCCACCACATTCAATTTGCCACTTTATAATATAGTCATTGAAATGTTACAGCATAAAAGTTAGCAAATTTTAATATCATGAAAGTATGAATTGCTTTTGGTGATCACTATAAAATAGTAAATGTATTTGAGGTCAGAAATGCATTAACATATAGTTAACATATACAAATATTTACATTACTAAACAGTCCTTGTCTCCCATTTCATGCACAATAATTGTTAGTGAAAGAAACAATGCTACCTTAAGAATATTACAGCAAACTCACTAAAAGAACTCTGACCTATTTCTCAATCTGGGATCCATTTCTCATTTGATCTACAATTTGCAAGCAGCATCAGCAGGCACTTAAGAACGTACTCAATTATATTAATAATGACAAATTACAACAAAAGTGTTCAGACTAATACACATAACAGTATAATGTTTAAACAAATGCAACAGCTATTTGCGTATGAGGTGAATTAATATCTATACTCCAATACACAACCAAAAAACCTTTAACTGCAAATCAAGCAAATTCATAAGACCAGTGTCCAAGAGTCACAAAGATGCATTTTCCATTTTATCCAGGAGTCTCACCAGGAAAAAGCAGGACTGTCAAGGAAAAATAATGCTTACCAAGCATTTATCTCTGCCTTGTCGACAGCTACAACCTGCTTTTATTTATCCTAGGCTATTTTTTTAAGCCCCTGTCGCCCACGCACAAATGCTAATAGCACAATAGCACTTTTTGCTCGGCTGTGCTTGTCTAAAGGTAAAGGGAGACCCATCACCTCATCATTCCCATCAACTCCTACTCCCATCCCAGCTATGACCCTGCAAAAACATTGTTTAGGCTCCGCTTAGATGTGCTCTAACGGGCCTGAATGGTAGCAGGATGTAGCCCCTCCGTGGGGGCAAACAGTGAGAGGCGCCTGTGAGTGCAGCATGAGTGGGTGCTCTCCAACGTGTGAGTGCTCTCTGCTGGCAGCGAGCAAGTACTGCAGCTCAACGTGAGAGGCATCTGGGCCACTGATTTCAACACATCATGCTCTCCCAGTGACTGGTGGCGGTCTAGTGGAGACTGTCGGTGTAAAGGCTGGATGAAGGGCAGAGCATTCATGGCGCTTCTGTTGCTTTATAGCCCAGACAAGGGGTGGCAGAAATTGATTGGCTGTTTCTGCAGCTACACTTTAGAAAAGAGCGTCTTTTATTACAGCCTATTACACCAGCCCTTTTATTCTAGTACATTTTGTGCTTTTGGGGGCTTGTTTCTTCCAAGGTCTGAACTCACCGATATAAATATTCAGAAATATTCAAGAATAAAACGTGTCAAAAATAGAATTGCATGTTTTATAATCGCACAAGATGTTAAGTGTAGTACAGTGACCTCCACTGGTCAGACTTTCTAAATGCTGCTTTTCTTCTTGGTTATTTTAGGGAGTTTTGGATTAATGGTTATCAGGTGTGAGTGATATCAGATTTATTTGAGGTCTGACCTGTCAATTCCAAATGTAACACCAATCCTGCAACTAATACATGTTTTGGATGCATGTACTAGTCTAACAGGTTTTTTTTTCTATTTTTACCAGCTTATCTCCATTATTGTGAAAAAAATATTTTTTAGAAAGTGCTTCAAGTGTTTAAAGTTCTTTCTTTATATATAATCAATGAAAATAAAATAAAAATATTTTTAAGAGTCTAATCTGCAGATCAAAGAAAATAAGGAGAAAATTGGCCCATTCTGATCTCGGTTCAAGTGATTGGTGCATCTCTAGGTTTCTCTTATTGCCTAAGCTGAAAGTGGCAAACCCAACAACGTTTGGTGTAAAAAGCAGAAAAAAATTACTAATTTCTTTTTTTTCTATGAAGTGTGCTTCCACAATGACACATTCAGAGAAGAAAAGAAAAAATAATCCTTCTGATGTGCTACATTGCTTTTCTTCTTTTTTCTTTTTTTGTTTAACTTAGCTCACTGTTGGATTTCGTAGCAGAAAGACCACTCCATCCCCACTCCTGTTCTCGTTTTTATTTTTTCCTCCTTTTCCCTCCCCTCTCTCAGCTCACGTCCCCCTCCAGCCCTCCATCTGTCTTTTAGGTGAATCGTCAATGCTGCAAATGCAGCCCCCACCTCACGCGAGGCAGAGGGGAGGGGTCTAAAGGGAGACAGATAGAGCTTCTGATTTTGACACATAGTGATTTGAGGTCGAATGCTTGAGCACATCCTGTTGTCCAAACCAAAGCTGTAAACCACTAATGGTTGAGTCAAGGTTTTTGTCAAGCAGGCTCTAGGCACGGCACTTATTATCCCGTTGGACGGCTGCGCCCTTTTGTTTTGTCCGTCTGCACGTGCGTTGAGGATGTTTTCTTTTTATTTTTTTTTTCCCGGGTGAAAAAAGGGTGGGTGGGTTAAAATGGTAAGTTAAAAACCTCAACTGAAAAATAAGAAGGGAGTGGCGTCTAAAAATGCCTGCAGAAGAGAAAAGCAAGATTATTCCCTCCACAAGAGGAAGCAGCGGCATGCACTCGCATACAAAGGGGAACAAGTGGTCTTTCCATGGAGTGCAGCTGCTTATTAAGACTCACTCCTTCGTGCATTATTCTTTTCATCCCCACTCAACCACAAAGTGATTTGACTGCAAAAGATTTACAATGCGGCAAAAAAAAAATCTGTAATAAATGTTGCAGATCAGCCGCCTCCCTGCAAGTTATAACACAATAAACAGAACAGTCCATAAAAAGTATCAGACTGAAAAACGCTGTGTGGGAGAAAGCAAAGCAGAGGGGGGGAAAAAAAAAAGAAAAAAAAAAAAAATATGAAAGACTCCAAATCTCTCCAACTCCATAATGGAGAAATGAGCGCATATAAATGTGTTAAGAGTATCTCCTTGCATCTTGTATAGACTGCATGTTTTTAATCTGTAAAGCTTATTAAGGCCGAGTCATTACTATGCAAAGCAGCACCCAGAGCTTTTCTCTCGCTTTTCAGCCGGGAGCAGCGTTTGGCCAATAGCACTGGCCCCCCGCCTCTCATTCTGCATTCATAACATGCAACATTTGCACAATGTATCTCTCAAAGGCCCTGAATAGAAGGCCTTAATACTCATGTAAACAACTGCAAACCAATTACTTAATGAATCGAGCCCACACATAATGAGGAGCTTCACAAAGGGCTATAAATGCATTTTTGTACCAAAGCCTCTGCTTTAAACTACAATCCCTCTGCTGTAGTCCCAGGCTTAACAGGCAAATCATAATTATTGTCTAAGACAACAGAGACGGAGCCATTTTTGTATATTTCGAGTCCAGCTCCGTCCTCCTTTTGAAGTCACTCATCAGCTCGCTGACAAAATAAAGCAAATAATTAACAAGCGGGAGAGGAGAGGAGAGGAGAAGAGAGGAGAGGAGAGGAGGGAGAGGAAAACATGGGATGACAGGGAGGAAAAGGCAACGAGGGATGAGGAAGGGCCAAGAAAGACGGAGAGAAGGAGAAAAGCTGCAGTATTGTGCTTCTGTTGAAGTGCGAGGCTTCCAGACCACTTGTGGGAGCAATAAACTGCAAAAGTAGCTGCGGTAAGGGGAATGCTTAAATCAGAGCACAGTGGAAAAATTAGAGATATCTGTGCTACGACAAGGGGAAGATTAGGATGTCTCTCTCCCAACTGAGAGGAGATTACAGTGTCAGGTATGCCTAACTACCCATTTGTCCTATTTTACTTGCACACACACCTTATGTCTCACCGTTGCATTCGGGATGTCCGCATTTTGCCCAGCAAATTTTGTTTAATCACACACTTTGCGGATTCCACATGCACATCCCTGACTGGGAGGCAGACACCACCTGAGAAGGGCTTTCTTTTTTTTTTTTTTTGCCCAAAATTGGCTCATGTTTATTAAATACGTTGGTCAGTGGAGCTGGCAGGGGCAAGAGTGAGGAGGACCACAATAGAGCCAGGCCATTAGACCCTTCCATGGACTAATAGGCAGACTGGAGCGTTTGTTTGACAGGGAGATACAGACTTCAGCCCTCGTGTCAGCGTGTTGCCCAGTAATCACATGAAATCAGAGAAGATTATTCCTCATAACGTTTACCCAGCCATTACTAAAGCCCAAATGGGTCTGTGGTGAAGAGGCGCTCCGAGGACCTAAAAAGCGATTGCAGATTTGATGAAGTTGTGTTGATATTCAAATGCAACCGAGACAGTGTGAGCTTCTGCCGAGCCAGTTATCATTAGACGGTAAATAATGTTTGGAGGGTGACAAATGAGAGGACATTTGTCCTTATCGACTCTCGAGTCCCCTTCTTCTGAAACAGTTTTCGGTGATTCTGTTCTTGACATGATCTGTTTGCATTCTGACAACAAGGCTGAAAACAGTAGTATTACGGCTCCAATTTATTTTTCATGGCAGCTGATTTGCTTTTGAATCCTGGAACCCTGGTTGAACCCGGCTAACAGTGAGTAAGAGGGGCTTTAGGGGCCTTTTGTCTTTGTAAGCGAGTTAATGGGTGGCGCCCCCTTGATCTTATGGAAATGAACAGGGAATTATGAGAGCCGCCATGCAAATGTACATCAACCACTTTGGTGTCTGGTGGCCCATTTCCTGTGGCCCGTTGAATAACAACAATGTTCTTACCGAGGGTAAGGGTCTTGATGTGAGGAGCGTTTGGCCCTCCCCAGGTCCTCTTCATGGCCATGATTTATTCCTTAAAAGAGCAAACAAGCCCAGATAAAACCATTTGATTCCTGATTGATCTCATCACAGGCTAATTCACCGTCCATACTTGCATTCATACTTACAAGCAAGCTCAAAACTAGCCTTGGGCTCCTCTTAATATGCACAAATGAGGGAACAAAAGACATTAAGATTTTAAAAGATCAAGTTGCAGTTGCTCACCCGAAAAGCTGCTTTCCTCCTCCTCCTCTTCAGAACTCGGCAGTCTTTTCTGCATGGCTGACTGTTTAAGTAACTGATATGCTTTTGTCTCTGCTCAGGGGGGCACACACACAGACACAAACACATACAAAGTCATGGTCACATATTTGCTTAAAAGGCCGGGTTTCTGACATCCACAGGTTTTAGTGTTTGAGGACATATTTATTTTTTTTTTTGGTTCACTGCTCATCTGGGAGAGATACCAGTGACTGAAACAGTATTTTGGGAAACAATATCTAATGGGAAGAAATGGTGTTTATTGGGGGAGAGAAAAAAAAGACAAATTTGTCATGAAGTTCCTTGTATTTTAATTGGGTTTTTAGATGATGGACCATCAAATATAGAGCAGAATTGTGATTCCAGCCTCCCCTGTCACATGTGGATTAAATCCAAAGTTGTGTACCATCTGCACATTGGTTTATGACCGTTAAAACGCTGTGAGCTAGATTGGATGATGGAAACTGATAAGTCTGAAAGCACTTTATGTCTTCAGAATGACTAGAATATATCTAGAGAAGTTCTTAAATAGTTTAAAGATTATTAATCATTCACTCAAGTGATTTGGCGTTTCTGACACTGGCTAGGAGAAAAAAAACAAGCCAATCAGGCACAACAGAAAAGATGCTCTGGTCAAATCAGGCCAAAATGTCTCGGTAGCGGCAGGATAATGCTATGTGAAGGCTTTTCTTCAGCAGGGACAGGGAAGTTGGTCCAACCTGATGAGTCGAATTAAGATGAATATGGGGAAATCCTAAAAGCTAGAAAAGACTTGAAACTCTTCTTCATGTGTGATTGCTTATATCATCACTTTTAATTATTTTATTATTTTAGTCTTATTTCATATCTTAGATGTACTGTTTATAAAATCTCATCAAGGGACAAGTCCTGCAAATCAACTTACACTATAAATACCATGACACAGGCATGGCAGCACTGCTTTATTCAGTTTCTTTATTGTGTGTCTGTTCCTGTCAAATAAACTTGATTAATAAATAAATAAAACTTGGTCAGAACTTTCATTTCCAACAGAACACCGACCCTTAACAAACAGCTGGAGCTGCAATGGAATGATTTAGATCAAAGCATATTGATGCACGGCTTCGAGGCGATTCTGGTCCACCATCCGGCGTCTCAGGAGGGGGAAGCAGTGCAGCACCAACACTGTTTACAGTGGGGATGGTGTGCTGCTGACCTCGACTGGGGATGTTGTGGGTCGGTGGGCGGAATACTTCGAAGACCTCCTCAATCCCACCAACATGCCTTCTGTTGAAGAAGCTGAGCCTGTGGACCCTGGGTTGGGCTCTCCAATCTCTGGGGACGAAGTCGCCGAGGTGGTCAAAAAACTACTCGGTGGCAGGGCCCCGGGGGTGGATGAGATCCGCCCGGAGTTCCTTAAGGCTCTGGATGTTGTAGTGTTGTGTTGGCTCACACGACTCTGCAATGTCGCATGGACATCGGGGGCAGTTCCTCTGGATTGGCAGACCGGGGTGGTGGTCCCCCTGTTTAAAAAGGGGGACCGGAGGGTGTGCTCCAATTACAGAGGGGTCACACTCTTAAGCCTCCCTGGAAAGGTCTATTCAGGGGTCCTGGAGAGGAGGGTCCGTCGGATAGTCGAACCTCGGATTCAGGAAGAGCAGTGTGGTTTTCGTCCTGGTCGTGGAACACTGGACCAGCTCTATACCCTCAGCAGGGTCCTGGAGGGTGCATGGGAGTTCGCCCAACCAGTCTACATGTGTTTTGTGGACTTGGAGAAGGCGTTCGACCGTGTCCCTCGGGGGGCCTTGTGGGGGGTTCTCCGGGAGTATGGGGTACCGGGCCCTTTGATACGGGCTGTCAGGTCCCTGTATGACCGGTGTCAGAGTCTGGTCCGCATTGCCGGCAGTAAGTCGGGCTCGTTTCCGGTGAGAGTTGGACTCCGCCAAGGCTGCCCTTTGTCACCGATTCTGTTCATTACTTTCATGGACAGAATTTCTAGGCGCAGCCGAGGTGTTGAGGGGATCCGTTTTGGTGGCCTTAGGATCGCATCTCTGCTTTTTGCGGATGATGTGGTCCTGATGGCTTCATCAGATCGTGATCTGCGGCTCTCGCTGAAACGGTTCGCGGCCGAGTGTGAAGCGGCCGGGATGAGGCTCAGTGCCTCCAAATCCGAGGCCATGGTCTTGAGCCGGAAAAGGGTAGAGTGCCTTCTCCGGGTCAGGGGGGTCGTCCTGCCTCAAGTGGAGGAGTTTAAGTATCTGGGGATCTTGTTCACGAATGAGGGAAGAAGGGAGCGGGAGATCGACAGGCGGATTGGGGCGGCGTCTGCCGTGAAGCGGGCGCTGTACCGGTCCGTCGTGGTGAAGAGAGAGCTGAGTCAAAAGGCGAAGCTCTCGATTTACCGGTCGATCTACGTTCCCACCCTCATCTATGGTCATGAGCTTTGGGTCATGACCGAAAGAACGAGATCACGGATACAAGCGGCCGAAATGGGTTTCCTTCGCAGGGTGGCCGGGCTCTCCCTTAGAGATAGGGTGAGAAGCTCGGTCATCCGGGAGGGACTCAAAGTAGAGCCGCTGCTCCTCCACGTCGAGAGGAGCCAGTTGAGGTGGCTCGGGCATCTGGTCAGGATGCCTCCTGGACGCCTCCCTGGTGAGGTGTTCCGGGCACGTCCCACCGGGAGGAGGCCCCGAGGAAGACCCAGGACACGCTGGAGGGACTATGTCTCTCGGCTGGCCTGGGAACGCCTTGGGGTTCCCCCGGAGGAGCTGGAAGAAGTGGCTGGGGAGAGGGAAGTCTGGGCCTCCCTTCTGAAGCTGCTGCCCCCGCGACCCGATCCCGGATAAGCGGAAGAAAATGGATGGATGGATGGCATATTGATGTGTTAGAATGACCTAGTCAAAGTACAGACTTAAATCCAATTGAGAAGATTGGCTTGGAAATGTTCACAGACACTCTCCATCCAATCTGATGTAGCCTGAGTTATTTTGCATAAAAGAATAAGGGGCAAAAATCAGAAGATGAGCAAAGCTGATAGAGCAAAGATTGAAAAGATAATTGCATGCCAATTTTTCAAATTTTAGTTTGCATAAAATTACGAAATCCATGTTTCATAACTTCTTTACGACACATTTATGTAGAACATTGTGTTGGTGTATCACATAAAACTCCAGTAAAATATATTTCAGTTTGAGTGTCTAACATGATAGAAATTGAGAACTTTCTATACTTTGAATACTTTTTAAGACTGTATAGTTGGGGTGATTACTGAGACAAAATTCTTAAATTAAACAGAAAAAGGCCTTTCAGGTGAAAATTATCTCCACATTTGAAATCAAGAAAATAATATTGTGATCTCTTGTGGCCAAATCTATCAATAGTTTAAAATAATTATTCAGTTTCTGACACTGAATATAATAAATTTCTTTATTTGCTAAAAGTGTTGACATAGGATAGCAATCTCCCAGAGCTCTTTACGCAGCCTCTGTTTTTACATTTACCCACTAAGGCTACAGGTAGACATCTCTGAGTAATTACTCTCAGTTCCAAGGTCATGGTATTTGATTGCGACACTGATGTTGCTCAGAAAAGCAAAAATCTTTCCTTGCAAAATATTAGTAATGTGTTTTTTTAAGCTGGTTATAGCTCTTTTGATTAGGTGTACAATTTCAAACTGGACTCATTTTGCAGGCTGTGCACTTTAGGGATGCGGAGACATGAAAAGCCCAGTTGGGAATCGGACAGCCACGGGTAATGTAGGAATGGCTTTACATTTCAGAGGTGAGCTGAGGGATGGGCACACCAACTGCTTCCAGGATGCCGTCACATCTAGTACTTTTTCAAGTCCAGCCCTGCCGGAGCATTGTTTAGAAGATAATGAGAACCGATGACAGATCTTCTGCACTGCCTACACTGGCGCCCTGACAATTAAAGCAAACCGTATTATGCCGGGCCAGCGAATTATAAGTCCTGCCAAAATTCGTTGGACCGGGGTGGAAACACTGCTAGTGTTATCTTGGGAGATAATTAGAGAGAACTAGCATGGCTCTTCAGGTGGGACTTTGACCCTGGATTCACCTTGATCATCCTGCCTCAGCCATTGTGTAAAGGAGCCCATTATTCACTGCAGTGGGAAGAAAAACAAACCACAACATAAGGACAGTGTGAATGCTGAGGCACCAGCAATGCCTTTTTACCTCTAATAGGACCACTTTCCACCAGGCTTTTGTCCTGGCTGTCCTCTTCAGTGCTTTGTAGTTCTGTAAGAAAGGAAAGCACACACTGAGAAGCAACGCAAGGGAGAAAGTGAGTCTTGGGCAAAAATTGGTAAGGGGGTCCTTCTTTATATCTGAATGAAAGACTGAATAAAAACTGGCAAAGTAAATAACATGTTCTTTGCAAACATGCTTTCCACAAAAGAACATGCATGTTTGTCTGTATAAAAGAGTCAAAAAAACAAAAGTAAAATAGCAATGAATAGCGTTTACATCTATGAAGATCAAAGAAACTGTCTATGGAACCAGAAATGAACGATTTCCAGCTTGTTTGGCCTTGACCAGTGGTTGGCTGCTTGTAAGCTCAAAAATCTAGTCCTTTTTGGGTGATGTGTTCCATGTGATTCTAACCAAAGCACTCTTCAGTGTGGATGCTATTACTCAGAGAACGGTACTTAACAGTCGCTGTTCGCAGCATCAGTGAAGTCAGCGGACGCAGAGACTTATTTAAAAGGAAACTATTTCTATGACATGTCAAAACATGTCTGAGGTTTGTTGAGGCTGTAATATAGCAATAGAGGGTAAGACTTTCAGCAGATAACAGGAAGGCTGAAGAAAGTAGAACCCTCTCCATTTTATTTTAAGCTTTTAGCCTCCATCTGTAAAGGAAAATCCTGGATTCCAAACATGATAGATACAGAAAAAGAGAAAAAAAAGTATTTTAACAGTTAACAGGAAGGATGAACCAAGGACAGCAACATCGATCTATTTGATCTTTTTAAGCTTCAGTCTCCATTGTCATGGAACGTGCTGGGTTTGAAAATGATTTTGAAAAAGCCTTTCAAGATCAGGCAGCTAAAGTAACACAGACTGTTAAGTATTAGCATAAATTGAAGTCAGCTTAAAACTGCAATAATCTAACCTTACTACTTTACCAGGTAACTACCTGGTAAAATAAAATAATAAAAAAATAAAATTAAGTAATTAATTAATCATAAGTAATGATTTTTGCAAGTTAAGATGTGCACTTCTGGTGTCTAGTCAATTTGTCTATCAATACCAAACTAGTTTTAAAAGTAATTTTAATTGATTGCGACACTACAGGTACACATCTCTAAATAAAATTTTTGAAAATATGATTAAATGCTTTTTTGTCTGCCGTCTACAGAATAAGTGCACTGAAGAAGGCTATTAGATAATGTTTGACTATTTTTTTACTGATTGAATATGACATGTATTGCCAGAAAAACTTGGATCATTTTTTAAATAATTATATCATCTCTTTTTTATTGATCTCATAAAAATGACAAAATACAGTCAGAAAATCTTCAGTCTATATTGTCTATTTATAAATAAATGTTAAAGAAAATACCCTCCCACACACACATCAACATCAACATCAACTCTGCTTCTCATATTACTAACTGATGACTGCTTACTGTGGGAAGGTTGAAAAAATATTTTTTTCTTTACTTTGTTTATTAGTTTCTGGAGAGAAATTTGTGGAAAAGAAAACACCAACAGTTCACAGTGGCATAAGAAGCAGAGCTCAAATCTCGGTTCAATTGGTATAGATCTGATTACATGCTAGAACGTATTAAAATGAATTAAAAGTTCAGATTTTATTTATTTTTTGTACTAAGTGTATCATTTTTTGCATACAACTGTATTAGAGCTCTCACTGTAAGCATGATGTGCAATATAAATATCGGCAGTTACCTTGGATGTGTTGCGTGCGTAACGATCGGGAGGGCTCCACGTCTGCGTCCGCCAAGGCGGAGGAATTATTGCACAAAGAAGAAGAGTCACTCTCATCCTCTGCTGAGGGGCCCTCCTCACTGGACCGGGAGAGAAGTGCCCTCAGCAACACTTTGGCCTGCGCACAGCACAAATTAAAACCACCTTCTTAATTGTTTTCATTTTGTGAAGGAAGCGTCAAATTGAACTTTGGCCATGGCTGCTCACGCCGAGGTGCAGCTGTAATGTGTGTTCGTACACCAACATCCAACCCTCACTCGTTTAACAAAACAAAAAGAAAAAAAAAAGATTATTTCTCACGCCGTTGTGCCTGCTCTCCCCTTCAATCACTTTAGCTTTTCTCACTCCCTCTCTTCTCATCCATGAGATTAGAGAATTTTCTAAAGAATGTAATCACCCTGCCGTTAATGTGCAACACGTTTCAGATATCTTTCCTCTTGGCTGAGAGGATCGAGACAAACTACTCTCTTCCCGCCTCTTCAGCTCATTTTTATCTCTGTGGTGATGAGGATACACAATTAAGAGAAGCTGTTAAGGGAGATGCCACACACAGATTTCCTTTCTCCACACCCAAATCAAATCCTGCCATCATGATCTCTCTTTTGTGATCAAAGGCTGCCTCTCAGCCTTGGACAGCCATTTGGAACTTTAAATGAACGCTAATATGAAGGGGATGATCAGGAGGATTTTGACAGTGACAAAATTTAAGTGCATTGTAATTCGCTATCAGCAGGTCACAGAAAAGATCAACAATGTGAACACTTTCATTTCTTTTTCAGAGGAGAAAATGATGCAAACACACGTTGATCTGACGCAAAAGAAACGGTCTTAATCCTTGTCCATAAAATCCTTTTTTTTTTTTTTGTTAGATTTAGTCAAATGTACCGCGAGTTGAGGGCTTTCGCTCATCCACTGCATTTTAAATATCAATGAATGCAACTGTTAGCACTTGAATATTCAAAGGGCCACTTTGAGTGTGTGCATGCGAGCTGCATGCTCCCATTTGTTGGAGTAGCCAGGCTGCGTGGCAGGACGTGAATGGAAATCTCTGTCTGAGCCCATGTGCAGAGAGTGAGCGGTTGTACGGGAGGACAGAGGGACATAAAGGGAGAGATGGGGGGGAGTGGAGGACAGGAGGGAGGAATAGATGGAGCGAGACTCAAAGCAATAAAGGAAGAGAAAGATTTCACTCAGCCTCTTTCTGATGCACTTGGATACAATGATGTAGATGGCTGTACCCCTCTTTCTTTTGTGAGTTCATATTTTCAAGAGGCTCTACAGCCTTCCTCTTTGCCTCTTTCATTGAGTCGGGTGTACTGCAGCAACAAATTGAAGCCACAATAATCCCACTAATATGAGTCAAAACAAATGAGCAAAACACAAGGGTCCATAGCTGGACTGTGATTGTAAACAATCTCTTGTTGATTATGAAAGTTTTCGCACCCCTTGAAACCTTTCCGTATTTGCGCAGCAAACTAATGAAAGAAGGTGCTCCACAGATGAGACCAAAGATTAATATTTTGGTGGAAAAGCAAGAATGGAGGCAGCAAGATCCCATCACAGATGACATGTTTTAGCATTTTTATTTCTTTAAGTGTTGTCTTTCTTTCCAGTTTACAACCTTGAACTACGTTACATTAGTCTTACAAAAATCCCTTCTAGAATACATTGAAACCAGTGGCTTTAGTGTGACAAAATGTAAAAGCCTTGTATGAATACTTCTGCAATGTGAGTGTGAGGAAAATGTCAAACAATAAAAAAAAGAGAAAGATTTCAAAGAGTAGATTTTTAAAAAAACTGATTCAACTGATGAGTAAAACCTTAATTAAAAGCAAGCATTGTCTTAATAGTGAACCATTTGAGAGTGACTTGTAATTACTGCTGTGTGAAAAGGCCCTCCATTAAAGAATCTCATGAACAGGAAAACCAAAACCTTCTTCCAAGGGCAAGCAAAATAAAAAACAAACAGAAGAATAATAACAAGCCATGTCCGCTTGTTAAAAATGGGTGGATGTGTTATTACTGCATGACTCTCTGTGTGCCCTATGAGAGAGTGTGTGTGTCTTTGACGCTACCTGCTGGCTGTAGTCGGCATCACACTCCAGCAGGAGCGGCGTAAACAGTTGGACCAGGCGCTCAGTACTGAGGACACGGCTCTCCTTGAGCACAAGGGCGTGCTTGAACCAGCGATCCCACAGCCGAGCCGCATTGGGGGGGAGGCTGGTGCTGTAGTTAAGGTGGGGGGTAGGGCAGCAAGAAAAAGTAACAAAAAAGGTGCCTTCTTTAGGAAAAAAATGTAAACAAAGATCAAAATGAGCATAAGTAGTCATAAATGTGAGCAAGTTTGACTAGAGCAAAATATATTACATTTGATAGGTTAATGTTTTTGAAGATGTTATGTGGAAAGGATTTTTTTTCTGTAACATAACGTCTATAAACAATGTCAGAACTATAGATTATCGATTAATTTCCAGTTAACACTGAATAGACACAGACATCGATATGACCTCAGGCTGAAAAACAGGACAGTAAGTCGAGGTCAACCAACTGGGATCTCCAGAGAACGACGCTGCTGGATGTGTCTCTTAGAATTGGAGTATATAATAGAAAAGGTCTCAGTGAAATCAATAGGCTAGTGAAGCAGAACATAGATTTGGCTCAGAGTATAACTGCGCATTATCCAAAAGGACTGGAAGTCGCAGATAGGGCATTTTAATTTACTCATGACATTCACCCATGCTGTGTGAGGTGACACCAAAGATGACCTTTCGGGTTTGTGGACAAGGGAGACCGATCAAACTGTAACATGCGATATCTCAGAAACTGCCTTAGGGAGAAATAAAATAAAAGTAAAAAGAATATACAGCGAACTTTCAGTCTGCAAAGCAGATTTCACCTCTGCTGCGAGTGAGTGCTTTTAGTAAAAACTATTGAACACCAGCTATTCTAGCAATAATAATTTGGGTGTCTGTTTTAGAGCTTTGTCTATTTCATAAAGAAAAATAATAATAATAATAAATAATTTTATTAAAATATATTAGTCAAACTTTTAGCTGGTAAGGTAAGAGATTGAAAACAGTTTTGCACAATTGTCCTTGTAAATGCATGATTCAAACAATAACAAAAACCCATTATTGAGACAAAATAATTCAGCACAACTGCAACAATTAACAAAATTCAAACAGAAATGCCTCTTATCACTTTTGAGGCACCATGATAGTAAAAAAAAAAAAAAAAACACCCACTGACCCTTACCTTATTTCATTAGGCTCAGTGTTAGGCTGATGCGCTCTCACCAGCTCCTCTGGTAGCACGCAGCCCTTCTCCGTGCTCCATGACAACCTCTGAAGCTCATGAAGGACGACAGCTCCACATGCTTCAAGGTCCTCGTCAATCAAACCCGCTCCATCGTCACAAAGGCTGCCCGATATATAGAAAGCGGTCAGCTATTGTCATGGCGCCCTGAGGTGAACCCCAGGCCAGCATTGTGGAGAACGCATCGAAGACAAACAAACATCCTAAACGAGCATAATCATAAACATCAGCGCGACTAAATATTATGAGGGTCGTGACACTAAAGGGTCGCACAACAGACGGAGGTAAGTACACACTATGTAGTTAGACAGCCCTGTTCTGGTGCAACATTTATTCTTTTATGCTTTACGACAGGAGCAGCAATTATGGTAAATGATTCATGCTATGAAGTATAAAAACCTTATGAAAAAGAAGCCCTGTATAATGAAACACATTCCCTGTCCTCTATCTCTATGACTCCCAATAACAATCGAGCCGGGGTGGTTACTATAACAATCCCATGCGTTTGAAAAACCCCTCAGAAATAAAGACGCACGCCTGATGGTGATGACACTTCATCTAATGTGAGAGCCCTCAGCAGAAGGATAATATGTTTTTCTCATCTGCTCAAACTGCTCCACAGCTATTAAATAAATTTACATGGCTTTCCATTTAGACAGGGGGAGATAAGATTGTAAAGTTTGAAGAAAGACAGGAAGGATGTACCTGATAATCCTATTGAGTTGTCTCCCATCTATTGGGAATCTCTGTACACGTGGCTCTGCTCACCGTGGAGTCGCCCTTCGATGCTGTCTAGCAGATTAAAGAGTCCTTCCAGGGAGAGGCTAAAAAAATAATAAAAAAAAAAAAACATTGCAAATATTGTGATGAAACGAAATAAAAAGCGGAGGTCATATAATCGATCTGGTTTGAAATTGTAAAAGGAAAAAAAAATAAAAGGATGCCATTTGATCCAAAAATCTGTGACACATTTTTTTTTTCCAGGCAATTTCCTTGAGATACTCAAGGACCACCGGAGAATCCGGCCATCAAAATGTGATGGCAACAATGCAGGATTTCAACACTTCACTGTCTGTTGATGGTGCCACATGTAATAACAGGTTGCACAGAAAAGCTCTGACACCTGGCACTCAAAAAGGAGAACTTCTGTCTGCTGCTGTAGTAAAACGCAGGCTCAATCCTGTCCAGTTAAATTACTTATGCAGAAAATAAGTAACATAGTATTAAACAGCGTGAATTTATAAACACAGTAAAAGCTCACAGAAAAAAAATAAATCCTAAAAGAAAAATAGAGGGGCCTCTGGGTAATTTCTTTTGGTTGAAGATTTAAACTTTAATCTGGCCTAGTGAGGCTATGAAATGAGAAATGGATCCTTAATTCACATGGATATGCAGAATTCATTTCTTTCTTGTGCATTAAGCTCTGGGTGGCCCTCATTGAATTCTCCCAGAAACCCCAACAGAGACATTCTGAGCAGCCATCCTTTAAAGAGAGGCCAGAGAGAGTTTATGACAGTCTGTACTAATAGGCTCTCAGGTTAAGGGTCAGCAGACAATTGCTCCCCGTTTTTTCCACAGATTGTTTCCTGGTAACATTCTGAAAGAATAGGCAAAACATGTGTCTTAGTGTGTCACAAGTTGTTCCACTTAATTATTATAGAAAATGTCTTGGAGATGGAGAGAGTGAATTTTCAGCAAATAGTCCAGGTGTATATCTTTACTTTGTATGCTGCTGTTGTTCACAGGATGTTTTAACTAGGTGGAAGAGGTCAGCAGTAATACTGTACAACACACAGTTCTGACTAGGGTGATTTTCTTTACCACACAGAATTGGTCCCAAAATTGAGTGATTGGTGTCAGGAGGAAGCACACTGCTCGCACAGATGGCAAAAATAACTCAACCAAACTGACAAATTCAGCCACAAATAGTCCCAGCACAGCTGTGGCTTTAAATATTGTCTATGTTCCAAAATAAGACGATAATTCAAGAGACAGACTTTGTTATTTATCTTCTTATTGTGTCCTGTTCTGACAGCTTATGCAAACAGTATGGGAGGTTCTGGTTGCTTTACTGTGTTGGGCAGATTTGATCAACAAATGAGAGTGAATGGGAAATCACGTCTGTTACAGGGACAAACACTACTAGAGGGAGAGAAAATAGAAAATGGCCAGAAAATCAGAGAAACAACAATGCCAGTCACAACAAAAATAGCAACCAAATGAGAAAAGAAAAACAATATTAAGCATGTATCAGTTAGCTGTACTGAGGTATTGAAAGGTTTTTAAAGGTTCTGGTTTCAAAGTACCAAAAAGTTCCATTAGGTCACATTGAAAACATTGAAGTCTCCTGAATTTTCTCTGGTTGCACGAGAAAGTCTTATAATTTTTTTGTCCCAGAATTACCTTTGTGATGTTAAACCTAAATGTTTTTTATGATATAGGCAATATGGCTTACTACCCTGGGGGGCATAGTGTCTGGGGCGGCACAAGCCCTCAACAAACAGCAAAAAAATATGAATCTGCCTGGAAGATTTGAAAGGACTCAACCAGACTGACATTCATGGAAAATCACCACCAGTATCTAATAAGCAGACAGCAGTTTGCAGAGGGTCAAAAAGGTTTAATGGAATGTAGTGCGTATTATACATTATATAGTATATGTATGTCTGCATATATGCAGTATAATACATGCAATATATTCCTTCCTTTACCTTGCAGTGCTCCTACAACGGCATTGTGACTACATAACAATTAATTATAACTAATTCTATACTGCTAACATGATGTATTGCTCTTTATTTTGGACTAAAAGCGCTCAGCAGTACCAGAAAGCCTCGAGCCATTGTGCAGTTAGGTGAAACTGTATTTGTGAGGCGGACACACTGGGGCAATTATGAGAAGAAACCCAGACAATATTTCAGTCTCTCTCAGTCTGTCCGTGCTGGAGGAAGAAAATAGAATGGGATAATCTAATGAATTGCTTGGGACTGGGGTTTGAATGGAAGAAGCGATATAAACTCTAACCTTAAGGGAGAGGGAAAGAGAGGGAGACGATAGACGCAGGATGTTCTCTGAGCTTTACATCAAAGCCTTTGGTTCTCTCCTCAGACACAGAAGCTCTCTGTGTTAACAATGGTGGCAGCAGCCCCCACCGTCGTCTCACCATTGCAGGCTAACGGCAACTCCTCTTAGGGTCACAGCATAAAAAGTATGCTAGACCACACATAAATGTGCCTGCTGCATCCTTAGGGGGGGAAATATAATCTTTCAAACTGCTTTAGAAATACACAAAGGCTGTACCAACTTTTAAATAATGTGCTCCCAATTAGACAGTGCTCAGAAAGGTTTGTGATATTTATAACAAGTACAGTAAGGAAAGAATAATCTATAATGTAGCATAAGGGGAGAGAGAAGAAAAAAAATAAACAAATATGTTTACAAATGCTCAAAAATAAAATGGTTTGTAAAAATGCACACAAGGGCCTGCTTATATGAAGAGGGGGAAAAAGCAGAAGCACTGTGTGCAAAAACATTCGCATGGGGTTTTCTGTGACTCCGACTCCATCCAAAGTGATCCTTCAACTCAGAAGCCATCATCACGCTAAGGATTTGTGGCTGTAAGTGCTGTCCACATGCCCACCCTCCAGAACACTCTATGGTGCCACAATTTCCTCCTCCAGTGGGGACTTCCTGGGTCTCTCAAGCAGAAAATTGCTCTGTTAGAGCATTATCTTGGATTATGGCAATATTGTTGTGGACAGGTCCTGAGCTCTCCCCTCTATAAGATGCATCACTGCCACAACAGCCGTTGCTAATGCGAAGCTGGAGACAACACTGTGGCATGGACTGTGACTCCCTCCGCTCCTCTCTGTCAGCCCCAGATTTGATACTTGCAAAGAACTTCACCCACTATCACTAACTGCAATGTGGTTCAGGATGAGCATGCAGAACATTCTTTTATGCAAGCTTAGCTTAGGTTTTTGGAAAAGGGTTCACTAAGTTCTGCCAATTCTAAAAGGACAATGTGCTGTAACAGAAGAAAACACAGAAAATTGTGCCGTTGTCAGTTAGTTTCGATTTATTTTGCTGGTTTGATGCAAATAACTATTTAAATAAGAAAAGAAGAAAGTGAATCCTCCCATAAACCAATGTCTAAGCAAAAATGTCTCTCATGACACAAAAAAGGCATAAAGCCACTGATTAGATTTTCCCATTTTCCTTTGTACTTTTATCAAATTGTTCCAGGTGCTTTCTTGTGTATGTACACGTTATTATTTAATTTATTCCTGCTTCCATTTCGTGCCTGTAAACAAACAATTTTGTACCAGTTTTCAAATTTTCTATTTTTCCGTGCAGTTCAATATTTTTTAGGAAATATAGAGATATACTGCCTACAAAATCCCCTGTTTAGGCTTGTTGACTTCTATAAAATATGACAGATTAATACTCCAGATAAGGCTGCACAATATATAATGAATATAGTATTACTGCATCTACATTAGTAAATTAATATGACATTTTGGAATACAGTAATTAATAATACTGTGCCAAAGTACCATAAGTTCACCCTTTGCATCTCAATAGGATAATTCAGAATGAAGTGTACAGAATGCGAACACTTCAAACTGATTACAGTAATCAAGGGGTTAAAGGTCACAGACAAAGTTGGAAGCATAAAAGAGAGAATTAAGGAAATGTGAATTTATCACATCACAAGGATTTTCTAACATAACACAGAACCTCCGATGATCAAACAAAAACTTTGACCTTCTACTAATAGATGTTGGTTAACAGAGTCATGTATCCAAATTTTATTAAAAAAACTGTAAGATAAATTGGAAGCACTTTGTACAGAAGAGTGATGAGAGAGATCAGAGAGATGATGTTTGTGTAAGGAATATGTAGGGACACCACTCAAATGGAAAATACTGAAAATAGAACAAAGTCTTATGAGTAAAAGTCTACAAGATAATCACTGTCACTGTTCACCATCCATGGCAGTAGCCATCATGTCTTGGGGGCCATCAAAGACATAAGGTTCAACCCCTTGCAATGAAACACAACTTGAATGCTATATTAAAAGTTTCTTGTCACGTAGTGTTCATGACTAGATGATTAGCTAAATTCAAATGCCTCTTGTGATGTCATCAACCCAAACACAAATAAGGAAGAAATGCAGATTTCTTTCTTCAGTGCAAATCTTATATTTTGTAAAACCCTGTATAGAGGAAATCCATGCAACATTACCCAGATGTACTTTAGCTGTTGGTGCAGCTTTATAGGTAAAAACAAAACAACATTGGATAGTCTCTTTAAAATTTCAGTAACCAAAATACTTCAAACATACTTTACCTTTTCAAAGTCACCCCCGGTGTTGAGGATTCACCATTTAACTGCTCTGTGTTCTTAGACTCATCAGAATGGAGGGATGAATCAGGACGATGCTGTTTGTGATCACCACTTCCTTTGCAAGAGACATTTCTCTCTGATGCTGCCTCCACTGGTAAATCCTCCTCAAGCTCCGATTGTGTCAAAGAAATTGTCAGGTCACTGGAACTGCTCTCTGACAACTGCACATCTGAGCATGATTCTCCAACACGCTCACATTTCCCTGAATGTAAACAACCCAAACAGTATTGCTTGTTTTTTTAAGAAAAATATAAAAAACTTCAAAGGGCAAAATAAAGTGCTAAAAACTGTTTCTGTGAAGGCAGATAAAAGCTACAACAAGGTAGTAAGGAAGAAATATCACTGCAAACCTGATGTCTCTTGAGCTCCTTTTCTGAAAGTGGTTTCAGGCTTCAAATGGCTAAGACCTCTCTCTTCATCTCCCATTATGAGAGGCTTGTGAGCCACCTCTTGGGAGTCAGTGGGTTCTGCAGCGGGATTCTTAGCCATCGCAGGGTTACCGTTGCCGGGAAATGGATTCTTCTCAAACCTCGTCAAGGTCACCAGAGGTGAAGCTTCTCGTTCATCATCACTTGCAGAAGCCACACAACCAGCTGCCGCTGTTGAGGCGCGAGCAGATGGGAGCAGCCCCGACACTCTTTCATGTTTGTCACTCAAATTACAGCCGTCAGGGGAATCGTTTGAGCTTGAAATGTCATCTGATAAATGTGCTCGCTTACTGGCGGCATCCTCTCCGCCAACTCTGAAGTCCTTCAAAAGGCCACTCGGTAGACGTTCGCATGGCTGAACGCTGCGATTGGGCGAACGCTGAACTGCTTGGTGTGAGTGTACACTTGTGGTGCCAGCTTGGGCATCATAGCCCCTGGAGGTCTGGCGGTCCATAAAAATTTCCACTTGCTTAAAGTTCTTGCTGTTGTCCCACTGTCGTCTTTGCACAGCTTTAATCTGCATTCAGGAAAAGCAGAAAAACATTCATCTGGAGTTTTCCTTCTGAAAATGAAAGTGTCATTTAACACATTTAGAAGTGTTTTGGTGAATTATAATCAAAATTTAAACTATTGAAAAACTTCAAATAGCAAATCCCATACTGTATACAGATTCATATCTGGTAGGACAATATATTTTAACTGCCATAGAGTAAAAATCTAAAGGTCAACAATGTATTTAGTCTGTTGAATGAACATAAACTCTCCCCAATCCCCAAAGTCGCTGACTTGTGGGAAGAAAAATAAGAAAAAGCAAAAACTTAAAACCATCTCAAAATTTAGCATGAATCTTACAAAACATGTTTTTTATATCATAAAACCTACTAAAAAAATAAAAGATGTCGGCTATTTGAGCCATAAGTCCAGGTACTGTAAAGTATATAGAATCAATACTTTGGTTTGGGTTCCCTTTGTATTAATAACTGTTTGGCACTGGAGGAGATCAGAAAGTGGCATTTATGCTGGTATTTTTGGCACAGCATTGGAGAATGTTGCAGCATTAATCCCAGCTGAACTATAAATTAGCTTCTCAATCCTCCACTTTCCATGCAAAATCTTGGGTTTTATTTCAAAATGTTATCAAGGCAGCTTGTTTTTTCCCTTTCACTAAACTTTCCAAGAATAAACCTTGCACACAACAGTCTGAACAGCCAGATTTTTAGCAATGACGTTTCATGCCTCATCCATGAAGGATGCCAATGACTGTCTGCTGGACAACCATCAAGCCAGGAGTCTTCCGAGTGATTGTGCATTACAATTATAACAAAAATGATCAAAATTACTTTTATTATTGGTGTTACATAATATTAAAGTTTTCCATAACACAAAATTTTCCATTACTTGTCAGCCATAATAATGGAAAATGAAAATGCTTCAAGTTTCACACTGTGTAATTAATCTCTATATGATTTAAATAGATTTGCAATTCCCATAAACAAAATTTATAATAATACCCTTATTTATTGAGATTCACTCGTTACATGTCGCCAGCCTGATTCATAAGAAGTGTAGTTTATTTGGGCAAAGGTTAGAGTTTTCTTCTTACTATTTTTTACACTAATGTGTCAGGATCAATGCTTTAACTTTTAATCTTGTGAAAAATCCTTTAGACAAGTTTTGATTCATGTCTGCAATGTCACCAAGAGGGAAGAGAGAGAGAGAGAGAAAAAAAGAGCAAAAAAAAAGCCTCCCTCCAAACATAACAACAAAAAGCATAGCTTCTGTTTCTTTTCTGATAAGCGTCTTAAATACCAAACAGTTAGCTGCTTAATAACATTCACTGTAACCCATGCAGCCTGCCCAGCAGATCCACAAAGTAGGTAAAAAAGAGGAAAAGTTAATTTCTTGGCTGAGTGATTCCATCGGTAGCTGCAGGGCAAAGTAGAAAGTGTTTCACTAAAGTAGCAATTGATTCTTCTATCAATCTGCGGCACGCGTGTGCTCTTCCAAGGAATGTATTAAATATGAAAATCATATCCCGTTATCATCTGTCTCCAGCTTTCAGCCCGGTAAGCTTTCCTTAATGAATGCTGCAGCCTGAGGGACATGCACACTGCCAGCCAATGGCTTGTATGCATAATGGAGTGACGGTACCATTTTGCTCATTACAATATCGACAGGCTGAGGGAGTGGGGGGACTGCACACAGTTACAAGTGACTGCTCTAGACAGCATGCTCCAAGTTATTGTGAGATGTCTTAGACATTTAATCTAAAAGAGCTTTAACTGCTTTAAGTGAAGGGAAAAAGCAGCTATTGGCTTGAACTACACTGCTTGTGCAGATTCCCCAGCAAGGATTAGACACCTGTGCTATTACAGATACACAGTGTAAACGTAGACTCCTCTACAGATTTACCAGGCATAATGTCTGCTTTCTTCTGTTCTCCTAAATCTGAAAACAGAGCCCCGATGGAGCTGTCTGTAATTTGCATAAACCTTGTAAACATTTTTTAAATACGAGCATCGAGCACGAGTTAAAAAGAGCCAACAAAATAAGCACAAAATATAAAGCAGCAACACAAAAGCAGCAAAATGTAGGATACACAAGAAGCTTGACGCTCTTATCCAAAAAAAAATTTATAGCACCAAAATATGAGCAGTTTTTACCTTTGCTGCTTCCAGCTCCTCTGTCTTGCTGCTCACTTCAGTGAATCTGGAAATCTTTTCCAGGAAGTCAGCCTGTATAAAAAAATATTAAATAACCAGATACAATATAGAAAAATAATCATATCCCATTAGAACAGGAATACCTCTAATAACAGTGCTCTATATTATATGACTACAAAGAACCTAAAGTGGCAACCTTGGAGCAGCAGGCTATCAGTCAAAGCGAGTTTACTCAAGTGAGCGTGCCTGGTGTAGAATAAGACACTCTCCTTAACGTTTATCTGACTGACTGCCTTAATCTAAACTCACACAGTAATTGTATTTCAATCGAACAATAAATCTTGTTCAAACATACATCTTTTTTTTTTATATGTTTCTTTATTTTAAAAAGAAATAAACCTTCCCCAATTAGTGTAGGAATATTTATTTTTTCAGGTGTCATAATTGTTAATGCAAGAGCAATGCTAAAAAATAACCAAAACAAAAACAAACATATAGGGCTCAAAAGCATTCAGAGGAAATAAACCAACTGCTTGAGGGGAGAGAATGACTAAACCTCTGGAGCACTTCAGAGTCTCTATATTGGGCAATTAACTCAGTGAGTCATAATTAGCCAATTTTGTTAATTTGATATTAAGCTGTCAAGCACTGTCATTGAGTTTTAAGTGATAATCTGACTGGCTCATTGTTTTGTCCCTTGTTCATTTGCTTGTGGTGATAAATTGCACTGTTTGAGTGTTTACTTCTCTCACATCAAGCCACTGCGAGCAATTTCAATGGGCTACTTGTCTACTATGCATTTTCTAAGTAGTAAATGTACAATGTGGCAATTAAGCTAATGTGTACAAAATGTGTTTGAAGTAATCTTTTTCTTTAAGTCATTTGTTTACCGCTAGAGGTGTTTTTTAATCAGATTATGAATAAAATATTTGCTCGGGTTGGGGATTTTGCAGTCTGTTGATAGTGCTTTTTATCAAAGGAAAATCTACATACGCAATCTGAAACTGTGTTAATAAATACATAACAGTGTCAGTAAATGTAGTACCTTTTGTTGTAGCAGGGGCCCATGGTCAGAACTGTACTTCATGCTAATTTCCATGCACTCCACATCTCTCTTAAGCTGAAGGTTTCTCATTTTCGCTCGTGCTTCCCTGCCACAGATTTCTTTGAGATAGCTGCGCAGTTTGGAACACTTTATCTGCAAGCTGAAGGCAATGGAGAAGTGTTATTCAAGGGAAATATTATCTGAGAGCATTGTCAAAAACTAAGAGGTAGACCTCTCATAAGAAAAGGTTAAGCACAATATGATTTAAATTTGAAGCTTGCTCAGAAGCCTCATATCAACATGAGCTTTGCTGTTTTGACCTGAAAATGGCTCAGACACCATTTATAATACTCTTGCTAAGTAACATATTGTCCACATGCAAATATTCATACAGAACAACCTTATATCAGGTACCTTTTGCCTCACACTAACAATGACCTCTTTCTTCGCTTAAATGCCGTTGTTAGAAAATAATGGAGCTCTAAGGTTCATAACACGAAGGTAAAACTGTTTCTCACCAAAGGCAAAGACTTAAGCATTTTAAAAATTATTTTTAAAACAATAAGAAAATCTTTAGAAATCAATTTATACTATTGTTTGATACTTTACTGAACAGCAGTTTTCATTGCAATGTAGAGATTATAATAATACCATACAAATGTGAAAAAATAAATAAAAATAAACAAAATAATTTTAAAAAAGCAAAAATGAGAAGTTCAGATGTCCACATATTGTTATGTTGTCAGCTGGTGAAACTTACATTCTTGCATCTGATCTGGAGTAAGCAAACAGCTCCCTCTCCAGCTCCAGTCTGCGCTTCTCACTGCATAAAGACATGAAACAAGTAAACAAAAGGCATCATCCTGGTCAACTGCCCCTTAGTGAAATAATGACCTCCTCTCATACCCACCCAATTCCATGTTGTCCCTTCTTACATTCTTATTGCGCCTGTCAACAAACATTTTCCCGTCCATATAACTACTTAACCATTGCTTATAAATTTGTTTTTCTTTTGTAGGAGGTATACTTACAAAAAAACACTTAAAATGTCATGTGTATTGTACTTATTAAACTTTGAACGACTACGGTATAGTAAGTCCGAAACGTCCGGTGGTAAATAGCTCCACTTCGTACATAACAGTTACGTACAAAACGACAAAAACCACAAGGAGGGCATTCCAGCGCCCTCAAAGACCAAAATAGCTTAGCACATAAAAGGTATTTCTACACTAAATTATTAAGAGTATTAAAGCTATTATTTAGAGGCACGCAGTCTCATAAAATAAAACAATAGCTCAATCCATAAACGGAGATTAACTTTGATAAGTATTCAAGTATGAACACAAGAGCAGCTGCTAGATTTACCCCCGTTAGCTTAAGTTAGCCTCAGAGATAATTAGCCGCGGAAATTCGCCGCATAGCTAGCCCGAGTCGCGCAGCATAAGGACACCACCAGGCGGCAGAGATTACAACTCGAGCCCTGGTCTACCTCGGCCCGACGCTCCTGGTAAGAAAAAACGGAGAGAAAGCTTACCTTTTATGCATGCTTTGCTGAATAGACGCTATCTTTGCGTAGTAGCGGTCCTCGCTGTAAGCCGACCCTGCCATTTTCACCTGCTTTGGAGCCGCGGCAGAGCCGAAACCAGCAAGGGTAGGCACAAGGAGGAGGCAGAGAGAAAGGCAGTTGTGTTTACGCTGGTTACCATGAGAACGACTTCCCAGAAACCTTTGCTGGTAAACACAAAATGCACATGGCCTATTTTGTTTCCCAAATTAACTCTTTATGCTAAAAACGAAGCGTGTTCTTTTGAGAAATGCAAATGCAAGTGCCTAAATGCCATTTCTGATTATCAAGGATTATAACCTGACTTTCTTAAATATCATCCATCAAAAGCCGTTGTCTTTTGTTTGATAAGCGTTCCCTTCGCTGTCAGAAAAAGACTGATGTCTCGTTTTCACAGATAATGGCAGTTTCCTATTATCTTTAGACAGCATCTTGCATCAGAGTTTATCACTGACATTTCTCAAAATGTCATGTTTTACCATGTTGATCTTGAAGTAAACTTGTTAAAATAAGACAGCACAGCATGTTAAAAACTTATTATGTACTAACATTATACCCACTCTCTCTCTCCATTATGACTTTTCCTTTTTTCCTCATAAGTGCTTTTTAGAATTTACAGACACATAGCCTCAATGATGTGCCAAGAGAAAAAAGTACACAAATACACACACCTTGAAAAGGCATTTTAACATTTGACAGGTTGCCATAAACTTAAGCATATTTTATTGCATATATGTGATACACCAACACAATTGTGTTGCCTTGCTGTGAAGTAAGATTCAAATCAAAGCCCGATATTGTTCTAAAAATGTTCACAGATAACAATCTGAAAATTCTGGCATTAATTTGTATTTTGACCCCATACATGCTTTGTCGAGCCAATTACCTCTGGACATCCATGGAGTGTCTCTCCACTGATTTTAGACATGTTGAGACTGAAATGCCTCATAATTTATTTTAGTGAAATTGCTCAAGCTCAGTCAGATTAAACGAAAAGCACGTGTCTTTAAATTTTGCAAGAGATTTCCAATTTGACATTGGTCAACTTTGACTTAATTGTTCTAACACATGAATGTGCTAAGGTATACAATCCCATTGCAGCTTTGCTTGTGTGTTTTAGTTTGAAGGTGTATCTCTCCCCACTATCATGTATTTTTTTACAGACACATAGCTTCTTATTAGTTTTCTGCCAGGATTTCCCTGAATTTAACTTAATCTATCTTCCTATCATCCTGCCCTGGACAGCTTCCTTGTTCCTGCTGAAGAAAACTGTTAGATGATTGGTTCAGGCTGATGTGCACTGCTGTGTTGTTTTTTCAAAACATGTAGTTTGAGAGGAAGCCTTATTTAGGTATAATTTTGGTTGCAGAGGTTTAATTTTGGTCACAAGTAGCCAGAGCTAATTTTTCCATGGGTTTCTTTGTGTGACTTGTGGCAAACTGGACTTCTGGTCCGCACATACACCAGGAATTTGTAAGCTTAATTTCCACCTTTCCATTACAAATTAGTTTTAAATGTTGTCTGTACATTGGTGGTTTATTGACCAACACATTAGTTGAGGTGTATAAAAACTGAGTATTATCAGTCAGTTTTTTTATTATATATATATATATATATATATATATATATATATATATATATATTATATATATATATATATTATATATATATATAAGTATATATATATATATATATATATATATATACATAGAAAATACATAAATTCTATGTATTTTAGAATTTAAAATACATATTTTAAATTCTAAAATTTAAAATATGTATATATATATATATATATATAAATATATATATATATATATACATATTTTAAATTTTAGAAATAGTGTCATTTGTATTTTGAATAACCCTCTTTTCTAACATAGATAATGACCATGTCTATCATTTATAAGTATTGCCCAAAACCTTTGAAGTGTGTTCATTTGAACCCTATATGTCAGAGATTTGGATTCCAGCCCCTCAAATGCACATTGCAATCAACCAATTTCCCCCAATTCCAAACCCATCAAATTGCTCTTTAGCAGTTGAACAGGGGAGTTTTGTTGTCCTTTTCTAATGCTAATCTGCCCTATTCAACATCTCTCTATGAGGCTATTTGTTGTGAAATAAATCCCCCTGTTTGCCTCCTGCATGTATAATTGATATTGTTGCTAGGTTTTTATGTTTGTGCCACAGAGAGCTGAAAGGCAGTGCTTTAGAGGTGATGAAGAAAATGAGACTTGCCTCATTGCTGCTCCAGCTGAGCCCATCCAAGGTTGTTGGCTGTGCGATTAACCATTGTTTGAAGTAATAACATGTATTGGTGGTGATTTTCTTTACTGTAGTATGATTCAAAGTACAGACAATATTAACACAGACTGTTTTAAACTTAATGTCCTTCCCCTAATTTCCACAATGGCATGTTAGAAAGAGGTTTGTGTGACAATTGGGGAGATGTGCACACACAGTACACACATGATTAGTTTTAAATACATAATAGGTATTATATGATATGATATATGATATTCTTTATCTATCTATCTATCTATCTATCTATCTATCTATCTACATCTATCTATCTATCTATATCTATCTATCTATCTATCTATCTATCTATCTATCTATTCTATCTATCTATCTATCTATCTATCTATCTATCTATCTATCTAATCTATCTATCTATCTATAGATATATATTATAATAAACCATTTGAAAATGTTTTATTTTTTGCTTGTTTATTAAATACATTTTCTTCTAATTAAAAACAAATTGAAATACTGCAACTATAACACTATTTTGCTGTGATTATCTTAGTGTATTTTTAGCAGGGATCTTTCACTTTTTTTTTCTTTTCTGCTGCTCCTGCAGTAACATGCAATGTGTATAGCCATTGATACGCCCCAACAGAGGTCACAATTTGCATAAGAATTAACAGCTAGTAAATTAAATTGACATGCAGTGCACATCTCCATTGAATCCTTAAGACCTTTGTTCGTCTGCTTGGTCGAGCTCATGTTCAGTTCGTAGCCTAGTCGGAAACATCTGTGCAGTTAATAATTTGATAAACAGCTTACACAAATGCTAAATTATTTTCCCATTCTCCTCCCCTTTTTACTCCATCCTCCCTTGTGCAGGACTTGGAACAGTTGGCTCACCTCTCTATGCTGTTGGGTTCATCTGTCTTTTGTTGTTCTTCCACTGCTCTGGTCTCCGTGGTTTCAAAGGGGAACAGCGTTTGGGGTAAATGCTAAATACCATTTCCTTTATTAAGCAAAGAAAGGTGGAGATTTTTTTCTTGTGCATTCATTTCTCTGTCTAGTTAGCATTTACAAAAATGTAAGAAAGGGGGAAAAAAAAGAACAACTGTGACATTTTCTCATTTTAACATCCACAATACCCATTGACTGCCCCAGAACTCAGGTGACTCATGTGTTATTGCAATTTAAGGTCTGACAAAAAATTTTTCATACTTTTTTCCAGAGAACATTTTGCATCAAAGTGCAAAAGCTTTCAAGTTTCGTGTGTTAATTCAATGATCACTTGTATCTGTAATTGGCTGATAACTCCAGTGAAAGATATTTCACCAGGCTTTTATGATTGTTTCGGAAAGTAGGCACTTATACAGCTGCCGGCAGCGCTATAGTTTGATTTTCACAAATTTGTATTAAAGAGATTCAATGTGTGCCGACAATGGTATTAGATACATCAGTTTAAAACCAGGTCACATTTAATTTTATAATACAAAAAAAGCAATGTCACTTAGATCTTTACAAAGCCAGTGAATGCATATGGTTCGGTGTGTGCATCTTCTGTGACAGAATGCATTTTTGTCGATGAAAGGACAGCAATTAGCTAAGTGCTATCAAGTGGATAAAAAGCTGCAAGAAGTCCTCTTTATATTTTCATAGAACAGAAAGTTGAGCAAATAGAAAGACCTGAAGTGGAACTAGCATTCAGTGGTTCTCTTTTCAGTTGAGATTCAAGAAGAAAACAGACAGTGAGCTAGTCTGTGTTAAGACAGCCAGGAGATAAATTGTTTTACTGCCTTTGTCCTTTATTAGTTGGAAGAAAGAAGATCCAATTCATGCCAATGTTGCACTTGTTGGTTATTTGAATAAACATCAGGGCAGTCTCGAGTGCTGTCTGAGAGCACAATATGTCAGTGTGGTTTCAAACAAAGACTCTCAGGTCTAATGACAATGGCTTGTTGTTACACACGTCTTGTGATGCAGAGTGGATTCGTTTTCTGTTTTGTTCATTTTTTCACATTCTTTACTTTGAACACTGGCCTCTTGTGTGACTTGTCAACTTTTTTTGACCTGCTTGTAATTCATGGGCTGATCTTGTTCACTTCTGAGTTTGACTGCCAGCTAATTTGAGGGATGGTGTGCGTTTTGACAGATTAGATTCCCAAAAGCTATTTGGTGTTTTGGGTCAAGATATTTGACATTAAGGCCTCGGTGTTTAACAATTGGTAGCACTAATCTATGACCCTGATAAGATTGACTCACTCTAAGTCCTTCAGAAGTTTTAAGGAAATCGACGGAATAATTCAGGATTATTAAAGTGAGGTTTTATTAAAATTTATAAGCAATTAATATGTTATCTTATGGGTCCTGGAGGCTCAAGCAAAATGCAAGGCAAGTTGATGAGTATTGCACCATATCTACACCAAACAACCCAAAAGGTATTGCAGGAAATCAAGTAAACTAATTAAAGCTTTCCTTTAAAATACAGCTCAATATTTTAAACTCTAAGAGCATTGCACAAAAAGAAACTGATGACAAATACCAATTTAATTTTCATTCTTGCATTTCAGTCACTATAAAAGAGCAAATTGTTCATTCGTGAGACTGTTAGACAGCTGGGGGAAACAGGTAAAAAGCTAATTCAAGTGAAGAAAATAAAATACAAACTTCTCACATCTTATTTTTGAAAAACTGACTTTTATTTTGGAGAGTAACTATTGCTTGTTTGTTTGGGTTGCCACATTAGCAGCCACTGTCTATGCTCAATTGTTGACTCATTCTAATGAGTTTTCCAGTTACTCTGATCTAAAAAGCTTAACTTGTTCAATGCTCAACATGTTTCACATGTTAAAATCATTGTTGCCACCGATAATCACCGACGTTTATGAATATAACTGTCCCATGGAAACATAATAATTTAAAAGTTTATAACATCATTTGTATCAGCATATGCTTTTTTTTTTTTAGAAATAAACTGTTGATATTTTATGATGATAAAATTCTCCTTTGGACTTGGCACTCAGGTGACTAGCCAATACCCTGTAGGACCAACGGATTTAGATTTACATCAAATGAAGACACTATCAAAGTAATCTACTGAATGTTACATAAACTGCTTATAATATTTTATTATAAGACCCTCAGTTCAAAAATCCAACAACATCCCATCATCAATTAAAGTGTGGGCAAAGGTTTTAGTTTGACTCCTAATTTGCTGTTAAAACCCGGATCTTCCATATTGGTCGAGCTAAGAAAAGCTGACTCAATAATTGAGCACCTCTTCCTACAACCAAAGTGCCAATCTAGATGTGGATGGCCCATTTGACCCAGTGCTCAAAAAGAGGCCCAGAAGGCATGACTCAGACCCACATTAACACATTAGGAAATGCTTTACTTGTTTGTGTGAGGGGCATCCTTTCCTGTCTGCTCCACGGGTCACGTTCAGTTGACACAACCGTTGGAAGTCATTGTGCTTATGTGGGTTTAGTCTTTCAGGTCAAATCATCCTTCAATTTGAAGTAAAATAGAGGATAGCGGGGGGCAAGGATCAACTCAGGCCCCATCCCTCTCTTCCGCATTAAGCCATCATCATATTGTAAGGCGAGCTCCTGTAATGAACCCTGTCACTGCTGCCACTGCACCAATATACCCACAACAGCGCATGCATATTGATTGCAAATCGTGAGTGAGAGAACATGTGTGCCTGTAATGTATTTGTGCATGCTCACGCAAGCTCACCTTTTTCTGGCAAGAAGCAAGGGAATCGTCTTACTCTCTTGCTGATTAGAAAGCTCATGCATAGGAAATCACGACAGAGACACTGCTCCCCATCTGCCCACAGTGCAGGTGAAAACAATTTACACATCACCAGGCTAATGGATACATTCATAGGGAGCACACAGAGTGGGAAAGAGGGATTGAGCGGGCAGAGGCAGCGAATTACGGCGAGCGAAAGTGTCTGGTTGTAATGGGTCCGGGCCAAGGCAGGCCAGTGGCCCTGCTCATGCGGCCAAGCCAGATAGCAGCCTATCAGATAACACATAATCACCAGGGTCAGGGACTAATGAATGCGGTCATGGCCTGCCAGAAAAGGCTTTTGCCCGCACTAAAGACACTTGTAAACAATTCGACTGGGTGAAACATAGCAATAATATGTTGATTCAGGAGGTAATGAGGTTCTCCCCGAATCAATACCCCCAGCTAACCTCGCTCCCAGGTGGGCCAGTGAAGAGCAGCCATCCCGGTTGGTTAGCATGCACCTATGCCGATGACCTTTCCGTGGCAGTAAGGACATGAGGCAGTCTGAAGAGGACTGTTCTCGTATTGCACAAGGCGCTGAGTGTCAGAACTTTCATTCGCAGCAAGCAAATGAACAGGCAGGCGCCGCATGCTAATGAGCAGCAGGCTATTTTCCACCTTTTTTATCTGCACATTATGCTCTTGACTTTGGAGAAGGTGGGAATTAGGTTGGACCTCAGTGTCAGGCTGCCTGATGGCTCCGCTCAGGAAAAACTGGTAATTGAAGCCGATGGCTGCCGCGGAGGAGGTCTGAATTTGGAAATAAACAGTTTCAAGCACTGCACGTCATTTCTAGAGAGATGACAGGGGGAATAGAAATGAGCTGTCTGGATCTAATGTGATTTTGTAGCAGGGGGAAAAAAAAGAGGCCATCTTACAGATAACAATTGCACTAATTAGGACTTCAGTGCCACCATAATGACAAGCAACCAAGTTGCTCAGTTCAGAGAGGACAATTAAGAAGATGCTGGCACAGAGACAAACCAAATAAACAAGGCCACATATGGCACTGAATTTAGCGCATTGTCAAGCTCAACACTGTCACACATGTACATTTAATAACTTTTAAGGGAATTAAAAGACATGCAACCTTATTTTTTATCCTCATAGTGTAATTAGTATAGGGACATATTTTGTTATTGTTTAATTTTGCAATAACAAAGTACTTAAATCATACCTCTTTAGTAAGTTGTTCTTGTGTGATTCTGTGCTATGGGTGTGATACACAATCAGTCAGTCAATCAATCAATCAATCAATCAATCAGGCTACAGTCTAGAATTGATGACAGATGATAAACGGTAAAGAAATTTCAGGAACAGCAACTTGAAAGGAACCGGGTCAACTATGGATTTGGTATTTTGAATAGTTTTCTACTAATTTAGTCTGCATTTTTTGCCAAATGTGTTTATTTTTTTCCTCTCATATAATATAAATCTACAGAATGCCTAATAGCTAATCAACATCTGAGGTTCTGCGGTGTTCTAGTGTGGTACTAAGTTTTTGTCTTTAATACTCATCATCATGCAGTGTAACTCCAGATACTAAAATGTCGAGCAGGGATATATTGCACAATTGGATTGATTTGATTCTTAATTATCAACAAGGACTTTTTTTAATGGAAAATTTAACTTCAAATGAGCTTTAATTACTTCTATGCATCGGGTTTCACAAGATTCAGTTCTTGACCTTATTTTATTTGTGCTTAATGTGCTTAATTTGATTACATATATCATCTTTTGATGAGCTCTCTTGTAATCACCATGCAGGTGATATTAAGTAATTGTATTATTTTTTAAGCCTCTGTATATCCATAAAGTTTCATTTCTACAGAATGTAGGAAATGTGTAAAAAATTCTGGTTAACTGATCATTTTCTCTGTGGTTGACTTTCTACATACATTCAAACTACCATCAAATACCAGGAGCTGACCTGTGATGGTACATATCAATTAAACAAAATGTAAAAAAAAAATATCACTTGTTCTCTTTTTATCGTTTTTGAAATGCTGGTTAAGTGAGTGCTATGACATCTAATCTTCAGATGGTATTCAACCCACAGTAAAACTTGTTTGTCTCGCCTACAGCTTTTCCACAATGTGGTTGCTAAGACTGGATCCTCCGTGCTTTCCCATGTCACACCGTTGCAGCTTGATCTACCCTGCTTCTTTGTTCTGTACAGTTTAAGGTTTTATTTTGAACTTTTAAAGCTCTACACAGCAACACATTTTTAATGTTTTCCAGACTTACGTCAGCACCAGCTAGGCCTCTGAAGTTGACTGATTAAAGCTTCTTATCTGTCTCCAACTCTTAAAAATCAAGGTAAGCGAGTCTATGCAATTGAAGCCATCTTTACAGACCACTTTCATCTACTTTTGTTTTTGGATGCAATTGAGACATTCTGGAAACACTTATTTGTTTAGAATTTTATTTTGGGTAAATCCAATCATCTAACATTACATGATTGTACTTTATGTTTTTAATGCGCATATGCTCTGCATGGGGTCTCACTTTGGAGTCAGTACCTCTCCTTGTTTCAATTTCTAAAGAATTATTGTTAACAATACTTTTTCTCAAAAGTTATTTGAAGTTCCTAAGCTCACATTCCACCACATCTCCTCTTGTTTTTCTCCCCAAAATAAAAGCCTTGCATTACCAAAATATAACCAGTAAACATTTCTAAGCAGGATTTCATGATTTGAATGAAAACTCTCTGTTTCGAATCTTTCAGTATGGCTGTTTCATTGATCTCTCTTGCTGAATTAGATTGGATTTTGTTTATCTACCTTCTGATCACAGAAGATGATAATCCGTGATGCTTTTTAATGTGGCATGTCAAAAAAAAGAAAAAAAAAGAAGGCCTTGCATGGTCGCAGTGCACAACCTTGATGTAGCGGGCGACGCCACAGGGGTTTCTTAGACTCCGATAGCCTACACGCTCATGAATAAAACAAGGGGTTTAGGGGGCTTCCTGTGCAGCTAATTCACAGTGCCGAGCTTCCAATCTGTTTTTATGGTACTTGGGCGGAACAATTTTTCTTCCCCTGCTTCAGGGTTGCATATAGCACGGAGAGCAGATTTTCGGGAGCTCAAACAGGGATGGTAATTTACCATAATCAGTCATTGTGTGCTGGTGAGTTTAGTACAAGATGAAACACATGATACTTTGCACTGTTTCTTCAATTTTATGCAAATAAACAAAACACCATTATTCCTGAATTTGCCCTTTGTTTCTGGCATGAAAATGTCTGTTGGAATGTAACTGCCTGCATAAATTTAAAGGAGTATTTAGCAATTTTATGTATAACCTAAGATTTTATGCTGTTTTCATATAAGTTGTGGATTTGTCATTTGTCACTTTGTGCTGAGATCTTCATAAAAAAAATAAAAACTTGTTAAAATTACAGCTAATACACTCCCACTGCAATTAGCAACAATGCTTGGTTCTCTTCCTTCTGAGTCCTGTTTGCAGACTCATTACCAAGCCCTGCTGGTTTCTCCTTCACTGAGAGGAAGTTAAACAAAGCGCCACTCACACACAGCCTCTCCGCAGTGACAACAGGCTCCAGACCCATCGTCAAACGCTGAGAAGTGAAGGGTCTGCGAAAACAAACCTCTATGACACCCTTCACTCTTTCTTCTGCTCGAACGCACCCTGTCAATGTCCAAACTGATCACTCGCACCAGCTAGTAATAACTGAGGAAGCAAACCGTCAAGGCAATTCAGGACAGCGAAACCTCTTCATCTTAAATCATTCTGATAAATTACGTTCTGCCCTGTTTTTTTCCCCTACTTCAGTTTGATGTAAACTCTAATTGCAGCTTTCTCTTCATTACAACAAACAATAACCTGTCAACCTTAAATGCTTTAGATGGACCATATCAAGTAACTAAAGACATGCAGGAGAAGATAAAAGCGCAAGGCGATGTATATGTTGATGTACTCTGAACACACACATACTGTACACACAACCAACACATCAGGGAAAGGGGACCTAATTAAATACAGACAGTGGCTGTGTGCACTGGCATACAGCGGAGCATGGCCTCAAGCTGCCACGGCAACAGTTCATCTCGGCCAATTAGATGTTGCATCAAAGCCAGAGCAGCCGAATAGCAGTGGGTTCATAGATGATATTGTTGTGTGCGTGGTCACCAATCAACGATGTCCCCTGCTGGGATGTGCCGCTGTCGAAGCTGCAGAGAGAGTCACCTGACGACAGCTAGTGCCGCAGAGGCCTCCCGCCGCCTGTGTGTGATCTGCTCCTAATGTGGACATTGCAGAGCCACGAACCTCAAGGATAGGAGTGATGTGATGTTAAAAAAAGATATTTCTGATCTCCTAGCAAGTTTTCTATTCATTCGTCCTCACTCTGCCAGAGGTTGCATGTCTTTGATCCTCACAGTGTGATGTAACCAAACTAATGATCAAAGAAACTACTTCTACACACACAAAAAAAAATCCTTAATACAAAGTAGCTTTTGTTTGTACGGGTCAAAGGAAGACATGCAGCTATTACCTTCCTGCTACAAGGCTTTTCTTCCACATTTTCTGATTTAGCTGTAGAAAAGATATTCAAATTAGTTCTCTTGACAGGTTAAATTAAAACTGCATGACAAATTTAGAAAAGTGTAATTGTTATAGTTTGGTTTGCATTGTAGTCTTTGCTCTAAAATAAAATATATGGCAAAAGTTGTTCCATTTCATAGTGGTATTTCATATTTAGACATTAACCAAGATAAAGAGAGCATAGTAGAGAACCTGAAAGGTGTAAAACTTATGAGTAAACTTAGGCTGACTGAAACTGTGAAGTGGGGGAAGGAGTCATCCTAGGATGGCTTTCCCAGAATTCGGAGGGGGTCGGAGCTGGAGTACTGCCACTCTCCCTCTCAGCAGCTAAGCCACAACTCCCTCATTATACCTGAGAAGTCCCAACGTGGTGCACTGGGACGTGTGGAACAGGCCCGACCTCCTGCACCATGCAACGTGAGGTGGGGCTAACATAATAATGAGAGTGAAAAATATCAACAAAAGAAGTTTAAACAACGATAAGTGATAGTAATTACACAATGCGGAAGGTACAGATAGGACAGTTATTTTTTTTATGAGCACTCAATACTTCTTAGTGGGAAATTGTCAAAGCAGTGCAATCTCCTCCAGGTTTTCCAAATATTTAGCACAAACCATTTGTTTTTCGTGCTGCGTGAGATTTGAAAAATTGTAATTTTTGCCAACAGCTTTCAACTAGTTGTAGTTTCTACTTGTTTAGGAATAGATATGTTATGCAATCTACTCTGGACTTAGTGACTGCAATGCATTAACATAAATATGGGTGGGTTTTCCACCTAATACATGCGTGCTGCTACATGACAGGTGGAGAGAGAGATGAGGTTTGCAGGGTAAAGTTGCTAGAAAACAGATCTACCTTCATGTCCAGGTTCAGAATTCCAAGAACACTAAAACGCAGATTTTCACACACTGCAAAGCAAAGAACTTTCCCAGTAAAATTCTTGCTATGTGTCAAAGTGCTTGTCATGTTGCGCTTGACAAAAAGGCAATTTTTTTGAGCACACCCATTAACCAATCACACCAATACACATATTCATCCACATTTATTTAGACATTAACCAAGAGAAAGAGAGCATAGTAGAGAACCTGAAAGGTGTAAAACTTATGAGTAAACTTAGGCTGACTGAAACTGTGAAGTGGGGGAAGGAGTCATCCTAGGATGCTTTCCCAGAATTCCCAGGAATAATATATTCCTTATCCACTCAAATAAAATTAGAGATTATGTAATATCAGGTTGATTAATGTCCAGGCATTAAAAATATTATGGTTCTGAGTAAATTAGTATTGCATGACAAGCCTACTTTGTTGTAAACATGTTAATTAATTTTGTGAGCAGGAGAAGCAGTTAAAAAGCATAATGACTTCTACTTGGCTACTACAATCTAATTTTTTTTCCTATATTGATTAAATACTGTATGAATAACTGTTTCTGGAATAATGCTTTACCGTTTGCATTCAATTTTCAGTCGGGAGTAAAAATGTTCATGATCTGAGTGTTAAAAAAAAAATTCCCTGAACTCGAAGTTCCACGTGGGAAACCGGTGACAAAGTTGGAATCCATACAAAGCCTAAATCTAAATTACAGTAAAACCGCTGAGCTTTTAAACCGCTGTGATGAATGCAGTGGTAAATGTTTTCTGATAGTTTGTGTCTCATTAAATCTGTTTAACACATAGGACATCACAAACTGTGTTGCTTGTTATTTCCTTCAAAGTTTCAATACATCAAAATGCAAAGAAATCCTCTGTTACTTGGATTACTAACAGTAGTTTGCTTGTTTCTGGACATAGAGATTAACCTATCTCCAATCTCAATAATTTGCAGACATGTTACTGCAGCCTATCTTGGGAAAGTTACAGTGTCTGTTTTTGTGACCAATAAAGCTTTGATCTGAAGAGGAATTGATGATCCAGCTTCAAGCTTACTTTAAATTATTTTCCCAATGCTGTGCCCTCAAGAGTTGTATATAAACTACTGTATTTCTACCAAGTACTCATGTTTCCAAATAGGACCGTTCTGAGAGTAGTTTTAAATCAGAAACAAACCATGTGACCTGTTAATTTGTTTTTTTCTTGTTTTTTTTTTCTGGAATTTGTGTTGTTTTCAAAAAGACAAATAAATAAATAAGAAAAGTTAAATACTATTTTCTACTGTTTATTAAAATTTTCCAAGTGGGAAAGTTGAAGATTTCTTGTCAATCCCAAATGTATAAATTCAAAGTGATTTCTTCATATTTAAAAATAAGTGCCTCATTAAATCTTCTTGAACAGCATGTCATGGTGGACATGCTGTTGTAGTTCTGGAAAACATAAAAATACAAAAAAATACACACTTGTTACTGGACTCAACAGTTAGTTCATTGGATACCATCGGTTTTTCTAGTTGCAGCTGGAAGTTTGTTAAATTGCATGTTAAATTGATATCCGTGTTTCTCTTTGATAACACTTAAGGTTACCAAGTGCCATTTGTGGTACTTGCATAAATAACAATAAAATAAAACAATATGTCAATGTTGTATGGTATTTCAAATTGAATCTTTGAGGAAAAAGTTGAAGTTATCAGCATCTTACCGCATGATACTCTAAGACTGAACTACAGAACAGAGCCATCTAGTGACCACATAGCAGACCCCCTTAGTATCATGACTGTATTTATCCCACTGGAATGCCAACAAATACAGTGACGGATGGACATTGTGACAGATTCCAGTATTTATTTTTTTAAATATTAACAACATTCAAGAGTTTATTGTAGAAAATTAATTTACTCTCAAATATCCTGGCTACTCTATTTAAAGTGACTTTAACTTATGTTTTTTTATACAGATTCAGGTCAAAGAGAAAAAACAACAACAACAACAACTTTTCTTTACATATGTATATTTCCTACTAAGAAGAGCTGAGTTTGTCGTTGTGATGTGCTTTTCTCAAATGTTGGGTAAGGGTGCCCCCATCTGGCCATCAGCTCACTAGAGTGTTTGCCTATTTTGTAAATCAGTTACCTTGCTCCTTTGGTTTCTCCTACTCCATCACTTACTCTTGCACTGATTTCTTTGAGTAGACACAATTAATAGATAGAATAGGTTGTGCATGTAGATGTACCTTCCTAATTTCAATGTGCATTTTAAAGTAGAATTAAACAATAAAACACAAAATAGTTTGTAAGTGTTTTTCTTTTGGTGTACTTTTTTGACGTTTAGCATCCGGTCTCTTCGGCGACTGTTGATTTGGGGGGGTGGAGAGTCAGTCTCCGCGTGTTCGGTGAAATAACCGCTGCAGTGTAATTTGCAAGCATTGGCCCGAGGAGCCGATTTTCTTCTGTGTGGTCACCACTGTTCATCAGTATGGAAGTCTATGAGGTGAGAAGAAATTGTAATGACGGACACTGAGCAGCAAGAATCAGCGACTCAATAAGGCCCCCCTCCCCACAGCCCCAGCCCCCTAATTGCTTAGCAACAGTCTTCCAGGGTCTCTCATTTGAGATCAAGAGTTTAGTGGACTGAAGACTCCGCTTTGGAGAAATAGAGCTTGTGCCATTCGATAAGACGGCGAAGAAATGGGCTCTATCTTCTACTTCCTCTGAGCCCTCCCCACCAGTTCCTCCAGCGCCCCCCCACCCCCACCTCCTCCCTCTCCTCTCCTTCTGTTTCTTCCTCTGTCTCTCTTCCACCATTCCTCCCCACCCTTTCCTACCAGGATGATTATGTTACCTTTCAACTGCATGATGTATTCAGTTCACTAGATTATTTTCTGTCATCTCAGTTAATTGAATTCTGTCCATCACATATAGATGTTTTCACATTTGCATAAAGGTTAGAGTGGTGAAGAGTGTCAAACTTCAATTTAGACAATGTCACTCAAATAAATATACTGGCCTCTTTCTCTGTCCCCCCTCCTCTGCCTCTTCGTTTGCCGGCTCTCTGGAGGTGGTATTTATGGATTCTCTGTGAATTTAAATGGATCTGTATTCCTAGAACATCCTGGCTCTCATATACATGTAAATATGAATATAAAAATGACCGGATGTCTCTCTGATATGAGGTGTGAGACCGCGCAAAGTTGCAATAATCTGCATGTGTCCACATGGTCGCCCTTCATGGCAGGTTTGTAACACAGCATGCAGGCATCACCGTTCTCCACAGAAGCTCCCCGTAAAGCACTTCCTCCTACTCCTCTACTCGTTGTCAAGTGCCTCTAACGTTCAGCCTACAAATGTTGCACGAAAACATTGAACCTTGCTGGGAGGGGTAAGAAAAGGACCCCAACATGGTATAATGTAATTTAGAATCTTGAAACATAAAAAAAAAAACAACAAAAAAAAAAAAAAAACATGCATATGAATTCTCACTAACACACATTCTGTTTACACATGCTCGGTCCTCCCTTTGGGATTTTAACCCTTTATATTCTATTACAAGAAATAATTGTTGTATAATTTTAGGTTTTAGCTGTTTACTGGATAGTTTTAACAAAAAAAAATTCAAACATCCTTTGGTTTTCTCAAGTTTTTTTCTTGCATGTAACAAAAGACAACACACATAAACAGCAGTTTGCATTTTTGTATAGAAAATGTATGTTATATTTGTATTATTTTTTTAGGAAAATACTTGTATCAAAAAAGCAACATTTGCCAAGAAGGGATTAAGTGTTTTTATGATGTAATACAAAATGTGTGTTTTTGGATTCATTAAACTTGTGACAGCAAATGCCTAATGTATCTATTGTGCAGCAAAAAAAGAAAGAAAAACAGGTGACAATTCAAAGATTGTTTTTATTTTATTAAAAGCATCCAAAAATGAGTTTTATTTAAAAAAAATAATAATAATTTGGTCACTTATTTCTTATATCAAGCTTAAATAATAATAAGCCCTTTCTTGTTGCTTTATTTTTATTTTTTTGAAGATTAAAATGTTTGAGCATCATCTTTTTCTCCTCTTAAGAGTAGTTTGCATGAATACTTGCATCAAAATGCTATATTTTGGCAGGTGTACCATTTGTTCTTATAAAGGGCCATTTTTTTCCCTAATAAAGCCAAAATCAAATATGATACAAAAGAGAGAAAGCATGGCAATGTTTGGTGAGCATCCAAAGACAAGATAATTTTTTAAGAATCTATATCCAATGAATTTTGACGGTTATTTTTATTGTATTTTATTTATTTACTTTTCAAATTTATAAAGCATTATTTTAGTTAGGGTAATTGCATGACTGCAAACGTGTAATGTATCAAATAATAAAAAAGGAAGAGATAAAATATAAGATTTAAAAATCGGTTAAATTTTAATAAACCAGGATTCTTTTGACAGTTAGTTCCTTTGTTAGACTTTTAAGTATTAAAGAACATTTCACATTTCTATGCATAATGTATAATTTTCAGTAAAGAACTATGTTAAAAAAAAAGGTCTAAGCACTACTTGAATCAAAAATTATACTTCCGGTATTCATGAAAAAAAAATTGCCTCGTCATTAAATGTACATTTAATAAATCGTAAGAAATATTACATTGTTTTTGTTTGCTTTAATTTGACTTGCGCGTCTTTGTGAGCAATTTCCATCTTAAATTCTTTCAAAAATAAACATCCATTAGGTTTATGTAGCAGGTTTGTGTAGCACCACCGGTGTGAGGTGACAGCATGCAGCGGGAGCTAAAATAAGTCCGTGTCAGTTAGTCAATAAATGGGAGAGCGGAGACGACGGACAGATTAGAGTGCTTATCTCTTTTCATCAGCTCTGAATGCCAGCTGAATTGAAGGTCAATATCTGAGGATTCTCCAAGCCAAGCAGGTGTCTGGAGAGTATGGATTGGCCAGCGCTCGCAGCGACTCTCTCCGTCTTTGTGGGCAGGCTGGGGCCAATTTCAAATATGTCACAGCTGCATTTGAGCCAACAGTTACCTGGACAAAACCACCATACATTACACTACATTCCTCTTTAAAACACCCCCACCACCACCTCCGCTCTCCCCTGCATTCTTACCCCCCACCCCGCTTCCCGTCGCCGTCTGTGTCCCCGCCGCCGGTCGAGATATGTCACACCGTGGGCTTTGTCGCGCCTTGTGACACGTGGTGTGAGTTATCAGCCGGAGGAAGCGTTTGCTAAGAGACGAGCGTTAGCAGGTTATTATTTGTAAAAACATAAAAGACAATTGTGCGTTTTGCCGGTATTCACGAGAAGATTTGCAATCTTTTTTTTTTTCTTTTTTTTTTCAGGAGACGCCCGTGTTTTTTGATTGGAAATTAGGAAACACAAACATGAGGTGGGGGGGGGGGTAAGGTGAAAGAAGGAGTCGTTTCAATAAGCCATCTGTTTACAGCTATTTTCAAGGTTGTTCATTATTGATTACATCTCTATTTTTCTTTTCAGAGAGGCAGTCAGAAAACACTGCTGATAAAGAACTATTTTAAACTTACTCAGACGGTGTTCAACTCTTATCTTGTTTCTTTTTGCTCCCCCCTTCACCCCCCCCCCCCCCTCTCCCACACCTCCCCCGGTTTGCTGCGAATATGGACAAGCTCTCGCTGGAAATGGACGGTGAAAGCTGGCAGGCCGTGAAGGGGGCAGATGGCTCTCTGGTCTTGCCTCCACCTCCCGTGTTTGGGTTTGAGTTTAGCACTCTGTTCAAACTCCATAAAAGCGGTAGATAAACACCGGCACTCGTGCGGTGCGGTACGTGGATGTATGCAGGATGCAGCCGTGGTTGTTTATGAGGCTGCTGGAGATGGTGCTTGTGCATTGAAAGGTCTTGTCCAGCGTGTCAGAGGGCCCTTTCGGCTACTCTCTTCTCAGACAAAGCTCCGGTGAAGGGGCTCACTCCAGCAGGACATAGCTGCTAGGGGGGGTAGAGAGAGAGAGAGGGAGAGCAGCTGCAGCACTCCAGCCCTGCTCGCCTGCAGGAGGAGGCTATCTCAGCCACCTAGACTCCTCCCCAGGCTGCCCAATACCCTCCATCCAGCAACACCTACGAGAAAACGGCAGATTTGACCTTATCTTAGCATGTGCTTGGCTGCCTGTCAGCCAGGAAACTGCTTCGCTCATAAAATGGGCGGCAATTACAAACTGTCACCAGGTACCTGGACTTTAAAACGAATATAACAGACTGAGCACATTTTACCTGACAATCAGTCATCTGGCAAAAGGAATATAATTATCAAATTTTGAACGAGAACAGGATTTACTTAGACTCAACGCACTCAAGAAATTCATATACATTTGCAAGGCTGCATAAAGCGTAATCTCCTGCTGAGCATTGCAGGGAAAGGGATGGTTGGCTTTATTTTTGCATGCATCTCTAATGTTATTGTGGCCATTTTCATTCAAGCAGGCAAAATTGTGAGCTCACCCTTGGCTTTTATTTACATGGTAGTCTTTCGTCAGCTCGACGGGAGAGCCTAGCCTGCTGTAGATAGGTCCTTTCAGATGCTTACAAAGGCCGCTTCAGAGGCTTTTTGTTGCAGTAACTGCCTCTTTCTTCCTCACATTCCAAATATCTTTGGTTCGAACCTGGTGGCCTTGATAAACAAGGTTCTATGGAATCAATCAGCTGCTTCTCTCAGAAGATCTTAACATGGTTTAATGTTGGCCTTGCCACATTGTCCTTTTGAGATATAAACCTCATCCAACTTATGCCTGAGATCCAACTTTCTTTTCTGAGGGGTCTTTTTGTGTAGAGTGGATTTCAGAGAGGCCTCAGCGTGGGGAAAAAAAAAACAGAAGCAGAGAGAGACACTGGCAAGGCTGAGGCCCATTGTTCTCACTAATAATGAATGACAGCATACCTCAAGTATTTTTATTTTGTGACTCACTCATTCACAGTCAAAGACACATCTCTAAATCAGCCATATTTAGTTTATGTTCAGCTTTACACACAAGCAATATAAGTGCTTTATGAGTACATTGCTATTATATAAAGTTCATGTATTTTCTTTGCCTTTTATGCATTTAAAATATCTCAGAAATGTAATATTACAGTTGTATGCATAGTCCAGTCCATTAAAGTTTTTTGTGCAGAAGCAGAAAGTATATCTACCTGAGATATACTATAGTATGTCGTCTATAGCAGACATTTGTAAAACTTCTTCGGGGTGTAAATTTAGGAGCATTTCTTTAGTTCCCACCTTCAGAAGGGCACTTTCCAGGAAGAAGAAAATTAGGAGTAGAGCCATTTTTTATCTTGAAATTTTAATTCAGCATGTACTTTAAAGGCAATTTTAGAGAAAAATCAAAACTGTGTTACCTTCAGTTGTTATAAAAATGCTTAAGATTTCAACTTGAACTTGGAAGAAATTTGACTTTTCAATTTGCTGCTTTGAATTTAGCCTCCACTTCCTAAGAAGCTCTTGCTCTTTCTGACACTCCACCTTTAGCACATCGTCATTACAGTTTTTACAGTGCTTTTCCATTATGCCGCTCGGAGCAGTTTGTAGGAGCATTGGACTGAGAAGTCGTTTGTATGACTCGCAGTTCCACATTTACAACAACCTCAGCTGACCAAAGAGCTTCACAACATCGTAGATCGATAAATGACAAAACAATAAATAAAATTAAGTTTGATAAAAACTAATAAAAACGAAAAGAAAATTGGCAATGAAGTAAAAATGTAGTATGAATAAACTTAATCTCAGTTGCTGTCTTTTCCAAAAAACTCAAATCAATTATATACTAATTTGTCCTTGTTTTTAAGCAGTTGTTTGCGAACTGCGGCTGCCACTAGTCTGTAGGAACTGAATGGGAAAGGTGCAAGGGAGAGAACTCTGAGACAGAACCTCAGCTTGGAGACTGTAGCTCCTACGAGAAGCTGAGTGGTAAAACAGCGCTCGATGAAACCAAACGTTTTGAACACCTGAATGGGAGATTTCTCAAACATACATGAAGGAAAAAAGCAGCATTTCAGGTACGTTTTTGATGAGGGAATAACATTACAAAATTATACACAGTCCAGTCACATTAATGTGACCATCTGTCAAAAGCCAGAATAACCACCTTTCGCAGAGCGAACTGCTACGAGACGTGCAGGAAGAGAGTCACTTAGGTCCCTGAAGGTCTTCTCTGGGATGTTGAGCCATGCCGACTCTAATGCCGTGGCCAGCTGCGCTAGATTACGCGATTGAGGATCCATGGCGCGAACAACTCGATCGAGATGGTCCCACAGATGCTCGATTGGGTTTAAGTCAGGTGAGTTTGCTGGCCAGGGGAGGACGGTAAACTCATCCTGGTGCTCTTCGAACCACGCACGTACACTGGCAGCTGTATGGCACCTCGCATTGTCCTGCTGGAAGATGCCATCATCCTGAGGAAAAACAATGCGCATGTAGGGGTGGACATGGTCCGCAAGGACAGATGCGTACTTGTATTGATCCATCGTGCCTTCCACAATAATCAGTGAACCCAGAGAATGCCAGGAAAACATTCCCCAGACCATAATGCTCCCGCCTCCAGCTTGGACCGTTCCTGCAATGGTTGCAGGGTGGTTCCTTTCAGAGGTTTCACGCCTTATACGCCAACGTCCATCTGTCCGATGGAGCATAAAACGCGATTCATCTGAAAACGCTACCTGTCGCCACTCAGTGGACGTCCAGCTGCTGTACTGGCGTGCAAATTCTAGCCTTCGTCGTCGATGAACACCAGTCAGCATAGGTGCACGAACCAGGCGTCTGCTTCGGAGGCCCAGACGCAGCAATGTTCGCTGAATAGTGGTTTGGGAGACACTTGTGGTAGCCCCTTGGTTCATTTTAGTGGTCAGTTGCTCAACGGTAGCCCGTCTATCTGCCCGAACGCATCTCCGCAACCGTCGTTCGCCTCTGTCATCTATGGCCCGTGGTGCACCACATTTGCCACGTCGTTGATTTTGGACAGTCCCATTTTGCCATGCACGGTACACTTTTACCACGGCGGCACGCGAACAGTTCACAAACTCAGCCGTTTCGGAAATGCTTCCACCCTTGGCCCGAAAGCCAATGATCATGCCCTTTTGGACGTCGGATAAATCGCTTCGTTTCTGCATTACGCCAACGATTGAAATGTTTTCCGAAGCCCACACACACCCTTTATATATGCTCAACTGCACTGTGCTGCCACCTGCCTTCTGTGATTGGTTATTTAACTCTGAAGTGGAAAGTACGTGGTGGTCACATTAATGTGACTGGACTGTGTATAAAGCTCAAAAAAGTTGATTTTAGATAACACACCCACTTTAAAATAAAAGTAATAGATGCACTGTCAAAGAATTTCAGGATAAAAAATGTGTATTAAGCCACTATAGTCATGAAGCTTTAGGTTCAAGTTCTATAAGATATTTGACAATGCTTAGCATGATACTTCCACCACCATATTTTACAGTACTTTTTTTAAGTTTTAAACCCTCACCCTGACTGATCCAAGTTTTCTTCCTGCTATTGTGACAAAATACTTTAATCCTTGTTTTGGTCTGATCTTGCAGCTTTCTCCAGAAAGCTTGCAGGCTGCAAATCTTATTTCTTTCATTGTCAAAAATTACTCAATCCATAGTAATGGCTTGCTTCCCTGTGGACAGGGACACTTCTGTTCCTGCAGAGCAAAGGCATGACTCATTCAAATAACTTGTATAATATACAATTACTTGAAGAGATATTCTCAGCAGTTCTTCAGAAGTGACTCCAAAGGCTTCTCCAGCATATTTAAATCTAGGATTTCTCTTAGATGTTCACAGAGTTTCTTGGACATTATTGTTGAATATTCGTCAATCCGAGAATTCCTGACTAACAGACATAGTTGGTCTGAATTAGGATCTCCAAGTTATTAGTACTTAGTCTGACCATTTTAAACACACTTACTGAAATATTTAGGTACATTTATACATATGTTGGAGCCACTTTATATTATTTTAAAACCTATATGGGTTTGAAAAAGTAAAGCAACACATTCAAATTTGAGAACTATATTGTTTTTAAATACAATTGAAGCTATTTTGTCTTATGGAAAACTAAATAATTTCAATTTAAAAACATCTACCCAAAGCTGTTGCTATTTCTATTGCTATTCAAAGATTCTTATTATGATTCCGTTTCTCATCTTTAGTGGAATGTTGGGACACATTATACACATCTTAGAAAATATCTTTTAAAATAGTAAAAAGAAAAGGGTGGCATTCTGCACTTCCAAACAATTGGGGGCGGTAGTTAGTAAGGTGAAATCATTGCTTGATGGAAACAAACATATTAAAAACTACAACAGTAATTTCCCTTTTCCCATCTTTATTTTATTTATTTTGTCAGCCAGAGACATTAGTCATGACACAGACAGCTATTCATGGTGGACATATGTGCAAGGCACCATCAGCCTCTCCCAGCTTCAGTAAAACAGCAACATCTGCCTTCGGTTTTTATAGCCTGCAACATATGCCCCTTCATTGGTGACAAAGCTGGCTGAGGCTCTCATGCTGTTCCTGTCCCCTAGTCCAAACATACATCTTTAGATACCTGTCACCCTTTATTATTCCATCCTCTGTTGCTGCCGATAAGGGAAGTTAAAGTTTAATGAAATGCAGGCAGGCTGCAGAGGCCCTGCTTTTATAATTTGTCACCGGCTGTGTGCTGGGAGACCACTACTATGTAAACATGGAGGTAGTGGTCACGGCCATTACTTCTAAATGACTGAGCGTGGACCAAGTGGCAGAGATGTCACTCCGAACCAGCCATTCTCCCCCCAACCCCCTTCTCCTGTTCCTGTAAACCTAGCTGGAGAGATCAAAATCTGTAAAACAGAAGCTCTAATAAAGCCTGCGGTAATGTTGTCACAGCAAATTACCTACAGAAGCCGTATCCAAATGTAGTCATTTCCCGTCTGCAGTTTCACATAAATTTCATAGCCAGCATGTTTATCGGGCACTGTTGTCTGTATTCTCAAATGTGTTAGCTGTAGGTGGGATGACTAACCTGCAACGATGCAACTGCAGCGCTCTCATCGACTCCAGCCAGTTTCCAACACCCGCGATTTGAGCTATAAGTAACAATTCTGTTCCCATTTCTAGAATTATTGCCAAAGCACCATTTACACTTTATCTTTCTATTAAATCTGAATGATTAATGAAGAATTGGATGCACGTTGTGACATTGCTCAGCTGAATGTGCCTTGTGAGTTTTCCACAATTTTAAGTCCATTTAACCTCAAAATGGCTCCACAGAGTGATGCAGATTTCCATTTCTTAAGATGTTCCATGTTTGTTTACATCAGAACCAAACACATTATTTTATTCTAAAATATATCAGGTGGAAAGCTGAAGGAAACATAATTTTAACATTTCTAGTAGTTAAATTGGAAGAGTTCCTTGTATTACTAAGACTTTTATTCTTTTATATAAAATAGGTTCCCTTCTAAAGCCACCTAATTGGCATCAAAGTAAATACAGCTGCTATCCGAAGATTTCAGAAGTTTATCAGAGAATGTTAGTTGAATAAACAGCATTGTGAAGACAAAGTAACCCACCTGACTAGTTGGGGATAAAATTGTAAAGAAGCTCAAAGCAGGATTAGGTTATAAAAGAGACAATGCCAAACTTTGAACAATCTTTTTTTTCTTAGCAATTCACAAACCTATTCAATCTGATTGGACTTGAGCAACTTTGCAAAGCACAGGAGAATGCGATCAAACTGTATATATTAAAAACTCATAGAGACATACCCAAAAAGACATGCATTTGTCATTACAGTGAGATTTGATTTCTGAAAGTTTTGAATCTGGGATGCTAAGTTCCACAAGTCAGGTGCATTTCACAGATTGCCATTTGTAAAAACCAAATCATATGCACTCTGTGCTGGTCCTTCAAAAGTAAAGAATTGAAGTTTGTGGTGCCAAGAAGAAAAAATAAAAAAGAGCAAAAGATAAACACTTTGAAAGAAAAATACAAGCAGAAAAGATGAAAGCAGGTGCAGTTACATCCAAAATAATTTGTACTCTGTAAACTTTCATTTGAAATTGAAAATAGTAATGCTAGACTTAATCGTATATTGGTGATGAGGATGAATTTCATTTTTGTTTGAATCTTAATTGCTTACATGTCTTTTGTCCCAAATAGGACGGAGCAAGCGGCTCATTCCACCACTCCAGTTTCGAGCTCCACACATAGGACTCACACACTCACTCCAGCGGCCATTGATGTCTTAATGCAGGGAGGATCTAATTTAGTCGATCCCCCTGACATTTATCCTTAAGGTAAACTCTAGCCCTCCTCACTCAGTCCCAGTGGCGCCTGTGCTAACAAAACGGAGCTGGGATATGCTGGAGCACCCGCTTCACACCTCAAAGTGCCCTCAGGGACACTCAGAGTCTCCTCTCGGGTTTTCTGGAGATGATGTTATTTCTTGGACCCTTTGTGATCGGGCTCAGGAAGTTAACTGAGAGTATACCCTTGATGAAAAGAATGAAAGGAGGGAGGGAGAGAGAGAGAGAGAGACAGAGAGAGAGAGAGAGAGAGAGAGGGAAGTGTGTAATTATTTATTCTCCACTGCAGCTGTTTTCACGTGGATCAGAAAGTGACTGGCAGCGCTCCACCATAACATACATTCTCACCTATGGCAAGGTAGATGAACAATGGTGTAGAACAGACATGCGCAAATACACTCAGCAGTGGGTTGTTTGTGTGCGAGTTTACTGACTGGTTGAGGTTATTATCAGTAGCTCTGTGACAAGGGAGGGAGGTGGTGGCTGTCGGCCGGTGGGGACAGAGGGACAGGAGTGATAACAGATTGAGCGACACTGAATAACCCTCCTCTAATGGTTCTGCCTGTTTCTCTCCCCTCCACCCCCCATCTTCTCTCTCTTTTTTTTTTTCTTGACGCCATCCATTTAGTGGACTCTTTTACTGGTGGCGGATTAGAAACCCGGATAAGGAGAAGTAAACACTGGCAGCTTTTCTGAGTAAGCAACAGAGACAGGGAAACAGGAAGATAGAGAGAACGAGGGAGAGAGTTGGCCACGAGGAGAATGAAGGACAGAGAGGTAGAGTGGGGAAGGGAGCAGGAGAGGATATTCAAGGAGTGGCACTTACCCGTAGCCATCCATCGTCTCTCCTTGCACACACACACACACACACACACACACACACACACACACACACACACACACACACACACACACACACACACACACACACAACACACACACACACACCTCAATCCCCTTATAGAGACCCCTGTTTTATTTTTACCTTCTGGGCCCTTGACAATGCCGTAACTGCTTACGGAGTGCCGGAGCTGTACTTTGATACCCGAAAGTAGATGATGGGTTCAAGTGGTAGGTTGCAGGAGGTGTCAAACGCAGGCCTAATTCTGTGTGGTTAACGGCTAGGCATGACACATGCAGGACCGTGTAAACATGGATTAGGTTGATGTCTCAATCCCACGATGGCAGACTGACAGACAGGCTGCTGACAGCAGCAGCGACACCCTCTTCAAGTTCAACAGGGTACACAGTACATGCACACTGTCCCTTATTCCAGCACAAGGACATCTCACAACTCCTTTCAACGGCGTCTGTATTTATTGCTACTGCAAACCAAATCTCTGGACTTTAACTGTCTTTGTCATTTAAATTGATTTTATTTAAGTTATTCCTCATGATAATGAATGAAACACCTAATTCAGCTGAAGACAAAAAAAATAGCGAGTGTGATGTAGTATATCACAAATATATCATAATCATAATATTAATAATGTAGAAGGCAGTTTGTTATGTAAAAACTTTTGGCTGATACATTCGAAGTATTGTGTAGATGCACATTTTGCATGCCAATGACATATTCAGCCTTTTGTATGGTGTCACACCATCAAAAGCACCAGATGCCCCCACCTGACACAGATCACGGTGTCCTAGATGCTAAGCTTACATGAGAAAACCAGAAAATAGGAAAGCAGATTTATTGGAACTACTCTTTTCTGCAATGTAAGTATTAGAGTCATTGGATGATTTTTTTTCAGTGGTGTTCATTTGTCCAGCAAAAAGTAAGTTGGAAGGGTGAGCAATAATTTGATCATTCTTGCTTGAATAACAAATTTCTATGACTTTTGCAAACAAAAGCAGAAGTATTAAGAGCAGATAGCAATGCAAACGTTTTAGTTGCCTTATAAATTTTCTCTATTATGTGCATTCAGGCAGAGTTTATTTTTCTTGTTTAGAAAACAGAGTGTTACATTTGAATAGTGTTTTGCTTGCCTTTTTGTTGAACAAAGCAAAAAAGAAGAACTCTCATTCTTTCTTAATATGAATATCTACTCAGCATAATTTGGAAATATATGCATGGGGTGGGGACAAAAACTAGCAGAGCTTTTCCTAATTTTGTTCTTTGAGTATTATTGAGTTATTATGAATCCTAACTATAGTGCATTAGTTAATAAAACTACAAACCTACTGAAAATATCTGGAAAAAATATGCCATAAATGTACTGACAATGAGTTTCTGTCAGTTCTAATTAAGATAATTCTTAAAGTGTTTTATTGCACTTGATTTTACTTTGAAGTATTATAGGGGGTGAATATTAACACACACCACATTTTTCCAATTTCTTCTTGTAAAAAATATCTGAAAATCATTTGTCATTTTCCTTGCTTATGTGAATCACCATGTATTTAGATTGTCCTTTCATGAGATGATACACGTCTCTTCGATTCACTGGACTCAACCCAAAACTGCCAACCGTTCAACAGGGAAAAGCCTCAAAATGAAGAGGGATAATGTAACCGTGCAAAATAAAAAGCAATTTATTATTTTCAGCTTTGAAGCCTCTAGTAGTGCAATTCTGTACAGCAAAAATGGAAAATTGCTCACTTAGTAATTCGTCCATTTGATTATGACTGCTGAGTAGGTGCAATTAAAATAGTGTAATTACATCTACTGTATTGGCTTCGTGCTCAGCTAGAGAGAATTGTCTGACAACAGTATAAGCGTAGAGACAGACTGCAGCAAATTATTTAAAAAGTTCCAGCTACAAAAATGAGGCGTGAAAACAGGATTTACCAAATTTAGCTGGGAAGTTGAAGCTATGCAAAGCATATGGATTAGCTAGTGGGGTCAAACCACTGACTTAACGCCAGAATGTGCAAATTGAAAGCAATAAAGCACCACTCCTCACAGATGTAAAAAAAAAATATATATATATATATATCACTATTATTGATGTTCTGCCACAATGTCAAAGACGAAATAACACAAACTCTCACGTGCAGGTGGTAATTATGTTGAGTAGTATCCTAGCAGACAGTGTCGTCTTTCTCCACAAGCAAGAAAACGTCACACTTCTAAGGGCCGGTGAGCGGCTTCTCTCAGCCTCACGCTCTGGTGTCAAGTGCTGCAAACAATATGCACTCACAGCAAGCACCGCTCGACTCTGGAGACGGCATGCTTCAGTGATCGTTCCTTTGCCACAACTATTTGTGATTGACAAAAAAAGCTTGCATTGCTCACCAGTGACGCTACCTCACAATCTAGTAACTCGGCGAAGTATATCTCGGCACACAAGCAAACAAACAGGCAGCAAATGACTGTCTGCCTCTGGTCCCCCGCAGGCCGTCAATCAGATGAACAGGTGTATACTACGCTGTGTTAGGGAGCTCAGAGCTGAACTAATCCAGTAAATACGACAAAAGCACTGACCACAGAAAGGAGAAGAAAAACATCCTGTCTGACGATCCAGCCTCAAACCACAGGAGAAAAGCAGGGAACGGGGAAATCTAATGACTCCAAAGCAGGCATGAAGTGTGAAATCTTATTCCTACCAAGCAACAGCTGAGCCCAAAAGTGAGACACAGTTATAGTTACATTTGCTGCTGTGGCTGATACTCATCTTTATTGAATCAGCGAGTAGAGTTATTATCTAGTTAACAAAAATACTAGCCAATATTATGGAAAGCCACATTGAAAAGAATGCCACTTAAATTTCCTAATAGCCAAATGAATATTGGGCTTTGAAGTCTTGCAGTAGGATGTCTCTCCATCATGGCACTCATCATACCAGTGCATTACACTGAACAAAAGAGCTAAAGCCTAATTATTGAAAGATCCACACAAACTAGTGAGCTAGCTAAATATTGTCAACTCTAGCCAAATTCCCAATCTGCCTCTATTAATTAAGCCATTTAATCATCCACCAGACTAATTGCATAATTAAATCACTGCCTCCTGGGTGCTACTGATGTGCAGTGAGTAATCTGGCACAAAAATACCACTCATCAACAATGTGGGCTGGGTGATAATGGTAATGGATGGCTCGGACCACAGCAACTGAGTAAGGACACTTGCTTTACAAACACACAATAGGCTGTAGCTTTTTTTTTCATAACACAAACTGGATTGAGAGGAAGAATATTCTTGTAAAAACATAATAGTAAATTAGCTTACCAAGATTTTTTGAGGTGGGAGAAAGAGTGGGGAAGATATGGGTATAAAAAAAAGAGTGAATAAGTAAAGTAGACGCTAAAAAAAAACATACATAATAGCCGTATATACTGTACAAATCTAAGAAACTGGTGGCTGTTCTTGCGTTATAGAGAATGGATAGGCAAACGGAGATAGACAGACAGATAGAGACCTTTTTTGACACTGCCCTCAGTGTCAAACAACAAATAAAATGAAAAAACAAATAAAATGCATTTATTAAGCTGTTTTTCCATGTGCCTCTTTCACCCCAGGATACATTCGCGCCCTGGGCAATGAGCCGTATCACTTGTGGTAAAAAAACATCTAACTGACTAAATCTTTTAAGTATGTGTGTGGAGAAAAAATGCAAATGTTGAGGTAAATGCCAAATCTAAATGAAAAATTAAGTACAGCTGAAAACTGCACAACGAAGAAGCAAGGAAATTGTTAAAAAAAAAAAGAAAAAAAAAAGCCGTTGTCCTTCATAGCTCTCAGTTGTGGCCAGCGCATATGACTGCACCTTCTATTTGGCATTGTTGGAGCGGCTTGTATCAGCACAAGACTCAGCAGCTCCAGCCAAGTGTTTAAATTCATGGAGAGCCTCGAGAAGAAATTAGTATGTAATGGCCACACTCTGCAAGAAGAAAGACCCATTATGCCTTTCCACCGACTGTACTTGGCTTTCATTTGTGAGCTAAATGGATGCGCGTGAAGGTGAGAGTTCAGTAGCCATTCAAGTATTTGGCTTTAACTGGCTCCAGCACTCTTGCTTTAATTCAAGCAGAAGGACAAGTATGAATAATCGCTCTGGATAAGACTCATCGCAACCAGCAGCATGAGTCCCCACCACCACCAAACAACCCATCACCCTGTCCTCCCTCTCCCCCCACCCCCAAATATGGCTGCTGCAGCTTAATGACAACACACCATTTACATCATGCCTTTTAATTTGCAATTTGCCAGCTTTTGTTGCTGCTATCTGATTTCGGTTTGTTAGCTGCACACTGTTATTTTGATGCAAATTTCCGCCCAGCTCATCTCAACTGGTTCTAATTTCAGATTTGTTTATCGGAGCCGGAGAAAATAGCTGGGGAGCAATGGGTAGCTCTAATCAATGCAAAATGCAGCACAAAATATCTAATGATTACAGATCTATGAAGGCTGCCAGACTGTGCTGAGAGTTGAAGCTGCACGTTGTAGTAGCCCATGCGGCATGTTACAGACAAAGAGACCACACCCAGATGATAAGGTGGGAATAAGTTGTAAATAAAAGAGGAGAAATTTCCCTTATTGGACCCTTAGAAAAAAAGTCACTCCTTTTTTTTTTTCAGCGCACAGAAGTGTGCAACCAAACCTGCTAATACAGGGCCCCAAGGGTGTTAGTCTCATCTAATATATGCACAAGCTAATTTATTACACCAGGACTAATTTCCATTGCTTGTGCTTGGAGTTGCCTTGCTAATTATGGAATGTTTTTTTTCCTTTAACATTTTTTTCTCCTGGATTCATAATTGCACATCCGCATTCAGGAGCGGCATCTTTGCAAATTAGATGAGGCCTTGCCATTTGGCATCCACAGCCCCCCACCTCCCTACACCCAGGTGAGGCAACAGCCCACACAGGGCACCAGCGAGGCTCCATTTCCCTCCAAAAAACACCCACCCTCCCAATCAGCGACGCTTGGATCTTTGATGGGCTCTGCCCCCAGAACGTCTATGACCATCTCAGAAAAATCAGATAGGCTGGTGTGTAATTAGACTTGGGACTTTAATTAGGAAAAGTTAACTGTTAGATGAAAGCTGTCACATCTGTGATGCGTACTGCTGGTTCAGTGGATGGATCCCAGGGGGGTCTGCATCAAAAGGCTCTTCCCTGCTGAGAAGGCCCACTCTAGCATGTTCTCATGCGCCAAATCAGGCCCTCTGAGTGGCCGCCGATGTGAGGGGATGGAAAAACAGAGGCACAGGCACAAGTTAACTGCAAAGGAGAGATGGAGAAGAAGTTGGGGGGGGAAAAGAAGAAAAAAGGGAGGGGAGGGGAAAAAAAGAGAAGGGAGAGAGAAAAAAGGGAAAATATCACGGAGCTGCTCGGATGCTTTTTCGTGTGTCTCGTTAAATGGAGAACACGGCACAGACACAAAGGGATCTGAGGGAAAACAATGTCGCCTAACAAGACATCACTGGCTCATCATTAGCAATTTGTTGTGGGCATAATTTTCCCCTGCCCCTTGCATAATAGGTGCCCTGGGATATCGTGGATGCCTTTGTGCGCCCTCATTTGGCTATTTATTTACTTGGCTCGTGTCACAAAAGAGATCTGGCCACCTCAAGCGGGTGCCAAGATAACGGCGTTATGGCTCCACATCATAGCCCTATTAAGATGGAGCTGCTTTAATTGACTCCCTGAGCTCATTGCCTGACCTGAAGTCTTCGCTGATCCCTCCCAACCAATAAGAGGCTTTGTCTCACAGGGCAAAGCGTGGAGCTGTGCGAGGTGTTTGTGCGTCGTCTTTCGGTTGATGTCAAATTGTCTTGTCATCGGGCGGTGCTTCCTCGTTCCCGCTTGGTTTTGATTCTACTGTGTGCTCTGAAAAATACAGCCGCAGACTGCAGCGCCAGTGCTAAATACGGCGAAATGGCTTGACGGATATCACGGCCATCAATCACTGAGAGAGGGGAGAGTGAGAGGAAGCCTTATAATTTCATTGTGTGCCCTTTTCCTGTTTACTCATCACCACAGATGGTACTGCCAGCGCTCCACAGAGAAGCTCTCACACCGTCATTGCACTGCCCTCGCTTTCTGGGGCCCTTTGTGACAGCATCGAGCTGTCATTTACATTCGGCAGACACGTACGCTGGAGATGGATGGACGGATAGTCGAGCCGTGGCAACAACGCAGCTATTTGGAAAAACAAAAAGCAGGCTTTTTTTTTTTCTGGAAATGGAAGGAAATTAATGATGCCAGCGTGGCCCAGCTCTGACAGATTGCGATGAGTATAATGATGTGCATAGACTATCTAAGCACCCCCTTGCTTCCTGTCACTTGCCCCTTTCCCCACCCATCGTTCTTGCTGAATGACAGCATTCACATTAGTGTGACTGTAATGCGATTGTATCTGTTGTTCAGGAAATGAAAATCAAGTATTTGACCTTTGTATCTTACAAGTGGCTCAGTGTTATGCTGTGGTGGCCTTCAAACTGCATTAGCATCCTTTCAAGCCACACTGTCCTCTTGTAAAGACTTTATATAAGGCTTTCATATGGGAATTTGCATGAGTTTTTTCCTTCCTTGTTCTAACACTTTTTTCATTCCACAAAAAAAAAAAAAAATGTACACATGCATGCAGAAGTCCCGTTCATGCGTCTTGGACTTAAAGCCAGACCAAATGAGGAGACAGTAAAATCGATTTGCGCGTTGCGTTTCACACTCTTTCATCAGGCCCGACCCTTGTGGCTGGAACGTTCATGATTTCAAAAGCACTTAACATACGCCAGCCCCTTTGTTCGAGAAGCAAACTACTTCTGAGGAGACATCAATGCAAATAAAACCAACTAGCAGAGCGAAGGGAAACTCGAGCTGAAGAACAACCAAATTACCCGTAGTTAATACGTCTTCATTACAATTTCCTCTCCCTTCTCTCTTTCTCTCTCTCTCTCCCTCCCTGCGCTCTCTCTCCGGCATACCAAAGATTCTCAGCGCTAATGATTTTTGGGGTATTAAAGAGGCACCCACTGCTGTCACTCTGGATATGAAACAAGAAAACAGATTATTGTCGAGATCACCCACTGTGAAAACCCAAATGATACTTAAAATATAATGATGTTCTTAAGCATACTCATTAACGCCGCTGTGCAAGCAAAGAACAATACCCCTCGGTGCAAAAGAGAAGAAGAAAAAAAATACCCAAACAGATTTAAAATGAGAGCATGAAGCAGAGAATCAAACGGTTTGGAAAAACACTGGGACTGGAAACAAAGCAGCCGTGCATTGATAATTTGTTCCCAAACTCAAGGATTCATCTGCACGTGCAGTGGTTTAAAGTTACAGAACATTTGGCCAAGGGTAATGATGTAAACTCTTTCACACATAATAGGAAATATAATCACTTGCATGCTGAAACAAATGTTTGCTATATCTGCATCACCCATGTGGCGTTGAAGCTTTCGCGTCTAATCATGATTATTATTCACACATATACTGTTTATTATTATGCATCTGTTTCCTTGCTAAAATAATTGGCAGCATATGGACAAAAAGGAAAAGTTTACTTGAAGCCCACTGTTACTATTTTTTGTACGTAATTAAAAATGGAACGTTTAAGTTTCACAGCTTGCACAAACCTATTCCAACCAGCTGCCAATAAATAACTGAGGCCCCGTTTCCAATGCATAGGCGAACGATTCAAATGCTGGCCTCTAAACAGACAGTAAAGGAAGTCCAATGCTCCATAACTCAACCCTTGTCATGGCACACTTTACTGAATAGGACAACTAGGGACACAGTAGGATTGTTCGCTTCTCACCAAGCCAGAACGATTCTTTGTCAGCCAGGCATAAATAACATAGTGTTGATTGTTCTGTCAAAGTTAATCTGACAGCTTGGGGAAGCAGTCATTTATCTAATGACAGAGTTTCTATGACGACAATCGATCCTTCTGCAGCCTTCGTTGTGTGGGTGGGTTTGTGCATGCTTGGGGGGGGCTAAACATTTGCCACAGGCTGTTTTTTAGTTGAGCACATAGAAACATTCAAGGATAAGGGGACTGGGAGGCTTTGTCGCAATGTGCAGCTTTTGTTTTTTTTTTTTTGAAAGGTAAGACATTCTTAAGATACCAAATAGTCCTAGTGGAGCTTCTTTTGTCATACACAGATTCGGTGAAATGCTTACTTTTTTTTTCCAACATCACATCAATACCTAAGATTCTTCTTAATTACGTCATGACACCAGAAAATGCATACCTTCCACTGGTGATGTTTACCTCTAATGTTGTGATACAATTTATCCTCCAGCACACAAATAGCTGGATGCTCTCCAGTAAACAGTAATTACTTTAGTCCAGGTTCAAACATTTAGCCTGGCGTGTTTCTGTCAAATATCATCATTCCTACCATCTTTTTAAAGCTGGTGGATGTTTACAGTGGCCCTGAAAAACACCATGAAATGAACCATAGAAACTGCAAAAAAAAAAAAAATGCACTGGAAAATATGTTTCACATTTAATGGAGGTTTAATAAGAAATTAGGGAGATAGTGTTCAGCAGTTCACATTGCACACCTGTAGACCTCTAAATAACTCTTTGCCAAATAGGTTTCTTATTGCATCTGAGAGGTTGCCAGTATCTTGTCTAGTTATAATGTGTTGAAATTGGTTTATGCTTTTAAATTTTGACAAAGACAAAAAAAAAGAGATTGCTTCTCATATAATTCAACTATTTTAACGAGGCAACCATCAGACTTTTCCTGATTGATGCTCATGTCTGTCAGTCATTGCTGGAGCTGTCATGGTCAGGCCTCCATCAAAAACAAGATTTTCAATGAGATTATTGTGATTCAAAAATAAGTTAAATAAAAAAATTTGCAGACTTCACTGGTTCTAGCCGGATTATGACTGATTCAGATTTTGGGGGTTTAAGAAAAAAAACATGCCTCAAATTCTTTGATACAGGTAGAAGTTATTAATCCTACAAAGGTTTATACAAACTATTAAAACAATGGAGCATAGTTTCTGAGTGGAAAAAAATTATATGTTATTTTCAAAGTATTCAATATGAAAAATGTGCTTAACTTTAACATCAATATTTGTTTAACATTGTTATCCCGCTCTAAGGTGAACCTCCACTCCAGTCTTTTTTGCATCTTCTAAAAGGTCTTGTTACAGGATTGTAATTTTTCTCTAAATATTTTTCTATCAACTTTGACCATCATTGTTATGCCACCAAATAACCACTATAACCACAGCATGATGCTGCCACCATCATATTAACTGATGTTAACTGATGTTAATATGATGGTGGCAGTTCTGGGTGTTGGTATGAAACCCCACATAACATTTTGCAAAATGCTAAAAACTGAACAATGAACATTTTTGCATATATTCAAATGGGACATATGATGGCTTCCTTTCAAGAAATGAATCTCGGGCCACATTTGTGAAGTTCACAGCCAATAGATGTCCTGTTAATTGGTGCTCCCACCTGAGCCACAGAGCTATTTAACTACTCCTGGATTTCAATGAGCATCTTGAATGCTTCTGTTATTAATGGTCTTTAACTCAATCTGTCATTTTTAGTGGACAGCAAATTCTGGATGGGATTCAGGTTTTTCTTGAAAAAGAGATTCATAATCTCAGCGGTGACTTCCTTGTTAAAGAAAGGTTAAATAGAAGAAATTGCAGTACTCTGTCCTTTTTCAGACAATGAAAGAACAGTGAGACATTCAGAACTTAGGATATTCCTACTACTTGGCTCTTCTTTAAACTTTATAATTGACTCATTGAGTCTTTAGGATGCTTTTTGTTCTCTACGTAATGTTGTCTAATAAATGTCTTAGGTTTTTACAAAACAGCTGCATTTATGTAAAATTAAACTACACATTTGTGGATTTTATTTGCTAAATATTTAAAGTCAGTTCATTGCACTGGATTTTGTTTATTAATATAAGAGTGAAGGGGGATGAATCCATATACATACTTTGATTTTTCAGATTTTAACTTGTAAAACGATTTTCAAGCCATGTATTTTTGTCCTTCAACTTGATCCATGTCATAATTAGGCATTACTTTTTGTTGCACTATAAAAAAAATCCCTGCATAATTTCCAGACAAAAAAAAGAAAATGTGGTATTTTCATGAGACATTTGGAAAATTTCAAGAGGTAAGAGAACTTTTGAAAGGCACTTTATTCCAACAAGAAAATAATAACCAAAAAATGTTAATATATATTTTTCATTTTGTAAAGTGTTAAGTTGTTTTGTAAACAGCTAATTTAGACCATTTTCAAAAGCAGAAAATTGAACACATTTTCTTAAACGGCATTAAATGGCTGCAGCATCTGAGCTTCTTGATACTGTTACCAAGCTCTTTCTCTAAGCCATAATTCATGCCGTATCAATTTAAATTCAAAATCCCCTGCACGCACGGAGCTCGCTTCTTGTCTGTATGAAATAAGAAAATTAAAGACTTGCCATCTATGTCTGCTTTAGCTAATGTCCAAGGGCCCTGACACCTTGACAGGATGTCTGAAATCGTGTACGTGCTAGAAAATTAGGGAAAAAACTGAGACAGAGCTTGACAAATATCATCCGTAATATTAAAATGACCCCTATTGTCATTACGAGCAGAGAGATTAAATTCAACTCATCAGACGGAAGTATGACAGGTGCCTCAATAGCCCGATGCCAAGCGGCAAGCCTCAGAGATTAGTAGGGCACTGATATCATTATTTCCGCCTATCAGGGATTCAGCAGGGAGGCAATTGTAATTTCTAGGCTTATTAGTCCGCTCTCGGTGAAGAGAAGGCACGGTGATAAAGCTGACTGTGACAGCGGCGCGTTTCACTCGCAAGTGTTGCCACTGTGACACTGACCAAATGCCAGTATGCCCTGTAATCCTACCTAATGGAGGTTAACGCACAATACAGAAAAGGTCCTCACCGACGATCACAACAATCCACACATTTGCATTTTTAAGTTATAAGAGCGGTCACAGAGAAAATAAAAAATTAGAGAGTTGCTAATGTGTGGAAATGAGGAGGTGGGATAAGAGCGCGCGCACACACACACACATGCACACACACATGCGTATATTTTAAAGCTGCGTGGAGAAGTAGCACAGCAGTCTTGAGGGTGGCAGGCAGGCACATCCTCTCTCAGCAATTTCAGACATCTGCCTCTCCTTGGGCAGCCTGTGCCAGCTCCATGCCCTGGAGAGAGCCCTGTTCCCAGCACACTAAAGCCCAGAAGTGTTTGTCGAGCCTAATAAATATTGCACAGCGCTTCCTCTTAATCTCATTAATGTTTGTGCATGTCTGTTGGTGTCGGTAGATATAAACAAGGGATGAACATTAAGCCCTTACAAAAAAAAAAAAAAAGGAAAAGACAGCCGTCATCAACTCCACAATATCCTTCATGGATATACAACTCCCGTCACCTTTCCTCTAAGCCAAAGAGACAGGGAGAGCGAATCATTTGGGCATTACTATCTGCTCACCGACACCACAGTTTGTCCTCAGCTCCATTTGTCTCTGTAAATGCAGGCACGGGGAACTGTCATATTTGGGCCAGATGAAGATATCTGGCTCTGTTTGGCAACACATCTCCTTAATTATGCCTAATTTGTAGACCAAATAGCCGCTTATCACTCCTACTGTCTGTGACAGCTTAATAATCTGTAACCCCAGTGTGGGTGTGAGAGAAGGGAGAGCTGGCAGAGCGTGACCGAGACCTTAATATGATTTGTGTGTTTTAGTGTCATGGTTTAACAGTTTTATAAGCCAGCCTGGTGATAAGTATCATGTTATTAGGGAGTTACATATTTGCCTTTATTTTTCTCAAAGGGAAGGCGCATTGTGACCAATTGCATTACAACGATGACAATAATCAGGGTGTCCCTGGAGGACAGCGAAGATAATTTGCATGGCAGCGGCTGACAGCTCCATATTAAACTTGTGTATATAGAAGACGTCCCATACATCCTAGAAAAAGAGCACTGGTAGAAAATTAGACTATATCTAAAAGACTTTAAGAGCTTCCCAGAAACTGCTTTATGGTCAGTATTTTGAACGTGACATCACTTTTACTGGTGTCAGGTGGTCTCAGAATAGATTTAAGGGATATTTAATTTTTTCTTACGTGATGTTTTATGAAGTTCCCATGAGTATTTGTTACAAAGATAGAGAAACTATTGAGTGTGTAGAAAAGTCGATAACTCCTCAGAGGGATAGCTAGTCAAAGCTAGTCATGCAGGAGCTTCAAGGATCAGTTTTAGCTATTTAAAACATCTCATACAAATGAATGGCACAATACCAAAAATTAAATGTCTATAATTTCTCAAGAAATAATTGTTGTTTCTTTGCTGATGAACCTAAATGTTGCTACACCGAGTCACTTTGGCTGAGGCCGCTAGCTGTCCACCCTATCATCTGACTGCAAGGCACAAGGGATGATTTCCAAACACCTGCAAGGTCTTGAGGAGGACAGAAATGCACCAACTTTGAATCAGTTTCACAAATGACAACCAGCTACAAATGTTTTCTGAATTTTTGTTGGACTTAAACTGTACTTACAAGTTGCAACTGATGACAGCTAGAAGACTGAGCCAAAGAAAAAAAACTTTGGATAGTAGCAATGACGTTTGGCTGAGAATACAAAGCTAAGCTTATCTACATTTGCCAACTATCCCTTAAAATATTTAACTGTCCCTTGTGAAAGTGCAAATTGTTAAGACCTACTGATATTGCATTTTATACCACTAAAATAGGCTTAAACAATGTCAGTCTGATTAGGTGTTAGTGTTTGAGAATTTTATAAAATCTTAACCATTCTTTTAATTTTGGCCAAGACAACCAAAAACTAGATAAAGTAGGCCAAATGTTGTCCAAATATTATAGACCAATATAATATAGACCAGATATTAATCCTAGCCTAACTAAAGGCCTTATTGCTGTATTTTTAACCTTTTGTTTTAAATTGCTAAAATTAGTTCAAATGGAAGTTGGCTGATGAGCTGTTTTATTGCACATATTTTTTAAAGTTTTCGCAATGCTGTATTTAGTGGTGCAACACATGCATGGCTGAAGTTCAATGGGTTTCTGCCAGGGAAGCTAGCCTGCATCCTTGCTTTACGGATTTGTTGTTGCAAACTGTGCTACTTTTATTTTTTATAATATGACTTTCTAAGTTTTTGCATAACCAGAAATATTTTTGAAACAGCTAAATCTGACCTTGATATCAGCATAGAACCCTTCTTTTAGCCAGCTGACAGGCAGTGTGTGGCAGCAGTTGGAGGAGGGGCGAGTGTGTTTCTCTGCTCCCCGGAATCTCAGAAAATATTATTTGCAGTGGAAGTGGCACAATTAAATATTTTAGCAGTTTTGAAATAACAACTTTATAAAAACTTGGTAGTGGTAAACAGCCTGCACCTCCTTCTGTTATCTTCCTTCATTCTCAGATATTTTTGTCATGTCCATTTTTTTTCTGTGTCTGTAACATAAGGAGGAAGTATGGGAATGGAAGTTGAGGTGGGCGAAAGGGCCCTGATGGCCCTACAATGAAATCTGCCTCAGCTTGCCTCTACCAGCTGCAATTATCATTAAGCCTCCAATGGAACGGGTCCACTCCAGAGACACCTAAAAGCCACCATGGACCCACACATAATATTGTATTAAATGAGACCAAAAAAATCAATACACAATGCAAATGAAAAGCATGGGAGTAGGATCCACTCAGTATGCATATTTCCTGTCAAGTACACTTTCTGACCCGCTGAGCGCCGTTCGCGGCGGAACTCAGTACTTTTGAAAATTACTGATGATCTGTTGTTATGAGCCCCTATCTGTCTGCGTTGCACTATTTGTGATACGCTTGTCTGGCGGTTCGTGCTGGAACACCGTCTCGCTTCCTGGCAATATTAAAAGAGTTTGTCCGTTAACTGGGGAGAATGTGCCGCTTATGTCCTTTTTTGTACACCGTAAATGGAAATGTTGATAAATACAGCCTCCCGTGAAGCACTTGCTTTGTGGCGCCTGTGCGCGATGCACAACAACAAGAGACCTAATTATGAGAAAGATGAGCCTGGGTAAGGAGCAGGGTGAGCAGCTACTTATTTTGCTGCCTCTCTTTCTATTGTGCCCAGACATTATTCCTCCGATGTAAACTTTTCTGTGTGTCTGTGTGTGTTTTCTTGTGCATGAACGGGGAGTCTGCATCAGTGGAGGTTGGAGGGAGTGCATTGACAAGAAATGAGGGCAAGAGAAAACTCTGAATGAATATGTACGTTTAGTGCACACAGATTAGTTCTTATCATACACCTGTAGCCAGGAGGCCACATCCAGTATATCTGTGCTGTCCCTACAAGCGCACCTCCCCTCGGTTCAATCTGCAGCCTTAACTGGTAGAACTACTACTCCTTTTATAAAGTGTACCAGCGGTGCTGTATCAGAGGTCCTTTACACACAAAAAATGCACAGTGTCAGAAATAATGTAGTGTATATGTGACCTAATCGAACAGTTTCTTTCAATAGTTTTGTTTTCCTATCCTACACATCATGGGCGTACAGAGCACTAATTGGTACGATGAGCAAAGTAGAACTGAAATCCAATTCCTTGTTTGAGTGCACAATCAAATTGATTCTGATTCTAGTAAGCCATTCTTGTGACTGGGATTGGCCATGAAAAATAAGAAACCAACATGAATATTGCAATATACTTTACTATCCAGTTTATAAACACCTTGCTTGCTATTTACTTGTCTGTTTTTATTTAATTCAGTCAGCCTATTGATGTTCCCACTGCTTCATGTCTGCAGCCGCAAGCATTACAAGTAAATCTGAGGATCTCTATTACGCAGCTCTTTCATCATCACATAACGGAGATAAGCTGTTACCTAATTAGCGATCAACTAAAATGCTTGTAAACCGAGTCTTTAGGATACCAGTCCCACTTATTGATGTGGTCCCTCACTGTGTAATTCTCCCCTTTCCTGCTTTTCTTGGTCACACTTTCTCAGTATTTTTTTTCAACTGACTATCAGCAGTGGAGAACATTTTGTTGAATTTGTTTTAGGTCAATGGTTATGACGCGAACTCATTATAGGAAAGGTCAGAGCCATACGCAAACGAATTCTAGGCTGCCACAAGCGTGGCCTGTCTCAGAGAAGGATACTTAAAGGACCTCACCCTGGAAAGAGCGAAGGGCAGACCTCACAAGAGGTTCACAGGAGCACAGTGTCTGTCTCTACCAGTCAGCCAATCGCCTGTCTCACTTCACTGATTATGTACACTTCCCACACTGCGCTGGAGAACCTCCACTGGGAAGGGAGCAAAGAAGCAGGGTTTTCTGCACCGTCTAAATAATGATGTCTGCGCAATGAGCAGGGGTGCACACTATTCCCCTTGGAGTTTTGGTTCATGGCCCGGCGCATCTTTGTTAAAGGCTTCTGCCTCTAATGATCCATGTCAAACACTGCCTCGCCGTAATGGCATATCTCACTTCATCACTTAGACCCCACAGTGACAATTATAATCACATACATAGCTTTTCCTACTGGATAAGACCACTATTATGACAAAGCGATGCTGTGATGAGCAAAGTGGAGGTGGATGAGACAAGGAGGATAAGTGTATGAGCAGACAGCACACTACTGAGATAACTGAAGCATCAATGTTCCTTACACAGAGTTTAATTTTTCATCCGAGTTATTATTCACTCGTCATGTCCTATCCTGTTTTGGCTATACAACACACCCTGCCTGCATGGGCGCTGTCATCTCCTTCTTGTTTTCAAACAATGGTGGATTTTAAGCTGCCACACTAGATGTGTAAAACTCTTCTCTTTCTGAGGCTTCTAGGGCGAGGACCACCAACATACTTGGCCTCTTTGCTCCACGATGCACCCAAAACAAAAGTGCATTGAGAGCTTCCCACTTTTTGTTCCTTGACCTCGAGGTAGCAACACCCACAAGACACTGGACGGATTTCCTGTGCAGCACTATGCTGTACATTTATTACTATTTTCTTCCAGAGGCCTGTCTTCTAACCTCAGAGATGGATGTTGGCTAAATTAGTTCCCCTTTGTGTGTAGTTATCTTTGATCTAGATGCCTTTTTGTCTGCTATTTTTGTTATATAAGAACTGAGATCCCATCAGAGACTGAACTCAGCCCCAAAAGTGGTCACTGTACCAGTAATAACCAGTACCAGTAATCAGTACCAGCTGATTAACGTAGGGGTGAGTCAGCCTCCCAGTTCTAGAGTGCGATAAAGCAATTACAAACAGTCCGTGCTACTATATAGCCATCAATTTCTCTTCAAAAAGGCTCAGGGACATCCATTGTCATAGTGTAACTCAGATCAGTCCTTGCCATTAATGTACACTGGACAGGTCACTCTGCAGTGCATCAAATATAAACATGCAACTCGACCTGAAAGAAGTTTCTTCAGGAACAATTATGCCTGAAAGTAGAGCAGAACCCATAAGACATCATACACCAACAATGTCAAGAGTAGAAGTGAAGTTGTCTGAAACTTTAGCCATTTCAAATGGTACACCTGTTAAATTGCTTACAGACACAAGTAGCAATTTAGACAATCACATGGCAGCAAATCAATGCCTTCTGCCATCTACAGATGATTAACTCAACGTTGTAAGTTCACAGAGCATCAGAATGAGAATGAAAGGGGATTTAAGTGGCTTTGAACATGGCAGGGATGTTGCTGCCAGAAAATCTGAGTATTTCAGAAACTGATGTTCTACTTAGATCTGAATACAGAACCAACTCTCAGGTTTATAGCAAATGGTCTTAAATAAAAGAGATCATATCAAGTGAGCAGTGATATGTTGAGAAGAGGAAAATATCTTGTTGCCATCATAATATCTATAAAGGTACAATACATCGAACCTCAAAGCAGATGGGGTTTGTCACTATAGGACCACACTTATTATTACTCTTGTCAACCAAGAGCAGAAAATAATTTACACAGGTTTAAGAAAAACAACAATATCCGAATGATTAATTTGAAAAATTCTGCATGGTCTTAGGATTCTTCATTTTTGCTGTTATAGTCCAGTGATGAAGTCTATATTTGGCTTAAAGCAAGAATATATGGGGCTTACCTGCTTGGTATCAATATTCTAGGCTGGTGGTGGTGATAATATATTGATGTGAGGAATGTTTTCTTTTTTGTCCCACTAACCGTAACCAAGCATTACTTAAATGCCACGCCTTATTGACTATTGTTTCTGACCACATACATAATTTTATGACTGCAGCGTATCCATCTTTTAATGGCTGCCTTGAGAAGGATAATGCACCATTTATCAAGGATCAGCAGTACTTCATTAAGTTGATTTCTCAAACATTACCTTGAGTTCACTGGACTCCAATAGCATCCAGAGTCACCATATCCCAATCCAACAGAGCAACTTTGGGAAATGATGTAACTGTGGATTTGCGCCATGGATGTGTACCCTACAAATCTGCAGCAACTGTTTGATGCTATCTTCCCGACAAGGACCAAAATCTCTGAATAATGTTTCTGACACATGTTTTTAGGTGTTGGACATCCAACAACAACTCAGACGGTGGCAACTAATTAAGTGGCTGGTGATTGCAAAATCACATCTCCTTCAGTTCCAAACATTGGCTTGATTTTTGAAAAAAATTACATGTGTGCTGGATATCATGTCCTTGATTGATGATTTATGTATCTCAAAGGCAGATCGTCTTTGCAGGTTTCGGACTTAACTGTTTTGTGAAAGAGGCTATAGAAAGTAGCTGTTGGTGTTCTAACATTTTGAAACGGAGTTTGCACAAGTAGGGATTTTTGTGTACTTTGCTTAGTGTTTATACTGTTCACATGATTTTTCACTAGCTGAAAGGAAGCTTTTTAGGTTAGCATCTTTTTGCTGCAACAATTTTATCTCACTTTAGTTCCAAGACACATTTTCTTTCCTCAACCCTAGCCTTGCCTGTCCTGGAGCAGATTTGGCTTTTGTTGGCTGGTGTTAATAGGATTAAAATGGGTTACGAGCTCAATCACAGAGAGCTTCAAACCATCCCTAAATGTAAGTATCTCATGGGGGTGGAGGGATATTGTGATTTTGCCTTTCTCCCCTCTGGCAGCCCTCCTGGATCGGGGTAGAAGCCCCTGGCCTGGTGGGGGTGGCGAAGGCTTGGCCTCCAGGAAAATCCGTAGGATTATGTCAGCACTCATTACAATGTACACAAAGACCACAGGATCAGTAGGAGCACAAACGGAGCAGTTAAGTCAAATAGGGTGGGCCAGGGGATTCTCCGCTTCCACTGTGACATTGATTAGCCTTTGTGCTCTGGGACTAGTTGCATTAAGGATACAGCCACTGGGTTGCTGATTGGCAACAACTAAACTGAGCACCGCACCAGGCCTTTTCAAACTCGAATCTCTTTTGGAGGTGTGGTCTTAGGTTTCAGCCACAATTTGACCTGCTAAGATTAACTGTAGCATGCAGGGCAATGGTAGATTTTGTAAAGCATTCACAAATACATCAAATCAATTCAACTTGACAGCGCAGTTTTTTTCGGGGCATGATGCATTGTGCCCGACACTCCTGCGCAATTAGACAGTGGGTGAGAATGGTTCAGAATCTATTGTGATAATTTGAAGCCACATCACTCTTGAATACCAACGATAATGACTATATCCAATGAAGTTGGATCCATTATGCAGGCTGAAGTGTCCAGTACCATATTCACACAGACCTGAGATTCACAGACACACACATATGCGTATGTTACAATTTGCACAATGCTTGAGCAAAAGCGGGAACATAGATGATTAAAGTAAACATTTTAGAAATGGAATAAACAGGGAGGCAGTATTCATATTCTGTGTGTTCACCATTAAAACACCACTGACAAAGTCCTGGGTGGGGCATGTGCATATAAGTGTCACCCTCCAAGGTTGGAAACACAAGGGGCTGCCCAACGATTGATGTGCTCATTTAAATGGGCTCTCAGGGGCCGTGTTCCACCCTACATTCACATTTTCACGGGAGATGATAGCGTACTCATCCACTCACAGACACATTCACACTTAAAGACAGAATTGCGCTGTGCTCATACATGCACGGAGGCATGCTTTATGATACAGCATGCAAATGCTTTTGTTATCAATGTTCACACTTAGTTCAGGCAGAGCAGACTGGCATCTATGCTCTAGTGCTTGTACATGCTAAAAAGGGATGCAAACAACATTTCTGAATCTACCAAGTACATGATTCATTTGACTTATCAGCAAATATGTAATGGTTAAAGTATGCATTTATCATGTCTACATTTTTCTCAGAAAAATGGCGCTATAAGTAATCAAAGAATTACTTATCTAATTCTTATTTATGTGCAATAAACCATTCTTATTACACATATATATGATTGCGTGCAATGAACTGAACAGCACATGTAACCAGTTTTGAGCTCATGACAAACAGAATCTGCAAAAATGGCACAGAAACTCAAAAAAATAGTTGAAATCAGTCGATATGTGTAGTGTCTTTAAAAAATATTCACCTGCTTGGATCTTTTATGTTTTTCTTTGCTTCTACAAATCAATCACAATCAACAGAATGTTTCTGTTTTTACCAAAAAAAAGCACAAAAATCTTTTCAAATATGAAAGTGAAATCTGATTTCTACAAAATAATGACAATTGCAAGATATTCAACACAAAATAGTCAATTACGTAACTTTTCACCCTATTTAAAGTAACGGATCTAATTTAACAGAGGTCCAGCCAATTGGTGCTAACAGTCTCAATGAGTGTGGAGATTGCCTGAGTGCAGTGATGTGTCCTGGTGTTGTAGTGATTGTGTATTGTGTCTGTGCAAGAGTTTACTAGAAGGCATGTGGCAGACTTCATGGTCCAATGGAAAAAAGTTATTTGGTCCAAAAAAAAAAGAAAGTTTTTTTGCCCATTTTGATGAAAGCTAAAAGATAGGGTAGGTGTTCCAAGTTGGTGGATTCTTTTTATAGGCACTGTATTAAGTAGCCTAATAAAAAGGAAACCAACATCTGTATTCTGATTTTTTTTATCTCTGATTTCTCAAACCATGATTGGTTACGGCAGACGGCTTTAGGTACTGCTGGAAGGTTGCATTAATATCAAAACAGCAGTATGGCCACACTTAATGTCAGTGGCGATTTGAAGGTATTTTGCTTCCATTTCCACTGTGTCAGGTTTGAAAACAATGCAATTGGTCAACACATGGAGTTCACAGTGACTGCTGTTAAAGTAGCTTCTCTGTCAGGACGGTTGAGGTCCTCTAAGAATGCTACAGCTGTATGAGTTTTCCCTCCATACATATCTGTTTATTCATTTCCCCAGATTAGATCATAAAATCGTGAAATTACTCTAAAATTGCTTTTTCGAGAATGTGCAGAGCATATATATCTGTATGTATTTTGCCCACCATCCTCTCCTGTCAGCGTATTCATAAATGTTGCTGGAAATTTTCTTATTTTAGCAATCCTCCAGATAGCCAAAGCCCATTTCCATAGCTTTAAATAATGTCAATCTGGGCAAACCCTGGATTGAAGCCCCTGAGCCGGAAGGCACAATTTCTCCTTTGCCTACAGTCTGATAATTTTCAGAGCTATTGGCAACTTGGGAATTTTGCAGCCTTATCACTTGGGCTCAGCGAAGTTCACTGCCACTAATCGGCAGAGGGATCACTCATTCAAGGATTGCACGATCATGTTTTTTCTTTTTTTTTTTGCAGGGCAGTGACAGCTGTCTCCACCGGAGCATTAGCAATGCAGATGAATCAGCCTAATAGGTTAATGCGTAACACAAGAAAATTAGGTTTAATCCCCAAGCGAAATAATCTAACATTTGCAAATTCCTTGATGTGGGAATAGAGACATTGCCTGTGACTCAATTAGGTGCAATGCGGATCAAAGCAAATTTACCTTGAGCATGTGCCCTACATCCCTGGTATGTGTGCAAGTGAGTGCGGATGTGACAGTGAGGGATATGGCAGCGTGCCTGTCCTCGTAATGCTGCAGGCAAACCCTGGGCGGTAATAACATCATCATGACAGGACCTCTGCCTGCTTATTTATTCCCTTTACTTACCTCACTGCTCAAATAATGTCAATGGACATGGACATACACACGCTGAGACACACGCGCACGCGTCTGCGTATGGAAAATGAGTATAGTCTCAGCCACGGTACCTGCAGAGAAGTGATAACTGAGATGGTGTGAGCAGCCTCCGTTACAGTGGCTGTGTTTTCAGCCTAATTGGAACTAAGTGCCAGACACATGTGGGAGCGAATGCATGTGGCGATTCATATGCATGCGGTCAGGTTGGGAGGCATTTCTTATTCCGAGTGAAATTGACTGTGAGTTGGGTGAATCTAATCCAAATCCTGCATCATGCTGCATGATATCTATTAATAAACAGTAAATTTGTAGACCTCAGACATTTCACTGGTAGGAATAAGGCTCTTGTAGGTTTGCGTGCGTGTAGGTGTGTGTGTGTGTGTGTGTGTGTGTGTGTGAGTGTATGCGGGTCATTAGCAGGGTGCAGCTGGCCATTAGGGTCCTAGGGTGGGTGTTGTTTTGCTCTTCTCCTAACCGTAGTCTTGTCAGTTATTCTCTAATGTTTTACTCTGACCACCGGCACTTTGTTAGAGGACAAAAACATTTCCTCATTGCCTCCGCGCCCAAGTGTATGTGAGTGAGGGGTCGAGACTGATTTCTTAAAGCAGGTAGCGGGTAATGAAAGACACACTCTAAGCCTCCACGAATTGGCAATTGAGAGACAAGAGAAGACTTCAGAAATAAGCACTGTTTGGGGATGGAAAGCGTCAAAACGAACCAATTACTATCCCCAGACAGTTACGCATGGGGGGGCGAGGGGGGGGGGGGAATAACACACTGAAATCAATGAGGGGACCAACGGAACAATCAGCTGCAACTAGCTATCAACAATGGAGTGGAATATGCAAAAATGCCAATTAAATGTGTTAGCATACACACACACACTTTTTTTTTTTTTTTTTTTCTGTATGATATCCCAACATCTGTGGCATTAGCCGTGGCTCTCTTTATGTAAAACAGAGATGGGGAAATGAATACGCAATCTACTACTGGGTTTTCATCATTAGTGCGCTCCAACTCGCGGCGACGGCTGCCTTCCAAGCCGCCTGAGTGGGGAGCGAGAGGAACATTTGTGTGCCCTCGCTTGCCAAATTAATTCTTGTCTTGACATCTTAATTCTCAGTTCTTGTGTGTGGTCAAATCAGCCTACTATAGAAAAGCAATCAAGCAATTATTCCCAAATTATATTTGCCCAACACACACTGATTGGTTATTCTTTTCTTATTGAGTAAGCTCATTAATTCTGAGCAGCTTGCTTGTTATGCCTCTGCCATTACTCTTTTCCCCTCTCATCCCCTCCTCTCTCTCTCTCTCTCTCTCTCTCTCTCTCTCTCTCTCTCTCTCTCTCTCTCCTCGCTGTCTCTCGCACCCCCTGCTCCTCATCATGCACACTCACTCCCAGCTCTCACTCCCACTCCCCCTCCAACTCCCCACTCACTCTCCTCTTTTCCTTCTCTCCCCAGCAGATGCACCCTATCTTCCAGCCCCAGCCTGCTGATGTTTTGGAGATGACATACACTACAAAAGCCCCCATGATCTGTGGCATTGTCTAGTCGGCCAATTACTATTCCCATCACTGATTAACTTTGATGTGGAACCTAATGAGATAAGGCGGCTTATCAAGGCGGCCGCTGATAGTGGTCTCATTTATTCCTGCGCCTGGCACCCAAGCTGAGGGACAAAAACTAATGAGGAGGAGTTTGTCTGCAAGCTCCGGTCTTAAGCGAAGTGCAAAATTGTTCATCTGCAGTTCATCAGCTCCCACCCGAAATGGCCCCGGCGTCGCCAGCGTGCAGCTTCGAGACACTCCACATAACAGCACTGTGGTCTCACTGTGGAACAAGAGCCACCAAGTTTTCTCTCTGCTTCTGACACTCTCACTCCCTCTCCTCCTCTTTCCAGTGTGTTTCTCTTAACAGCTTCTTTCCTCTTCTCCAGGCTCTAATGGTGCAGCTAATTGCTCAGGTTGTTTAGTTGTGAGGAATGCAGGAGTGTCTGTACAAAGCCATTCTCTCTGCCTGATCTCCAAGAGGTGAAAACTTAATTTTCCACTTCTGCCTCTGTGTGTATTTTGATCGTTTCATCCCCCCCCCCCCTTCACACTAAAAACAAAAGCAAAAAATAGCGTAGATGTTAGATACTATTTTTTATATATTTTTTTTTAAGATTGCAGCGATATTAAAAAAATAGTCTGCTTGAATTGTATTTCAAATAAATTTAATGTGAATAACAATAGGCAATTCCTTGTAAAACTGACCACCCCAAGGCACTCCTGGTACTTGAAAATTGTTCTCATGAACAATGACATTACACTGTAATTAAATGTTCATTTTAAATAATTAATTTGCTACAAACCAGCAGGACATTCTTATTCTGAGATAAAACAGTGTGTTTGTATTCATCCAATAAAACTGGTTTAATAATTTGCATGCATTTCATTCCGCACATATAAATTCCTGTCTATGATGCATAATATGAAGTGTGAAAAACAAAAATTCAAGTTTAAATTGAGACATTTGAAGTAATTCAATTTCAACCAGACAACAAAATGTACTTCATTAACAGTAGTTGTTAAATCTTAACTATGAGTAAAGATCAGAGGATGTTAAGTAGATTCTCCCATAAAAATAGTAACTGGTTCAGGAAGAAGGAACAAAACACTGAAATAAAAGAAGGAATCAGTAGATAATGCATCAGTCAATCAGTGAGAGTTTGGAACCAGTGATTTGCAGGGGGAAAAAATGTAGAAAAATCTGAATATTATTTTTTTTCCTTTTTTATTAAGTCTATCAATGCTAAAAACTCCTCCAACTTTTTCTATCCCTTAAATTCTGCAACCCCCATAAATGTGTTTTAAAGCCTTCTTTTTTTGTTGTCAAAAATTTTCTAAAGGTCAAGACAATATGTTTTCATTCATGCACAATCAAACAATTTCCTACTTTTTTTGGTGGATTCTAAACAAAAAAAATTCTGGAGAACATGAAACATTTTTGCATTTTTTTTCTTTATTTCTTCTAGTCCTTAAAATGAAAATAAATAAATAAATAAATAAAATCTAAACCAGTTAAATCACACGTCAAAGAAAACTAGACAGTACATTTATAGCTGATATAAAGTTGTTGTGTCTATTTTTAAAAGATGGCACATAAACATTTTTCCCAGAAACCACAGCTAAGATGTCCCTGTTCCTTCACACAATGACTCAGTGCTGGCTCTGTCGCTGCCCTACCTGAAGCTGGGTTCAAACCTAAATTCTTGCTTCAACAAAAAAGCTCTCTCATCTATGACAATTCCTAACCTTTCGTATGCTGATGTATTTCATTCACAGTACAACTGGTATAACATAGCTCCCTTATTGTTCTGTGCCTGACACAGTATGATGACTTAGAATAGCTAATAGTTGACAAAGGCTACGTCTTACTTAATTGTAATCAAAATGAGGTGTGACTTCTCACCAAGAGGAATTAATGAGGTAAGAATTTAATCGATATTACTGAACATTGTTTTAATTGTATTGTATTTACTTATTGTGCTAATGTTAATTTTTTAACATGTAAATAATTCTAACTATTTTTCTATAAAATACTTCTTAGTGCAACAAGGGGTCAACAATGGGGGACTAAAAATATTACCCCGACTTGAATTAAATTGTGAATTCTTCTGCACGGACTGTGCAGAGAGAGGCAGGAAGAGTGTGCCTTTTGATTTGGAGTATAAAAGTAAATAATATTTGTACATCTAACACATACTCGAAGTGAATGAGCAGCCCCTGAATGTGTTTCTATGAGCAAGTGGAGAGCTCTACAGACTTTAAAGCCGGAGCCCAATTAAGCCTCGCCTCATCGGGAGAGGGAGAGGAGCTGAAAGCTGAATACATAAGATAATGCAGCCGCACTAAAGCAGTCGGCTCGCTCAGTGTAAAATTAGACAGCGAAGGGAAAATCTTGATAAAGGGCGAAGAAGAAAAAGACAGACAGTAGGGGGAATAAGAGGAAAAGAAGTTCCTTTGGGCCAATTTCCTTTGAAACTGTTTAACCAAATACAGCTATTCATATTCAACACAATTAATAGTGTCTCTTTCTTGTTCAGACGGCACATCATAACGGGCAAGGGGAAAGAGAGAGAAGAGGATTCCTTTCTCCTTCCAAATTGTAGCCAATTTAAGGACAAAGCGTTACCCTTTTAGTTTCCCAGAATGGGAGTCGCACTCGTAAAGAAAGACTGACAGTCGACATCCAAATCTCATTCAAGGACGCGGTCTCCAAATGCTAATCATAATCTGCAGATGTTGGCCACTGATACATCCATTTATTTATTTATTTTCGAAAGCGTGTCTGTGCCCATTTGGGCAGCCTGTGAAATTTGAAACAAAGAGGGAAAATCCCTTCTTTCTGAGGGATGCTGAACAAGCCGCTGCATGGACATCTGCACCATTCTCACATTGGTTGCCTAAAACCAGTCAATGCACACACACATGGGTGCACACAATGCTCGTGCACCGAGGGGAATAAACACAGACGAGCTCACATGCACGCCCTCTCTCTTTTACTTTTTGCTCTCCTGTTCTGTCTGGGTTGTTTTAGAAAACCTCAGATGTGTCATCAGACATTGGTTTCCATCTGAACAGGAAGGGGAAAAAAAAGAAATACTTGACAGAGAGGTATATAAAAAGAGGGCACTCTGAATTTTTGACATTCTTTGCACAGCTGCTTCAGAATGAGTAGGATGGAGAGGCAAGGAAAAGCAACTCCAAGATGCGTTTTTTTTGTTTACTTGCTGCCTTTTCTCCCGGTCCTCTTTCAGGGAGATGGAGGCTAGCACGAGGCCACAACTCACTCATCCTTGTATAGAGCGACTCAGTGCAGGGCCGTGAAGAAAAAAGGAAAAAGAAAGAAATAGGCATGGCTAAATGAATTGTGGGATCTGTTCTATTCATACAACCTCAAAAAGGATAACCCCGTTTTTCCATTTAGACACCAAATGCAAGGTGAAACTCTTCTCAGCTAGTCAGGTGACATTAAATATGCCGCATCATTTAATAAGTAAATAGATACCGGTGGAACTGTGGGACCATGTTAGATTTATTCAAATGTCTTTATTTAAGAGAAAAAAAACCCTCTAATTTCAAGGCTGTGAGTCAGACTTTAATGTGAAATTTATCGAACTCGCATTGGTTTGGAATCTACGTACCTTGGTTAGTTTTTAGGTTTACTTTACAATATTGTTACAAATCTACCATTCTAAAAAGAACAAGCTTCTTTCTGCACATGCCTTTTGTGACACCACATGAGGCAAAAGACAGATAATCAAAGCTCTTCTGAATAATTAAAAAAAATGATAATAATAAACAAGTTACCCTTCAAATGTGTGTACTTGTGTTTTTTTGTATGGCTGCTTCCGATTATTTGTCATGTGAGAAACAAAACACGTTACTGGCTTCAAAAGTAGTTTGTCTGTCATAGTGCTGACCAGCGCCACCATATAAACCTGATTCTTTTGATTCTCTTGTGATCTCAAATGATCGTAAAGCACAATAAGCATTTTTTTCTTCAAATTATAATAAATCCTTCAAAAGAAATACACAATTAATTACAAAGGTGATGTTTTGATGCCAGAGGGATACATGTGGATAGAATCTTTAACTTGTCTTAGCTATATATTCTCAATCTTTTTTAGGATACGAGAGTGAAAAGAAAAGAAAAACTACAAGAAAACATTTGTACCTTTCTCGTACACCCCTTTATCCTTAATTGTTATTAATTAATGAAACACAGGAACTACATTGTCCATTCTGGCTCAGTTAGAAATCAATGCTTGACAACAAAAGCCATCGATTGAGGTGGCACTAGAGAGGTGAGTATTCTGTTGCCGTTTGTAATATTCATGGAGGCTTGGAGCTGCTCTAAAGATTGACATTTCCAGAGCCGCTGTTGGCTCTGGGTTCTCTTTGTTGATTTTATTCTGCCTCTTCCCCAATAAACAGTCCTCGGGGCTGATAACGTGCCAGGTTCTGTGTGAAACAATCAGTACTCGTGCCTTTTTCTCAAGCATGCCAAGCCAATCAGGAGGCAAGCGGAGACAAACGGAGCTGTGCAGCTGTCCTTCGAACAAAACGAAGCACTTCCGGGGCCGGCGAGGAGGGCCAGCGCACCGGGCGCGCCCTAAATCAACCATTGTGCTCTCACAAAGCATGCGATTGTGGGCCAAGTGACACCCCTCCAGGCCTCGCGTTTACTGTATCTGCAAATTGCACACCTTTGCCAAGCTCCAAACTCTGTTTCTTCATCCGTTCAATCCCTCCATATTTTGCAGGAAAGAAAACACTCTCGCCCTGATACAAATGGATGGAAGGGCTTCAGTACTACCACCCACCATTTTTTTTTTTTCAGTCAGTGGCAGACTCAGAACGTCTAGCCGCCAAAGCCCTCCACATGCCTCAGCAGTGTGACTGGGTGCTGAATAGGGGGGCTCTGCATTTTAATATTCAGCACCAATTCATTAACATTCTATTGGAGCTTACAATAGACACTGGAGAGGCTCTGACCCTCTAGTTCCCCTGATCAAGGTCAGTAACCAAGAAAATAAAATCTAAATTGCATCCTGGCACACAATGGTGCTCTCCAGCCCGGTCTTATAAGGAAATTAAAGTACCCAAAATGCTCTTTGTTTTCAGTTGAAACAATTTAACATGCTTCAGGAATATGAATTAATACAATCTAGAAACATGAAAGGCAAATTATCTATCAGGATAAACTAAAGTTAGTTTTAAACCATGTAAAAGGGAATTTGAGGTTCTCACTAAAAGCTCCTCAGTATTTTTATTGTTTTACAACCAGTGTTAGACCATGTACCACCCTGTCTGCAAAAGGTCATTTGCACCATTTACATCCCCACACATATGGACACACACAGAGTCAAGGGAATAAATCCAGCAACCGGTCGATTATATGATTGGGTGCTGAGACAAAGGGAGAGCATGTTGCTAACACGTTCCCTGTCAGTAGGTTGGCTGTATGTGGGCAGACACAAAGCCTCATTAAAATACATACAGAGCCTGTGCTGCTTCAGTGGGTGGGAAAGATGCTCCATCAAGATGTCGTTACAACAAGGCTGTCTCCACCCACTGGCATGTATCTCCCTTGCACTGTCCTCCCCCATGCCTGGACAGCACAATGGCAGCCTCCTTTATAACCGGTGTGGGCTATTCCCTACGATCCTCAGCAAGGTCAGGGCCTAATCCTTGGGGAGTTCTTGCATTGTGTTTTAGCAAACTGGGGTCAAACTGTTTCCAATGAGGGGGTTTAGTTAAACATCCATTAAGCAGGTCCAATGTGTTGGGGGCGAGCTTTGTTTATGAGGGAAGCAACATGTTGAGTTTAAAGTGTTTAGATCTTGTCTCAAAAAAAGCCCCGAATCAACACATCCCCAACCTAAGTAAAACACTTTGACCTGAGGTCCGCCTCTGCAAGCATGGATGCGATGGACTTTTCTTATAGTTAGAATAAGAAAAGGCATTTGAATAGCTTATGCTCATGCCAGCCTCTATGCCACTAAGAGGCGCTGTTCTGAGAGTAGGGGGGAAATAAAGGCAAGTTGAAAGTGCGGTTGCGTTGTCAGAGGTGCCATGTAGCCCCCAAACTGCCCTGTTAGTGAGGCTGACATTCAAAGAGAGCCGGGACGCCGACAACAATCCCACAACCTCCTGCTGCGAGAAGACATTTCGCATGGTGGCCGAGGGCTTTGATACCGCTCCTGTGATCCTCGCTGCCATGGTCTTTGAGAAAGCACACACACAGTACGCAGAATACAGTCCATCGCCATTATATACAAACTAAACATAGAGCTTTCTTATATATCCCAGAATTTTCCATTGTTACTGTGGCGAAATCCCACATGTTTCAGTGAATCTCGAAACTTGTGTTTGGAATATAACTTACTTTGCCAAATTCATGTGTCCGTTTCTCAATTTACGTTCTTGCAATAGAAAATGGTAGTGTAATTAAATATTGCGCTACCCTCACACTGCCGATTAATAACAAACCTGCCTCTCTAATAGCACAATGTGACTGCAAGTAATAAGCAGTATAGCAGGTTACTGACTGTACAACCTGCTTTTAAGAGTGAAGGCAAAAAAAAAAAAGCACCACTAATTACGGAGGAACTACGCAGACATTTTATTTTATTTAGTGCAAGGTTACTGAACGGCTGCCTATTACTTCACTTTTTCTGAACCGAATGCTTAAGATAATGACCAGTTACTAATTGGTGCTTATACCTTATATCAGTTTGTGCAGAATATAATTGCAGCTATTATGGCACTAAATAATTATTAGAATTAGCATCTTTGAGCAGAAAAAAAAACATGGTGCTTGAATAATTGTAGGGAGCAGATACCGAGAAGAGGTCTTAATGTTGCCGCACCACCAGTTGATTCATCATTAACTAGAGGGTTCAGGGCAGAGGGAATGCCCTGCCTATCATACAGCAGAGGCATCTTCTGCACCTGCTAATGGAGCCACTGATGGATGCAGTCTTGTGTGCTTCATTCCTTGGAGACATTTCAAGTATGCTTTTTGTGCCTGAGTTGCAATGTTGATATTTGTGTATGGACAGCATGAAGTGTACGGGCAAAGCGAGGGAAGTCTATGTTTCATGCTCATCACGTTCGCCATCCTTCAGCAACTCCCTCCTTTGTGTTGGCCCTTCCGTCAGCTGTTGACTTCCTAAGTGTCTCGGACAGCCGTGTTTCTGTCTGCGCCTCTGTCCGCTGCCTTGTCCTGCTCACATTTCTGAAGTCTGCTGACTGCTAATGGCTGGGTCCAGACAAAGAGCCCACTCTGTGGCCACTCTGCCTGGCCAAGGCAGGGGCCAGGGATAACCAGAAGAAGGAGGAGGTGGGGATGGAAGGGAGCACTGGGTTTGGGGAAAGGGAAGGGCTGAAGCTGTGAAAAGCAGCCAGCACTGCCTGCCTCTTTCCACTTGTATCACGCTTGTGTGACAACCACTCCTCTGTGCTTGTGCCTGTTTTGAACTGTCCTTCCCAATTAGCACTAATAAGTCACTCAGCAAGGATGAGAAAGCACAGTGAGCCAAATCACCTCCACTTTCTCAAATGTGTAAACACATCTGAGCACAAAACACAAACAGATGTATCCTTTCTTCCCCTCTAACTTAGCAATTCGAGACAGACTCTCGGAGTACAACACTTACAATGGGAAGGGAAATCCAAAATACCTCATGTTGCAAGCCAAAAAGTACCATTATTGAAGCCATTTGAGACATCTCAATGGTTATTGGTTTAAAATAATTTTAGTCTGGATCATTTCTGCCACTGAAGAATTTTTTAGATACACACACCTCATAATTCTGACCTTTTAGTTAAGAAGTTACATTAGCCCAGAGGTTCCCAAACTGTGGGGCGCGTCCCCTAGAAGGGGTGCCATGCCATTGCAAGGGGGGGCGCGGGAAGCGGTATGAATGAATAAAAACAAAAACAACAACAATGAACACTGTGGTTTTACCTTAGAATGGCCAACTTTCTGTTATTCCTATGTTATTCTGTTATTCCCCTCCACCCAGGGCCCAGGAAAACTGACCTAGCTCCTCCCTACTTTCAGTGGCTGTGGGTTTGTACATAAAGTCCAAATTTTCTTTTCTCCATTGATTTGTTGCAAGTTGTTGAAAAATTCACTTCTGACTATGATCACTCATGTGACTGGCTGAGTTGCACCAGAAACTTTTTTTTTCCCTCGAAAAAGTTGATTTACTGATTACGTTGTCAGAGGAAACTCATCAAAATGGCTAGCTCTGTCCTATGCCCCGTTGACCCAGTGCAGACAGTGGAAGACAATAGAACGGTAGCAAAATTAACTTCACTCTTGGACATTGTCATCTACAATGCATTAAGCTGATGTAGACCTGGAGAGCTTTTTCAATGACAGCCTGCTGCATCATAATTGCACAAAGAAGCTTTGGCACAGGTCATTCCTCCCAGCAGATGACTCTTTACCATCATTGCTTCCAACAAACTCAGTAAATGTTTACATCCCTTTTTTTATTTTTTTTTTTACTGCACAGTCTTTTTTAAGCTTCTTGCAACAAACTGTAACATTTCTATCCACCTTAACCATAAACCAGTGCTTATTTGTGTGAGTAATATTTGACTAGCATTCTTGGTCCCTTACATATCAAGAACATAGATTAAAGCATTCTGAAATAAGAGGAGAGAGGGAGAGAAAGTTGCACAGAATGTGAGGGAGAGTGCACAAGGCTTTAGGAAGTGAATCTTACACTAAAGAAAAACTAGACCAAATAGACATAATTAAACTAGAGAAACAAGGAATTATAACGATATAAGAAATAAACATAAACTAGAAACACAAAGGAAAGACTGAACCAAAGTAAAACAGAAAAATGACTGATTTAATCAAAGCAAAGCAACTAATGAGCACTGAAAGTAACAAATCCAAAAACCAACTCAAAGAACTCAAGATCCTGACGGTTAAGGCCTAGTCAAAGCCTTGCCACTACACATGACTGGGCTTGGATTGGTTATCTTCAGCAGAACAAAAACGAACTGAACGCTCCTGTGTTGTGTGACAAGGATGATTCCACAACACACCCAGATCCAAGGCAGTAAAGGTAGAAATATAATTTATTTCTGTGTTCATCTAGCATGTACTATGGATTAGAATCTGCTGAGAGCTCATTAATTATGTATCTGAGTAGGTCAATCAGGAATAGAAAACCTGAGATATTATGCATCAATTATTACTTCGACGTGTTGTTTCTGATAGATTTAGCGGAACTGTACATCATTTACTTTGCTGCAACTTGTGTCGTCTTATCAAACATGTCCACAATCAATCTTAAAACAACAAGCCAGGACAGGTGAGGATGTGGTAATATTTCATGCCGAATAGGAAAGTTTCCACATTTGGAGAAGCCACACCTGTCTCTCTTCAATGATACATAATCGTGATTGAATCAGAGGAACAAAAGAAAATCTCCCAACTCACCCCTGCATAATCAAAGCGTAGGAATCGATAGATAGCGAGCTGACACGCCTCTCCAATTTATTCACACCGCTCTAGAGGAGATATGAGTTTTCCTCTCCATTCACTGAATAAGTGCTCAACTAAAACTGAAAGCTAGTGTCAAAAGTAGAAAGTAGGGCAGGAGTGCTCCCAGGTTATGTCATTGTATTGCTCATACTTTGTAAAATTACTTTTCTTAAGTTCAGGGAGCGATTCCTCAGCTTTATATAATACCAAACACTAATAAATATTGTCTTAAACTTGGAAACACAGATGAAATAATTGTGTCAGTTTTTTTTTCTTTTTCCTAATACAGTGTTTGGTTGTGAGAACTAACATGCTGCATGGGGAGGCAAGCTAAAAGAACTGTAGAATAATGACTTCACATGTGTTTTCTCAAAGTAAAGACTTAGTCAAGCTCGGCTGTGCTCGACTGTTTATTGTTGCCTGCTTGTTTATTGTCATGCAGAAAGCAGAGGAGGTATTAAAGGCAGATTTCGCCCTTATTTTAAAATGTGTTGCCGAAGATTAGAGCTCTCGCCAAACGCTGTGGAAACACTTAATTGATTTCCTTTGGACTGTTTACCTCTACTGTAGCCCTCCTGGAGGCTTGCACGCGCGCGCGCGCACAGTGTACAACCCTGGCCCCATTTACGCCAACACAGGCCTGCCAAGAGCCTCATTAGTATTCACAGCAGTGGCATTTGCCAGCCCGAGCGTTGCTGTGGTGATGCTGCCCACACAAGTGATGATAAATGGTGCTTTCAGCTTCTCTGCCTTCCATAGAGCAGAGCAGGGAGCTGAGGAGTTGCTGGCTGGGACCCAGCTCTAGCTCCGACTATAGCAAGGCCTCATCCCCAACGCTCGGCAACCGATGCATGACAACACGAGCTCAGGGCTGCTTTAAGGCTTTGGGTGCTGGGGAGTGGTGGGTAAGAGGGACAGGGTGCCGTGTGGGTTGTGCAGATTTTTTTTTTTTTTTTCCAGTGGGAATGTGTATGTGTGTATGTGCATGTCTGTCTGCTGGAAGAGGATGAGGAGGGGTGCATGTTAGGAAGAAGTGTGTGCTTGAACTTGTCATTGTTGGCTGAAAAAGTGATGTCAGCTTCAGTGTTTCTCGAGTGTGTTTTGTTTCTGCCTGTTTTCACTTCTGTGATAATCTGATGTCAACTCGGTGGCATAAAACTTGTGACTTAAAAATGCTAAAAAAAAAATTAAATAAAATCTCGTTGACTCCTGGGACACATCTCGGATTATTGCAGAAGAAATAATTACACTGAATTAAAGTTTGAATACAGTTAAACTATTAGGAAAAAGACACCAACTTTAATTTTTCGTTGAAACAAAAGTATGTCAATAAGTGTCAAAGAACACACCAAAATATTTATTTTCCAAAGCATTTAATTTTTTTTTTAAAATTGAAAAATAATTTTAAAATGTTGTGGATTATTCTTAGAAAAAAATAGTTTTTTATTATTTGAAAATTTTTTCAATCTACCTTTGTTTTCCTCTACACTTGAACAATCTAATTTTGTAAAAAAAAAAAAATAATAATCCAATCAATGACTCCTTCTGTCCGTTAAACATTTTTGAAGCCACTGCAACCAACAACCCCCACTCATCCACCCCCACACACCGTTTCTTTTACCGCAGGTTTCACTGCAAAGGCTGTTTGAGCCTTAAATCTGCACAGACCGAGGAAGGGTTAAGGTATCCGGCTACACTTGCTTCCACAACCCCCCCTTCTTCCCCCAAGAGCCCTGTATTCAGATGTGGTAGCAATGAAGACGAGAAGCCAGAACAGAAATCCCCCTGATCCTTGTTAAACACTGGGAGACCGTGTTATTCCCACATTACGGTGCAGCGGTACATAGAGCATTAGGGCCAGGCTGATTTGAAATCATGTGGTGTCTTACTGAAAAGAGTGTCAATGAAGGTGGATGGTGTCTTCGCTTTACTGTCTGAGTACTAAATAAAGGTTCTACGCAAAGCGTGTTTGATAAATGCTTTATGTCTATTGATCCATTTTTGACTTTTCTGAATTCTTGAAAATATTTCGCTAATGTTTTTTTTTGCACAGAAGCCTATTCATGATCCGATTTTGTGGTGGTATTTCAACAGAAATATTTAATGCTTTGTTGGACAAAAATGTCACAACAACATTGTGTCAATAATGCAATTATTAATATTTTTGTCAGTCAAGGCTTCAAAATGAAATCAATAACAACTTTTAAAAGGAGTAAACACAACATTTTTTTCACTTCAACTTCTATAATACAATGTTGGGTTTTTTACACCAAACTTTTTAGCACTGTTCTGCTCTTCATTTACTTTTCTCCTGTCTGTGAAGTTGACTTCTAATAGTGAGAATGTATGATAAAATTACAGTTCTTCTTCCACCCTCCTTTGCTGAACTTGGCGATGACCGCCCCCCTTCAAAAGATGGCCTGACTCTTCCAGAATCAAGCCTGATTACCCATCTCTAGGACACTAAGACGCGCCCAACTTCAAAAGAAGCAGAGACAATCAGGGTGGGGTGGTGTATTGTGGTGAAGAGGTGAGAGAGCCGCGTCGGCTCGGGCCAGACTGAACTGTCTCAGCCAGGGGGCCGGGGCTATTAAAAGATAAATGTATTTCTCTGTTGCATTATTCATGATGTGAGGGGAGCTTAGTGTAGCAGTGGCTCCCTTCTCTGCCTCATCAGGGCCGAGCCCCTCTCTGCCCCCCCAGTGCACCCGCTGCACCTACACCCTTATGCAAGAGAGGGTGGGTGCAGAGGGGGCGATAGGGGCAGCAGCTGTAGAACAGAGAGGATGAGATAGAAAGATAATGCAACAGCATGTGTTCCCACGTACGCATATTAAATATATCTTTGCATGTAAACCTAAATAAACCTGATTGAAGACAACTGCAGTCCATAATTAATTTGTCTGTCTACAACTTTGAACATGTGCTGTAAAATTTCTTACAAGTGTTTATGTTTCTCCATTTTCATGGTAATCTTATGCACACACACAAACCTGGAAGGAGCATCAGACTCTGGTGCTGAACAACCTCTCAGCCGCTCATTAAGTAAAGCATTTGTGCAAATACTTTGGAGACATATTGGCCTTCTATATTAGAGTGAATGGCAAAGTGAGCTATTGTCCAGCTCATCTCTGATCTGCTGGAAAAGCCTGACCCTGATGCCATTCGCTTGGAGATGAGTCTCTGCTGAGGAAAGCCAAACAAACAGAGGAGAGTGCCAAATATTAGGACCGACGCATAAATCTTGGATATGAGATTAAATTTAATACATCAATTAATCAGCAGAATTTATTTACAACTTTCTTTTAATACAGTCAAATGTAATGCACATTTTGTTACAGATTCTAAAGACAATCCCTTCAAACAAAGCCTGACTAAGACATTAAAATAATGTACTGACAAGTAGAGTAGAAAATTATATGAAATATGGAGCTGTGGATATGCATTCATGGGGAGGAAATACCAGCAGCATAAATAATCAGTATATAAATATAATATTTCCAAAACACATAAAAAACATTTAACCCCTTTTAGACTAAAACAAATAAAACCAATTTGACCTCTGAACAATAGTCCATTTGATGCAATAACAAAACAAAAGTTTCAAATGAATTTACAAAAGCAAAATAAAATATAGGTGTACCCAACAGGTTTGTTTTAAGTGGGACATTACACTGTGTAAGAAATAAATTTAACATCCACTGAAGTTTGTTTTTTTTTTAACCTTTTTCGTGTCATAATTTTTAAAGTTGGCTGATCTGATTATTTTACTTGGGTATTCATGCAGTGTGATGCATTTTTCAAGAGGATGTTCAAAATACATTTGGAAACAACTTGATGTTTCAGATTTTGGGTTAAACAAAGGATAACCAGACAAAGCCAACAAATAAAATGGCATTTCATTGATGAAGACTCACATTGAAAACATTTATGATGTTATTATCAAACCTAATATGCAAAAGAACCAGATAGAATCAACAGAACCATAATTTTATCAACAACAGGTAAAATTTGGACAAAATCACTAGAATAAATAGCCTAGTAAAAACATGCTTTTATTACTTACGAAACATAAAATCATGTTATTTTGTTAGATATAATGCCTTATATTATCTTATATTTTTCTGAAACGTGTTGTACAATTGATTTAAAAAATAAGATATCTGTGTACATTGTAATGGAAAAAGAAAATACCTGTTTATATTGTAATCAAATGCTTTCCAAATTGTTTCATAATTGCCTATAATTGAGCTCACACTGTGCAATTTACCTGTCTGTTGCCAGGACCTATTTTTTATAGTTAAATCCCACTGATAAGGAAAATGTTCCTTTTATTTGCTGAAACCGATTAAAAAAATAAAAGATTAAAACTTTTTATTGCATACAAATACTTTTACTTCATTGGATGGTGATTTCAAGAAGTACTCTCATCAAGCTTTGATTTTTATCAGCCATTTTCATTACAATGTAATTCCTCTTGTGTCCATCAAAAGGTGCTTTTCCCTCAGCACAAGTGCTGCCCTTTTCTTATATGTACAAATCGGAGATACATTATGCTGGCATTAAATGCACACTAAAACTCGGGAGGTCGGGACAATGTCTGTGGCGGAGTGGAGGGTGGTCTGAACACATCGGTACTCATGACTCCATGCTGGGATCATTTGTCTCCAGACAAGAGGGCACAAGGGTGGGGAAAAAAAAAGGAGTCTAGGACTGCGGTGAGGTGTGTGTATTGAAATGTTTGTGTGTGTTTTGGTCTGATGAGTGTGTTTTATCTCTTTCTCTGTTCTGTTTATGTGGATCACAATTCTTGCTTTGCAACTTTACGCACACACCGCTTCGAATTAGACACAAGAAACAAAAAAGGGCTTCATATTTGTGCTTGTATGTCAAGGATTACTTGTTCTATTGAATGCACGCCCCAACCCCCCTCTCCATTATCTGCTTATCACTCTCTGCGCTCTTTAATCTCTTTCTTGTCCCTGCTCAATGGCTTCCTCTCACTGTCTCCCCGTCACAAACGTAGCCTTTCTCCCCTTCTATTTTTTAACACTTACAAAACTGAAAGGACTCGGCCTGGTCCGGGCCACCTGGAAGCACCAGTGGAGCTTTCTCCCAGGGCCTGGCTCCCTGCCACTAGCCAGCTGTAGCATTGTGAGTGGCCCATCTCAGTTAATTCCATGCATTGCAATTGTTGCCAGGCACTGTTTACAGCCACCTCCTAGTCCGCCTGGGTAGCCTCTCCGATTGTCCTGGGGCCTCCCTTGTTTAATACTGTTTTGCAAGTTATTAAGCCCTGGAAGTCCATTAATCACAGTTCACAGGCTGTGTAAGCCCACACAAGGCAGGCAGAGGTGGGGGATGGGGAGGCACACTCGCTATCCTCAATGGGCTTAGACGGTGGTCCATTCAGATCCCTAACGAGATCATTACCACTAACTAAATACAAACCTGACCCCACGACCTGCTGGGAAATTACGTAGAAGCTCCCTGGTGCAAGACATTAATACAACACCCCCTCCCACCTCCCGCACCCCCACCCAACACCTCCATCTCTATCTCCACCCCTCCCATTTTCCTGCAACAGTGCGTAAACGCCCACCCCCAAAGTCTCCCAATGCAACCCAACCCTACTCTACATCCCCACCCCCTTTCTTGCCCTTTCTCACTTTCTTTCCAATGGATAGAAAACTAAACCTGTCATCAAAAGATCCCTAATCACTGCTGTGATTGTGGTAAACCAAGCCTGACAGACATTTCACTGAGGCCTCAATGGCTACATCAGTGCCACCTCCCCAAGCCAGTCCCCCCACCTCCTCCCTCCTTTCTCTCGCTTTCTCTTATTCCCCTCCGCTCTCTCTTTTCACCAGGCCTCTGGCCAATGAGCAGCAAACACCCGGGGGCTTTTCAGATTACTTGACACACTGTGTCCACTTTTGGGAGGGAGACCACCTGGTAAGCTCATTTTAATACAAAACCAGTTCGGTCTCTGCTCTCTTTTTCCTCCACTCCTCTAATTCTGCCTCTCAAGCCAAGCTACCACCATGCCTTCTGTCTAATCCAGTGACCCCCACAGAACATTCCGGTTTTACACTCCTCGGAAGACGCTGGATTTGGGCGGATTACATGCTTCCAGTTCTGTTTGGAAGCACCTGTGACTGAAAGTGGAAGGAGGGACCAAAGCGAAAGTGAAATAACAAGTTTCCCTCCTTTTCTGTCAATGTTTCACTTTCTCTATTTTTTTGTAATTTTTCTCTCCCATTCTCGATGCCCATCTCCAACTTTTCCACCGTGAAAACTTGCTAGACTTTCAGTCACAACAGCGTGGTGCTGAGTAGCCCGAACTTTGGAAGGAGGGGGTTAGGAGGTATGACAGGGAGGGAGTGGGTTATGTGGGTGGAAAGAGAGGTTGCTTGGGGGTTTGCTCTGACTTTCACTTCAGCCCCTCAGCTTATGTTAAGATGTTGTCACTTTCACCATCTCAAGTGTTGCCACTTCAGATCCTGGAGCTTAGTGTTTGCAGTGGTTTGGAAGGTGGGAGGGGAAGGTCGAAGGAGGAAGTCTGAAAAGATTTCCATTTTTAAGCATTTGTCACACAGTAGCTGGACTACATTCAGTGACCCCCTTTTTTAATGTTTCCAAACTTCCTGTCTCCCTTTTGCTCCTTTCGTGTGTGTCCCCCCTTTTTTTCCCAGCCTCTCTTCAACTTACTCAAGAACTCTTTAAAGCAGCATTTCCGCCCTGAATTCTCCTGCCAAGTTGATGAATTGCATCTCACAGCCTGTTCGGTTTTATGCGTTCTTAATTGTTTCACTCTTCTTCCTTCTATTTTTTTTCCTACAATGTCATTACGCTTTACTTGGTTCATGCAGTTGTACATGTGCATAATTTAAATTAGAAGTAATATCCTCCACTTTAATCCTTGATAAGATCTCAATTGTCCCATGATATGAGATGGAGATGCAGCGGCAACCAGGGCGAAATTAAATTGAAATATTAATTTACCTGGATATCATCCTTCAGCGAAACGTAATCACTGACTGAATGGCTGGGCACCCCAGGAAATTCTTAATTGGCTCGTAATAATTTTATGTTGCATTTGCTTAAGTGTACATTACTCAGATAAAGTTAAATCAGTGCTTTTATCTCTGCTTTGAAGGAGTCAGACCTGTCTTCCAGTCTTCCAAAGGAAAACACAAACTTGATGAACAGTTTTCTAGGCTTTCTGGAAGTCTTTTAAAGTTTTTATTTAGACATTGATTTTTTGTTTGTTTTTATCTTTTCTTTTCTTTTTTTTTTTGCTTCTGTTATTTTTGGTTTGGATTGTTTCTAGTCCAGTCCCTATGCCTGACCCAAGCAGACTGTGGAAACCAAAAAATGTAAACAACATGACAGACTGACATAAAGAGTCACATTTTTGTAAAGTGAGAGGAAAGAGATAAATGCATTTACAAAACTAAACCTGACAAATGTGGTGTGCATGTGTAATCATCCCTGCTGAGTAAAGACTTTGTCAAACCACTTTGCACTGTTGTTGCAGCTCCAAGTCTTTTACAGTCATCCTCGACTAACTGGGCACATCTAGAGAGCAGATTTTTCTTTCCTCCATTGCTTCTTTGAAAACCAGCTCACATTCAGTATCATTGAATAGAGAATTTTATGAATGGATCTCGAATAGATTCTAACGCTATATATATATATATATATATATATATATATATATATATATATATATATATATATATATATATATATATATATATATATATATATATATATATATTTACATAAATGAAGGAGGATTTTAAACTTTTGAACAGTGAAGTAGACAATATTTAAAGATCCCTCATACCTGATAAATGTGTAGTATTTACAAATCAAAACGAAGCCAATATACACACATGAACGCACTTGTATTTTCAAATTACCCACTCCGGGAAACACAACTACAAATACAAAATTACTCAGAGAACCTCGCAGCATCAGGCTAGTAGTTGAGTGTCTACCTGGCACTGCATTGATTGTTCTTCAACACTGACCAATTGTAAGCTCATAATGATGATCTCTGGCATGACAAGTGATTTTAACCCGCGTGTGGGACGCCCCCGCAGCAAGCCACAGATCAGCTGCCCCATGTAAACAAAAACATTAGGAGAGCGTTCCACATTTAAGAGCATGCTAATTACAGTCATTCCTATCTGAAGTACTTTCTGCTGCAATTTGCTCAGATCACCAAACCTACAATACCTCTCAGGCAAACAAATAAACCCTCCCGCAACAAAGAGATAAAGCAAATAATAAAATGGGCACGGGCGCTATCGGAACTCACTAGGGGCACTGTGTTTGAAGTGGGCTTCAAATAGTATCATACTACTCTACGGTGTGGAATCCTAGAGTTGTTCACATCCCCTGCAAGGAAGAAGTAATTATGACTGCTGTTGGAGATGTGCACAGGAAAACAAATGGTTCACATTCAAATGGCAAAATTGATGAACAAACAACTACAAATACACAATTATAAAGAAGCTATAGCACCTCCCGCAATTGTTGGCATATTTGATAACGATGTGTTAAGAAATATTTTTATTGTAGTAACATTGAAAAAAATGCCTAGCTTCTGTAACGCCTTGTTTATCCATCCTCCTCGCTGTGTGGTGGTCAGTCCTTCTTCCTCTCAGTTCAAGCTGTTTGAAACATTTTAATTATTACAGCGACAAAAGCAACTGCAGTGATTTCCTGACTTGTGAGGATCAACATTCATCTTTTTCACTTGAATAGCATGTTTCTGCTCCCAAAATGATGAGCAGCTAAAAGTAATGGGCATATGTCATGTTATACTGTATAAATCCCCCAGAAAACCACACAGACAGACGATCAATTATAATTTCTGTAAAACTAACGTCAGCTAAAAACGTATTAATAAATTGCAGGGATACTTCCATTATATAAATTTTTTAGGCCTTATTTGATCATTTCAAAACTAACAACACTGTAAAAAGATATTGGAGCTCTGGTTAGCTCAATTAGTAGATCTAAATGCACTTATTCAGAGTACAATTTGAGGTTTCATACTATTTTATGTCTGTTCACTGTTCGATAAATGGCACTAAAAAAATCTTTAAAAATCAAAAAAAGTTTTTTAATTTGGGTCTTTTTTTCATTTAAATAATGGACTTAAATTGAATTCTTTTCCTGATTTTCCCAGTGAGGATTTATGGTTCTTACAGCTTCTTACACACATTTAGTAAGAGTGAAAAATGTAGTGCAGCTTTAGTGTAAAAACCTAATAACTAAATAAATAGACAAAAACTTTTCTGATTTGAGATGATGCTATTGCAATAAAAGCTGAATTTACTGTGAGGCTTTATGTTACCACAACTATGTGGTAACAAATGAGGACCGTTGTTTTGTTTTGCATTAGATTGTCCACATTGTTTGGCATTAAGATAAAGATCTTTTGTCACAACGTAATTCCGTTTTACAAGTTGAATCCAGCTAGCACTTACTCAATTACCAGGTATTACTCAGCATCCCCCGACCCCCACTAATGTCTGGCTTCAGCCTTGTGCCTTGGCCTGTAAGCAACAGGGCTGATCCACAGCAACAGATGGGAGGTGGAGGGGTAGGTGGGTGGATGTCACCGCAGCCCTCTCCAGCACTCCAGGTGAGTGTGTTTCTCTGGCGGTGGAGGAAATGAAGCAAAAATGATGGAGTGTTTGTTTTCTGACATTTTGTCTCTCTCTGCGGCCTCATCAGGGCTGAACCTCGCAGACGTCAAGTGTTAATTTAGGGCTCCTGCCGAGCGTGAGCCTGTCAGCAGCAGGGCTCGGAGGAGGGAGGTGAGCTCTTGCAGAAAATGACCCTTCTGGTCTGATTGTCTTCTGGCCTGCAGACTGGCGCTGAGAGGAAAAACAAAGACGTGGGGAGAAAGAGAGAGGCGGCTGAGTGCTAATGCACCTAGCAGCAATTAGAGAGGCTTACCTGGCTGTGTGAACACAGTGGGCAAACATATACACACAAAATGTACACACCTTAAAGTGGCTCCGCTGCCACCTCTTCTGAAACTTTCCCTTATACACCCACACCCACACCCACACACACACACACACACACACCCACACACACACACACACACATAGCTCCTTAGACACACACACGCACTCCTACTTTCATCTTCATACTCTTAGTGAATGCCCTTCAGCCACCTTTTCGCCCAACGATTAATTGACTTGAACTCATAATAGTCCATCGCTTTATTGAGTGAAACTTAAACAAAAAGACCAGCCCCTCTAAAGTTTACAGCAGCACATTAACCACAAAGTGAACCATGAAATTGCTTTTTTCCCTCCTGCAGGGTTGTTACTCCAAAATGGTCACTGCCAGTCACAGCGACGCTTCACCAACATAAATATTGCATCACAACGAAACATACACAGTGGTGGTTTTTGATATGGCCAATGTGAATGTGGCTCACCACTCAGGGTGTCATTCTGCAGAGGGTGGCACAAGATCTAAAAAAAAAAAACGAATTGATTTCAGTTTGGCCCTTAATGAACATTGCTTCAAATTCAGTCATGACATTCTGTTCCACAGACAGTGGTCCAGAGATCATTTAAATGCATTGTTTATGTACAAGTATATGAAGTTGGTATATTCAATAGTAAGAGTCAAATAGTGGAGAGAATTAACAGAACCTGGCAATTTTTGTACCAATTCCCGCCATGTATTGTGTGTTGAGAGTCGGGATCACTCCAATCCAAAATCAAGAATATTCCACATAATAGATTGTCTTGACCTTAATTCACAGCGTGTGGAATGTCCCCTGAGGACAAACGAGAATGCAGGCTGATCAGTGTCACTTGTAACAATTGCAAGCCAGTTGATGAAAACACAAGGGGGGAGGGATCCAAATTCACAGAAGCCAGAACAACTGCCATAGTGCATAGTGCAGAAAGCTCAGTGACATTTGGAGACATCTAAGAGATTTCCCATCCAAAATCTGAATATCGGGGAATAAAATGTGCTCATGTGTGATGTGTTGCTACTGCTATGTGGCTCCAAACCACAGAGTGTACAACCAAACCTACTTCACTGTTATATTTAAGCGTTTTAGTCGTTATGTGTTAGGTCTCAAAAGTTCCCTGAAGTAAAGAGACAATCACTTAGAATCCAAATTATGCATGAGAGACAATTAGATAGAGTTAAACATATAATTAGCTAAAATAAATCTGTAGGTTTTATAATTGTCGTTTTATTTTATGTTCTCCTTAATCAATCATATTAGTCTGATTAGCAATGATTAAATAATGTTTCTACGTGTGACTAAATCTAACATAACATTTTAATTTCCAAGTAAAGTATTAATATTGTGATTCTATAATAAATATATTTTCATAGTATATTCTTTTCTTGCAAGTCTGCAATTCAGGCTCCTTGACAAAGAGAATTTGACCTTCAGATCAAGGTGAAGATGAAGGTGTTCTTTAAATATTTAAGTATTTAAAGAAATATACTGTAATTAAGGAAACTGATATTTTAACATATATTTATATGTACCTTACATTTTGCTACAATTATTGATCTGCTGTTTTCGAGGTCTTAAGTGTGCCATGAGCAAGTTTTCTATTGCTTTATGCATTTAATCTAGTTAATGAGGAGTTTCTACCCACCTTGACTGAGTTACTTGCTGTGGAGAATAAGGAGGGTAGGTTACTGTGCTGCACTATATTCCACCCCAGGACTTCAGATCATTTTTTGCACCTTAAGGGAGAGGACAGAAAGAGGTTTGTACCCAATTAATGCAAGATATGGGGCTTGCCCAGATCGGCATTTATTCAAGAACTGCCACTGAACCCATGAGTGCAGTCCAGGCAATAGCTAACAAAAGACTCAATGGTCAAAAAAAAAAGTTAAGTCAATGAAATTCGACATGTGATAAAGAGGATTTAGAGGAATGTTAAACAGACAGAAAAGGTTAATTCTGTAATTATTTTAGTGCGGAAAAATAAATACTGTAGTCATTGCCAAATCCGTCATCTCCTAATTCGCTCTGAAATTCATTTTCTTTTCATTTTTTTTTCACTCCACCTTGCCCAATTCAATCACTCAAGTTCATCTGTCTGTGTTATGCAAATCTGAGCGGCTGAGACTGAACCCATCAGCCTCTCCGTTCAGCTCACGAGCGAAGGGGCTGATAGAAAAGATGAATTCTTCCGTTTCAATGTGCTTCCCTGTTTTCACCCAGTTGCGCAGTATCAAGGCTAGCTTTTTATATTTTAGCCAATTGCACAGTGCCTGTCGGGTAGTCGAAGGCATGAATAAGGAGGAGGATTCACTCTCTGTCACTCTCTCTACCTCTGCAGTGAAGCGAGGTCTATGTTGAAGTCAAGGACAATGTATACTGGGTAAGATCGTTTTGACAAGGTGAGCAGAGACTGATGTTTTATTTTATTTATTTTTTTTGGAGGGGGGAAGGCCAAGAAATGCTTTTGTTACTTTTTTATAACCATGTGCAGTTAGCACTGGCAGATATGTTAAATAGATTTCACCTCTTGTTTCTGAATGACAATCTGGTTAAAAAGTAGAGCTGAGCCTGATGTCTCAGAGGCATGAAGACATTACGCTATTATTTAGACTTATCCCTAGGAGTGAGTCCAGGCAGCCAGGGACACAGCAGGTGGCTAATAGACTAGCTCCCGGCAGCCCCCCTGAAGCTTGATGCATTGTGCCGAGGCCTTGTAAACTTCACGCACATTAAAGATCACATGCCACAATTTCACAGTAAGCAGGGGGACCGGGCCCCCGCCATCCTTTGCCCCCATTTGGCCAGTGATGGATAGTGTTGACAGTTACAAGCCGAGTACCAAGTGGAGCAATGCATAGGTCAAGGTTGAAGCTGCCAGTGTGGTCTGGGTGACAGTGAAAGGTCTCCATGGTTGAAGCATGCTCCACAAACTATGCAGGATGTTTGCACGTTGTTCATTTATAGCCAAAGCTTTGTTCCCCTGCCAGAGTCATTTGCCACATATCAAGACATAATTGACAAAAGAAAAAAATGCTTACAAAAGTGTAGCAGGAAACTTGTAGTGTTTCGAACATTTATAATGCTTCACATTTCGTGCATTACAAAACAAACTTTAATGTATTTTCTTAGCACTTTATGCAACAGACCAAACGCAAAGTAGTGGATATTTATGACATTTAACAATTAGTTGTTTTTTAACACAACCAGATTTACCAGTTTTTATAAGTTTGTTGACTTACCTATTTTTTGAGTGAGTTTTCTTTTTTTTTTTTTTTCCCAGACTTGACTGTCCACCCAAACTGAAGCAACAGCACAAATGAGAGAAGCAGCCTAGAGGCCCATGTGAATCTGCAGAGATCCATCGCTCAGGTGGAAAAATCTGTTGACAGGACAACAAAATGTATACTTAGCAAACCACTGTATGTTAGTAGCTAGTAGCTGTCTGTGTAGCACTGTTCGTAAAGTAGTGACTGCCGCCACAGTGTCCTGCAGAAGGGAATTTTTTTTTCCAATACAGCACTTCAGGATGAAGACATTTCTCCTGTCATTTTCCTCCAGTACTTCAGTGTAATTCTTTTTTTTTTCTCCTCTCCCCTCCATTTTTTCCCCAGCGACTGCAGTATGTGGCAGTCTGAATTGTGTGTTATTACCCAGCAGGAGACAATATCATTACCACATATTTGCTGTCAAGGGTCTGCAAAGAATGGTGCTGTCTCGGGCCTCAGTGATCTAACAGCCTCACACAGGGCTCCAGAATTACCCACTCCTGGCTTGGGGAAGTCAAACACTACCAGTTAGAGAGGGGAGTGAACAAAAGAGAGATAACCCACCTATCCACCCACCGCCATACACAAACGCAAGCAACTCCTTTCTCGTCAAGATAGAAGGGGACACGCCTCCTCTGTGCCAAACAGAGGATGCTATTCCCCGAACGCCTCGATAGAAATATATGTTTGGCTCAAGTGCTGCATGATACAAGACTGCAAAAGGTAGATTTGGTCCTGGCAGTGTGTCATTTCAGATAAATAGACAATTTGTAATCTCTCAGGTGTGCTATTGGTGAAGGATGAGTTGCTGATAATTACCGGCACTCATATCAACTTTTTTCCTCGATGCATCTGAAACCTGCACGCTCAGACTCAGACAATATGAAGCGTACCAGCGTGCAGAGACTGTCACGTTGCTTTCCTTTTTTCTTTTTTCCGTTTTTCTTAACATATCAGATTGTGACGTGAGGTTAAAGCAATTGAAAGAGTTCATATGGATGTGTCATGTAATGTGTTAGGAAAATAACTTCAGAATAGACAAACAATCCTCCTTTCATGAAAACTGCTATTCAGACTTTGTAACAATGTCTTTCTCATAAGACAAATAGAATTGCTATCATTTCTGTTGACAGCGTGCAACAAACAGACCAACAGTTTATGCATACTGAGTGACAAAGCCATCTATTTTCTTCGTGGGAAAAAAACAGGCAATACACACTTTGGCAATTGAACCGCAAATGAGGAGTGAAAAATTCTAACTTTCCTCCCCCGCCAACCGCCATCATTTATACAAGTCATAGAAATATTTGATTGCTCTTGCATATCTCCGCGCGCTTAAGAAGGCAGCCAACCAATACGTGGCCGTGCAAACAAAGCCCAGGACTCTATATGAGCCTATCATTTAGGAATCCGGGCCAATCAAGCTTGCAAACAATCAGGAGGGGAGAGAGGGAGAGGAACTGGGTGAGAGCTTCTTCTTGCAGCACTTTGAAGGTGTTAGCAGAGGCCCTTATTTAAGGTGAGATGTGGCTGTGCCTCCTCGATACACCTGTGCACTGAAACAAGGCAAGAGTACTTGAATTTTTCACAATGCCAGCCAGCTTTCTGAGGACGACACATTCATATTCATGAATTAAGAATCTGTAATGGTTAATTATGAGCATGCTGCTACTTCATAGGAATACAGATGTTTGAAACTTTCAAACTATTAAAGCAACAATGTCCTTCAGAGGAATTAAAAAAAAGAAAAAGAAGTTTAGTTTTATGCTTGGTTTTCTATATTTGCAACAAGGTGACTATGTACTGTGATTTGCAGCATGTTTTATGTCCCTTGAAACATGCATGAAGACATATTTCGTGGATATGTCTTCATGCATTTTGCACATCTGTACACTGACACTATTTCCCCTATTTTTTTTTTTTTTTTGCAACGTAGCTCAAGCTCACTAAGATTTGATGGAGAGCAGCTGTGAACATTAATTTCCAAGCCGTCTTGTTGGTTTCCTGTTGGAACTGTCCACCAGTTCTCCAGAGTTCTGCATCCTTTGACGCATTGTCTTTCAGAATTGCCCTGTACTTAGCTCCCTTCATCTTCCCATTAACTCTGTTTCCTTCTGTCAAATAAGAATTATCACATCATCATAGAACCTCTTCCATGTTTCAAAGTTGTGATGGTGTCCTTAGGGTGATGTGAAATGTTAGTTTTTCTCTTACAGGAAACTTTGTATTTTTGTGTTTATTTGATGAAAAGCACTTTGAACTCGCTTTTTGCTGAAATGTGCTACACAGATAAACTTGGTTGACTGTCTTGATTGGTTGTTTTTGTTGCTTTATATTTCTTTTGCTCCTTTATATTTTGCTTAGGCTTATGAGAGTAGAGGTGGTTTAATACAAACGCACGTCAGACTTTTCAGAGTTTTATGAGTATAATCTATTCTGTCCTATTCTACAAAACTTTGTTTTGGTTTATTACGTAGAATTCTAGAATTCATTGAAGTTGTGGCTGCAAGGCAAGAACATTTAGAAACCCTGAAGGGGCATAAATGCTTTTGTAACATTGTAGACTGCAAAGAAAGAGAATTAGGTGAGTAAGTACAAGATAAGTTCTAAATAGTAAGCAAGATTTTTTCTAACAAGAGCAGCAAGGACTCATTTGCTTTCACTTTATTTAAAGGTGAACCACACAGTAAGCTCACAGAAACTGAATTTGATTCATGCAGTCTTCACACATTCACCATTCTGCAGGTGATATGCAGGATCATGCATCAGTCAGATCCTGTATCAGGAGTGATATGAAATCTGAATAGTCATGCCTTACAAACAGAGAGCACTCAAAGACTTCAGCTGATGGGCTGACATGATAACGTTTTGAAATCACTGCCACTAAATTAACCTGATTCTAATAGGATCTGAAGTAGATAACGTGAAAAATTACTGTTTTCTTTTCAAGATGATATACAAAATGGAAAAGCTACAAATTGATTCCTATTTCCTCCCTTGATGGCCTCCCCTCATCTGCGCATTTTCATAATTTGAGATAAGGCGATATGGCATTAATATTCCCCTATCTTATCTTGTCACATCCTGAAATTGTTGGAGAGGATATGATTAGCTGAACAATAGCATGAGAAATGCACTTTGTGAAGGCTATCCAGGTTTTTTTTTAAAAAAAGAATGAGTGGAGAGGCTGATAATGGTTCTAGAAAGCAGACTCGTTTCTGGATCTTGCTTTGCTGCTGTAGTCTTGGGTTGGACTTTAGCAAGAGCTTACAGGGCAGTAGCATAGGGCCCTGCCAAATGTTATTTTTTATTTATTATTTATTGGTTTTACTGAATGGATATTTGAAAGAGTACTGCCCCGGTCTTTCTGCATGGAGTTGCATATTCTCCCTGTGCATGCGTGGGTTTTCTCCAGGTACTCTGGTTTCCTCCCACAGCCCAAAAACATGTCATGTTAATTGGCCTCTCCAAATTCCCCCTAGGTGTGTGTGTGTGTGTGTGTGTGTGGTGGTGTGTGTGTGTGTGTGTGTGTGTGTGTGTGTGTGTGTGTGTGTGTGTGTGTGTGTGTGTGTGTGTGTACGTGTGTGCGCATGATTGTTTGTCCTGTGTGTCTCTGTGTTGCCCTGCGACAGACTGGCGACCTGTCCAGGGTGACCCCGCCTCTCGCCCGGAACGTTAGCTGGAGAGGCACCAGCAACCCTCCCAACCCCACTAAGGGACAAGGGTGTAAAGAAAATGGATGGATGGATGGATGGATTGGATGGATGGATGGATGGATGGATGGATGGATGGAGTACTGCTTTAGACTGCTTCAAGGCCAACTTATGAGGACCACGACAGTGTCGCAGTGGGTAAAGCGCATGACGCATGTAAAGAGGCCTCAGTCCTCAACTGTCATGGGTTTGAGTTCCAGCCCATTGACCTTTGCCACATGCTTTCTCCCCTCTCTCATAACCCACTTTCCTGTCTGTGAGCATGTTCACAAATATAGATTGCACATCATTATAAGTGCTTCTTGTTGTACTTATTGTATCAAACTAATTAATGGTTAACATCTAAAACCTTTTCTCTGCGGGGGAGCCATATTGCACTGCCTATTTAGGACTAGGGTCTTTGTTTTTGACCTGGTATATCCAGCATACCTTGATATGCGCATGCATCACATCGATGTTACGTTTCTTATAAATCTGTCATACCTGTAGAAGTTACATTTTGTGTGTTTTATTTCACAGAAGTTTATGGTAAATAAAAATAAAATAGAATAAGAAAAATCTATTTATTTCCACGCATCTGTTCCGCTTGTTGCCTAACACAGCTTCAGTCAGCATCCAGCGTTATTCATGTCCTTTTTTTAGGACATGTTCTGTGCAGTTTTCTAAAGAGGTATTAAAATATTAAAAAGGTAGATTAGCTATAGGGACAAAATGTCCCGCGGGAGACCAAATTTGTAGTCAAACAGTATTTGTAGTAATAGTGACGCTAAACGGGACTAATGTCTTGTTTACAATATGGTCACCATATTGGAAACAGCAAAAGTCATTTATGTTAATATGTTTGATTAACATAGCAGCTTAATCAAATTAAATTTACCGTAAACTTCTGAAATACAAACACACAAATGAAACTTCTATATGTATGACGGATTTATAAGAAATCTGCTGATTAAGCAGTATGTGACGTAACATCGATGTGCGCATGCGCATTACCATGAAGTATGCTGGATTTACTGGTATGACAGATAGTCAGAACAAGTTTTTCTTGGAGGTTTAACCGAGTTGCATCGTTAAGAATTGGTGTGTTTCTATTTAACTGGGAAGGAGTTTGACTAGTTTGACTGCAAAGTGATCTATATTTTCCATTTGCTGTGAAGTGGTGCAAGGAAAAAAAATTAAACTGAAATAAACTAAATTAAAATGAACTGACAATACATAGAGACCAGGAGTTTTTGGAGATTTGAGCAATGATTAGTGTTAACAACGCGAGGTGTGGGAAGCGGGAAAGCATCGTCGAGCCAATAGTGTGGGGCGGACACAAAAAGCGCAGTGTTTAGGACTGGTTAAATGCACCATTAAGCCTTTTAAATTGAACTCCACCCGTCAGAGACTAAAAACAAGTGTAGCTTTCTGGCTTATCAATGGGCACCACTTAGGGGAAACAATGCCCTGTTGAGGCCCACCAGTTTCCTCATCAATGAACATCAAAAATGAATAAGGCCTGCCTGTCAGCTTTGTTTTGACGCTGATACCCACAAAGCCCTGCTCAATGTCATCCTGGTCTCGCTCCTCCAGGCTCTGCAAACAGGTGCATCCCCCTTTTCTCAATGCACCATTTGATGAGACCCCAGATGGGTAGGGGGCTTTGGTCTGCATCCTCCTTAATCCATGGTGCTAAATAAAAATAAAAAAATTTGAATACAAAAGTTTGTTTTGGCCAAAGTCAAAGCCCTGGAGCCTGGGACTCATCCGTCTGTCTGCCCAGGCTTCCCTCCTTTTTTTTTTTGGAAAAAGCTTCAACTCTTTTATGCCTTTTTTGGCCACGACATTAAAGAAGACCCAGGCGGTTTCGATTCTCAGTCATTCCCAGAAGAGGAATACATACAGTTACGGCAGCCTCAATGCAAAGTGTGATAGAAAAGAAAAAAAGAAAAAAAAATGTCAACTGCACACTCTGAAGAGAGAAAACAACTGCCAGCATCTAAACTCTTTCTAATACTTCCACTGCTTCATGGGGAGATTACAGCTCCTCCACTCAGGGACACAGAAAGGCCTTCAGCTTGGCAGAGTGAGAGGAAGAGAGAGAGAGAGAGGGGGGAAGAGTCAATGTTGAGCATTTTAATCTGGAGTCACAAAGATAAGATGCACTGGCAGATCAATATGTGCTCTATGGTGGCAGCTCCATGAGAACTTGCCTCTCTTTCTATGTACTGAGAAGACTTTGCTCTCTGTGTCCCATGGCTTCATTTTAACCACAGACCACTGTTATCTATGGCAACTGTCTCTCTGTGACATCTCACACCGGGGCCACATTTAACCTCCTTAAAAAAAAAAAAAAAAACACACACATAGTGAATATCTAAATAAGATCGGCTGTGAAATTTGTCTCGATAAATCTCTCCAGGAATCAACCAGTTTGAATATTTCACATCCCGTCAGTCCTCGGCTAGCTCAGGGGGGGTGAGGCAGGTCTGATAAGGGATATTCAGAGGAGTGATTAGATAAAAAGAAAGCTAAATTCTTTCTCTCGACTGTAGGAGATGCATAGCAATGGTGTTTCCACTCTGCCGTGTCTGTGTGACTGAAGTTAAGAGTACAGGCAGCATTCAAAGTGTCACTTTTACTTAATTTGCTCTCCTTTGTGCCATTGCAGCATTCCATCATTCCAACATCATCAGATGAGCTGTTGGTGCTGAGGCATCTTCAAAAAGAAAAAAAACAGATGAAATGAAATTCCTCTGTGCTTTTGAGAGCCTTTTCCAATAAATACAGAACCACCTTGAACTCCCTTAATTTTCAGCTAAATAAACATCTCCAAAAGCATACCTACGTTTATTTATTTATTTCATTTTTTTTTAAGAACACACAAGTGGGTTACGACTTGCTGCATTCATTTCTACATCCAGGAGCTTGCATTCCTGCCAATCAAAACCCCGTCCTTCACATTTCGGTTTTGGTTGCTGATGGCTGCTTCCTAAACGGGAAACGGATCATAAAGGGGGGGGTTAAAAAAAAAGAAAGGTAAGGTATGATTAGGTTTGTTTTCATCCTGGGCAGCGTTTCAAATGTAGCAGTGGCCCTAAGCCAGACATGGCCCTGACAGACAACACAAAATGGCAGCAAAAATGAGAAAAAATTGTGCATTTGTCCTGTAAAAGACAACTGGAGCCATCTGAGTAAAGAGTATGCACAGCGAGGTGTTTGCGTGTTCATGCGCGTGTCTGTCTGTGTGTGTGTGTGTGTGTGTGTGTGTGTGTGTGTGTGTGTGTGTGTGTGTGTGTGTGTGTGTGTGTGTGTGTGTGTGTGTGTGTGTGTGTGTGATGTGACAGCAGACCTCGCTGAGGACTAGCAATCACTCCATTCAGCATCTGCTGCCACACAGCTCATATTGTCATTCCCCAGTTTAAAGGAACCTTGAGCGGCTTCAAAGATCTTTTCAAAGCCTTAATCCTAATAGGTCGCGGTTTGTTCTGTCACATCAAAAGAGGGGAGGGGGTGGGATGGGAGGGGGGGGGGTAATGCGTCGGGGCTGGCAGAGATTCTTAAGGGTGGAAGATTGGCAGAGGATTTGCTGAGCGGGGAGGACTGAAATCTGAAATATCGGACACAGAATGCCTGCTGTAATAGATATGAAATAGGTCTTCTCAACAGCATGAAAGGCTGACATTTCCAGAAAGTTTGTCATGAGAAGGCCCTTTTATTCCCCTTCATCTATCTGCGTTTGTACTGCCACCTTGTCCATAGTGGAAATTCGCAAGTGTCACTCTAACGGGTTAGAGAATAAGATTGGACATTTAAGATTTCCCCCCCACCCCCTGCTCTTTCCTTTTTTATTGAATGTTTAGAAATTCCAGTGAGAGACCAATTGAGTCAGAGCTGTCAGAAAACTGCCTTCTGCATAGCACTCAAGTAAAAAAAAAAAAAGAACTACCTTAGCCACTTGTTTCCTTGCCCAGTGTTAAAAGAAGCTCAATGAAAAATGGCCCTGAGACAGAATTCGCAAATCCCAACATTACAATCAATTATTAGACACAGAAGTCCATCTCAATTAATTACAATACCAGTGAAAAGTTAATTTATTTCATTAAATCACCTCTAATTGAAATTAATAATATGGATTAATTACACACACACAGTGACATGTTTTGGCTATTTCTGCTCATTTCGATGATTATGGCTTAGAGCCAATGTAAAACCATAATTCATTGATGAAGGAAATTAAGATGTTTGATAAAGTCATTGTAAAGACTGCTAAGTGGACAGTTATCCAGCAGGCAGTCACTTTCACCATCTGTAATAGGAATCATGAAACAAACCTAGCTGTTTAAAGAATGCTGTATTTGAGGACATCAGTAGAAAGTTAAGAGGAAGGAAAAACTGTGATTAAATTAGGCACAAAAGCAGCATGTTTTGACAGCTGTGAGAAGATTGCAAAGCATAGCCCAGGTCATGCAAGGATTTGATTCTTGCTGATTCTCAACAGCTGGATGAGGTTGGAGTTAGTGCTTCAACAGCCACAACACTGACACATATCCAGGACATGGACTGCAATCTCATTTGTTGTATTGAATCACTCTTGAACCAGGAACTACCAGAGACAGTAACTGACACTTTTTTGTGGCTTACACCTCAAGTTAAGGTCAGAAGCTGGCTTATCACAGATTACAATATATTAAAGCATTGCGCTGGAAATTTGAGTGGAAGAAAAATCTGCAGTACAAAAAAAAAGCACAAAAGAATAAATTAGTGTTTCAAGAGCAAACACACAGATGTTTAAAGGACCTGCACTGCAACTGGACCAGGGACAACATGAAATGTCATATTTATTTATACGAAACATTTTCAAAGCAGCCACAGCAAAATCCTTTACAGTCAAGCTAAAATAAAATGAAAAGAACAAGAAGTATATGAAAATAAGAGCAAGTTTGTGACATGAATAGAAAACCATAATGGACAATAAACCTTGTAAAATTATGTCTGAAAACAACTTCATTTGTATTGAAATCAAATGCTGAGGTCAGACTCGTGCAGAATTTATACGCAGCTGTGACCTAACAAGATGTATGCATAAATCTGTAAATAAGTTGAGGCGGCTCCTGGAAAATCATAAATTTCCTGCATTTTTATAGTGCTTTAGTCAGAGGACTCCAAGGTGTTTTGCACTACATTCACCCATTCACACACTGACACCAGTTATCTACACTTCACCCACAGCTGCTCTGAGGCAAACAGTTGGTGCTGCCAGGCCATCTGACCACCACCACTAGGCAAGGTGGGTGAAGAGTCTTATAGGACACAGCAACGGAGATGGGCAGAGCAACTCAGCGATTACAGGACTAGTCTTTGCCTCTTGACCCACTGTCACTCAATCTGGTCACCATTATATTTGGGTCTGGATCTTGTCTTTTAAATTTTATGTGAGTCCAAGAGAGTAAGCAACAGCACTATTGCTCAGTGGTCCAAAGTCCTCTTCAGGCCTTTACTGTTTTTGGGGTTAATCCAGGTACCAGAGAATGGAGGATGAGTGAAGAGGCACATAATTCAAGTTATTTGAGGTCCAGGCTGATGTTTTCAAAGTCATTGATGAATTGAGAAAGTTTGCCATCCAGATCTCTTAGAGGTTCTGAGCTCTGTTGAGAAGCTTCATGCTGATTTCATTTTATAGCCCACACTGCCAGAAGTGTCAATGCCTAAAGTAATGACTGTATATAAAACTATACCTGGTTGGCCAAACCTTTGACTTAAGCCCCAAGCATAAGTTGTCAAGAGCACAACGAGACACCAAAAGAGTTAAAGGCACCGATTAAAATAATCTGTCACAGAAGCCGTACTTATAAATCAAATTAGAGAAATAAAATAGGTGTACAATTATATTCTGGTTCACTTTTAGCATCAGAATAACACACTAAAAAGCTCCAGAGGGTTTGTAAGATGCGAGATCTCGTTGACGTCCTCCATTTGAAATGCTTCCATCACATGGATGATAAAGTTCAAATCAAGTCTGCCAAAAGCATGTAGTGGATTTGAGACATGCTAGACCTAAGAGTCACTTATGTGTTTACTCCTCACCTCTCTGACACTTTATCAGCTCAGAAGGTGTCTCTCTTGCATTTCCCCCGATCGACTTGCCGGACAAAAAGAGATGGTTCCAAGCGTTTCAACGGTGCACAAGTGTCCTACTAATTAGGTGCTCATGGGAAACTGAGCATTGATTTTCTGTCAGCGCCTATGCAAGATAAAAACAAACTGGGCTGTTTGTCTTTTTTCTTCCAATGCACCTTGTGCCATTAATAACAGCGATAAAGCGGTCAGCCATTTGCAGCATAAGCAAAGAACACTACACCCATGGGAACCCATATTTGTAATGATGCAGTTTAATTGTTAGCAAGTTTTTTAGGAAATAGGTGGCAATGCACCTCGCTGAGACTAAACAAAGTTTGTTGAGGATGGAAATGGACTGAGTTGTCTGACCAAAACATATCTTTTCAGGCTCTGCAAAAGCATGAAATCCCTCTTGTGCTTGTTATTTCACACTCCTGTGGCTCTAGCTTGGGCCGACGGTGACACAGTAAACAAACAAATACATGTGAAATCGCACAAACCACACACATACGTGCACAGAGTACTAAAACAGAAAGGAGAACTTACTAATGACCTCGCATTTTTAGGCTACTTACTCACACAGAATATCTAGGAACCCACAGAGCATTTTGAAAACTCCACATCATATAGAACAAGCTATAATCTTTTGGGTTTTTTTTTTTTAATTATGAACAAAAATACAAAAAAATCCCTTGAGAAACTCAGTGTTGAGCACAAGGATAACTGCTGTGAATAAATAATGGTTTCACTATCACACCGGACAACGTGACAGCCACCTGCTGATCCAACCACACACAGGTACAGCCAGCTTGGGTGACTCGGGGCCGTTCAGTTTGCCAGCAAACTAATCATTGAAAGGGATGAACTCCAAGCTTGTCAGAAGGGGTCGGAGATGTAGGTGGAGGAGGTGGCGCAACACAAGCCACAGCAGAGTGACACGACTTGAAGAATGGGAAGAAAAATTCTCAAATCCCCCGGTGTGGGAGGTTGGAAGAGCACAACCCTTAAGGAGGTGAAGGAAGCACCGCTGTTTGCTGCCCACACGTTACCTGAATGTGTGGTGATCTCAGGCGAGCGCCTTCAGCCAGGCTGTGATAACTGGGTTCATGCTCGTAAATGGATATCTGCTGATGGACATTTGTGGGTGTACATGCGGGTGCTTTGGTGATTGGATTTTGTCATTAGAAGTCAGTAATGGAAAACAAGAAAATAAGTGGGGTTTTGGGGGGGGTTCCCCAGATTTCTTTTAAAATACAAAACATTACATTGTATTGTGAGCCATGTTTCTATCTTGTAGCCAAAATGGATTAGTAGGAGATTAAATTTGTTTTGGTTTTTCTTTTTAGATAAAAAAAAATCAGATAAAGACTACATTTTAATAACCCTAGAAAGGCAACTCTAAATAATATTTTTTAATATATTAAATAAGAAAACATAAAACAACCAGTAAAGAGAAATCTTCTATTACTACTCATATATTGCACGAGAGCCAGTTATTGACATAAGACTTATCTGCAGTCTGTTAAAAATACCCGTCCATATAAAAACTCAGGCTATCCAGTTTTTTATTTTTAATATATGTTTCTTTCTTTTTAATTCGTTTTTTCCTCATCCATTTATTCTGTTGTTGACACCTTGATCAGCACAAGTGAGGTGTATACAATAAATGTTGCCTGCTAGTCTGAGGATTACATTTTTTGCAAAATACATCAAATAAACACACATATGATAATTTTGAACATAGCTTTTAAACTCTAACTTTTTTTCTTTTCCAGTGAGCCAGTTGTTAAAAGAGCTGGTTCTTGCCATTCGTGGACAGTGTTGTGATGTCATGAGGGGAAGACTGGAACAAGTTGGGAAGCTTAGGGATTTCATATTTTCTTATTTATTTTAGACTAAAAAGAAATAAAAGTGACTTATTATGGTTATTGTGTGTGTTTTAAAATGAAAATCTAAAAAAAACACACATTAAATATTTTTTAAATATTGGTTCCTAATGAGAATGTCTTGTTGGCCTAAGATTCTACAGTGGGACTGTAGGTAGTTCTGTTTTTTTCTTTTCATCTCAAACGATCCACATATTAAAAGCTGGCGAATTTGCAATGTCCTTTGGTAATTTTTATTATGTGGTAAATATTTAGATCTTAACCTTAGCACAAATAAATATGACATACTTTATCAGAAGTTTAATTCTGAATCTACACTGTTTGTCATAGTGGTGAGAATAAGGAAGAAAAGCACTGTAGTATGACATCAGAAGATAATTTCTTATTGGATGTCATCACCAGAATACAGAAATCTTAAAATATTTTGTTATTCTTGGAGGTCATTTGAGTTTCATTTTAGATTTCTTTATATTTAAATCAAAAGACTGTTAAGGTCAGAATGGATAATTGAGTTTTTGTTTTCATGTTAAAAATAAGAAAAATAAAATAACTGAGAAATAGAAAGAACAAATTGGCCTCCTTTTTTTCCACAGTCTTAGTCAGAAACCTTTATTCTGTGACCATATACTGTACCATAGGACATGTTGTTTGTCTACATCTTAAAAGTGTTGTCACATGTAATTTTTATTGAGCTGTGAGTCCAACCATGCTGTATTGGGATCAAGACTATCACAACTTAACGTTTTGCCTCAGGTTCAGTTTTTAATTGTCTTTCAAGCACTACCCCATTAGAAATGAGAATTCATTTTGATAGATAAACTCCATGTCTTTGAAATCTAAGGCCTCATCAAATTGAACATTTTGTCTTTAAATTCAAGAATGTGGTGTTTGTCTCAGCCAAGAGAAGCATTATTACAGCTCCTTAACTGATCACCGCTGGAAACCAGTCGGTGTCGGCATTTAAAGGTACAAGACTACAATTCAGGAGGTAATTTCACATCTTAACAGAATCCAATTAAAAGCACTGGCATTTCAATTAAACCTCCCCCTGGCTCGTCGCTACGGTGTCACATCACAAGTTAAATTGGAATCAGATTACGGAGGGAATCTGAAGAAGTATTTTTACATCGCAATAAGGATCATGCATTCCTGATAGAGGACCCCTGTCATGCATACTGCAGGCAGAGGGGAAAATATCTTTGCCAACATTATTCATTTAATTCTCCCTCCTTATTAATTTCACAGCAGATTACCTGAGAAGATACGAAATGCTGTCAGCAACGAGCTTTAATTAAGTGTGGGGTATGTTGCTACGAGTACCTTATGTGAAACTGCTGCCTTATAATGCTCTTGTTTTAATTACTTCAGAGTGCCCCCTCATTAACCTTTTATGGAGATGTGCTACAAAAAACGCCAACATGCATTCAAACACTACACCTACCAGGATGCTTACATTTTCATCCACTTCTTTAAGATCAATCCTTAAAGCTCATCAATTCTCATGAAGAAAAACTCAAAATACACGTAACTATGACTTATCAAACTGAGCTTTAAAATTGTTTCTTGTGATGGTTAAGATTTACAGCTAATGATTCAGTTTCTTAGTAAATGTGAATATTGCATAAGACCTATGATAAAGATACCTTAAGTAAAGCCGCATTGTGGCATAAAGAAACTAGGGCAAGAGCATTGGGAGTTATTGAACAGACAATCATTCACACCCTCTGAACATGAGTATGACAAAACAAGTTGTTTATAAATGTGTGCTGTATTCAAAATGTGAATAGAAAATTGAGTGGAAGAAAAACAAATTTGGTTAAAAAAAAGTGTACAAGCAACAGGCAACCAAAACCCATTCAGCATTTTTGGGTAGTTCCAAATTTATACCCACATTTTGTTAAAACTGGAAGAAGAAGAAAAAAGTGTGGTAGAAGAAGAAGAAGACTATTGTGAAACAAAACTCACTGAATATTTTTTTTTGGGGGTGGGAGGGTTATTTTCTCAAGACATAAACTGTGACTGGAGTCAGAACCACCACACATATGTAGAATATGCCTTATGTTTGTTTGAATTACTTCTTGTACCACTCTTGTAACACTTACGTAGACGTGCTCCAAAAATGACAGTGTGCTTTAAAAAATATTACACCTCTGAGAATGATTAATATTATGTTGGTTTCTGTACAGCTAATAAGGTGAATCTGATAATTACCCCAGAAAATGATTTCAAAATAAAGGAAATAGTCATTACAATTAGCCAGATTGTGCATTGAACATGTTAATTGTGAGATAAACCTGGTTGCTCTGTGATGACCCCTGGTGGGAGGAATAACTTAAATTAATGGGACATTGTAAATTGATTCTACAAAAACAAATACTTCTAATGTGAAATATATTCGGAAAATATATTATTACTCTTTTTTATTTAGTCAATTCATTTCTTCCTATAATTTAAAATCCTTAAAAAGAGCCTCATATTAATTTAGCTGCAATTTTATACACTGGTTTTCTGATTGCATCATTGTTCCATGGTTAAAGTAGCTGTAGGTGGCCAAACAGGAAATTTCCCATTTATATTACTTTTGCTTTTAATTTTCTTCCTAATTTTCTCAATTTAAGTGTCAAAACTTGTGCCAAAAAAAGAAAACCCCGCTTCTGGTAGCTTGTTCAATGTACATCCTCGTCAAGTTAGTGTAGTTTAACAGGAGACATTAGCTTTTAATGGCACTTAATTGTCCAAAAAGGAAATCCATAGCCACATAAGGAGAAAAGTCAAGTATTTCCAAGCTCTTTATAAGAACAATTTAGAGCAGACAAGTGCTTTTCAAACCTTGGCTTGAAATCAGTCTGGTCTGGTCAGGGTGAGAGGTGGCCTTCATTTGTGAGCCTGCAGTGCCACCATTTGGTCATTACCAAAACCTTCATTCACTGCTTCGTCCTGGCACTTGGCAAAGAAACCAAAAACACTACTATTTTTTTTTTTAAGAAATGGTTTCACCTTAAAAAATAAAGGCCTGTAATTACTCCCCAACCAAACACACAACTAGACAGCATAAAGCCATAAAATTACAATAAATTATTTTAAAATTTGGCCACAACGAACTATTTCCAGGTGCAGAATTAGAGAGGGAAGTAAACAACCAGGCCCACTGTTGTTAGTGATGGATTATTCTCGGTCAATGCCATCTTGGATAATGAGCAGTAACTTGCATTTCAAGAACAGGGTAGGTTTGCCAAGAAGGAACGGTGATTACAATCAATTAAGAGTGATGACAAAGCATCAACAATAACCCAGGCTAAGTGTGTGTGCGTCTGTGTGTGTGCGTGTGTGTGTGTGTGTGTGTGTGTGTGTGAGTGTGAGTGTGAGAGAGAGAGAGAGCTTGTGTTTTATTCACACATCCTTCCAAACAACCCTGTTTTGTGTAATCAACATCTGTTGTGACAGGCAACCTCCTTCTTCCTCAGAATGGCCCACTTCAGATAATGAGTGTCATACCAAACTGCAGGGCAAAGGCTGATTTTGCTTCTCTCTCTCCTCCTCCTCGACGGCCTCCGTTCTCACTTCCCTTGGTTCTCTCTCCTATCATCCAACGCATCCATTCTGGAGATCTTGAAAACGGGAGATAAATGCTCACACAATATTGTCTGCGCTCAAAATGTGGGGGCAGCAGATGGAAGGCAGTATACTTTCTTCCCCGCTTATTGAGGATAGAGACTTTAGTGCAGCTACCTATAAAACGCAGGAATCTTGGTTTTCTTTTGAGATTTTGTGCGGCTTCCCTGAGAGTTTGCCCTCCTAGTTAATTCTGAACCACTTTCACTGGCTAATTTAACACTTGATGTGAAAGTCACAGACTTGGGAGGAGAAAAAAATGCTTCAAAATAATTTAAAAATGACCTGTTTCTTTGCATGCATACTAATGGTTTAGGCGCCATCTTCTGGTAAATTTGTTCAATTTGAAACAAACATAGAGGTTCAAACTTTATGCATTTTTAGTTAGCTAAGAATATGTTGTGGTACTAAATCAAAAGCAATCAAAAAATGCATACAGTTTAGTAATTCAGCTCAAAAAGTGAAACCTCTATATTACATAAATTCATTACACAACGAGTGAAATATGTTAATGTTTCAGTGAAGCTGATCTTAATTTATTTTCAGATAAAATGTGAGTCTTAAATAACAGCAATAAAAAAGCTTGGTGTGTTGCTATGTTATGTCCATGCTGTGGCCTAAAGTGATGGGGAAACTACTGACCTGATCTTTTGTGGGACTTTCTGCTGACAGCAAATGTCAGCAGAAAGTCAAGATTATTTCCACAAATGCAGCTTGGAAAATTATTGTATCCAAGCATGTTACTGGAAAGTTGAGTGGAAGGAAAAGATGTAGACGAGCCAAACAGATAATCTCAATCCAAACCTTGGACTGTGGCTGAAGTCAGAGCTTCAAGATATTTAACAGCTTCTACACAGAGATTTATCAAGGCCATGGCTGCAACTGTTGCATTGCTTGATTAGTCACTACTAAACCAGATACATTGAAATTTTTCAGTCAGTGATTATTTGAGGGGCTATTTCATCTGCACGAGCTGATCGACTTGTGTCATTTTTTTATGTTAAAAATCCTTTCTTTAAAAGTTTTATGAAACCCGGACAGAATACATAGTAAAAACAATTGGTGGAACTTTATGTCTAAAGGCCTTGACTGGACTCAAACCCAAAGCCTTTGGTGCTGCCAACACCCGTGTCATTGCATATCTTAAATATATTTCAAATGAAGCCTTGTTGCATTAGGTTATATTCAGAAACATAGCAACCCAGAAAGAAATGTTCTGTAGGAATAGTTAGAAACAACCCCAAGAGACCATTCTAGTCATTAAATAAAGTCATTTGTACCAAGAACAAAAAATAAATGTTTCATCTTAGCTCCAACACTCATATTCCGTAAATTGATACTGATAAGTGAAATGATTGCAACTACATTTCAATTCAGAATTGCTGATTAATATTTTCCAGTAATATTACCAAACTTTAGACTTCTCTCAGATTGTAAACATTTTTGTCCAGAGTTTCCTGTTTGTAGTGTGGAGCTAATTATGCTTGAGATTATTTAAATAGGTGACTCATAGAATATTTTTCTCATCAATACCTTAAGTATTACATGACTAAAACCAGCTGTAGCTTTGGTGCCACAAAGAGTGATTTCATAGTGAATGGAAATAAAATAAAATAAAACATAATCACATCTCATTTTATGAGTAAACTCCATTTATTTATTACATGTTGTAATAACGGATTCACTCAGTGATGCAAATTACTTGCACTGCATGCAAAAGTTTGCAGTTCAATGCTAGGATTAAAGTATTTTACTATAGGTGGGATGATTCCAATCTAATTTAGTCGTATTTTTTAACTATTCCACCTGAACAACATCTAGGACAATTTGTTTTGTGTCTTCAAACCACCAAACATTTGGTAGTATGTTTTCCCTATTATTCTCAAGTCAAAACATATTAGCTGGGGTTCTACTGACAGTGGTAATTATAACAGTGGGATGTGTCTCCAAAAACCCAGAGGAAGTCTTGAAACAACCTATTAAGATTCTGTTTTAGTAACATTTTGAGACACATTACGAAGATAAAGAAACCAATAACACTTATAAACTTCCTATTAAAAGTTATTTGCTTTGTCCAATAATGTCAGCAATCTAAATAACTTAGGTCAATGTCAAATAGAATTAACTTGGTGTACTGTCTCCTAATGGTTGCAAAAGAAGCTTTTCATATACTTATTTTTTATTCCGACTTTACATGCATTTTTTGTCCTGGTTAAATCCAGCCTTGAATTCTTTTCTTAATCTTTTGATTTGTTTCTAATTGTTTTAAGCCTTTATTCAACATTTGTTTCTCTGAAGAACATAAGTTATGTTTTACGCATTATTTTTTTCTCTCCTTTGTATTCTTTGATCTGTCAATTTTCTAACTTTCAGAACACAACCAGCAAGCCCTAAATTAGCCTGTCTAAGTTCAACATGGATAATCATAAAAGCAATTCACCATTATTTTGTTTGTGAAATGATGGTAAATTGAAGAATTTAATTCATTCAGAACTGGTGTACTGAGCAGAAATGATGACTTTCTGACGTCAATTGTGGGATGTTTTCCATTTCTTTTTGCTCTTTGACATAATCCTGTACGTATAACCAGAGACTATTGTAGGTGGGGGAAAATATACAGTATATGAAGAATTGACCAAAACTGCCTTCACATTTACACGTTATAAAATCACAACCCTAAAAAAATCTGTTTTTTAAGGGAGAAAATTATTCAAATCAGCCTGCCCCTATGTGATAAAGTAATTACTCCCCTGCTTAAATCATGAATGAACTCTGATTAAACTACATTTCTTATAAAGCTGAGCTCACATTCACTAGTCCAACCAAGGCCTAATTATTACCTGACCTACAGATATAATAAATAATTTACACAGAAGCATATGAAAACTGAACAGTTTAAGGAGAAATAAATTGTCTAAGACAATAACAAAACTTTAGAGCAGTCATTAATAATAATAATAGTAATAATAATAATAATAACAACTTTATTTTTTGAACATTTTCAAATAAAAGGCTAGAAGATAACATAAAATAAAAACAGACTAAAACAATACAGTTTAAAAACAGATACAACACAAAGGAACACCAATAACAACCAGTAAGATTTTAGGCAGCTGCATCCATCAGTCTGGAAAAGGTTACAAAATGATTAGGCTGCGTTCATACTGCAACCAGAAGTGACCCAATTCAGATTTTTTTTTTGACTTAACAGAACTTGTATCTGATCTTTTCATGACAGTCTGAACAAGACAGGAGAAGTACATGCAACCAGAGTGAGAACTTTAGAAAACATACAGCAATGGCAAATCTAAAACCCTTTTGATAATCCTGAGTTTGGCTGAATTTAAAAAAATAAATAAAAAAAAAAACTTCTGCACATGAGAGTGGTTTAATCTGTTGTTGCCACACTTATTCAAAGTATTGTTTTGTTGTGATGTTAGACATTCATCGCAAGATTTGCATTGCATGTCATTTGGGCAGCACGGATATTATTAGTAGTTTTTTTTTTTTTAGGAATTTTTTGTATAATAAAGTATACATGTCACTTTAATGATAAATGTCCAAAATCTATTTACCTTGGTCTCGTGTTCAGGAAAATTTATAACAGGTCTATTGAATTTATTATATGTTGTTGATTTCTGTGAGGATAAAATGCGAAAGCATACACCAGAGGGCGCTTGCGAGCTATGACAAACGCCAGTCCTTTATTAAATAAGCTATTGAGGAACTTATTGTCTTACTTTTAAGTACTTATAGATTTCCATTTATTCTTAATTCATTTTGGAACACACTTTTATCTTTCGCGTTCTGAAAGCTCTTGAATCGAGCGGTACTGGTAATCCAGTAGCTTATTTCTAAACCAAAAAGCTAAATTTCGGGTTATTTTGAATACACTGAAAGTGCAAGGTGGAAATGCTTAATAAACAAAAAAGGATATGTTCAGACGACCTAACCAGTCCCTTCTGTCGGCCGTGCTTCCGTATTTACACACCCACCAAAACCACCACACACACACACACACACACAGCAGGACAGGGCTCACTAGCGGCCGTCGGGTGAATGTTTACCGAACAAGCATAGAGTGGTGGTGCGGAAAGTGACAGTCACACTGGAGCCTTTGGTCTATGGTGAAACACAGGTGATTTCTGCTTCCACGGTTGCATTTTACAGCGGAATGTTCACTCGAAGGGGGCATGGGGACGTCAAGAAATCTACACAGAAAGTTCTGGACCCAAAGAAGGATGTTTTGACCCGACTGAAGCACCTGCGGGCGCTGATAGGTGAGTGAAAAGTCACCGGCGGTGGTTCCTGGATGCTGCATCGTCGAGGCTTTAGCTGCAGGAGCTAACGTCAAACACGTATCAGGTTAGCCGTCTGCCTGTCTGAGCGGCTACTAATTACAGCTACCTGACGACTAAGACACGCATTATCGGCGTGGAAATAAAAAAAAAAAACACACACACACACTGAGCTGTTGAAATGCGCTCTTACTAATGTTTGCATTTTTAGATTTTATGAGGCTTTCTTAAAAAACAACAACAGCGACAACAAGTCTCAATGCGATGCGGATGGAAGCTAGCTAATATGAGCTAGCTCCCTGGCTGCTAACTAGCCAGCCAATATTGCTAGCTGATGTTGACGAGCATCAATATACATTCTCACCGCCAGTCTTTATTATGTATTCCTGAGTCATTGTTGCTCTTAAAAAAAACAAAACAAAAAAACTAATGAATGAATATAAAATCAGACATTTAAAAATAAACCTCGAATGTAAGAAAGCAGATCTTCTAGACTGGGGTTTGAATTTCCTATACTCTATATCATTATTTGAAAATAATGCGCGACGTACACGTGTATCCCATTTTGTCGATTTGTATATTAAAAAGGAAGTGCAGGTTTAATGCATAATGGTAGCTATTGTGCTCTCCTTGTCCTACAATATAATCATTTAAAGAGACAAGGTTTTATCTGTTGCTACACTTGTTCAAAGTATTGTTTTGTTTTAAAAAAAAATCAGTGTACACCCTGCTGCATTGTTGAATACAGTAAACCTTAATATGTAAAATTCTATTCAAATTCGAAACTATTTAATGTATCCCAAAAGGAGATTAAATGTTGTCATAACTCACATTATTGAAGTATAGCCAGAGTGGCTCATGATGCTGTAGGTAGGAAACATCTCCAGTAGCAGTCAGTCTTGCAACAAATCTGAAGTGGTCTCTGACTGAAGACTGTTGCTGCATGACTCATGACTGCCATGACATGCTAAAGGCACAACATCCAGGCAGTAGAGACGATATTACACAGTAACATGTCCTGGGTGACACCATCAGTTGTTGGCAATCACTGCTAATCCACCTCATTTGATTTTGCTGATCCACTTTAAATCTCTGTCTGGCCGCATGGCTAGAATGCTAAAAATTTGCAGTCAGGAATGTGATCCTTGCTTGTTGTGATCAATGTGAGAGATGGTTTGATCTTCTTCACCACTAATCCCAGCTTGAACCACGGATATGTCAATGCTTTTGTGTTGTTTACACCAAATTCTGCCCCTACCATCTAAATGCTGTTTAAATCGAGACCAATTACAGCAGACAATATTTTTCCTATCTTTTATTGTCTAATTTTGGGACGCATGCATGAACGAGCCCTAGTTTCCTGTGCTTAGCTGACAGGAGAGGCACTTTTGGTGGTCTTTAGTTGCTTCTACTTCCCCTTTTAAAGGTTCATCATGTTGTGTGTTGAGTGATGTTATAATAAGTCTTGTTTGGATATTTGAGTTACTGTTTCCTTTTGATCATCTCAGACCGGTCTACTTGTTTTCATGTGAACTCGGACACCAAAAAATAATTATGCCCACAAAGAATACGCTCTTACTGGGCATATTCTTGTTTTCGGTTCAGTCTGTAAATTATTCTAATGTTTTTCCCTAACATTGCTTTTGCATTTTTATATATAGACTAAGCAAATGAAAGTTTCAGAATAAAACATCCACTAAATTTTGCAGTTTTACAATTATTGTACATTATATTGTAACTTATTTACACTGCTCTCTATAGTAGTATCATTGTGAGTATAACATAAGATGTTGATAATATATTTTTCACTTATCAGAATTTCTGCTTGTTTAGCAAGTCTGGCGTCAGCTTTTAGCAGACATGTTCTTGTGGCACACAGACTGCTAAAATATCTCCAAACAGACAAATTAGTCTTTGTTTAATATATAGTACATTGTCCCTGTTAATGCAGCAACAGATAGAATAGTGGCACTCTAAACTGCTAAACTGTAGTCTGTGTAGTGAGAGTATTTTAGCAGTTTTAAATCTTTAAAACCTTTTGTAAATCTCTGTGACCAAAATGATGGGGACTTGTTGATAACAAGTAGTCTTACTTATACTGGGCTTATAGTGTCGCCACCAACCTTGCTGCTGATTTATGGGGAACAAAATCTTAGTCTTATTCTTTTGCCAGCAAACATACTTCTTAACAAAACAGGCAAAATTCACTGTCTTACAGCGCAAGTCAATATGTGAAGATTGTACAAAAAAAAATCGAATGTTATTTTGGAGACCATATAAAAAAAACAAAATATACTATCTTGCATAATATTCATAAATAATGTATCGCAGCAGAATGCACTGCTGGTTAATTATTTTATTTATCATATGGCTGTAGATGGGAATTCTAAATATTAAACAGACTTGTTGGAAGAGCGTAAATATGGTATTAATTCCTGAATTAAGTGTTTCATCGAAGAACATGTGGAAGTTTAATTGTGTAATAAATGAGTTAAGTTAAAAGTTCTAACTTAAAGTTTTTATTCTTGCTTCTGCATTTAATGTTGCATATATATAATTTTGTTTTTAAAATACAATTATTACATCACGGTACAAAAAACATTTGACACATCCTGGTGAAAAAGAGGATAATGTGCATTTGAGATGTTTGGGGTTGGAACATTTGTTGACGTATACATGGTTAATTGTGACCTTTACATGGGGACATGTCCTCTGTTTCATTGAATTTTTGTACAGCAGAACAACAGTGACAGCCATTTTCTGCTTTCTGTTGCTTTAGAAACTTGGATTAAACTTTAGAAATGTTAACTTAATGGGACTTGTCAGCTACAGGAGCATAAACACAGTCAATGTCAAGACTAGTGCGAACGACGTGAAGGTCTGCACAGATCGCTGCTCGTCCCCGACTGTTTTTCTTTCCCTCCATGTGCGGCTAAAGATAAAGCTGGTGTGTTTTTCCAGCTGATGACGGTACATGCTGATGTGTCCCAAACTTGCTGATTTTACTATGCTTTCAGCTAAGGAAGGATTTCCTCCTGTTCATGTTGGATCCTGTGTGGCCAGGAAGTGGTGATTAGAAATGGGGTGTTACGGAGGAGAGGACAGGGACTTGGAAAGGAAGGGTGAAGGACACAAAAAAAACCAGCTCTCATTTCATTTCGTGGAGTTTTATCTTAACATAATTCTGCTCATTATACTGATTTTTTTTAAAAAAAAGAGCATTTATACTTTAAGCAAACCCTATTTACTGCTCATTTTTGATTGTGCAAGCTTTGCCATTCCTAAAACAATTTCAAAGCAGTGTCGATAAAAAGTATTAGTTGCGTGTTTATTTATATTTTATTCAAAAAATGGCATGTCGATTTTCTTTTTTTTTTTTTTTTTTTTTATGGCCTTATCAAAAATCAATGAAAATATCTTTGTGATACAGTAGTCTAACCATTCCTATAGTTGCACACCAACATTTTTCATGTTTCCACTGGTATTTTGATGAGTTCTGTGTCTCTGAGCAACCCTAATTTTCTCCAACGAATGTCATTCGTTTTAAGTCTGGGTTCTGACTGGACAGCTTCAAAAATGTTTGTGATTTCCCGTCAGATGAAACTTCTTTGTAAAAAAGAAAGATTATTTCACATCTAAATCTGCCAGTATAGCATGGACAATTTTGGGCTTTATTTTATATGATTGTATCTTGGGTTGGACGTTTTTCCACACTATTTTTATTGACTAGAAATGTTTTTAAAATTTGCCCCTCTCTTAAGGAAGGGAAAATTGTTGTAGCTTTACTTCAGCCAGCAAACCAGCAGTGTGCAGCAGCCCATTCAAGAAGGCAATGCGCCTTTACTTGCAAATTTTATTCAGTAACAGATAGTTCTGGTTACTCCATCACTTTCTCTGGCATCTCAATATGAGGACTTTAAAATATTAAACTGTAACTTTAAAACTTGAGTATATGTCGACATCAGTTACCGGCCTGTGAGTAGAGATGATTCATGCACACCTCTTTAACCTGCTGCGTGACTGACTTGGACAATTCTACAAGCATCAATAAAGCAGAAGCTGCCACTGTTGTAAAATACCATTAATTACTGCTAAAGTTACTGTTAAAGCTTCTGTTAAGCTGTAAATGTTGTGCTGTGTCTGCGTTTGAAAGCTTTGTAACAGTTCCAAGTTATTTCTTAATCAAGAAATCAGACTCTAGTATCCACGGGCCAGGCTATTTTCAGACTGTTTTTGCTCCCTGAACGGATCTGCGGGATAGTGTGTGAAAGCTGCTGCATGTTAATTTGTCGGTCATGCCTGGCTTCTTTTGGCTGAGGTTGTTAATTACAACAGGCCAACAAAACCACCTGATTGCTCACTGCTCCACTCACTGGTGGCACACAGGGGGCTTTTCCTGCATATTCTTTCCAGTTCCTATTCTGTGGTGGTCATGATGCCTGGCAGGCTCCAGTTTATTGCAAAAAGATAACTTTAAAGGAAGGTTTAAGAAGTGGTGGAAAGTCATTTCAGTAAATACTTGTGAGGGAGGATATTTCTTTTTTTTTTGTTTTTTTTTGTTTTTCCACCTCTGGTTTGACTAAAACCAGAAGTGGCTTCTTTTGCTGAGTAAACAAACTCAGGCAGCATCTGATGCTGAACTGCTGATGGGAACAACAATGCATGTGTACCAAGTGTTACTAGTGATAACCGGTGTGTTGTAGTTTAAGTTTGCACTCTCATTTTAACTTGTATTATAGATGACTCTGATCTGCATTTTAATTACAGAAAGTAAATGACGTGTCTGATACCTTACTTTCCTTTATTGTGGGCTTTGAGTGTTGTTGGGGTCAATTGAAAGTGCTGTTGTTATTGGAGGAAATCAAAAGCTGAAGCACCAAGAGAAGCCATGACTACAAAACTAGAAGGGCCCTCGAGAAGGTCCTCTCTCTGTAAGGCTGAGGTAAACGCTTCATCACTCAGCTTCTAATTCTCCCCTTTTTGTTAAACACTTAATTTAGGCTTACAGGCAGCGATAGCTCTTATCATCTACACAGTCCAGTCACATTAATGTGACCATCTGTCAAAAGCCAGAATAACCACCTTTCGCAGAGCGAACTGCTACGAGACGTGCAGGAAGAGAGTCACTTAGGTCCCTGAAGGTCTTCTCTGGGATGTTGAGCCATGCCGACTCTAATGCCGTGGCCAGCTGCGCTAGATTACGCGGTTGAGGATCCATGGCGCGAACAACTCGATCGAGATGGTCCCACAGATGCTCGATTGGGTTTAAGTCAGGTGAGTTTGCTGGCCAGGGGAGGACGGTAAACTCATCCTGGTGCTCTTCGAACCACGCACGTACACTGGCAGCTGTATGGCACCTCGCATTGTCCTGCTGGAAGATGCCATCATCCTGAGGAAAAACAATGCGCATGTAGGGGTGGACATGGTCCGCAAGGACAGATGCGTACTTGTATTGATCCATCGTGCCTTCCACAATAATCAGTGAACCCAGAGAATGCCAGGAAAACATTCCCCAGACCATAATGCTCCCGCCTCCAGCTTGGACCGTTCCTGCAATGGTTGCAGGGTGGTTCCTTTCAGAGGTTTCACGCCTTATACGCCAATGTCCATCTGTCCGATGGAGCATAAAACGCGATTCATCTGAAAACGCTACCTGTCGCCACTCAGTGGACGTCCAGCTGCTGTACTGGCGTGCAAATTCTAGCCTTCGTCGTCGATGAACACCAGTCAGCATAGGTGCACGAACCAGGCGTCCGCTTCGGAGGCCCAGACGCAGCAATGTTCGCTGAATAGTGGTTTGGGAGACACTTGTGGTAGCCCCTTGGTTCATTTTAGTGGTCAGTTGCTCAACGGTAGCCCGTCTATCTGCCCGAACGCATCTCCGCAACCGTCGTTCGCCTCTGTCATCTATGGCCCGTGGTGCACCACATTTGCCACGTCGTTGATTTTGGACAGTCCCATTTTGCCATGCACGGTACACTTTTACCACGGCGGCACGCGAACAGTTCACAAACTCAGCCGTTTCGGAAATGCTTCCACCCTTGGCCCGAAAGCCAATGATCATGCCCTTTTGGACGTCGGATAAATCGCTTCGTTTCTGCATTACGCCAACGATTGAAATGTTTTCCGAAGCCCACACACACCCTTTATATACGCTCAACTGCACTGTGCTGCCACCTGCCTTCTGTGATTGGTTATTTAACTCTGAAGTGGAAAGTACGTGGTGGTCACATTAATGTGACTGGACTGTGTATTATCTGGCACAATATAGGTGTAACATCAACACCTTAATGGTATGTCACTTTGACACTTAGCAAATATTAGAGGGTTCTTTAAAACATTTAGTGATCATTTCAGTTTTGTTCCCTATATGTATGTTATTAAACTGTGCAAGTGGTAAAGTGTTTTTTTTTTTAATTCTGGCAGGAGAAAACACTCAGTCTCTCGTATTGTAACAAGAAGATTAAAAGCAGAAAAGCTGCACTTTATAGATGTACTCATCCTGAACTTTAAGGCAAGTTTCAAGTTTGATACAGATTTTAGTTGACTCTGATTTCTGCCAGTAAAATATTTCAGGTTATGGGTATTTATAATTAAAACTCAACAAAAAATACAGCATAACATAGTAATACACTTTAATACCTTTATTGTTTGTGCACAAAAATTGTCAATTTTACAGCAAAAAACACAGCTATCTTAGTATCTGAGAGGAAAATACTCTAATTTGTTGTTTGTTAGACTAGTATTTTTTTATTGTAGCTATGAGCTTTTCATGATAGGTTGTTCATTTTATATTTGAACCTGAGAGAGAGCAGTCACTGTTAAACAGCCCCACAGTTAAACAGTTTTTCTAATATTTCAAAAACAAAATAATTACAATGTTGACATAAACCGATTCCAAAATCAAACGGCAGTGATTTGTATGTTTACTGTGGTAAGCATCACTAACACACTTTCTCCTTGTAGACCATTCAATTTAGCAGAGATTATGAAAAGACACCAAACATTTCCAAAGTCAGCTTGTTCTATTACAAGTTTAATTTGGCTCTTGAGGAGGATAAAGTGGAGTGACTTGTCGGTGATGCATTCACCTTACTGATAACTCCTGTCAACTATCTGATTCCTGAATGACAAGCTTCTTTTACACAGCCTTCATACAACTTTTATTTTTAACTTCCGTACTTATATTGAAATTGACTAATTGAATATTCTCAGATGTAACTTCAGCATCTAAGGGTGCATTCACACTAACTCGGTTTTGTCTGGTTTAATCAAATTTCAGTTTGTTTGCCTAGAAAGTTCAGTTTGTTTGGGGAGATGGGAATGCTCAATCAGGCTGATGTGGACCAAAAAGGTGAACTCTGGTCCAGCTACAAACATAGGTCTCAGTTTGGTTCAAATGAACTCTGGTGTTGTTCGAATGCATATGTGGATACAAGTAGACCGGAGAGTGCTCCATAAGCAGGAAGTGGGCTATACCGCAGGGCATTCTGGGTAAATGCAATCAAATCAAATGCACAAGTCTAGTTTTAGTGGGAGGAATACCTGTGGATTTTGGGAAGTTCTTCTCAGTATCTTCTTCAGGTTTTTGCGTTGTTTCTTTTATGGTGGTTCTTGGTGCCACCACAGTCAAGGAGGTAAATAGGTTTTTTTAAATGGTTTGGTCTGTTTGACAGTGCGGTGTGAAAGAGAACTGCAACTGCTGAAGCGACAAATGTTGCAATTTTGGTCCCCGGTCGAACCAAGTCAACTGGACTGTCAGGTTTGAAAATCTTATAATGTTGTTTTCAGTTTGACCTGGTCGTGGATATGAATGATGTATAAACTTGTTAACAAAAATAGCTGTTTCTAATCAATCAATTGATTGACTTAGTTGCGAGATGCTTAGAGACTAGATTAAAATTAAAATGATCAGATTGTATTCTATGAAATCTAAATGTTTTCATAGAAGAATATTTACTTTAGCCTCATAGAAGCTTGAATACAAAACAGTTAATTGAATGTAGGCTGGTTTAGATATGTTGTCAAATTGATCCTAGATGCAAACAAAACAAAATTCTTATTTGAGATTTGTCCTAATCATCACTATGATACAAGAAAGATTAAGTTAAAGACTGATATTTCTCCCTTTCAAACATTTTGATTCAATATGTTCCTAATGATATGACAATCCATGCTGGTGCAAAAAAAAATCTTCATGTCATTGACTGTTTTATTTAATAGATTTGTTAAGAAACTATTCAGCAAGTGAAGTGAAAAAGCAGAAGTGGGAAAAAATAAATGGCGTCACTGTGGAAGCAATGGTGGTATTGTTAAGATAAGCCTTTAGCAACACAAAGACATCCTGTCCTGCAATCCCTCAAGTCATTAGAATAGCAAATTTAGACATGGAAATGCATGGAGGCTGGGTAAGTCACATCAAGAGTCGCTGGTGCAGGACCAGTTCCCTACAATGTGACTGGACTGACTACTGGTATTTTTTGATGACTGGAGAACATTAATACCAGAGCAAAAACGGTCAGAGCTGCAACTTTCTGGTTAGTAATTTGACATCTAGTAACCTCAGATTTGCAGAAAGCTCATTGTTTGTCAGTGACTGCTTGACAAGTTATCTTTGAAAAGTCAGTTTATGTGGATTAAAGAAAATTCACAATAAGTACAGATTGTCACACTAAGCATTTTTCCAAGCAAGAATTAAGTAATGTCCTATAAAACCATTAAAATAATGGCATTTTTATGATAAGAGTATGCAAACGAGTGACTTCAGCTGCATCTATCCCCAAACCTATTTCTGTTTGGCCTTGTTTTTACTTTTTTTTCACTCTGAGTTATTGTTGCCATGTCATGTGTTTTCCAACTTTGGCAAAACACCAGGACTCAAATATGACACAAATCATGTGGTTCTGAATAAATGGCTTATTTATTCTCTCAGCTAGCCAGCTACAGATATTAAAACACCTTTTTCCTGTCGCTTCCAAGTGTATGACGTCTGTAATGTCCCGTGGAAAACCCGTTTGCTTAGTTGAACTACCTATATTGTTTCTGAATAATCAAACAACCAAGACCTGTGGTTTGCTGTGGCAGCAGATCGCTATCAGGGCTGGATCATGGAGTGGGTTTATATTTATGTTGCAGGTCTAAGTGGCCAAATTCATGTTAATCCTTAGAGGATTTAAAGACGTACAAAAATAAACACTTTGCTTTTTTGTACCCAACATGTTATGGAGCCAGTTTTAGGTTGGTGAATGAAGTCTGAAACATAGCTGGTTCTATGATATTTGTGACACTGCATTGCTCGGAATCATGTTGCATGAAATGACAGAGTGAAAGTTGCCAGGTCTTCTATGATCAACTGCTGAGATATGCCTGTTTGTGAAGAGCGCTGCTGTGACAATTTCACACTGGGCTCTGTGCAGCCCTTTAGATCCCAATCTGTTACACAGCTAGACATTGACCACAATTCAAGACACACCCAGACAGAGCTTGGCACAGTAGCATCATAATGAAATTACATGCAGCATGAGCAAAGTGAAACATTCTTGACTACCAGCATTTTGCAGGAAATGCTTTTGATAATTGTTATTACAGATTCATTGATCAGAGGTTTTGAGGCTTATTTTCATTGTTGTAAAGTTCTGAAATACCGAAAATGATTTTTAGCAGCTTTCATTTTCTCTTGAGGAGCTATAAATAAGTACTTTTTTTTTCTATATTTTGAATTTATATAGAATGAAGTGAAGAACATTTTCAGAACAACCCAGAGTTAGAGCTCTTTCTCAGTGCCGTGCAAAGCTACGACTATAAAGACTTCCAGTTTGACACATGTATCTATAGAAATAAAATCCATCTGAAAAATGACACCATACTTTATTTAGTCCTGTCTCGTCTCTGTCTGTTACAAGACATATTATAGCTAAGCTAAGTGGTCTCTTGTCTACTTTTTCCAAACATGGAAGTCATACTTTTATGTAGTACTTTTTAGATAGATTACATTTTTTAATACTAATTGGTTTTGTGCTATTTAAGGAAGTTGCAATTTTAGTCATAATGAAATTAATGATGTTTGTTTGCTCTTAGCTTGAAAGAAGCCTCTTTTCCAAAAGCATCAAAACGCCATTGAATATTTTTCATAACGTCAATATCGAGTTTGTAATTTTATTGTCATGATAACCATACTTCAAACACAGTTGAAAGGAAGGGCATAGTTGAAATGGAGTAATGGCAAGATTTCCTAAAGGTTGTGCAGATTCTTATTATTTGCCCAAATCTTACCCTGTTTAAAAAAAGGCCACTTACATAATGAGAATACGGTTTCCTTTTGAGCTTAACCCACCACCATTATCTTGCGTAAAATTGTCCAGCTGTTCACCAGCAGATCTGTCACTGTAGCTCAGCATAATATAAAATATCATCCCTAAAGGTTTGGAATATTTCATCATGATCATAAAGCGTTTATGACATTAGATCAATTTCAGTACTTATTTCACATCTTTCCCTGGCCACTGAGTTAGGTAAATTGGATAAGTTTGTATGCATACATAAAAGATTGGACTTTCTTTTTTTTATATGCAAAATACATCTACAAAATGCAATGAGAAAAACCCATCACTGTTTCAACTTATCTTTGACCAGAGGTTATTTTATTTCTTTCAGGAAAGTGTTTGCTTCTCTTCATTATTTCACTCTTGTCAGTTGTACCCTTCAGGTGTTCTTCACTGGGGTCCTTAAAGACTACTGTTTTTTTTCTTCCTGAAGATGCTGCCAAAAAAACACATCACTCTTTTCTCCCTTATATTCTTTCTGGCACGAATATAGGGCACCTGCAGTGTTACCCAGCGCTGATGCAAATGAGCTTGTCTAATCAAAGACTTGATTGGGCTGGTTTTGTGTATGACCTGGCATATTAATGACTTTGCCTCAAGTGGTGTAATGGATGGCATATATTGGACTTTTCCCAGGGGATCAAATCGGATTCCAACTCTACTTCCATGGTAAAGATGTATTTGATGTGTTGTGTGCTGATTAAGTTTGAATAAAGGTGGGTGGGCAGAGTAGGATGATGTTTAAATGTTTAAACTTACCATAGGCTTCAGTTGGCTAAATGACCTTCACCTACTTGTTTACTCAGCAAGCAACTAGAGTGCACACAGTAGTGTCACACGCATCTTGTTAGCTGAGCTTAAAACAACAAAAGAAGGCACACTAACTATTAATGTGGAATTGCAGTAATAGATTAAACGTAGCCTTTCCCTGGTTTACTCATGTGAAGCTCTTATGAACTGAACGTATGCTTCAAAAAACAGAGTTTATTTGTGATGAAAATGAGACCAACAAGTTGAACCATCTCTAACTCCTAGTGAACTGCTAATGTCATCTGCTTCCTTAGAGCATTACAAAAGGATACAGTGGTTTTGTGCCCTGCAAAATAAATGTCACACATTATCATTTTCCAGCTGGTCGTCTGATGTGATGTGGGCGTAGAAGAGCTAATATTCTCTGGTGGTTAACAGGAAATGTATCACAATGGAGAACCCTCTCATCTGACCCAAACTTGTTTATTGCTGGAGTTTTTAGCTTGAGCACACTTATTGAAGATTGTAGGTCACTAAATCATTACGTTATCAGCAGCAGTTCTCAAGACTGCTCAGGCAGCATTTAGTTAATAATAAAAAGGTTGAAAGTAACACCTCACAGAGTTTCCTTTTTTACTGCATTGCTATGTAATCAAGATTATATTAGTAGGTCCCTTTCACAATTAAACACCTTTTTTTTTATAGTATAAACTTCACAAGAAGAAATCTAAAATCAAATGGTGTGCCTTCAGGTCTGCAGAATTACTTTGTGTGTTTTGAATTATTGCAATTTTTTTTAAATCTGTGATATTAGGAGTTGTGATATTTTTTAAATAGCTTACCATACCATACCAACTTTATTTATAAAGCACTTTAAAACAACCACAGTGATATAAAGTGCTGTACATTAAAACACAACATAACAATAAAAAAATAAAAACTCTTACAGTTTAAAAACAAAAACATACAATTTAAAACTAGATCCCGTTGGAGTTGAAAGCCAAGTAAAATAGATGGGTTTTAAGACGAGCTTTAAATCTTGAATATAATCTGGCATAATTTAGTATAAAAATACCAGAATATCAAAACTTTTAAGAGCACTCATTAATCAGCCATTATTAAAAATTATTGGTTAATCTTTAACCAATAATAATAACAATAGTGAATTTATGTATTTTGTCCAAAAGAAATAAATGGATATTTGAACTCTTGAAATAAGTGTCAAAATAGATCATATAAAATACATTTTAAAATTATTTTTTAAAGAAAGAATTTGGTGCACAGGTTGTATTTTCTCTAGCTCAGACAGGTTGCAAAGAGTCTGAAATGTATACCGGTGCAAACGCCACACACTGACATTTGGTCAAATGTTTTTTAGCAAGCTGGACATTAACCACAATATTTTTGTAGCTATGAAGGTCCTGGCTAAATTCCAACTGAACGCATGACCCCTTTTCCTTATCAGAAATGATGGTGAGAAGCATAGTCCATGGATTTTTCAAAAACACTAAGGTCAAGGGTCTTCTTGGGTTAATGTTAGGCTGCTTTATCCATTTCAGAGCCGGCTTTGATGTGTATTTGTATTTATTGTCCTGTTAGAGCAAACAATCATGTTGAAATTTCAACCATCAAGCTGCTCATTTGAGGTAAAGTTTATGAATCTTGAAGTAGTTCTCTCCTTTTATTCAATTTACTTTGTGCTGTACATGATCCGTCTATCAGTATCTGTCTATGGAGTGCTCTTACCTATTCATGGTTCAGTAGTTTTCTGTGAAATGTGATTCTAAATTATTGGTGAAAATCTGACTATTGGCATATTCTTCATAGGGCATTCAAAAGAAAATTAATCTTTGCAGCCAATCCAGTCATTTTCCTTGATGCTGATTGGTTGTCTCCCCATAAGCATCAATAAGGAACACTCTGGATATTAGCATCTAGTACCAGAATGGTTTTCACAGTATATATTTATGCATACTAAGATATATTTGGTGATTGCAGGTGGTTGTAAACATTTTTAGAAGTTCCCATCTTTCAGGTATTTAAGTAATTCCTAGGAGGTCTGTAGTTCGTAGCCACCATGAATATCACAACTTCCCTGTACTGGTATAACAAAATCTATGCTCTGAGTTTGCTTAGGCTGTTGTTGTTTTTATTTAAATTTTTTAAAGCTTTAAAGGGTAGAATTATTTTTGTTTCTTTTTGTGTGATTGGAAAATGAAGCCAAACTTGCAGTGTATTTCATTTTGTATTTAGGTCAAGTTCTCCGCCTTTTCTGGTGTTTTTCCCAGCTACTTTTTACACAAGCCCTCTTGTCTTAAACAAGGGAGTTTTAGCAGATGAAGAAGTGTCATTTGAGGAAAACGATTACTTTGTTGGGCTCAGAGGATATAGTGTCATCCTCAGCATTCCCAGGCTCAGGGAACAGCTTCTGTATCGTTCAGTCCTTATGCTGAGGACACCTGAGAAGTCTGTTCTGGGCAGTGAATGAGTCTCTGTGGCTACTTGTGCAACTCGACCAAAATAGCATTCTGAAAAAGCAAACCCTACAGGAATAAGGTTGAGAAATCTCCACCATCTTTGTACATAGTGAAACTCATTACTAGCATAATAGGCAGCAGTAATAGAGGTATAAAATTTTTAGTGAAAATCCATTACCAGTTCCAGCTGCCACAGCTCTAGGTGGCACGGACTCACGATTTCCACAGTGCTGGGCGTTCTGTCTCCAAGATTACGCTTCTTAGATACTGATTGTAAAGTGTCCGCTTAGTTGAGCAACCTTCAAACTTAATAATAAAGCAGATAGAAGGTTTGATGTCCTTTTATATTTACTGATATTTCACAATGAAAGAATTGACAGAAGATGCTGCTGCTTGTCAGCCAAATACCCCCAAGAAACATTCAATATAGCAGTATAAAATTGTCCCAGTGCTAATAACTCATAGTTGGTTCTGAAAAAGCTTGGTAATTATGCTAAAATATTTGCTGCTCTGCAAGCAGCTACTTTGCGCTCAAAATGAATTAATTTTTAATCAGTTAATTCATTTAATGGAATTTGAAATGGCATACAACTAAACAAAACGATGTTGCTGTTTGATCTGTAACAGAAATGTATGGAAGAAATGGGCACTTATTGATTTACTCAACCTTTTGAATCCTGGGTTTGTGTTTTTGTATGAAGTTCATCAAAAGGTTTTTAATATTAAGAGCTACATATTTACTTATTCTATTATATATATATATATATATATATATATATATATATATATTATATATATCATACTTGTACTTATAGATATCTTAAAACTGGAATTAATAAGCTGTTGGTTATAATTCTTTATCGTTTGCTAGATGTTAAAATCTAAAGTTTTGCCAAGTTCACCTTAGCCTGAAACATATCAGGCTATTCACTTTTGAGGACTTAAGTAGCCTTAATATTTAGAGCTATATATCATATCCTTTTTCTATTTTAATAACTACTCTGACAGACCATCGACTGACTTTATCAAATCTATCTGATAGAACTGAAAATGTTATAAATCATTCGTTAAATTAAATCTTTCTGTATATTATTTTTTACATTTGCCTTTATGAACACTCTAGTTTTTCCTCCACTTGGTTAATTATAATTTCTTTTAAATGTTTTTACTGCCAGTAGGCATCTGATAACCTGCACGCTAAATGCACCTATATAAGATAACATTAAGTCACAAGGACACTCACTGACATATTGAAACTGTCTGTTTTTGTTGAAATAATTGCTCATTGTTGGAACTGAAATAAAAAAAAATATCCTGAAATCAGTTAAACTCTGTCTCAGTGTCACAGCTTTAGGTACTTCATTTACACAATTTATTCTCCAGTGGGGTTAGTGTGTGATTTTGTTGCATTTTGATGTGCATTACTTGAGTGATAGACCTTTTAATTTCTCTCATAAAGCTCTGCAGATTGTCCTTTTACATCAAGACTGAAATCTAATAGCAATTTTGTCTGTGACTCAATTTTCCCCGTCGTGCGTCCTCATTATTTCTGCTTTAATCTGGGAACACAGATAAGTGGTCTGGGCTTCTCTCACATTGTACATCGTTCCAGCACTCCCCAGGAGCTGGACAGCTTCTGGAAGGTTTCCAGTTAACCATGTGGTACAGGAGACGTTGCAACAGAAGGTGAACCTTAATTGCTGTTATTTTTCCAGGACTCCTCCTGACCTACTTTTAATTATTCAGAAACCGCCCATCTTATGTTCTGCAAGTAAAGCAAAAGCTGGATCTCCTTTGCATCATAAATGTATGATTTTATCCCCAATATCTGTTTTTTTATGGTGAGGTTTTTTTGTGCTGTGCAAATTGTTAAAAAAAACAATCGTTTGAAGCAGTCAGACAGAAATATTTATCATGAAAGATATTTTAAGCAATAGAGGTGGATATGTAAAAATGATTTTTAGCATGCCACCCGCCTGTTTTGATGTACTTGCATTTGGATAAAATCAATGTTCAGCATTGCAATCCAACCCTTTCCTTGCAAAAGTATTAAATCCCTGCATACGTCTACCCATTTTGTTACTATACATAACCTTTATGTTTTGGGGATTGTATGCGACGTAAAATTCTGAATAGAGTGAAAGGATGATTATCAAAAAATGTGTACACATAAAAATCTGAAAAGTGTTATTCACATGTATTTAGCCCCTTTACTTGCATACCGCTCAATAAAATTCAGTGCAACCATTTGCCGGCAGAAGTTGACTCTAAACGGTAAAAGTGGTGACGGCAACATGATGTTGAGATGAGGTCTGGAACCACTTTGACTAAAAAAGGTGGGGCTAAAAAGGTTTTAAAGAAAACCTGTTGTTTAATGCTGCAAATACATGAGATTGGGAGGAGGGTCACTTCCTAGCAGGACACCAACCAACACATACAACGAAACACTAAATGAAAAAACTTTCTCTTCAGTGGTTGCACACCCACAAGCAGTGCAACAAACATCAACTTTGCCACCCTTTTTAAATATGCAGATGTGTCACCTGACTGACACAACACTGATCCAGAAGAAACAGCAGTTAATAATCTCTTCCACATGTTTGCAGAAGACTTATTGGACCTAAAATGCAAAGGAGATGAGGTGAAGGAGCAGAGAGAAAACTTCATCTCATTTGTTCAACCATTAACAACATTATGTATGCAGAGTCTTCTTGTGGAGCTGCCTTTAGATCCCTCAGTACAGAGTTAAGCACCCACCTCTCCTTTTTTCTAAATGTTGACCATGTAAACAAAGAAGCAGAGCTATGTCTCTTGGTGATGTTATGATATTTTTAACTGCATTTTATAACTGAATCTACTGTTCCCTTCAATATCTCCCCTTTGTATCGAACTTCCATGCCATTAAACATTATCAAATGTTAATGGTATGTCTTTTTAGGGCTGGTTGCAATATTTCACTTAACTTTACTAATGCTATGAAGCTACCAACATGTACTTGTACTGACCAATGATTCCTTCTGTATATAAATGACAACCAAGTCAGACCTCTTTGTTTACACAACTTGGTGATTCTCAGAGGGCTTAAGGTCTTTTTTTCTGTAGAATCATACATTCATTTACATGGTGATTCGTAATAGAAAAAAGTAAACTACATATTGCTCTAAGACATACAGATGTTTTACATTTTGGGATTTATGGGAGTGAAAGTGTGGGACATTATGCATTTACTTTGCAATTCTGGCTTGTACATAAGATGTGATCTGGTTTTGCTTTGACACTGAATATTGTACAAATTCATCAGTTCAGAATAAGAAGTATATGTAATATACTAAATGGGAACTCACCATAAATACTTTAAAACCTGATTGTTAATGGACAATCTAAGAGGGCGTGTCCTCTGTCTGTGAAAGCTGTTAGTCTGCAGGTTAAAGTTCGTTTTATTTTATTTTTTTTTCAAATTCATTTATCACTAAATTACATCAGTTGTAAGTTGAAAGAAATAATACGTTTAAGTGCGTACAAAAACATGTTGTTAGGCTGAAACAAAAAACATTTTAGGAAACATTTTGTAGGTATGGGTTTGCTGTGATACTCTGACAGAATGTGTGTTTGACCCAGAAGTTACAAATGATCTGACCCAGAACACTGTGCCCGATTACTTCAGTAGTTATGCCAGCAGACTATCTTGAATGATAATTGCAACACCTCATATGCCAACAAACCACCTTAAATATTGATAGCAAAACGATATGAATGGAGCGAGGCAGATCTCCAGGATGGGAGCTCTAAGTCTCAACCACAGCTATACCCCCACATCCCCGACCCCAATTTAGTTTTTAGCTAATTGTTGCAAATTTGTGTCTACTGACGCTAAACGTTTTGGGAAATTGTGTGCATCTTAGTGAGTGCAGTGAGTGGAATGAAGCTAAAGTTGGTGTTTCTGATACCACAGAGATTTTTTTTAATAAAACTATATATTTTAATTTCTTTTTATAATGGTTTTATTTAATAAACTAGTGTACATTTTCAGTCTACAAAACATGATCCAGTATCTCACAGTCATGATTCTCTTCTTAACATTTTTATTCTTTTTCTGTGTCCACAGACATCATTGACAAGAGTGAACTAAAGGCATTCTTTGAAAGCAACTGCTCACAGATTTATTTTATCTTCTATGAAAATTTCATTACACTGGAAAGCAGCTTAAAACAAAAAGGTAAGAACCCAGCATGTCAGTTTCACTTTAGCCTGAGCACTTTGGTGTCTCTGTGCTTCTAATGATCATGTTCTTGCCAAATATATTTCATTTCCACTCTATATTTCTTTTTCTTGTGTGTGTGTTTTCAGGGAACAAATCTCAAAGGGAAGAGCTGGACTCTATCCTCTTTATTTTTGAAGTAAGTCAGTTATCCTCTATTCATGTCCCAGATCCACCTACAACCTACTGTAGTCTACAACCTGTTTTTCAGCTCAGCTCTGGGGTGGGATCGTAATTGCAATTGTCTTAGAACTCTGTTAGCTACCTGTACTCAAGAACCTGAATAGCAAGAACGGATTGTGAAAAACAAAACCAAAAAAAACGCTCAGCTCAATCATTACTTCTTTTTAAAAGCCCAGAGTTAATGCAAATCTCGTAGGGCACGTCCAAAGTGTGTGAGATGATGGATCTGGAGGTTAAAGTCCTTTTACATTTTTTTTACCTCACTGCAAAGCCAGCTCAAGTTTCAAGTACAAACAATCAGCTCTCTAGTTACATTTGCTATGGGCAGGTCTTTAAAGATGGCAGCAAAACAAAATGGGAGGTAGCCTCTTTGTTCCTTTTTGTTCACTATGTCATTTTCAACATTTAGTGTCAACATTTCTCTCTGTTTTCTTGATGAAAAGCAGAAGACTGTCATTACATAGACATCATCTGACCTGTAAATAGATCCTGGATTCACTCCTCTTCCATATTTATGGAGTCAATATTGAAAGCAGCTTAACCCTCATTTGTCCCCTTTTAGCCCCCGTCTGTGACAACGTGTGCTTTCACCCGTGCGCTGAGTAGATAAGCTTGCTTTGAGTGGGTGTGTACAGGACAGATACAGAGTTTCTTTGATCCTGAGCTCTGGTACACTACATTAACTTACTCTATCCAAACTGTTATATTAGTCATTTTTCACCGTATGTGATCTTAAATTTATTATCAGAGGCTGTGTCTTTCATCTGGTTTAACCAGGTGTTTTGTTATGTACTAATGGGACGATGGCAGATGAATTAGAAGATCGTTGTATGGTATAAAAATGCAGTTCACTGTTGAATATTTGTATGCAGCAAATCCACACATGAATGGCTAATGTTGTCTAAGAATGAGACTAGCATCTTAATGCAAGGGGAATAATTGGAAAGAAATTTGTATCATTAGTTTTAATCAAAAGAGTCATAGAATAAATTAATTCCTCTTTATTAAATCTGGCTTCAAATCCAGGTTAATAATTGTCTGGAATAAAATCCAATTTGTGTTTGCAGGACCGTATAAAGCTTTGTCACACACTTTAATTTGATTGTACAGGTTAAAAAGAATAACACATCTCTACTAACTATATTTCGTTGTACGAATACTTTGGGTCACCAGAAAAATTTGAATATGGTGTCTCAGCAGCATTCAGATGTTTATTGTGTATTGTAGTTGCATGTTTTCTTTGAGTTTGCTGCATGGGGATTACTTTTCAGCCATGATCAGGCATGTGACCCCTTTTTCTGTGGTTGCAGAGGGGGGAGTGTGAGCTCCCATGCTGATCCCTGGTACCTTGAGGGGGTACGCTTTTGTCCCTGCCCATAAGCTCTATTGGAGTTCTCCAACCCCCATTAGACCAGCAGCCATCGCTGCTTCCTTCCAGGATTTTATTCGAGTCTGCTGCCTCAGAGATTTCAGCAAAAAGCATATGTTAAATGTTGCAACTTGATTGATGTACAACCCTCATATGGGGTAGAATCCAGAGAGATTTTCAAATAAAAAGATTTTGGTAGCAAAATAATTACCTCCATACCAGCATTAATTTAGTTTTTTTGGTTATTTCACTTCTTCTTTAGATCGGTTGCTTTTTAGGAACTGTTATAATTTAGCCCAGATTTAGAGGCTTCTGTATTTATGGAAAAGTGATGGGCAATTATTTCATTACTTATCATTAGTGCTGGAAACAAATAATCATAAGAGTTGAGATTTATCACGATAATGGTAAACGTTGAATGAGGATGTCGGTAATCACTCAAATCAGTTTTGTTGGGATTATTAGTCTTACTTTTTTAATTTGTTCTACATCAACTATTATAAATGTGAAAATATTTAATTCAGTTATAATTACCATTGTAACTGAAATACATACTGATAATGTATTTATCTGGTTTGCCTAAGACAGTGGTTAAGACAGTCGTTCCCAAACTTCTTCATGTTGCGTTTAAAGGCGGCTCGGAAAAACAGGTTATGACATGTTAACAACGGATTAAACAGTTTTAACTGGTGATAAAAGTGACAGAGGACACAGATATGGGAAGTGTGGAAGCCCCTACTGTATCAAATTGACATAGGAATAACAGAGAGTTGGCCATTCTAAGGTAAAAACACAGCACATACAGCGTTCATGTTTTTTTTCCCATCCAGATGGCTTCCCGCGCCCCCCCTGCAATGGCATGGTGCCCCCCATAGGGGGCGTGCCCCACAGTTTGGGAACCTCTGGCTTAAGACTATGTGAGACTATGGGAGAATTACTTAAGTTAGATTTCTAGGTAATATTTCGTTTCCAGATTGATGGCGTTTGTGAAAGAGGCAGTGATTTTTTTTTTTTTTGGGGGGGCGGGGGGGGGGTTCAAAAATGACCATCTTAGGAAGGTGGCAATATTTCAAGTGCAGTGTTTTCACACATTGCATGTTACTGTGTTTATGCTCACAGTTGACATGGATTTAAATAAAGGCCATGTGGTTTGAATTACATAAAATCCTGCTTAATACAATTACAACTGATAGAATTTGCCTTAATTCTCAAATAGACAAAATAAAATCAAAACTCTGCATGAGTGTTTTGATTGCCTAAAGTCTATGTGAGAACTACAAACACCAAGGACAAATGCCCTGATGAAGTTCAGAGCCTTGACATGCAATGTTGCTATATCAGACTTCTGTTGTTGACCTGAGTGACTTCTATAAATGTTGAGTATTTTAAATACACTTTTTTATGCATGGATCTTAACATTTATACTTGTTTTTTTTATATAGTTATTAGGCCCGAGCAGCTAAGCGCTGCGAAGGCCTATTGTAATTGTACTGTTTCTTCTTCTTCTTCTTCTTCTTCTTATTATTCTTCCGCCAAATGAATTGGCTTTTTGGAGGCTTTATCATATTCAAAAACTCACCAAACTTGGCGGTCGCGTCAAGTCTGCGTGAAAATTACGTATTTTAAGGTCCTCCCAAAAATCGCACAAGAAACGGCTCAAGGGCGCCCCCTAGAAATTTTCAAAAGACCCATTCCTATTCACTTACTTTATCGTAGAGACTTGAAATTTGGTGTGCTTGTAGAACTCCCTAAGACAGTCAGAATTTACAATTAATGTCATAGTGCAAGTATGACAGGATGTCGGCCATCTTGGATTGAAATTCCGATTTTGACCCCATTTTCGCCGTTTATACACGTTGCATTTGATCGAACTCCTCCTAGGGATTTCGATCGATCGGCTTCAAACTTGGTCAGACCCTTCATAAGGGATGGCCGATCAAAAGTTATCAAAACGGTGAGTTTTCGTACATGCTGAAGGGGTCATACCAGGGGTCAAAGTTCACCTACTCGTTTCCAATTCATCAACTTTATCGTAGAGACTTGAAATTTGGTACACTTGTAGAGCTCCCCAAGACAGTCAGAATTCAAATTTAATGTTATTTTCCAACTATGACAGGAAGTCGGCCATTTTGGATTGAAATTCCGATTTTGGCGGTTTTAGACGTCGAATTTGATCGAACTCCTCCTAGGGATTTCGATCGATCAGCTTCAAACTCAGTCAGATCATTCATAAGGCATTGGGTTATAAAAGTTATCAAAACGGTGAGTTTTCATGCATGCTGAAGGGGTCAAACCAGAGGTCAAAGTTCACCGAATCGCCATGAAACACCAAACTGTTATAACTCTTACACAAACTGTTATAACTCTTACACAAAAGCTCACAGAGATACCAAACTGTCAGTGATTGATCATCATCGGATGCCCTACAAGACCCAAAGGTCAAATGATGACATCACTTAGGCCACGCCCCCTGAGAACAGGAAGTGTCATGCTTTACTCTGAACGGTCCCATTCTGACCACTTTTACTTAATTGACATGAAACTCTGTCCACAGACAGAAAACATATTGATGTGTTACAGATTCAAACCCTTATTTTTTTTCGATAGAGTAGGTGGGCGTGGCAGCGTGGTGAATTGACCACAATTCACCACGAGCTTCACCGAACTTCACATGAGTCATCCGGGTGGGATGCCTAACGATCCTATGTCGTCATAGTCTGACGTCATCTAAGCCCCGCCCCCTCAAAAAAGGAAGTGACTTTTTTTTTCTTGGAAAGCTCCATCTCTGGCTCTCTCAACCTAATCAAGATGATTCTGTGTTGGATGACAGATAACAAGTTGGTCTCACTTGCTTTAAGGCGCCAAGAGTTTTCAGTAGAGGGCGTGGCCGTGGGACCGCGGCGAAACAGAGCTCACGGCACCACCATACGTTTGGCTGTAAATTCCATAATTTTGACCCAAGCTGCTCCAAACTTGACATGAGTGATCCTGGTGGGATGCCCAACGATCCTATGTCGTCATAGTCTGACGTCATCTAAGCCCCGCCCCCTCAGAACAGGAAGTGACTTTTTTTTCCTTGGAAAGCTCCATCTCTGGCTCTCTCAACCTAATCAAGGTGATTCTGTGTTGGATGACAGATAACAAGTTGGTCTCACTTGCTTTAAAGCGCCAACAGTTTTCAGTAGAGGGTGTGGCCGTAGGACCGTGGCGAAACAGAACTCACGCCACCACCATACGTTTGGCTATAGATTCTACAATTTTGAGCCAAGCTTCACCAAACTTGACATGAGTGATCCTGGTGGGATGCCCAACGATCCTATGTCGTCATAGTCTGACGTCATCTAAGCCCCGCCCCCTCAGAACAGGAAGTGACTTTTTTTCCTTGGAAAGCTCCATCTCTGGCTCTCTCAACCTAATCAAGGTGATTCTGTGTTGGATGACAGATAACAAGTTGGTCTCACTTGCTTTAAAGCGCCAACAGTTTTCAGTAGAGGGTGTGGCCGTAGGACCGTGGCGAAACAGAACTCACGCCACCACCATACGTTTGGCTATAGATTCTACAATTTTGAGCCAAGCTTCACCAAACTTGACATGAGTGATCCTGGTGGGATGCCCAACGATCCTATGTCGTCATAGTCTGACGTCATCTAAGCCCCGCCCCCTCAGAACAGGAAGTGACTTTTTTTCCTTGGAAAGCTCCATCTCTGGCTCTCTCAACCTAATCAAGGTGATTCTGTGTTGGATGACAGATAACAAGTTGGTCTCACGTGCTTTAAAGCGCCAACAGTTTTCAGTAGAGGGCGTGGCCGTAGGACCGTGGCGAAACAGAACTCACGCCACCACCATACGTTTGACTGTAGATTCCACAATTTTGAGCCAAACTGTACCAAACTTGACATGAGTGATCCTGGTGGGATGCCCAACGATCTTATGTCATCATAGTGTGACGTCACCTTAGCCCCGCCCACTTTCTATAGGAAGTAACAAGTTTTTTACTGTATTTCTTACTTTTAATGTGTTATTCCTATGGAATTAATCATCTGCAAACTGATGATGAACTCGGTCAATGCTGGGTGACCAGTGGGGGCTTGTCCAAATGTCAGTCCCTCGCCATATGCACACGATTGTCTCTAAATCACACACGCACCTTCCTATTGGGACCAAACTGGATACGTATGACCTTTGATCCCCGCTGAAGAGCCCAACAGCGTGGAAATGTAATTTCACTCAACTGTGCCCACTAGGTCATTACATCAGCTATATCTCCTCTTTACATTGACCGATATGAATGAAATTTATTGTGTGTGACCAGGGAATGATGCCAAACTCAACGCTGCGTATGACATGGCGGACGCGCGCTTCAACTCTGCAAGACTGTACGCGGTGGCAGGCAGGGGGCGGTGCTGGATACCCCGCGGTGGCTATAGGCCGAAGCAGCGCTAGCTGCGAGGGCCGCTCGAGGCTCCGCGGAGCTTTAATTGAAATTATACTTGCGTTATGTCAAAGTATAATTCTCAGAGTAATTTAATTCATTTTTATCCTTGGTAAACATTTCTATATAGCACTTACAATATGCGGTTCTCTATATTGAAGAACATTTTATTACCCAGCTTGTTTTTATAGGTGAAAAGAAGAGGTATAGGCAAATCCTTTTATGACAGACACTGAGTAAAGCTGTAAATGTAAGACCAGAGTCTGTTTTATAAGGCAGTTTTTGCTGTCACAAGACCAGAGTGAGTTTCTCAGCCCTTCAGGGACTCCTGACTTGTTTATGCTCCCACATGACTCTTCACCGTCAGAGAGCATTTTTTTATCTTGGTGCCAGTGAGGTTGTGGGACCGGTTAAGGGACAGCCTTGGAACCAGCAACATTCAGAAGGAAGTCTGTGCCAGGACCCTTTTCTCTCCAGGATATGGCCTTGCTGTGACCTCTTGTCTATCAACCGGACCTGAATCAGCATTCCAAATTCCCTCTACTGTCCTCTCTTCCAATCTCCCTTTCCACGTACAAAGGATATTTCATTGGTATTTGTCGTCTTTGTTTGTTGGAGAAGCAAGATAATTTTAGTTAACAAATATAATTAATGAATGGTGAGGTAGACGGGTCACCTATCCATGGCACGCTGTCATCACTTCTGATGACAGTTTTAAAATACTGTCAGGGAACCTGAGTGCCCACAACAAAACCACATGTTCACAGGGAAAACATGCAGACAGACACCAGGCTGGGAATCAAACCCAGGACCTTCTTACTGCGTCACAAAAGCCCTCAAAGCTACACCACCCTGCGGTCACCAGAATTTACACCAATTTCATCCACAAGGTGTTGTTGGTCCCAAAAATGCAAGGTTAGAGAGCAGCACCTCATAAGACTAAATATGACAAAGCATGCATTAAACCTAGGGACTTTAATTTTAAAAACAGCTCAAGTGTATTGCTAAAGACTGCTGTTACTTAAAAAATAAGAAAATATGTGTCAAAACAGGACACAAAAAAATTCCAACATGCAGTTTTTTAAGGAGTTCAGATTACTGTAATTGTGTCTTATGTCTATTGGTAACCCAAATAAAATTTCATAGCCAAATATCAGGGAGCTTCAGTTTATTCAAAGTGCTGCAGTAAGACTCATGTCCAATACCATAAAAATGGATAATACCTTAAATAACTGCACCAGCTCTCTACTTGTTAAGTTAGAATTTAAAAGATTATTTTCATGACATTCTGTAAAGTGCTTTGTGATATTTTTTTATCTGTGAAAAAGACTATAAAACATAAGATTTATTTATCTAGAAAGAATCATTTAGATCTTTCTGTTTTCACACAGTTCTCAGGATCAGAACTAATCAAAGGAAAGCATTTTTCCTTTTTCTTCTTATCTTTCTCAAAAACTGAAATGTGAAGAAACTGATGGATCCCTCAAATCAGGACCGATACTTTCATGTATGTGTCAAATTTCATCAGTTAATTTGTATCATGTCTAAGCTATTTGTTTTAAGCATGCATTTCTTGTTTAGAATGTGATTTCATTACCTCTCTTCTCTTTTCACATGAAGCACTTTAAATTAGTACTTTACATATGAATTGTGCAGTACAGACACACTTGCCTTGTCTAATTAGAGTAATTGCAGGCTGCTGCTGCCACCCACTGGCCTTTGAGGAGAATGAAGCCAGCCATGTAATTCTGGTCATTCTATTGTATATTTTTGCTTTATGTTGATGTTTATAGTCTAATTTTGACATTTCATTTTCAGTTTTATTTAGGATGTTTTTAGTTTAGATACCAATGCTTCGTTTAAAAATAAAATAGCTTAAGAAGTAAAGAAGTGTCTAGTTTTTACCATGCTCCTCATACGTTTGCCACATTTAATGTGCTCTTAGTGTAGTGCTGAGCATGCAGTTTGTCTTTCTTTTTTTCCTTTCTTTTTTTATTAGTTTCATCTTTGGATGTTGTGATCCTCTCCATGTCGTCAAAAAATCCTTAACACTGTGTAAATGACAAATGTTCCTCGAGAACAATATACGTCTGTTGCTTCCCTTCGAAAAGCCCTCATAAACTACCTATATTCACTGTCATGTTCTGGCTCTGCCACTGGAAACCTAAGTGCGGATCATGTAAATGCGTTAAGGCAGCGGTAGTACCATAATAATGCCTCTATCTTTATGCTGGAGTATGGCTGCAGATTACAGTAACTCCTCCAACCTCTAGTCCTGCAGACTCTGTATTCGCCTCATATTGCCCACTAAATTCATCACGTTGGTGCTTCTGTTCCCTCACTGCAGGGAATTCTTCTGCGTTAGCTATCCATCTCTCTTTGTTGATGCTCTCAGACAGGAAAGACAATGTTATTGTGTCTGTACACGCACACACTCACACTTAGGGAAGGGCTTAAGTAGGCTACCATGCTGTGCTGCAGCCTGGCATAATGTCTCTGCTGACCCAGGGAGAAGTACAACTCCAGTACAGGGATGCAAGAATCCCACGTGGGATCAATAATAAGGTGCAGCTTCCCTTCTGGACAAGCATATCATCGTGTCTGTGGAATCGGATCAGAAAGAAGTTAAACAGAACAGATTGTCATCATGTCTTCCCTTAAAGCGATACATGCTTCATTTTCTTCATTTTAGAATTTAGTCTGAGGAAAAAGAAGCAAGTGTGGTGCTGAAAAACCGAGACATCCAAGAAACGGGGACCACAGCTACACCAGCTAAATCTACCAGGTTGAACCCTCTTTTTCCCCTTCCAGCTGCTTTAATTCTCTCTGGAATAGATTCAACAATGTTCTGCAAACATTCCTCAGAGATTTTGGTCCCTTATTATCATGGTAGATTCAAGCACTTCCTGCACGTTTGTAAGCTGCATATCCACAATGGACACTTCCCTTTACACGACATGCTTAAGGTTACATTGGATTGAGATCTGGTGACAGTTGATGTCGTTGGAGTTCAGTGGATTCATTGTAATATTTAAGAAACCATTTTGTGATGATTTAAGCTTTGTTACATGGGATATTATCCCGTTTGGTCAGTAGGTAACTTCAGGGGGTACGCTCAAGGTAGCAACAATACACAAGCAGTCTACTGTGTGTTGTAAATTGTGTATTGAGTGTTAATTTGCGCTTTGTTCATCTTGAACCAAGCTGCCCATTCTCCTCTGATGCCAAATATCATTTTTCTCCATACAACTAACACTCATTTTTTTGTTTCCTCTTGTGTGACAACAACTATGCTTTATTTTTTTTTTAAGGATTTTTTTGCTCTAGTGGCCTTATCTCACAATAGATTGAAAGGAAATGGGGTTGTGAAAGGAGGGGGGCGGCAAAGGTCAACAGGCCAGGACTCAAACTCATGATGGCCGCTTTGAGGACTCCGCCCTCTCTATCTGGGTTACGTGCGCTACCACCTGTGCCAGAGCTGTGCCAAACCATGCCAAGTATAAAGATACTTTAATTCCTTTCTTCTCCATTCAAAAACTCATTTTGACTTTCAGCAACTTGTCCAGGTGTCTAAATGCATTAGATCACTGCTATTGATTGGCAGATTTCCTATTTGTGTTGACGAGTAATTAAACAGTTGTGCCTAATAAAGTGTTCAGTGAGTGTGTGCCATCAGTCAGCAGCTCGATTTTATAAAGATTGACTTTATTGACTAAATCTTTCAATTAAATAGAAACATATGTCTGTGGCATGCATTTCCCATTAAACATAGCAATATCTAGGTTTATTATTGGGGCCTGCCATAGCAATGCATAGAATGACCTTGTATTATTATTATTATTATTATTATTATAGTTATGTATATTTCTTCAGTCACCGTTAATGTGGCTCGAATTGCCACGAAGTATAAATCAGATTTTTTTCTTTTGTGTTGAATGGCTGCTTTATAATACATTTACAACAAATGACAAAACCAAGCCAACACATTTTCACTTTTCTGCAAAATTCACTGTTTTCACTATTTTGAGTATGTTTTTGGTAACCAAGTGCCACAAAGTAAACATCAGATTTTTACTTTTGCAAAATGTACTAAGCAGTTAAGGAGTATCTCAAAAGAGCTTATGTTTTATAAACACTAACATTGCTTGTAATTAATTTTGTGTTAAGAGATCAGTATATTTTTCAGGTAATGAACTGGCACGAAGTATAAATCAGATTTTTACTTTTGTGTGAAATGGCTGCTTTGTAATATACTTACAGCAAATAATACAAAAAAAAAACACTAAACATTTTCACTTTTCTGCAAAACTCACCAACAGCAGTAAAAATGTTCATGCAGTGCATTAACATTAGCAGTGCACTGCCCCCACTAGTTGGCAGTGCCTTTTCTATAGCCTTTTTGCTAAAATATGCTTTTTTAGCATTTTTTTTTTTTGTTATTTATTCTCCATGTTTAGCAAAGTAAATAGAGGAAGTCAATGTAAGACAACATGTTAGTTATACCCCACATGCCACCTGCAGCATTTAAGCTAACATTAGCATTTTGACTTGTTTTGGATTTTACACTAATTTCAACAAACTGAATAGAGTTACTCAACATGCTTCTGACTCTCCACATGCTATTGAGTACATTATAGCTTACCTTAGACTTGATGCTAATTTTTAGCATTAGAATACTGGGTTCTAACTGATGGGGACACTTTGACAGCCCCTGTTTAAATTTCTTCAGAAATTTTCTAGTACATTTACACTACAGATGCATTTATTTTTTTTAAAATACACATATCTTCAACATTTTAAGAATTTGATCACCTTACCTTTAAAATGATTACATCCTGCAAGCTTTCTCTGTGTGATGCTCCTGCAGCTTTGTATAGCTGCGGCTGACTTAATCTTTTTGGCCTTAAAGGTCTTGCTTTTTTTTTTTCTTCCCGTTATGCTCTAAATCCTTCACTATCTCAGTTTCTCACTCTCTGGGGCAGATGAGCTTTTTACTATGCTGTCCAGCAATGCTTGTCTTGTTAAGTGGGTCAGAACTGCCTTCGTAAAGCAGTAAAAAGGCAGGCTTGACCTCCACATTGCAATCATGAAGACTTATTGGGTCAGTGATTAGGCCCGATAAGAATTGAACCATCGGGAGCACAGGTTGATCCCAGTGAACCGATTATCGGGTAGCGAGGGGGCCACAGTTGCAGTGTTTTCCCCCCCAGGCTTTTTTCCTCTTTCAATCTCTCCAGCGGGACCCAGCTAACCTGTCGCTGGATTCAGGAATAATGATAGGCTGCTGAAAGGTTAGGGTGCACTAATTGAGTTGTAACGTGGTTAACGCTGAGGTGTTGAGTGCGCTCTTGTGTCTCGAGGTTCTGTAGACTTTCTAGGAAAAGTGGAGGCAAAGGGTGAATGCACTGTATTCCTGAAACATGTACCGCTTCAGTCAAACGATGGCACTTACCAAAGTAAAGTCAGTCGTTATCACCTTTTCTTTTCTTAATACTGTTTTTAGAAAGCAGATGCAGCCTCACTGATGGGGCCCATGGGTTTGTGGACTCTCGTTTTGAAGACCTGAGTTCAGCTATCTGTCTGTTTGGGAAATGGAGCTAGTTCTACTTCTGACTGAGAGCCAAGAAGCAACACAAAACTGAAGTGTAACAGCTTGGCAGTCTGTATACCACACACTAATGGAGCTGACATTTATTTCCAGTACAATATTCAATCTTATTTTATTTAGTTATCTAGTTTAATAGCTACTTAAAAACCTGATGTAATGGTTATTAAAATGGGTACTAAATAAATATTTGGTGTCTTATCCTCATTTGGGGGAACAAATTGTAATTAGTTATGTTTATCAACCTTATAAAGTAAGAGCATTGTTCTGATTGTTGCCATTACAGTTTTTCTCATGGTGTCTGTTTTTCATAAGAGCATAATTATTATTATTTGTTATTTTCAGCCTACTTGTCACAGGTCAGAACTGGTGTAAATGAAAACCGGTCAAATTATTTTATATAGTCTCTACTTTCTTCTTCTGTTGGTGTTTTAGTTTGTTGCTACTTTTTTTTGAGAACCTTAACAACTAAACCTTTCATAAACCTAACCATAACTTTGTTTGTTTTTGTCAGAAAATTCTTCAACTTCTGCCTGAGAAAATCTACAACAGATGGCAATTTCACAGTATAGGTATGTATTTGGACAATATATGCAATGTGTATGTTCTATTTATTTTGTGAACTTTTCTAACTTTTGAGACATTTAAGTGTAAAAAAAAACATCACAAGCATGCCAGGATGATATATCTGGAAGGAAAAATAAATTAGCATTTGAAAATGCAAATAAGCACTTGATTTAAAATGTAATTTAGTTCAGGTGCACTCAGAATATTGCTGCTACATACAATATTTTCAAGTTGTCATGACCCCAATTATAACAGTGTTTTTATCAGTTTTGGTGGCTAAAACAGTTCACGTCTAGATCAGTGTTGCAGACTGGCAGTTTCTGCAATGCGCCCCTTATCCCACCCTGCATTCACAGGGGATTTTCTCTTCTACTCATCAGTTCATGTGTCACTGGTCAAGTTGTGGTGCTGTTATTTTCACATTTGAGACAAGATAACTGCCACATTTTTTCTTATCACATTTTTACATCCATTTCCAGTACTGCTTGAAAATCTCTGCCTCCTGACAAATTCCCTGGGTGGCTGGAATGACATTCATGACTTAGTTGTTTAGTCCCTTTCATTCTGAGAATTGCAAGGTCACAGACATTTTACATTGCTATTAAGATACTTATGTGTTCAAGTCAACGAGTATGAAAAGATGAATTTGCGCTATTGTGCATCCGGCATTCTGATGAGAACACCAGATGAAAAAAAGTATAAAAACACAATCATCTTTTTTTACTGTAGATCCATTTGTCAACAGGTTATGGATAACTGGCATTTCTAGTCTTTACAATACCTGTTGCAATTTGTTCCCATGATTTTCCAGTTATTTTTTGTAATATACCTTACTACGTATGGAGTAATGTTCCAAATTAAAATGGTCTAGTGCCTACCCCTAGAGCTCTCTTGTTTGGATCAGTTAAAATATGTGGCCCTTCCATTTTGTCCTCATAGTAACAGGGCTGCCTGCTGCTGCCTGTTAAAACTGTACCCTAATTCACACAAACCCCTTCTGGCTCGCAATCAGAGCCATGTCTCATCTGATTACGAGGAGATGGACTGGCTTCATGGAATCGATGTACTGCTAACTAATGTTAATTTGGATCAGAAAAATGTGCTGATGCGCCACTTGGCCTGTTCATTTGTCAAGATGCCCTTTCAAAGTCCATTTGTCTCAGTGAAGATGACAGCTTGTGGGGTTGCTGTGTCTTTGCAACTTTGGTTTTCAAAAATATCTAAACGTGTTTTTGTTCTTTCTTCTCTTTTTCAGGTTCTATTCTGAAAAAACTTCTGCACACTGGAAATTCATTTAAAGTAAGTTGTTGATTGTGTCAAACTCTTACTTGAACATCCAAATGCAGAAGCGTTACATTTCCTGCCACATGAGGTTTTGAAGATGAACTGAGTTGGATTTTGTATATAAAATAGAATAATTTATCTTCTGCTTAGATCCGCTGTGAGGGGATCCATCTCTTCCTGCTGTGGCTTCAGGCTCTACGGGACAATTGCGCCGAAGAGCAGTTCCTTATCTTTGCCTGTCTGGTTCCGGGATTCCCTGCTGTTCCCTCCTCCAGAGGACCCTGTACGCTTGACACCATCATTAACAACCCATCTTCTAACACCCTAGAAGGTGACTTAAATGCAGGCTTATTTTGCTAGCACAGAGTCCTTTTTTTCATAATCTTGTTCATATAATTATTATTTTTGTATTTATTGTATCTTTTTGATCTGTACAGCCAAGGTAGTGCCAGAGGAGATCACCCCTTTGGTTCCAGCTGTGTCTGGAGAGAAGGTTGCAGAGGACCTGACTTGTTATTTTCTTGAAACACTGCTCAAGTACATGGTTATCCAGGTAATTAATAAACTTTGGGTGTGAAATAGCTCATAAATATTTGTCACTTTCAATCCAGGAGAAAAAGGTAAGTGCGCCTTCTTTAAAATCCGGAGCTGTAGGTATCCGAAAATAATAAAACTCATCAGATTCTTGGCGGCTTTCTAAATTATTTCAGTTTGACCTCAACTGCAAGAAAACATGAGACACATTTCAAAAAGTCATTTCTACCTCGACATTGTTCTTTTTTTGTACTTGCATGTATTTTTGTCCGTGGGGGCCCAACTGACATGCTGCCATATTCCCAATTTGTCACTGAAACATGTACGATACGACTGAGTTGCAGCTGTTGTTTACAGAATAATCAAGGTGCGCCTTATTAATGCCTAACATTTCTGCTGCAAACACTCCATAGGACCTCCAACTGTGGAATGATGTTCTGTTTACAGTGCAGTGAAGTATGTGTTATTATGAAACGGACAAAAAAAGAGCACTCTCATTAGGCAATTAGTGTTTGTATGATTTAAAGTGCTTTGTGTGTGTTTTTTTCTTTTTTATATATATATATATATATCCTCTCTGTATTTCACTGTATGCAGGACTTGTGTAAAACTTTAAATTAGAAATCTGTGAAGTAATGAGTTAATCTTGAGGCTCAAGTGGTGATGATTACAAATTTGATTACTACAATATACCTTGCTGAACAATATTCTGTTTAAAAGGTAAACCGTTTTCATTAGCATGATGTGCATCTTTTTGAGTACTTTGTGATAACCAGTCATTCTTAACCAGCATTTATTTCAATCATATTGTTGCAGAAAACTGCTGCTCAGAATGTTGATTTCAACCCAATTAAACCTTGCCTGCGTTTTGTTTCTTATGATGGATGAGCCTTGTCAAGCAGACAATAAATGCTGCATGAACATTGTCTTGACCTTGTCTGCTTTTGTGCTGTTTGTCTGCTTCAGGCATCCAGTTTAGAATGGAAGAACAAAGAGAACGAAGACTCGAGGCTTCAGATTTCTCTTCAGTCTTTTCAAGAAGTACTACCTTCCACATCTATTCCCCTCTTTCACCAAATTCACAAATCTTTATAAGCCTTTGTTAGGTAAGTTTATTCTTTCAGTACATGTGTCTCTTTGTTGTTGAAGCCTTGTAAAGCAACTATTCTCACATTATACATTAAACCTGACTCTGTATGAGATTATCATGGTATGACGTTAGTGAAAACGTTAGTTTCATATATCATGCTGCTCAAGTAACAGTCTAAAAAATAAAATGATTAATTAAATCACATTATACTACAATATCTGTAATATTTGTTTACTTTACCAATACTAGTGATGGATGGTAAAACAACATAAGAGTACAAAATGTGAAAATAAATTAAAATACAAAGTGAATTCACAAAAATGTACAAATATGACTGTTGCACAGACCCTCCTTACCTGTTAATTTGAAGAAAAAAAAACTTCAAAGAAGATTGTTTAGTTTTGCTCTCAAGAGCTGAACATAGCCGACTGCATGAGTTTGATCAAATCTTGCTAGGAACTCCTGTTGCAATTGAAAATGCCAGACACATGGCCTGTACAATAATAAATAGAAGGGATGTTTCAGGCGTTTATACACTTATTGGAATCCGACTCTTAGGTGATAGGAGGGGGAGTGAGAGGAGTATGAGGAAAAAGAGACAACTGTAGAAGCAAATAATCGGATGTCGGTTGCAGTAGCAGTCAAAACTGCAGGACTTTTCCCCACACATTTTCAGTTACTGATGTTTGTTGTGGATTCTTTTTGGTTGTGCAAAAGCTAAATTGGCGGTTGTAAAGTCTGTTGCACTGAAGGATCGCAGAGCAAATGGGCAGAGATTTCAGTGTGATTCTTTCATGACTAAAGATTGAAGGTCAGCACTCTGCAAGAACAGAAAAAAATAAAAGTTCTTTCTTGTAGCTCTGGCTTGCGAGTTCTTGCAGCTTGTTCTTGATGCATATTCTAGACACAATGTTTTACTTGGCCGGTGTTGGTGAAATATGAGAGAGACCGTGGAGATTACCTGGAAGTTCTGCCTTTTAGTTTTAAAGAACAAAAGTGGAACATGTTTGTCCTTTTCATTTCCTGGAATTTTAAATAAAACATGTAATTCAAACAATTACAGCCCTAGATATGGATCTGGTGCCATTGGTCTGTCTCCCTTTCAGTTTTTATATAACCCCCCTTCGTTCTGTGTTCAGAACTCCCCACGCTCAGACTGAAACCTTTGTATGTGCCGGTGACGAGAAACAACGAGAGCACTTTCTGCACCAGGGATCAGTACTTGGCACCCAGGGTGGCCTTCATCACCTGGCTGGTCACTTTCTTCCTGGAGAAGAAGTACGTCAACAGTGCTGCTGCAGCGCAGAGCGCCAAGAACGGCACTGAGGTCATTCCCAAACTCATCCAGGTGAATATGATGCCACTCTCTGTTCATTTCTCTTATTGTCAGAAAGAACGGAAGATTGTTTTTGGGAAATCTAACCATATGAAAGTGAATAGAGCAAATAGGTATGCAAAGGGGAAAAAAGTCTGTATTGTTTTTTTATATCAATAGGGAATATGGGAGAGATGCCTTATTGTTGTATAACCTGCTGATTAGTAGTGCAACTCCTCCACAAACGTCAGCATTATTATATTGTTTGATTACATTCAACTTTTACCTTTTTAAGTGATATATTTATCAGAAAAAGAAGAGAACTGTACATGCAGTCTAAATTTGTATTTAAGTAGAGCTGGTGATTTAAAAATAATGTTGGTGTGTATTGTTGAAGCCAAGTTATTTACCTGTGAGGATCCTCTTCTTTAACTTATGCTGACTTCTAATTTCTCTCCCCGTGTTTGTTTCTGGCAGACTGTCACTGCAGGCGGTAGCAGCCAGGAGAAAGAGAAAGATAAGATTGCTGATGGGGATACTAGCGGACCACCAGGGGATACAGAAAAGAGCCACTCTAACAGCAGCACGCTGTCTGATCGCAGGCCCAGTGATTCCAGTTTGTGTAGCATTGAGGAGGAGCACAAGCATGTCTACGACATGGTGCACTGCATTCTGCTGTCCACAAGGGACAATGTTAATTTTGTCAATGAAGTCTTCCACCAGGTAGAGCAAATATCTGCAAGTACAAGAACTATTCTCATATCTTGTACTTTGTCTCCCTCTGCTGGTCGTATGTTTGTCCTGACTGAGTTACTTCCATTCTAAGAACCTCTCTGTCCGATCTCACAGGCCTTCTTGTTGCCGGCTTGTGAAGCCTCAGCAACCAGGAAGGTCATCAAAGTGTACAGAAAGTGGATCCTGCAGGAAAAGCCCACCTTCATGACCGAGCCTGACCCAACCACCCAGGAAGATGAAGTGGATGAAAACTCAGAGCGTGTTCTCAGCACAGATGCAAGCATCATGCATGTAAAAGTAAAATTCACAGAAAGTTTCAATGTTGACAAGATTTACATCATTTTGACACGTGGCAAACATTCATAAGAATAATCGTTGTACAGTAGAAGTGATGTGGAGAATGATGATTCTGAAATTTTACGTTCTACACACAAACCTTTTGGGGCTCTCCCTTTGTTGTTTCTTTGTTCTCGGCAAGGAGTTTGAGAGTCACGGTCACAAACGCTCGTCAAGCTGGGGAAGGACTTACTCGTTCAGCAGTGCCATCAATCGGGGTTTTCTCACAGAAGAGCAGAATAGAGACGTTAAAGCTGGCATGCAGCCCACACTACAGGTCAGTAATACTTTGGTTCACATGAAGAAATTACCTTGAGAAATAACTGTTTTTAGTACGATAAACACCTTATATACGATGGTGATCTGTCAGTGTGAACTTACATGAACAAACAGGTGAACATGATGGACATCTGGATGGAAAACCACCACCCTTAATGGGACTGTATTATTATTTTTTTTAATAATTCTTATGATTTTCTTGCAGTGATCAGTGAGTTAACAGTATTTTTTTTCTTACATTTCTAATCATGATCTAATTTAAATAAATTAGTTTAAATTAAATTCAGGTTTTTTGTTTTTTTTACCAGGGTTACCAACAAATATGTCCACATATGCACATGTTACATATATCTTTATGTATTTGTGTAGGTTTTCCTGACCAACTCGTCCAATGTGTTCCTGTTGGAGCCATGCCAGGACATTCCGAAACTCCTGGAAAATCAGGTTGAAGTGTGCAAAAATGTTCTCAGCATCTATCGGCACATGATCATGGAGCACAGCATGACTACACAGACGTGGTTAGTAACTCTGGAGTATGTGAGAGATTTTCTTTGATTCTTTGGTTGATGCCTTCTGGATCTATGTTTGTTAATTCCTCAGGGAGCAGATGCTGCAGGTGCTACTGAAGATCACAGAGGCAGTAATGAAGAGGCCACAAGAAAACCAAAGAAAAGATAGCTTTGCTGAAAGTTTAGCATCCTTGCTTTTTAGGGTAAAAGCCAATATTTACCATTTTATTTAAATTCATTTGCAGTTTAGTCATTTTTGATTTTGGTGGCCAACTTTGCATGATTTTGTAAATTATGATAATTTAATGCAAAGTTGGCGTTTTTAATGGACATTAAATGCAACTTTTAGAGCAACTTTGCATTAAAAGTGTCATTATTTACCGAATGACACGTCATGACAACTGTCATAAACATTCATAAAGACTGCTTTATGTTCATGTACAGATGTTGTCATGTTTATGACAGTGCCATGTCAGTCTTATGCACACCCCTTCAAGTAAAGTGTTACTTTGATTTTTAATAAACAGTCTCCCCATGAACTCCTCCAAAAGTTACAGTAGATACTGAACAAGCTGAGTTCTTCTCTCCTGATTTTTGTTATTTATTTATGTTTTTAGACTATTATTGTGGCGTGGGTTAGAGCAAACCTCAGCGTATTTATATCTCGGGAGCTGTGGGACGAGCTGCTGGCAGTGCTGTCCTCTCTTACCTGCTGGGAGGAGCTGGTGATGGAGTGGGCCAGCATCATGGACTCGCTGACGGCTGTGCTGGCACGCTCTGTTTATGGCCTGGACATGGCCAACTTGCCTTTAGACAAACTCAGCGAACAGAAGGAGAAAAAGCAGCGAGGACGTGGTAAGGGGATTAAATGTGAAGACATGAAAATTGGGATAAGATTTTAAAAAGTTGCAAACGACGCGGAGCCTTTCAAAAGTTTTAATACTACTTTCAATCTTAGGCATATGTATGGCTGTGATTGCATGCCACAGCATTCGTAGTTCCACAAACACAATATACTGTTCTTGGAAAAACAGTATAGGCTTCTTCAGAATGCCAGTTACTTAAAAAAGTGTCACATATACCAAAACCAACACACAACACCTGCATTTAATCATATTTTCAAATGTAATACTTATTGATGCTCTCACGGAACAAACAGTGGAGGAAATAGTAAAAATACAATTTCCAATAAATAATTCTTATCACAATCCAAAATGTTTTATGATAGATAATAAACGACATGATGACAACTCCTACTGGTTGTAAATGACTTGTACACACTTCATTGGTATGAACTACTTTGAATTTGTTTAGTATTTATTTATCAATACTAAAATAATAAAATACCCTAAAGTTTATTTGTAATGTGACAAAAATATGAAAAATATGAAGTGAAATACGCTGGCAAGATAATATCTTCATGCGGTATAATTTTGGTTCTTTTAAACTAAACTTTGCTTCAGTTCAGTTGTATTAACAATAACAATGTGTTTGGTACATTGTACTTTGATTTAACTCGAGGCTCTTGGTGAATCAGCATAATATTTGTAAAGCCTTTATTTGTGGAGTTTGTAGTATTATGCACCCTGCAGATTTCTCTCTTTGTTGTCCGGATAATCCTTTGTTCTAAATCTGAAATTATACCAGGAGCTCATCCAGAACTGCCCACTGGCATTTTAGCCCTTTAAAACTCTCTCTTTGCATGCCAGGAGTTATCCAGGACTCCCAGAAGGCTGCTGCAGTTGCACGCTCATTCTCACTGAGCTGGAGAAACCATGGAGAGCAGGGTGGGCCGGGAGCCCAGGAGCCCATGAGGATTCGCTCTGCCACTACCTCAGGAGCCCCCGGTGTGGAGAAAGCCCGGAACAATGTCCGCCAGAAGGCCTCCGGTTAGTATGATGCACGGTCCACTAGCAGCTCCACACCACTGGTTTTTATAAAGGTCTTCCCACATGTATGCTGTTTTAAAGCACTAGCCAGAAATGTACATCAACATTGTTGTCATATTGATTCATTTGCAAGAGTTTCTTTCCTCAGGGAGGAATGATGGTGCAAGATAATTTATATGAAACCACAAAATGTTAGTGTACAATTTTTAAAATTATAGACATTTTGTCCAATACACACAAGATTAAAATCACACATGCAGGCACAAATATACGCATACATTCCCACTAATATTTAGATAAATGTCTGATAGCTTGTACTACAGATACCAGTTACTTTTTTTGTCCATTAACACAGTCTTGGCACAATTCTACCTGGATACTGCTGTGCTCTGACCAAGATTTGGCTTTTGAGGATAGCCTGTGTATTTTCATCAGTATTGGGGTCTTGGCCAATCTGGAATTATAATCCAAAATCAGTATTAATGTGTGTTTCAGATCATCTGGTTAGAACATGTCTAAACTTTATTTTTTTATTTATCTAAAGTTTACGATGAACTAGGATATGCTGGAATACCAGTGAGATGATTCACAGTCAAGTCAAAAGTAAATTCCTGTCCTCTAAAGTAAACGCTTGAAGCACAGCTGAGACTTTCAGCCATCCACATGCACAGACCTTTTGAAGAAACGTTTTATAGGCAGACGAGGAAAAGAATGAGCTACTTAGTGACGGTGGCACTGATGTGTCTTTGATGGGGTCAACTTGAAGTTTTCAAAGCTACGGATGCTGTACCTCCTATTAACTATAGAGGTGCTAAAATCATGCTTTTTATTTTTTGCCATAAGCGGCGGTAGTGCATTGTGCAAACTGGACGGAATAATAAAGATGGTGGACAACCTTCACATTTTTCAGTGTCAACATGAGTGAATAGCTATAAAGTTCAACACCACATTGAAACCAGTGGCGTTGATATGGATAAATCAGGCTGTCGCTACGCTTCAGGAACATCCCCAATTTCAACCCTGTTGAAATGAATAGGAGCTTTGTCTGTAGCAGGAATTTAACCAATTTAAATGACCTCTTTATCACAAGAGTGAAAAAGAAATCCAGCCAGAATTAGACAAGAACTAAGGTACTTTCATATAGTTTCTCTTATCAATTAATCTATCAATTTATTATCTTTTGTGGTGTGTAACCCCTTTGTCCAAGCTAAATTTCTCACACGGAAGTCAGATAAAGAGATGGATTTTACAACCTATTTAAAATCATCTAAATACTGATGGTTGTGTTTGCATACATTTGAGACTGTGTGTGTGTGTGCGTGTGTGTGTATGTGTTTGCATACAATTCACAATAAATTCAAACTTATCTGATCTAGTATATTTTATGATAATTCCAACCTCCAAAAAAGAATAATTAAACTTCATTGTGCTTCCCGCTGAAGAGGGGTGTATGTAAACGTCTGACCAGCACTTGTGTGCGCATTGTATTTATTTTTCCGGGGCAGACGGCACACCAAAAACCATGCACAGGGTTTATCAGACGTAATGATCTTATGTGGAAATCTTTGAAAGGGGCCAGGTGCCAGTGGGATGCAATTCTGTTGACAAAGAGGCCAGCAGATGGCCCTCATTGTTTCTTTGACATGTCACTGGCCAGTGTCAGCATATTCCATGTCAGTTTAACTGCAGGCACACAGACCAATTCCCTAGACGGCATGCCGAAAATAAGGGTTGAATGCTGCAAACAGCTTTTATTTGATTGCGAAGTGGGAAGTAAATTATATGTTTAACTGACAGACTTGTCAAACGTTGCAATGCTTTCCTCTGTTTTTCTGTTTTGTTTTAATCCGGATGGTCAAACAAAAAGACAATAGTTGGGTTTTTTTTTGTTTCCCCCATTTAATCCACCCACATTGCTCTCAGATTACAAGGTTCTCTGAAAAGGAGGGGATTTTTTTTTCTTTTTTGCTCAAAGGATAATGTGTCTGTATGCTTTTATGTGCATGTATTGAAAAATCAATTAAGTCCCTTAGGTAGATGTTTATGCATCTATTCTTTTAGCCTGTTTATTTGTATCTCAATGCAAGTAAAGATGGACATAAAAAGCAACCGCTTCAGATTCTCCTCCTTTCTTCAGCCTAATTGGATTGCTCTCACATTGATCTTCAAAGGAGCAACAGCCCTTCTCCTTGCTCCTCAAGAGAAAGCCCACACATCAATTGCACAGCAGTTTTTGATTGTTTCATTAAGAGTGTAATTAATGCTCATTAATATGCACAAAACGAGAAGCAGCAGTGGGCTGTGGGAGATATGATGTATCTCTCTTAACTGAAAGGCGTAATTAAAGTGTGCTGAAAGCAGATGAGAGAAGCACCTTTTTTTTTCAGTGCTTTCTATGAGAGTAACCCTGAAGTACTATCCAGACACAATGGTAAAGCATCAGCATTGACAACTGTCAAAACTTGGTTGCTCTTACACATGCAAATGTACAGTGTTATTGTGAGATCTTGTCCTTATAATGAAGACGAAGGGTGTTTAATTATGGAGCTCATTAAGCGTCTGCAACTACACACACCTAGGTGAATAAACTTTCCCCTTGCCTTTGTTAGGATGGCTACTAACTGGTTGCAATATCTTATTTATATTAGATTGGATGTGAACAGCTAATTACTTTGGGCAGAAACTTGTTAAATACAATTAGTTTTTTTATGTATTTGTATAAAGTACATGAAGCAAATCTTAGGGATATAAAAAAATGTCATATTTTTGGAGTTCAGGAAGCAAAACTCTAAAATAGCTTCATTAAACACAATGATATATTTTAAAGGTATTATGTGTTTTCCATGCACATAGTGCTATTTTATAGCACAATTGATCGACTATGTTGCCATCAGTTATAAAAATATTCTGTAAATATAAATCACAACTTAAAAGGAATTTGACTTTGTAATTCTATGTCTTGAAATTAGCTTCTGAAAGCTCCTACTCTTTCCAACATTCAGCTTTCAGCACGTCATCATAACAATGCTTCTGCATTTTCCCATTTAAACCATGCTTGGGGACATTGTACTGGGATGTAGTTCATACACTAATCTCAGCAGACTCATAGTTCCACCAGGTGATTCTGTATGAGCTGAGTGGTGGAGCAACCTCTATCAGGTTATCACAAAATAACCACTTCTCTAATCTCATGATGACGGGATGTCCATAATACTTTACAGCATGAGTTATTTGGTGTCTCAGTGGTTACCAAAATGTGTCATTATGAATTATCTGCATGTGAGACCCTTACAGCATTGTAAAGCTGGAAGTTAAAAGAACAAAAAACATCTTGTGTTTTTTTTTCTTCTGAACCATATTTTTTGTGAACTTGGAAGTTAATAATTTTGCCTGAAGCAAATATCCCATTAATGCAGGATAAAGAATTCCATCATCTTGAGATGAGATATTTCAGCAAATGTTTGGGTTTCTCTGTAGGTCAAAAATGATTCTGTCATTCATGCATGTTGAATTTGCTCTTGCGGTACTTGTGCGAACTTTGTTCTTTTCAATTTGCAACCTTGATATTTTTGCACTTTCTTTCTTGCACCAGATGTCGTAGTATTTGAGATTAAATTAAACTTTTATGAGCTATATCAAGATAGATTTTCAGCAATTACCAATTTTTAATATTCTCTTAAAATATTGTTTTATGTTGTTTAATTATTTGAATATTTTTATATTCTCATGTTTTAAATCATTTCACTTGCTTAATTTATTTAGTTTTCAGTTTTGTTGTGTTTTTTCCCATTTAAAAGGGTTAATGTGACACTTTGTTTTCCTCAAATAACTTCCTTATTCATGTGAGAAGTTGTGTGTAGCTAGCTATTTTGTGCATGGCTGTGATGCCACGAATGGTATAAATACACTCAGCTGTTATGAGTTATAGTCGCTGTATTTTCTACTGATTGCTTCTCCTTTTTTCTGGACGTTATATCAAGAGCAACACAGAACTACAAACTACACTTAGTTTGTCTTTCTGATATATTTAAATGGCATCGCAGGAAAACTTCTTATCTCTGCATAATGTAAATTACATCTGTGATAAAAAAAGCATTTATTATTAGAAGTGACTGTTTCATTGAATTCTGTCTTCTTCCCTTTGCCTTTCTGCTGTTTCCACTGTCTGTTTTCTTCCCTCTCTATCTTTGCCTGATGGAAGCTAAGCGAAGCCAGTCCATCAGCAACTGTGTCCATCTTTACGAGGCTTTGCCCACTACTAAAAGTGTTCCTATGCTGCTCCACACTGTGAGCTCTTTCTTGCCTGGTATCTCTTCTGGTAATTCTGCTTGCTCTCATAGACTCTCAGGTAACGTGCACTGCGAGAGCCGCATGTATTTGTGTGTTTGTGACCTCCGCCATGCATTCTTATCCATCTCTAACAAATTTTGACAGTTTATAGTGTTTATGGCCGTATCACAGGGTTCCTATGCTGTATGGAAATGGGGGAATCTTGGATTAGATTAGATATTATTGTTCTTCCAGGGGGAATAACTATGGAAGATGAAGAAACAGTCTGCAAAAATATTCCCAGATTTTACTTCTAGTTGCGTTGTTGAAAAACTATATCCATTCATCCATCTGTTATTTTTTCCATCCATCCCTCTGTTTTTTCAGGTTTCACATTTAGGTGTTTGCATTTGCAGTAAGCATTTGTATTCATTGTTAAAATGGGCAAATAATTTCATCATAAAAAAGCTGTAGGAACCCTGTTTTTTTGTTTTTTTTGTTTTAATCCTTAAAAACCACTTATGGACTGAACTCCCTTTATTGCGAAATTGCAATCTGTTACAACAGCATCTCGTTGGCTATTACTAATGCATGTCTGCATGTGATGTTTTCCTCCATGTCTTCATAAAAGTGTGTTCTGCATCATGAACGTTTCTTCATCTCCTTGAAAATAATACAAGTAATGTCCCATGTTATGCTTTTAATTTTCTTTTCGGATGATGTCGTGACACAAACTGACCTTGTTTTTTTTTTTGTTTGTTTGTTTGTTTTTGTTTGTTTTTTCCCCCCTCCAGATGTAGAAGAATGTCAGCTCTCAGAATGTGGAGGAGAGGAGGAGATGGGGGGCAGGGAGAGTCCTCTGCAGCGGAGCAGCAGCACCTCAGACATCACCCAGCAGCTCTCTGACACTTTACCAGGTATTGAACAACAACAAAATATTTGCTCTATTTTACTTCTATCCTCATTCTCAATCATAATTTAACCTGCGAAGACACGATTCAGCTGAGCCGTTACCAGTCATTCAGGAGTGGAGTTGCCTACATGCTAATTACTTTTTTGGCTGTGTTGTTCTATTTTTTTATGGCAAAATGTCTATATGTCCATGTTACAAAGATATAATAGGAACATTTTGATATGTCTTTATTAGACCCATGTTAAGAAAATAACATTTAATGAAGACTAGAATTAAATTTGCATTTATTTCAGCAATGCAATTCATACATTGATTTCTTATACACATTTATTTCTATTACTTTGAACAATATGTCTTTCAGTTGATAAAAACACAAAATTGAGTTTATCAGAAAACTGAAAATTACACACATAAGTTGACCCTTTCAGAAGTATGTCCATTATACCATATCTCCTCTATATCACAAGTTCCACTCTTTGAATGGAGCTACAAAAATTAAATAAACATTTCAATAACATTTTAATTCATGTAGATGTATCCGTGGTCACAATTTAAGGGAAATTTATATTTAAGAGCATTTAATGGAGAGCTTTTCATGCTCTCTATTTAAATAAAATAACTTATTTTTTCTCACAGCCCAGAAGAGAGACTATTCCCCCACTTCTTGTGGTTCTGAGGGCAGGACTGAGAGCATAGAGCCACCAGTGGTATGTACATTAAACTTGTACTATTATATAATTAAGTATTAACTGTGTGTGTGCTAGATTATTTATTTTTTAAATTTGTTACATCACATCTAGATATTGATCCGACGGAGCAGCAGTCCAGCCGAGACAGAGTCGAGCACTGACGGACCCCCAACCTACACAGGACACAAACTCGGAGATAAAAGTGAGAGATCACCTGGCGCTTGTGTAATTTGAATTACCTATGTGTTAGCTGTTTAGCTCCAGTTCCTTACACGTGTACGTACAGAGCATGTTTTCTAAAGATTACATTGCATTTGCATGTCTCTGCTATAAAAAGCACATCTTCTCTTCTTTAAATAGGTGAAAGTGTGAGCAGCGAGACATCCAACGGCTACCTCAATGAGGCTGAAGTTACGTGGCAAACATTCGACGAGGAGGCCGACACTCAGTCCACACAGTCGGCTCACATGGACGTTACAGCTGACCCCCAGAACCAAGGGAGTTTGCTGCTCAGCCACAATGACGCTCTAGCAGGTAAGGCCAGAAAGACAGTTAACAACACATAAGACTAAAAATGGTCACTTTAGATGTGTCAGATTTTAACAATGTGAAATATTAAACAGAAACACAGAATAGCTTCAAGTTAAAAAGCTTAAGTACAACTCACTGGGAAGCTTGAGTCCTTTTCCAGGTACTTGTAGGTCTTCATCTCGCTCAGATTTTTATTTTACTCCTAACATTGTTTTGTGAAAAAATGTGTTGTTGTCTCCTCACACCCCACCGTTTGAGGTTAATTTTTCTGTTCCCTGCATTGTGATCCGTGTGTCTCTGTGCTCCCTCAACCTCAAAGCCAGTTTTTTTTGTTTTTTTTATCCCTTTTCCATTGTTGTTTTTAGGTCCTGAGTGTGCCCTCCTTCCCCACTCTGCTCCTCCCTACCACCACAATTACCACTACCCTCAGAACCCCCCCTCCTCACCGGCCCTGCTGGTGCACACCGAGTGCCCGCGGGACTGTCCCCTGGATGACACCATGCATCAGTCTGTCTTACACATGCCACACCACTTGGGTACCGCTGCCTAGCTGTTATTTATCAATCAACACCACCATCAACTTTCCTTCCATTGTTTCCACCTGGATTCTTGCATCAAAAATATTCTTTTTTCATGTATCTATTTTTCTCCTCCCTCAGCTGAGATGGATCTTCTTTAATTAATCACAGTGACTTGGAAAATATTAAACATGTCTAAATTCTACCAAGTTACAACCAGAATTTAACTTAAAATTCTTTATTAAATTTTTTTGCGATAGACCAACACAAACGGTACAAATTTGGAAAGTTCAGTGTGCATTTGTACACAGAACAGCTGCATTTCTGTCTCATCTGGGTAGATCAGAGCTTCTGCTTCTTTGGTGTCTTCTATATCACTTCTGTCTGACTGCAAACAGGACTTCTTAGAACTTTCTGTCAACAATTGCTTTCTCCTTTCTATTCTTAATAAAGGCCAGATTTGTAAAACTCATAAAAAGAAGTGGCTGTTTTGAAAATTGGGGATCATTGCAGCTCCTCCAGAGTTACTACAGGCTTTTTGGCTGCTTGTTATTAATTCCCTCAGTACTTAATGTAATCTTTCATATAAAACCCAGATGAAATGCATTGAACTTTGCAGTTGTAACACGACACAATGTGAAAAAGTTTCAGCAATATAAAAATTTTTGCAAGGCATTGTAGCTGCATCTTTCAGTTTTGTACTCATTTTGTTCCCTTTGACATTGATGGATATGAACATACAGAGCATCAAATTAATTTTTTCTTTTTCTTTTGTTACATGATATTTCAGACCTTTGAACTGAGTATAATTAAATGTTTTTTTGCAAGCATTCTCTTTTTTCCAACAAAAATCACAACATAACAAGAAAGTCCATTCTGGGCCTCTGCTCCCTCTTACCTGCATTTCTACTTCTGCCCACTCGGTGGCACTGTTCTCCCATACTTCAATGAGATGATGCATGTGTTGTCGTGCCTTTTTCCCCCAAAGTGTTTAGGCCTATTATTCATACACAGTGAAATGTTACTGGTCATATGCATTTGGGGCAAAAGCACAGATACTTTGTATGATTCAGTCAACAGCTGCTAAATAAGTATTTAATTTTGTTATCATTCATTTACTGTTTTCAAGTATTTAGAATTATCTCAGAAAATTATTTAGCACATGTTGACTAAATCCAATTTTTAAAAAAATAAATTCTGCTTCGTTTTGTAATGTGTATTCCATTCAAACCAAAACCGTCTCTGATCCTGCAGACAGCAGTGAGTGTCTTGCCGATGATGTCAGCATCATCGCTGGGGGGACGCTGACTGGTTGGCATCCTGATTCTGCTTTTGTCCTGTGGAGGAGGATTTTGGGTATTTTGGGAGATGTCAATAACATCCGATGCCCTAAGATCCATGCCAAGGTTTTCTCCTATCTCTATGATCTCTGGCACAAGCTGGCTAAGGTAAAGACCACACTGCCCACATACAGGAAAGGGCATTAATGTCAGAAAGATTAATCAAATATTGTTGTGAAAACATAATTTTCTTTTAACAGTCATGCAAAGATGCATTAATGAATAAGATGTGGTGCTTTCATTTAAATGTGTGATCACAGATCCGGGACAATCTGGGGATCAGCGTGGATAACCAGTCCTCTCCTCCCCAGCCTGTGTTCATCCCTCCTCTTCGAATGCTAGCATCATGGCTCTTCAGGGTAGGAACAAGACATGGACACAACAAACAGCATGCAGGACATTTGCATGCGTCCAATAAGTAATGATACCAGCACCATCTTGTCTTGTATGAAATCCAGACATCTTCTCCGGGTTGTTTCAAAATGTTACTGGTTTTTTATTTGTGAAGAAGATCACATAAGAAGTAAAGCCAGCTAAAGATGCAAGAGAAATTTGAATGCATTTCAAAACCATATGTACAGTGAAAACATTATGTTGATTTATGACATGAAGTCCTTATAACATAAATTAAAATTAGTTCTTAGGCATTGCACTAAGTTCCAGTGTTGCAGATAATTATATTTTTATCATAGAAGAAGAAAGTGTTTGATAATGACTAATCTCTAATATGTAACTCTTCCACATTATTTTGCAGCAGCATCATTTAATCGTCCCACTTCATATTTTTTCTTTAAAATTACATTATGAATAGTATTACAGAACAATTAAAACAAATTCACTATCATTTAAAGTTTGGTTATCATTCTTATATATCTTTAATGTGGCAGCAGTAACATGTCCTTGATTAGACCAAATTGTTTATTTTTTAAATCTTATTCACTTAATTTCCGAAAACAGCAGGTTATATGTATAACAGTTATAGTTTACACATTCTCCTTTGATTATTTAAGTTTTAAGCAGCTTGAACAAACTAAGGCAGATTTAAGATGACAAAGACAGGAGCTCGTCATAAAATGTTTTACTTCTGTGTTTCTCTGCTTTTCACAGGCAACCATGCTCCAGGCAGAGTACAAGGCTGGCAAACTGCAGGCATACAAGCTGATCTGTGAGATGATGACCAGACACACCAAGACGTTCTCCCCAACAGCGACTTCCTGGTGCACCTGTACCACGTCATGCACAAGGGCTTCACCAGTGATGACCAGGTACAACCAGCAGATGGCTCTTTACTATGAGATCGGCAGGCTTCTTTTTTTTTTTTTTTAATCTTTCATCACCCATAGATGGCGCATCAAACTAAGATGCGCTCAAGAACTTTTTCAGAATTAGTTGATTTCAGTTCACTTTTTAATGTGTTTGCAATTTTCATTTTATTCAGCTAGTGCTTTCTGAGATGTTTCCTGTGAACCCTATGTGTCAACTTTGAAATATGCATGTTCAAATTAAAGGTAGGTTAGACTCAACATAGGTAAAACCATAAACAATAAATACACTACAGTTTTAAAATAGAGACTCAGCCTGCTTGCCAACCGGTGGTGTTGAGAAGCACTGCTGTGTTTTGGCATCTTCCTCCTTTTCTCGCCACACCCTTTCTTGTATTCAAATCTGGCGTAGCTCCTTTGGTCCTAGACAAAGATGAGTGGAGATGAATAGAGTTCCCCAAAACAAAGGGACAGGGATAAAAAAAAAAGTCTGGGTGAGCAAGGGGTGTTTTGGATACAAATGTGTGTGTGAATATATATGCATATATGCCCTCTTGGCTGGGTTTCTATTGCGCCTTGGCAGTGCGACAAGCTTATTAGAATGTTTTCCATGTCGTTAAATAATGTTTTGAGCCCCTGCCGTGTATACGTGATTAATTAAGGATTGACGTCTGTCGCGCTCCGTTAGACTGACACGTCGGCCGGGGGCCCGGAGTTAGAGCGGCCCTGCCTGCCTGCCTGAGTGTGTGAAGGAGCGGGAGGGGAGCCTGGGGAACGCAGCGTAGAGTGGAGCAATGAGGGGGGCTCGGCGCACTGCGAGACCAGGCAGCATTCTCCAGCTTTTGTTGTGGCTCTGTATAATGCGTTAGGGGGCCAGAGCCAGGCTGGCCACTGAAGCATGCTCAAATTGGCCAGAGAAAAGAGTCCTCACGCCACACAATAGAGGACAGCCGCACGCCTGCTTAACATAAGAAAGTGGCTCTTATTCTCCCCCACCTCCTTCCTTTTTGCCTCCACCCCCAACCCCTCTCTGTAAACCCCCCAAAAAAATACAAAATGTTTTGTTTTTGTTTTTTGTTTTTTTACAAAAAAAACCTTTCAAATCAAACCAGTTCATTTTATAACATTATTTTACACATGACCTAAATAACAAAAGTTGTCATCTGTTGAAGCAAACTGATCAAGAGATCCCAAATATTTCCATGTCCTTATTTCTGCCTAAACTCGATAGTTTACCTAAATAGTCTTTTTTGTGGTTAATTTTGTTGAAATCAGCCACTCTTCTGTTGGTAGGATTCTTCCTCCAACTGACAGAGTGCCAAGGTCAGGGCTATTGTCCTGGTTCTCTGTCACTTACTGGTCACTGGTCTCAATGGCAAGATGGCAGCACAATGGCAGTAATCGATCAATAACGTCTTTCTAAAAGCCGGGCAATCTAGAGTTAAATGGTTATCAGCGTATTTTTGTGACATTTAGTGATTGAAACAACAAGAGTGTCCCGGATCAGGAGTCTTTTTCCTCAATACTGATCCAGACCATTTAGGTCCAGTGCCTAGTTAAAACAAATAGAATCAGTTCCACGTACGTGTTTGAAAACCTATTTATTTTATTTTTAAAAATAACAATACATTTCATCAGTATCACACTTTACTTTGATAATGGCATGCAGCATGCCACAGTCTCTCCTATTCGTTTTTTGCCTGACAATAACAGATATTTTGCCACAACCAGGGTTTATGCATTACAGCCATAGTATGCTACTCCAAAACACATGTCTTACAACATGCATAACGTTTAAGTACAAACTTATTTGTATAGCTGATAAATTAGAAACTGCTCTCCTGATTTGACCAACACTTTTCATCTGACTAAATGACATGAATCTTTGGACGGAGCTAAAGATTAGGATGATGGCAAATAGGCTTTCTAATCTCAAAGATTTGGAGCTTGTTGTATAAAGCGCTTTCCCCCGCAGCTGCTGATGGTAATGTTTAATCCTTGGCTCATGTCTGTCAGCATGAATTAACATTTAACGCAACAATCAATAACTGCGTCACTTCTTGCGCACTCAACTGCAGTTGTTGCTTAGTGTTTTTACTCCAAGTTTTCAACATACTTCATTAATAATTAAACTATTAATGAGCAATTCGACTGAATCATGTGTAGACAAATCTTACAAAAGCATCTCCATATGTCAGAGACTGTGTGAACCTCAGGAAAATGACTTTGTATGTGTTACTCTTTCTCACCTTGTACAGCCCACTTCTCCAACAAATATTAAGAAGTGCTGTTTTTGGGTTAGCACTTCTTGTCAAAAGCTGAAGATTGGGAACAAATATTAATTCAAATGTTCACCTCTAAGACAATCTCCTGGTCATTTATTAGAAATAAACAACCACATTAAATATATAATATCAATTATGGAAATGAATCATCCTACTCAGATTGCCAGGATTTTTTTTTGAAAGACTGTTTAAAATCTTAAATTGCAGGATGTTTTATATGATGTCGACACATTTGGATTGTTAAACTGGACTAACTATTTTTAACCTCCTGGACTGAATCATTTTAAGCTTTACAAATCATTTTATGCAAATAGGATTAGTAATAGTCGGGATCCTTACACAGAGATCAAGACTGAAATGTCCTGGAGGTGACACCTGTTGTTTAATACAATGAAGTTCACAATGACAAAAGCATTTCTAATTATGATATTTGGTTGTGATATGAATAAGTATGGTAGTTTGCCTTTTTACTTACCCGTGACCATCTTTCTTCCTGCTTCTTCATTATGATTGGTCCTCTAACCCAACCTGTTTTACATAAATGCACACAGATCCAGAATCAGTTGTCAAAGGTTCATTTCTATAAGTTCATAGTTTTGCTTATCAAGTTGGTTGATTTGCCGAACCGATTTTATAAAACCCAGATTTGTGGGAATTGCTACTTTTGTTTAGTGTCTAGTTCTGATGACATAGACAGGAATTGCCACAGCCTCTCCATGTTTTTCACTCTATATGTCTGTGTAAGAGGGTAGACAAAAACAGATTGAATTTGGTCTGCAAACAAGAATAAATTTTTGCAACTCATTCACTCATAAATAGGCTGTGATTTGGTTAATAAGAAAGGTGCATCCCACATCAGTCATCAACTGCTGAGTTTAGTAATCTTCACCAATTATTTTAAAATTCAATTATTGACACCTGAAGCACGCGTGAAGCAACTAGAGACATTTCTAGGACTTTCTACCAGGTTTAAAAAGTCGGTCTCAAAAGTTGTAAATTTGTTCAGACTTCATTACATGCTAAACTTCACAAAGGTGCATATTAATTTTGTACATCTCTAATATTTTTCACCCATTAATATTCCTTTTGCCCTTTGATATAATAAATTCAGAAACACATTTCCATCAGTGGTCTGTTCTGTGTGGCTGAAGAATTGGGGTTAGAAGTTTGTAAACGTCTAATTAGGACAACAAGCCACCGTGTCGGAGGTAAAGTTTGACAACTTTAACACAATTAATTGACACACCAGGGTTGATGCACACCATGACAAGTCGAGAAATGTTTTTTTTTTTTTTGTGATGTTTATTTTTGACTTATTTGTTGCTGAATAAGTGATACCTGTCATTGAGCAAATAACTTTTAGAAGCAACTTGCTTATTTTTCATAACTGAAATTTGCAGAAAACTTTAAATTGCTTTATATATTTTTAGCTAAGATTAATTTAAACTTTCCCACAAAATCTACTGTTCCTCTCTGATATGTTGTCATTTCTTTATAAAACATTTGAAATCAAATATTTCCTCTTATGATTGTAAAGGTTTTTGATACTTTATAGTATGATAAAATGCCAGAATGAACCCCGTCACCCCTGGGCCAGGCGGAGTGCATTCTTTCCTGAGGATGAGGCCACATTTATAGAAAAAAAAGTCCTGTGGTAGCTCTGTTCAGTATTGACGTTAATGCACCTTTTGTTGATGCAGTCGGCCATTCCTGCTGCCAACACAGCTCCACTTTCCTCAATGCTGATTTCTTTACTCACACCTAAAATCAGGTCCCCTCTGCTCACACACACAATCGAAAGCACTTTGCCGTCTGCATTTGTAGCTTCCTCTAAAATGCTTATTTCAGGCAATCAAGAAACAGTTTGTTGCCTGCTAATTACCTCTGACTGCACTGCACATTATGCTTCAGAGGTCAATTACCAACAAAATGAGGGTAAAATTGGCCCCTCAGCTCTAAAGCTCTTCCCACCAATTTTCCTCATGCAGCACTGATGTTGGTTTGACTTCCTGCTTTTTATGTCTGTGTTTATTCTATTTTCCTTTTGTTCACCTGCATAGCTGTTTACTGAAGGTTTGGGGTTACTTATGTCACAAATACATAGGTGGCACAGTGTGTTTGTGTGTCTCCGATGCTGCAATTGTATGCATGTGTTTTGTTAAGGTGGCCCTCGGATCAGGTACAAACAGGCTGATGTTTGAACTGTCGGATTTGCTCAGGTTTATAGCCATGAAGGCAGGTGTTTCCGAGCTGGACCTTGGCTTTGTACACACATATCACATACACGTTGCAGATAAGGGAGAGTAATTTTGCTCTTGTTGAGAGGCAACATTCTTATACCACTTGGTGTATGTGTTTTGTATATACGAGTATTTTCAATTTAGTGTAAACCCTTTGATGTCTTAATTCCCTTTGCATGTGTGTTTGGTGTTATACTGTACGCATTTAAGAGGTTTGTGCGTAACTCTCTGCTGCACAGCATATGTTGGTGTTGAAAGAATACCCATCTGCCACTGAGCCGCTGTACCGCCTCAAAACAATACCTTGTCTCTGGTTTTAATTACAGGTTTGCTGGTGTATGTACCTACATATGACTCATGAAAGTTGAAGTCTTTTGTCCTCCCTCTTATCCAGTGTGAACAATCCATCTGCTGCCTCTCGTCTGTCTTTCTTTCCCCCCTCTTCCGTATTCTCATTTACTCTTGAATCTTTAACTTTGTCTTGCTCTAAATGACCAGCCTACCATTTGTAGTGAAAAGCTTTCACCATGTTGCGTCTTTTCATCCATTAAGGAAAGATTGCGTCCACTTTCTTCAAAACTCATGGCCTACAGAAAACGTAAATCTAGATTGGTAAAAATATTAGTTTGTTCCAAGGTCACGGTCAAAAATTTGTCACGATAAAATTTTAGTAATATTATTCATTTGTTTGTGTCCATTCACTTCTTTAGGACGTTTTGAATACCATCGTCCGCTCCTGCTCGCCCCGCTTCTTCTTTCTTGGTCTACCAGGTTTCACGATGCTGCTTGGAGATTTTATCACCGCTGCTGCCCGTGTCCTTTCTTCTGACTCCAAAGAGGTACAAATAAGTTTTACATTCAGATTTACTTTGAGTATTAATGGTGCACCAAAATATGGATTCAATCAAAGTTTTTCCACACATACTTATAAGTATATAAATCTTATCAATAATTGTCTTTTTGTGTACTAGTTTAGTTCTTCCTCTGTAAGTTATTTTTAGGTCTATTTGACTATATCCATAAACATAAACCACAACATGCTTGAGTAAAACATTGTTTGTCTCCTTTCATGATTTTGTTTTTCATTAATTAATATCACAAACCAAATTTGGCCACATTGTTTTATGACTAATTCAAATTGGAATAAGTAGTTAATGTTATTTTTTGTATGGTTTTGATTGTGTTGATTTAATTTGGTTCTATATTTCTGAATGTGAATTGGAACCGTCTTGTGAAGTGCCTGAATTAAATATGATCAAGGTTAATGTCGAATGCTGGACAGACAACATTCAAGTCACTCTTTTAAAATAAAGATCTGAGGTTAATGGATTATTGCTTTTTATTAATTAAACACGTTTTGAAAGTGTGTAAATTGGTTGATTCACTTTGTTTTTCACTGTTTTTGTCTCTTTTTTTTTTTTTCAAAATCTACCGATAGCATAAAAAAGCATTAGGAGGAGATATAAGGAATGCTTGAAATGTCTGTCATTTGTATGACTTGGACAAAACTCAAGAATGTAATTTGGGGAAAAACCTTCCAGCATTCTTGCCTTATTGTGCCTGAACGTTGGAGTGAGCAACAATGGCAGAATTTATAACCACAAATTACTTTCCTGTGATTTACTAAAAAATGGAACAAGGTTGTTCTACTGTCTTTGGAAACTAAATCAAAATGTGAAAAAAAAAATCTTAGCTCATGATTGTATTTGTGACAAAAACAGTACTTTATTAGAAACTGAACAAATGCTTCTGATTAATGATACATTGTTAATAAAATAAATCACTAAGCACACATGGCTGTTAATTTCTCCATGGTAAACTAACCCTCTGTCCCGTTTAATGGTCCATGACATAATGTACACCATTTTTATTACTTCAAACAGAGCTATGAAAGTCATGTGACGTTGTGTACACAGACTTGATATGATTTCTGACAATATTTGAAACTATTATCAGAAAAGGTTGCAAAAACAATGCTGTACTGCAGCAATATTGAGATGCTTGAAACTATATTGGCGTTCCTAAATTAGTCCGTCAAACCCCATGTAAATACAAATTAATTTTTAACTTTTCAATGAGCAATCCATTACATTAAAAGGTAATCCAAGGAGATTTCTTTATATTTCTCAAGATTAGTAATAATTTAAGATAACCATGATATTTATAACTTTGACTGCTGATTATAAGGAGTCAGTGGTATGACGAATGGTATTATTCAGCCAACATCTATTTATACTATGGAAATAATAAGCTAACAAAACACAAAAACTAAGTAATATAAAGATTTAAAAAAAAAAATAAAAGCAAGTAAATGCTAAACTACGAATTTAATTTTGAAAATAACATAAATCAAGCTGGTTAAGAACGAGTGCTGCACAACATATTGAAGCACAACTATATTTATATATCAGTGTGTATGCAATATTACAGTCATAAAGGACTATTTGGAGGCAATACTTGGTAGGAAATCATATTCATTTCAAGATCTGAATGCTCATAAAGAGTGGTGGTGCTATTTTGAAATTGTAAAGAAAGAAAATTTAAAGTTAATAGTAATGTCCTTGTTAGTTTCCTATAAATGTGTTGCATTCATGCTGTAAGTTTTCACTTGACCTTTGTTTGTTGAGTGTGTGTGTTCATTTCTGCCAGGCTCCAAGGATAGAGGCTCAGACAATCTTGGGCTCCCTCGTGTGTTTCCCCAACTTGTACCTCCAGATTCCTGTTCTGCACTGTGTGCCTGGCTCTAATGACATCAGTGTAGGCAATGAGGATATCAAGGTGAGTATGCTGAAAACAAAGATGACACTTCAAACCAAAGCCCATCAGTGTAGGATTTTGTAATTGATCTAGCCTTATCTTGGATTTTATCAAACATGAAGCTAGACAGATTCTTGAAAATTCAATTTTATGAAGTCAGACATTAAAAAACATTCTGCATGTGCAACATGTGCTCACATTATTTCTTTATACTGTGTTTCAAAATAGACTTTATCACATTTTAAAAGGTTTTAACATTTGCTTCTGCTACTTGACGTCGACTTACCCTTTCATTACAGTTTGGGGGAAGAACATATGTGTGATTTTTATAAATTTTCTGAAGTTGAACTTACTAAACATACCAAAATTGACAGCTGTAAAGTATTTTGTAACAAAGTGATTGATGTCTTAGCAAGAGATGCAGTTTGTCCTTAAAAATTCTGGACTTGGATAAATAGAGGACAAAGTAGTAATTGGCAGCCCCCACAAAATGTTTACAGCAGATGCTCTTCATTTGCAAGAGACATTTTTAAGAAACCAAAAACATTTTTTTTGTGGGGGGGTGAAAGTGAGCTTACAAATGTTGTACAGATGCCTCATTCTTAGACTTTGGGACCAATTCCCAAACTTTGTAAAGTTCTAAGCTGCTGATTTTTAAGTCAGTACGGCTGCAAGTTTTGCAGTGTAATAACCCACTGCGAAAGCATAGCCTTGTCCCCTGACAATTTTTGTCAAAGTGCAACCTGTGGACAGTGCCAAGGGACACTGAGGGGCAAGTGTGGGGAATGAGCAGAGGGGATTTTACTCAGGAGGAGGGAAAACACTGTTGCCAACTTAGGGCCTTTGTCTCTATAGTTGGTGACTTTTCAGACACATCCAGCCGCTTATAAGCTACTAGTTACATTTTTCTGGTATTGAAGACTTCGACATATAAAACCCCAATTGCAGTAACTGTCTTGACTGAGTGAGGAGCGACTGCTGCCCTAAACCTTTCCACTATAATAAGTACTGCAGTGAATCTCTCACAGTCGTCCTTCAGCAAACCGACTGCAGTCAGAGCAGAGATGAGATCCATTCCACTCAGTGTTCACAATGCAAATGAAACAAATGCTCACAAAGCTGAAGAATCAGATCAATGTTCACTATTCCACAAAAAGTTCAGTTTGAACTGAAGCATAAAGTTTGGAATTCATGCAGGTTATCTCATAAAAGATTGATTTGAAGTTTAACCCTGTAGATTAATCAAGTAAGTGCCTTTGGAATGATTATTTGAGAATTAATTGTGAAATTATTCTTTTTGGTTTTCTGCTCAGAATTATCTGGTTAAAATTCTTCTGGATGCAGCCACAAAAGAATATTGTGAAGGAGCAAGGTAATGCTGGTCTCAATATTTTACCCTAAAGAACTACTGGTAGTTTTTGTTTGTTAGTTTAATAAATGGTAATTATTTTCTACATATCTTTCTAGGTTCATCTCAGTAAATCAGAATGTCATAGAAACATATATAGATTTCTTTCATTCATTTTAAAGAGTAAAACAACATCATAAAATATAGATTAAAAGAGATTAATTACTCACAGAGTGACTTGAAGCATTTATTTTCATAAATAATACTGCAACTAATGACAATCAAAAGTTCTATTTCATTTTGTTTCTGTATTCATACTGGAAAGAGAAATATTTTCTAACTGTAGAAATACTTTATGTATAGATTTGTAAAAAAAACAACAACCTTGTTTCTTCTTAATTAGCATGTGTCGTGTTCTGATTATGCCATCCAGGTGCATTGCTGTATGCAGTCTGGGCCTGTGGGTGTGTGAAGAGCTCACACAAAACAACATTCACCACCAGGTTAAAGATGCCATCAATGTTCTGGGAGTAACACTAAAGGTTTGTAACTATAGAAATAAGTTATGTTCACAAATTGTGAAGCAGAAAGCTTCACTTTTTTAAATTACTTTCATCATTTGCAATTTAATGTATCATATTTCTAGGGGGGGAAAATAACAAAATCAAGATAATTATTGTGTCTTAAATAAATAGGAACATAATAGCTGTTATTTTACAATCTCTATTGGGGCTCGGCTTTAGCAAAAATGAGAGTTGATTGCGTTAAAGGACTGTGGAACAATTTGGACATAGTGAAAGACCGAGGAAAAAAAGTGTTAGAATAAAACATGTCCATGATGTGATGTGACTCATAGGTATATTTTAGAAGAACCCTCTTTTCTCGCTGAGTGAAGAGATCCAGAGAACCAGAGGAGGCTGCCCCTTTTTTCCCCCTCATGGAAAAGGATTTTGGGCGGTGGCGTAATTTCCAGGCTGCTCGCTCTCGGTAGATGTGGGCCAATTTAAGCAGCTACATCTCCCAGCTTCCTGCTCAAGCACCCCCTGAATCCCCCACCCCACCCCTTCTCTAATGGAGCAGTAATCACTCCCCTGTACAACTTGACACACGGACTCAACCAGCCCCAAAATAGAGGGTATAGGCTGGGTGGGGGATCTAGAGGGAAGAGTGGCACTGAGAGTCTCTTTTCTAAAAGCAGGTGCTGAACTCTCAGGGCCCCCTTTTTGTGTTTGGCCATTTCTGTACTCCCCACATTGTCTGCCCTTGTTACATGTTGAGAGGCATTCAGCTGGAAGAAATGGGAAATTCTATTTCTCCACAAAGAATTTCAAATCACTGAAGAAATCCACATTTGAAGGAAAATTGTCAACAGCTCAATTCTTTCCTCCGATGAGTCTGGAGAAAATGAGGCAGGGTGGTGAAGTGAAATGAAATTATGCTGATAATCTGCGCAGTAAGTGAAAAACTAAATTTAAGGAGAATTACGGAGAATTTTGCCCCAGAAAGTGCGTCTTTCAAAAAAAAAACTTTAATTCACCATCTTCAATAAGCCTTGGCTTCCTGCTTCTGTAAGTTTCAGGTATTTGAGTGAGACCTGCTGTAACCAGCATCAAAAAATGAACTTCACAGTGATCATCACAGAGGGCTAACTTTTTGGGAAGTTGGAAAGATGTAAAAGCTTTATAGTATACTGGTCTGTCAATAATTGTTTTGCATAGAAACACGTGTCAAAGATCAAAAGGGGAAATTTCAGCACTCTCCAGTCTTTCTTTACATGGCAAAGTAGCTCACTGCGGTTTTTGTCTATCTTTCTTCAGATTGATGAGTAAAATGTTCTCTTGTCACGACTTTTGATGATTAAACTCCCAGGTAGTCTTTTTGTCTGTGATGAGGTTGTCTTTATCTCTCAGTCTAAGGATTTTTGTATTGATCTTCTGATAAAGTGTGGTCACATTTAGTCTGTCTGATGGTGCTTTGGATGCGCCACGCTCAGTTTCCTCCCGGCGCTTTCCTACCTTGTAAATTATCAATCTGTTCGTGATATGACACTGAGAAAGCGCCTTGTTTTACTTAAAGCAACCAGTTGACTTCTTTCACTTTACTGTTGTTCCAGCAGCACATTTCCTACATGAAGTAATCACAGTTTGGCTGAAACATTGAGGTGAATTGATATATAAAATTGTCCATTCATCTTGGACCTGTATCGCAAATAAATGTTTAAATTTTTAGTGATTTATTTAAATAATTAATTTATATGATAAAATGTCAAAACATAGGATTTAAACCAACTTAGTGCAAAAGTTTTTAACGTACTGTGATTTTTATCCATTCCAAATGGGCTCAAAACTACAACTGAATCCAAGCAAAAACATACAGTCCTACTACTATTTGGTTAATATTTTGTACACTGTTTAGACTGTTTTTGTCACCGTCAACAAATTTTTGATTTGGTCTGCACAACATGTTGCATATTTATTGGTGTCACCGCATCACAAATATCTGCTTGTACAGCATTAAATATTTGCTAACCATATGAATATGTACTTTCAGCCCATCCATACTAACAATACATATCAAATGACGCTTGTTATGTGATACGGTAGAACTGTTCAGTTTTGAAGCAAAATAAGCATATTGCATAACGAGTAAAGCTGATTCTCAAAACATCAGATGTCACCAATGCGACATTTTTACCTTTTACCTTATTATTGAGATGGGCCTAAACATCTTCACTTTTTTCTGCTTGCTGAATTAACTACTCATTATCTGGACTCTTTGTTACAGCTGGAAGACAATTTGTCTTTTTTAGTTCCTAATATCACCTCTTCTTTCTTTTAGTTTGGAAACAAAGTAGTGGCCCAAGTCGCCTGTGACATGTTTCAGCTGCTGATTTCTCACTGGGAACATCTCCAGAGGCTGGATCCAACTCTTCCCAAGAAGATAATTGAGGTATCACACATACGCATATACTGACATGAATAGAAATTTCTATTGTTTGAAAAGGAAGTGGTGAATCAGTCATTTTTTTACTTTTGCATGTAAATACTCCAAATTCAACAATTTCACATTTATTTTCCTGCACAAGTGCGGCTCTGCGTATGAATAGGAGAGCATAACAATAGATGTGTCATCCAATTATTTTTCACCTTGTTTTGTCCCAACACAGATCTTTGTGGCTACAATAGCCTTTTTGTTGCCAAGTGCAGAGCACTCGACAGTGGAAGCAGACAAAAAGGTACATCTATAGATCTAAAGGCCCTTGATCTATCATGTCGGAATGGTGCATTTGCAGAGGAATGTTTCCACTGACGTGATTTGTTATCCTTTTTTTCCTGTACCTTCATCTCTCTAAGGCTTTCCTGTCAGTTTTTTTTTCTTTGTGGTAATGCAGTTTTTATTGATGCTTGTATAGTTGCATCGTAATATTTGTTTAACTAATCAAATTAAATTCAACTGATCTAACAATTAGAATTATTATGAAGAAACATGGAGAAGAATGGATTCTCAGCAAAGACAGGCTGCATTATAACTTATACACTCGTGGAAAACTGTCTGCTTAGAATGCTGTTTCCAAACATGGTAAAGGGAAGTTCAGTGTTCAGTGTGGTAAAGTGCTACACAAGTACACACCATTTACAAAAAGGTTCACATGCAACTGGGATACACAATGCTTTGTGAGGATTGTGAAGCAGCATTTCATAGACTTGTTTTTCAGAGAGACACCTGGCTCCTACTCAATCTTCACAAGTCACAAAAATAGTGGTGCACAGATAAGTCAGCCAGCTGACGAATCATCTCAGGTTTTCCTAATTTTTGGAGTTCAGTGATTGGTCGATCTCTGGAAAGGTCTAGAAATCAACCGCTGTCCTAGCTTGACATTTTTACCCCATCATTATTTTGATTTTGCTTCACTGGCTGAATACATTTATTTAGTTATCAAAGAAAGACACGTTATAATATCAGTTTGGCTTTTAGACAGCTTAACTTCAGGTTGAACTGGACTTTACCCATGGTTCTCAAAAACTCTGAAATGTAGTTCTGTGTTTAGGAATTTTTTACTATCAAAGGTACCAAAGTACAAATTGTGGTGTAAATAATCTGCTTTTAGTCTAAGCAATAGTTCCAAGTGTTGCATATTTTGAGATGAAATGATGGTCATCTAAATGGGTGTAGAATCAAAAACAGGTGTTGGAAATTACTTGACAGCCCCTCCAAATCAGAGACCAATTTTAGCAATTTGTTGTTTTCGCTATTTGTGGATACTACATGCAATAAGATCTTACTATTCAAGCTGATTCACGGGCAATACTTGGTACTAAAATGCTCTGCATGATTAGGATAGAAAGCATCTAAAAAAATCTAGAAAAAAAATATATGTAGAAAGTTGAACCTGTACCATAAAACCAACACCTCTGGATTGATTTGTTTTTCTTTGTTCATCTCACATTCTTGTTTTCAAAAGAGCTAAATTTATCCTTTCAGTATAACAAACACATTAAATTTATTACTGCCATTTTTGTTTTGAAAAGAATTCCGATTAAAAAAACAACCTGATGTTCTAATATACTGAGATTCACTTGTAGATATAACTAAAATACTATGTATCTGTCACTTTAAGATGATGGTTTCGCTGCTACTTTGCTTGTTGGACTGGTGTATGGCTGTTCCCCTGAGTTTGCTGCTAGAACCCATCACCAAGTCGTCTTTGGAGCCCCACTCACCCAGCAAGGCCCCGCTCCTGGACTACATCTACAGGGTGAGCGTTTAAATCCGAATGTTTCCACTTTAAAAAAAATTTATATACATATAATTCTTTTTAGCATGCTCTGGAAGATTCATAACCTTCATTCACAGAGACAGCAGCCTTAACTATACTCCCTTCAGCAGCACAATGCCACATGGGATTGTAGCTTTAATTAGACTCACCTCCACCATGACCTCATAGCCATGCCTCATTTAACATTATTGTGGAATAACCATATAGAAGCGTCCATCGTAGCTGACACCAATGATTGGTATTTGTCATATGTAGAAAACCTTTACAAGTCCACTCTAATCTTGATTTGATTGCTTAAAACATGCAAAATATTCAACATTTAATCTACATATCCCTTTTTATTCCTCCAACTTTTTTTTATTTATGGCCTGACCCTGAGGATGAGGGCCAGGCTTTAGGCACAAATGAATGAGGTATTATTCATTCCCTCCTGTCTGGGCAGATGCGGTCAACGGCAGATCTTTGTAAGGATGTCACCCCTGATAAGAAATGGTCCAATTATTCAAACAGGACCTTTTGTCCAATTGATAAGCTCAGGCTCTAAACGCTTGTCCTGGAGATTTGAATGGAATATGTCTTAATATGAGAGAGACTGCAGCTGCTATGAAAGCAAATACAATTAGGCATGATTGGTCGTCCATCGGCACACAAAAGGCGCGGTCCCTCTGGGTTTCTATCTGAGGTGTGACAATATTAGTGCAATATCAGGACCAAAATCTCTTTACATTTCTATGGGCTTGTTGGCGTCTAATTATTCTGTTTACCAAGCAGAGAATAACCTTGCTAATAGGAAACAACTTCTTTTCTTCCCTTATTTGCTTGTGTCAGTAACAGGGACTGTTATGCCTCCTGTGATTACCAGTTTATATATTTTTCAAAACACAGCTTAAAAAGACACTGCTGGGGGAAAAAAGGGGCAAAAGAAGCTGATTTTGGTGGATGCTCACAGCTTTAAAATGCAACATTGCTCCAGACCTCGGTGGTTCATTGGAGTTGTGCTCAAGCTTCTCCATCTGCTCTCCTCCCTGCCTCAGCAGCCAGCTGCACCACCCTCTGTGTGTGTGTGTCTGTGTGTGCATGTGTGTGTGTGTGCGTGCGTGCGTGCATAAGGAGAAAGACGGCAAGAATATCATATTTGCATTTTTGTTTAAATACATCCTCCCCCTTGTTATTTGATGTGTCTGTATGTACATAGTGTACTCGCATCTCTGCGCAATATGCGCCCCTCTAACTGAGCTATGCTTGTTTATTCTGTGTTACCTTCCAGGAACTGTTGCTATGCGAGGTGCACTCACTTACTTGTCAGGCACAGCCGTGCCCCCCTCCCTCCTTTTTTTTTTTTTTACCTCTCCACTGAGGAAGCTCTTTGGGGCTTTGGTGTAGCAGCTGTTTGGTTCAGGTCTTTTCAGCATCAAGCCGCCAATCCCTCCCCCATGCACTCAGCTTGGTAGAAGCATCCACATACTGTCTACATTGCCCTACACAATACTGTTTCACATGGCAGGGCCAGACTGCCTCTCCAAGCGTCTCTCAGCCAAGTGTACTGAATGGGATTAGCTTTTTTTTTTTTTTTTTTTTTTGCATGGCTTTACTCAACCTGCTCCAGTCTCAATAAGAGGCGCCCTCATCTACATACATTTAGCATACGTTTTGCACCGTCTGATAATTTTTTTATCTATCAGCAAATTTTGCTCTATACAGGTGTTTGTGTGTGTATGTTTGTGGTGAGAGCAGAGCACAGGGATAATGTCTTAATTAAATCAAACAGTGTAAACCTGTCCAATGGCTGTAATCAACTGCCCCAGTGCGCCTTATCTAGTGTTGCCAACGGATGCTCTGCCATCTGTTATGTAGATCGATACACTCACACATCAGAGGAGAAATGGATTAGTGGCAATAAAGACCCTCTTTTCTTCACTCCCCCCAACCCTAAACTCGGCCTCGCCTTATGATGTAAATAGACTGTATATTACCCCTTTTGCACGCTCCAGGATCTTGTCCGTCTCAAACAGGTCTGCAGGAGCATCTCTGCGCAATGTCGCGCCAGGCACAAAGAGATCTTATCTTTACGCATTAGTGTTGAATTTAAGTCTTCAAAGTGCAGCGTGCTCTCATGACACAGAAAAACAAAACAAGCACACTTCGTCTGGACATGATCAACCTGCTTTTCTTTTTTTTTTTTCTTTTTCCCTTCTCTCTCTTCCATCAATCAGGTGCTTCACTGCTGTGTGTCCGGCTCCAACCTGCACACCCAGCAGAGCCACTACCTGCTCAGTCTGTCGGACTTATCCAACGAATATGACCTGATGTTGGGTCAGGTGAAGAGCTTCGAGCCTCCACCATCCCAAATGACCACAGCAGACTTTGGCAACCTGTTGACAGTAGCTGAGGGTAAGGATGCAACAATATGGACCAGTGTGATGTTTCCCACATTGAGTAACATTGAGTACTCAATTGAGTAACATTGAGTAAACATCCTACAGTTTCAGAGCATTAACACAAAAGTACAAAATCGAACTGCACAAAAAAGGAGCGATAACTTTTCATACTTCTACTGAAATAACTTGATCAAAGAATAAAAGATGACAATAATGATAAAAGTAAGCTTTCAGCTTAAATACTATGGATGATATTTGGGGCCACTTTTAGTTACACATTTTACAAGATGGAAAAGTGATTGCAATCAGTAGTGTAAATTAGGTTATCTATTGTTTATTGTATATATTGCAAATGGTTGCTATGTTGCTAGTTGAGAAAGTTAATTTTTAAAATTTTAATTTAATCCATAATGGCCCACAATTGTTAATTTGACATTTATTTTTATTTAAAACTCATTAGATATTAATACTTTATTTCTCTTTTAGTTTTTCTTAAAACAAAAGCCATTTCACACTAGATTGTTTATTTCAACCTGTTGAAATAATCACTTAATACAGTTGATTTTTAGGGTTTTTTTCCATATTGTCATTTATTTTTTCTTTTATGTAGTTCTGTTCATAGAGTAATTAAAATAAATGTTGAATTTAGCTGAATACAACACTGTAAACTTGTAAACTCATTGTATTACTAGCTAATATTAGCTGGCTAATTGGATAGCCTGTCTGCTTGGGTAGTTAGCCTGCAACCTTACAGCAAGAAAGTTTTGTGTTCAAGTTTGCATGTTCTCCCAGTGCATGGTTGAGTTCTCTCTGGATGCTCTCTGGCTTCTTCCCATAGTTCAAAAACATGACTTTGGATAATTGGTCTCTAAATTATAGGTGTAAGTGTGTGTCTGTGTGCACATGGTTGTTTGTCCTCTGTGTCTCTGTGATGGACTTGCGACTTCTCCAGGGTGCAGCCCGCCTATCACACAGTGTTCGACAGGCACCAGCTCCCCTGCGATTCTGCACAGGACAAGAGTGTATAGACAATGGATGCGTTTCTTTTTGTATTTGAGAAAGGGTGGCAATCGTTTGCTGCATCGTTTGTAGCTCTGCCTTGTTTCTAGTGGATATTGTGCTGTGACAAAACTACAAGCCTCATTATGTAGGCATGGTGCTCTGTGGAAAGGATTTGATCCCGTTCGGTCTTCCCTAGACTCCATTTCAACAAAAGCTTCGATAATGACGAGCACAATCTGTGGAATTAAACATAAAGTTCAATATAATGTAACATAAAATTAATTGTTCCAACAAATACAGAAGTCATCAGGCTAAGTATGCATATTTTTGTGAATACATCAAAGTTCTGAATTTAAGTCATAAATTGATAGTTCCTTGCTCTGAGACTACAAACCATATATTTTAAATGGATTCCAATTAATAAGAGAGGTGATTGGACCATGCTTGTCCATGTTTTTGATGTGAAAAAGAGGGGCGAAGGAACGGCTCACCAATTCTTTATCCTCCATAGAATTGGAGAAAGGTCTGGTCATGTTTACATTAATTTGCAAATGGTAAATGTTAGTGCAAAGGTATGTGTTGGTATGTAAAAACAGAAGCATGGGAGAGTGAAAACCGGCATTTAGTCATTCTTGTCTGTAGCAAATTAGGACAATGCCTGCCCTCTCTACTACAACATTTCCCTTGGAAAAAAAAAGAAAAGAACCAAAAATGGTTACAGGTAAAAGCAAACTCTAAGTAGTCCATCCATTTGGAGCCTCTCCATTAGATGTCAATATCTTATTAAAAGTATGAAAAGAAAATCAGCCATCAGAGGGAATGGAATTTTTGCATTAGTGCCGAGCCGTAAAGAGAAGGCCCATTATGGGGTTTAGATAAAATTGTTGATTTTTTTTTCTCTTCTATTTTTTTCCCTTTTTATGACCTTGTGATTCCATTAGGCAACGTAGTTCTCTCCCTACCTCCTGTCCTCAACTTCTAAAAGTCATCAAAGCCCAGATACAAAGTGCCAATGTGAACTGAAACAATGTAAAAGAAATATTCTAGAAATAAGATGCTTTTGTCTGTAAAATTTCACCACACGTCTGCGTTTTGGTGCACTGCAGCACGGAGTCTTGGTAGAAATAACAAAACACTATCAAAAGGGCAAACCAAAGAGTGCCGGCCGGCCTAGTTATATTCATGCCCTCACCTCATATTGATCAAGTCACATCAAAGGGCCAGCACATCTCTAATGCAGCTTGGCTGCTCTCTAAAGAGCTTTCTCCACTTTGATGAGGGATGATGGTATTGATAGCACTGTCACAATGCAAAAGTACATCTTCTTGTTTTTTCCCCACATCACTGCAGAATAAAGCGCTGCATGCCTTTCACTTGGGGAGCAAAAAACCCTGCATATTTACATAAATGCAATCCACAGAGCAGAGTTCTATTCAGCGGCCTGTAAAGATGCTCATTCTCATTAGCACCTGGCTGGTCTCAATGCTCATCTATTGTAGGAAGACTCAATGGGCTTTTCAGACTTGTCTCTTATGATTAGATTCTGCCTACTTAGAGGTGCGCTGGCCAAGCTATTGTGAGAAATAAATAAAACACCACCTTTTAGTGATCATAAATGAGATTTGGCTTTGTGTAAAAGGAGCTAATAGAGATGATGGCATGTCTGCACACAAATGTTGAGCTTTTTAAATTCTGCATTGAATGTAATATGTTATAAAGCAGCCAGTGTCCGATTAGAGTTCTCTAATGTGTTTTTCCTTCAGCTAATATCTTAGTATTTTAAACCTTTTTTTTTTGTTTTGTTTTGTTTTTTTCTCCTGTCAGAGAAGCGCCGTCGAAACATGGAGCTCATCCCTTTGACGGCGCGGATGGTCATGACTCATCTGGTGAACCATCTTGGCCACCATCCCCTCAGCGGTGGCCCGGCTCTCCTTCACAGCCTTGTGAGCGAAAACCACGACAACCCGTATGTGGAGTCGTCCGAGCTGTCCTCTGAGGTCTTTAAAAGCCCCAACCTGCAGCTGTTCGTCTTCAACGACAGCACGCTGGTGTCCTACCTTCAGATCCCAGCCGAGGCGCCCACCGCAGGTCAACCCCCGCACCCTTCCTCCCAAGTTCGCATCATCGTCCGAGACATTTCAGGAAAGTACTCTTGGGATGGAACGATTCTGTACTGCACTGCGCAGGAGGACCCTGATGTGGGTCCTTTCCATCCAGCCGACCCGCCTCTTTCAAAAACCTCCAATACACACGGCAGAAACCAGCCAACCTCTCCGCTGAAAGGACATTACAAAACTCCCAGCTCTGTCTCAGACTCCCTCTCTAACTTCTGTGAAGAGGACGAGGTCGATGTGCTGGATAAGCTTTTGGAGGAGCTTAGCCACAGCAGTCCAGAATGCCTCCCTCAGCCACGGCTCCGGCTCAATCAGCCAGCCCCGTCACCTCATGGCATGAACCTGGAACAAGAGAACGCTATACTGGAGGCCATTCTCCGTCAGACTCAGCAGGAGGAGGAGCAAGTCAGGAAGTGGGATGCCGATGTGAGCTTTCGGGCTGCCTGCCAGAGGGAACCCTCCCACCAGGAACCAAAAGCTCCTTTCTATTTCTGCAGACTGCTTCTTAATGATCTGGGCATGAACTCATGGGATCGCAGGTATTAAATGAAACCGGCTACAGTTATATGTAGAGATGTGCCAATGAATCAGACAGAGATCAATCAATCAGACAAGCTGTTTTTCTGTAGGGACAGTTTGATTATTATTAGGATAATTGGGAGTTTTTAGAACTAGTCAATAGTCTCCTAAACTTTACTTAAAATTATGCTGGCTGAGGCGCTGTCGGGTGCTGAAGTTATATTTGCATATTGTCCATCTGGGTTTCTCAGTGAGAATATGTTGGCTTCAGTTGTTTTACTGGCTTCATGTCCTACTTATGGACCCTCCTTTTACACACTGAATGATGTTATAGTTATGTTTTTATAAAGATGTTTCCAAAGGATTCACTTGTGAAGCACAGCTGTACTAACTCAGCTGTTGGCTTGTTAGTTAAAGAGAGAGTAAAACTAAAGCCATATTGGAGTCTGCTGGGTCTTAATCTCCTCTCCGCAGGGTAAAGGTGCCCAGCTGTTTTCATCAGCGTCTACAAAGCCACATCTTTCCAGTGCTGCCCCGTAAATTAAAAGCTTACACCTCTTAATAGTGATGGTGCAACAGGCACACAGCAAATAGGAGATTGTGTTTTGCACCTGTGCCTTTTTTTTTTTTAGTTAACTAAATCAGCACCTGAACTTTCTCCTGAAACTTATTTGCATACAATCACTGCCTGTTAGTTGTTGGCAACTTGATAGATGGATGAATTGTGATTTTTTTTTTTTCTCTATTAAAAAAACTCACCTTGAATTTTTTTTTTTTTTCAAACAGAAAAAGCTTCCACTTGCTGAAGAAAAACTCTAAACTTCTAAGAGAGCTGAAGAACTTGGACTCCAGGCAGTGGTAAGTTGTTTTTTATTTGCTGTCTACAGCAGAAATTAGATTAAATTACTCTAGGTTTTGCTTGAGATACCAGTGAAAACAATTGTCTGTAATTTAGTGCCCTTTTTGTCTATCATCAAACTACTGCTGCAATTCCTGTTTTAGCCTGAGTGAAAGCAGCATAATATTGCCCCCCTGTTTGTAACACCATTATTTTCCTCATGCAAGCCCCAACTAACCACAACTGTGAAAATCTCTTACCATCTCTCTTGTGTCTCTTCTCCCAGTCAATACAAACTTGCCACACTACCGATGATGACAAGAGTGTATTGAAGAAAATCCACAGAATTGAAGCTTATTTTCGCCGATGTACCAGATTGTTAGGACAATAACAGTTTGTGCACAAGCATGCAAAGTGCCCCAAAACCTAGCGTAGAGCAATGCACTGCCATGGCAACAGGGGAAATGCAGAGTTTGCTGCAGTTCTTTCAAAAATCAAATAAAGAGAGGAGAAATTTTGTAGAAATTTGGCAAATGTTCTTTTTTCTTCATTTTCTTTAGTTTTGCTTAGTTTATCAATTTGACTACAGGATATTTTCTGACCTCTAATTTTCTCTACTTTTTATGTTATTCTGTAGCCGAGAGACACACAAAATTGCTGTGTTCTACATCAGAGAAGGCCAGGAAGACAAGTGCTCCATCTTGTCAAACTACGCAGGCAGTCAGGCCTATGAAGACTTCGTATCTGGACTGGGATGGGAGGTGGGAAGACCTACAGTTCTTTTATTCTTTTTTTTTTTTTTTTTACAGTGAATTGTCTATATTCCAGTTTGTTGTGAAGCTTTGACATGCTGATAAAAATTTGTTGCGGATTCAGATTTTTCCTAAAATGTAACAGTGAAAAGGATTTTTCTGTAGCCTTCCTGCCATGAGTGGTTATTAAGATGTGACTTAACACCATATATTAGAGAGAGCATTCACTGTAATACTGGGTTTTAATAATACTTTAAACTTTGAAATAATTATGGAGCTTAGTATCTGCTATTAGCAATTGGATCTGGCAGAATTTCTAAAAGAGCATGCTGTATGTCGAACAGCAAAGGGAATTAAACAAAGCAACTTTAGGCAGATTCCCAAAATTGGGTTCCTGATGTTTTCTTCATAAGAAGTGAACTTTGCAGAACCTTTTTATTTTTGTAGGCATTTTCTTGTCATTGTGGTAAATCTAAACAGAGCCGTTCATGTCAGATATTTCCCACTTTGCCAGTCAATGCTGTATGCAGGAAACATGGAAAATGAAAATAAAAAAAAGCTAATAATAAAATAAAAGTAAATACAGCTCTCTGCCAACTGCACAAAGTAATTAAAGACAATGAGCTCAAATTAACAGCATTATTCTTAAATTGTTTCATAACACAGAAAATGACTGCCTTGGGTATGTGACTTCAAATGTTCTCCTAGCTAGAGGCTTTAATTAATGGTTTAATTGTGAGTCGTAATCTCAGGTAATGAAATGAAGAAGCAAACTATTGAAGGTGCTCTGAAAAATGTTTGATAAAAGTCACCATGTAGGTTAATGCCCTGTTTATACAGAGACATGATCTGTAGTTGGACGGTTCCTACCTGTTGGTAGAAGAAAGTGTGCATCCATAAGTTTGCACAACTTTTCTGAACCGACCCATTTTCACGAGAAGTGTAACGTTTTTATTGTCCTTTAAAACTTTCCTGTATTACTTAGAAACCTTAAAGACCTGACTTTAACATTAAAATTTCACCATAGAAAATATTTTCTTGAGATAAAAAAAATAACTTTATAGATACATTTCAGCTTAACTTTATGTCTTTTGACTCCTGTCACCTGAAGAGAGTTGCTGTCAGCTTCAACCAGCAGCAGTCAAATTACGTATTTGCTGATTGGGAAAGATCAGATATTTAAGTTTCCAACCAGTACTGATAAAACTGAAAACCATCTGATTCTCCTCACAAACCCTTTCTCACTACATCTCTGCTGAACCTAAAAGAACATCTCCAGACTACAGCAAATTATACACTCAGCTGTATTCCTCAGGTGGACCTGGCTACACACTGCGGTTTTATGGGAGGACTCCAAAGGAATGGCAGCACAGGTCTAACAGCTCCCTATTACGCTACCTCCACTGTAGAAGTCATATTCCATGTATCCACGCGGATGCCGTCTGATTCTGATGACTGTCTCACCAAGAAGGTAAAAAAAAATCTTGTTAGCTCATCTAACACCCTGTAGAAATGTGGACTATAATTCTTCTTTAAAAGGTTTTACTTACCTGAGTGCATAAAGACACTTGTGTAAAGCTTCTTTATACATTAGATGCGGTGAAATGGCTCCACAGTCATGCCTGCCCAGAGCCGTGTGTTGTGTAGCCTCCACTTCTGTGTTAAGCTGTGATCAGGAGGTGTGACTCCAAAGTACGGGCATTGATTAGTGACCCTGGTCAGGAAGGCCTGAGGAGTAGAGAATCGCAGGCGCGTGAGTGAAGAGAGGGCATGTGCCGCTGTGGTAATGACTATGATTCTGCCAGCCCCTGCCCCCCTCCCTGCGTGCTGTGACCAGGGCCTGGATTCAGCCATTAGCTCTCCCTGCTAGGGCAGGCGCCGGCCGGATGCCGGCAGGATCCTTTTATCCAATTCCTGCTGCCGCCACAGGAGCAATCGATTGGGTTCTGCTGTGGGATTCTAAGCTCTAGTGCAGCGGTAGCAGTTAGCACGGAGAAATGAGCCGCAAGGCCCCTGCCCGCACTGCCAATCTTCTCATACAGTACCCTGCTGGGAAGGGAAATTCATCAGGCTCTCCTCATATCCAACCACAATACCACTCTCAGACTTTCTCCCTCTTGTGTATTTTTTTTTTTAAAAATGGTACACTACTCATTCCAAACATGCGCTAAAGTTTCTCGTACAGCCGCTGAAAATTAGAGTAGAGTTTGAAGGAAGAGTTTCTCCTGTCCTCACCAAAGTGAGACGCTGGAGGGTGGTGTTATCCCATCACCATACATTTCACCAGAAACTTCTGTAATTGCTCTGGCTCACCTTGCTCAGATCCCCACACCAACCACAAGTCTGACAAAAAAAAAATTGGCAGACTGGCTGTTGGTGCAAATGCATAAAAAAAAATAGACAGGAGGGAGAAGAAGAATTGGAATGAGAAACAGGCTTTGTCTCTGTCCAAGTAGGATGTTTCTCTGTCAATTTAAAAATAACACTTAGTCCAGCAGTCACCCACTTTACTGGCTGTAACCATAGAAGCATACCATGGGGAGATACGGGTGGGGTAGCTCTGGCTGAGCAGATTTGTCTTTTTGAAGATGATAGAAGGGGGGGGCAGACAATCCTGAAAAGGAAAAAATAAACAGAAGAGAACCACAAATTCCTGAATCCAATTGTGGGTTTTAGTGCAGTGCAGGCTGCAGCAGTAGCAGCTGGCTTCAGTAATGGGGTTATGGAAACGACCTGCAGGGTTGGGGTCAGGCCATGTAGTTCTTATGTGCATGTGTGTGAAAGGGAGCGAGATAGACGGGTGCCTTAGCTATCACACTCACCCCCCCAGGCACTACAGCTTAACTAGGCTGCTGCAGGTTGTTTTTATAAGGAGCCTCTTTTGTTCTGGAGTCCTCTGGTTTTCTGTTTCCATGTGTGTGAAGCCCAGTGGTTGGATGGGAGGTCAAAGAGGGATAATTGGACAAGAGCCTTTGACTCGAATCACATTTTATTAAAGAAGTCTCAAACATTTGGATGTGATTAACAGAGGGGTAAATAGATTTGTGCAGAAGATGATTTACTAGAGCATAAGCATCCTCATTAAACTTGTCATTCAACTCATCCAAATGCTAATATCTTAACCCAAATTAACATCCCAGTGTTAATTGTCTCCTGCAAATGCATATTCAACATTTTCTCTGAAATTGTCCCAGTGACTGACCCGGCTGGTACCTGCTGATCCTTGGACAGACAGACTGAACTGCCGAGCTTCAGTAATCAGCATGCCGTGGATTTGTTTAAGATTACCGTATTACCATAATTAAGGGCTTATAATAGAATGTGCTAATTGCATTTTTTGTTGGCAAGGGCATGTTTCTTAATGGCTCATTAGGCCAACAGTACATTGGCAGATGTTTTCTTCTGAGTGGAGGCTCACTTCTCAGTGTCCTCGATAGAAATCGGAAGGGGGAATGAGAAAGGGTGCTTGGTCACTGGATTAGCAGCTGACTCATTAAACTTTTTCACATTTTGTCACCTATGTCCAATAACGTCATTGTATTTCATCGGGATTTTGTTTAAGATAGACCAATACTAAGAAGTGCTGTCAAGTGAAAGGAACAGAATATGTGATTTTCACATTTTTTTATTAATGGAAGACCAAAGTTGAAACTCTGTAGGCTCTTAAAGGTTGTCTTTGAGTATTTCTCTGTGAGAGGCTCAACTGTAAAAAAATCTATTTTTTTACCAGTTAGAGAGCATTCCCACAGCATGATACGACCACCACCACGTTCGACGATGGTCTTTTAAAGATTGGGTTATTATTGCGCACTCCTCCAGAGTTACATGGGCCTCTTAACGTTTTCTCTGGCTAGAGCTCTTCTTGCCCAGACTCAGGCATACATTTGTGTTATTTTTGGCTAATGCCCTTTGAGATGCTCAGAGCTTTGAGTAATGTTTTATAACTTAACCCAATGTTCAACTTCTCCACAATTTTCTCTGAATTGAAATGACACTCAAGTGGATTTGATGTGAGGAACGTTGGTTCCATTTGATTTTTTTAGAGGTATTGGAATAAAGGGTCCAGTGTTTTATTTGTTAAATATTTCCTAAACCTTACATTCTTTTTCTTTCATTTCACATGTATGCACTGTTTTATGTGGGCCTGTAGCATGAAATTCAGACAAAGATTTTGACATTTGTGATAGTAAAGTGACAAAACGTGTAATAATTCAAAGGGTGGGAATACTGTGGCAAGGTGCCATAGTTAATATTAACCTGTAAGCGAAGATAATGCGACTTTGTTCACCTGTTTGCCTTCAGAAAAGGGGGGGACCTGTTTACCTTTTATAAACTACTGTCAACCTATTTCCTGTCATTTAAGAGCGTCTTCTTGTCCTGCCCAGTTTCATTTGTGTTTATGAATAGAGTGGAAATGGGAAGCAATTTAAGCTCTGATGGGGAAGGTTAATTGGATTTGAATTACTTTGGTTTTAAAAAGTGCAATTTTGTCTGTTTTGTGTTTGCTATTTGAATTTGTAATGAAAAATCTATAAAAAGAGGCAAATCCAGGACCTCAACCCCAGTGTTAACAATCATTTATTTTTTTAACAAACTTTGTGATTTCCCTAACACCTGCTTATTGCAGTGATAAAAGATAGTTCACTTTTTTTGGGACACCTTTCAAGTAAATATTCTTTATTATCTCTTATTGCCTTGTTTTTTTCCCCTCAGCTCTAGTTTTCTCTTCTGGTCTCTAGAGGTAATACAAGACAGACTAGCAAAACAGTCTTTTGCAATAATCCGCCTAAATTTGTCGTCTTTCCTTCATCACCGTAACAGTGGAAATAACATGCACTACCAAGGCTCTTGATTAGAATGATTTTTGTGTTTATTTGGCAGCTGCGTCACTTGGGCAACGATGAGGTGCACATCGTGTGGTCCGAGCACACCAGGGACTACCGTTGTGGCATCATCCCAACTGACTTTGGAGACGTGCTCATTATCATCTACCCAATGAAGAATCACATGTATTTCATCCAGATCATTAAGAAGCCTCAGGTAAATATTTATAGATATTGTAACGTAATTGTAAATCTTTTTTTTTTTCTCCTGTGGTAGAGCTTTTTAATCGTCACTTTAAGGCACCGGAGTCAAGTCCAGTGATCCATTGTTGGTCCAAACACCGTGAATTAGCTGACTGAATTACGTCCTCAGCATTCGTTCAAGTTCCACACAGTCGTGCTAATTATACAATTATTTGATTCAGGTGTGTTGAGACGGAGACGCATCTGAAAGTTGCAGAACCCGGCACTTCAGTGAGTGGTGGTCGTGTCGTGCTGTGAGTGGAGTTTGAAACCAGTGTTACAGAGAGCAATTTAAGGATGGCATCATGTTAAACTGCAGGGTTCAATTTTTATCAGAGTGAATTTAAATTCAGTCAAATAATCACACTTTAAGAGAGAATTGCTTTTAACAATCAGTACAACCATAGACTCTCCATCTGACTGTAATTGGTATCTTTTGACTGGGAGTGGGGTAGGAGAAGGACCACAGGGGAGGAAACTCAATTTTTATTTTTTTAATTTTGGGCTTGTCGCATATAATAAAAAGAACATAGTGACAGTCGTAGCAAATACAAATAAAAAACATTTATAAAAGTTACCTTCTGCAGCTTTGAGTTGTTACACTCCTTGTTTAACTTATGTTGAGGCTTTTTACTCGTCTATACCAATAAAATGTTTAGTACTTCTTTGGAATGTTTCATATAAAAAGGGAGAAACAGTACAGATTGTGAATTTAAAGCTTTTTTTTGTCCCCCTGGAATTTCAGGACAATCTCTGTTGCTCTAACACAAGTTCATAAGGGTTTCACAGGTTAAAACACTTTAACCTGTGAAACTTAGTATTATCTTCCTTAACTTAATTCATTCCGATAGGACTTTCAAAGAGCAGAAATGGGGCTGAGCAGGCCTCATCACTCAGGCAGGCAGAGAGCAGCAGGGATCATGACAGGTTCTTTTTAACTGTTCACTCACTGAAAGTATCTGCAAAGATACACTGGCACTTAGATTGTGGGGAAAACCCCACGTTTGTCCATTCAAATCTAGAAATGAACACATTCTACAATATACTGTATGTCCAATTATGCAATTTTCCAAACCACTGACTGAGTCTGGATTGACTTGTCATATGATCTGGACTGTCAGAGTTTGAGAGAGTGTTATAGTCTGGTTATTGCGGTACTTTTTTTCTTTTTGGAGTGAAAGTCACATATTTTAGTCTGTGATTAGTTGGCTCAATCAACCTCTTCAAATAAAATTGATGAATAGAAATGATTAATCCACAATAAGCAAATGCCCAAAAAGCTGCGATTCTAAATACTGTTTTTGAACATTTAGGTGGTGGAGTCAGTAAAAACCTACTGGTATCCTGGTAAACACCAAGCCGTATTTAGTTGAGAGAAGGTTTTGCTTTTCCACATGCTGGTTCGCAGTTGAAGCTTTCTGAGACACTTAATGGATAAGATCCATCATCAAACATCCAAACGTCCCCTCCTGTGACAAGCCAAATTGTACACCATAAAGTCTTCAACTGTGTTCAGACAGCACAGTGCTGTTTTAATATATTGTCTCTGTTTATGTGGTAATGCAATCTCTTCCCTGTATTTCCTGTTTTTTTTTTCTTGTGAATTTTTAAAAGATGTTTCTGCTTTCTGTTTTCTGTCTGAAGGCTTTCAGTCCTCTTCTCCTCCAGCAGTGCATTATTACCCACACTGTGGGTATGTGCTCTCAGAGGTGGTTACTACCCTTTGTTGGTTAGCTTTCATCTTGGTTACTTTGCAGTGCTGCACTCAATGTGTGGCCTCTCAGAGGGCAGTGAAATGTCTAAACTCCTTAAGCCACTGATGACGACTTTTAGATGGTCAAAAATATCTATTTACACTCTTTTTGCACGAGTATTTTTTTTATATTTGTGGGATGTTATGAATAAAAGAAATTAATGATTGCATCTAAAATAAATCTTTTTTTTCTTCTTCTTTTGAGCAACATCTCCATAAAAAATGTTCTTTAATTCAACTGGACTCTTACAGTGTCTGAACTGCCAAGTTGAACTTTTCAGGAACCCTTTCACATTCGCGTCAACTTCCAGGTCAATGACTATTGAGCTCTGGTGATTAAGGGCCCCTTCCAATATGCATGAACAGACGCGTGTACAACCCCCACACACACACGCACACACTCAGGCTGTTGCTAAAATTCATATTGCTCCTTTTGTATTTGTCCAGCAGCTCAATATGAGGGCATTGTATAGCATTGATTGTCATTTTAATTTCATTTACCTAACATTGATTCGCATTAGATATGTGTAGTTGTCATGCAAAGTTAGGAAAAATTCAATTTCAACTTGAACCTTTTGCCCTAAACAGATGGAGCAACCGTTTGGAAGAAATATCCATGAAGATTTTTAATTCAAGAATCTCCTGCAGTGCTGCGAAAAAGGATTTGCTCCATAACAGATTTGTTTAAAATTTAGTTTTTGGGTTGTTTGTTTCACTCTCATTGTTTCAAATTATATTATTTAATATGTAGGTAAATGCACACACCTGAAAAAACTAATTGCCCACCTGCTAAAATAATTATCTGACAGTAACGCACATTTTTTATATGACTAGCCACACCCCAACCTGTTTACTGCCAGACCAGAAGAGCAAAGAAACCCCTTAAACAGAACCTGTGTGATCACACGGAGTAGACATGCGTTTGTCTGTGATGGGTTAAAAAGATATTTTGATGCCCTTGGGGCTCCAGTGAATTACATTGAATCTAAGCACTGGACAGCATTGCTATGTTCTGAAGCAAACCATCAAGTCAATCTCTGATAGCCTAAACAATAAAAAAAAACAATAGGAACATGGTGGTCCAGTCAAAGTCCAAACTTGAAACTGATTGACATTACAATTAATAGCTCATTCAAGACAATTTTGCAAAACACAAAAAAGTCTGACAAAATTCCTTCACAATGGCATAAAAGACTAATTGTGAGTTATCCTGAGCCTGAACACTGGATGGCACTTATTGCAGTCAGAGGTGGCGTGACCTGTTATTGGGATTAAGGGGCAATTAGTTTGCTAAATTGGAAGCTTTAGTTGGTTTGGATAGATTTTCTTTTGTTTGTTTTACCAAAATAAAAGACATTTTTGGTCTTTTTTTTCATTGTGTGGCAAAAAAGCACTGCATAAATAATCATTCGACTCTGATTATAATTTTTTCTTCTTTTAATTCTTATGTATTTGTTGTTTTTCTCTCTGAAACTCTTTAGGTTCCTTTCTTTGGACCTCTGTTTAATGGCGCCATCGTCACCGGGTCACTGTTGCCAAGTTTGGTACGAGCCACTTGTATCAATGCCAGCAGAGCTGTCAAGTCCCGGCTGACTCTCTACCAGAGCTTGTATCCTTTACACCTCCACCGTGTCTTCTTCACCATCTCACATAACAACAGATTATCACTTGAATGCTTTAGTGTAAAAAAAAAAAAAGATCAGCAATTGAGGTAAAACTTTCCAAAGCTTCAGTTTATAGTGAAATTAAAACCCCTTCTGGGTAAATTCATTGAGACATGTGGCGTGCATGTCGTGTTAGCCAGTGTACACAGCTGAGTGCTGACAGCGATCTTTATGAGCTGCCTTATTTACATATAACTATTAGGTTGGGCTGTTTCGCAGCCTGGAGCAAAATGGGAGGTTTGTAGGGCTGTTTTGGGTTGGAGCAGAGATAATGTGTCATCATCTATCACTACCATTATATGGACGAAAAAGAGAGCCAAAATAAAAGCGCCATGAGCAAATACATGTAAGTGCGTTCAGACACACACGCCTGCGTCCCTCCACCCATCCAACAGTGTGCCGTTAAGAGCCTGACTCCAGCTGTAGTTGTCAGTTGGTTTAAAGAGAGTGTAATTACCAGTGGAGATAAATTAGCATGTGAATACCGGCAGCATGGAGTTGTTGGGGGTGCGGGGTGAGATGGGAGGGCAGAATCGGGATGGCCCCTTGAGGCAGAAACCCGATCTCCTCCAACGCCCTTGCTCCTCCTCGGACTAACATGTACAGCACCTTCTCACCGCAGCGTCTCAGTCCCGCTGGTAGTTGCTATAGAAACCTCCCCAAAGGAGTGTTCAGTTTGGAAGGAAGTCTTGTATTTGTGTTTTCAGGTGCCACGTACTTGTTGTTTTTAAAACTTTCCTTTCGTCATACTCGTGCATCAACCACCGTCTGTCCCAAATCAAGCTGAGACACACGCCGCGTTGCCTGTGTGTAAGTATGCATCCATCTGTGTGCGTTTCACAATGCATCGCATCGCCCGACCCCCCCCCCCCCCCCCCAACCCAGTATCAGGCTGTGTCTGTGTGTCCCCTGGGGCATCCTGAGTGACAGATGTCTGTTACCCAACGCCAAGTGAATTAGCCCAGTGTGACTGTCTGTGCCAGAGCTGAGGGGGAACAGAGGTGGTGGGGCCATTGCCGGCCTGTGTGAGCCTTAGGGAGGTTGCGGTATGGGGGTGGTGGGAGTCGATGGAGAGAGGGTCGAGTAACAGGCCTGTGTTGAGTCGCACAGCTTCACCTGGCATTCCTTAGCAGCGGAGCAATAAGCACAAAGGAGCGATCTATGGGAGGAGATAAGCGCTGCCTCTGGAGGTCTGGCACTGATAGGCAGCCAGACCTCACACTGTCCAAGAGGAGATGAGCAAGTGAGCCAGGCAAAGCACACTGCCAATATCTGTAGGTCTGATGTTTGTATGTTGAATGCGAGTTCTTGTCAGGATAGTGAAGTAGCAAAATCTGTTATGTTTTTTAAAGCTATATATTAACAAATTTTAGGGTAGTTGAGGTTCTTTCATGTGTTGATTGTTCAACAGTGGCAGTAGGAACTGGAAATGCTGTTTCAAGTTTTGCTTTGAGCCGTCTTCAACACTGGATGTGCACGTTCAACGTTGGGTGTGCATTGCTCTGGTTTTATTTCCCCGTTCATCGCATTGGTTCGTTTTGCTTCTTTAGATATGCAGAGCTTTATCTTTAACAAGTCAAAGCAACAACTTGTGTCTTTTTTTTTTCTCTGAAGGATGTGTGTGTGTTTTCCTTTTCCTGTGCAAGAAGAAAATCCTCATCCTTAGTTTACCCCTCCACAATGCCTTAACAATCCACAGCCTGCTCTCTGCCTGTGAGGCCACTCTCCAAGGTAATTAGAGAATATTTCTTCAAAGAGGAGCTATATGACCCCTGTGTGTCCAGATAAAAGGCCAGTGTGGCTCAGCAGCCCCCTCTCTCGCTCCGTCACAAGGCTCAAGAGGACTCCAGCAGTCCGCTGCAACGCTCCCAGAATCTCTCAAGCTAATAAGATTTGATATTAAAAAATGTCCACCAGCAACATTGCAGGAAAATACACACGGACAGGCAACAATGTTTTTCAGTAGGATACCACCTTGTAATATCTTTCCCCATTATGTCCTGTTTCCATCCATCTCCCCTTTTCCTCTCTCCTGCTGATTTGTTAAATCTGACCTGCTCAATCCACTTTTTTATGAGCTCCACAGCTGTTAGTTGCACTTTTCTTGCACATTTTGTCTCAGCGTCCTCTGTCAGGACACTGCATCGGCCTCAAACTAATAAGAATCTTATCACAAGCCTTTTACAAACAACTCATCATGGATAATTTATTATTTATGTATGTCTGATAGAAAATGTCTGGCTTTGTGGTCAGAACATCCCATCTGCAGCTTGTCTATCCTTCACAGCGGCTTTGTCAACACCGGTGACCACAAAATGTTTTTCTTTTTTTTTTAAACCACAGTTTTTTATTGAGTAATTTCTGCACTTGTGTATTCTGGGTTCCTCACAGTCCTGAAAGGATTGGAAAAGCATATTATTTGCTTTCAGCGTTTTTAAGGTCTGAATCAGTAGGGAAAGAATTACAACCACTTCCAGAATATTTCACTTGAGAAGCGGCTATGATGAAGATCAGCACCTCTAAAACCAAGACCCCGGTCTTGAGCTGGAAAAGGGTAGAGTGCCATCTCCAGGTCGAGGACAAAGTGCTGCCCTAATTGGATGAGTTTAAGTATCTCAGGTTTTGATACTGAGGAGAGACCCAGATGAGGACCCAGGCCACTCCGGAGGGACTACATTTCTAAACTTGAAATGGCTTGGGATTTCCCCGGAGGAACTGGCCCAAGTGACTGGGGAGAATGAAGTCTGGACTCCTCTGCTTAGGCTGCTGACCCCAGAAGATGGATGGCTGAACCACTGAGTGCTATGTGCAAAGCCCCTAGAGTTGCATTAGCTTTTTCTTCTGTTTAACTTAAGACAAAAACAGTAAAATAGTCAGATTTCCTGTCAAAAACAATCAATGGATGTCTTTCATCAACATTTCTGATATGGTGGAAAAGGTCCTGACAAAGTCGAACCATGTCTCTTTTTTTAGACCAATACATTTTTAGATTAACAGTTAAACACTGAGACTTATAGCATTACATATTTTAAATCCACATATGGCCACATCCCAATGAAATAGAATGTAATAGAAAAGTTATTCAAAGCAAAAACTACAGATTTGTTAAATCCAGAGGGATATAAATCTATTCTAAGCATTTCTTTCTGTTGAGCTCATTTTCTTTTAAATTTGGCATATTTTAAAAACAATAGATGATTTTTTTTAAGTAGAAATGCCAGCTTACTGAGAAGTAAGCCTGTGTGCTGTCATGTGTACACAAAATGCTTTTCGGGACAGTACATGAAATATAATTCGATGTGGGATAGAGACGATCATCTGATATATTAAGGAAGGTCTACTTACTTTAGTATTCGTATTAAGTCTCTCGCCTTTTTCTTAGCAATACTCCACAAATTGTTTTTGGAGTTTAGGTCATGTCAATTTGCAAGTCAATGAAGCACAGTGATAAAACGGACATCAAAGCAGGTATTTGCACTTTTGTTATTGTGGAGCAGAGAAAATTCCCACTGGGAAATGAAATAACTGTCTTCTTGAACATTGTGAGCAGAAGGAAGCATGAGGTGCTCTAAAAACCAATGATAGACAACAACACTGACTCTGGACTTGAAGAAACAGCTCCTGCAGATGGCATGGCTCACTCGATCCTGTCTGACTGTAGAAACATCACACTCGACCTCAGTCCTGTCTGTATGTGCTCCTCTTGAAGCCCTGATACCAATGGCATTCAACACCTTGTTCATTTCTCAAAAAAAAATCTTAAATGGTTTTTGCTTCACAATTTTCCCAAGGCTGTTGATAATATTGCATCTTTTTCTACTACACCTTCTCCATTTTTTGGCCAATATACCCCATCGTAGCATTACAGAGCTAAGTTTGTTTCATTTGAAAGCAGACAGTCACAGGATGGCCTCGCTGTCCAATTCCATTTACTGTGTATGAAGGTCGTTCATGCTGTCACTATAGAGTAATCTCCTCATCCAGAGGGTGGGATTCATTTCTTTCTTTGACAAGCACTTGAGTTTGATGCTCCGTCCGTCACTTTTTGTGATAGGGCCATTGTTAAAGATAAAAATGGATCTGTGTGTGTGTGTGCGTGTGTGTGTCAATGTGTGTGTTTGTGAGATGGCAAGTTACTAATAGGTGAGACAATGCAAAACTGACCTTGATTCAGAGACATATCCTCCCTACCGGACAGAATCAATAGCTTTTGCACACTGCTCTCAGTCCCCATCCTCTGTTCTGACACACAAGTAAACACACACACACACACGCAGATCCATCTCCAGGCAGCGATCAATAACCATAATCTGTTTCTGCCCATCGCCAGTCATGCGAGCCAGGCTTTTAGGTGGTGTGTGTGAGGGTGTGTGTGTGTAGCAGAGAGAAGAAGGTTTGATTCTTTCGTTGGAACCCAGAAAGCTGCTGAAGTCTGTCATATTTCCCCCAATAGGCTCACATTAACATATGTGGACATAATTTCAGAGCATTTAAAGTGAAAACATAAAGGATACGATATACTGTGTACACTCCTTTGTGTGTTGATGCTTCATCCCCAGACTCCCATTGTAATTATTAGTGACACATTCTCACAGCCCTTCCTCCAAGTTATTGTCCCACTCTCAGCCCTGTCTCTTGTCTGACCACAACCTTTTTTTTTCTTTTGTATACTGTAAAACTCTTCACCTAGCAGAGATGAAAGTGCTCCCATATGCATGATGGGGTGTCATGAATAGGATCTGCCATGTTAGTGTTGTCTCACATGAATTATTTAGCATTGCTGATAGGTCTAATTTGCCAGCTGTTGTGCCATAACTGTCAGCAGCCTCATAGATAATACTCAGCAGTCTGGATCGCCGTGGTACACGGTGCTTGACTGGGCACAGTGAGACGCCATGCAAGTCATTATATACAGGATTCATGCGAGTGTAACTTGCCAACTTCCTGTTTGTAGGAAACGAAGCTCACTACCTGGAAGTTGCTTTAAAATGTAAGCACATTTCATCACCTGAACTTTACGGAGCGAGTTTATTAAAACTGAGTTATTGCTGAATGAGTGTGTGGGTAGGGGCCCCCGTTTGGACTTGGCAAGTTCTTCTTTGGGCGGTGGCTGGCATTGGCTTTGATAGGGTGGTTGGGAGTTTATGCATTATTTGGAGGGCTACTAAAAGGGGAGGGGTCTGTCTCCCCCTCTGAATGTTTTAACCTAATCCCATTATCAGTGTGTAGCGCACTGCCTCCCATCTCGCTCCCCTCCTTATCCCTGCCCCCTCCCACCTCTCTCTCCAGCTGACCAGCTGTTCCTGCCGGGACTCACGACAATGTCCGATGTGTTCAGATCACTGAGTAAGCCCCCACCCCACACACACACACACACACACACACACACACTTCTTCCAATGCACACACAGATGAACAGAGTGCAGACCATGCACAACCAAAGCAATTGCCAAGCCCATTGCTGGAGCGTAGAAAGGCCTAGAAGGAGGAGGGTGTTAGGGTTGGGGGGGTAGCTTTGGGTGTATGGAGGGGGCAAGCGCAGGCCTGTCAAACCAAGAGCCCTGACTCAGGAGGCAGCCCAGCTCGGATGGCATATGGCGTCTAGCTTCATACAACATGCAAAAGTATTCTCGCCCTTCGTCCCTCTCATCTACCCCCCTTCTCCCTGTCTCCCACTCCCGCTGCTAATGCAAAATGACTCATAGCATTACTCCTTTTTTTTTTTACCCCTCCTCCCCTCCACATTAGTTCCTCCTCCTCTTGCCACCTAGCCCGTAACAAAAGGCGTCCACTGCATGGCACCCACACCCTGAAAAGCCCCGGAGGCCCTGCCCAGCCTGCACTCCAGGGCCTGGGCTTCATGGGGGCCCCCCCTTAAAAACACAGGTAGGGCAGGCGTAGAACCAGACGGCCGACAGCAGGGTCCCAGAGACCCGCCAAGGGTAGCATACACACACACGCACACACGTCTAGTGTCACACTGTTGGGGCAGTTTTGTATTTTGACATTAGGATAAATAAACTAAACTAAACTAACAGTTTTGTTGTTTTAGAACTGCATCTCTAACAATTACAATATCAACTAAAGATTACTCAGTAACTCAGAGATATAGATATACTTTTGCACAGTTCAAGATTTAAAGTAAATTTAACTTAGCTTATAATTCGAACACTTCATATACTGTAATTTCTCTTAAATTTGCAGAGTTTATGATTTTGGCGTAATATTTAGTCACTGAGTTCACCATAACCTAAGATAATGTGTGGAGTATTAGACACATGTGCATGGGTAAGCCTGTTGGTCTGGAAGACTTTTGGAGTTACTTTTCTTGTATTATTAGATATATTGTATATATAAGAGAAGTCACTTTCTGGATTCCTAGAATAATTTAGGACGGTTACTTCTGTTTTATGCAAGTTTTTTAAGAGACTTAAACACTTGAAATTAACCAGCCTTTGAAATAGTTTTGCATATGAAGGAATTGTTAAATCTAGATGGGAAATGTCTATCAAAGTATTGTCCGAACATGAGTTCAAATATTAATATCAACAAAAAAATAAATAAATTCAATGCCCCACCCCTGAGATACTGTAATCCCAGAGTCCCTACTAGACGCCTCAGGGTCCAGTGTGATTGGTTTGTTGTTGCTGTTTCCAGCTCAAGTGTAAAAAACCTGTCCCTCCGCTTTAAGTGATTAGCATCCAGCTAGCCATTCCATCTGTTACCCCTAGCCTTGTTTAATTAATGAACTTTCTTTTTCCACCCCACACCCAGTGAGCGCAGCACTAAAGCAAAAGCTGTTAGTCCTCTCAGGTTATCGTGTTATCCCCCTCTCCGCACCCTCCCAACCCAGTGCATTCCCATTGATTAGTTATGTTTTGTTTTCCCTCTCTTTTGTCTCAAGGTTCTTGAAGGGAGGGTTAATGAGCTTTACTGGCAAGTGGTGGTGCTTGGAATCGGGGGATAAATGGGAATAATATTTTTTTTGTAATAGATTTGGCATTGATTTGAAGCCTCGTGCCACCATGCACCCTTTTGCAAATGTGAAAGATGTGCGATTTTGCACAAATAGCTTGGAGGTGCTTTGTATTTTATCCCGCTTGTCTGTTGTTATTCCTATGGAAAGGCTCTTTAAACAGTCAACTGTGTCACCATTCATCTCCAGACCATCGCAGAAAAACTCTTGTCCCCTTCTCTTGTAACCAGCAAGTAGTCTGTCTTTTTTTCCTTTATGTCCCATCTTCCTAGCGTGTCTCCTACTACAAGGCCAGAAACAGCTCGTTGTCCAGCTAAAGCTGCCCTCTTTTGTTTGTGCGGCCCTTTTTATCCTTGTGCTAATCGCCGTGGTCGTGTGCCTGAGTTGGACCCCATATTTCACGCTCGGCTCTCCTTTGTTTGACACACCACCCCTGATAAGAATCCCAATTCTAGGGCCTCTCTGATATTGAAATCCAGCAGCGGAGTAGAAAGAGCCTTCAATCATCCATTATCTGTGCTCCAGTGATTACTATTCAATCTCACAGGGTCCAGGCTCCTCATCACTGGCCCCAGAGCTGAGGCCGGCCCCTGAAAGAACCCACATCCCTTAACGCCTGTGTCACATTCAAGCATATCCATAGATACTCTCGACGCTGTCGTGAGGCAGCCTCACATTGAATGCTGCTGGGAAATGTCAATGAAATGTCACTCATCTCGCTCCGCTGGAATCTCTTCGTCTCTGATCTAGCACTCCGTTTTGTAAACTCTTTTTTTTTTATGCGTTGTTACATCATCAGGCTCTTCTTTCTAAATAACCAGGACTCTGCTCTTTTATTATAAGACCACATTGCTTTTAATGTTGCAGACTTAATTCATGATGTTAAGAAGGAATTAGTTGACTATTCATAAGTTCCACATTAATGCCTCTTTAAATACTTCAAAGGCACTGTTTGCTTCTCGGCTGGCCTGTGGCTATTGTTTCATGTCAGTGGACGTCCTTGTCCCTCCCAGCATTTGCATTTTTGCACTAAATGGAATTTTTTTGTATTGATGGACAAGCGTTGCAAACAAAGCAATAACAAAAACAAAACATTTAAGTGTGCATCGCTGTGCATTGTTTGCCTCTTCTTACAGAAAGCAGCCTTTGATGTGTTAATTCTGATAGTCTGTCTTTTATTGTCAAGTGGTGGCTGTGGCTGAAAGAGAAGCATTGAGAGATGCCAGCTGAATCTTCCGACGTCCCTCCTCTGCAACAGGCTGTAATAATACTGAGTTTGATGGCGTGCTGGTCATTTTGTTCCTTCGCCATATTTCATCTTTGGTTTTGGTTGATTCATACCAACAGTGCATCAATTCATGCCAACCAGCGGCACATTTCAGGGTCTGTTTCTTTAATGTACCCGTCGGCACCTATGCGGAAATGTAGTTTTCAGAATGAAAAGCAGCCGGTCATTTGGGTATTTTGTTTGTTCAGGGGTAATCATCTATCATATATATTTAGTAAATTGTTTTAAATAGGGACCAGAACCAATAAAAACCAGACATGAGACTAATACTTTAGTATGTAGTATAGTAAGTTTTCTGTAGTGTGCAGAAAAATATATTGTTGACCTCTATTGCTAGCAATAGTTAGCACCAAAACAAATGGAAAATCTCAGTGTTTTCTTACTTGTAACAAGAATCCTCTCAGCTCTGTTGTGATGTTGTTCCCAGTTCCATGTTGACTTTGATTACAAATTGAGTGTAGTATAATTACATGGATCCAAATTTGAAGCAGGAAGTGGCCATATGAACTTATGACATTCGGTCACAGATTGGCAAACCATTGAATTGTTCCAGAGTTGTTTGGCGTCAAAGACAATGTAACAATATAATTCGAGAGCATTTGTTGTGTTTTTTTTTTTGTGTCATTACTGTAAAATTTGACTTTTCTAACTCATGACTTTTAGCCTTTTTTCCCCTCTTATTGCATTTTTCTATATTTCTTATTGGTTTGAAATGCAATATAAGGTTTAGTTTTCCTCTTATTTATTGGTTTATTTTAAGATAACATAACTCAATAGTTTTCTTTAATGTAGTGTGCACATCTTCATTAGTTATGTATAGCTTCTAATTACTATTGATGAGATGCTAGCTCATTTGGGTACAAATCTATAGCTTTTTGTTATTCTAATGATTGTTATTTATCCTCAGATCTCCAAGCCAGGGGGCTTTGGATTTTTCCCCCCCTTTTTTAAGGCTGAAATATCTGGAGCTGCTCTAGCTACGCACACTTGTTTTTGTATCAGGCGGCTGACAAAAATCCAGTGTCCCTCCCCCCACATCATCACCCGTCTGCCTGTATGTATAGTACTTCCCGCTCCTCCATCTGTTTTTGTCCACCCATGAAAAGGTCCTTTATAAGCTGCAGGATGCACAGTTGAGATGCTGTAAGCTATGCTTCACCCAATCAAGACAGCGCAGCAAACGTATGCCGTGAATCCAAAGGGGCCACGGGCCTTATCCCTCCTCCCCCAAGTCCATTTCGATTATGTGGGATCTCTGTCAGAGATCTTCAGTTGAAGAAGTTTTTATAACGGACATTGTCTCCATCATCCATTTTCACTATAAAAGCCTTCAGTCTGAATGGGCCTTCATGCTTGCCCACTGGATGATGGCTGGCTCCTGATTAACCCTGGAGTGACTAGCTAATGTCATTGAAGGAGGGCCACCTGGCTGTGAGACTGTACAGTCAGCTGCCACTGAAGGGCCAGAATAGGGGACGACCAGGTGTTGGGCTGCAGCCCCCCCTAATTGTTGCCATGTAATAGCCTGCTTGACTGCACAATATAGCCCAAGGGCGAGGATTAGGGAAAGGCTGTTGCCAACACAGAAGTCTATTTTCTTCTTTGCCCAAGGTTTTCTGTGTGAGTTTCTTTCTGTGTGCATACACATATACATCTCCCCTCACCGTCCTTGTCCATTAATATACAGACAATGAGACGGTTTGGTACTGCTCCTGCCTTAGTTCCAGTCTTTTATCATCACAAGACGTTGCCTACAAAATGCATCTATGTACACAAGACAGGTGCATCTCAATTAGAATATCATGCAAAAGTGAATTAATTTCAGAAATTTAACTTGGAAAATGAAACGTATAGATCCAATTTCAAAAATAATAACCTCACAGGGAAATTAAGTCCTGTTGTAGCTCATATTATTCAGAGTTCTTCGAATGCTGATAGCTGTAAGCAGAAAGGACTTCCTGTAACTGTCTGTATTACAGTGGTCCTACTCTGCAAAGCAGTTATTCCACAGTTCCCAAAGCAGAACCAGCCTTCTTTTTCTGATTGTTTGGCCTTTTTATGTCTGTTTGAATTGAATTACATTAATAAATTCACTTTTAATATTACAATTTCTAAAGATGCACATATAAAGTGTGCAGTAAAATGTTTTTGTTTCACTACAATAATTATTCCAGAAATATAAGATTCTTAAAATCTTATGAAATATCTCTAACCCTCCAAGAACTAAATCCTCTTAGCACTTACATTTACCACAGATGTGATCATGTGCAGCATAGCGCTGATCATTATCATTCCTACTAAATGCTTGTCATTTTGCATAAGGCCAGACAGCCTAATTGGCACAATAAACCTTCCATAGACGGGAGGGACAGGAGATTTTATGTCAGCAGAGATGTTCGGCATTAATGCATCACTGTTGTTCTGTTGCACATGCCGCAAGCATCATTAAAATTGCAGAAGCTTCTGCTCATTTTGTTTTTAATATTTCATCAGTGCTTGTCTGAGTAATGTTATCGTATGGTTAAAATCAGAGTCATTTGGCATGACCTAGAGTTTGCACTGTACTCTTGTAATTTAAGTGTCTGCCCTGTTTTCTGTATGTGTCAGATTGAAGAACAACAGGGGAGTTTGATTTGTGTGTGCGTGCGTGTGTGTGTGTGTGCTTTTAAGCAAGAGTCCTAATGTTGAGTTTGTTTGTAAGCTGTTGTAATGATTGCTGTTCTATAAATTTAATCAAAAACCGCATTGTGAGCATTCAGTTGGATTTAAATCACTACCTGGGTCCAACATGCCCTTCTGTGTTTTATCAGCGACTTTTTATTAAAAGTTCAAATTGAGATCAGATAGATGCTGTTGTTCTGACGCGACTCCAAGCAAGTCAAATGTCAGGAACTGAAGGGAAAAAAATTACTCACATTCACCCCAGATAGCTCATATCGTGCCCACCTTTGTCCCAACCTAATAATGTTTCCATTGGGCTCCGACGTTCATGTCACTCTGGTGATCGTCACTGACAAAGGAGACCTTCAGAGACAACCGTCACCCAGCCACTCGTAGAGCTGTATCTGTTAATCTTCATCCCTATCAGCCTTTTTGTAGCTCATCTTATTATGACTTTCTGTTAACGTACCGTGGAGGCTGGTGTGACTGTCTGGCCATTATGGGTCTGTGTTTGATTAATCATGTCGACCCTTTGTGTTTCACATCTGAGCCTGCTGTATTAGGACTCATCAATGGACGCCAGAGTCCTTTGAAAAGGAGATTGGTTACAGACTTGATTCATCTAAATACATAAGACCAAGTAGGCTTTGACAGTTGCCGCGTTGGGCAAGACCACGTTAGGTCACCATGATTCTTATGGCTATCCAAAGTCCCTGGTGAAAAACGGTGGCTTATTACTTTAAGCTTTATTCCCAACAATCAGGTAACACCACTGACCTCTGTGTAGGTGCTACAACTGTGATTTGTTGTTTGGCAAAAAAAAAATCAATTTTTACTGTCCCCCAGAGAAACGGTAAACTGCCAGAGACTTCAGAAAATGGGTGACTACTTTTTCCGTTGCAGCCCGTAAATTATCCGGTCAGGCCGGTTTCTAGACATCATGTTTGATCTTCAGCTTAGGCCAGCCTGCGTGAAATCACTGATGGGCAGTGATGATGTCACTGGTTGAGAGTGATGTCACGACCATAACTCCTCGTCTTGCTGTCTGAATGCCAGATGAACTGCAGAGAGGTGTGGAGGTTGGACCGTAGAAAGCTCTTGCAGTGGGAAACCGACCCCTCAGGAGGTGTCATTAACCTGGGATTACTGTTTGACCTGACTCCTTTGGTGCTCCTGCAGCTCCAGTTATCCTGGGCCCACTAATTAGACTACTTGTTAAAACTTTCTGAAAGCAGCTAGTCCTCAGGAGAATCTGCTGTCGTCAAAGTCCACGCTCACCCTGAAAATGGACACGCAGACACCTCCATTCATCATAATGCATTTGTGACACTTTCAGACATTTTCTGTACTGCTGCTAAAGCTGTCTATGCCCCAAAAAAAGCTGTTTAATGAGACACCAAGAGCTGAGTAGCTGCTATATAAAATGGGACACACACATGCACTGTACAATCACCCTACTTGCTGGTTTCTGTCATACATGCTCTCACTTTATCCGTCTCAATCTGTTTTTCCTTCCCACTCTGCCATTATTCCTGCAGCCAGCTTTATTGCCACATTCACGCTCTGCCCGTGTCCATCTTTCTCCCTGTGTCTCTCCATCTAAATTTCTCTGTCTTCTTGCCCATAATCACCTCACACCTCCGAGGGCCTCTGCTGAGACGAGCTTCACACCTCAGCCCGCGCTGTGACAACAGGTACCGCTGGCACTCACTGCTCGGCCTCTCTCCAATCAACACCTGCTCGGCTTTATCTCTTTTCCTTTCCTTCCTCTTTTCCATCTTACCCTCCCTCCTATAAGTCTCCACCCTCTTCCACCTTTCAGTGAAATCCCTTCTTTTTATGGTTTAGCTAATGGTTTTCCCCCAATAACTTAGTTTCCTCTTTTTCCAATTTTTTTTAACTTAAATATTGATGCATACAGTGCTTTGCATATAATTGTTAGCACTTCAACTCTTTCACATTTTTAATATAAAAGACTTACAGGTATCTTATTAGGATTTTATGAAACAGACCAACACATAGTACATAACTGTGAAGTAGAGAATTTTGTTGACAGGATGAGCATTTGTATACTGTACAAGTCTGCCACATAGAGAAGTAGTGATAAATAAAACAACAAATCCCTTTGTGGTTTACCACCAACTATGCAGTGGATGCAGCAAACATGTGGAAGCAGTGTTATGTTCCAGTGAGACCAAGGTTTTAACTTTTCGCTTACATACCATATGCTCGGTGTGACAGAAAACTGACACTGACCATTACTCTGAACACAGCATGACTGTGGTTATACATGGTTCTGAGTTTCCGTTTCACATAGGGAGGAGAGATGAAACGCCTATTAAGAAGGGGAAACATCTGCTTTTTAGTCAGTTTGTGCTCGCACCCCAAAGTAACCAAGCACCCCTCCACTATTACCATCAAATCTCTTCCTCTTAACAGGCCAATTACATGACCACTTGGAGTCGATGACACTGTGAGCTACTCCTGAGGCCCTCTCCTTACCAAGGTCAAGCTGATTGGCCCAGGTTAATGGGCAGATGTGGGGACTGACAGAGGAGGGGGTCGAGCACACAGAGGAATCCTCCACCTCAACTCTCAACTGTCCCTCTTCACAACAAGAGCCCCTTTCCCTAGAAGCGCTTTGACAAACAGCATTAACCTTGGTTGTTGGTGTGGAGGCCGGAGGGCTATCGGCATGGCTTTGTCCACATGCATGAGTCAGAGTTTTAGGAAGAAGTAGACATGCACCTATTTGGTTGGTTGCTGTGGGATTTCAGTTTTTTTTTGGGGTGGGGGGTTTACTGTCATTGTTGGAGTAGAGTTCATTCGGGGACAAGTTTTCCAAATGTATTTCCTTGAAGAGGACCATTTTCATAAAATGGACCAACCTAGAGTTGGAGTTCTGTTGCCTGAAACGATGTCGTAAATCCAGGATTGATCTGGAGCCTTTGTTACTTTCAAACCTGGTCAGACCTCCATTTCTCCACCGTCTTCTAATATAAAAATGTTCTAATTAAGCTAAATATTCTTAGCGTTTAGGAAGTGCTTTACTTAAAATTCAGTATGATTAAGGCATATAGACAAAAGAAGAGGAAGCAGTCACTCTCCACATACCCATCATCCGACTTCTGTTGGATGAAGTCAGAGCTTACGTAGATAAATATCAGTCTAGAGGCTCTAAAGACCCCACTACTCCTTAATCTCATCTGGATTTTTACGTCCTACTTCTCATAGCTTCTTTCTATATTTCTCCGTGTTTTCATTGGAGGAAATTCAATAAAATCTTTCAGTCCTTGGGCTTCGGTTGAGTTATGCAGTGGCATTAGAGAAACCTTTGCAAGGTAGGCCTTTAAAGCTGATTGGTCTAAGCAGCACGTGGTGGATAAAGGTTCAAACCATGCTGTTTTTCCCCCTCTTGTATTATCATGTGGAAACAAAAACAAAAATAATTTCACTTTTACTTACAGAGATAAAGAATTGTTCTGCAGCCCTTTAGAATTTTCAAATTAGCTTAGTAGCAGTGATCCGGTGGGTTCCTGGTTATTTTCTTACTGAGACACTCATCTGCTCAGTGTGTATAAAATGTGGTGTTTAAGCAAACATGTTTTGGCTTTCAGCACACACACATGCAGGACTATGTTCAGAGGCCATAATGCATAATCATCCCTGCTGGCTGTGCATGTGTGCATGAAGACTCAATTTGTTTTAGATGTGTCGAGTGTGTGTGTCAGAAGCTAGTGATGGTGTGAGGACTTTTGTCAGCAGGGAAACTGGGGAGCACAAAGAGTCAGGCTGGTCTGATTGTCAGGATGCTTCTCTCCAGAGAGACACCAGTTCAGAGGTCAGTCTGGGCTCATTTTCTTTCAACTGCTCTTATAAATGGAGGGATTTGATGTTTTTGTACGTCTGTGTTGTGTCTGTCGACACACCCACACTGTGTGTGAGTATCTGTATGCTTCTACCTATGCTCAGTTATTTACAGTTCTAGATGAATCTCAGTAGTTGAGTACTTTCATACCGTGTCTCTGTAGAAGCAGAGAGAAAAAGGTGAGAAAACTGAGCTCGTCCAGGAGGGTGGTGACTGGCTGCTGGGATCCAGCAGGGATGGGGCAGCCTTCTAATGAAGAGCCATCTGAGGCCTCTATTCACCTTGAACATGGGCCACTGCAGCTGCCCTGACCTTGGCTTTGATCCACAAAGACGTTTGACCCCCACCATTCCCCCAGAGCTACCTCCCTGCCATCTGGACAGCACGCATGCATATGTAAACGAAATGTGCACACAACCCGAGATGCATATGTATGTACACATACATTGTCCTGGACACACATGCACATAAGCCTACACAGGTACGAGTAGTGAGAATAACATTTCTGTTAAACTTAAAGAAAAAAAATGATGTCTAGAAGGAAATAGTTTAAAAATTACTCTTTTTTTTTTTGAGTATGCACAGTATCCTAAAAGTGTAACATTATTTGCATTTTTAGAGATGACAATTTAGCAGTTTTGATTAAACTATGACTTTATGCTGTTTCTATTCACAAATACAGAACAGGTTTCTTGTAGAGCTGCATGGTGCATTGATGGCAACATCAGTTTATGCAATATTTCAGTTGCAGAAGATCTTTTTTAATCCCTATTTCATAGCTCTATTTTTCAGAAATCATGTAGTAAGATTTAAGTGATAACAATAAGGCAACCAGTGATGAAAATCGTGGTGTATGATGATATGCATATTATACATATATGTATGCATTTTAAGTGTTTCTGATTAGTGTAGAATACTGATTACAAGATTTTGCCAGAATGGAAGAATTTATTCCAAATTAAATTTTTTTTTTAGCTTTCAAGAAAAGGTTAGAATATAAGAAGGTTACAGCCCTTTAATAGGGGTGTTATGAGACTGATATTAACCAATGTTAGAACATCAAAGTGAAGTCTGACTGGTTGAAAAAAGTTCTCGTTTTACTCTAAGCTAATATTATGAACCTTATACATGAAGGTGAGTCCTATAGGCTTGATGTCCTGTATCTGTTTGAGAGTATTACTGCAACTGGTTTACTGTTAACTGCTGATAAATTGAACTTGCAGCCATTTTCAGTTGACTTCATTAAACTGGACACCAATTAAAGAACTACTTCCTGTTTCTGTTCATAAGAAGAATCTCAGACAGACTCAGAATGTCAAACTTAAACTTATCTGAATCTCATAGAAGCTTGAAGTAAAAGAGCAATTAGAAGATTTCACTTTGACAAGAAAAATTGTGGCATTTCGGTGTGAAGAGCTCTCAACCTAATGTCTCATTAAACTCCTTGTAAAATGTGTTGATAACCAGAGGTTAATTTGCATGCTGCTCTTTTTATTGCCATCGCTTTCATCCCAATGCCAGAGCCACTTACAGAGCCACCCCATTTCTAGGAAGCGACGTCCAAACCCAACTTGTTTTACAACTCGCACCTGGAAGATTTTTTTTTTCTTTTTTTTTTTCCCCGCCCTCTCATTACTGTCCTTGTGCTCGCCACACTCCATAGGCATTACATTGGTTTCCCTCTCCTCCCCCTAATAGAAACGCAGCCACTTGGAACGTAGGGGTTCCTTGGAAATTCCCAAAGTGGCGCAACAGTCTTCCACCCAGTCCAGCTGTAAATAACAGTTATGTGACGGATGACTTAAGTTGCAGTCCATCTGTGAAAATGTAGACCTGTTTGAATTTTTCCTTTTGATTTCCCATTTGTCTATTACCCAAATGTGTTTGAGTCTTAGTGGGAAATTTCACTGGCAACATGTATGTTTTCCTAAAGGGTGATAAATTTATCCTGAAGGATAATTTCCTGTTTGTTGCCATTTACCTGCCCTACATGTTTGCTCTCACCACCCATGTTTGAATTCATGCTTCTTCAGCAAAAGTAGGTCAGAATCAGCGGGCTTGGTATCCATAGCTCGGACATAGCCTTTGCGTCACTGCTCTGGATGTGTCCCCTGATTCGGTTACTGTGAGGAGATGGCAGCAGCTGTGCATTTGCAGTGGAACAAGCTGTGCCCATGGATTAGCAATTAGGGACAAGCAAATAAAAAAAAAGAGTGGGAGAGAGAAGGCATGATTACTACTTGATGTACTTCAGGTTAAATTTCTTTGCAGGTATTTTTTTTTGCCAACCCATATCATTGAACATTAACGTGAGTGAGCATGACCATGCCCTGTGCTTTTACCCATCCTAAAAATACCTTGAATCATTCCCTGTTTTTCTCACCCATCATCGTGCATCTACTTGATTACGCTATTTTGTTACACTTTTTGTTATTTTAAGTTTTTACTTTCTCTCTCTTACTCACTGTCATGCATTTGTCCAACTTACAAAGAGGGCAGCGGAAGGAAGTAGTGGAGGAGAGGCGTGTGTCGGAGTCAGAGAGCGCCTGCTCCAGCTGGAGTCAATATTTGCTTTAGGAATCTCAATAACAGGCCCACAGTCATCTGCATCTCTGATAATGGACCGCCATATGGCTCTGTTGACCCACGCTGTGCTGAGGCTCTCTCTCTGTCCCCATCCCTTCTTGTTTTTCATTTATCGGCTTCCCTGAAAGTCGTTTCATCAAGACCATTCCTTCCTTCTGTATTTTTTTTCTCCTCTGCACTTGTCCCCTCTCTAGGTACATTTTGTTATTTTTTTTTTTACAAGCTTCTTTTCTTTCTGTCCATCATCCACTAAACCCTGGACATGACCCACCACACACAGCTGTGACCCGTGTTACCATAGTAGCAGGGCCTGGGATGCCCACTCTTTGTCCAGCACAGTTTCCAGCAAGTGACAGAAAATGGTGACGTTGCATGTCTGGAAGACGGATAAAGAGCACATTAGGAAGTGCTTTTACGTGCTTAAAGTCATGCTGCTCTACTGTGAGGAACAATCAATTAGTCATACCATATTATTTGGTAGCTTTTAGAGCTTTTATATAGCCAATACATACTTTTCAGTATTTCTACTTTGTCTTCTTCTTCCGTTTTATAGAAGCTTTTATTTTTAAGTTGTCTTAATGTTTAAATTTTATATCTTTCTGTCACTTTTCTGTGGCCCAAACTGTGTTAAAAACATGCCTGTATGCAGGCATTTGAGTTTTGCTTCTTAGATTTGCAAAAGTATTCATACTGCAAACATCTACTGGAGTGTAATTGAGATTTTAGGTTCATAACTGTAAAGTGGAAAGAAAGAGATGCATAATTTAGCTAAAAATTGAAAAGTATAGCATTGATTTGTATTTAGTCCTCTTCAGTAAATACTTTGAACCCCTTTCCACTGCAATTACATCTGCATATCTTTTGGGGCATTTGTCTTTCATGTTTGCACATGTAGACACTCGCATGTCTTTTGCAACTTATTTTCATCCACAAGAATGGATTTTCCCCATCAGCTGTGACCTTCTTCGCTTTATGCCATTGGATATAAAGTCAAGTGCAAAACAAATTTCTTTTAGCGTTCTACCGACCATGGCTTTCTTCTGTTCAATTTTACATGAAAGCCAGATTTATAGAGCACATAACGAATAGCTGTCCTGTCATTACATTGAGTCGTGAATCTCTGCAGCTCGTTCAGAGTCATCACAGGTTTTTTCGCTGATTCTGAAAAAAAGGCATCCATTAGGTGGACAGATATGTGTTGGTAGGTTTTCATTTGTGCAATACTCTTTGGGATTTGGGACAATAGATGGCATGCCCTTCTTTAAGATGTCCAAATTCTGGAATATTGCTTTGCAATCTAACGCTGCTTTAAACAGGTAAACTTTATTTAGGAATATCAGAGTAAAGGGGTTAATTTTAGTTTTGAAAATGTGTCTTTCCACTATAAAGTGAGAAGATAATTCAAGGTTGGTGTCTGATAATATCCGTATAAATAGATAAGTGTGTTTGCAAGGTACGGTGTAGTTTTTGAATGAGATTATTTTTCAGGAACATGCTCTCCTACCTCATCCTTTGTCTTACTCTGCCCTCTGTCCAGTTTTTATCCGTTACCCTGAACAGCTTGGCTGTCGTACCGGCTGGTGTGTCTCTGCACAGGTGCCCGTCATCTCTGCTTCGCCATGGTTCCCCTCAAAGCCATTGGTCATGGCTGCCTTGGCCCCTGCTGTGGCGGCATGTGCCCACCACAGGCTTCCTGCCCAGTGACTGTCTTGTCCTATCTATCTAACCCAGACCACAGCCCCTCGGCCCAGTCCAGCCTATCTCAGCTTAGCCTGGTTCATCCTTGGCGTCCACTTCAGCCTAGTTTCACTCTACCCAGGCAGTCATAATGAGATGGGGGAGGAGGGCATCAGCGTTCAATAACTGCGGCTTTGTCTGCTCGGGAGTTCATGCGTTTGTCAAGCAATTTGTCAGGCATTGTTTGAGAAGAAAACATGGTCACAGAGAGTAGTCCGACTCATTCTCGGATATTCGCTCACCCACACATTGTTAAATCTCAGGGTACTTACTGTCATCATGGCATCAAATAGCTCTTTTTACCCCAATGGTTCCCTTCCCCATATTTTATCCCACACTTCCTTCCATTCCACAACAGACTTAGCAGGATATAGCCATGATAATGATATGATAATAGCTATCAGAATGTTTTTCCACCCTCACCCAGAAGCCATTTTGGAGGCTTATTTATCTATTTATTTATTGGAGTTTCCTCCATTCCAGATCCAGCCATCCATCCTGCATGCTGGCTGCCCAGGCCTCAGTCGCTGCTTGTCACTCTGAATTTCAAATGGCTCCAATTTTCCCCCTGATGGCACGGAGAAGTGGCAGGCAGCACATCGGGGAGGGTGGTCCTAGACATGCTGCCTGCAGCAGGGGTTCTATTAGAGAGAGGAGAGGGACGAGAGTAGGAAGAGGAGAGCTTTTCAGCATCACGCCAGCATTGATGTATTCTTTTTTATGATTATTTTGGAGACTGCATTCTCATTTGGGGCTATGTGGCATGGCTGATTGTTCCATTTTTGCTTCTGGCTAGAATGATGATGATGGGACTGCCTGGTCCAGCTAAGCTAAATCACACCATCACAGTGTTTTATGAAGCAACTATCAGTCCGTTTAAATGGCTTTAAGAACAATAATTCAGCCCCTCTCACCGATGATCAAGATTAAATAATAACTTATCGATAAACTTTGTCTCTGAAGAGGAAACCTTTCCTTTCACACAGGAAAGAAAAGGTGAGCAGTTGCCATGGGAACAAATACCGTAATATCTTGTGGTAATTGCCTACCTATTATTAATTGACCAGAAAAAGCAAAGAAACCCAGTTTAACTAATGAGCAAAAGCAAATGTAAAACATAGCACAAAATAAATGTTAACTATAAACTATTTTTGACAGAGTTACAATGGATGGAGCATGTTTTCATTGAGACACTGATTAAAGCCATAAAACTTCTGAAGAGTGTTGTAGAGCCTCGGATTATCATTTTACAGCATCTGAATTGAAGCTTTAGATACTTTTTATTTTCTCATCTTAGATGAAAGATTCCGATGGAAAGAATATAGAAGCAAATTAAAATTTTACAGAGTGGATTATTTTTGGCCAACACTGGAGGTAACAAGCTGACGGGACTCTCAGATCAGCCAGATGCCTTTTTTCAGATTTTCTTCCAGATGCCAGAGAATCGCAGAAATTTGACTTCAGGAAATTATTTTCCTTTTTACCTAAAACATTGTTACTAAGAAGACAACAACTTAGAAGTTGAAGAATTTGGGATCGCAGAACCAAATTGGTGTGGTAACCTAAACCCCTGCACCTCCCACACATGCACACCATTCTGTGTCCTGACTTTCCAGTTGATCTCGAGACTCCGAACATGCGTACACACTTTTGTCACGCTTCTTTTTCCTGTGCATCTGACAATATCTGTGACCTTTAGTATGGTCGGAGTCATCTATGTGTGGTGTGAGAGCCTCCTGCTGTGATATTCTGTAAAAAAAAAACCTATGTAATAATTGCTTGTAAAGGGGGAACTCTTGACACTAATGCATTGTTGCATCGACAGTGTTTTTGTGAGCACAAAATATTTGCAGTATATTGAGCATATCTTACATTTATCTGTGTCTAATGTATAAATTAATCTTTTATTCTCCTCTACACAGGAAATGATGCATTTATTGACATCAGGAGTTGTTTCACGTAAATTTGTTAAAAAAAAAAAACTTGACGCATATACCAGTTGCTTTTTGTTTTTGTTTTGTTTTTTTTTCTACACATACTGTTTTGCTCCTTTAACAAGTCTACGCCAGCTACGAGGAGCGAGCACTCTACTTGGATGCCATTGTTCAGAACCACAGAGAGGTCATGACCTTTGAAGACTTTGCTTCGCAGGTCTTCTCTCCCTCCCCTGCCTATTCTGCGAGCGGAACAGGTGAGAAATAAACAAAACTCCCCCTCGGTCCGTCTCACTGCTCCATCGTTTGTCTCCGTTCTTTTCTCCTCTTTCTTCGTTTGTTTTCTTAGCTCCCTTGCTACATTAGTCTCCCCTCCTTCACAACACACCTGTTTGCCCCCTTCTCGCTCCCCTCCACTCTTCTTCAACGCCTACGCTCACTGATGAATATCAAACGACGAGCCCTGGCTCTTCATGCGCTCCGACTGACTTCAAACACACTGCTTTCTCCACTTCCTCAAGCCCCACTCACGCTACTTTGTTCATCCCTTTTTCTTTTTTTTTTTCAAGCTGCATGTTTCCATGCAATTACTTCCCCATGAATATAAGCAGCCTCTTAAATGCCAGTTGCAGAGTGCCTGTTTGTGTTTACGTCTGTGTGTGTGTTTCCTCATGAGCTCAGTCACTAACACTTAAAAGATCTGACCGACAAACAGCAGCTCGCGGATGTCAGCACAGCCCTCTTATCAGTCCATGATGAATAGAATGGAAAACGTGTCTTATCTTGTTCTTCCTCCTTGTAGCAGCTCTGATCGATCTGCAGCAGCCCTGAAATCAATACAAGATTGCACTTTTCTACTCTATTGGATCCCGACACACATTCTGTTTTGACAAGGAAAGCACTTCACAATACCACACCACAGATGCCTTGTCATTTTCAGATATGTCGGGGCTTATACGTATTAATGGCGCTTTAGCGTGCATGCAGTGTGTTTACTGTGAGCGTGGACAAGTGAAAATTAACTGCAGTCTATTTTCCAGTGTTTCCGCCTGTGTGTTGGACTTTAGAAAGGAGCAGGTGTGACATTCAGACAGGCAAGAAGTTGTCAGTCACATTTCCATATCGTCGGCCGCTCCTTCCTGCAGAGGTGTTAAATCTCCTTCAGTAGCAAGAAAACAAAAAACCCACACATTAAAGGAAAACACATTTCTCTACAGTATTAAATTTTGTATATTTATATATTTTAAAAGGATTGTTTAAAACAGCTATTAATTATATTATGTTTTAAATTCACATACTTTAGAAATCAAGCATAAAATCTTATTTACACACAATCATAACAGAATAATAAAAAGTGAAATCACAAAAAGCAGATGTTAATTATGTTGTTTTTTCCATTAAAATCACAAACTTTCAAAGTACAAAATATTTAATCAATTCTTTTTTTGTATAAACGGATACAAATGCTGCATATTTGTGAAGTAGAAAAAGGTACCTGTTTTTCAAATTGGGTAACACTTTATTTGAAGGGGGTGAATAAGACTCATGTCACAAACATGACATAACACCTGTCAAGGAACATGAAATCATGACAAGAAATCATTACTGATATAAATTAGTTATAAAAGTATTACTGATTGCACTTTAAAAATTAGGTAGCTTTATGTTATTCAAGGGAAAGTTTAAACAGTAATGATTTATTGGTTAATGTCAAGTTGTCATAACAGACATTTTGAATAATGTCAACTTTGTATTAAAAGTGTCATAATTTACCGAATGACGCTTCATGACAGATGTTATGACATGTTTATGAAAGTGTCATGACAGTCTTATTCACCCCCTTCAAATAAGGTGTTACCTCAAATGGTTTTTACAGACATAATTTGAAAAGTGTGGCATGCCATTGTTTGTTTTTTGCCCACCTAGTAGAGAACACGGTACTGTCAATTTTGGTGTGTCACCCACGTCCTGACGCAGCAAACCAGACCCAGTCTTATCACGCTACCACCACCATTTTTAACTGTGTAGATTATTCTCTCTCTTTTTTTGAAATGCTGTTAAATATATTCCTAAAAGTTTGACTTTTGTCTCACCATTTTCTCATTGTCAGATGCACATCATCTGCAGTGCTGAAGATCGTGTTTCGAGTTCTTCAGTGACCTCCTAGCATTGACACCGTCTTGGGGCATTTTTTATATTCCAGCTTTTCCTGGTTCATTTCACGTCTCTTCCATGTTTTCTCCATTTTTGTTCACTCTTTCGTTCACAGGAGCCCAAACTTTCGGACTGTCGAGGACATTCTCATTTGTTCTCTAATTTCTTTTAATCAGTCCATTATGTTTCTTTTTCAGATCTTTTAGCTGACTCAAGTGATTTGGTGATTCTTCAAGTCGCACAGTAATCAGACCAGACAAAGAAATTGGTTGATAATTTAATGGGGCCGGGAGGACTAACTCTTTCGTTTCACATACAGTATGGACTAGTTGTTTCTGGTAGCTTTTTTCCTTAATAAGTGAGCATTCATTTTATATTAATGTTTTGACAAAAAAAAGAATAAGGAGGACTTTCAGAGGAACATTTTGGAAACATGTAACTGTTGCCAGTCAAGTTTGTATAGATTGTACACACCACCCCTACACAAGCTTTGTACGTGATGTACATGGAATTAAAAACTTGGCTTAAAATTGCTCATTAATTATCCGCCTAAAATGCTGACTTCTCAGTTCTGAGGACCCTCAACAACCATGCAAGGCTATTAGCTTTGTATATTATTTCATTTAACCATGTTAGCTGGCTGACTGCTCTCCATCTCACTCCCTGTACAGTGCTCTCCAGTTTCTTTCATTCACTGTGTTTATATGCAACTTTGTCCTCCCCATCTGCTTGTCTGTCCATCCTGCTACGGCTGCCATTGCTGCCACTAACATGTCATCCATCCTCCATGACAGCGTGCAGGCGTTGGCCGGGGATGGTTTGGGACATGGAGTACCCCTGGGCCAAGCTGGACTGTAAGACTGCCTGTTTCCTTCATATTTGGCATGACGTTCAGCCCATTGACATCCCCGTTCAGTCGTTTGATCCTGACATCATCAGATCCCTAGAGGCTGCGTTTCATTTCTGTTGGTGCATCCAGGTTTTGATTCCAAGTGCAGGTCCTGCATGCTGATTTGAACGTTACAAACATAACATACAGTGCCATGCAAAAGTGTTCATACCATTTGAGCTTTTTTATTTTTTTTGCCACATTACAACCAAAAACTTCATTGAATTTTATAAGTTGTTTTTTTTTGTCATTGACCAACCAAATGTACATGTGAAGTGGAAGATAAAGAATAAACAGCATTCTGATTTTTTTCCATGGATTTTTTCGGCACCCCTGAGTCAGTACTTTGTAGAACCAACAATTTGTGCACTCTACCAGCTTTACAGATGTAAAGACCTAAGTTTCCGCCGGTTTTTAATTTTTGATTTCTGGTCAGATTGGATGAAAAGAATCTACGAATATGAATTTTTAGGTCCTTGACGATGGTTCCCAATTGGAATTAAGTTTGAATGTTGACTACGCAGTCACTCCACGTCTGAATGTGTGAACAAGGCTTGGTCATTTTATCTCTGGCTGTATGATTAGGATTATTTTCTTGCTTTAAAGTTTTTCTAATTTCCACTCCTCTATTAAGGTCAAACTTAAATATGCGCAATTAATTGTCCCAATTGGTTGCACTGGATTTTATTCACAGGTGTCAATGTATATAAATATGATTTTTTTTATTTATTTATTTATTGTTGTTTTTTTGCATAAGATTTTATTAAAAATTAGGAGTGGTTGCAATGTGGAAAAATGTCAAAAAAGTTCAAGTAGAATGAGTATTTCTGTAGACCTGAGCCCACATTCATCCTTTACTTTATTGCAGCTGCTGTTATCCTCAATGTAACTTCACTCTCACCATGCAGCTTCTGTGCAACATCATGGCTTCCTGCATGAACCGGTCCATCTCCCCCACAAACTCTCCATCAGTGTGTTACACTTTCCACTGCTTTTCTTCACTCTTTAGTGTTTTTTTTTTCTTTTTTTTGTGGTCATTTGCCGTACTTCTTAAAATGATTAACGGCAGAGGAGAAATAAAGGTTCTCTCAAGATGAAACTACATAAAAGCTGCCGTGACCCTTTGAGGTGCCCCAGCATCATTTGCTCTTTCACCCAAGCTGCTTTTCTACTCGTAACATTGGCGGTAAATGTTTCTAAGTCTGTTGTTTCCATGTGAACTGCACACCATTTGTGCACTGGCTTTCAAAATGCTTTTTTTTCTTTTTTTCCCCCCCAAATCTGTGTTATTGGGCACCATCAAACATGACGGTACCTTCAGAGAAATGCCACTTGTTCATTAACTCATTATCCAGAATTGGTTAACCCCCTCTTTCTTCAAAGCTCTGAGTTACAACTAACCACAACACCACACATGCTGCCTGAAGCTCAGTCCATCTAACTCCTGTGAATCATTCAAATATTTGTATTTTCAGCAGCAATGTGTTGCGTTCTGATTTTCTGGTGTTTCCACTTTTTTTTTTTTTTTTTTTCCTCACAAATGAATATGTACTCTGTTTTTCCTTTTTAGATTAACAAAAATATCTTAAAGGTCCAAATGCTAGATGTGGTGAAGGTAAGCCAAAGTCGGACTTGAAGCTTGTTTCGGTCCGGCTGCTTTACCTACCCTTCACTCACCCTGACTGTTTTTACCCAAGCCGCTCTTCTTTTTAAATTCAGTACTAACCAAGCTTTATTTACTGAATGCGCTTCAGAATGGGAAAGAAAGAGAAACCGGGCTGTTTATTTGTGGGGTGTCCTACTGTTTAGGCCAGGCTGGTAATTGAGAGCGATGTACGGTGGCGACAATTAGCACCTGACTAAGTAGCAGCATGAACAATAAAGCTACACTTCTGGCCCTTGCTTCTGCATGTGGTGCGCCTTTATCTCTTCCCCCTGCAAACACTTTTCTCTTTTCTTTCTTTCCTTTTTTTTAACCCCCCCTCATTTCCTCCTGTTGGAGTGTGCCTGTTTGCCTGGGGCATACTCTGAGACTAACACCTGCCGCACTGGAAGACGTCTTTGTCATCTAAAGCCTTGTTTGAACTGCTGCACTGGGGACCAATGGGAGTGCAGGGCCATTTAAAGGGTCCCCTTTTTTATCTTTATGCCCTTTTTTTCAATCTTTCTTCTTCCTCTAAAACGAACGAGACTGCAAAGGTTGGGGGGGGGCAAATGGGTGGGTTCAAAACAAAGAAATATATACATTCAGATAACAAAATTCCTCTTCATTTAGGTTATTTTGCTATAAAACTGTTCACTGTAAATATAAATCTGAGGCAAATGCAGCTGCAGGCATGGCTGGTATAATATCCTTACAGTTCAACCTGGAGTAAAAATACCATTGCTTCTTGATATTTAACCAAAAATGTATTGCTTGTATGTAATGAATTGTTTTATTCAAGAGAGAATTAATATAATTGAATATAACTGTTAATGGGCCGGTTACTGGTAGACTGAGGGTTTAAGCATGTGAAGTTTTGAAGATGGTAAAATTTGACATCAGTTTTACAGGTTAAAGTCAGAGACGCCGCAAAAAATCCTGGAGTAATCAGAGCTTTCTCTGGAAATATAGAGCCATACAGGGGGGAAAAAAAGCACTGCCTTTTCCTCATTTGTTGCTGAGCACTCCCAGTCAGCTGGCTGAAAGAATGTTATCTTTCCTTCTTTTTTCTTCTCTTTTTTTTGTTTGGAAATGTTTTATATATTTTATTTTTACATTTTAACTCTTTCACACCTGCAATTGTGAAAGAGTTAAAAGGAAATAGTGTAGTCATTTTCTTTCAATCAGCTGACAGTCAGTGCACAGCATCAAATGGGGAGTTGTTCAGGGCTGCATTACTTTATCCTTCATAAGAAAACTGACCAGTGCAGCATTTTCTCTTCCACATAAATAAAGGATTTAAAGCCTTTGATGTGATGGGGAAACTTGAGCAGCTTTTAACCATAACTTTTTAAAACCCTGGTACTTGTTGAGCGTGTTCTACCTTTAACAGCTTCCTTTTATTTGGCCAGAAGGTGTTTACGGTAGATGTGGTTTTTTTTTTTTTTTGGTTTTTTTTTTTTTTTTTATTCACTGCTGGAATGAACGCCTTCCAGTGAAGATTATAGGAATGCAAAACTTCCCCGACACACAGCTTCAGCCAAGCTTGTCCCTCTTTTACATTTAAATGCCAAATTTTCAGAATGCAGTTTCACCTCCCCTCCTGTAGCCCTGCACAATGCTCACACCCAGCGTTCCATCCTCAGCCCGGCCTCCTCTCCCAGCGACCTGCAGCGCTGGATGCTGCTGGTGTCCACTGTGCTGCCTGCGTCTGTTATTCCTGCCATCTGCCATCCCTTTTAGCCGCTGCAACTTGAGATGCCTCGGAAAAATGGCAGGAAATAAAAGGATAGGAAAGAAAATAGGCAAGCAGATGCCATCTCAACAAAGCAGAAAAGTTGTTTAAAACGGGCGGAGGGGGGAGTTGTACACCCCCCATCCCCCCTCAACTCCAGTAGTTCGGATTTGGTCGGGGGCGCAGCGAGGAAGTCGATGTTCACAATACTTGATTGTCCTCAGCGGCATTATTACCGTTAGTCGTCCCATAATCACTGATGGAACTTCTTTTTTTTTTTGGTCCAAAAAACGACAAGGTGCCACAATGGGAAAGCTCCAATATTCACAACAAGAGTGTAATGTGTAATTTTGTTTCATTCAGAGCATTTTGCCATCACGCTGTGAACTGGATGCTTTCCTTTAAGCTGGAAAGGTGGCCTTTCTTTTTGCATTATATAAGCAAGCCAAGGGGGTTGAGGAGGGGACATGGGCTTCTCTTTTAGCAAGCTTTGCTTTTCAGCAGCATGTGGGGGAAGAAAACAAAAAGCATGTAACTTTTATAATGGGCTGTCTAATTCCAATTAACTTGAGTTGAAATAATTCAGATCCTAACCAGTGTTTATTTGTTTCTCTTTTTGCAGCTTCGGTTGTAGCTTTGTGAATGTTGGTGAAAATCCTATGAACTTGTTTTAATGAAGAGTCAGATGCATGACACGGCATGCTGGGACGAACGTCACGCAGACAGTTTGTGTGAAGCCGCTAAACTTTTCTCTCTCTCTGCAAACTCTTCATCCATCTCTGTGCTAGGATCCCTCACTGGCAGCGTGAGCCCCGAAGGTGGAAATGCGACGGCGGACTCGGCCGAGCAGGTGTCTCCCACCCTGCCCCGTTCCACCAAACAGAGAGTTTCGGGAAAACTCCGCAGATCAGCGAGCGCTATAAGCAAATCTTCAAACTAAGCTCCTCAGCCTGTCCCCCGTCCTCAAGAGCGAAGCCTTGAATCTGCTGTGGAAGAACCTCAAACACCCTGCCGGGACTGCAAGATTGTTTTATTTTTGTCGTATAAACATTAATTTGAGTGTGGTGTCATTGTTAATTTAAGTTGCTATCAATGATTTTTTTGTCTCTACATTTCAGTTTGCTTTACTGGGTTAATTGAGACAGGCACCAGACTAAAACCATGTTCATCATAGGAAGACTTGAGAGTCTTAATGCAAATCTGTGATCCGAAGTGTGACTTTTATTCCAAGACTCCAGAGCTCTCTGAAGGCGCTAGAAAAACTGATGTTCTTACTATAGTAAGGAAATGGGAGACTGCTGCAAGCTGTTTTGTTGTCAGATAATTCAACACTTTATGTAAAGCACTGAATGACAGCTTGTTCTGAACTTGCACAGGAGATTGGTGTCCTTTTAGATGTTTGTCTTTTACCTCTTTTTGCACCCGGCACTGCCTTCCTACACCAGTGACTCCACATCAGGTCAGGTCTCAAGCTCTTGTCCTCCTGTGTAACACCAGTTCATTCAACGTTTGCGAAGACTGATTGCGTTTTCGGAAACTTTTCCCGGTGAATATGTACGCCATGCACTACCACACCTGGGCACATAGTCTCTGGAGTGTCCGAGTTAGTTTTTTGTTTTTTTTTCTGTTTGTTTTTTCCCCCACCCCCATCTACAATCGATGGCATCCTTCGAACTTGAAATGAAATTTTTTTTCTGTAAATGGATTCCAATAGATTTTGTCCCGTTTGATTTATGCAACTCCGCTGGAATGAGAAAAGACTACGTTTATAATCGTTATATGATGTCATTAACCTGGGCTTATGTCCGGTAATTGGATAAGTTTCCTCCCGTCTCTTTCCTCCGCCATCAGTTTGCCCTGTCATGTGATGACACTGACATTCCAACATTCCCAACCTACTGGTGTGTTTTGCACTTGCTCATCATTAGCATTGAATGTTCCTCTTTTGTTGAGTTTGTTTGGGATTCAAGTTGCTTTCATTTGTTTGTTTTTTTTTTCTTCTGCATTTGCTAAATTGAATGAATTGATTAATCATTTTGTTGTTGTAATATGAATCCTGTGCTGTTTAGAGAAAAAAACAAACGCCAGACCCTCAGGTGAAACTTTACTCCATGCACTGGTGTGTGTGTGTGTGTGTGTGTGTGTGTGTGTGTGTATATATATATGTGTATTATGTATGTGACAGTTTAGTGTTTTCATGTACTCGAATCTCTCTTATGAAGCTTCTCACAATATCTGTGTAGTAAGAAATGCCGATAGATCTAGAGATGCACCAACATGAGCTTTATGGCTGATTTTATCACGTCCAGATTTTTCTTATACATCTATGATATAATAACCTTCAAAGTATTTTTTCTATTCTTCCGGCTTTGACTGGTTGCTGTAAAACAGGGTTGAACTTTTTTTTTCTTTTTTTTGTTTTAGAGAAAGGCTAAATGATTGGTTTGACATTTAAAACGGCTTTTCAGACTTAAATTAGCAATTAGCACAGTTGGTACACCCAGCATTACTAAAACAGCGGACTCCATGTATAGTTCAAGAGAATGTAGATCCGTAACCCGTAATTTAACAATGCAGCCAGCTTATAGGAAAAGATGATATACGTCTGTTTCTTCAGAATAGAATTATGTTTTAAAACATTTTTGGAAGGAAAAGCTAGAAATCCAGTTTTTTTTCTCATTTTCATTCATTTCAAACTGCGTTTTAAAGAGTCGCTCTTTGCTATAGAATAATCCGGTACAGGTTGGAGCAGTCATTTACTAATAAAGTCTAGACTCAATAAAAACACTTAAGTTTCCCTTTATTTATCACCAAAGAGATGATTCAAAGTAGATTGTAGTTTTAGCTTTGCTAACAGCTAATTATTAGCTAGTCGCAGTGTTCTGTCATTCCTCTTAAATCCATTATATTCAGTCTGTCCATCTGCCACATATTGCTACCTGAGTACCTGGTCTCTTCACAGCTGGTTTAACCAAATGTTATTGGTCAGCCTGACATCTTTATTGGGAAACTCTTTTAACACTGAAGAACTACTTCCTTTTTAACTTCAAAATACTGTACTTTACTGGTGGACTCTTATAGTCATTGTTATATTCTGATAGCACTAGGATAATGCTACTTAGGTCCTGCTTCACTGCAGGGAGAAATAGTATCATTTTAATGTACACAAAATCTTAATGCCCTGCTGCAAATACTTTCCACATCCAACCACATCCATGACAGATGGTGGTTGAAAGCTCAAAGGGATAACACAAGCAACTTTTCTATTTTCCATTTAGCCTTCCTGTTACCTGCTGAAAGGTTTGCAGTCTTGCACTCTCTCTCTCAGCTTAATATAGTGGAAACTACAAATCCCTTATGCCTGTACCTCTTACAACTTCATTACTAAAGAACTTACCAAGACTGAAAATGGCAAATTTTGAGTCTTTGTTTGGTAACGGCATCCACACCGAAGTGTGGCGTTGCTAGATATGGCCCACTAGAAAATAAGGTTAATTTTGATGGCTGCTTCAGCTGAAAATTGCTGGAAAGGCTCATTTCTTGGTGCTTCTCTAAATTTAAGGCTTCTTTTTCCACCATGTTGAATATTGTCTGATCATCTCATTGGTATAATTGATCCTTCTCCATCATCTCTAAACATCCATGTCTTGTGCCTCCCACAAAAACAGCAGATGGATTTAGGATTTTTTTTTCTCTAAGCATCTTGCTCCATCTTCATCTCAATGGAGTGTAACCAACTCCTGCTCTTTCCCATGATCCTCTCTGTCTCCATGTGTCCTCCTGAGGCTCCCGGCTGCTTAGGGAGGGGTTTGGGTTTAGGTGGCGTACCAGAGCTGAACTCAACTCTCACCAGACCTCTTAGCAACAGCCAGGCCAGCAGCGCTAACAAACCTGCGCGCTCGTGGTTGTCATGGCACCAGGTGTCCAACCCCCCCCCCCCTCTCTTCCCTCCACCCTCCAGCACTCGCACTGTACACTCACACTTCCTGAGAGCTCCACCCAAGCTGCAACACTATCCCCATCTGTTGCACTACTATGCCTTACCGTCTTTCTCCAAGATCTCACCTCCTTTTGTTTGCTCATTCCTACAGCAGAATATGGGGAATCCAAACAGCAGGGGGTCTCGCAGAAATGTTGTTTTTTGTTTTTTTTTTTATTTGGTTGTCTTTTTGAAGAATGTATGAACATATAGGCCTGGATCGCAACCGTGGTTTTTGTTTTTCCCCCCAAAGTCTCTCGAAGGAAAAACCCGCTGTGTGAATCTAAAGATTGTAGCTTGTAGAATAATGTGTTTTGAAGGGATGTTTTACTCTTTTAGTGGCTTAGTCACTGGAGGTGTTCGGACCAAGATTGTGTGTCTTATATTTGTGAAGAAAAGGGGTTAGTTCTTAGTTGTGTTATTTTCCTCTTCTCGTTTTAGAAATCCTTGTACATTGTGTCAATTTCAGGGGCCTCATTGCCCTCTTAATATAAATATATTAATGCCTGTAATATAATCTTTGTATAAGAAAGCAAAAAAAAGCTTGAAATTTTCATCATTTGTCAACATATCAAATCTGTTTTTAATGACCGAGGTCCTGCTATCTTCACTGGAAATGTGAAAATTGAAACATTTCATTAAATCGTTTTTAAAATTCTACGTTTTTGCTGTGTTTCTGACTGGGAAGTGTAGGTTTTTAATCTGCGATGCTGCCTGTCACCGTGGGCTTTCTGACCCCAGCCCGGCTGTGCCATCAGCAGCAGGGGTAACCTGACCCTCCTCCCATCTGTCTCCCCTGCTGCTCAGACCTACTTAGAGGAGGCCTGCGTAATGGAACCTCACCAGGAGGTACAGGTGCAGCGGCTGCAGCACCTACAGGTGCCCCTGCCTCTCCCGGGCCGCATAAAGGCACACGAAGAAAGCACTTGACCATAATTGGAGCCCCGAATCTGTATGTGTGTGGGGAATAATCCTAATGTTGCCTAATTTTCACCGGGCTCGGCGCTCGTCATTGACTTTAGACACGTTACAGCAGAACAGGCTGACACTGTGATTGCTGCCTTGTATTATTTCATGTCTTTTTGGTCCATTCTCACGTTTCAAATATCTCTCCGTGTTGCCGAGGGAGATGGATGCTTGTTAAAAAAAAAAAAAAAGAAAAGTTTATTTTGCTTTGAACAGGTGTGGAATATTAATAAAACATGGTTTATTATAGTAGAAATCAGGCCAGAGGAGGTTGAGGTGAAAGTATTTTTGCTTTTTTAACTGTTGGTAGTCGAGGTGACGAAAGTCTTTCTCATGTTTATATTATTTAATAATCCAAACTAATATGTGTAGGCACACATTTCACTGATTTGCATTATTTATTTTAACTTGCACTTCTTTGTGTATTTAATTTTAACAGTTTGTCACTTGTGCACCTACACGCCTGTAGTCTTTTGGATTGGGATTTTACGTGACAGACCAACAGAAAATAGTTCATGCTTGTGAAGTGAAGAAAGTATACACAAAGTGCTGGGTTTTTTTTTGTTATTTTAATATCCCTAAATAAAATCCATTGCAGCCAGATGCTTCACAAGTCGCTTAACTTAACCACACCTAACTCTTCTGCGAAGTCATCAAAGGTTTGTTAGAAAACACCAGCGAACAAATAGCAGATTAAGACAGGTCAAGGTAAAGGTTGTTGAAATGTTTTAACCAGAGTTGGGTTATGAAGGAAGAAATGTTTTCATAGCACTGTTCATTATATCATCCAAAAACACAGAAGCAGCCAAGATATGCCTGGTAACTGGAGCTGCAGAGATCCACATTCATAGCTGTTTTTTTTTCCTTGGAAGAACGACAACCAGAAAGCTGCTGTTGATGGAAAGCCACGCAGTTTGTCGTGACCCATCTAGGGAACACAGCAGACATGGAAGAAGTCGCTCTGGTTAGGTGAGGTCAATGTTGAGCTGTTTGACCTACAAGTAAAACACATCATCCCTATAGTGAAACAGGGAGCGGCAGGAAAATGGTATTGAGGCACCAGGTAGGTAGATGGAGCAAAATGCATGGCAGAAGTGTTTATGTTCATTAACCAGCAGGCATAGATCAAAACATTCATGGCTTAATCAAAGTGCAGATATAAATCCACTGTAGAATTATCTGCATCCAATCTGAATATGCTTTTTTTATGAAAAGAGGCAACATTTTAAGTTCAAATGTCCAAAAATACTGGTCTTTCAAAATCCTGACTTGAGGGGACTGAATTACAAATCCATGCCTCACTTTGTATCCGTGTGTGTTTTTCCTTTCGCATCATGTTGATGCTCTGCTGTGTCTCTTTGGCTGAAAGGTGACGAAACCTGAAAACCCCTGAGGACGTGAACACATCTTTCGAGACTCTTAGGAGCCATTTTTAATGTCCCGAAATTTTGTCCGGCGTGTGTTTTTTTTTTTTTTTTTTTTTTTTTTTTGTTTTTTTGGTGCTTCAACACAAGTGGCACAACTTCAAAAACTTTGAGTCGTTTAAGTTTGAACTGACGCGTCTTACTTCGAGCTTTAACGTGTCGTCCTGCTAGTTAGATCTAAAGTCAGTTGTGGACCTGATGAATCATAAATCATCTCGCAACTCGGAGGGGGGGAAAAAAATCAAACCCTGGGAGTTTCTCTTTCTTTCTTACTTTTTTTCTTCAAGAAGCAGACAGATGTTTTACTGCTCCAGAGGTGAGCTCTGATCCACCACCTCCTTTGTCCGGCTGTCATGTCCTGACATGGTATTAAAGGCAGGAGGGGATTTATGATAAGGCTCTAAGTGCTCCGCTCCTCTCTTGAGCCTCTGCAGCGATGATTTACAGAAAATCGCTCTGATGAACTGAGGGGGGGCGCGGGGTGGGGAGGGGGGGGGGGGGGGGGGGGGGGGGCTGGATGCGGAGGTTCGGTTCCGATGTTGGTTATTCACGGGGAGATTCTCCCGACGACAGATTAAACGTCCGAGCTTTTAATGTGTAAAACTTACAATTGGAAAATAAGATCTAACTCGAGAATGACTCGGACATAGAGGTCAGACTTGACCCTCCCCCCCTCTCTCCTGAGTCATTTTAACGAATAAGTTAAATAAGTTTACGAACTATTTAACAGTCTCTCCATTTGCGCGATTAGAATAAAAGGAAAAATAAGTTAGAAATTAGGTTATGTAATTTCTAAAAGTCGGAATGTTTTATTTTTCTTTCTTTCTTGCGCCGTTTTCAGTTTTCTTTGGATTGTTATGCTTTGACCTGAGAGGGAACAGACACAATGAAAGTATAAAAAGTGTAATTTGGATTAAGTGCATTTATTCCTACATTTGTTTTTTTTTTTCTTAAAGGGAGTCATTTGAAAAAGTTCAAGCAGCCCGCATGTCTTTTTGAAAATATTTTTTTTATTATTTCGATAGACACCAACGATGTACACATACAATCAAAGCGCTATAAAAGCCAACATTTAAGAAAATAACTTGTCCTTAAAAAAGATTGCATCTAAGGTAAGAGCTTTACGTTTTTCTTTATTATTATTTTTTTTAAAACACAAGAGCTGTGAAGATTGATGATTAAAACCCGACCCACCACAATTATCACAACTAATAAATAAAAGACAGCAACCAAAAAAAAAAAATAAAAAAAAAAATTTAAAGACATTTGGCTATACGACATGTAAACTGCCAGAACGATTCACAGGGGAGGAAAAGAGAAAATAAGTCACAACAATAAGTTACATAAAATAATTAGAATAAATAAATAAATATGATGGAAAAATATTGCAACAATCTTCAATAATAATAATAATAATAACGATGATGATGATGATAATAATAATAAATCGAATAAAATATGTGCCAGCATTCAAAATTAAAACAATCTATGTTGACTTTTTTAAGGCAGTTATACAGCAGGATTTGGATGTGTATGCAGGCTATTTAAGACTAGGCTTTTCTGTTTACTAAAGGCATTTGTGGTTCTACTAAACTGGGAAAATTCTTCAGTCACACTTTTTTTTTTTTTTTCCACCAAGACAAAGTTGATAAAGTTCTGTCCTCCACAAACAAGCGTAAAGCTACAGTGATAGAGCAATCACGGTCGGTGAATTTAACAGACTTTGATGGGGAGAGAAAAAAAAAAAGATTTCTGAGATTTTTTTTTTTCTTAAGACATTTCTTAGGTCTAGAAGCTATCATTGAGCATGTGCTGTGCTACAAAAATACCCTTTAACAGTCAAACTAACGCTTTGTATTCATTTTCCCCCTTTTGATAAACTAATTTGAGAAATAAAATCTCAAAATAGGCCTATAAGTAAATTAAATATCGAGACAAGCATTCAACAATCACTGATTGGCATGAAAAAAGACACCACTTAAAACATCAAACAGCCCTGCCTTTCATTGGCCTAAAGTTATGGCAGTGGGCAACTTTTTTTTTTAAACCCAAAGCCACTTTTTTGTTTCTATTTTTTATTATTATTTTCTTTCTCTTTTTTTTTTTTTTTTTTGGATTTCCCCCATCAAAGGCACAAGTTCTGTGTTGTCTTCTTCAGCAGGCAGGGCGCACCGGCATTTGCAGCAGGATCACCTGCCTGTTCTCCGAGGGGTGGCACTTGTTTATGTGCCTGGTGAGCCCCGGAGAGCTGGGGAGGGTGGCGGGGCAGTATTTGCACGGGTAGATCTGGGAGGGGTGCATGAGGCGCAGGTGTCTCTCCTGGCCGGCCCTGCTGGTGAAACTCTCCCCGCACATCGTGCACAGCAGGCAGTCCACAGGGCTCAGATTCAGGGGGCTTTGGTTTGAGGCTTCCTCTGATGATGCTGAGGAAAGAGGAGGAGGAGGAGGAGGAGGAAGGGGTGGACACTGGAGCTTGCTCGGCCGCTGCACGGTCGCCGGTTTGAAACCCGTGCTCTTCCAGCACCTTCCTCTGCAGGGCCTGGTGAGCCATGATGTGTTTTCTTAGGTACGCCTGCCGCTTGAACCTCTTCCCGCAGAACTGGCAGTCGTACGAGCCGTCTTCAGAGCCCGACTCGGACAACCCGGGACTCGGGGTGTCTCTGTCACTCGTGTCTTTGGTTTCGTCGGAGACTGACTTGACGCCCAGCGGCTGCATTTTGGCCAGGTCGGGTTTGGCGCCCTGCGCGGGCGCCGCCGCCGCCGCCGCCGCCGGCGCGCCGGTGCTGGTCCGCGGTTTGTGCCAGCGGCGGTGAGAGGCGAGGTTCGCCGGGCAGCTGAACATCTTGTCACACTCGGGACACCGGTACTCGACCCTGACTATGCGGGAGCATTTGTGCTGAGCCAGGGAGAAGGGATCCGCGTACGCCTCTTTACACAGCTGGCACACAAACTCCCCTAAAGGTTTGGATCCCCCGGAGGACTGCGCCCTCGGCTTCATCTCCACCGGCCCCTCTTTGATTTTCAGCCCGAGCACCGGAGAAGTGGTCACCTCGTCTTCAAAGTTGAGCTTTCTGATGGCTTTGGGTTTCTTTGAGGCGGCTTTAGGTTTTCTCTCCGCTCCCTCGGCGGCGGCGGGTCTTTTGGTTGCGACCCGGTTGTTTGGTACTGATAGGCTGCTGGTGGTGCTGCTGCTGCTGCTGCTGCTGGTGGTGGTGGTGGTGTTTGTAATGGCTACGCCACCCCGGCTGCTGTTGCTGGTGCCGATTTTCAGGTCCACCGGAGCGTACAGGATGTGGTCCAGACCAGAGAGCGACGCGGCTGCGGGGAATGACTCCGCAGAAACGGGCGAGCCCAGATTGAAACTTCGCTCAAAATATCCCCTGTCGTGCTCCTTGCTGATGGGTCGGGTGGGGCTGTAGATGGCTTGGCACACCGCTTCTGGATTGCCGAACTGCTCCGGCTTTTCCAGCCGTGGCACCGGCGCGTCGGCGGCGACGAAATCTGGCGACACAGAGGCGCGGTCGGGGCTTGACGCCACGGACATCGGCGGGGAGGGGTCCGTCTGACTTGGCAAGGCAGCTGGGGTGTGTAGCTCCTGGAGATCATCCTCATCAGATCGAGTCCTGTAGGAAACATGTGCGGATTTCTTGTTTCTTTTCACCAGGAATCCTTTGGGCATCTTGGCGAGTAACAGCGGGAAGGCACTTCGGAGAGGCGGCTGAAATCTGGAGTATCCAGGTTGGTTTAAAAAATATGGCAACACCAGAATTTTAGGGACTTTTTACTCCCCTCTATATATCGATCCTTCTGTTGCTGAAATGTTTTCGTCTCCAAGGCATAGCTCCACTCTTTTTATGCCGGAATGATGCTATTGTTCTCGCCCCCCCCCCCCCTCTGTTGCAGCATCCCCGACCAATGGGATGAAACCAAGATCCCAGTGGATTTTATTGTGGGAGGGCTCTGTGCCTGGGGTCGGTGGATTTCGTTGGAGGATGTGCAGATAGCTCAGCAGATGTACTGGCGGTTTATTACATTAATGCTGCACGCACAGCCTCCCCCCCCCCCCCCCCCCCCCCACCGAGGCACACGCCGGGACCCTCCTCTTTTTACGGTCTGATGGGCCCCTACACAAATGCACACGTGCCGCTGCTTTGTGGCTCTCCTCTGGGGGGCCTCTGAGTCGCTAAAAGGGAAATGTCCATCAGTGCTAAAATCATCACGATTTAACTTTTTTTTTTTTTTTTTTTTTTTTTAATTTAGAATCAGAAGGTTGTAAAAATGCTCGTTTTTTCTAAAAAAAAAAAAAAAAAAATTCCCCGACATGTTGGTAAAAATGTGCAGCACACAAACAGGTTTAACATACACGGTCTCTATACCTTTGCGCCATCTTTACGCACGACCTTTGCGCACCGTTTTCTCACAACCGAATATAGCAACTTTCATTTTTGTCCGATTTTATTTCATGACAAGCCCTAAAGAGGAGGAGTATTTCTTTATTTTTAAGGGCACGCGTCTGTCTCGGTAGTTTAACCCGACATATAAATCAGACATCTCGCTGCATACATAAGTAATAAGAAAGCCCTCTGGTCTTTGTGCACAATGGCCACGTCTGCGTGTGCGTGGATATCTTTTTTTTTTTTTTTTTTTTTTTTTTTTTCCATCGTTTCAAAGGCAAATTGACCTCTTAACTGTGAAAAAGGACTCGCAGGCAATCTGGGCCACAGCGAGACGCGTGCTGGGCGGAATCAGCGCTGCAGACAAAGAGGAGGGCAGCAGCAGCGGCCAAAGCTTGTGATGGGACATTCTGCACTGATATTTTAAACCAGTGGTTGCATCTGCTTGTAGGAAATATATTGCTTTCCGGAAGCTCTAAAGTTTGCATTATAATTACTGTGGCTGTAAAATAGGCACACACACACACACACACACAAAAAAAAAGTTTTCAAATTTGACAAATTTCAAATGTTGTTGTAATAAAAGTGTTTAACTTTACTTATTTCTCTTAAAGTACAAGCCCTCTTTGTTCTCTTCGCATTTTGCACATTTACCTGGGTTTCCATTTATTGCCTAATAATGCAGGCCTATATGCGACAGTGCGCCACTTGGAAGAGGGCGCATTCTTTGCCCCTCTTTCAGTGCGCAGACCAGGGAGGAATTAATCTCCATCGTCGTTCATTGTTCCCCTCATTTGCATAAAGCTGCAGTATGACCAAGTCAAATAATTACACAATCGAAGCTGAGCCGCAGGCCTGCAGCCCCCCTTTCAATAGGCCTCTATGTCCCAGAGTCTTCTCTCACCTGCTGGAAAACACACCGTTATGTCGGTTCTGTTCGAGCGAAATTATACATTTGATCTGGGCTGACTAAAGAATCATATTTAAGAATTAAAACTTAATGGAGCTGGGGGATACTTTATACAGTGGAGGGGTTTAATGCGTTGATTTAATGGGATGGATATCTATTCTTTAAGGTTTGAAGATGTTTAACCAGTTAATAACTTCAAATAATTAGCTTTTTGCTTCATTTAGCTCACCGTCGTTTGTAAAATGCCACCTAAATTTCCTGACGCCGTCTCCGCTTCCTCTGCTCTGATTCTTGTTGTTCTTCAACTCTTTGCTCGTCTATTAGTCGTGGTTTGTTGGGACTACAAGCTTTGATGGCATTTTAACGAGTTCCTCTTTCCCTCGAGATAATTTCTGTGCGGCGCGTGGGCCTGCGTTGCCCGGCCTCGCATGCGCGTGTTTGCTCAGTGGCGCGTGCTGCCCCGCGCGGACGGGAAGCACAGGCGCCTAATTAGCATACAGCTGCTGCCGTTTGTTTTCACTGCAGACTCGACCATATTATCCAATACCTCCTCACTTGCTGTAAGATTTTCTTTTTTATTTTCTAAAAGTTATAGTTTTATTCTAAACTTTATGTTATTCGTCTTGTTAAATATGTTTTTACAAACACCTTTCAGTTAATTATTGTTGAAAAGTTGTTTTACTTCAGTAATTCGATTCAAAAAGTGAAACTGATGTTTATAGTGACAGAAAACGACTTATCAAATGCGGTCACTTCCGTTCTTTTTGAGGATTATGACTTCTAGTTAATGAAAAATTCAAAAAGTATTATTTTAATAAATACGAACAAAACTTCAGATCAGGTTGAAAACGGTGGTTTTGACACAACATGTTAATGATTGTCCAGCAAATAGTTACTGACCGCCCCCACAAGGAGGATGAACCACTAAAGGTCAGTGTCGAAGCTGGATTGTTCAGAGTGCGAGCATTTTCATTGAAAGTTTAGTGGAAGAAGAAAGTGTGGTTGAAAAAGCTTGAGCACAGCCTAGAGAGAAATGTTAATCAAAGCCCAAGAGGTTGGAGGCATTACAAGGCGTAGACTGGAGCCGCTGCTTTAAAGAACCACAGAGACACGAGTGTTTTGCATGAATTGTGTTAAGCCTGAAAAAACAAATCAAGTTTTTGGACCATTGTTAGTCAGTGGTCCAAAGTTCCCTTCTCAGATGAATGTACATTTTTACATTTCATTTATAAAATCGAGTTTCCTGCCTGTTTGAGGTCCTCTATCATCTGCAGTTTTGTTCAACCGTGTTTTAGCATTTCCCAAGTTATGTTTCTATCATTGCCTCCATGGGATGCTGTACACGACATGGGTAAACTTATCAGGAGGCCCACATTCTTATATAATTTTTTAATGTGTTCAGCAATATTGAAATATTGAAATTTTGTGTTTTATTATGTGTAAGTCATAATTACTGAAATGAACAGAAATGGAATCAGTTAAACACAGTTTCTGTTTTACCAACTTAATTTCTGAAAAAATTAAGTTTTTAATGATCATTAAACAGTTATCCATCCATCCATCCATCCATCCATCCATCCATCCATCCATCCATCATCATCCATTTTCTTTACACCATTGTCCCTCAGTGGGGTTGGGAAGTGCTGGTGTCTATCTCCAGCTAACGTTCCGGACGAGAGGTGGGGTCACCCTGGACAGATCGCCAGTCTGTCACAGCATTAAAAAGCATATGTAAAAAAAAAAATCTTTTTTTTCCAAGACCAGACTTACTTCTTAACCCCTGTGCAATTTGAAGATGGGGCTCATACAGTTACAGGTCCGATGCTTGAGGAACCGTCATAGAGCAGAAGTTACTTCATTGCACCACCTACAGGAGGAAGAATTAATCTTGGGACAACAGGAAAGTTCTCCTCCTGTGACTGAAGGTTTCCACACAAACATTTCTGCAAACACCGTGCTGTCGACGCTGTTAAACATTAACTTCAGTGCAGCGGGGATGCCTGTTCTTACTCTCTACTTCCCACATGAGTGATTGCCTCCATGTGCTGCGCCAAACTGAGACAATTTGAAAGTGCAACAGGACATGACTGTAATTGGTGCTCACTACAGGACCACTTTCAATGCTCCGTCAATCAATTATTGTAATGGATTATCTGAGGTCCTATTCTGGCTGCTCGTAATCTGATACAAGGCTCTTTCAGCACCATGGAGAGAGCCAGCGAGGGATCCAGATTTAATCACGCTGGCTTTGAACACAGCACAGCCTCGGCCTCAGCCTTTGTCCACTGCAAAAACTGGGAGCAGAAAAGAGCCAGCTAAGGAGAGACAATAGGAGTGTAGAACAAAAGCGCCGGAGTGTAATGAACCAATTGGTTTTTGAGTATAGTTTTAAAGTTCAATTAGTCTTGTTGCACTGATGGACAACACCTCCAAATGATCTAACAAGATTTTGGAGCCAAAATTAGTCAAATTCTTTTTACTGTTTTCAGCTGTGATCAAAAAATCTGTTCTTTCAGTTAGCTTACTGTCAAATAACATAGCTTCTTAATTCACATTTAGAAAGTCCCGCAAAAGTATTCGCTGCCCTTGAGCATCTTGATATTTTGTGATTTCAAAACCAAAAATTATATTGCCTTTTATTGGGATTTTAAATGATAAGCCAACATGAAGCGGTGTGTTTTTATAAAGCGAAAGGAAAATGAAACAGGTTTTCAAAAGTTATTTAAAGTAAGAATGTGGGGGGAGACTGTCCAGCTGGTATTATGTCAGTATAAATCCACGTTCTTTGTAGAACTCAGGAATTTGTTAGAGAAAATTAGTAAACGAACTGCAACATTTGAAACAGTATTATGTTATAAAACCATATTCTAAAATCTCAAAGAGAACTCTTGAATCTATTTCCTGAAAATAAAACAAAATAAAAATAAATAAATATATATATATACTGTATATATATATATATATATACAGTATATATATATTATATATATATATATATATATATATATATATATATATATATATATATATGGTTTAACTAAAAACCTGCAAACACATGGCCACCCAAACTAACAATCTGAAGAAGGAGAACCTGAAAAAGCCCAGAGAGAGGAGCAGCCAAGAGGCCTCTGGTAAGACGGGAGGATCTGCAGACATACACAGACCTACAAGAAGAAAATTCTTTGCATATCACTGATGAAACATGATGGCGGCAGCATCATAGTGGGGCTGATCTTTTTCATCAACAGGGGAAGCTGGTTAGAGTTCACAGGATGAACGAGTAAAAGTTTCAGTCTCTAGATATAACTGTAAATGTATTCCAAAAGACTTGCAGGCGTTACTGGTTGATCAAATCTGATTGATTTGATCAACAAATTAATTAGATTACGATCTTTAATGAGTAAATTAAAGCTATGTATCCATCTCTTTTCCTACACTGTTATGTGATCCTTTTTCTTTGTCAAATATATAAAATCAAGTTGTAGCTGTAGCATAATTAAATTTTCAGATATGATCACTCATATGATCATAAATTCACATAAAGTTTCTCCACAGACGATTACTTCCCACTTCCTCTTCTGCAGGCGGTTCACGTCAAGTTTGGGCAACACTTTTCCCCTGATTTCTCCAAAGGCCACAGAAGCCATATGTGGGCAAACTATGGGAATCCAAAGTATTACAATACATTCTAACTCAAGCTGTAAAATAAAAGAAAAGGCAGCACTTGTAAGAGGTTTGCTGCAGCTCCAAAAAAAAAGATCAATGGGAAAATTGCCTGTTTGGCCATCAGAGCAACACAGAGGTCACTGTCTAGACTTTAAAGTGTACTTTAGAAGGTTGCCCATGAGACCCGGTTGCTGTGAAAAGCTCTGCAAAGTGCTACACCTCTGAGCTTAAGGCTAATGGACCACATGGATTGACTTGACTGGGAATGTCCCTGATGTCGTTGGTACTTCTGACAATTATGCAGATCACTCTTCGCAGACAAGGACATGTTGGGTTTTTTTTTCTTTCTTTTTCATGCTTTAAGGACATTTCTGCAAAAGTACCGTACCGCTCTTTTGGCCTTTTGGCAAAATGAGCAACATCTGAACTATAAACTGAAGTGCTCTTTCCCCCCCCCCCTCTCCCCCTGCTAACAGAATATGGAAAATGTGCGCGCACGTTCACCTGAACAAATGCTTCAAAGGGACAACAATAGACCATCCTTTATTCTAAGAAGCCTCTTATTGGTGGAAGAAAAAAAAGAAACAGATCTTCCTGCAGACCGGGCATATCAGTCGCTTGAGTCCCAGGGGCATGTTTAGCCCTAATTTCCTCATCAGAAACAGCGGAGTGTCTCTCGGTAATCTCTGCAGTCCATTGGTTGTTTGGGGTGGAGTCCCCTGTCAGAAAGCATGCCCTGGAATGTTAAACGCTAATTCACCTCTGAGCTGTGGAGGTGGATAAAGTGATTGTTCTATCTGGGAGCTGATTAAAACAGGCTCTGGCCCATCTCCCCCCGCTGCGCTCACCTCTGACGTCCATCACATTCATTTCTGTATTCATGAGTGGATGAGAAAGCACAGGCAGAGCGGCTGCCGTATTACGGATAATAAGGCCAGCGGGCACCACATTCACTGCCACAGGTCCCCCCTCCCTGCCTCCTCCTCCTCCTCCTCCTCTCCCCACCCGGCCTCGGCTCATTCAATTACTTCACAAGAGTTCTCCGAGGCACAGCTGCACTATGAGGGTAAAGAGGAGCAAATTGAGGTACATTCATGTAGACACACACACAGTACACACCTTCCAGATACAAAGACATGGAGGAGGCATGCACACTGGATCAAGAGCAGCCTGCATATAAAGGATCTCACTGACAGGCATTTGCTTAGTAGTCAATACACTTCTCACACAAGTAAACAACAAAAAAGAAGGTCCATCTTCTGTTTCTCTGTGGCTGGTAAGAGAAATGAAATCAAGCCCATTGCTCATGGGCTCTGTATATGAGGTTGCCATTATCGTGATGAAAGTGTGGACAGCAGCTGGATCATTGAGGAGCATGAAAGATGGACTCTGGCAGACCTAATGGGCCTTATCCTTTATCTGTTGACTAGTATCTGTTCATCTAAAGATGCATTAGGCCCATGTGAAAACCTCTGTTGAATTCACGGCTATCTGCTGTTTGAATTATTCATAAAGTTATATGTTAAACAAAGCCTTGAAATGTGTTTGTGTTTCCTGGCTGCTGGCCATGGTGCTGAAGTTCTGCCAAGCTGACTATGGCATCCTCCCTCCCACACACACACACACACACACACACACACACACACACACACACACACACACACACACACACACACCTATGTGCATATACATTTTCTTAAACAGCCTAATTAAAATGATTGCTCGTATAATGTCCCTGACACGGTTCTAAAAAAGCTGCCACAAATGGATTAAAAATGCATGCAGTTTGCTGAAGTGATGTGTTATAATGACATTTTTTTCTAAGAAGACTTTTGATGAAATTGTCATCAAAAGTCTCTGCTAAAACATGGAATCGGTCGTTAAGCGTAGTGCTACGTAAGTAATGCACAATGTTAAAGCCTGACTTTTACATGCACTGTTGAACTTTGCATGCCGCACTTTGTAGAAGTAATAAAAAAAAAGTGAAAGTTCAAAGTCCCTTCGAACCTTAACACATTTTTAACATTCTGTGAGAATTGCTAATGATTCGCATAAATTGATGGCATATGTCTTGTCAAGGACTCTCAGCTCTCTGACTTTGACTGAGCCATTTTAACTCATTAATATGCTGTGATCTAAACCAGCATATTGATAACTGGCTGCATGTTTAGGATTGTTTTCTTGCTGGAAGGTGAACCTCCGGTCCTTATTTACCATCAACACCCGTCATCCAAAACTCTTCTCCAAAATTTCCCCATATCATGACAGTGCCATCACCATGTGTCATTGTGTACATAATGTGTCCAGAAGATGGTTTTCCATCCCACATGGTATTCTGCATGCCATGTTAAATTTTGGTGTTTTACTTTGTGTTTGCTGTGTGCCCCTTCATGGCTTGTGGGATACTGTGAACACAAATTTTTTTTTTATGATTTTCCTGTCAATATTGGGTATCTAAATGTGTAAAAATGCAAAATGCAGATATTTTGACTATGTAAGTGCAACCATAAAACACGTACACAGAGATGAGAGCCTTGTCTTCACATTTGGTTTGGGAATGCAGGATTGTCCAAACAAAGAATTCCCAAAAATTGGCACACTCCTTCATTAGATGGCATAATTTGCATTCTCTTATAATTGTGCTGCTTCCTTGATTATTAAATGATCACCCTAATTAGGGAACATAATAGGGTTAATCAGACTCTGCTCATCACACTTATTATTATTCCTGAAAAAAAAAAAACGAAGAGAAAAGATACAGTACTTGATTAATTATATCAGCCTTTTCATCCGTTGGGCTACCACTCCTCCCTACCCCCCCAGCTCTGAAATTAATATCATGTTGTAAATGGAAGGAAGGAGCTGGCCGGACACAGACAGATGAAAGATTTCACTCAAATTAATTAAGCACTAATTATGCGGCGGGAGTTGGGAGCAGTTTGCATAATGAGGCCTATCAAAAGAGATCAGTCATGGAGAGGAGCTGTAGAGTTTCTATACAGCCTTCAGATGACGCGCAGACGCCACTGCAGTGCATGAAGAGGGCTGGCGGAGAAGTGGGAAGAGGGTTAAAGGACTTTGAGGAGTGTTTTTGTTGGTTTGTCAACATGCTGCCAGTCTGAATCCTCCTCGCTGGTGCCACGAACATGGATTATTCCATTCCTCATCTGCCCCGAGGCCTGTGGGTGTATATATATATATATTTTTTCCCCTCTCAGCTTAAGAATCAGATAATGAATTCCCCTGTCCAGCAAGAGGCAATAAGGACACAATGTACCTTTAAGTTCAGGCTAATCACAAACAACCTGCCTCCACACTCCAGGGAGCTTTAAAGGCCCTAATCACCTCCCACTCTAATTCTTGTGGTGTCCAGTTATTGTAGATCTGGGACTACACTCCGGCTATCTCTTTAGACAATGGGAAAAGGGATTAGACAGAAACTCTCTCTGCCTTAATCACCTGTTTAATCATTGCCACTGTGTCGTCGGCTGAGTTACTTGAACTGATTTGTGCCGTAGCTGCAGCAATCATGTGCTGGCTAATCAGGGAGCGCGGCCCTGCACTGCCCTTAAAGGTCCCAGAGTGGAATTACAAAGACTATGATTAGTTAATCAAATGAAGAACCCAATGTCCTTTCTTTATTTGTGTATACACCTTATCTAAATGGAAATTGTATATCCAAGGCACTTCCAGAAGGACACATCTACATGTGAATGATCCTCCTTGAGGCCTAGGCGGTGAATACCAAATGAGATCTTTTGCTTCCAATCATGGTGTTATGGCATTGTGGAGACTTTTGCATGTCTGAATGATATTTGTTGTCAGTGCTCATGTGAATGATGCAATCACTCGGCCTGTTGTGAAGTAAATCAGGAGGCACCAGGCAGCAACTCTTCAAATGGGCACAATGGTCTGCAGAACAATGTCAAGATTGTATTATTCCGAGTGAGGAGAAAAGAGCTCAGTAGGCACATACAATATGCAAAATACTGCTTGTATCATAGTTAAAATGATATTTCTCTTTTTTTTGAAGGTTCACACAGAGCTGGTTAGAGCATCCAGAGATTGTACTGAAGTAAAAGTAGCACTGCTTCAACATTTTTACTCAAGTAAAAGTAATGAAGGAGGTTACTCAAATATTGGGTAACTGATAATAACATCTGTTTTAATATTTTATTGAAAAGTATAATGTTATGTGTAAATTCTGGAATTTTAAAGACAAAAGAGCAGAAAAATAAAACAAAAAGGTAATTATGTGTACGCTTTAACAAGCTACAGATAGAAAACAGCAAAGCTTTTTGTGCAAACACTTTAACATAACTGCAGGTTTGTGCCTGCATCTGGTGGATGTTTAAATTTTAAAGTCATTGGAGAAGGGGACCTCGCAAAACATGAGTCATGTAAATATGCCGGACAGGCGGGTAATTTTCCTCTGCAGATGATTTAGATTAAAATAGATTTGTTCTTCATTCAGTGGGTAGAGGATGCAGAAATGTTACTAAAATTACTGTTGCAATATTTCATAGTAATATTATTTAAGCAAAAGTAGAAAAAAAAGTATGGTGTAGTAAAGCTACACCCCCAAAAAAATGTTTTTCTAAAAACCTACGAAAGTAAATGTACCACAGTAAACTACTGACATTTTTGTTAGAATAGACATACAACACCGTTAAATTCTGTTAAAGAGATTTAGATAATTTTACTGCTTTTATTGTACTTATTTACTTGTTTCTTCTTTTAAACTTAGCTAACAGGATTACCATTACTCATTTTGGTGCATCTGAATAAATTATAATATTATTGGATCTTTTTTTTATTTTAGAAAGGCAGTTGAAGGAGTTAGATTAATGGCATCCATTCTTTCCTTTGAATGATTATGGGCGACGGCGTAATCATTCAGTTTCTCCGAAAATTAGAATGTCACGTAATATGCATATACATGTAATTTATTAAAAGCTCTTGTGTGAAATTTGTCATATTCAGAACAGTCATCTGATTTATCTGAAATAGATTTTTTCCCCCATAAACTAAGTCAAAATACATATTAACATCAATAAAAACAACCTGCTTTAATATAATTAAATGTTTTCTGCACTGATACTTTTACCCAACATATTTAGCATATGTTGTAAATGAGAACACTTCCTTTAACTACCATCTGACTGAAAATTAGATTGATTTAAATTGATTTTATTTTTATTTTTTTCTGCATAGCCACCGCTTCTCTCCTTTCAGTCAGACATGCTGTTAGACATTGTTCCTAAAGAGAAAAAAATATCCCCCCATTCCTTTGTGGCAACTTCCTTCTGAGGCCAGCAGACTTGACCCTCTGACTCCTCCTGGAATCACCTATTATTCGTCAGTGACAGCAGCCCCTTGAAGGGTGGGTGGGTTCCCTGGAAGGTACAGGGTCGTGGACGTCCCAATCCATCTTTGTCTGCCAAGCGATTGATTGTGATTTAGCGCACAGGAGCAGGAGATGGTGGGGTTCCATTCTGATGAGCGATAGGTGGGAACCCTTTGACTCCCAGCACATGGCAAGCAGAGTCAGGGCTATGATGAGGGGTCAGAGGCAGCTGGTGGGGGGGATCTGGGGATGAGTTGGAAGAAACATGGGGGTTGCATTGATCACAATATAGAAGGTGTCAGGGATCCAGGACAAAGCCCCCAGACCAACCAGCAGAGTCTATCAGATACCCTATCTATCATCTGCCCAGCTTTGTGGTTAGCACAACGGTTGTTAGCTAATTGTTTCATCTTCAGGGGATCCATCATCAGGGAAAAAGACAGTGCACCACCAGTAAAAGGACACATGAGCAAGCTTTACTCCAGCTGGAGCAAATAAGGCTGCATTTTCCCCTGTAGATCTTCAACCAGATGATTAAGTGCATTCACGTTCAGCATGTTGCTTTAAATCAAAGGTTTTTGTCTAAGGATTGCAGGCTGCATGATGGCAGTGACTGAGGATATTACATTCATCAGACTCGCATTTTACCCCACATTTTTCTCGCAGATCCCCAAAGAAACAGTTTACTCAGCAAACGTAGGCGTTGTAACGCAAGAAATTGCACAAAAAAGTTCAAGGTGCATGAATGCTTTTTCAGTGTTCTGTATGTAATATTTATCCTGTTCCTCACAAAGTCATCTCCTCAGCGTAGACGAAAGATTTCCCTTTAAGGACGTTAAGTCCAGAAGCAGCCTCACTGCACTAGGTCACTCCGTCAATCTAACTCCATCATCATCCTAAGTCCACTCTGTTTCAAGGCATTTTTATTCAATGAGTTGGTTATCATCTATTTACTCCATGCCACCCAACCAGCCATCCATTAGCTGTTCTCGCTTATCCTTTTAGAGGGTCGTAGGATGGGGAGGGTGCTGAGATCCACACACAAAGCCCTCTGCTGACCTCTTTGTTGTGAGCAGCATTTTTTTCTCTCTTTTTATTTTTTTTATCATAATGTACCAAAAGGTTGTACACTTAGAAAACATATTGTACCCAGGCGTATCTTGAAATCTCCTGCTTATGTCATAATTTGACATGTGGCAGTGCGAGTGCCGGCGTTGCCAGTCACAGGAAGTGGTGTCGGCCAGGTGGATGAGGGGCCTGTAACCCGATCTGCTGTTGACAGAACGGGGACAGGTGCTCCCGGCTAAACTAATCCACATATGCATGCTCGACACAGGTCATCCATTAAGGCAGATTGATTCAAAGCTTTAAGGGGCCGTTCCTCAACAATCCCCGGCCCGGCCTTACCTTTGCTGTTGCCATGATACCAAATTGCAGTAATTCAGGATGGCCTGGATTGGAAAAAAGAAGACGAAAAAAAAAAAAAGGGAAAGGAAAGGAATGTCCACTCTGTTTGTGCAGCGATAGCGATGGAAACATTTTGTCACACAGGACATGAGGGAACATTTGGGGAGCAATTTATCTCTAAACTTCATGAAACGAAAATTAAATGACTGAGTGGGTTTTCAGTGTTTAGATACCCGTGATGATACTCAAGCTTCACTCAACCCAAGCTGCTCACTGGGAAAATAATGACACCCAAGGGAGGATTGAGTGAAGCAACATGCGTGACGGTGCCACATAAAAACCTCATATGTGGGGGAAAAAAAGAAAAGCACATAAACCAGAAATCACTTTGATTCAGTGTTATTATCAAACGCACTCCCGGTGAGGAGGGACTCAAATGCCAAATAAAGGTTTACAGGCAGAGGCCAGGCAGCTGCTGCTCTCTGATTGGCTGAAAAGCCCAGCAGCGATCTCACCTGTTATCCACAGCCCAGTGCATGGTAAACACCCTGAGTGAGACCTGTGGGGGGAAGGAGCCCATCTGGTCAGCAGCATTAACAACCATCTCTTTAACAAAGGCATCCTGCAAAAAGACAGAAATAAATAAAAAAAAGTAAGGAGAAGGGCACAACAGGGCACATTAGCCAATAAAAACAGGCAACGCGTGACATTTAGCGCCGGATGCAAGGCTTAGAGGAATACAGGTTACTCACTGTCTGTCTTTGCAGCAGCAGCCCCTGGCAATAAAAACAAAAAGGCAATCTCACAGAGCGAGAGGGATGCTGTGCATAAAGCTGCCCGCCTCAGTTGATGATTCCATAATTTCTCTATAAAGTTAAAATGCAAGAAGGAAACAGCCAGAGTCTCCAAGCCATCCGCATACAGTTGTTTTCCATTTTGCCGGACATCAAATTTAGAGAGTGTCATTATGCAGGAGGAGGAAGGACTCTGACAGCTAATTTACTCTGAAGAAGAATGGCCTGTAAACGCAGGAAAACATGAGGCAGATCAGAGGAGAGGCAGCCACAGAAGACCAAACAGTGCCACCTTGTGTTGAAGATTCTTCCGATTGACAAAACTTTCTTTTTTTTTTCCTTCCCTAAAATGAGATTTTTTGACGAACTTTTAAAGATCAGTGAGAATCCTTTGGTCTCTCCCTTACAGATGATGACCTGGTTCAGGTCTGTTATTTTTACGCGTCTGGGTAAATTAGAACATCAATTAGTTTATTTAAAAAAGTGAAATAATTCATTACACAGAAAGTGATTCATTTCAAGCCTTCTGTTGTTGTTTAGCTGTCATATTCACAGCTAATGAAAACTCTAATTTATTTATTCATTTTTTAAATTAGAAAATTATATCAGACAACTAAATGATTTTTAAATGTCAGACCAAGTGCTTATAGAGAAATCATTTGGCTTTTCAACTGGTGAGGGGAGTAAGAAGTGGTCTAAATGCTCCTTATAGATTGTTGTGCTGACTTTAGACTTAATGAAGTGAACCAACACCACCAGATGACACTGACTATGGGAACTTCTCACTAGACTTAAGCGGTGTGAGATCTGTGCCTCTCCACTCCTCCAGATTTCCGAAAGAAATACAAAAGGTTCTTTCATCTCCAAAAACAAAAGGAAATCCTGTTTCTCCTTGGCCCAGGTAAGATGCTTCTGACTTTGTCACTGGGTGGTTATGTGTGGCCAAACAAAGAAGACCAGACAGCTGCTCTGCATATCTGTGTAGTTTCCACAACCTTTATATATTTTTCTATCACATTTTGTCCTTACACTGACTAAACTTTCCTTTAGCACACTTTCTGAGAACAAACAAGTTTCTTTACCAGTAACCCTTTACGGTTTATACTACATGTTGCACTCCTGTTGAACAACTGTCAGGCCAAAGCACAATATTTTTGTATTAGAAATTATTCTTTATTAACCTGATGTGGCATTCTAATGTTCTATCAAACCAGGTTGTGGGTTCTCTTTCGCTTTAAACCCCAAAGACTAAAATTAACTCTCATAAGGCCCTCGACGTGCAGTAAAACTACTACGTCGTATTTCGGTTTTGATTTTTGGATTGAATTACTGACATAACTGAGTGGTATTCATAATATTGAAACTCATTTAAATGCACCTGTAGCTGGTCGATTGGTTCTATTTTTACAACTAGAAGGATAACGACAAAGTCTCCAAATGAGATCTGGAGAGGACAAAGACTGGTTTTGAAGACAGAAAGGTTTGGGGTGGAGTTTGAACAGCGAGCAATGGGCTCTCTACAGCTGCTGGCACTAATGAGGATAATTACCCATGTAATAACATTAGCCTATCTGAGGGAATGGAGGGGAAGGACAAGTGGTTGTGTTTATGTGTGTGTGTGGGTGGCTGTGCGCGCGCGTGGACCGTGCATGTGGCTCGCCTTCTATCTCACTTGTGGTCTCTCCCTCATTCCCTGAATCTCAATATCTCTTTGTTAGCCCACAATAATTGTATTTGGGCCTCATATCCGCCATATCAGATTCGAGTTTGTACAAGGTAATTAGCAGAGGAAGGGAAGCCTCCACACCAGGAGGACAAATGCCCCCATGACATCATTCTGGCTCCACTCAGGAGGGGAAGCTTTTTCTTTTCTTTCTTCCTTTCTTTCTTTTCTCCCCATTTACTCATCTTCATCTGCCTCCCCATTCGACTGCTGAGAAAGAGTAGTGATGGAGGGCAGAAAAATGTGAGCAAAAGTTGATGACACCGAAAAGGAGGAGAGCCGGGATTAAGAAGATAAAGAAACGAGGAGAGGTGGGAGAGATAAAGCAGAGAGAGGAGATTTGAGATGAGATGGAGGGCTGTGTTTCTGCGGCAGGCCGTAATCTCCAATCAGCTTTTACTAACAGACAGCAGGGGAAAGTTCCTCAGTGCTAATGCAGGCTGCCACTCGGAAGGAGCCGGTGTATCCAGCTGGGAGTCCAAGGGATGAGGAGTGGGGTGGGGGGATTAACTGGCACTCAGGTGGAGAGAGATAAAGAGAATCAGATGGAGACCCTGTGGACGGTCACGCCCTCTTTCACTCCATCCATCACATTTTCTCCCTTCATTTTCAAAGAACAAATGTACGTCGGCGCTCTGTGCTTTCTGGGTGGAGTAGTGACAGCAGGAGGAAATGATGGTGGCTTAAATCAGGGGTGACTTATGTCCGATTGGATTTGAGTCAAGACTTTTATCTTCTTCTCTTGTGAATGAGTTTATGACACGTGTTAAGGAGCCAAAAATGATTTCACTGTATGGTTTGACAAGGCTTAGACATAACCTCTAATTAAGCTACGTTTTCTTTCTATTTCTTAGGAGAGAGTTATGTTTAAGGTGTCAAATATGTGCATTAATTTAAGGGGATTTTCCCTTTTTTATTGTACAATTAATTCAGAATAAAGACACATTTTGCAAACATGAATAAATGCATCCCCTAAATATAAAGCTTCATTCCATTGCAATGATTTTTCTTCCCTAACTGCATATTTTTTTCACTTATTGTTTGCTGAATCAAGTATCGGTCTCAGCTGTTAAAAAATATCTCATTTCTCTACTCCCCATCCTGTTTTTTTTGTTTGTTTTTTGTGATGCTCAGGGCAATCAAACTTGCTGTGCTTGACTGGATGAAATCTGAGGCGCATCAGCATAAACCGATATTCTTCAGATTCAGTGGTAGATTCAGTGGTACAACTTTCGTGTATCTGTACTTTAATTAAGTAGATTTAATAATGGATACTTTCTACTTTTACTCCACTACATTTTACAGTAAGTACTTCACTACATTTCTACAAAACTGTGGAGTTACTCGTTACATCCAGAAGTTGCATTTCGCTTTTTGTCCGTTAAAATGTGAAGTTCAGGGACTTAAGGTGTCGCCGTAAAATCCAAGCAATAACGTGACTTATGTGTCTGTTGTAATCGCCTCCCCCTTTACTCGCATGGGAGCTCCAAGACATGCGCAGTGGTTTCCTCTGAGCGGGAAAAGATGTCTGTCTAATTGTCAGTAATATAATAGCTGCATAATTCATAAAATATGGCGTCATGTAAAATCAGAAGCGCTTCGCTTTCATAGACCACTTTGTCCAACTTTTAGCGTCACTTGGAAAGGAAAGCTTAAAGAAAGATACGCTCTGTGGACGTGATGGCTGTACAGAGACACATGTTGCATCTGTGATGAAAAAAAGTTGTCACTCATGCGCTAAATTATTCTGGAATGCCTTTTCAGAACTGTTTTACTTTAGCTACAGAGTTTTTGAAATCCTTCCTGAGCAGCCTGTGAAATAAAATCCAATTCTAAACTGACAGAAAGGAACAAAGACAAAAAAATGTAAACAAAAAAGAGTAATAAAGAAAACAGTCATCGTGTAATGAGAGCCTGAGGCGTTTGTGTTCATTTTATTAGGTACAGAGAATGACTCAATTATATTCAAATGAAAAAATCTCATTCCAGTGACAATTATGACGCATCTAAAAAGTAAAACATGACCAAGTTCTTTCTTCTCGTGAACTGAGAAGCTGTGTTATATGCCTTTAAAAATAACCTCTGAGTCAATTCTCTAGGTTGAAGCATTTAGTTCTGACCCATTCTTGCCATGGGCTTTTATAAAATAATTAAATTAATGGCAGCTAATCTCCAAAAGCCAGCTGAGGGTCACTTCCATCTTCCTCTCACAAAAATGAGTCTCTATCCTTTTAAATAGCAGGTTATCTAATTCGTTGGGTCTTGACAAAACAAATTGAGTTCAGTAGTAGTGCATGACAAAATCTGTTTATATGTGTATACATGTATAAAAAATTGTTAGAATATGAAATATTATTTTTGGCATTATGGCTTAACAGTGTGCTTGTTCTAATTTATCCTACACCACCTTGATGTTTGTCCAGCACAACCCATAAATGCTTTATTGAATTAAGATCTGGAAAATATGTTGTGCTTCTCAAACAGTTCCCCCGCCATATTTACTTTGTGGCAGTGTGTATTATCCTCTTAAAAGAAGTTATGGCCATTATGGTATTCGGCTTGCATGAAAGGATGACTGTAGTTCACATTGTTGTCAGGAAACATCACAGTTCTACCACCTGTCCAAACAACAAACAACAAAGAGCTTAGAGCTGTGTTCTTTCTTCCACCTCTTCCATATTGTGCATATTAAATGCAAAACTGTTCACTCACCTGCCAAATATTTCAATTGGGATATTTTAATCCCTTCTAGGGCCAAAAGTGTGTAAAATCCGTCACTTATGCATGTAAGTTGATCTAAGAGCATAGAGGACTGTCTTTGCTTCAGGAAATCGGTTTTCATAATCTAGCAGCTGCATCCGAGCTTTACACCAGACGTACAAAGTGTCAGAGTCCAGCAGAACAAAGCACGCCTCCCCTGGATTGAAGAGGAGTGGAGATGTACTCTGTGGAGTGGCGAATTATTCCTCCCCGGTTGACAATCAAATAGATGGGTTTTGGAGATTTGCATGGATAATGTCATTTGCCTGACTGTATTAGTGCAGAAATGTTAAGTTCTGCTCTAATGTAAAATTTAGTTCAGAGTGAATTACGGTATGAGACTCATTTTAAAGATGTTGGACTCGGCGACTTATGTGCCATGTAAAGAACTAAAGAGGCTTAATATTTTGAAACTTTAATGCTCCTATTTTTTTTTACCTTGCATCAAAATGTGTACAAACTCATTTCTTGACAGTTACTTGCAATACATAACAACTATGTTTGAAACAAATCTTGTTTAAAAAAGAGCAAAAGGATTCCTAATTAAATGCTCTTGATTGGTAATCAGTTATTTTTTTCTTCTCTTAGTTTTCTTCTTTTCTTCTTGCGCCATCTGTCCTCTTTTAAGTAGTCAAATTGCTTTCTGCTCTTATTCCTCTGTATCTGTACTGAATCATATTACCATTTTGCTTACCCTCTTGACCTTTCTCCTCTCTCCCACATTCCTCAATAACAAAGAAAAGCCATTTCTTAAAAACTAACTTCGCCTCTCAGGCATCTGCTTATCTCTTCATTTTCTTTCTTCCCGTTCCTACTGCATTTTTTTTTCAAATGCCAATATCTCTGGGTTTATCGGGACCGTCAGTGGTTTTAAGAAATGTGGCACAGTCTGCTGAATATGTGTTTACTAATGCCGGCAACCTGAACACAAGGCGAAATGTGGTGGTGGCAGCATCATGCTGGGGGAACAACTTCCCTGGTGGTCAGACAACTTCTACCAATGTGTCAGACACTATTATCTGGTTTTCTGTATGCAAAGAGAGAATCCAAACATCAAGTGATGCTGACTTTTCCTAAAAAGAAAGATTTTTATAGCTCAATCATTGTTTTAACAGTAAACTATCTGGTTTTGAAGTTTGCGAGTGAACATTTAAGCAACCTTTATATGACTCAGAAACAAGTTCTATGTCCCAATAGTTGCGTCATAAAAAGAAATAAAAGCACATTTCCCTTTTAGTTATTCGTCCAAGCAAGAGACAAGCATCAATCTCTCTCGAACAGGAAGTTAAATCCCAAAAGAAAGTGAGCATGACTTTTACCTACAAAAAGTCACAAGTTTGATTCACCCAAATGAGAACTGAAAGATGCTCGGCTGCAGCAGAACATCTTTAGTAGGTCATACAAAAAGGGGGTGTTGGGAAGTTTTAATTCAAGGAGTTTCCTCATGTTCTTTGTTTAAACAAGACAATAATTATTTCTAAATAGTTTCATAATTTAATAAGGGAAAAATGATTAATCACCCTTAGTTTTATGTATCTTCATACTTTCTTAAATTTTCATTGTATGGTTTTGTGCCTGCATGAAAACTGGTGGAAGTTTATTATTGTGAAAGTCTGCAATGAAAAGATTGTTTTCGTTAAGAAATATCAGCAAATGAGACGGTTATAAACAGGATGCAGTTTTCTGAGAACATGTGTCATAATGACATGCCTCAAAAGTAAGGAATATGTGTGGCAACTTTATAGATTGCTTTGTCATGTTTAATGACAAATAATAAACTTCCATCACACTATTCATTTCATTGAATCAAGAGGTAGTTCATTAAATCATCAGTGTTTAGTGATGAAGTCACAAGAAAGGGAGTGAACAGGAAGCTTTGGTTGTTTCGTGTTTGCAGCAAGATGTTTCAGATTTTCTGTACATCATTTGTAGAGTCTGATTTCTTTTCCCGTCATCTTTTGGAGTAGCAGCATCAGAACTGAGGACTTAAAAAAGCTCAACAAGCCGATATAAAGGGTGTTTCTGTTTAGTTTTACAATTTAGCAATAAAACAAATTAACCTCTTTTCTAAATTCTGTACCCAAAAAATAAAACTGATCAATATTGCAGATGATTTTTGATATTGTGTTGCCAATTTACATATGTGGGACTGGAGAATGATCAATTTTAACATCTAACACTGGAATTATATACGAATTCCAGTGTTAGAAGTATATTATATATGAAAAACTTACATTTGTGAATCTTGGGAGCTAGTTTACACCTTCAATATTACACACACACACACACACACACACACACACACACACACACACACACACACACACACACTTGGAGCATGTGGAGCAATTCCCTCCTAAAAAAACTGGCATCTAAAAGGTTAAAAATACACGAATAATATACGCTGCTTTCAAAGGACCCAGATGGAATGAAGGATCTGCAGTAAGTGGCCGTATGTTTATTTGCTGCTGACCTAACTTGGCAGCAAGGGTTCCTACTAACGTGGCACTTTTTAATTTGCCCTCTGTGGCGGACGCTCTGCACAAACACTTCCCTGTGTCGCTGAGAAGAGGCGTGGTGTCATCATGATACTCTTTGACGCAACTCCACGTACGAGGGGGCGTTCAAGTACCACGGGGAATCATATGAACGGTTCTGTTGTAGCCAAATCCGTGTTGCCCTTCAAAATAAAAGCTAAGAAAGTGTGTTTAAAAAAATTATAATACAAGTCTGCCTGAAATTAATGGTATTTTGAATAGTTTTGTAAATTATTGTTTAATTTCTAATAGGGTTTTAACATAACATTATGTCTTAAATTTCAAATATTCACATACACTCTCTTGTTTTGAAAACTAATACCCTTTACGTTGCCAGTTATTCAAGTATTTAACTCTTCTCCACGTTTACCAGGAAGTAAAGACTTTATGTGTCAAGTAAAGTCTTTTTAAATGGTCAGACTGATTTAAACGCCTCGTTTTAAGTATTTTCTGACCAGATTTACAAAGAAACATTACCTGGAGCGACAGTCTTCCAACCACACAGAAAGATTAGGTGAGTATTTTACATACAGCTCATGTTGTGTTGTAAAATATAAATCAGTTTTAGTCCAATTGTGGCAAAAGTATGTAATTTGGCAGCTTAAGCAGGAATTCAGGGTTTTATTTGTCAGTTTTTTGTTTCAGTCATGTGCAGTTTGGACTTTGACCTTTTGCGTAACTTGAAAACCAACTGCTTATCCAAATAAAAGGCTATAAATTGTGTTTCTATCAATTCTGAATATCTTTTTTCTCTGTTTTGTTGCAATTAATTTAAAAAAATATATATAGAAAACATCTGTCATGAACATGAAGGAGTCTTTATGAATGTTTACGACATATGTAAGCACATGAAAAAAAAATAAATTTAGTAGAGGAATTTGTTTTTAGAGGAGGAATGTTCCAAAATAAAATACCTGCTTCTGCTGACGTTAATACCTTCTATAGTTCAATGTTGTGTCCTGCAGTTAAACAGGGTTAACCTGCTGACGTGGGACAATACAGGTGAGTCACACAGCTTTTAATAGGCTCCAACAAACGCTTGAGGTGTGTTCAGAAGAAATTAGGTAAGATCGGCATCCTCTGAAGAATGCATCCTTTGCTTGACTTGCTGCATGATGTCCCCAGACCCACAGGATGGCGGAGAAGGTGTTGGTCACAGGTGGAGCCGGCTACATCGGGAGCCACTGCGTGGTGGAGCTGATCGAGGCAGGATACCAGCCGGTGGTGGTGGATAACTACAGCAACGCCGTCCGAGGTGAGCTCCAGTTCCTTCAGGAAGGATTAAAAAGCTATTATTAAATGAAGCTCATTGATCATTAAGATCCGTGTGTGTCCCTGTGTTTTGATGGAGGAGAGGGGAATGTGGCAGAGAGCATTCGACGGATAGAGAAGCTCCTCAACACCAGCATTGAATTTCATGAGCTAGACCTTCTGGATCGACCTGCACTGGAAAAACTCTTCAAAAAGGTCCGAATTTTGTTAGACATGATAATTAGTTTTCTGCTAAGTCGGTATCTGTAACGTTTTCTTCCCATTTTAAATAATAAAGAAGTTAGCTTTTTTAAATTAGATTTTATGAAAATGTGGTAACACTTTATTTGAAGGGGTCTGCATAAGACTGACATGACACTGTCATAAACATGACATAACACCTGTCATGAACATGAAGGAGTCTTTATGAATGTTTATGACAGTTGTCATGAAGTGTCATTCGGTAAATAATGATACTTTTAATACAAAGTTGCTCTAAAAGTTGAATTAAAAGTGCCAACTTTGCATTAAATTATCATAATTTACAAAGTCATGCAAAGTTGGCACTTTTAATGGACTTTCAGTGCAACTTTTAGAGCAACTTTGCATTAAAAGTGTCATTATTTACCGAATGACAATTCATGACAACTATCATAAACATTCATAAAGACTGCTTTATGTTCATGACAGGTGTTATGTCATGTTTGTGACAGTGTCATGTCAGTCTCATGCACACCCCTTCAAATAAAGTGTTACCGAAAAGGTTTAATTGCGACACTACTACTGAAAGTTGCAGTTAGGAAATTGATTAGAAATAAAACACAACCTCTGGACACATTTGTTTCTTCACCATCATGCAAAAGATCCCACCACAAATAAATTACTGATGATCATATTTGTATTCAGACTGGATTTGAGTAAGTCAACCTGAGATTTCTAATTACTCTTGCACATAAAGAAAAACATTTTATAGTTATATTAAGTGCTGCTAACAAGTTTTATAATGCATTCACTTGAATTTCATTCTGCTTCATCTGTTGTGCAGCACTCTTTCAGTGCTGTGATGCACTTTGCCGGCCTGAAAGCAGTCGGGGAGTCGGTGGAGCAGCCGCTGCGTTACTACAGAGTCAACCTCACTGCCTCCATGAATCTGATGGAGGTCAGTTCCGTCTTACACAACCAGCCTCCCTTCAGTCTGCACAACTCTGTCTTCATCCTGCTCTAAGCTCAGCTGTGTTTGCACAATTCCTCACCTTTGTTTGCCGAGTTCACAACATCTGCTACCGCATGCACAGTCTCTTACCAAAGCATTCGTATCTCTTGCCACAGTTTGTCCCCAAATGTATTTTATTAGGAAATATGTGAGAGCTTAAAAACCCCTTAACCTTCACCCCCGGAAAATACAATGAAAAAATGGCATGGGGGGTTCTGTTGCAGCTTAAGGGGACATAGAACATGCTGTGTAATTTTGATGGAGAAAGAAAACAATACGTTCAATATGCAAGTTGTGGATGGAAACGGCACCTCCGCCAGTAAAAAGGAAGCTGGTAATCGTTCACAGCACAAAATGCAGAGAAATCAGCAGAATCCTGCAAGAAAACATTTTAAATGCCTCTGAAGAAGGTTCACCTTCCATCAGGTGTTTGGATGGCCTAGTTAAAGTCCAAATCACAATTACAAAGTGAGTCATTTTGAGGCTAAGTTTGACCTTTTTAAAAGAATACGTTGGTTTAATAAAAAAGCATCGCATTGATTAGTGTAGATTTTTAAAGCTGCTTGTTGTATTTAATAAACTTTAATCGCAACAAATTGTATTTCTGCACATTATTGACTTAAGTGGGCTGGATATAAATGCAAACCACATCCACATATATTTTAATTTGTCAAAAAATAAAGTTTTCTGTTGGAATATGAAATAAAAGTATGCCTTAATATTTCTCTGCTAGATCAAGCTTTCTGCTTTTTCTCAGTTTACTGCGGCTAAATGTATGCGTTGCTATCTTTGTGTCCATCGTCATGTGTCTCAGGTGATGCAGGCTCACAACGTGCACAATCTGGTCTTCAGCAGCTCTGCCACGGTGTACGGAGACCCCCAGCACCTCCCCATAGACGAGCGGCACCCTGTGGGCGCGTGCACCAACCCCTACGGCAAGACCAAGTACTTCATAGAAGAGATGATCAAGGATCACTGTAAATCTGAGAAGGTGCTCACCAGCGCGCTTAAAGAATCTCAGAGACGTCAACCGTCACTCCTCACCGGAGGATAACTGTTGCTTTTTGTGTGCAGGACTGGAATGCTGTGCTGCTGCGCTATTTCAACCCTATCGGAGCTCATTCCTCAGGTCAGATCGGAGAGGACCCTCAGGGCATCCCGAATAACTTGATGCCCTACGTAGCTCAGGTAAAAGCCCAGCAGCATCTACAGGACTCTGTGGGTGTAAATTCTACCGTCATCTCACTGAATCTGTTGCCTTTTTGTGATCTACGTAGGTCGCGGTTGGGAGAAGACCATTTCTCAATGTATTTGGAAATGACTATGAAACAGTCGATGGAACAGGCAAGGACAGAGGCGCTTTCTTTTTAGCTTTGAAAGTACCAATTAAATATTCAGAATGATGCAACTTTATCCTTGTCTCTTGTAGGAGTTCGGGATTATATCCATGTAGTAGACCTGGCAAAGGGACATATAGCAGCTCTGAAGAAACTGAAGGACAACTGTGGATGCCAGGTATTTTTCAGAGTTATGTTTTTTTGGCCATATACTGTATGTTGACCCGATATAATATAGCAGTTAGTTCTGCTGTATTATCTGTGTTTTATTTATTTTTGTGTTTAGGTTTACAATCTTGGCACAGGAAAGGGCTACTCTGTGCTCCAGATGGTGAAAGCAATGGAGAAGGCTTCAGGAAAAGAGGCAAGTCATAAAAGTCCAACAAGCGCAAAATCATGGGGTTTTTTTTGCATCTCTGTTGGAAGATGTAATTACTAATATGTAGTACATTAAAGAATAAGATGACTTCTGTTTTCAAGTTTTGTTAGATTTTTTTTTAATCTTTTCTTGCATAGATTAAATACAAGATTGCACCTCGTAGAGAAGGGGATATAGCGTCCTGCTATGCGGACCCCACACTAGCTGAGAAAGAGCTTGGCTGGACAGCTGCCTTTGACTTGGAAAGAATGTGTAAGTGAGCCATACGTCACCATCTAATGAATTTAGTAAAAATATACATTTTTACTAATGCTTTTGGTTCATAAAAGCATTTCAGAAACTGTATCGCATTTTGTCACACTACAGCCACAAGCTTCATTGTGTTTTATTAAAATTTTTTGTGAAACAGGTGGACTTATTTTCATTTCTTGAAACATAAAAATCTTTGAAATGCAAATGTGGCCTCTGAGAGCTTCGTCCTTCCATTTTCAGATAAGATTGAACTGTCTTTACAAACAGCTGCACTGATACTAACATTACATTACTGAGAGGTGGATTTTGACTTCAGAAGAAGTTGGTTGCACTGATTACTTAGGATCATCTGAGTAAGAGAGGTGAAGAAACCAAATGCACACCGCACTTTTCAGATTTTTTTATTATAAATATTTTTAAAGAAATTTAAAGCATGTGATAATTTTTCTTCCACACTCACAGGTTTGCACTATATATTGATCCATCAAATAAAACACACTGATATCTCTCATTTTTAAGTAAAAAAATAAAGAAAACTGCCTCTAGATGTCATTTACAATAACTTCCTAATGTTTCTCCATCCTGTATTGTGTAGGTGAAGACCTGTGGCGCTGGCAATCTATGAACCCCACTGGATTCACCAATGGCGTACCTTCTTGATGCATCTGCAGCTGCTTCTTTGAAAATCACCCACAGCAAACTGTGGCTGTAAACTATAAACTGTTTCAAGATATTTTATACAAGTGGAAACGTGTGTAAATCACATTTTTTTTCTCCTTGCAATTCAGGTTTAATAAGGGATTCTTTACAAATGGGGGGAAAAAATAAATAAAAGTTCCTTCAGAATAAATCACTTTCACTGTCATTTTGAGTTTGATTTGTCTCCCATCAAAAATCTATGATATCCTATTGAAGTTGAAATGTGTTGTGAGATTAACATAGAATTTGCTTCAGCGAAGCAAATTAGAACAGTGCTGGTTTCAGTGTGCACCCTTCTGCATTTATAACAAGGTTTAAAATGAGCTCAGTTCATCACAGACTCCTGAAAACTGTGTAAATACTGCGCTTTTCACTTGTTCATTTTAAAAGGGTCGCTGGGGCTTTAAATGGCTCCTTGAACCTTCGGGCACCCAGTTAATAAACACCCACGTCAGCACAGAGCTCCAGTCGCTCCGACCGGGTTTCGGTCTTTAGGGCTGAGCAGGAAGTGTCTGCCTGTGGACCCTGGACGAGGGGGAAAGACAGCAGAGGGGGGTGACGCGGCGAGGTAAAATAAGATAAAATGGATATGGTGGCGGATTTGGGGGCGAGCAGGCTCTATCGGGCGCCGGGTGAATCCAGCCACCAGTGAGTATTGATGGTGTTTTTTTGTTTTTTTTTTTTTTGTCAGAGGTGTGTGTGTGTGTGTGTGGGGCGGGGTGGGCAGATCAGGATATGGGGCGTAAGCGGGTCTCGGCGACACCTCTCGCCTGAGAACGAGCCGCTCGATCTGGGCAGCAGGCGAATCTTCCCCCCGCTGCTCGTCGCGCTCCGGACCTCCAAGCGAGGAGTGGAGTGGAGTGGGGCGGGATGGGGAGACGGTGGGGGGGGGGGGGGGGGGGGGCCTTGTGGATTTAAAAAAAAAAAAAAAAAAGGGCGTTTTTATCGCATCGTATCTTAACGGTGTCAGTGCGTTTATTGCTCTGCACCCAGGACGGCCGCCTGTCCGTTTTTTCCTCCATTGTGTGCTGGCTGGAGCCTGAAGTGGGCGTCGCTCCAGGACACAGGCTGGGCTGCTCCGGTGCGGCGCTGCCCGCTTTTCTCTTGCAGGACTGCAGCACGGTCGTGTCGTTTTTGTAGGTCGAACGGTGGTCTCGGTGAAAGGACAATATGGCTCAAGCTCAGATATTTCCTTTGGTTTTTGAGTGCGAAAAGAAATGGCCACAGAGTACTGCGGGTGTTTCACCGTGGGTTTAATCGGGCGCTGCCGAGCCTTTCAGATGGCGCGGCGGTGTCAATTTACATACGGAAAGCGTTGAGAATCAGATTTCTCATGCCTCAGACAAACAAGACACCGTTCTTCAAATGAGGTTGAGAGAGATTTATTATTTCTTTTCCTTTGGGCTGCATGTCCAGCTGTAGTCTCTTTTTTTAGATAATTTTCTACTAGTCGGAAGTGTTCCATCATCAGGGGTTCCTTAAACACTTTGAACCCAGCATACGGGAACGCTTAAAAGGTTTGTCACCCGAACCTCTCTGACTGGTGTCGGGCGTAACCCATTAAATGGGCTTCCTTAGACTGAAGGATCTCTTAGCCAATCACAGTGCAGAAAGAAATCATGTAGGCGGGGTCGTCTAGTGCAGACAAAGATACATTAAATTACAGGTTGATCTGAGGTGTATGTAGTTTCGTTTATTTTGATATTACCCACATGAATATTGCAATTAATATTGAAATCATTTTTTTTTGGGTTTAAAGCATAATTAAAATAAAAGACACAATGTCCAGGTAAACCAATGTAAGCCCGCTCTGACTTGTATTGATTTAGGTCTGACCTGTTCATTTTTTGCTTTTATCAATGCCTGTCTCCTATTTAATTGAACTAAATGTGATTATGTGCATTAGTACATGATACAAATTTAGTTTTCTCCTACAATTCAAAAAAATGTTGGGTTATTTGATTGCTCTAAATTGCCCTTATGTGAGTGTATGTGGACATTAGATCATCACAATCTGTGATGAACTAGCAACCTTTAATGTTCCCCACTTCTTACCAAATGACTACTGGAGAAAGGCATCTACAACCTGAAAAGGATTAAGCTGGTGTAAAAAATGGTTGCAAACGGTTAGCAGGTGCTGGCTCTATCATAGACTTAGTTCCAATAACTACATTGTTATGTTAATGTGAATTTACCGTGCAAAACAAAAATGCCACTAGAGATTTTATTGGGATTGGCACTGGATAGATCAAATCAAAGTACTGCAAAAATCCAGTCACACGTTGCCACTAGAGGAGGTGGTGCACGGGAGATGAGACCAAAATGTACCTTTCTGGCCTAAATGCAAAACACTTTTAAGAACCAAATCTATTGGAGGTTTTGAGAGATGTAAGACGTGGACCCTAAACACGCATGCAGAGCTACACTGGAATAGCTTAGATGAAAATATAAGGGTATTAGAAAGCCAGACCTAAATAAATGTAAAGTCTGTGGCAAGACTTGAAAATCACTCTTCATTGATGCTACATCCAATCAAACTGAGTTTAACTTGTTTTGCAAAGAAAAATGGCTAAAACCTTTTGATGTCCAAAGCAGGTAGAGACATACTCAAACTGGTTTGCCTGTATTTTTGCAGTGACTAATAGTTCTGCATTTTATTCACTCTGTGGGACATGCCACACTATAAAGATTTGTATCCATGAACAACTTTGAAAATAAATGATCAGTCCTCTTTCTCTTCACAGTTATGCACTGCTTTGTTTTAGTCTATTCCATGATCTCCTAATATAGTACCTGTTTATTTGTGGCAGCAACATGACAACATGTGAAAAAGTTCAGGGGATATTGATTGTAATTTAAGTGGTTGTAAATATAAAACTCTTGCTTTAATAATATTTTGTTGAGACAATTGCAGTCAGTTTGTATTTTTTCATTTCCAGGTACTGGTAATGCTGTCGCTTTTGTCTCCTGCAGGCAACCTCAGAGGTGGTTCAACACGGCCGACATCACTGCATCCCACCAGAGCAACCTTTTGAAGCAGCTAAACGAGCAGCGCCGGCAGGAGCTTTTTTGCGACTGCAGTGTGTTGGTCGAGGGCCAGCTCTTTAGGGCTCACCGGAACGTCCTGTTTGCCAGCAGCGGCTACTTCCGGATGCTGCTTTCCCGGGGGCCAGAAGGGCTGCCGGAAACTGTCAACGCAACCTTCGACGTCTTCAGCCCAGAGACTTTCACCGTCATCCTGGATTTTATCTACTCCGGGCAGCTGGATCTGTCCAGTCACAACGTGATCGAGGTCATGTCCGCGGCCAGCTACTTGCAGATGAACAGTGTCATCACATACTGCAAAAACTTCATCAAATCTTCCCTGGACATTAGTGTAAAGGACGAAGACAGTGACCGCTGTCACAGCCTGTCTGAGACCTGTTCTTTCACCAGCGGAGCAGGAGAAGAGTCTACAGAGCATCCGCAGCAAGGCCCCCGCTCCGTCAGCCCACCACCTGCACTCTGGACCCGGGACAACTCCAGGTCCCAGTCCAGTTTTATGGGGAAGGAGCCGGAGCAGGAAGTCGCAGTCTCAGCCCTTAAGACTGACCCAAGTAGCCCTGCTAATGAGCTCAGTGCAGAGACAGATGACCTGCATGACCCTCAGGACCCTCTGTACACGCTGCCAGGATCAGAGCGCCGACGTGGCAAAGCAGGGACCAAAAGGAGAGCGCCCAACAGCATTCGTTCTGGCCAGCATGAAGACCTGGATATTCAGGAGGCGAGAACCCTAAAGGCTGAGAAAGCAGAGGAGCTTTACGCCACACTGCCTCCAATCGTTGGTGTTATTGGCCACTTTAATAAAGGTGTGTTTGTCTGTACACGCCATCAATAGCTTTGCTAGAGACGTTATTAATGGACAGACTTGAATGATGTGAGTCTTATTTGGTAAGACAAATATTTCAGCCATATCTTATCATTTTTTTGCAGATTCCAACCCTGTTATGCGCTTTAAGTGCCCATTTTGCACACACACTGTGAAGAGGAAGGCAGACCTGAAGCGTCACCTGCGCTGTCACACTGGAGAGAGACCATACCCATGTCAGGCCTGCAATAAGCGCTTCACCCGCCTGGAGCACCTACGTAGCCACTTTGAGACGGTATGTCTTCTCAGAGTCTGAAGCTAACATTCAGCTGTGCTTTTTTTATTCAACACCAGATAAAATATAGTAAAATAGTTAGTATAGCTTTGTTAATGCAAAATTCAGGGATGATATTTGAAAAGAAGCTACATGCTGTTCAGTTTAGCTTGATTCTTATACCCCACTTTGCAGTGTGGAGGAAACAAATTCATCAGTGTCACTTGGATTCTATTTCCATTTCCCACTTTCTGAGCAGGCTTTAAATAAAATGAACAGGTGAACCATCCCTTTAGTCAAGAAGAAATATATAAAAGAACCAGATTTAGGAAGGGTGACTATCTGTCTCGGATGACTGGAGGTGGCATGACAGGAAAGAGAGACATTATAGGGAATACCCATCTTTGGAAAGGCACTAGGAGTCTTACTTAGCAACAAGCTGTTTTAAAAAGAAATGTTTTTTGGGGATGTCATGATAGGGGAATATCTTTGTGTTGCCTCGAGGTAAAAGTACTGAGCTATTTTTTTTCCTTTATCGCTCTGGGACAGGGTGTTCTACTTTTATGTGCAGGTTACAGGACATGTTGAGGTTTTATACCATCCAGATGTGCCAAATGCTACAACATTTTATTGAAAACATTTAGGATAGAAGAAAACAGCATCATCAGTAAATATCCATGTGGAACCCCAAACTAAAAACTTGACCCACAGTGGAACCTCCAACTGTGGGCCTCATTTAACAATGCCCCAGTGAGCCTCCTATTTCTGTGAAGCTGGATATTAGTTTAAACTACTGGCAAATATTGGTGCATTTGGTTAGTACACAAGTGGGAGACCCAATTTTTAAATATGGGCAAAATGTTACCCATCATTGATGTCAGAGGGGGCTTTCTGGGCCGAGAGTGGGAAGCCCACCCTTTGCGCACGTTTATTGAGATTCCACAGTCCCCACCACTCACTATATTACATGATAATCTACTGAATGTCCAGAAGAAGCCTGTGGGTAAGAGATGTCCTCACAGCCTGAAAGATTTGGAGAACTTATGGAAGAGTGGGAAAATATTGCCAAGTGATGTCTGCTGGTAGACTCCAACCAATATTAACCACTTTTATGAGCATATATAAATTACTCAAATCTGGAATTAATTATAAAAGAAAAACAGAATTGCATTTTAACTTTTTTGTGGCTTTCCACAGATTCATCAAGCCAGGAAACTGGTGTGCAGGAAGTGCAAATGTCAGGTGACAGAAGAAACAGGGCATGTGGTGTGCGAAGGCACGCGCCGCTACCGCATCTGCACCACCTGTATCCAGGAAGTGGGCTGTGACGACATACCCATGGACGGTCTGCAGACGCCCAATGAGGAGCCAGCGCTGTTATTAGGTGTGGACGGTGAGGAGGAGGGCGACACCAAGAGAAACTGGATGGTGAATGACGAAGATGATCTCGCTGAAGACTCGGGTGCAGATCTCATCATCCAACAAGTGGATGACAGCGATGAGGAGCTGCAGTGAAGAAGGACCAAACTATGTGCAGATATATTGGCAGTGTGAATCTCTGTGTTAAAGCAATGCAAAAAAAAAAAAAAACAACTGGAACCTGAAGCTCTCAGGTTGTTGGGGGAATCCAACACAGGAATCATTCATTTCAAGACAGTCGGGAAAACAAAAACTGCTTTTTGTAAATGTTGCTAAAGTTATGCAGTATCCAAAGCATGCATATTCATTTCTATTGTTTTGGTTGAGTTGTTGTGTTACAGTGATATTAATAAGTCTTTCTTCATTTGAATGCATGAAAAGACACAATGTCTTTGCAGAGATTTGGGACTTTTTGTTAGCAGTGAACCCAAAATGTTGATCCAGACTAAATGGCAGCTTTTAAGGACTTTTTACGTTTAAGGAGACATAATTTTGTTTTAAGTGTTTTTCTGCAAGCACTCTGATTTCTTGTTTATTGTATGCACTATGGTATAAGCAATTTATTTATTTTTTATTTTTACCTTCTGACACATTAAAGATATTTTTATACACCTGTACCTGAGTCATCATTAGATGTGAGTTGTAATTGAACTACTATGTCTCTACTAGAAATTTTTTTTAAGAAAAATTTGTCACTCAAGTGAATAAAGTGTCATAGCATATTTTGAGATCCAATTAACACAGTATAATTCTTATGAAGCCTACTTAAAAAAATTATAGTACTATGACTTCAGAAAAGTTTTCCTTTTTTTTTAAACCATAAAATGTCAAATTGTGCTTAATTTTGTTTGATCAAGAAGAAAATATGTGTACTTTCTTTACATGAGTGAAGTTGTCGGACCAGGAATCAGAACTACAATCAATAGAAATTAACCACAACACTCAGTCTTCAGGAAATAAAATTATTTTCATGTTATGTTTAAGTAGTTTTCTACTTCCCTTCTTCAAATTGAATTTAAACCTAAAGTATTAAGTGAAATAAGCTGGTGCTGTGTGGTTGGTGTATGGAACGAGTATGTTTTCAGGTACAGAATAGAGGTAAGTTAGGACAAAATATCAACACTATCCAAAACGGGAATATGAATGTATGGAAAGGTGATTTGGCCCAGCTTTTATTTATTTATTTATTTACTTATTTATTTATTTATTTATATTGATACTTTACGTCGCTATACTGACACTTCTAGGGTCCCGTTTCTACCCAGTGTTTAAAGAGACCTGGAGGTCTTCTGGAAAGCTGACATCCAATTGCACAAGATATAAGAACTACAAGGCCAGATAAATATTTTACCTACTGTGTGGCGACTAAAGGAATGTGCAATAAAAAATTTGATTTTTGTTCTCCTATCGCTTCTTATTCACTACCTAATTATTGCCGGTAGATGGCGCCTTTGCATTTTTTTAATTTTTTTTTTTTTAAAGAAAACGTCACATCTCGCGTTTCCAGGAAGTCTGACGTCAAGCTGCTGTTAGCCAGCTAGTGATGGCTGCTACAATGAGGCTTGTCAACAGAACAACTTTAAGATTAAGCATGGGCCAGCAATATATGTCGTTCAGCTCCGCACCGAAGGAGAAGACGGTTAGTTCCGGGTCTTTATTTCCCCGTTGTTTGAACTAAACGTTTATAGTTGGTGCCGTAAAGAACATCGGTCTCCAAATAGCCTTTAGCCTCCACTTGAAGCTGGTTGTCTTTGGAGAGGAGACGCCACAATTCAGCTTTAACTCTGTTTTTATTTGACTGTTGGTGGTTCTATGTGTGTGTTTTGCCTTTAGACAGTGTAAAAGCTGCTCATGCTCTCCCAAAGACTGTGAAAATAGTGGAAGTTGGACCCAGAGACGGTCTTCAAAATGAAAAGGTACACTTGTGTAAATAAATAAATAAATCATGTTTTTTTTAGTTTTGTTTGGTTTTATTTGATTTTCAAACCATAAGGTTTGAACTAAATGTTTATCCAAGGGGAATTTCAGGAATTTCAGTGATGTACATAATATAAATTTATTTATTTATTTATAGCTTTAGAAAAAAAAAATCATAATACCAAGAAAATATTTTAGTTTTATTAATACTGTGCAATTATATTATGAAATAGTTTCTATTTTATTGTGTTTTTGTATAATTGTCAGTACAGCATTACAGCATATTAATTTTGAAATCACACGCATACAATTTAAAGATCTTTTTGGCTTTATTTGATAGTTAATTGACAGGAAAGAGGGTAATGAGAGAAGGGTGAAAGTTGCCAAGGCCAGGAATCAAACGCCCGACAACAGTGTTGAGGACTAAGGCCTCCATATGTGGGTTGTGCTTAACCCCTGTGCCATCACAGCACACCCCACAACATACAATTTGTTCTTTAATTTTTACTTGTGTAACTATATGTAATACAGCAAAGATGTTTTAAACCTGACATGTTGGCTTTTTTGTTTCTGTTTTGTTACGATTCTGATTTTTGTATTCAGGTTAAGACACTACCTTTAAAAAAAAAAGCAAAATAGCTTTAAGTATAAAGTTAAATTGTTACCCTGGTGATCCAGTGAGCAAAAGAATAGGTGTGACAACCTTTTACAACCTGGTGAAATTACATGAGTCATGCTTAGTTGGCATTATTTATCAGCTGTTCTTCATTTTTGTGTTTTATTATTCTATCCCTTAGACTGTTGTTCCAACAGAGGCAAAAATAAATTTAATTAACATGTTGTCAGAGTCTGGACTTCCAGTCATCGAGGCCACCAGCTTTGTGTCCCCTAAATGGGTTCCTCAGGTAAGCATTTTAGAACAAAACCCACTCCGGCTTCAGGATGCAAGAATGAATTGAGCTTTGTTTTGTTTTTTTTTTATACTGACTGGCTTCTATTGTTGAATTATCAGATGGCAGATCAGGTGGAGGTGATGAGAGGCATCAATAAGAAACCAGGAGTGTCTTATCCAGTCCTCACGCCAAACCTGAAAGGTTTTCAAGCTGCTGTGAGTGCCGCACAATCCTGTATTTCTGCTTCAGCCCTGAATAGGTACTGAATGTTCAGGTTTTAATACTGCAGGTGATGGCTCTGAAACATGTTTTGATTTCTTGTGCTGCAGCTAAAGGCCGGAGCTTCAGAGGTGGCCATATTTGGTGCTGCATCTGAGCTGTTTAGCAAGAAGAACATAAACTGCTCTGTGGAGGAGAGTTTACAGCGCTTCGAAGAGGTCATGAAGGCAGCTAAAGAAGCTGCTGTGCCAGTTCGGGGGTATAATTACCTCGCCACTCTCAGTAAACCTTTAAATCATTCGCACTTGACCTTAAAACTCTTTCATCCATGTTTCTCGTCACTGCAGTTATGTCTCGTGCGTTGTGGGATGTCCGTATGAGGGCCAGGTGGCGCCTGAGAAAGTTGCTCATGTGAGTAACGGCTCAAAAGATGTTGAGTTTGTCCAATAAATAAGTTGTTCATCATCTTTTGTAAAACAGCCAGACGCAAAGTACTTATGATTTGTTTCTGTGTCACAGGTGGCGAAGCGCCTGTACTCTATGGGCTGTTACGAGATTTCTCTAGGTGACACTATTGGAGTGGGGACTCCTGGAAGTATGACTAAAATGTTGGAAGCTGTGACCAAAGAGGTGCCAGTGAGCGCTTTAGCTGTTCACTGCCACGACACCTATGGCCAGGCTCTGGCTAACATCCTCATAGCCTTGCAGGTCAGGTCTGATTTCATGTTTCTGAATCTAAAAGCGTTCCCTGAAACAATCTAGGGTGTTATTATAAAAGTGAAGTTTTTCAGTTTTTTTCATTTTGCTTTGTTGCGTTTTCTCAGATGGGAATCAGCGTGGTAGACTCATCAGTAGCTGGACTAGGCGGCTGTCCGTACGCTCAGGGGGCTTCTGGGAATGTTGCAACTGAAGATGTTGTTTATATGCTGCATGGACTTGGAATTCAAACGGTAAGAGATCAACTTTTTACCTACCTTTCTTTGCTTTGGAGTCGGCTAGGAGGGAAAAGAAAACCAGTTGTTAATTACGCTTCTGGTAAATTTGTATGCTACTTATCAACAGCAGTTATTCCATTAATTATTAGTTTATAATGCCTCATTTGATCCATTTTATGTCTTCTGAATGAAGCAGTCACATATTAAATGACTTGTACATTTTCTTAAAAACTGTTACGGTACTTTGTAAAACAATATTTTCCTGCATCTTTTAAAAATAATATTGCAATTAAATGTTCACCTTAGGTCAATCGAGAATAATTTCATTCTGTTCCTGCTTTCTGTCAGTCTGCTTATGCTGTTGTTGCTCTGCTTGTAAACTTTAAAAATAGATGAATTACTGATGTTTTACTTGAACTTTTCCTCAAATCACTTAAGCTGTGACTCTGTGTTCTCACGTCAGGGAGTGGACCTTTCAAAGCTGATGGATGCTGGAGCTTTTATCTGTCGAACCATCAACAGGAAGACCAGCTCCAAAGTGGCACAAGCCACCTGCAAACTGTAGACAAAAAAATAAAAAGTGGTGGCTTTTTCCAAGGCTATGTCATCCTTAGTTTCCAAAATTGAGCAAAATAAAATGTGGTTTGATTTAACTGCTCTAAAAATGGTAAAATATTGTTTTCTGTATTAGTGCCTTATGTAGAATCTATTATTCTTAAGAGCACTTGTCTTTTAAATGAATGCTCTTGTCAATTTGTGGTAAGTGGATGAAGAATGGACTTAACTTTAAGTTTCTAATGACACACGGTCCAATAAATACAGTTTGAATCACTAATATCACAGCAGAAGATTTAGTTCAGGATGTACCTGTGGAAGCCATCATGCCTTTGAAGTTTGGACAATATAATGGTTAGTGAAACTGTTTCTTTTTTTAACATAGTGCTTAAGGTTATTTATTTAAATTATCTCTTTAAATCTGAAATGTACATATTTATGAAAGTTGAAAGTTTCAAAAATAAAACTATTTTACATTGTAATTTGTTATTGCGTTTGTCAACTGATGCCTAGGATGTAATATTTGTTTTAGCATCATCTCATATTGGAAACCTTTGAGAAATCCTGCTTTTAAATCTATTTGTGTAATGTATGACCTGTGAATCCCAGCTTAGACATAAAGTATAGTTACAGTACGTAGCTTCTGCAAAAATATGTTTTTTTGCACATTTGTTAAAGCTACATTTTAGCAGAGAGATAGGGGAGGTTATGAGTGGGGTATACACAAGAGTGATTGACAGCACTAAGACTCTCTTCGTGGCTCTGATTGGTTGTTTCTGACAGCACAGGACAATAGGGAGAAGCCAAAGGACCTTGTTTTTTTTTTCACAGTTTGTGTTTCATACCATCTCAACATAGTAATAGTTTTGACAAATGTGTAAAAACATTTTTTTATATAAGTTACATGTGACTGCTTTAAGTCCACAAGTGCCGAGGTCCTGCAAGTTTTAGATGTGTCCTTGGTCCAACAGATCAAATAGAGTAAACTCATCATCATTCAATCAAGTTCCAGATAAATATCTGAAGCACCTGAATCAAATAGCCTCACCGTTCGTTTGAGTCAGGTGTGCTTGAGAAGGAATCCATCAAAAGGTTCCAGGATATTATCTTTTGAGGACTAGACCCGGGCAGAGCTCACCTGACATGTCAACTCACAATGACCAGAGGAATCTTTGTTGATTTGACGAAATGTTTTAGACCATTAACCTGCAAAATGGATTCAAATTTTTTTTTTTTTAGTTTTGACGGTGGCCACAAGATTTTTCTTTAAAATTAAAAAAAATGTGACTCAGGCAGTTCCACAAGCCTCTTAGCAAGTGGAACTTTTCCACACATTCCTCATTTGTTTACCTGTTTTCCTGGTGGTATTTGTGAGTTATAAAGAGCAACATACATGGGGCGAGACTAGTTCAACAAGTAGTTCCTGTAACCAGGATGTTAGCCTACACAACTGACTTCCGTCAGTCTGCTGTCACAGCTCACCACCTTAAATGTGTTGCTGATTTGACTGTGTCTAGTTTAAAGCATTTTTGAGTTGTCTGACTTGATAAAACACATTGAAAATGCACTGCAATATCATTTCTCTGCCTCACTTGAATGGAATGTTCTCTTATCGTTTCTATTTTGATGGGAAACTAAGTGAAACTTCTATTTACTCCATTATCTAAAGAAAACAATCTGTGGCATGTTATGTCAATTTGGATGATTGTTTTTAGATTTGATTTTCCACAGCTCAGCTTCAGTTCTTGTATGTTAACAAGGTGAAACAGTTGGAAGAGTAGCTGTCTTGAATTTGGAAAATTCCCATTTCATCCCCTGCTGCGTGTCTTGAGTGCCTCTGGGCAAGGCACACTGGGTTGTATACAGAGATAAAACTTGGAGTGCAAGCTGTTTCACTGGCTTCTGCTTCTTTAGCTTACACAACTCTTTGCTGCATTTCTGGAAAATAACCCCTAAAGCCCCACTTGGAAAGTGGTTTGTACTTGAATTCCAATCATAGCTTCAAGACTCCCAAAAAATACTGAGAAATTTAATTTTGCAGGACACCAATGAAAAATGGAAGCCATGGTATTATTTGTACATGTTTCACTTGCATCCTTTCATAAAAATGGTAAATATGGCAGCTGTGAAGTCAAAAACATTTTCCCCCTCCAGCTAATGTTTTGAAATGAAAGGCTGCCTCTCATAATATTTTAGGGTTAGATTCTCTAATAAAAGAATAATTTATATTCAGGTTTTTCACAACCCCACCATTGAGTACCAGTAACAGTAGAGGGCGTCACGTGCACCTTTTTATGCTTTTATACTTCTTCAGGAAGAAGCATATTTTGAGCCATTAATCACCATCCAAGGAACTATTGTGAGTAGATTTCTTATTGTCTCTGTGGAAAATTTCCTGTTCTAAAAAAACATCCAGGACAAAACAAAAGATTTCAGTTGATGTAAGTTAAAGAAACCTGAATGACGAGTAAAACAGGCAACCCGAGGTTGTTGCATAATCCAAGAAACACCTGGAAAAGCACTTGACAGTTATTGGAAACAATTTTAAATGGTACATCATTATGACTCACAGTATATTCAGATGCATATCTGGCATAAATTAATGCTGATGTCAGGATTCATCATAAAACAATGACCAGCTCCTCACATGAAGATTGTTTGGATCCACATGCATAATTAAAATCTATATTTATAGCATGTTTTCTCTTACAAAAGTTGCTTGTATCTAATAAGGAATCTCAATTAAAAACAGCAAAGACGCACATTGTTTTCATACATTTACACTTTTATAAAAACGACAAATATTAACAGCATATTTTCCACGACTTCCAGACTGGACTGTGACAGTTCCACAAGCTGCATCCAGGTCTGTCCAGTTTTCATCCAACATGATTCAGCACTAAAAGCCAGAATTACACAGCAGTATCCCCTTGAGGCTGACTTGAATCAACAGTGGTCTTGGATCACGTGAAGTTGTGCACAAGCATGTCAAAACACAACGAGCACAAATAGCACAAACCTCTTGCAAGAGAGAGCAAGGATTTCAAAAACATGAAATGCAAAACAAATGCATTTGATTGTGTCTGTGAGAATAAAACAGCTCAACTCTGGTCACCTTTTATACAAGCGATGATGCATCTATATTCCCATGATGAAGGTGTCCTTTTCTTCGAATTTACATGAAATCATGAAGCTAAAACCATAATCTGAGTGTAAACTAAATTGTAAAAATTCCTCTTTAGCGGCTAACCTGTAGATTATGACATCAGTTTCTGACACACCACTGTAGACACTGGCAGGGATGGTGAATACCTCTACCAGGTGTGTCTTTGCTTCTTTTGTGGCACTTATTTCCCTTCCCCCTTCCCCCGTGCCAAAACTACTCAAAAATGAAGCTGATAAAACTTTCACTGGCTTATTTTAAAAAGTAGAAGAGCTGAAATGGCACAGAGATATTCATAGTATCCAAAAAGGACAACCACGTTATCACCAACAAATCAAACTTAAATTTAACAGTTGACTTGTAAATATTGTGGATGTTGACTTGGAGACCAAAGTTCAAACAATTCCTTGAGAGTTTTAGTTGCGGACACAACAATGAATCCAGTACCGCTGAGCCAGCTCTGAAGCATTCTGCAATTTGGCTCATGGGTCTGCATCTGTATTTTCTTTTTAAGGTTTGTAAACCTTAAAATCCAGCCAAAGCAGTTCTCAGCTGTTGAGCCCTGGCCTCATTTCCATCATGCCCATGACTGGGTCAAGTTGGGAGCCGAGGCGCGTATCTTTGGATCTGACCCGAGTACCTCCAGCTGGTGTGGTGTTTTGCAGACGTTCTTAAAGGATGGAGGCTTGTCACCCATACCTCTCTTTGGCAAAGCCATGTTGTAGTTGTGGAAGTTGTCGTTGTTGTAGTCGTCATGTTGCACCACCATCCGGTGATTGTGCCTTTTGCACTTGTTTATGATCCGTGCAATTCTCTTGGAGATGAGATAGATGATCTCGCATATGTTCAGGATGATACAGAGGGCCGAAGCTCCAACCATGAAGTAGGTGAAGACCTTCTTCTCTGTTGGGTGACCGATATAGCAATCGACCACGTTGGGACAAGGCGACTCTCACACTTGTAGAGCCTTGGTAAGTCAAAACTGTCGTAGATGTGGTGAAGGATATAAAGGAAGGCAATCTCAATGCCTGTTTTTGCAAAAAGGCTGATTAGGTAGGTCCACCACAGCCCACCGTGCTTCTTGCCAGTGTTGGTGTACAGCTTGCTGTCGTCACCGAATTTGGCCCTGTGCTTTCGCTCGCGCTCCTCGCGGTACGCCACGTGCATCACCACCATGAACGAAGGGCAGGTGACGAAGATGAGCTGCAGGGCCCACAGGCGGATGTGGGAGATGGGGAAGATGTGATCGTAGCAGACGTTGGGACAGCCAGGCTGCTTGGTGTTGCAGTCAAATTCCTTCTGGTCATCCCCCCAAACCCGCTCAGCTGCCACCACGTACACCATCACCCTGAACACAAACACCACCGACAGCCATATCCGTCCAAACGCAGTGGAGTATTTGTTCACTCCACTGAGGAGGGATTGGAAGGTCTTCCAGTCCATGTTGCTGACTTGTAGTCAAATATCTGTTGTCTGAAATTCTTCTCTCTGTTTACCGTTTTTCCTTTCACCTGGAAGTGGAAATGTAAAAAAAAAAAAAAAATGGGTCACGAACATCATGTTTTCAGAGCCAGTTGAGTTTCAGCCAACAGACATTTTTTATAGGGGGATAGATATCAGGAAGTCTGTTCAGACCTGATTGGGAATAACAAAAAACATGTCCAACTTTTGAAGTCTTAATCATATCAAGAGGGCGTTTGTAAAATCACAGCCATGTAAAGGCCCGCGACTGAACTGCCAACAAGGAAGACAAGCTGAAGCAACTTTTTTTTTTCTTTTACACACCCACAAACTGTTTATTCAGACTTTTCTCAAGGGCATTTTTAGGCAAATAGTCACATTCGAAGTGAGGTGAGGCCATGCCAGTCTACTTTTGTGAGTATTTTCACGTTGAAGAAAATCTAATATTGAGTCTTAAAGCGTCTTAAAGCTTAGGTACATTTAAAAAAAAAAAAGACTTTTACGCACGAATTGTCCGCCATGTCTGGGAATATTTTCGTGGAAAGAATCGCTCTGAGTCTCTTACATTCTAAATCACAGATAATCGCTTACAAACTTGTAGGTCTGCTGCTCAGTGCGGACTCAAGACTTTTTTTTTTTTATCTCTGCCTGAAACGCGAACACGAACATTGCCAAATCCTTCTAAGACATTGTCAAAAGTAGTTCACTTTCACTTACTTTGAGATGTTCAGTCCATATCTCACTAAAAGAACCACCGCCTTATTCATTTCCCCCCCTGTATTCCGTCTCAGTTCAACTTCGTGCCGATCTTTTTTACGCACAGATTTGGCTCCCGTTTACAGGTACAGGAGAGCAGAGGAGAAATGTGTCCGTGGGTGTGGTTAAAAAAAAATAAAAAATGAAGAAACCTTAGAACTGCCCCCAGATGTTCCTCTCCACCCTCCTTCCCGTCGCTGCTGTAGGCTGCTGTCTTCTCGTCTCTCTCAAAGAACTGTTTTATTTTAGGACTCTGAAATGGCACTGGCAAGATTGGAGTTGCTTGTGTTTCACCACCACTTTACCAAAAGAAGCTTTAAAAAGATCATGGATCTCACAGCTGGAGTTTTTGTCCCACCCCCGTTTCTGCTGAATCTGAAAAAAGAAAACAGAAACAAATAAAAAAAAAAAAAAAAAAAACGGACCCACAAACCACTGACAATAAGAGAGGCTTTAACCAGAACCGCCCTTATTTTTAAAACATCTTGAGCTGAGCTGATCTTTTAATTAGCATTCCACTCTTTTGCCTTTAGTCTTCCTTTCTTCATTTCTCTGTTTACTTGAATACTTGTATAAAATTCATCTGAACGTCTTGTACTCAAAAGTAATGTGTAATGCAGCCTTGCTTCAACTTTTGTCTTAGTGGATGTCAGTGAACTACTGGTAACACTTTATTTGAGGGAATGTGCATAAGACTGACATGACACTGTCATGAACATGACAGGTGTCATATGCTGGTGGACAAATTGGATTTCAGGTGAGAAACATGCGACTTTCCTTTTTCAGATTTAAAGTCTTGGGGCTCTTTTTCTTTTTTGTCATCTATCTCCTCTGGCTCAGTCGAAATCATCTTTTTCAATGAATGTATTCGCTTAAATTTGCCAAGAGTGGAGGAATCTAGTCATCTAGCTGTGAAGATGGTCCTGTACTGGATAAAATCTACACAGGAAATTGACGGAGGCAATACTGTAATTACATAGTCTTTTTACAGACCCCTCTTTCTCTTAGCCTGGTTCCTGTCAACATGTGTAACAATTGCTTTGTGGCGTAGAAGACTTTAGTTGTTCTGATTCTTAAAAGTAGTGGGATAAAATAGATGTTGGCTTAAAGATGTGGTACAATGAATTTCTATCCATTGTGTTCTTTCAGAACACAGAAGCAACATCTCTACCGAGGGAAATTAAATTGAATAGTGTGTGACTGATATAAAGATGTAGAAATACTTATAGGTGCAAAGTTTTATTCTCATTTTTATTCAGTTATCTGTAGGTTTGCTAACAGGGCAGTCATATTGAACTTTGATGTCAGAGTGATGAGAAACCTCTGACTTTTTGAAACACATTATATATATAAACTAAACACAAAGTCATGTTTTAATGCCTTCATTTCTGTTAACTATACCGCTTTTATTCTGACAGTTGACATTACAATAAAATATTACATCAGATCAATAAAAACCATTGTTAAAACCTGTTGAAATTGTGATTTTTCTTTAATCTGAAAAATGTACCTCATCGACGTATACTCTAAACTGTAACACTTGACATGTTTGAGATCTTTGCTTCACCTTTAATGCATTAACAACATCATAGTTACCATTTGTAAGAGGAGAAATGAAAGATAAAATCAAATAATGACATGAATAATTTATTAGATTTTTTTCTCATTTTGAAGCATTCAGTACTTTTTGTAGTCAGTTTGTAGCGTACCTACCAGGTGTGCTGCCTTTGTTTTTATAGGTAAACACTCAGTCTTATTGTTTCCATGTTTTAAGTTTCCAGGAACAGGATTCTCTCCTTGTCTGAACATGTGTGATGGTTCTGGACAGCGCACGCAAGAGACACACCTTAACATGAATGCATATTTTTGTTGTTGTGCATTTCCTTTGACTTGTACATATTCGTTGCTTGGGGGATGTCTTACTTAGAGATTTGCTGTGGGCTTGAAAAAAAAAACAAAAAACAAACAAAACACTTTTTACATGCTCTTTTATGGAGATTTATATCACAATACTATTTAAAAAAGGGGCATTGTGTGCCGTATAATGTTTTAACTTTACTCTGCTCAAATAACAGCTCAACCATTCACCTCTTCCCAAAGGGTCTCAGTATCATTCACCTTCTGAAATTATGTAAGGTGTAGCTTTTGTGTCTTTTCTTTAGTCTGTGTGCTAAAATCCATGGGCTGTGCCAGAGCAAGCTAGTTCTTGCAGACTGTTCCTGCTCAGAACAATAACATTCTCTATCTACATAGCAGAGGATAAAAAAAACAAATAAAAAAAACATGCATTTTCATTTGGTTCCAAGGTCCAGTTTGAATAATTTAGCCAATGTGTTCAAGGAACAGCTCGAGAAACCCTTAGTTTCTAAGAAGTCAGTTCTCAAAAGCGACAAACAGAAAAAAAAAGAGGAATGGGGAAAATGTGGCACGAGATACGATCATCATTTTTTTATGTAAGCAGTCAGCTCGTTAGAAATGGAGAATGAACTGGTAGATTGTTTTTTTTAAAACTGCTGTTGTGCTTTTCAAGAAAGTCATGTTTTCCACAGCTGCTTCAACATCTGCATTTTTATCATTTTAGTGGACAATAATTCCTTTCAGACTGAGAGGAGGGGTGCACGCAATTTTTCTAGACGCTAAATGAAGAACTGGTTCCAGTCTGGATAGAACACACCCGAAGAAATTTATTGTGTGACTCAACCTCCTGTCAGCGACAAGTCCCAACAAGAAGGACACATCAGACTGAAAGACATAGCTTTCAACTGCTGGCTCTGAAAAAGGAAGGAAGCCAATAAATTGTGTGAGAAGGTCTTTCCATAAGACCCTTGAGGTTCCCATCGCGAGAGGGAGGGCAGGATTGTTTACAGAGACACACAGTCCGACTGGAGAAACAGGATAACGGCCAAAGGCAAATCACATGTGTAACATCGTAGCAACTCTGAGTTGCCACTCTGTCAATAAAGAACAAAATCTTGAAGGAAGTTTTCCAGTACATTCTGTGAATGGTTTAATCCAGAGAAAACTATTTGTTTACTTCCTTACACAAAGGGGAATATCAATCATAAAAAAATGAATTTTGATGCATTTGGGCATCTAGAAAATGACTTGCTGAAGATTAAAACAAGAATCAGACAGGAAAAGACATGAGGTTGAAGTTGCATTGAATTGTGAATGGTTTTGGAGGCTGAATATTTCAGAAACTGCTATCATGCTGTGATGCTAATGGACTACCATGACTTGGTTTTACAGAGAATGTGACGTAAAAGAAAAATTCATTAAAAGATTGGGGAACTGGTTTGAGAAGATTGAAAGGAATCCGTTGCTAAATTAGCTGCCTCCTTCAACAATGCTCTCGTGTCGAAGTCCAAACAGTTCAATGAAAGAGAGGCAGGGTGTACCGTGTCACAAGATAAAACAGGAACAAACAAGCATACACACGCATTCTCACATGTAAAGGCATTTTAGGATGGTTGATTAATTGAACACATATTGTTTTTGGAAGGAAGCCGGAGTAACCCAGACAGAATATGGGGAGAACATTAAAACTAAGTTCACAAAGTCCCCAAATAGCATCAAAAACCAGGATGTTCTGATGGTAAGAAAGTCTTGCATGCAGCTTTGGCATCATGTCATAAAGCACAATGAGCTTAGAGTCTCCAGATCTCAATCCAACAGACACCGGTAAGATGTGGTGGAACTGTAGATCTGTAGCTAATAATTATGAAGCAACTCTGAGTTGCTACTGTGTCAATAAGGACCAAAATCTTGAAGAAAGTTTTCCAATACCTTCCTGGAATTTATGGTATGAATTATCAAGTGACTGTGATGGAAAAAGTGGCTCCAAACTGAGCATCTGGTCTTGAAACTCTTTTGAAAAAAAAACAAAGTTCTTCTTCTTCCTCTTCTTATGCCCTGAAATATTCAAAATTCCTCCTAAAAGTGAAATAGAGATCGAAATGTTGAAATTAAGATAGTTGTCCCAGAGGTTGGCGATTCTTAGCAACTTCTTTACACTACTGCACAAAGATCATATTCTTCATAACTCCTGTTTTTTAGAGTTGATTAGTTCAAAACTGTGATTAGATTATCTTTACACCACAAGGACAGATCAACCAGTTTCCATCAAAAAGGGCAAATATGAGAGAAGGAGCTCATTAGGACTAGGAAGAAGGATGAATTTACTAAAGAAAGAAAAGATCTGAAAACAACAGGAGAGCTTAGCATCATCATCATCAGTCAGCAACTAACCAATGCAATGATGACATACTTTAGTCATTTTAATTTGGATTTAGGTCAAAACGTTTTCCACAAATTAGTTGGGAAAACAGGTCACAGGTAAAAACACCTAAGTGACCAACGTGACAGACACGTGAGTCAAGGAAACATCCATTGTGAAACTTCAGGGTGTGAAGATGAATCAGCTAAATTCAAAAAACTGAATTTATAGTCAGACTAAACTGAAGGAGACCAGAACCAGAAGTCAGTGTATCTCTTTTTTTTAAATAATAATTATCTGGATTTTTGATATCATGTAATTTCTTAGTAGAAGAGATTCATTTTGGTTACATTGTCTTTTCTGTATGAGGAAAATATATTTTAGCAATCAATTGTTTCATCAAAAATAAGTTAATTTGATATCCCAAAGGTCATAAACTAAGATATTCCAAGTGTCTTTCTTCATGGATAAGACAAAACTAAAGAATGTCATAGATCTCCACTTTCCACTCCACGCTTTTACAATGAAGCTCTTTGTTTTATATCCAGACAATAGAACCAGATCTGTGTTTGGTGCTTGAGAGGCACCCAAAACTGAGGCAGAGTACACCAAACAACCACATGCGCATACCCAAAAGCAATTCAGAGAGACCAAGTGACCAAACAGTCAGGTTTTTAGGATATGGAAAGGAGCTGCTTACTGAAAGAGAATCCCACAGACCTGTGGGGTCTTTCTGCATTCTAACTCCATGCCAAAAGACCCCAGGCTGGGATTTCAGCTGCTCCACCTTGCAGTCAAAATGTATACCCTGTTTTTCTCATTAACTCATTAACTACACACCACACTTGTCTAGACTTTCAATGATGCAATTTTCTTTTTCTCAATTGTATGTATTTTATATTTTATTGTTGTATGTTTTCTTACATGTTATTATCGTCCAGCGTAGATGGAGTTTAACCTCTTCAACAAGTAAATGCATCTACCCAAGAAATCCTTTGTTCATGTGTTAACCATTTTTTATTGACAGTTTGATGATGCCGTTCTTTAACCTAAAAAAAAATAAGGTAATTAGCAAACTTACTGCCTGAGAAAATAAGGGAAAGATTTGTTCTTGTTAAAAAGTCTGAATACAACCAGGTTCAAACGTCAATCTTCCATCTACTGATGATGACATCTGTTGATGTCTTTTAAAAATTACAAAGCTTCTGAACACAGTTAGTTGGATGACTACCTTAAAATCCCCCCATACGTTCCCAGTGAACTACTGATGCCTGCAGTGTATCCAGTCCTTGTTTGCAGAGCTTCATTTGGCTGGTTTACTTTTGTACATACCACTCTGTCACTGGAGGTTCTGCCAAGGTGGATGTAAACAGCTGCATTTCAAAACCTTAGCAAGGCAAATAAGGAGAGAGTTGCAAATGCCCCTTAATTCTGACTACATCACTGCTTTGGCACGTTGCAGTGAAGCTACAGTAATCAAACGTATAAAAAAGAAGAAAGAAAAAAAAGGCAACGTAAACATGGATTCCTCTACAGGGTGGGGTCACTCTTCAGAGGAGATGAATCAAACCATAGAGTGGGTGACTCCGCCTCAAAGTACCAATGTACCCAAACAATGAAAGCGCTGATCCTGGCAACAGGATAATCAGCCTGGCCAATGGGGTGACAGGCTTTTTACGAAACAAATGAAGAAGTAGGAATAAGACGGGAAGGAAGGCTGAGATCTTTGCTCAGCCACAAGGCTTGTGCAGAGTCAACAAATCCTTTTCTGTAGAGAGGGTGGATGGTTTACACTTGCTCTTAAACTCATTCCTCTCTCTTCCACCCGCCATGTTAGTTTAAAAGAAATTTGAAAGAAGCCTTTTAAAACATAAAATAACTTTTATTACAAAATATTAACACGTATGCAAGTGAGGTTGAATGTAAAATATCCACATCCTGATCAGCTGTGTTCATGAAAACCACATTCTTGCCCCCAGCATAAACACAGAAAGCAGAAAAACACATTAACAAAAAAACAAGTAATATCCATGAAAAGTGTCCAAAATCAGGCTCTGAGGGAAACAGGAAGACTCTCAGCAGGCTGAACATTTGAGGTTGGGCTGAAGCACGGGGAAAATCTTACACAGAGGAACCACATGTGCTGGTAAAACTTGCCAAACCAAGGAGTGACTCACGCTTTTGGTTCTAAGCCTAAATTGGACAAAGCGACATATGTTTTTTTTTGGGGGGGGGGGGGTTCTTTCTTTGATACAGCAGTAGAGCTTTTTCAGTTAAAATACATTTACCAACAGCATGACACATACAATGATCCAGAAATGCAAACTCTGTACAAAAATTCAGTCTTTGAGCTGCTTTATACCAACAAGTCTTTTTCAGGCAGCAAGGAGTGCCAGCTTTGCTTCCTCACAGTCTTTTGTGCGTTTTCAGAAACTCTTTGCTCTGGCGTCTCACGACACAGCTACGCTGTACGAGGGTGCGGGCGTTTCAGGTGTTTTTTTCCCCGTTTGTTTAATCGATTCCATCAGACTGGAGCCGTTGGACATCGTGTTGGTCATGCGATTTGAGTGATGGTCCCCGGTGATGCACTCGTGGAGGCGTTTTCCCACCAGGTAGACGATCTCGAAGATGGAGAGCAGGACGCAGACCAGGCTGGTGACCACCATGAAGAGGGTGAAGATTTTCTTCTCGGTCGGCCGAGAGATGAAGCAGTCCACCGTGTTGGGACACGGTACCTCTCTGCACTTGATTAGAGAGGGGAAGTCGTAGCCCTCGTAGATGTGGTAGAGGAGGTAGACGAAGGTCACGTCCACCCCTATTTTGAAAAGCAGCGTGAGGACGTAGGTCCACCACAGACCCCCGCGCTTCTTCCCAGTGTTCAGGTAGATCCGGCGGCAGTTTTCGCCATACTTCTCCCTGTGCTTTTTCTCCCTGTCCTCCCTGTAGGCCACGTGCATCACCACCAGGAACGAGGGGCAGGTGACGAAGATGAGCTGCAGGGCCCACAGCCTGACATGGGACACCGGGAAGAAGTGGTCGTAGCAGACGTTGTGGCATCCCGGCTGAGCCGTGTTGCATTTGAAGTCTTTCTGCTCGTCGCCCCACACCTTCTCAGCCGCCACCACGAACACCATGATCCTGAAGAGGAACACGATGGACAGCCACACTCTACCAAAGGCTGTGGAGTACTTGTTCACGCCGCTGAGCAAGCCTTGGAGGAATGCCCAGTTCATGATGGAGTTTGCTCACAGACTGTCTCTTTCCTGCTGGTTAAATATCACAGATATGGAATCTGAAACAAGTCAATAATTGAGAAAGCAACAAACACAAAGAAATGTCAGTAACTTTGAGTTCTGGTAGTTTAGCTTAAATAGTATTGAATCACCCCAAAGATCGCTAAAGGACACATTGTTCTTATTCATCCAGTTAGATCTCATTTACATGAGCGTCCATTTCATTTTTACAGTGTGGCAACTCTCGCTAAATCCAGCCAGTTACTTCCTATCCCTGCGCTGAAGATTTCAGAGTTTCTGTGCGGTTCTTGCGCTCTGACACGAGTTCCCACATGAGACACGTTAAAACAGCTTCACGCCACAGTCTGATCTGGTATGTTCGCTCGTATCTGTTTGAAGTTACTCACAGTTTAAAGCTCAAAAACAGTCGCGGCGCCTCGGAGTCGGAGCAGAGCAGCAGTCCGTGGATCAACAACCCCCGACGGGAATCTCGGCAGATTCCGGGGACTAGAATGGAGCTGGAGGTTGGGGTGGAGCTGCTATCCTGGTAAGTAACTTCCCACCGCGCTGACCTAGACAGGTGTGGCTCCACAACCTCAAAACTTGTTCGACCAATGAAAGGTAAGGGCTCGGTTATCAGCGTCTCGACTCTAAACACGTAAAACACGATCCAAAGTTAGCTGGGGTTTTTTTCTAAATCTTAAAAAAAAAAAAAAACATGAAAAAGAAGGAGAAGAAGAAGAAAAAAACCTTTCCAAAAAATATTTATAAGGCGTCTCAATTGATTAAAATACCATAAAATATATAAATATTTGTGATATTTATAAGATATAAGTTGATTTACTGAAATATTTCAGTTCAAAAAGTGAAGGTCGAATAAATTTCTCCACACATTGAGTTTATTGTACATATACCACAGTTTTATTTCGGTCAACTTGGATAAATAAAACACCAAACTTAACCAAAAAAAAAAAATTAAAAATTAAATAATACAAATGAAAACCAGCTGGAGATAGGCACCAGCAACCCTCCCGCCCCCACTGAGGGGCAAGGGTGTAAGAAAATGGATGGATGGATGGATGGATGGATGGATGGATGGATTGAAATGAAAACCATTTTTATACATAAATGTTTAATTATTATTGACACAGACAGGCAAGCTACAAAAAGTTAAAGCTAAAGAAAGTTGTTCAGAATGTTGTATCAAAGCACATTGAAGGAAGGTTTAGTGGAAGGAAGAAGTATTATAGAAAAGGTGAAAACCATTGCATTGACTGGACTGTTGCCCAGTGGTCCAAAGTTCTCAATGAAAATTTAAGTCATAAAAATGCATTTGATCTAGTCAGAATTTGGAGGAAGTGTAGAAAGGCACCACATTGAAATGCAGCGTAAAGCTTCCACAGACAGACATGATTCGTTTTGATTCAAAGCCAAGTGTCTTAATTTATTGGCTGGACCCAATGCAGGCACCCGATTAACTCACTGTACAAGCAAACTCTCCTGACCTAACCCCTCAAAGAAAACTGTGTTTATCAGTGGTGCACAGATGTATCGGTGCCCATTTAATTAACTTTGGGAGATCAGTGATCAGCTGATTTTTACATTTGAAGCCAATCTTTACAAAATCAGAATCTGTAAGTTAGGCATTTTAAAAGGTTGGTAATCAGTGATCAGCCAGAAAACTCACCCCTAGTGTTTACCTAATACCTAATCAGTGCTATAATTTATTTTTTTGTATCAACAAACTGATTTGTTGGATTTGATTTGCTGTTAGCAAAAGTAGTCAAAAGTAGCAGAAATAAACACTTGAAAAATACCCATTAGTGTGTGATAACTGTCTGAGTTTGGCTTTTTGAATTTAATGACTGAAATAAATTACCTTTTCAATGACATTCTACTTTTTTTAAAATGCACCCATTCCAGTTCATCAGGTTGCATCTGAATAGGTCTCATCATCATATCAACATCATCTCAAAACTCAGCGTAAAAGAATGTTGTACAGGTGCTGCCAGGGTGTGCTGGTTTTTATTTCCTCTGAAAGTGCAATCTCTGCTGATTCCAGCAGAGATTGCTGGACCCAGCAGTGGGTTCAGTTCACAATCCCAGTGGTATTATTCAGGCGAGATCGTTAATTACAGGTGAACCAGACATCACTCCAACGTACACAATGCTGAAAGGCCTTGTTTTATAAATAATGTAATATATTTTATTCCAAATTTTCTGTTAATTTTATTGTGACACTCAGAGAGAATGGAAACTTTTATAGATCTGACAATGAGATCTATAAACATTGGCAATTTTTTGCCAATGTCTTTGGCAAAAAATTGCCAAAGACATTGGCTATTCACAGAGAGCTTTATCCTAGCATGTTAACGGAAAGATAAGTAGAACGTACAGTTGTATGTTAATATTATTAAAAGAAATGGACTGAACACACAACTTTGAAAGTGCATAATGAAACTGGAGAGATTCACTATGCTGAATCTCTCCAGCATGAAATTCAGAATCCAGAGACAGGCGGCATTATTCTGGCTTAGCAACACAAGTCCCTCCATTAAGTCTCTGGGGAATTATTGTAAATGAATGAGTACTTGGTTCGAATCCACAATTTGGATTATAAGCAACTGGTAGCTAGTGATGCAAGCCAGTTAAAACATTTTATTAATGAGTCAGTGCAATAAGAGGATAATCATTTATAGAGGACAGTGGAAAAGTTTTTAAGGAGCCAGACTTTATGTGGGTCTTTCAAAGTTTTCCTTCAAACTTTGTATGATCTGTCATTCAACTTCTTTCCAGTTCTTGTGTCTTAAATATAGTAGAGTTTTGTGTTTAATGACCAAAAGGGAAGGCAAAGATAAGGACAAAAGAAAAATAATTCAGAGCAAAAAAAATATGCTAGCAGGGGATTAGTATTTGGAAATCAAGTCTCAAGAGGGCAAAGAAATCAATTAAAGAGTTTTAGCATCTGTCAAACTATCCTGATACGTGTTTTTTGATATACTGATCTAAAGAAACAGGAACATATTGTATTTTTTGTGATAGGTTAGATAAATGTTAAGATCTCTCTACTTGCAATTGAAATATTTTTTAAAAATTAGTGATAACACCTTTTGCACAGTTTATATGCAACTCAGACATAAAAAAATGACAGCAATTATTGAAAAATGCTTACCAACCTGAGATTTAGTTATAAAAATGAGTTTATTGAAATATTTATATTTACATAACAGAAGTGGATTTCAGTTGAAAAAAACTATTGTTTTTAGACAAACATCAGCCATCAGACACAGACAAACACTGTTTTTTTGTTTTGTTTTTACTCATTCATTCATATTCTCCACAGTCTGAGATGATCACTTTCTGTTTTGGCTTGCCATCCTTCGTTCCTTGAGCCTGGAGGAATAAAGCAAAGCCAGGTTACATTAAAATCCATCTCATTTTTAAAAGATGACCAACTCCACTCCTTAAAAACAGGATTTTACGCTGGATTATAAACCTGCATTCCAGTGAAATAAGCAGATCGTGGCTTGATTTCTTACTTCCATTGCACGCAGCACATCCATCCCCTCCACCAGATCTCCAAACACAACATGTTTCCCATCCAGCCAGTCTGTTTTGTCTGTGGTGATGAAGAACTGAGAGCCGTTTGTGTTTGGCCCAGAGTTGGCCATGGAGAGCTGCCCTGTGTGAGCGAGCACGCAACTTCAGTCAAAGGTTGTCAGGATCAGAAAACAAACAATCCGCTTACTGATAGATTCCTTACCTGGAGCTGTGTGCTTGAGGACAAAGTTCTCGTCATCAAACTTTCTGCCGAAGATGGACTTCCCGCCGGTGCCGTTGTGATTGGTGAAGTCTCCTCCTTGGCACATGAACTGAGGGATAATGCGATGGAAGCTGCTGCCTTTGTAGCCAAACCCCTTTTCATGTGTGCACAAGCAGCGGAAGTTCTCTATTGAATTTTAAAACAGTAAAGTTTTAGATAAATATTATATTAAATCTGTAGTTTTATTTTAAAGCTGTAGAAAACTGCTTTGTGTTTTTCCCCCCCATTTCTTTGATGCATCCGAGAGATTTCCAGCAGGTTGGAGTCATATTTCACATGTTGCTGCTGGAATTTGGAGGCATTTAAAAGCCCACCTTCATCCTGACATTTGGGCCTAAAATGTTGAGATGGCAACACTAACTGCACATTACTGCGAAATGTTGTAAGGTAAGGTAAGATCATTTTATTTATATAGCACATTTTCAGCAACAAGACAATTCAAAGTGCTTTGCATGACTAGTGTAGTATGAGTAGTTTCTCTAGATGAGTTTCTCTGGATTCTAAGTTTGTTCTAATTCCTGACGTATATAAACTAAGTGTCCCTTTTCTGTGAGTAGTTTCTTTGGAAGCCACTGCAGATACGATGCTAAAAAAACTTCTTATTTTGTCTTTTTGCTTTGTGTCAATTAGAAACTTAAAAGAAAAAAAATAAACCCACACCACATAATCCCACCACACAGAAAAAACAGGACGTTTGTTGGCCAAGTAAGACAGAATGTTCATCCTTACAGATCTGTCAATCCTACAACAACATGGTTAAGGAGTTTGTACAGACCTACTGTCATCGGAACGATGTCGGCCCGGAGGAGGAAGCGCAGTCTCCCTGCTGGCTTGTTGCCGATCTTTATATCCATGTAGACCTGTGGATTCACTCTGCCCTTCTTAGCTGGAGGCTCGCCCTGCAAAATAATAAATTCAATTATTAAATTCCAGTTAATTTAAAAAGAAAAGAAGCCAAAAGCACATTCAGCTGCGAAGGCGGTGACCGACAAAGAAACCCACTTATCAGACGTGTAAACTAACTATTAAGATAAGGAAATGCCTCTTACTTCCTTTGTTGCCATGGTTGCTTCCCCAGACGCTGCCTCTGCTTCAGCTTCCTCTGCCGTTTTCCCTGAGAACTTCTTCAGCCAGTCATCATCCGACCAGACTAGTTGGAGGGAAAAAAATTACACAATGAAGTAAAAAAAAATTTTTTTAAAAAGTCCCGAGTGGAGTATAGTTTTCATTACCTGGTCGAGAAGAACCCTCTTTGATTCTCATTGGCTTTGCAATGTTGACACGGATGGTCCGTCCAAAGAGCTCAGACTCATTCTGATTAGCAAAAAGCAAAGAAGAAGCACGTCAGCTACAACTCTCAAGGCCACCAGAGAGTAATGGCACACTTTTACCTCTTACCATGTTATCGATAGCTGCGGCTCCATCCTGCACAAGAAAAAAATACCCATCAGTCACCTTATAGAGAAACACGCTTTAAACCGCTATATTTCCATTCCTTCACACACCTCTGCCAGCTCAAACTCAATGAATGCAAATCCTCTGTGCTTTTCTGAAAATTTAACACAAAACACAGTAATTAGGCCTGGATCCACTGGCATTTTTAGTAAATGTAACAATAAGTGTGTGGATTTACCTGTTTCATAGTCTAATGGTATCTGGATGTCTATGATGTCTCCAAAGGGAATAAAAGCTGCGTGCAACACCTTTTCATCCACCTCCTCAGCCAAACCACCTCAGAGAAAACACACAATACAGACACTCAGCTTATACACAATAATAATAGATAGATTCAGAGGTGAATGTCAGTCTTTAGTATTTATATCATAACTAGTATCGTTAATAATACTTCATTAAAGTTAACAGATATTAAAAGATTGCAGCATTTGGTAGATTAGTGCACATTTTCTAATCTACTAGAGGAACAAACACCGTCTTTGCGCTCTCTTATTACTTTCATGAACACAATTATAAGTGGAGTAGAAAAATATTCCTAAAATACATAAACCTAAATCATATAATTCACTTTTAAAGTAAAAAGTCTAAAAGACTCACCGACATACAGAACTCGTTTGTTGGCCGCCATATTAGACGTAACCTTTCAACTATGACTGCTTCCGCTGATTGGTGGGCTGAAAAGTAAAGCCCGCCTCCAGGATGTGCTTGTCTACAGCGCCTCTCAGTGGTCATCCCTGGAACTACTACTCACGTTTATTATCTTTTTTCAGTTTGCTTGATAGACCTAAGTAGTCGTTCAAAGTTGAAGCTAAGCATTATTTTTATTATTAAAGACTACTAATAAAATTTGTTTGCTTATAAAAATCATGTACTTCTTTGTGCAAAAACGGAAGCTTACGTCCCTCGTAATTAAGCTCCACTGCGAAAATTGTTTACAAAACTTGTTTTGCTAAATTGCTCTCCTGTTTTTATCTCCTGTTTGTCTCCTCTGAGTAAATGAAATGTGAAATTATTTACACAATATTTATATTATGATCACTTTCACTATCATTTTGTCAATACTTCAGCATAATATTAAAGTAATGAAATAACCATATACAGTATAACCATATGGCCATTATCATATTACATTTAATTAAATTGCAAATATATGCGTTTTTTCGTACGACATTATGATGATTATTAAACAAGGTATTTATTTTTAAATGACTATTTCCCTCAAAATATTAACTTAAAAGTGTAAGCTAACTAGCACAGTAAAATACCCACAACATTAGATTATACTGTATGTTTCTTTGTAAGCATGAAAAACATTTTTAAAAATCTCGGAAACTCTTAAAAACAATTCTTAGACATAAGACCTATAATGATAATTCATTAATAGCATTCCTATAAATGCTATTAATGTAGCATTAATATGGATATTAATGCTACATTTCTTTACCATATTTAAGCTTTTAAAAAATTGTTAAGTTAAAAATGAAGTCTTGAACATTGATAAACACTAAGACATTGAAGGTTTAATTTATTTGTTTATAGTTACAGTAATTATTTCTGCTGCTCCAAAAAAAATTTAAAATCTGTAATTTGAAAAAATTACCTTTTCTTGTAAAGAAATTCCAACCACTTATCAGCACCTAAACCTGTCACAGCAGCACATCCTATTCAATATGAGTCATGATCATTGACTTTATTCCCATTCAGAATACTTGAAGTCAAACTTGACTCAACAAAACACCAAGAGACTTATGTTTGTTTATCATCCCTTTATTGATAATTCCACACGCCCATGATAACATGAGATGGCTAAGAAGCCGATCATTTTAAAATCAAAGTGAAGCCTTCAAGCAAAAATAAAGAACAAGATTCATGTTGGTTTTGGAAAAAGGTTTCTGGCCTTTTCTGATCAAATGTGTCCTGTGTTCACAACTCTTTCACATTAACGTAGTGTGCAGTTTAAAAGTGTGTTGCAACTAGAACCTGAATTCTCTTGAACGGGTTTTAAGAAAAAATACTTTTTTTTTTTCTTAATTGTATTTTCATTTTTTCCTGATATTGTTGTATAAGTTATTGAAGGTACTGTAGTGTCTCTGTCCATCCTGACTTTGATTTCTCAGTCCTGGAACAAGACAATGAACTCATTAGTACCACAATGTAATTCATTTGAAATGAAGAAATATGATTAGCTTTACTGTTTTTCCTACCAAGTTAATACAGTATCCGGTTTTTAGGATGTAGCAGCAGCAGTAGTCGCCATGCCACCTACTTTCTGAGTAGCATCCTTCTTTGCTTGATGGGCCTGCAGCACTGCAACAGCTTCCTCCACCTGAACCAATCAAACAGGAAAGAAACAGTTTAGTGACTTCATGGGGAACATTCTTTGTTCCAGGTAGGATTAATAAGGTACCTTTGAACGGAGAGACTCATGCGACTCCAGCATGTGCAGCAGCTCCGAGTTGTCGATTTCCAGCAGCATGCCAGTGATCTTTCCCGCCAGGTTGGCATGCATGGCCTGAATCAGTGGGAACAAACGCTCCCCTGTTTAAAAATGATAACAAATTAGTCGAAAGAAAGTCAAAAGTTGGTACAGTTTGTTCCCAGCAGAACAGGGTCATACCTAGCATCTGTTTCTGTTCCTGAGGCGGCGCAGCAGCCAGCATGGAGGCCGTGAGCGGCTCCTGGCCCTGAACGTGCACAGCTGGCTGAATCTATAAACGGGATAGATGAGGTATTTCAGAAAAGTGTGTTTATAGATATTCATGCTTATTCTGAAAGGGAGCTAATAATAATACCTGCTGTACGGCAATAGGTTGCACCACTTGGGGATTGGGGTTACGGACACTAGTGGCATATTTGTATGGAGGCATGGCCCTGGGGCCGGGAACTCCCATCGACTGACGAGGACCCATGGTCTGACCGGCACCTAACAGGAGAGAGATAAAATAAAGATGAAAAAGTACAAATTTAAATAGCAGACACACTGATAAAGGTCACTTTTCATAGCAAAGCAGACCTCGTGGGCCCTGTGCACCGCTGCTGGGAGTCATGTGTCTGAGATTGGCCCGGGGTCCAGGCTGACGCAGCGAGTTAGGCATTCCTTGAAAACCGCCTGGGATCAACACAAGCAGAGATGGAAAAGGCAAAGCATTTCTACACTATGTTGAATGTTTACTTGGATGTTACAGAGGTGCGATATGCTCACCTTGACCTCTACCACCTTGTTGCTGCCACCGTGGGTTGGGCCGCATCTGAGCCAACTGGTTCGGTGCATAGTATGTGGTCCTGTTCTGGGCCTAATAGGGGCAAGAAGGGAATTAAGGCAGTAGTTTTTGGGGGTACGTCTCTACCGGGTTCTTGCACCCAGAGACTGAAATGTTAGCCTATAGTAAAGTAGCTTAGTCATATCCATATTGGATGGAGAGAGTCTGAGAACATGAACTGTCAACTCTTGAAATAGATTTTCAGGTGGATTAATATGGATTTGACTGGTTTATTCTAACACAGACATCCTCTGATCTAATCATGTTTGAGCATGTTGAGTTGTTATCCTACTAGAATGTAATCTTCCTTCCCAGTCTCAAGTCTTTAGCAACCTCAAAGATATTGTCTTCCAGTCTTGCCCTGTATTTAACTCTATCCATCTAGCTCTGAAATCCAACCAACTTTCCTGTCCCTGTGCAACAATAAACATCTCAATGGCTTTGTACTGCTGCCTTCATATTTCTCTTTGGGGATGGTGCATTCAGGGTGATGTGCAACGTTATTATTACATATATTTTTAAAATTATCACAAGATTATATTTAGGTGATATCTAGCTAAAGAATTTTCTTGCACAATGCACTTGTTGTGTCTGCTTTCATCAGTGGCAGACAGAAAACAGGAGTTTTTCCTTTGAGGAAAAACTCTTCCATAAAGGCTAAAATCTGTGAAGTGAACGACTAATAACTGTACTGTTAACAGATTGTTACACCTGAACTCTGAATGTCTTCCCCTCCTCCACCAAGCTAAGGACCTCTACTTCTTCTGGTCAAACGGGACATGTCTCACCATTTTTGCTGCAATGACGTCCAACTTTAATTTGCATTCTAAAGCAATGCTTAACAAAAAAAAAAGAAGAAAAAAGGAAACATGCAGGAAATGTACATATTTAACCAGAATACATGCAAAAAACTATTATGAAACTTTTAATTGTTGCCGGATTTGCTAAAGTAGTACTACAATTTTTCCATCAAATTGGCTGATTCTCCTTTAATTTACTAGATGGTCAGTTTATCAATTCAGAAAGTGGTTCCTTCACCTGGGGCACAGCAGGCATGAAGTAGCCACTTGTGGGCTGGAACTGATTGATGATGGCGTTAGCCGGCATGGCCCTCATGCCAGCAATGCGCTGCATGTACTGGTTGGTGAGGTGAGCTTTGCGCTCCTCTTTGCGCTGAGCAAGAGCGACATACAGAGGTTTAGAGCCAACGATACGTCCGTTCATCTCTGTCACAGCCTTGGTGGCCTCCTCGGGAGAAGAGAAGCAGACGAAGCCGAAGCCCTTTGAGCGGCCTTCTTCTAACATCACCTAATGAATAAACAAAGGTCCTGAACACACATGCGCAATAACACTACAACGCAGATTCGTTTTAGATAAGCTGTAATGATCTGTTTAGACTTTTTTTTTTATCACCTTCGCACTTGTAATGGAGCCAAATGGAGAAAACTCCTTACGCAATTTTTCATCATCGATTGTGTCGTCGAGGTTCTTGATGTAAAGATTGACTCCCTGATGAAAGAAGTTCCCATTTCAGTTTCAGATATTTGAATGTAAAGTCAGTAATAGCAACATAAGCATTCATTTAGTTAAATCTAAAATCAAGTGTAAAAAAAAATACACAACATGCAGTATCATATTTATTGAATACAGACGCATCCAAAATGGAAAAATCTGTTTAACACTAAATTCACCTCATAATCTAAAAGCTTGTCACCGTTAATAAAAACTTTCTCTTGATGTTTTCTGTAGGAAATCATCGGTGTCTCACATGTACTCTTTTTGCAACAATATTTCATGGCTTGCCTTTATGATCACATGCAAATATGCAAAAATACGTTGTGCTGTCATATTGATCTTAAAATAAAAAAAAAAACCTTTCTCCAAAGACCCCATTCGAAAAAACAAATGCTTAGAATTTTTCTGGTCCTTCACATGCTATCTCAGGCCATTACCCTAACCCCATAAAGAATTAAAGCAGTTCAACTTCTTTTTACCATGAGTATGAGAGGAACAAGCTGAAAGCCTGGATTTTATTCACTAAAAGCTCACCTGATACCGACTGATTCGTTCTTGTTTGAGCTGCTCAAACTTCCTCTTCAGCTCCGCCTGCCGCTCCATCTTCTTCTGAGCTCTGCCCACAAAGACGGTCTTACCATTCAACTCGGAGCCATTCATTTCCTCCACAGCCTTTTGGATGAACAAACATTTGTGTGAGAACATTTCCAAAATCAAGCATAGCCTCTACAGATGCCTGGTAATTTCAAAATACCTTGTTAGCATCCTCGTGTTTCTCGAAGCTAACAAACCCAAAACCCCTAGATTTTCCCGAGGAGTCTGCCATCACCTTCACACTCAGGGTTTTACCTGCAAATGTGGAAAAGAGGTGGTGAAAATAATTTTATTGTCTTTTGGTGGTATATAACATGATGTAATATAAAGTAAAGTAGCAAACGGTGAAGAAAAATCTCACGTTGGTATTTTAATTTTTGCAAACCGTTTGAAAATGTGGTGTACATCTGTTTTACAGCCTTCTGATCCAGAACATTTTAACCCCACCTTTTCTGCAATAACATACCTCTTCCACAAAGACTGGATTTGTAAAGTGCACAACTAACAGTTTTCCTGTCAACAGATTCTCCCACCTTTACTTGAAAATAAAATGAACCATCCTGCTTCCATTTCATAGTCGTATCACTTCATGTTGGTTTATCATGTTTAATCTCAGTAGAATACATGGACATGTTTGGGTGTAACCTGACAACAGTTAACATATAACACTTGTATGTGTCAATTTACCATATTTTTCAAAAAGTTCCTTCAGTCGTTCGTCGTCCATGTCATCACCAAAGTTCTTGATGTAAACATTGGTAAACTCCTTGGCTTTGGCACCGAGTTCAGCCTCCCGCTCTTTTCGAGATTTAAAACGACCCACAAACCTGAACAAGCAGCATGAGAAGCCAAACACACTTTTGTAAAATAGTCTCAACAATCCGGAGATATTCACATTAAACACCGACAACATCCATTGGACAAACTGAAACCAAGATTTCATTGTGTGACTCTTCATTCTCAGGCTTGACTGTGAAAAAAAAGAAAAGAAAACACATCCAGCATCCAAAGGCAAGCATAAATGATGGCATGCTAGACATAACCATGTCAAGGTCTTGGTCCGAAAGGTGATGGAGGAGGTGGATGGAGAGAGCTTGAGGAAAACTCTAACAGGTTTAAAGGGAAATCAGATGCAGACTAAACAATATTATCTACCTGGTTATGAAGACCTCTCCCCTTCTGCCATCCTGTATTGCATATCTGCATTCGATCCATCACTAAAACACACGAGCATTGTCACGCAGACACGCACACACACTCACACACTCTAAGACGAATGACCAGCAAGTGGACAGTAAGGGAACAAAGAATGTCTCTGGTGGGAAAGAGCTTCTTTGAGTTGGTTATTTCTAAGCTAAGCATTAAATAAATGATGAGTATATTAGTCAATATATTTTCACACAAACTCACCAACTCAAACAAAAAAAAAGCATAGCAGGTCAGTTCACTCATGTTTAGAAATACAGGAATAAAAAACAATGCCCTGCAAATGCATTCATAACCACTGAACATTTCCATATTTTGTTAGGCAACAAACTCAAACTTCAATGGATCTCATCAGCATTCACACCAACATAATATGGTGCAAAGCTACACTGTGAAAAGGAAATGAGTTTATATCAATTGTTGTTTTTTTTTCTTATTTTCTTTACAAACAATAATGTTAAAAAATTGTCATGAATTTGTATTCAGCTGCACAGTGGCGCAGTTGGTAGAGCTGTTGCCTTGCAGCAAGAAGGTTCTGGGTTCGATTCCCGGCCCCGGCCTTTCTGCATGGAGTTTGCATATTCTCCCTGTGCATGGTGGGTTTTCTCCGGGTACGCCGGTTTCCTCCCACAGTCCAAAAACATGACTGTCAGGTTAATTGGTCTGTCTAAATTGCCCCTAGGTGTGCATGGTTTTTTGTCCTGTGTGTGTCTCTGTGTTGCCCTGCAACAGACTGGCGACCTGCCCAGGGCGTACCCCGCCTCTCGCCCGGAACGCCAGCTGGAGATAGGCACCAGCACCTCCCGACCCCATCAAAGGGACAAGGGTGTAGGAAAATGGATGGATGGATGAATTTGTATTTATCATGGGACTGCCATCATTGCCAGTGGTGAAGTGTATTTAGATAAGAAAGGAAAGAGCTGTAATTGTTAAGGAAGCATCTATCCTTTAGGGTTTGCTGCAAGATGCTGCAGCTCTTCTATAAGTCTGCTGTACAATCTGTTCTACCATCAGCATCAGAGTTAGAGACTTAAAGAAGAAATTGAAAAATAATGCTAAGTTGTTTTTCGGAAATGCTCAGGGGCCTCTAGAAAGAACGGCACAGAGAATGGTGCTTTGCAAAAGAAACAACATAATTTATAACCTAGAGTACCCATACCAAGCCTTGCAGTCCAAAAATCTGACCTTTATGGAGGAGTTGTGTGAAAAACACTATTTCTGAAAAAGAAAACATAAAAAGTCCCATTTGCAGTTTGGCCAAAAGCCACAAACGTGAAAGAAAGTACTCTGGTTTTTGATATACATGCAAAGTGCTATGTGTGGGGGGAATCTAACACCTCACATCATCCAGAACACCAAAAGTGTGTAGTGGCAGTATCATGTTGTGGCATGTTGCTTTTGTTTAGTCAATGAGATGGATGAACGATTGGATCTGAATACAAGACAGTCTTGAAGGAAAGCTTGCTAAAGACTCATTAAGACTTGAAGATGGGGTGGAGATTCACCACAAGGCAGGACAACAATCCTAAACACTCAGCTGCAGCAGGTCAAAAGGTATTCATTTGTTTGATTGGAGTCAAATTCCAGATCTTACTCTAATTGAGAACTAGAATCAGTTCTATAGCTATACTTGAGCTATACAGTTCAGGTGAGGTTAATAGACATATATTACATGTTTCAGACTTTCATTAAAAATGAGAAAACCATATATTATTTGCTTTATGTTGGAGGATCACAAGAAATCTGAATAATGTACATTGAAGTTTGAGTTTGATTCGGCATGACAAATGCAATAAAGTTCAATGACTGTGAACTTCTGCAAAGCAAAGTGAATAACAGTCTCCACATAACGTCAACACAAACAAAACTCTTCACACCTGGACCTCTAATTAGGGTTGATAATACAGTATGTATGATTCACTTAGACAAACTCACGGTAATGGTTTAAAAGAGCTAAAAGGAATATACTTAAAGAGAATGATCAGACACTCACACCTTGCGGTCATTCAGGAGCATGCCGTTCATCTTGTCAATGGCGCGATCTGCTGCATCCTGCGTCTCGAAGTGGACAAACGCGTAGCCCTTTGATCCGTTTTCATCACACACCACCTTGGAAAGGCGGACAGGGGTACATTCAGTTAGCACTAAGAGGAGTGCTAGTGAACAGTAAGAGTGGCTTTTTACAATTTACAGACACTGTGGCCGCTTAGTAAAAATCAAAGTCTTTATGTGCAGGCTTGGAGGTTTTATGAGTGCTCTCATTTAGTCTTATTTTTCCGACTCTATAGTCTTCTTCTGACTCCTTTTGTTTGCTACAGTACACTTACATTTATTGTGTCCATATTTCCCCATTATCTGGCACCAGTTATATTTGACATGCTGCTTTTTCACTGAGCTTACATAAAAATATTTTTTTAAAATAAGATTTCCATGTTCTTTGTTTCAAATTTCCTTTCGGAAAGATGAAAGTTTGTTCCAACTTCTCTAGTTGATGCTTGAGAAAAATATTATAAAATATTATTAAACAAATAACTAGAGAACTAAATAGCTAATAGATTAAATTTAGAGAAGAGCAAAAGTGAAGGATGACAAATGTTTCCAGATTTGGGTGAAGTTCTGGATGTAGATGGCACTGCAGATCTTTCGTTCTCCACTTTACCTCTTCCCTTATTTTTTAAGTATCCGATTGTCTACATTGCGTAAACCCAACACTGACTGACTTAATCCGAATACAGATAATAAATAAATATTTACTTTTATAAAGACTCTACCTTGCACGATAAGATGTTGCCAAAGGCAGAAAATGTGTCGTATAGGGCTTTGTTGTCGATGGACTTGTCAAGGTTCTTGATGAAAACATTGCCCACGCCGGACTTCCTGAGGGAGGGATCTCTCTGCGACCACATGATCCTGATTGGCTTCCCTTTCACCACGTCAAAGTTCATGGTGTCTAGGGCTCTCTCCGCTAGAAAGAAATGAAGGGAAAGGTCAAGTTTTGCTACTTTTTACATGGACGTTCACTCAGAAAACATACTGGAACATTCTAGAACTGAGCAGTTTGTTTTTGTCCCATATTCTTTCCATTTCCAGACAATACTTGAAACATTTTCCATGAGTTGTTTAAAGCTTAGCAAGTTGCATCTAACCATGCTTTTAATATCTTTACAATATCCCTGACTTGTCTGATCTCTTCTTTGGTCTTCAAGACTCTCTCTAACAAACCTCTTCAAAGAAAAAGTTGTAGTTTGAGGTCGAAAACATGTGAAAACCTGCAAAGGTTCACGAGTTATGAGTATTTTTGGAAGGCACAGACAGTAAGGATTATATGAACTGAATGCACCGCTTCTATTGTACCAGTGATTTGGTGCAACAATAATCATAAAGTTATAATTTAAAAGCAATTTTAATGTCTTTTCTTTCACTGCGGCAAATCCCGGCTGCAAGCCTGCTGAAAAAGCGCATGCTAAAGACACAGCAGTGAAGCATGTGCCTCATGAGTTATCTGCCAGCAGCTGGGACGAGTGGGGGGCAGCTGCAGTCGGAAAGCTCGCAGCACATGTCTTTCTTTTTGGACAAACCACATGCCTTGAAGTCACAACAAGGCTTTCGGCTCATATAGTTATGGACAAATAGGTTTCCATTTAGATTTCTCTTAGTGCAGTCATCAGCCAGTGCTCCGTTCGCCCAGCAAAATCAATCTGTTGCCATCTTTTGCTTCACCTCCCATGTCAATGTGGGCTCCCATGCAAAACATCCCCTTTTGTTCAGAAGCTACACACACACACACACACACACAAACATACACACACAGGGGCTCTCCAGCTGAAAGTGTCTGGTAAACAAAACGGAGCTCCCTTGCGTCTGCTGGCATCAGCAGTTTGGCTCACAATTGTACTTCCCAGCCAGTGCGCTCACAGAAGGTGGCATCACATTGACTTCTGGAAGATTCTGAATGGAAATCAGTAGATCAAGAGCTGCCCCCTAAAATGGCTAATGTGTTAATTTAGTCAGTCAGTAGGTGTAATAATCAACGTTGTCTGTAATCACCAGTAACTGTTTGTCTCAAGTGTTATACAGCAGGCACACTTTGGGCTGCTCGGATGTAAGAGCTATATTTAGAGAGGGGTCCTGTGTGGCATGTGTGCTGGCATGGAGTGGGAGTAGACCGTTCTTCACCACTGATGGGGAAGAGAAACATTCGACAACACCACTCAGACGAGAAACGGCACAAGTAAAAAAAAAAAACCAACAAAAAAACCCAGAAATTACATCTACTACTTTTTTGATTGCAAATATTCTCCTAAATCAGCTGGTTCTGAACAGGAATATCAACCCGTTGTTCACGTTCACACAAATGAATCCTGAAATCTATTTACACACCCAGCAGATACAAACTGGAGTATAACTCATTCGGGGCTTGCTCACTGCCAAGCACCTTCCAGGAAACAAGTCTGTCGTCATCCATCTCTGGTGGACTCGAGTCACAAACCCAAGCGTGGATAAGCTGTCACAGGTGTTTTGTGTTGATACAACTGGAGAAAAGTTCACACAATGTAGACAGTGTCACCAAGACCCCAACGGCAACCGCAACACCTGCTACCTCTCCTCTCCGTGTCTGATACAATCTAATCCTATAGACTGTGAAAACATTTGCAGATACAGTTGCTTATACAGACAATTTTACTTCCCTCCTCAAATCGTAAAATGCTAAACTTGTTGCAAAGGTATTTTCTTAATTATGTCAGTTTGGGGACATCAATACTCCAGTGGCACCACAAAAAGAGAGAGGCAGTTGTCACGGCCAGGCGGTATTATATAATATTATTTTAACTAGCTTTAAGATAGCAGAGTCAATGTTTCAGTAAGTTGCAATAAGTATGTATGTATGTATGTATGTATGTAGTATGTATGTATGTATGTATGTATGTATGTATGTATGTATGTATGTATGTGTTTATTTATTTATTTATTTATTTATTTATTTATTTATTCCTAAAATGTGACAATTGTTATTATCCATCACATGGTTCGAATCCTGACACCACTACCTCAAATGCTCTGAATGTATAAATCATAAAACGCCTGAAATTAACTCCTGTTTTGGGGTTTTGGTGTGCTATGCTAACATTACCCCACCCTGCCTCCGACCACTTGTCCATGTTTTTGAGACCGTGTTACATTTTTGCCCCAATATTCAAAGAAGCTGTATCATACTTTCTTACTAAAAAAGAAATAAATGTTCCTAAAAATAATTAACTGTAAACAAGAAATGTCATCTTGAAAACACAGTGTCTTTATCTTCTTAACCTCAAAAGTGTTTGAGTAATTATCCATCTCCTAATTTAGATTTTTCTATAATTTATTATCCATTGATGTTGTACTATTAATTAATTAATTAATTAATTAATTAATTAATTAATTAATTAATTAATTAATTAATTAATTAATTAATTAATTCTAAACCAAAGTTCCTGAATAATCATCACAAAATCTTTATCACATAACAGTGCATCTTTTTCAGGGCTTATTATGTATTTGCAAATGTTGAATTTCTAAAAGTTAGCAAGTACTTTCTGGACATTTCAAACACATAACATCTATGTTTTAGGATCACACCTGGTAAGTGTAGAGAAAGTAAATGCCATTTTGTGAGTTCCTGAAAGTAAATGTCACATTTCAGGAACGTACCAGGCATACCTCTGAATACTGAGAAGTGCCAGGTAGGTTGCTTGTAAATACAACCTATTATAACTTTATAATGCACTATAAATAATACTGTAGTATAAATAATACTGTAGTAGTGCCATCAAGCCTCTTTAAAAAGGAAAAGTTTCTAGATTTTATCCAAACAGAATAAAAATCTACAATCTACAATCTGCAAATCGACAGATTCAAAGGGGAGAGGGAGGTTCTGCTGTGCTTGTAGCTTTTTCTGCCTGCTTAGAGAAGATGTCCATTTAAATAGCTAATTGCTTGATGTAAAGATAATGTCCTTTTTTGCCAGCTTTTAAGAATAATTACGTGAAAAAAATTTTTCTTTGGATTATTTTACATAAACTATGCAAGAAATCAACCTGAGGTGAAAAGCCCCAATTAAGAGTGCAACAAATTACCTTTAAATTAAAAAAATAAATGATTTACATTCATTATGAGCATCAAGTGAAAACATGCAGAAGTTCTTTTTTTTTTTTTTTTTTTTTTTTTCCAAGCCATGCTCACTGCACTGAGTTGCTTCAAGTCACTCCTTACCGTCAGCGGCTGCGAGAAGTTCACATAAGCATATCCGAGGGAGCGCCGGGTGATCATGTCTCTGCAGACCCGAATGGAGAGAACCGGTCCGGCGGGGCTGAACTTCTCGTACAGCATAGCCTCCGTTATGTCTGGGTGCAGGTCGCCAACGTAGAGAGAAGCCATCGGATAACTCCCCGTCGCAGTGTTCATTTCTTAGAGCTTCCCCGAATACAAATATATACGCAATTAGTGAAATTGTCCCGAAACAGTAAACAACCCGGTTCTTAATCGTACCTCGGTTTCCCCCGATTATTATAAGAGCTTCCGCAAATCCAGCTTCTTAGAATAAACCTTGAGAACTTCTTTAAAATCCCACCTCTGTTTGTATATATTTTTTTAATTTTGCTTTTTTTTTTTTTTTTTTTTTTGAAAAAAAAAAGTTTGTGTTTAAGTATTTCTGCGTTTTGTTTTTATTTAGATTTTGTAGATTTTATATTTTTTTATGCGTTTTTATTTTAAGTTTTTTTTTTTTTCCTATAACGGTGAGTTGGACACTCACGGTCGTTTTGCGGCCGGGGAAAGAGGCTGCGTGAGGAAAGCATGGACACTTTATAGAGAGTAGCGGTGCGGAGGAAATAGTGGTCAGGGTCAAACCTGGGATAGGAAAAACACACAGCGCATGCGTAGTAAAAGGGCGAGTGCACAGTGTAGCTGACCCAACAGAGCCCAGCTCCCCACAGCGACGCCTGGGTTGGAATACGAACAAAAACTTTCTAAAGGGAGAACCCAGCCGAGGGGACTTCATTCCGCATGCGTCGTAAATAAGAATGCATGAATGAATATACGGGACAGTGATTCTTGAGAATAGGGACAAAATGGGTTTTAATTTTTCCATCTTTTTTTTTTTGTTGTTGTTATTTCTCAACCTTATGTTTACAAATATGACAAATAATGTTTTGGAAATGTAAAGAGGCTGAGGTACAGGCTCCCAGTTGCAACATTTTTTTAAAAAAAACGTTACATTTTTAATCAACCTGACCTAGAACGTTGTCATCACCATCTGACATAAATAAATAAATAAATAAATTTAATGACCCTGTTAGTGATATTTTTACTCATTTTACAGACAAAAGCTTCTCAAGAAACCAAATGAATATAATTTAAAACAAAAAACAACATAAAATCCATCTGACAGAGTTGACACTGCATGACGGAGTTGACACAAAACTGAAGGTGGTGACAAACTAATGAGTAAAATGAAAAACTTGGTACATGTAAAGTAATGCAATTTATGTAAAATATATTAAAATGAATTAATTGCACATTTAAATAAGATTTGACAACAATTTCACTGAAAGAGTCAGAAAAACTGATGGAGTTGACATCTGACGGAGGTGACAAAAAGCCAAACTACCTCAATTTACATTATGTTAATCTGAAGGAGGCCATATTGTAGCTCATCAAGTCCATGAAATCTTTACATTTTACCAAAAATAAGCTTTTATTTCACAAAATTTCATCGAAGTTTTGTAACTTTCAGTTATGGTGTTCGCACATCATGGTTGTGACAAACAACTTAAGAATAAAAAGAAGAAAAAACTAAAGAATAACATAAGCTAACCAGAGCTAACTAGCCCTCCTAGCAAAGGAAGAGAAAGGAAGAGGTCATGGGGTCCTGGTGCCCCCCAATAATGCCTGATTTTTTTTTTACATTCTTTTCATTTCTGACGGTGTTGACAAAAGCTAAGGACAAATTTCAATGGAGTTGGAAAATATATAAAAATGATTTTTAATTCAATTTATTGATACCTTCATAATTATTTATATGACTACTTATACTTAATTGTCATAATATATAATTTTAGTAATTTTTTTAATTGTTTTAAACTATTATAATGTATTGAGTTCTGATCCTGGACAAAGGCTTTTACAGGCATCATCCACCGACTACAATGTCTAAAATAAAAAAAATATTCAGCAAATACCTGAAAAATATACATTGTTGTGCTCACATGACCCAGGTTAGTTTAGTCAGATATTTGAAAAAATTATATATTGTGTATATTTTATTCAAATTTTGTGCTTTATCCATAGGACCTGTTTTGTCCCTATTCTCAAGAATCACTGGGAAATGACATAAAATGCTCCGTTTCATACATTATATCTAAGATTTCAGTAATTCAAATACAGAAAATAGTCACATATTTGAAGAGTTTATTTTTCACAATGGCCTATAATATTCTAGATACAAATTGATTACATATTCTTTGCATTCAATTCCTTTTGCATGACTTACAATGCAGGGCATTGTGGTTGGTGAGCAGGATGTGACTGAGGTAGTTTTGGACTTGTTGTTGACAAAAGTTGTTGACAAAAGCTAAGGACAAATTTCAATGGAGTTGGAAAATATATAAAAATGATTTTTAATTCAATTTATTGATACCTTCATAATTATTTATATGACTACTTATACTTAATTGTCATAATATATAATTTTAGTAATTTTTTTAATTGTTTTAAACTATTATAATGTATTGAGTTCTGATCCTGGACAAAGGCTTTTACAGGCATCATCCACCGACTACAATGTCTAAAATAAAAAAAATATTCAGCAAATACCTGAAAAATATACATTGTTGTGCTCACATGACCCAGGTTAGTTTAGTCAGATATTTGAAAAAATTTGAAAAATATATTGTGTATATTTTATTCAAATTTTGTGCTTTATCCATAGGACCTGTTTTGTCCCTATTCTCAAGAATCACTGGGAAATGACATAAAATGCTCCGTTTCATACATTATATCTAAGATTTCAGTAATTCAAATACAGAAAATAGTCACATATTTGAAGAGTTTATTTTTCACAATGGCCTATAATATTCTAGATACAAATTGATTACATATTCTTTGCATTCAATTCCTTTTGCATGACTTACAATGCAGGGCATTGTGGTTGGTGAGCAGGATGTGACTGAGGTAGTTTTGGACTTCAGATTTTCTTAACATTCTACAGGTTCTCCATGGAGCTTTGATTAGGTGCTGGAAAAACAAGCACCATGCACCAATACTTTCATCCTTTGAATCAAAAGTTTCAGTGCAAATGGTGCAGCACTCTGCCAGTCGCTTGTGCACAAACTAAATACAACCAGCATCTTTGGCAGTTGTCCTCCCTCATGAAAGCCAAAAGAAATTACTCTCAAATTTGACTTAATGAAATTAAGTATGCAGTGTTAGTCAGGACACCCTAACCCTAACCCTAACCCAGGACACGCTGGAAGGACTATGTCTCTCGGCTGGCCTGGGAACGCCTTGGGGTTCCCCCGGAGGAGCTGGAAGAAATGGCTGGGGAGAGGGAAGTCTGGGCCTCCCTTCTGAAGCTGCTGCCCCCGCGACCCGATCCCGGATAAGCGGAAGAAAATGGATGGATGGATGGATGGAGTGTTAGTCATTTTAACGTGAACATGGGTCTTTCACAAAACTATGCTGATCTGAGTGTGTCATTGAAGTTATACAATTTCCTACATTTAGAGTTTACAATGGAGAAAAAAACGCATGGGTGTGATCTCATTTACTTTTAGACTATTATTCTGCTGTGCCCATCTAAATGTTTTTGGCACCATGTGAAACACCTCACTTCAGCAATAAGATGCCATGTGTCTATGGATAATCTGTCCCAACAGACCAAATTTGTCAACTTTTGGAACCATGCTCATTAGCTACGGGAATCTTTACAGTCCCATTTTCGCCTTATTCTGCACAAATAGGTTCCAAGCTTGCACCTGTGAAAATCCATCATTTATCAGAAACCCCTAAATTATGCATGACAACCAAGAGTAAATGTTGCAGATTGTTTATTGTGTTACAATATGCATCTCTACACTTTGAGCTACAGCAGGTAAAGGTAAAAAGGTAAAAGGTAAAAACCGAGCGTTCATGTTTTTTTGTGTGTCTTTTTATTTCATTCATCCACTAGACGGTTCCCCCCCCCGCCCCCCCACACACACACACACCCCACCCCAGGGGGCGCGCCCCACAGTTTGGGAACCTCTGCACTACACTGTTCTTACTGTATTTTGTAAAGAGTGCTCTTTTTAATATTTTTATTATTTTTAATTTGCGATCAATTCCTCTCAATATCCTGCTGTTACCTGGTCCCATGATGAGGTGTTTCCCCCTCCGCTTACTCCCTGATGAGTTAGATCTGTCAATGAGGAAAGAGAAAGTTTTCCGCCGCATCTCTGAGGAAAAGGTTTTGGCCGCTACATCGAAACCATTGTTTAGTTTCAAAAATAATGACATCAGGTGCAGCTTCCATGGCGCCCTCAGTTATATGCAAATACTCTACATAGATGTTATCCTGTTAATAGTAAAATATTTAAATATCACCCTAATGTAGATCCTCTATGTTCAGTTTGTCACAGGTCTGAGGAAACTTTCACTCATGTTTTTTTGGGACTGTTCTTATACTCAAATATTTTTAGAAAGATATTTTTTTACTCCTAAAAAGAAAATTGGAAATAGATGTAGCCTATCATTTAACTTTAAAACTATTTTATGTGGCTTTTTCTGTTTAGACACACCAAAGAATACAGTATTTATTATAAATTTAATATTAATTTTAGCAAAATTCCATATCCACAGCTGCAAATTTCTTAAATTGAAACCCAAATGAAATGCTTTTTATGCCTATGTTTCTTCATATTTATATTCTCTTAACAACTGTACCAATACTAAAGCTGTAAAGACTACTACAATTTGTAAAGAATTTCTCATGTAATCTACCCTAACTGCTGTATTTAACCTTGTCCTGTTTGTAGCTTCTTCCTTTTTGGATTTCTAATTTTTGCTCTGTTACCTTCCTTGAGCCTCATTGTTTATTTAGTTACTGTCTATGTAACTTGTTGTACATATTTTTGTAACAATAAAAAAAAAAAGTTATATGCCAATACAACAGGGCTGCAGTACGGGTGGAACCGGACCAAAGCATGCCGTTCCATTCTGTCCTTCGCAGTGCGAAAATGGCTAAACAGTCCGCCAGTCAGTCAGTGCCAATGCAGACTTTGGTCATCTGGTGTTTCCATAGTGTGAATTACAGGATTAAAGACAAAAGGTAACATGGACAGTTTACGAATTTAGGCAGCAGCTGTCACCATAGTTTATATACAGTAGAACACTGTTGCAGAAACTTTGCAACAGTATGGAACTCAAAAGCCAAAACCAGTTTCTCTAGAAAATGAGACATGATGTTCAAGGTGTAAGGGTCTAATTAGATGTACAGGAGATATTGAAGGGAACTGGAAGAGTAGATTTATTGCAGGTGCAGAGTCAAGTCTGACATACATACTTTTAAATAGCATATCAAGTATGATAGAATGACTGAATGTCTTGGACTAACCTGGGGTTCAGGAGACACTGAGACAAACTTGCTGACCAGGTCTGGTTTCAGCAGAAACCTGCAATCAAACAGGCCTCTTTTGTAGACTTTTGTTGGCTTTGGTGGCCTTTATTAGAAAGTAGTTTGACAGGAAAGAGGGTTATGAGAGAGGGGGGAAGACATGCAGCAAATGTAACCAGGCCAGGAATTGAACCTGCGACCACCGGCCACCTCAATACATGAGTTGTGCGTTGCCCCTGCGCCACCACAGCACCCACCTCCTTTGTAGATGTTTGACTTTGCATTTGTGTCCAGGATGCTGCAGGAGAACCATTTGCATTTCCTTCAACCAATCAGGATTTTAATGTTTAAGTTACTCTATTAGGTTCATGGCCTCAATGTTAAATCTCTTTGCAGTTGAAGACAGTTTGGAGACAGAGTTTGGACCCGTGAAAAGTCTGGGGGGAGAAAGTAAAAGGGGGGCTTAGGTCCATTTCTGTACAAATTGTGCACAGCACGCCTCTTTGGAACGCAGGAGATATGAATTGTTGGTGAATGAGTTGAATGAGTTGGTGAATGCCTCCAAACCATTATGGAGCTGAGAGACACTACAACCTTAGCATATTTTAGTAGCTATAACAACTAAAAGCACATAACTAACCACAGGTATTGTTCCACATTGGTCCAAGTTATAAATGAAAACAAGATGATTCAGTTGCTCTTTGTTGATGTAGCAGCCATTCCCCAATAAATCAGTCAGCGTGGGGATGTCAGGGCTCCATGTCTGCCAAGAAAGCAGTTTGATTCAAAATATCATAGTATTTGTAGAAAATAAAAAAATCTAACCAAAGAAATAAACTGATTTCATCAAACTTTTCATTCCTCATTCAGATCATACAAAATATGGCTAATAATTTCTATCTGAACCAACTTTAAAAAGATATAACATATAAACCACACATAACACATATGTGTTTATGTGGTTTTTTTAATATTCTATGCTATAGAATGGAATCAAAAAGAATATAAGGGAAACATCCTTTATCCACGAGATAGTATCTCATCATTTTTGAAACGTCATCTCATCTCATAATTATCTAATAGTTATGCCACACAAAGTCATGTTTACTTGTTTATATCACCTGAGTGGAAATAGGCTTCCACAATGAGATGACACACCAAACTGACAACGTGTGATGTCTGTAAATATAGCTGCTCTTTGAACAGTTTCTTCTTAGTTACAAAAATGCATAGAACCACTGATCCAGTCAAATGTTTAGTCTGTTGTTCTTATCTCTCTCCACCCGCAGCTGTAACGTTGTTTGGCTGTTGTGGGCGGAGCCTCCGCTCAGGTTGTTTTCAGGTAACTTTCAAGTCACGGAAGTCAAAGATCCACCGTCCCAGATCTGTGGAAGGCGCGTCGTCAGAAATGATTTCACCACAACTTTCCTAATAGCAGCTGTGATCTGAAGGGACCTAGAATCCACCATGGTTCACTCAGGTATGTAATCGAAGCTGGTGAGTGAAATTCTTCGCCGGCCTCAGAGGATTTATTTATCTCGGTGTGGAACGTTTAGGCGTGGTCTTTGCGTTTGGAAATCGTTGAAACGGCTGCGATCCAAATCCTCCGTTTTTCTCCTTCGGTTGGTGGCTTTTAACCCTAAACGTGTTAACTGATAAAGTATGAGAGTGAAGGTGTTTCTGTAGATTGAGGGAAGATGCAATTTAATCTATATTGGTTCTATCAGTCTGGTGCCTCTGCAAAAAAAAGACAAACATTTGGAGTGTCTGTGCTGGTTCCTTTTTCAGGCATCTTTGATTTCACATTTACCTCACTTAAGTAATAGTCACTGTTGTGTTTTTTGTGTGTAAATTTATTATTTCAAATTTTTTAATTAGGATTTAATAACATTTTGCTTTACAGGACACCATGTTAGGGTTCTATTTCAAGATTTGTATGCCTTTCCGATTATCTTATTTTGTTCTCAAACTGGTCAGGTACAGAGTTGTAAAGCACACACACACACAGGAAAAGTTGTTTAAGATTTGTGTGTTTTCTATCTATAAAGCTATTTATAAGTTAATATCAGATATAGGACACTGACTGGCCTTCCATCAAACCACTGGCAGGCCAAAAAAAAAGCCATCGGTCATCTTATTTCTGCAGCTTTTCACAGAGAATATTGTTCATTCCATTAAATAACGAACCTATTATTAATCTAGCTACATAAGCTTTGAAAGTAAAAGCTATGAATATTTACTGTTTTAGTGAGATGCCAAATATTATTATGACCAAAAACATTGCTTGTATTTTCACAACATTCACTCTCGAACAGAGAACCTGAGTATCTATCCGACACCAACTGACCCTTCAGGTCTTGTAAATGTGGTGGTGGGTGTTTGAATCCCCCACACCCGAGGCAGAGTGCTTTGTTCATGCTAACGACGTCGAAACCACAGAAACCTGCTCACAGCAGAGCTGTTGACATGGGTTTATTTTTCTATGCTGCGTACTCTGGATGTTTGCAGGCCAAGCATTGATTAAGGATAGTGGTGCATTTTTTTTTTTCTTTTCTTTGTTTTCCTTAATTTATCCAGGTAAACCCCATTGAGATCCAGATCTCATTTTCAAGGGGGACCTGGGCAGAAATCATTGCTTTTATAGGTTGCTCTGGTGCTGTAAACGGTACCACTGTTTATTTTTAAGTAGCTGACATCAAATGGGTTTAAAAGCAAAATGTATACATAATAAACTCGCATGGCTTTTTGTGTAACACACTGGTTTACTGTTGAAATATTCAACTTTTAGGCGATACTTAACAAAAGCAACAAAAAAAAAACATCTGGCAATCTAAACTTTTTTCTCTGCATTCAAAACCCCCCACTAATATTGGGAGGAACAATAAGTGAAAGACTGGCTAGTTTTGTCTCTTCTTCTGAATGTACTCGATAAGCATTCAAATATTTAATTTTATTATGTGCTAAAGATAGATTGGTTTTAAGGACTTTCTACATTTTTTTTTTTTTTTTTTTACAAAATCAAACAGATTTTGCGTGTATAAAAGTTACTTCCGCTTCCTGCAGGAATATGCTGCGCCAACCTCAAAGACAACAGGGCCCTGATGAAGATGGGGTTGACGCTGGTGCTGGTGGGCCACGTCAACTTTCTCCTGGGAGCCCTGGTCCACGGCGTCGTCCTCAGATACTTCATTGTGCAGGTCAAGGTCCGGACTCTCATATTCGCCGTGTTTAACATCACTGCCATCGTGGAAGGCCTGATTGTAAGTTGGTTTATACACGTCCAAGTTTTTTCTTCTTTTTAGTGGTTTTCACATGTCAGGAATGATGTTTCTGCTTCCCTTCCTTCAGGGTATTATCAGCGGGATAGTTGCCATTGTCCTGTCTAAGAACAAGAAAAACAAGACCCTGGTAAATCCTTTTTTTCCTCAGTTTGTCCCACTTTCTCCCACCTCCTTCAGTCCACAAATGTTACACACATGGACACAATTGTTGACACTCCTCTGTTAAAGCAGCAGTAGGTAGCTTTTTACAATATGTCCTGCCAGTTTAATACAATACAGATAATTTGTGAACAAATGGAGCTTCTCTGCCTTCATGTAACTCTGCCATTTGCAGAAATACACCACTTGGTCAGAAACAACCAGTCAGATAAAGGAGGAAGAGCTTCGCACTGCAAATCACACTTGTGTACTTGCTGCTGCACCCCATCTCACTCTCTGCAGGGTCCTTCCCTAGAGTGGAGCCTGCTATGAAGGCTAGTGAGCATGGCCATAGCGATGCTGGATTAAAGGTTTTCATTTATCATTACGCTGCAGCAAACCAAGTAGTGCATACACGAGCCTGATTGCCAGTGCTAAGACCTATCCTTCCGCCTCTAATTGGTTGTTTCTCAATGGCGCATTTCTGCAAATGCTGGTAGGACCACAAGGAGGAGACAGAAGAGCTTAATGTTTTATCACAGATTTCCTTTAAAAAAGGCAAAATATGATTTTTATTGGTTAAATTTATGTTTATATTTATTACTTTTGTCAGTTTCAAGTTATTTCAGTCATTAAGGTGGTGGGGGGTGACAAAAATCTTGTCTGTCTGCTCCTGTTAGAACCTGCATGTGTTTGGAGGTACAAACATGCTAATCCTTTACAGAACAAAAACTCATTTGTCATTCTCTTACATTGCCTTTAAATATGGAGGTTTATGCCTAACAAATTCCCTTCCGTCTCTGTTCCTCTGACAGACGTGGGTTCTGTTGGTCTTCAGCTTCCTGGCAGGCTTCCTAGGACTTGCTGCTGCCTTGGGGTTGTCATATTCATTAGTTAGGGCCATCATCCTCAGGAAAGAGCGTGTGCTAAAGAATTACTGCAAGTTCTTTGATGAAACCCCCGACCCTGCGGCCATCACAAACGAATGCCCCTTCGATCCGACTCGTATCTATGTAGGTACAACATTCATCCATGTTTGATCAGCAAGCCTTTATATTTAGATGACATGGGTGTGTAAGAAATGTTGTTTTGTGTGCAAATTTAGGCAACCAGCATCATTCTTTGGATGCCTCTCATCATAATGTGCATCGTGGAATCAGTGTTCACCTTTCGCTGCTTTGCTGCCTGCACTTCCTTCCTGTACCTTTGCCCGTGCAGGAAGAAGCCGGTCCAGGCAAGGAGGGTAAGGTCCTGTCAGGTGTTCTGCATTTACTGCAGAAATCTCTGTGAATGCAATAATACTGTTAATTTGATGCTGCATTAAAAACTCCAGATATGTGCAGGATTGGCTTTTTTTTCAGTTTTTTGACTTGGACTTACCTGCATAATTTCAAGCAATAATGTGTAATGTTTTAGGTGTGTCTCTAATTCACTTTTAGTGGAAGCGTTGCTACATTTTATTTATTTTCAATCTGGAAATAAAGAGTCTGGAATAGAATGTGAATTGTTCCCTATACACTTGTATAGAATCAAATTAAAACTAAGATTTGAGCTTTTCTTACTTTGTATTCCTGTAATTAAAAGTACAAGAATCATTATTGTGTATTTCAGATGAACACACATTTGCTGCCCTGTCATTTATTTTCTCTAGCATATGTGAAAATTAAAAGAAGCGGTCAACTCATAAAAATAAGAAATTACTGAATCAGATAATTCATGCAAATTTAACTTGTTTTTTTTTCTTACACTTTCAGGTTAAAATCCAGATTAGGGATGAAACCCCAGAGCCGTTGCCAGAGGAAGGAGCTGAAGAGCAGCCTGCAGAGCAGGATGAGCTGCTGCACGACGGTGAGATGCTGAATGACTGGGTCTAAACCAACAAAAACGTTTGGATGAAAAACTGAACAGAGAATCTGTTACAATTCAAATATTTTAATATATCTGGACTTATGTAAGCTGAAGCAGTTGCATTTTACTATTTATGCCCATTGGTGGCATTTGTTTTTATGATTTGATTGGATGCTGTTACGGTTAAAATGTTTTTATTTTTGATCATTTTTGTACCATTTTAAAAAATCTGCCTCATGTACCTTCAGTTTAAATCTGTTTCATTGTAAAAAGAAAACTCGCATTTTCCGCTGTTTTAAAATAAGACTTTAATACAGTTGAAACCTCTGACGGGTTTTGTTCAATCAAAATGTTTTCAGAATACAAATATTTACACAAATCAATCGCGACATCTGGCTTTCCTTTTCGGTGAACTTTTAAGTTGTCCACAGACAAGTTTGTTTAAAGAAACGTGTTCAAAATGTGATCTCTTTAGTTTCTGAAAAATCCCTAAAGTTATTATGCAACTTGAAAGCACACACTAATTTAAGCTGTTCTGTAAAATATGCATAGAAATATACATCTTGCAAATTTTGGTGGACAAGACGAGTTGCATGTTTTCTAGAAAAGGGACACATTTTTCTACATTATTCTGCTACAACTCCAAAGGCACATGACACAAGGGGGTCAAATGATAAAAAAAAAAAAAAAATTTAGCCAAAATTAGTTAAATTACATCCAGGTATATAAAATAGGCACATGCTAAGCCATTTTTACAGATATTTTCACAACTGGAAAAGCAAATATAGTAAATAAAAAGATAAATTCATACAAAAAAATACTGAAAAATACATTTTCTGTCCAAACACGGAAAAGTTGAAAAGATTAAGAACAAATGGAAAACCATTTTATCTCCACGGTCCTAAAATATACAGTTCTTTACCAGCTTTCACTGCAACAGTCATTTAAAAAAAAAAAAAGAAGAAAAAAAAAACTCTAGGATCAGCTCTGATCTGATGTACTGTTGTCACAGGAAGATCGGGACCTCAAGGTGTCTTAGGTTCCTCATTTGGCCTAAAGGATCCAGAAGGAAGGAAATGATTAGCACCTTCTGTTAGCCGCCTCCTGGCCATCATGGTCAATGTGATTGTGCTGTGTGTTCTCACTTTGATGTGTCCATCTTTTCCTCCTCTGGTACCTTCTCTTCTTCTTTAATTTCTGTGAAAGATTTGAAACGACTCACTCAGCGATTTGATTATCACTTAACAGGATGTGAGGACGACTACCTTTTGGTTCCTCTGTACTTTTCTTCTTCTCCTCCGTCTCCTTCTCTCCTTCGGTCTTGGTCCTTTTGGCTTTCTTGTAGCTGGCTGCATTCCTGCGACCGCCTTCGCCTTCGTCCTCCGAGTCCGAGAACTCTTCCTCGCACGCTATCCTTTTGTCGTGAGCACGGACTGGACGTTTATCAGGAGGGAGATGTGCATTAGGAGATGCTGCTGCTTCTCCACAACAACAACAACAGCAGCCTGAGCGCTGATGCAGAGTAAATGTGGAAGAAACTGAGAAAATGATTTTTACTAGATATGCGTTTGTTTGGATCGTCCTCTTCGTCGCCGCTGTCCTCCTGCACGGCGTCCTCAGGGATGGCTTGCATCTGGACTCCCGGGGCGTGAGGCAACATGCGCAGGTTCTCAAACAAGCGCTGCCTGTAGGGGGCGACGCAGGAATACTTCAGCTCCGAGAAGCTCTCTGTTCTCTCAGGCCGAAAGCAAACAACTAATACTCGAAATGTGAAAGGTGTTTCATGAACTCACTTGATCTTCTCCAGGTAGTCGTTTGTGTTCTGATTGGTCATGTTGGAGGGGCTGATGTGCAACTTGAAGTCTGGTCCAAAGTACTCAAAGTAGTCATTGTATGGGAGCTCTGTCAGTTTGAAAAAAAATATTTACATAATATTTTATTATGTCACCAGGGCACGAGCATCTGATTGGTTTATTCACAACATCTGAGTTGGATATTTTTAAGGGCCAACGTGAAACACACTGATTCCTAGAGAGCCTTTATGGGAAAACGCTGAAATACATCAGGGAGAAATGAAGCCTTACAGATTATTGTCTTATTGCATACTCATTTATTTTACGTCTCCTCACACATACCCGGCGTGTTTTGACACCGACACAAGTTCCACTGGTAGATCACGTAAAAAAAAATTGGAAGCAAAGAATTTCTAACAGGAACAATCAGAGCAATGCATACCATTGGGGATGGAGCTATCGAGGGCCACAGCAGTCTCAAACGTCCAGCAACGAGCCACGTTCCGGATCGTATAGCCGCCTCCTCCCAGCATCAGCAGCGGCAGGTTGAAGCTCTTGATGTACTCCACACACTTGGCATGGCCTAAGCAGACATGGTTTAAGAACATATATATATTAAAAAAAACCTTCAAACGAGACTCTGGTGTCTCATCTGAGTTCCATAATCTTGCCTTTAATGGTGAGGTTGAAGCAGCCCAGTCTGTCCCCTGACAGAGAGTCAGCTCCACACTGGAGGACCACAGCACTGGGCTGGTACATCTCCATCACCTTCGCCATGATCTGCAGAAGAAAACAAATTAATATTAATTTTTGGGGGGGTTTGGTGTCGAAGAAAATCTACATTATGAATTTAACAGGACTTTATTAACTCACAGGTTTGAAAATGGCTTCATAGGACTCATCATCAATCCCATCCCTCAGTGGGTAATTTACAGCATAATATTTACCCTTTCCAGCACCAATATCCTTAATAGAACAAAAAAGCAGCATTTTATTATTGCAGCTCTCCGACATGTTTACAAATACAGTTGCTAAAGTCATACCCTGAGGTCACCGGTGCCTGGGAAGTACTCTCCATACTTGTGGAAGGACACAGTCATGACACGATCTGTGGTGTAGAAAGCCTCCTCCACACCGTCTCCGTGGTGGATGTCAATATCTATATACAGAACTCTCTGATGGTATCTGCGAATGAGAAAATGTTATTTAATTCCAACTGTTTTTATGCACGTTCTGTGGCATCAGAGGGCGGACATGTCATTATAAACACACACTGATGACCATCAACCTCTCTGTCACACTCACTTCAGTAACTCCAGGATAGCCAGTACGATGTCGTTGACGTAGCAAAACCCGGAGGCTTCGGACTTCTTGGCGTGATGAAGCCCTCCGGCCCAGTTGATCGCGATGTCTGTCTGCTGTTTGTTCAACTTCACGGCGCCGGCTGAAGCACAGTGAGAAAGTGAGAATTTGAAACTTTTCTACAACAAAGGGTTACCAGACTTCTTCAGAGAAGATGGACTTACCGACGGAGCCCCCTGCTGAGAGCTGGCAGAACTCGAACAAGCCATCGAAGACCGGACAGTCCTCACCCACATTGACTGCAAAACACAAACATCCGTACAGTTCAGATCGGTCCTGAACGATCCGATCGCACTACATATGCAATTAAAACGTTCTTTTGTTGCATAGGTGACATGCGATGCTTGTTACTTAATTTAGCAGCATGAACACAATCCATCCTCAGACACTGAAGAATCACCCACATGACCTGGAAGCGCAAGTTATTCTCTTTCTGTTACAATTTTTGTTGTGTTTTTTTTTTTTACTGAGTAATCTTACATCCCTCTTAATATTCTAAAGAAAAACTTGTGTTTCTTTAGAATATTTTAATTAGTTTGATTATTTAGAATTGCATGTATTTTAACCAAATAGTCATGAGAAAATCTAGAAAATCCTGAGCAAACAATTTATTCTCACAAATTAGTTGCTGATACTGATTCCCCCCTGATTACTGATTTAGGGGCATTAAAATAATTTCTCATCTTTAACCAGACTACATTTTTTTTCTTATTGCTCTGAAAAGCTTGTATGCAAGGCATAAATAGCTACTTTCTCTAAATCAGTCGAGACGCATGTAAAAGCAATAGTGAAATAGAAAGATTTTTGTTAGGTTTTCAGACCAAACTCACATCTCTGCATCTGTTTGCTGTATTCTGACATGTTGTCCGGCCTGATGGAGCGCAAGAACCGGATGTAGTCATCACTGTGATACTTGGTCATCTCTTCTCCGCTGGCTTTGTGTGGACGCTGCAGCAAAAAAAGTAAAATCATCGATTATGTCCTGGGACAGAACCTGTCTGCACAACCAGGTAGCATAGACCCAGGTTGCTTCATTTCACATACATAGATCTCCATCTTTCTGTAGAGCCCATAGTTGAGGAGCAGGTTGTGGGTCATGCGGATGCGGTGAGGCTTCATGGGATGGCCCTGACCATAGTAGTAATTTCCAACATCACCTGAAATGAGAAAAAAAAAAACACACACAGAATCTATCAGTAAATAAGCATCTGTTGAGGTCTGCTCACTATCCTAGAAATAGGGGGGGTGGGAGAGGGGGTGATCTAAAGTTACCTACTGGCTTTTTAACATCAGTTGACGTTGATTTGAGCATTTCCAACAACAAACCCCAAACTTTCGAAGGTAATAACATGAGTCTTTTCCCAGTACAAACTAATTTTACTGACAATACCCGTGCATCATGTGTTAGCGCGCTAGCTGATTGTCTGGTTTTTTTTTTTTGTTGTTGTTGGGGGGTTTTTTTTATCAAAGTATAAAAGTCGTTTCAAAAGTGCACAGAGTTGTATTTGAAGAGCTATCTTTATCTATCGCCAAATCACCTTTTTAGAGTTTAAGCACACCAACATCTCAAAACGGAGACGAGCAGATCAAGCTGCGTCTCAAGCTAGCTACGTTAGCTTAGGTTAGCAAGAGGTAAAATTGATAGATGCAAAACTCTGTCGGATTTTATCAGTTACCGAGTCTACTTATGAAACTGCAACTATGAGAGTACTCACCATCATAGTAGTAGCAAACTTTTTTCTTTGTGCCTTGCGAGGTAAATGCCATTTTAGTCTTATTTTTTTGGATGGTTTTACACACAGTGCAGGAGAGGAGACAACAGCGACACGTTTGGTCAATGGGATGCCAGCAGCTGCCCATAGGGGGCGACAGAGTGACACAAAAGGGTTTCACGCAGAGACGACTCTTTACGTTTACTACATGCGCAAACAGTGTCTGATTTCTACCTCCGCTTGCATCTAACAGATAACATTGCATCTATTGCTGTTTATATTTCTTAATCTAAAAAAAAGTTGAGGTGTGCTAGGCACATATCAGAGTCCTCGGAGAAGCTCTGATTACAGCCCACAGAGAAATATCTGTGGGTTCTGTGCAATGCTCATAATCTAGTACATAATTTGCCACTTTCAGGCAAAGTAGCAAAATATGTCAAGTCATTTCAGTACACTCAAAATTGCTGCTGTATCTGTAATTTTTAAAATAGTTAATTTTGATCACCGTAAGCATGTCTTTCCTGCACAGGTGGCTACAGTAACTTGATGCAATTACTTATTTACTCAAATTATGTTTCTCCATCTGATGACATCATTAGTTACTCACTGTTTAAGTAACCTTTTATACAAAATACATTTTTATTCCTGCTTGAGTCATTTATTGGATGACTACTTTTTACTTTTTATTGAGTAAACATATATTGAGGTAGTTTGACTCTTTATTACAATTTATGGGTGATTTGCTTAACAATTTTGTCTCATAAAAACACTTTACCTCTGCCTATTTATCTAATTTCAGTTACTCTTCCTCTTTTAACAGACCATGTTCATTGAGTAAAAGTATTTAAGGGTCTTCTTTAATCAAAGCTCATTATTATATTGATCAAAATGACATCTGAAGGTAAAAGGGGGGAAGTTTCAAAGCCTGAGAAGCTTCACAAAATAGATAGCATCAATAGGAAAACACTTCTGACTTAACAGAAAATAAAAAACTGCAACTCTGGTCTCAATTCTGGCAAAAAGAAAATAGAAAAATGTGCTATTTTTACCTTAACCTAACAGGAGAAATTTTTCTCAATATACAATGGAAAAAATGATGTGTCTTTCTAAGCAGTGTAGGTACATGGTTAGGTTGAAAATGTTATTTTGTACATTGAGCTCTACATTTTTTACAATCTGTCACCATATTCAAGTACACTTTATTTATTTATTTTTAAATATGTATCTTGCCTGAGTTTACTCAAAGCTTGCTGTCAATGGGTTGCTGGTACTATAAAAGGTAACAGACATAAATGTGTCCATTTTGGCTGAAAAAAGAAACAGAAAACAAATGAAGATGTATTTACAGGAACTTTAAAACAGTATCTGATCCACACTAATCATCACACTTACAGAAATACTTATTTTCCTATTTATACATTAGACATTCATTTACTATAATAATAATAAAAAAAACATCCACAATGTACCTTTTTTTATAGTCAATATGTGCTTTAATAGTCACATATTGACTATAAAAGAAGTCAATATATGAATATTCTGCTCAACTGGCTTATTTTATGCAACAATACACAGCATTCACAAGAAGTTTGTTACCGTAAATAAAACTGTTATACATACTGTGGAGGTAAAATTCAACTGAAGCAGTTATTTACATGTCACTGTAAAAGCACCAGGAGTGCAGCTGTTTATTCAGCCCAGTACTGAGTCCCCCGTTTACTTAGTCACGATTAATCATCAGCAGGATCATCACCATCCTCTCCCCTGCTCGCACATTTCCATCAGAGATCATGGCAAATGTTTTCCAGGTTAGTTTGATGCAGAAACAAAGCACCACTATCTCGATCGTCCCAGCTCTTTAGCAAACAGTTAAAAATCCAGCATTGGCTGTCAGCGGTCAAGCTGTTAGTTTGATTACACATGCATGTGTCTCTGTATGTCTTTTCTCTGTCCATTGCAGCTACTCTTGGTACTGCCTCTCTGTGGCAGTGAAGAAATCCTCCAGGAGGTCCTTCAGGTAGTCAAACGTGGGTCTGTCCTCTGGTCTCTCCCTCCAACACTCCTTCATGATGTCATAAAGCTCATCAGGGCAGTTTTCTGGGGCCGGCATCCTGTATCCCCGCTCCAAGTTCTGGATCACCTCTGGGTTGGACATACCTGAACAGGAAATAAAATTATGATCAATTGAAATAATAGTAATAATAATAATAACAATAATAATAATAATAATAATAATAATAGTAGTAGTAGTAGTAATTTGTTGAGATCCACCTGATGACATGTAAATTTGTCCTCTGTAGTGCACATTTGCCACTACTACTTAACATTTAGTTAACTCGTTTCAGTCGACAGAGAACATTTTTATAGATATCTCATTCTTGATTGTTTCTAAGGTTGAAGTTAGTTCTTTCATCTTAGGACGACAGCTGGGTCTTCCTTCAGACTCTAGAAAAAACTGGGACTCTAGCAAAATCGTGACACGTCTGAATAACTTGTAAAGTTGTTTTGTTTTTTTTTTGTAAAGACTCCAAAGGTTTTAAAAACTTTGTAAATCTACAATTCAAAACTTAGCTCAAAGAGCGTCCAGTTAATCCAACGGTAAACAAATCACTTTATTCTGAAAACAAAAACTAGCAGCTGCATTGAATAATGACACTAAACACCTAATAAGATTAAGAGGTTTAAAGCCTTCAACATCACTTAAAGTATTTAAGGAGATTAATGTTTAGTTGCACCTAAAACACAGCAGATGTGTGTTACATAATGGTTCAACTCCATTGGTTCACGTAAACTATTAGTGCCAAAAAATGAATATGAAATGAAGGAATAAACTCAATAGATAAATAACTGTTGTTATTTTCTCTGAGTCAGTTGTCATCCTCTGGGTTAGTCTCTTTTGTGTACTGTTCCTTTTTGTCATTGCTGAGGACACACCATGTCAAAAAACACATAAATAATAATAATAATAAAAAAAGACTCAAGTGTGCTTGGTAGGAGTACCTACCTGGGTAAGGAATACGCCCGTATGTCACTATTTCTGTGAGAAGAATCCCAAATGACCACACATCCGATTTTATGGAGAAAGTGCCGTAGTTTATAGCTTCTGGAGCAGTCCATTTAATGGGGAACTTTGCACCTGTTAATACATTAAAAATATAAATATATATTATGAAAAAAGTAAACACGTTCACAAAACAACAGTAATTTCCAGCAAGTCTTTAATAACGTTAAACGATAAGTCTTGAGGGTCCTCCTCCTACCTTCTCTGGCTGTGTATTCATTGTCCTCTATCAATCTTGCGAGGCCAAAATCTGCGATTTTGCAGATGAGTTCATGGGAAACTAAAATGTTGGCAGCCCGCAGGTCTCGATGAATATAATTCTTTTGCTCGATGAACGCCATGCCGTCAGCCACCTGCAGAGGGCAGCACATCGTTTACACATGCCCTTAGTGAGCAAGTTTGTCCAGTGTTGAAGTGTGAATTAAATGTCTGTGAAGGATCTGTGTGAATGTTGGCACTCCAGCAGGACAGATGCACCAAAACCAGGGAGTTTACCACTTCCCCTGGTCACTTGTTTTCACCCTTTTACCTCTTTTTTTTGTGCTCTGACGTTCTCCACCCAGGTGCAAAGCTGCGCAGCTTAGGCAACTCAATCTTACGGGAAAAAAAGCTGCAGCCTTACTTTAGACCTGTCTATTCAGTGACTGAGTTTCTGTTTCAGTCACAGACTACATGACTCATTATTAAACATAGGACGCTGATGACATCTGACTCTACACTCGATGACAGAGGATATTCTTGCATGAGGTGTCTCAATTAAGATTTTTGCAATTCCAAAGACCTCAGCTCCCACAGTTTCTGAACAACTGGACCATTTTCTGCCTGTCAGTTGAGGCTTTAAACTGTCAGGATTTGTTTGAGGGAAGGTGTGCATCGCAGACGCTGCAATGTGTCACATAAGTGTCAGGGCAGGCGGTGTTCTTCTCAGAAACCTGAGATGTACACCTCTTACTGAACTCACGTTTCAGTGAATTAAACTGGGTTATTCTAGAAGGCGAAGGAAAATGGTAAAAGTTTGCATAATTGTTTGTAATCTGAAAAATGGGGTGTGTATTTATATCCATCCAATGTGACACTTCTAAATAAAACCCAGAGCAACAAAAGGTCTGCAGAAGTTCCCTCCCTAATTTAGCAAATTTATCCGAACTGTCCAACTACAAACATACTGAGACATGTCCATCCACCTAATCTGACAGGCGCCATGCAAGAAGGGTATGATTCAGAGAAGAAGCAACAAGGCCTGTGGTAACTCTGGAGGTGCTGCAGAGATCTGCTGCTCAGGTGGGGGAATCTTTTGACATGAAAACTCTTAGTGGGGTATAAATCTGGCCCATAAGAAAATCCATCAAGAAGAAAATCAATATGGAAGGATCACCGTAGATGTTCTGCGGTCAGTTTGTCAGGGACAGCAAACACGTGGAAGATGGTGCTTCGGTAAGACGAGACTGAAATTGATTTTGGTAAACATGCAAACTACGTGCAGCACACCGAATATACCCTCCATGCAGTGAAACATAGTGGCAGCATCATTATGCTGCAGGAATGCTTTCCTTAAGGCCGAAGAAGAATATGGATGGAGGTAAATACAGTAGCAATCTTTTCAATAAAAACAGGATGCCTATTGTTTTTATTTAAAGTAGCATGGATTTTTCTACATTATATATATCCAGGATAGATATCAACTTTCCAAGATAGCCTTAAACATAGAGCCAGACAGAGGACAAACCTAAATTAATTTTAGTGTCTGTGGCAAGACATGGAAATTGACGTTCACAGAGTGTACACATTTAATCAGACAGACTTTCAGCTGTTTAAGAAACAAGAATGGGAAAAACTTCAGTTTTTAAACGTGCAAATCTGACAGACACATATCCCATCAGAAAGGAGATGCTACAACATATTGACTCATGGGGCCTGAAAACAAAGACACACCACATTTTTCAGATTTTCATCTATAAAACAATCTAAAATGATGTCGGCTTTCATTTTCTCTTCATATTTATGAAGTTATTTGGTGGGGAGGGGTCTATCACATAAAATCCCAATAAAATGTTTTTAAATTTGAGGTCATAATGAAAGAAATTGAAGGGGTATTATGCTGTTGTAATGTCCACTTCAGACCTGTTAGCACCTAGCTGACCTTTGTTACTAACAAGACTTCAGTCAGTTTTTTTTACATGTTCCAAGATTATCTTCTTTATACTACATACTTTTGCACATTACTAAAAGAAAATGTCAGATTCTTGCTAAAATAACATTTAACCATCCACCACCGCATGATGCCGAGAAGCCATGTTACCACAAAATGCTGTCGGCGTATGATGGCTTGGCATGAAAGCATCGTTCGCTGTAACCTTCACCACACCGCTCTGCATGAAGCGTAGATCTTTGCACCGAGTTCTGACACGTCTAAGAGTTTGCCTTCTTCAGATGAAACCGTTTGCCGTGTAAGACTTTGAAACTTCAGGCTGCCTTCCTGTGGTTGACTTTGTCATTCCCACACCCACCCTACCCCATAAAACGGAGGTTTTTCAAGGGCAAGTAACATTTTCAAATTCCTTAAGATTAATCCTGCATAAAAGAAAATACTTTTTGAATTTACCTTTTCTCTGATTTCTGTTTTAAATTGGTTCAGGTTAGAATAAAGTCTGGTTGGAGAAGGAAAAGAGCTTGACTAAACTCTGAAACTCATGAGCCTTCCCACACCTTGAGGCACACATCCTGTTCACATGTTGAGAGCTTACTACATCATAATATTATCACTTTAAATGCACTTCCTGTTTAACCATCTAGTTAAACATAAGATATCAGTCAGCTTAAAGAGATTCAGAGAAACTAATCTGCATCATAGTTTAAGGTTCTGTCATTGTGGAGTGATCTCCATATTTTAGCTTAGTTGCCAGCCTTGATAAATTAAAAGTGAGAGTACAAAACAAGTTGTAGTTTCAGCCAGTTTGTCCACTCCAAATCCTGTTTATTAGTGCGAAGAATGGTTTTATTTGTGTCACGGTGTCTAGACTTGTAATAATGATTACATGCACGCCTTTCTGCACGCATACCCACCCAAGTCTGCACGTAGTATTACTAGATTAGCGTGGAGTTCAAGCCTCATTAAGACGGTTGTGGATTTATTGCCCAGTAGGATCACACACGTGTGATGAATTGGAAGTACAAACAAGAGGTAATCATGTAAATTAATTGGAAGGTTAAATTGTTTTTCAAAGAAAAGAATGATAAAGGCAGACGCATCTCACCTGTGATGACATGTCTATCAGTGTGTTGGTGGGTAAATTGCTTCCCTCCTGTGTTTTCAGGTAGTCTACCAAGCTTCCTGCAAAAGAAAATATTCAGCAAATTTTTAAGCTGAAGCTTGGACATACTGTTTCAAAATAGGATTATGACCACATTGTATATTGCATTTCAAACAAATAAGTCATAATATCTTCGGAAACAACTAAGCGTTAACAAGGTGTGTACATTCAAACATTTCTGACAAACAGCAGAACATTTATCTGTGCCTTCAAAAATTATTAAAAAGGCAGATTTTAGCACCTTTCAAATATTTTCAGTAAAATGTAGGTTAAAAAAGGAAATATTTGCTTTTGATTTATTTTTTGTTTTGCTGAACAGGTCCGTCCTCTTAACATCTCAGGCTTTAATATCTCTGCAAATCTAAAGTTCTGATAATTGTTTTTAATCTAATGAATCTAACATGTGGGTTTTATAAACTAATCTTTCAAATTGAGTGTAGCAGGCATCTTAGGTGTGACATCCCACTTCTGGTGTCTTTGAGATAGTCACACATCCTGCTACTCTGTTCTTTCTTATGTATAAAAAGTGTTTTCAGCCATTTTTTAAAACGTAAGAAAGTGTAGAATATTTGGGGGCCTGTTAGTGATCTTAGCCTACAACTCTTTTCATAAAGAGAAAATGTGAAATAAATTATCCTGTTTAGTGTTATGTTTTCTCTTGATCGAATCAGCCAGTCAAACGCAGCTCATTCAAAAATGTATGTATGCAGAAACCTGGCATTGTCAGACTCCTGAGAATCAAACTAAATTGAATTTATTTTGAAGAATTGTGCAAACTCAAAGAGTTATTTGACACCTATTGAGCATTGTCTTCAATATATCACTATGTAGTGTCGTTTATAGTCATGTTGCTGTTTCTATTTTTATTTCCTATGACTTGGACCTGCTAACATATTACGGTCACCCAATTACTTCCAAACCTCACATCCTCTTCAAAGTAAAACTTATTGATAACTTTCAAAACAGTTTGATCATTTTTTTAGGTCATTTTTCCACTTTATTTTGACAATGTGTTAGTGATATAGTAATTACTCTGAAAAGTAGTTCTCATTAGTGGAGAATAACCATGAGTGTGCTTCAATGTAATTTCTTTAATGTTTGAGTGGCATTAACTATGAACAATGCCTAAAAGATTTTACATCGTAACACTGAGATATCAAGAAGAGGAATAAAATTGTAAAAGAAAAAGTTAACTTCATGTCAAAAACGAAAATGTAAAACAAGAAAAATAATATGCTGCATTTGGATGACAAATGCCATTTTGGAATTTATTATTCCTCACAGATATAAATAAACAGGGCAGGACTGGAATGACAGCAGAAATAAGCAGAAACAACATTTCGAGGAAGTGCAGTGTAATCTGTCAAGTTGATGTGCATTTTCTGATAACTAACACAGAACAATATCTCCGTTTGAAGGTCGGCTAAATAAGACCAAAGGAAATACTTTTGAGAAGAATGACTGTGCCTGGAAAGAAGAGACATTTACTCCTCTGCTTGAGTCTAGAAGGCTGCTTTTGAAGTTTAAAAGCGAGAGCAACTCTCTTTATCAAGGCCACAAAGGGCAGCCGGAACGACGCGCCTGGTATTTTTCCTTCCTTATTGTGCTCAATAATGCAAAAAAAAAAAAAAAAAATACGGGACAAACTGTATAAAGATGGGAACCTCGACGGCAGAGGAGACAATTGTCCACACAGGGCTCCCGGACAAAGAGCTGGCCTTATGTGGAAACACTGCTGCTGGTTTACAAATGATAACACAAAGGCACTCCTTTCACTTCAGCTCTGAGGCTGTTGTGTTTGTGAAAGCATCTCTCAGTGCATTTTGGCGCCGTCACTCACAACAAAAAGAATCACAAAGACTTTCGAGGCTAAGGGGAAAAAGATCCGCGATTGCTATCATCTGAATGCAGATTCTGGTCATGTGAAACCAGCAGACTGCTGTCATGCCCTTATTTTATCTGTCTTTGGAGCTTACGGTTAGCTTAAATGAGATATCTGATATGAGGAGGAAAAGAAGGAAGACCCACAGACAGGATGCTGATCACACGGCTGCCGTGAAACCTACTGCCGGATTGTTTATGGCACCAGCGTGCATGATGAAAACCTCTCGCGTCAGAAACTTCCCCTCCGCATGTAAACACAATTAACCTTCCAGGACAGGTCCGGAAAAGAAAGACGGGAAAGTTCATGTTTGCTTGGAAACATTTTAACACCTTAGCAGTGAACACAAGTGAGCCTAATGAGGAGAAACTAAAAATAGCCAGCATAAACAAGCTGGAGCTCCTGCACTCCAGCTTCATGCTCAATCACTGGTGATGAATGCACTTTATATTTCCAGTATGTCTGATCTCATGCACAAACAAGATATTCTAAAAAAAAAATCAGATCCACTGATGTTAAGTTGATTCAACAGACTCGCTGGAGTGAAGTATTCATGTGAAAACATTGTGACTCATTAAAGGGCTGAAGCTTCCAGTCCTGCCTGGTCTTTTGTTCAAACACGTGTTCCCACCCTGAGTCCGATAACAGATCAACATGTTTAATCCTGAACGTCTATGACACCAGGCTAACTCCACTCCTTTGTCTTCGTTCCTAGATCCTAGATCACTCTTCCTAACTCTGTCTTTATGGTAACGAGGCAGGAGATTAAGAAGATGATTAATTCAGACAGGCTGAAACATATTTTAGTTGACTAAACCTTCTTGGAAGGAGCTTGCATGACTATCCTAGGACTTATTTTCTATTCATCTTTAATATAAAAACACTCCAAAGGAAGGTTTATCTCCTGTCGTGATGATATTTGAGAGGACTTACCATTTTCCATGTACTCTGTGACAATATATATAGGCTCCTGGGTAACTACGGCGAATAGACGGACGAGACGAGGGTGCTGCAGGTTCTTCATCATGTTGGCTTCTGCCATGAAGGCCTCCACTGACATGGTGCCAATTTTCAGATTCTTTATTGCCACTTTCCTGTCGTTGTTGTATATACCTGGAAAAGGACATCTGGATGTCAATGGATGTATATAAAAAACAACCTAAAACCTAAGGTTTCTATAAAGGTACCTATATAGAATTGTCCCTTTAATTTTACTGCAAAACAAGCAAAACAAATTCTAACAAAATTTAATGAGTTTGGTTAATGTAGCTAGGTCTATGACAAGACATGGGTCAACATCAAGGTATAAAGTTTTTACATAGTGAAAGTTTCAAAATCTCAAAAAATAGTCATCTTCTCTGTTGTAAGGGTTAAAGTTCTTGTAATGTGCTGCTGGCTCAATGAAACCTGCATAAACTTTCTACTCTCTCACAAGAAAAGGCTCATTTTCATTCATTAAAAAACTCCATGAGGACTACGTCTGTTAGCCAACCGACTACCGCCCAGCAACATTAGCACATAGCCAGACTTATTAACCAGCTAATATTATGTTGTCATTCTTGTATATTAATATATATTTATGCAAATTAAGAAATAGAAAAAGAAAACTTAATTTAGCAAATGTTTGACTGTAGAAAATACAAGTGACATTATTACGTATGCATTACTCAGCTGTGTTTTAGCAGCAGCAGTAGTAAATACAAAGTTTCTCTTTTAAGCAATAACCATTTTTACATCATGGTATTTAAATTTTAAAAAGTGTAATTCTACAATAAAATTATGATTTTAAAAGTTTATTTATTTATTTATTTATTTGTTTATTTATTTATTATCAATAACAAATAAGAAGTTGCTTTGGATAACAGTAATAATATTATACTTCATCAGTAATAATAATAATAATAATAATAATAATAATAATAATAATAATAATAATAATAATAATAATTTTCTATTATCCGCTGTGATTCACACACATGAAATTGATGTACTACTAAAAGAATTTTCTCAGCCTGGGACGCCTTGGTTCACTTGGTTCAAATGTGTGCTGCTCTAAAACCAGCTTCACACGACTCTCATGACAACAAGCTCTCTGGAACACTAACACTCACTAACATGTACTCAACCAAAGCCGTGGCCTTCCAGTTTGTTCTTTCTTTCACATAAAACACTTTCCCACACGCCAAGCGTGAAGCTTATAGCGATGAGGGAACAAATCTTTATCCACTAATGAATGCATTCCTCTTTCGCTTTCTTCTTCTATTGGTAATGCACTGATGGTTATCATGTGCAGTGCCTTAGTACGCAATACTTACTGAACTTTTAGTACGAGGATTTTAACATTTATTTTTAAAATAATATCTGAAAAGTGTGGTATACATTTTTACATTTACTCAGCATCTTGATTTACTAATTTGCAGAACCACCATGTACTGCAAATGCAGTTACAAATCTCCTGCTGTGAGTGTTTCTACCAGGATGCTTGATGCATCTAGAGCAATTTGTATATTTATTTTATTTTTTTAGTAGCTCAAGCTCAGTCTGATTGGACAATGAAAGTTTGTGAACATTTCAAGTTCTGCCAAAAACGTCTAGTAAGATTCACGTTTGGGTCATTCTAACCAATGAATGTCCTCTGCTCTAAATCACATAGTAGTTCTGCCTTACGAATAAATTTTTTTTCTCACACTTCAGAAATATGTATTACTGCATGTCGATCTGTAACATAAAATCCCAATAAGTTTTTTGCGTGACAAAATGTGAATAAGCTGAATCGAGGTACATAGTTGCTCTCATGTTCGCTGGCGTCAATAAACATTTCATTTTGGATGGGGTGGACAAACAAAGAGCCCAGATTTCAAGCCGTACAATAATGTGAAAAAAAAAGTGGCAGTGAAATGAGGGCAAGTTCCATGGTTAGTAATGTTTAGCTTTTGTTCAGTGCTGTGTTTTGGAGGTTAAATGGTGCTGGCAAATGAGGACGGAAAATAGCGGGGAAATCATCCCTTCAATTGAATGATAATGAGGTTGTGGCCTAACCGATGTGCTCGTGATCAAAACGTTTAGCCCCTCTTGTTTAATTTAACGCTGCATAATCAGATCCAAAGTGTTGTTAGGAGACAAATCTTAAAGAGCCATGAACTCATCAAAAGGTTAGATAAGCGTATTTGGAGAAATGATGCACAACAGGGTCAATACCACACATCATTCTTTCACTAAGCAGCTCAGACAAGCCTACAATTAGGACTAAGCTGAAGGAAACTCTTCTGCACACACTGCAGAAAAACTCTGGCTCCTGGCAGGCACGCAGTCTCGCTCCCGACCAAACCAGGCATTTTCACATCTGATGTATCTGCGCCACATTTTTTTATTTCCTGAGCACACAAGTTAAATCTCACGCAAAAGGAAAACAGCTCACCCATCCAGACTTCTCCAAACTGTCCAGCTCCGAGCCTGCGCTCCAGCTTCAGGGACTCTCGGGGGATCTCCCACTCGTCCTGCCACCAGGGTTTCTGCGGCGCCCTGGACTGACAGGGCTTCACTAGGACTGTGCACAAGCCATCCGATTCACCTGGAAAACAGCAACAAGTACAGCTTTCCAACTCCTCGGTAATCAGGAATGTAGACTGGATTCCTCAGGAGGGACACATACGGGAGTAATGCTGGACGAGCTCCTTCAGGGAGCTGAAAGATATCTTGGTTGTGATGTAGAAGCCTCCGTCGTCCATGTTGCGGATCCTGTAGTGCTTCACGCCTTCCCCTGTGTTGTGGTCCAAATCTCGGACTGATAACGAATATGACCCTGGAGCAGCATTAAAAATGAATAGTGAGAATAGTGGTCAAAACATGCTTTGACCAGAACAAGCAGAAGGAATAGAATAACACACTTAGACAATGATGCCAGCAGGTTTAAACATTTAGCTTACTTTTAACATCTTTTTTTTTACTGGTGTGTAAAGACAGGTACAACCACTTTCTAGACATTTTCTATAAAATGAATTTTACAAAAGAAAAAACATTTTATTAATAAAGATTTTAAGTGTTCATTTCAACCCCAGGTGTTAGAAAACATCTAGCTCAGTGATTTCCATTAATGTGATTATTAAGTCCCAACAATATTTCCTGCAAATCTGCTGAATCACCAGGTACTTCTTTAATTAAATGTGTCCCAAGAGCACAGACATTTAATGAGCCTAATGTTTCTAATCGGGATCAAACTCGAGCTAAAACATAAAATGTAGAACCAAAATCTGCTACAAAGTAAGTAAGTAAGTAAGTAAGCTTTATTTCTATAGCACTTTTCACAGACCAAGGTCACAAAGTGCTGCACAATGTAAAAACAAAATAATTTAAAACATCACACAAACAATAAGCAATAAAACACAGTGTTACATTAACAAGCAATTTTAAAAAAAGTGGGTCTTAAGTTGTTTCCTAAAAGTGTCAATACAATTTAGAGATCGAATGGTGCAAGGTAGCTCATTCCACAGACGAGGCGCCACAGCTTTAAAAGATTTGTGTCCCCTAGTCTTGTACAAGGTCCGAGGGACCATCAACAAGTTCAAATTGGACGACCTGAGGCTCCTAGTCGGAAAATAAGGCTGGATAAGGTTTTTAAGGTAATCTGGCGCTTGGCCATGAAGGGCTTTAAAAGTCAGTACCAGGATTTTGTAGTGCATCCTGTAAGATACTGGTAGCCAGTGCAAGTTTTTAAGGATGGGTTTGATATGTTCCCTCCTGTGGGCACGGGTGAGCAAGCGTGCAGCAGAGTTTTGTACTACCTGCAGACGCATTAACTTTTTCTTGTTGAGACATGTGAACAGACTGTTACAGTAGTCCAGTCTCGATGAGACAAAAGCATGAACGATCATTTCAAGCTCACCATAAGTCACCATTTTACGAAGTTTTGAAATGTTCCGAATTTGTCTTTGATGCATCCTTTTCAACAAAGTGTTTTGGGTAAACAAAGTGTTTGTTTACCACAGTAAACGATCAGATCAGCTGAAGCCAGATGATAATCGACCTCTTGTGATGTCATTGACCCAAATGTACTCGAAGCACATTAAGAAGCTCTTTTTCAAAGAGGTTAGGGGTCATCCTAAAATTGCTTGTTGTGAAGTCCTGCAGTGTAAATTCTCAATTCAATACCCTGGTGTCAGTTCACGTCTCTGAAAGGTGTTTTTAGCTTGGGTCAGAGGTGTGAGTTGGTTTGTTTGTGGCTAAACCCTACAAAACTGTGGCCAACCTACGGCCGTTTAGATGAGACCAGTTTGTAGACCACCCATGAAGGAAGGGTGGTCTACAAACCACCCATGCCTCAGTTTAAATTAGAGGCAGTTTAAACCGCCTCTAATTTATTATCATTTTTCTTCAGTTAGATTTTCACATGGTATTTTAATTTGATTGTGAATGTACAGCATTTTCTGAGAAAATGAGGGATGTAAAGGACGAAAAGGATGCATCAAAGACAAGACCTGAGAGAAGCATGAGTCAAGTTTCTATCTATAATATCTGTTTGCAGCTCATGCTGTTGGCGCTAAGATGCTCATTTTTTTGTTTGTCTAGCTGTGTCATATTTAATATTTTTACTGGGTTCATAAAAAAATCTAAACCAACAAGAAAATAGGGGGGGGGGTTTTAACAAAAGCTGAATTAATATTATTTAATATCTGGTCAACTGAAAGCAAATTTGAAAAAATGAGGAGGCAAAAGAAAGTCTCAGGGGTAATTTGGGTCTTTAAAAGCAAAACTGAAATCAAATAAATAAACCCAATAAGCAAACAGGAAGTGGGGTACAGAAAATTCAGCCCCAGGGATGGAGAGGATCTGAGTCATGCAACATGATTTGTTTCTCGTTCTATTTATTAAGATCTCTGCTAATTTATGAAAAGAAGATTAAAACGAGAGCATTTCACCTTTGGAAGTCTCGCTTTCTCGAATCAGGAAAGAGCCCTGCGTGTTCCCTGGAGCCAGGAGGAGCCTCATAGCATCGTTTCGAGAGATGTTCCTGAAGAACCACCTGCAACACAAACGTACTTTGAGCTAACCACTTCCTCTCCCCCAGATACCCGGCATGCATCACACGAGTCAAGATCGAGCCCGATGAGACGGTGCAGAGAGTCGTGACATTATGCTGCTTTCTCTGTGACGTACGATTCAGTCTCCACCGTGGTCATCGCGATGAAGTTGTGGGGAATGTAGCCCTGCTGGCCTGTGGTGAGCGACTCGGCCAGGTACCACTCCTCGTCATCCCTGGAAGGCAGAACAGATGCCAGCTGTTAACAGCGTGCAAGATTTGGTTGTTTTGAATTGAGCGGGAACAAACACTCCTAGTGAACTGCCATAAACTTGTGGATCTTTTGCAGCATTTATACTGTAATTGCAGCATGAAAAGGACCACAACCACAAATATGATTTATGCACAGAGAAAAGCTCACTATTTGCTTTTAATCTTCCCCACTGTGAGCACAACTTGTTTAAAGCCTTGCAGTAAAAAATGTTTTGACAAAATCTAACACTAGTCATGCTATTTCACATTAAACATGCCCCCCTTTATCAGACTCAGCACTTTCAAACACTTTCTTCAAATCCATTTACTTATTATCATCCAACATTTTTAATAATTTTATATTTTACCACAAAATATATAAATCTACTCTCAGGTGTAACATTTTCAGATTTCATTTCCATCATTTCTTGTATTTTCTTTTCACCTATTACACGCTGCAGGCTGATTTTAACTGCATTACATGAAAAAAATTGCTTTCAACAGTAGAAAGAATGGCCGAAATATTCTGTCATGTCTTAAAATTATTTTCTGTTTATGACACAAATGGAGTTTGTTAAAAAAATAATGAACCGGTCTTTAACCAATCCCACTGAAACCTCTACAGTGAAATTGATTTGTGTTCTTGTATTGTTTTACTGACAACATCAGTTATTCAGATTAAGTGGCAGCTCGAAATCTAACTTTTTACCGCAGAAGTCAACTGAACATTAGCACGTTGCATTAGCGAATGGGAGAGCCGCTGCATAACACTGTCAAATTCAGCAACAGATTTGGAATCGATTTTCTAAAACTCTTAATGCACTCAAGTTGTTTCTTTAACTTATCAAACATCAAGTGATCCAAAATATTCTTCTGTGCTATATGAATTTTGAAATCACTCAACTGTAAATAAGAACTATTTAATAAGTAGAAAAATAAATAACAATAAACTAAAAATTGAGTGTTTTTACGCTATTTTTTGCAATTTACAAGACGGATTCTCAAGATTTAAACGTCACCTCTGCAATGTTCAGAACTCCAGATGCAAATCTAAAGGACGATTATCTGCGTTTATACACGTCTTATGCTCATTCAAAGAAAGCAACTGGTTTTTAATTATGTAAATACACAAAGAATCGCCAACAGAAGTGACTTTTGATTGCTTTTCTTGACTGCTATTTTTCCCATGAGAGTTTGGATGTCTTCTTTGAGCTTTGTATTCAAAGCACTTTTTTTTTGTTGCATCTATTACATTTTCTACATTTAAGGGTGACTGGAAACTTTGCCTGAGCTCATGTTTTCACAGCATCCTTGCTCGGGAAACACACCGGAAACATGTAGAGTTCACTATCTGTTCTCAGAACCACAATGACACCAGAACCAACAGCAGGAGACTTTTATATGTCATTTATATGACTTTTGGTGTCTAAAGTTGTTAAATATTCTTCAAATCAAATTTTAGTCACATCCATCTAAACTGAGTTTTGTTCCCAGGGGAGGAGATTGTAGCTTTAACTGCACTGTTGTTTGGAGTTGGATGCATTTTTCCACTTGCGAGTTTTGTCTATATGGATTTAAAAGCAGCTCACTTGTTGATGATCTTGAGTTTGTCTCCTTTTTCAAAGCCCAGGTCTCCTTCATGTTTGGGGTCATAGCTGTAAATGGCCACCCCGATGTTATCTACAAGAAAAAGCATTCATAGTTTTAGTCCTGTGGCCAGTGTTCAGAGCACTGCGCGTCTTTGAACGGTTCTCTGAATGGTTTTCTACAAACACAGCAGTGATGTCAAAGCTGAATCTCAGCCTCCTTGACCCATGCAGCATAACATTTCTGTCATGAAATGTCTTAAAAGTATCATGGTTTCCTTTTGGAACAGAATTTCTAAGGTAAGATGTATTTTGGAGAAATTAGAAATATATTTGTTTTTTTTATCTTAATCGGTTCTTCACTATGTTTAAACATATTTTAGAGGAAATCAGTTCTTATTTTTTTGGAAATTTTCTCTGTTGACCTGGCTTCTATACACTTTTATTAAGTATGTCATCAATATAAATACATAAATAGAAAATATTACTTTTACAACTAAACAAATTAAAATATGCATCTTTAGTTAAAACCTCAGTAACAAAATGAAGTTTATATTGTTTCACGTTCTGGTAACTGCAAAAACGTAAGCACAAAACATGAGTTTAATAATTCAGATAATCAATAGTTTAAAAGTAAAAATATATATAGCTAAACTCAACTTTTATATATATGAAGTACATGACAAAATGTTTATATTTTCTATCAAAGAATATATTTGGAAAAATAATTTACACCTCAAGCCCAAGTAGGCTGGACTGTTGTGATGACCATTCTCGCTGGATTTTCAACATTCATTATGTACACACCACAGTTATGCAAAACATTGTTGGCTACATTCTCACAGGTGAAGAAGACAAAATTTAGTATGACTATCATTTTATTACGGGTTCAGTTTTCAGATTCTTGTGCCGGTTGCTTGTTATAAGTTTCAAGTTTTAAACCTCTTTACTTGCGGAGGGGCCACTAGATTGCCTCGTTCATCAGTATACAGGAGATACATTGACTTTTGTAGTAACCAGATCGCTCCAGTCCACAAGCAACAATAACTTAGTTATTACGCATAGAATTACATTTAGTTGTCCCAAAAATGAGGCAAATAATTGGGGAAATACAGGAGGCTGACATGGGACATGTGGAATACGAGGCGTCGGAACGATGCATAAGGTAAATTAAATTCTATTCATAAAATGTTTGAAAATTTTCATATATTTGTTTGCCAACACTTGGACTGACTGAAATAAAGTACATTTGACTTGTAAACTATATTTCATTTGAAACTTAAATCCCCAAGAAGTTGAATATTTCCATGCGTCAACACGGTAATCGAGCAGTCGACTAGATTCGTAGCTTTCATTTTAAACAAAACGGAGAAAGGAAACTTGCGTGGACAGAACAAGGTTGGAGGAAAGTGGAAAATGCAGAGTAAACAGATTCTGAAATGAGAATAATAATCAGTTCTATCGTCCTTTCAGAATGAGAACAGTAGTAGACAGGACGATGAAACATGTTCGACAAACTCATTGAACGTCATGTTTGCAGTGTTTCCCCCCATCAGACGAATAAATTGATACATTTAAATTAAACAGACAAAGAGTTCTTTAATTTAACTTTTTGAATCAGAAATAACACAAGAGAAGCTTTAATATGCTGCAAAGAGACAAAGCCAGGAGACATACCTGGTAAAGGTGACATCGGGGCGTATACTGTGATGGATATGGAATCACCTGATCTGTGTACTGAAGGGACAAAAAAATAGAGACATTATTGGACAAACAAAGAAAACAATGTAAAACTTAAGCAGACACTTGTATGTTTCTGGTTTGGGTAACCAGCTCTTGGCGGTAATTGTCATCTGTTGTATTTGTTTGACTATTTTTGCCTGCAAACCAAACGTCTCTGTGTTGTGTCACACGCAGGTGGTTTTCTCCTTAATTCCTAATCTAACGGGACATCTCAGTCACAGCGAGGAAAGAAAAACACTGAGAGAAACGTTGTGCTCCTGCTTAATCACACGCACAAAAGACAGCTTCCCTTTCAGTTATGTAAGTTTATTCAACTCTGTTGTACCGAAGCGGATTGAAACACATTGTACTGTATCATGTTTACTCAAACAGACTGAATGGTGGAGCCCATGTGAAGTGAACACCTTCTGGCTTCAGTTCTCATGCGGTCATTCAAATTCAGCCATTGGTGCATTTTAAGAGCAAACATGACTCCTGCGTCCACTTACTGGATTGCAGGCCTGGGGAGGAATTGGACAGTTGCAGTGTTCGCAAATTTCGTCCAAGTTCTCCATCCATTCGCTGTCTGAGTCCGAACTGCAGGCGCATCCCATGTTTTCTGAAATTTCAAACGGACACGTTACTTCTTCAGATAACACAGTGAAAGATTTATGCTCACTAAGGAATTATTAATGCTTCATTGTTCGAAAAAAAATAAACAAGGCAATTACAACATATTATTAGTATTATTGTTATTGTTCCACTATCCAAAATCGTAAGTTTTTAGGACAACTCTGGCCGGTAAGAGGAAATGTTTTGACACAAAATGGAGGACGACAGCGTTGAACGCTGAAACTTTGGCGCTTTTGACTCGCTTAAAACACACACTAGTCCGGAGCCCTCCAAATCCCCTCCAAACAATTTTCCTCAAGGCTCTAATGGTTTTCTTTTAGAAACTCACAGCAATGTTAATCTCGCATAATCTGTCGCCCACATGTGCTACATCTTGTATTTTCACACTAATGCGCCGTATCAACCAGCTTTCACAAGGCCGCTATACTCCCTATTTTGGCCGCTCATGGAAAAAGGGTCAGCGGGCTAATCACAGCCGACGTCTGTCCCAGAGGCTTAAAGCCGTGAGAAATCTGCAAAGGTCTAAATAACAACCCACCATTTGCAGCAAAGAGGTCCTTAGGATGAATCACAAGGGGGATCATCAGCATCTGAAGGCGTTCTTTTATTATCAGCTCTCCTAGGCTTTCTGGCCCACACTTGGGGAGTCACACAAGTCAGTATTTTCCACTGAGGGAGCTACCCTCTGTCTTTATTTTTCTTATCATTACAAGCAGCTGAAGGCCTTTTCCAAACAAACTGCTGAATGTTAACAGGATATAGCAGATATGAACACAACAAGCACTCAAGATCTCCATGTCGAGGACACTTTCAAATGAGCTTTTTTAACAGTAAGAACCAAACTGAGACCGGAGGTTTGTTTTATGCTACCTTCGTTCAAATGATTTCTAAAATAAAGTGAAATTGAGAAATTTATTGTTCTTGTTTACAGAAAAGACACGGTTAGTGGTTTACTACATAGAAAATGGACAGATAAATAAAGACTACATGGTAGAAAGGTTTTTATATTGATAATACTTGTTCTTGATGATGTCATCAGCCTTTCTGAAACTTCAGCTTTAGCCTTATAATAGAGTAAATAGACAGAAATAAAAGACGGAAAACAGGATAAAATAATTTCTTAAGTCATTTTCCAGTTGCCTAACGATTAAATATATATTTTTAAAAAAACAAAGCAAGTACATATTTATGTCAATTTTATGCAGTCTTTGCTGGTGACAGCATGTTTAAAATCAAACTTTGAAGGTTGAAACCATCACAAGTCTTTTACTCACCTGTTAAATTAATTGAATCTATCCTCAAACGTCCAATAATGTCAGATTTCAGATGCCGCCATCAAGATTCCCTTTGTTCAGACCTGAATTTATTCTGCCGAGCTATGTGTCGAGAGAGCAACTTTTTTTACACACCAAGAGCTTGGGTGTGAAGATGTCATCATCCGCCTCTCTTATTATAACTAAGCCTTCAAACAGACTTGATGCGGTGTCTCGTACACACACACACACACACACACACACACACACACACACACACACACATATGGAAGAGCGACCCAGAGAGTTTCCTGTCGTTGAAACTTTGAGGGTTGCTCTGCAGTCTTTTTAACAGGTGCTGAATGTGCAGCTGTGTGACAGCAAAGGGGAACGTTATGGGTTCTAAGACGAAAAAAAAAAGGGGGTCAGGACAACGCATTGATCCAGACAATGAGAATGTTCCAATACAGTTAGAAAAGGAGGGCTTTGTAGGATGGTGGTGACGCTACGCTAGTGTATTTTTGTCTTGGTTCTCACCATGTGATGATGTGGGAGATGCTGGCCTTTGCAAGGTTCCCCACCAGCATGCAACTGACACAGTAATCTCTGATTAATCAACACAAACAGAAATTTAAAATCACACAAGACCTTAAAGAAACAGATCGCATGTGCCCCCAAAGTGATACCACATTAGCATATTTGCAGCAGCTGCACTTCCTCTGTTGTGGGTTAAAACTCTTTCTGGTTTGGTATCAAGAACACATGACTGCAAAAATATGGTTTCTCATTTAAGGTCAATTTAAAAAATAGCTTTGTCCTGACTTTTTTTTTTTAATCTGTAGTCCAATCAAATCAAACTTGACAAAATTTATTTTATGTACAACATCACCAAAACATCACTTTCCTTTAAAATAAAAATAAAAATAAAAATAAAATAAACTTTGCATAACATGGATTTATGAGGTCTCTCTTTCTCTCTCTGAGCCCCTGCATCTACACGTCTGAACACCTCAGGCTGTGGGCCGCATTTCTTCTCTTGTGGTGAACGGATGCTGCTGTAGAGCTTGCACCGGCAGGAAGTCAGTCCAAGCATCACAGACAGTGCACAGAAATATGTGCTCTGAAGACTGCCACAGCTTAGATTGAGTCTCGCTCACGACCAAAACCACCCGAATTCTCTCCTTTTTTTCCGTTATAGTGAAATTCTGCAAAAACGTACTGAGGGTGTTTAAGTTTCCCACATCATGATACACTCCAGAAACTTTCTGGTAGCCGTTTTGACTAAAACACCTAATATATGTGTGTAAACAAGAGCAGAAATCCTCAAATCGGAGGGCGCGGCCAGCTCAGGGTATTCCTGCTCTACATTTGTCACTGCTTCCAAAAGTGGTTGGAAATCACATTCTGTTACGCAATCAAACTTAGATGCTATCGACGCACAGAAAGTTTTCCAGTCCTCCTACAGCCCGCTTTGTGATGCAGGTGCAGTCTTCTTTCATGCTGCCGACGCTTACTATTCGCTCACACCGTATCAGCTTGAGCTGAGAGCCATGCATGCTTTATTTACTCCATGATATCAGCTTTAAAGGATGTGTAAGCATTAGGTATGTTGAAGAAAGGTCAAGGGAGAATATCTGAAGAGCAAACCTGAGTGGGGTAAGAAACACAAAGGTAAAGAAAAAGGCTATTGAAGGTGCGATACTCAGGCTTTCGTCCAACTTCTTTCATTTGATATTCGCCTTCATGTCTGGTTGTTCTGATTACAAGTCACATATGAGGTCATGTGTCCTGCGGCACTCCACAGTATGAAGACTGTGTCTGCTCATTTGCCTCGGTAACAACAATCTGCCAAGGAATATTTAGTTTCATGTTCTACAAGTTGTATCTCACAGTGTGTCTGGTTCAGCACAACCCTGCAGGAAATGAGCAACAAGACATGAAAGAAAGAAGCAGGACATTTGTGTGCAAAATCTGTTTTTAGGGTTAGGGTCTGTGGTGATCTTTACTTTAAATAACTTTCAGGTTTTACGCTGTGCAAGGTTTATTAGTCATCTCTGATTTGTTTATCTCATTTCATAACAGATTAATAAAACCTGGAAAACCTGGGAAATCGGGTTAGTACAAGTAAAATATTGAAAATGACGGGTGGTTTAAACTTTATTGTGTACTTGAATGTTAGTGGGACCACTTACAGGATTTCATTACAGTCTGGGAAAGTCTGGAATGATAAGGATTTTCCTGGTCAGAGTAAGGATGGAAAAAGAATATAGAGTGTGGAAAACATTGTATGTCAGTTAGATTCCCATCCATCCATCCATTCATCCATCCATCTGGGAATTTAAGTTATTCTTATTATTATTAAACACTTTTGTGCAAGATAGAAAGCAATCCAGTCAAGGTATTTTCTTTTATACTCACATGCATAGTAGATACATTTACATCAGTATTTAACAACCAAAAATTTGCATAGAACTCAATGTTATACTTTTAACTAAAATAAATCAACATACGAGGAGCAAAAGTAATCAGTCGCGCATTTGTATAAAGCAAATCATTCATCTTGGGTGGGAGTGTGTGCTCAAGTGGGAAAAAGCAACACTTGGTCAGCTTTATACAGTCAGTGCTCTGCAGCATCTCAACATGTCACTGGGAAACAAAACAGCCTCCTGGCTCTTGTCACAGCCGTGCTGAGGTTGAAGGGATATTTTTGGTCCATGAGGGAGAGGTGTAAAACAAATCATGAGGGTGACCTCCTGCTTTCTGGTGGAAACTGATGAAGGCTTAAAAGAGTGCTGCTGTGTGAGGGGACGTTGTTTAGCATAGAAACTCACTGAGTTCCACCAGGCCCAACAAATACACACCGGCTCTGAACTCTTTGATTTCATTAAAGCATGTGACAGCCTGAAAGGATCCAACTTGTTGGCGCCTCGTCCCTCAACCAGCTTAGACAATGTTTGACCTTTTGTCTTCAATCTCACTTTCATCGCTTTGATGGCCAAATTCCTTTGTGGCTTCACGAATTATATGTTAATAATATAATTCGTGAAGCCACGAATCTTCAAACAGAATCTTTTTGTTTGAAGATTCTGTCACAATAATTGGTCCCTGGTTTTTTTGAGAAAATAAACAAAAAATGTCTCTGGTGGGTCACATTTCAGATAAATAACATGATACAATGTGATGCCAAAAGTATTCAGATGCTCACTATGACGTTTACATCAATTTAAATAGTTCCCCCACGCATGTAAGATCTAACGACCTCAACTCCTCTAGAAACTATTTCCACAAGGTTTAAGAGTGTGTTTATGGAAATATTTGACCTTTATTTCAAGAGAACATTTGTGAGGTCATTCCCAATGATCTGCTTCTCGGTCTTCACTCTAATTCATTTCCAAATGAGCTCTATCAGGTTTAAGTCGAGGCTCTTTTCAGGCTAGTCAAGTACCTCTACACCAAACTCACTAATGTACATGGGCAGTGAAGCTGGAGTGGGGAAGCATCTAAATATGCTGCAGCACGGAGCGGACCTTCAATGAACCTAATGGGGTTCACTGAATGTGGTTGTTCCTCAGCCCCATTCCTGGGGAGCAACCACACACCATAATACCACCACCACCAATATTTATAAATGGCACAGAGCAAGCAAGTACCATTCTTTTAGCAACTGGAAAACCCAAACTCATCCAATGGCAAATAAACCTTCAAGATCTTCCGCATTCAGACCATCTCCTAGGATCAATTCCAGGTTTAACAAACACAATTTTCACTTCGGTTTCTTTGAATACAGACCCACACAAATCAGATCTTTCCTATTTATTCTGCAGGGCATCCTAAAACGAAACACAAAGTTTAAGGAATCCTCTCTTCATGTACAGCTTTTCAACTAACTGGGATTCTTGAAGTGTCTGTTCTGCTTTGGTCTTTTAGATGTGTGTGTGTGTGTGTGTGTGTGTGTGTGTGTGTGTGTGTGTGTGTGTGTGTGTGTGTGTGTGTGTGTGTGTGTGTGTGTGTGTGTGTGTGTGTGTGTGTGTGTGTGTGTGTGTGTTGCAGATCTGAACTTCAGATTTACGGAGGTTCTGGATGTGGCAAATCTGGGTAGTGACTTCACACCCAGGTCCAGCAATGGATGGAAATATGTAAATATGATCAACAGAGCAAATTAGCCACTGTCAAGCAGAGATTTTCCAGTCCATCAGCAGCATGCTCACTACATCCGAAAGTTTTACTATGTACTTGGACAGAGGTTCTCATCCATGGAAACCCATTCCTTGAAAGCGCCTAAACACTGTTCTTGAGCTACTCTGAAGGGAGCATGAAACCTAGAGGTAAATAGAGATTGACTCTTCAAGATAGGTGGCAACTTGTACACACTATGTGCCTGATTTTATGATTTTACGTTGTCTCCTCAAAACTGTTCCCACTTCGTTCTGATGCCCCAAACAATTGACTTTTGCACAAGCAGGATTCTATCGCTGTACTACACTTGACTTGTCAGACATCCTGAGACTACTCTAGAAATATTTGCACATGCAGTCGGCTGCCTCGGTGTGGCCATGGAGATGTTTGGAACAAATGAAATCAAGGACTTGGAGGTTTGTCTTAATGCTTTTGGCAGTATAGTGAATCCATTCAAAGTTTTTTTGTTTCTGTGACAAGTCTGTGGTATAAAAATCAGACTCGGACCAGCTGGAAATTCTGGCAGTGGTAGAGGTGTGCATGCCTTCTGCAAGTGAGTACATAAATACTTCCTCATTCATGTCATACCCTGACACAAATCAATCAAGGCAGACATTTTCATTTTCACTGCTGGCAACAATTGCTGCCTGCCACTCACCAGTCCGCCTTTGGAAAGGAAGTAACTCTAGTGACATGCCTTGTACAAACACAGAGAAGAGATATGGGAACATCTGCTGCTGTGTGGGCAAAATTAGACCCTTTTCAACATAGTGAGAAACGTCTGGAGTTGATGTTCATTTTGGTGAGGCCTAGGTGTTTCAGAGGCGTGGAGAGAGCAAAGGCGGCCTTCAAGGGGATGTCGCACAGTAGGTCCGACTCCTCCTCGCACTCCTCCAACTCGTAAGTGGCATCATCCAGCATCTCCTTGTGACGGTGGCACACCTGCTCCACTTTCAGCCGGTGGATCTCCCCACGAAGGCGGATCAGCTGCCGGGCCAGTCGGTTGTCCTGGACTTGCATCTCCCTCTGGGCAGTGAGGAAAAAAACATGGGAAACTGGGATGAGACGTATAAAATCAGTAGTTTTATCTCTGTGGCAAAGAGTGTAGGGTAGAATGTTCTTGATTAAAAAGGGGTATTTTTTTCTATTATAGAAAATATAGAAAATATAAATGCCTTCAGAAATGTTGGTATATTTCACAGATTATTGCAAATAGTCATACCCTTTGATAATGCTAAAAAAGAAAAAGAAACTGAGGGCCGATTCCACATTTGATCACTTATTTAAAACTCGTTTGGATAGTTCCAGGTAAGGGCTGTGAGAAAACAGGCATCATTGTTTCACAAGTTGTTTGTTTAAACAGTTAAGCATGTCATCTTTCATGCTATCCCTGAAATGAGAAAGGCATTCTTGCAGACACCGAGGAGATGATCATCTACCTTACAGTGAAGCAGGAAGCTTCTCTCCTCTCTCTCCTGACTTTTATCAGATTTTGGTTTTAGAGGCTTGAGAATTAGCTGGAAATCATTCGTGCCAAGTTGCAATAAGTTAGTTAAACATAAACCCAAACTCACCAGCTCTTTTCTCAGAAACTCCAGCGCATCATCAATGGTATCAAAGCCGCATATGTTGCGCACAGCAAGCTCTGAGTTGTCATTTCTCAAAATTGCGGGCATGGAAACGTCTCCTTCGGCGGAGTCCGGACAGTCCGCGGGGCTCCTGTCCGTCCAAGGGCGACTCTGCAACCGTTCCTGCCACTCCAGATAGGACGGTCTGCGCGTCTGCAGCTTCAGCTTCTCCGTCAGCGCCTTGACGCTGTCCAGATCCTCCGTCTCTCCCTCCGAGCAATCAGCTCCAAGCTCTTTAAAATCCATTCATGCAACGGGGAAGCGAAAGTTTCGGAGCTCGGTTTGGCTTGACGACGGCTCTCCGGAGGGTGCGGAGAGCGCAACAGGTCCATACCTCCTTTATAGGAGAAGTTTCACAGTGGCCGCCCATCCCACAGAGGACGGGAGGGGTGGATAATTTATTAGCTGTTTTATGAAAGGGGAAGTCGAACCTTAAGACCTCAGCAGAGCGTTTTAGAAAAACCTCAAAGCAAATTTAATTTCGATAAACCAAGACCACCATACATAAAAAAGATAGAGAAGATATCTTATGCATACAACCCCGTTCTTAAACAAATGTAAGTGTAAAAAGTAACAGTTCCTCACGAAATGTATGTAAAAAAAAAAAAAAAAAGTAGAGTAGTCTCTGTGTATTTTGATGCTCAGATTTTACTGAGGGCCCAAAGTGCATCAAGAAAATATTACCCAACATAGGTCCTGGACTTCATAATCCATGCATATGCGTTGTTTATGCAGAACTCTGACCCAATAAATCTTGCAGCTGAAGTCAAGGTTAATCTGGCCTGGCTTAAATCTAGCATTCTGTAATTGTTTAATTTTAGTGAGCTTGTAGAAACTGTGAATTCAGTTTCCTGTTCTGAACTAACAGGGGCTGCACCCGATGTGATGTTCGGGTGCTGTAGTTCATCTGCTTAAGGAATTGTGCATTTCGAGATCATATTCTGCATACCTTAGTTACAACATGTGTTCACTTGAGCTGCTGTTGCCTCTTCATCATCTCAAAGCAGCCCCCCCCCCCTCTTCCTCCTGTCCACAGATATCAATTAGGGGGGTTAATTTCCTCTTTTTCTGACAAGAGAGATAGTTGAGAGATAGATGAAAATCTCTGTAGACTGTCAATTTCTGAAACACAAATACCGTGCCACATTCAGAGTTACTTAGTTCCCCTCTCCTGCACATCTTTGGTCTTTGGTTTGAACTTTAGTAGCTTATCTCCAGAAGACTAAGCTTACTCAGTTGCTGTCATGTGACTGGCTCATTGTGTTAACAAGCCATTGAAAAGGGTGCATCCAATAAAAGGCCAATGAATGTCAAATGGCATGTACTTTTCAAATATTGTCAAGTAATAACCACAAACTTCTCATCTTACATAAGATTTTATGTGATACTCCAACACAATGAAGACTTGTACGGCATGAAAGAAAAAAGGGTTTTTAAGAGAGCACCAGGAGAAGACCAATCACTTTAGATATCAGGAGATCTAAATCAGTGATGATCTGTAAGGTAAACAATAAATGGATCTTATTGGACTAACTGATCTTTCTGGAGCATCAGGAGAGAAATAGTTACTCTAGTATTGCAGTCTTTCCCAGCCTCAAGCAGAAACTTCTATCATCAAGGTCCCAGCAAATGATGAGCAAAACAAAACATTACCTTTTATTTTCTTTGCAGACACAAAAAGCTGAGGCAAACAGATGACTCACCACATTCCCATGCATAATTAGCATTGTAATATAATGTAACACGTTGTAATAATTAATCTTCACGGGAAAAGGTTTTACAGTAAGTTATAAGTAGTCATTTCAACCAGCCAAGATTCCACCCTGTTATTCATATAATAAATCTTACTAATGCTAATCAAAATTGTATTCTTTTTTTTAATCTTGACTTCCCAAGCGGATTTAGTGGTAAGATATTTGTGTTTGCACGTGAAACTCTCAGGATTTATAGAGTTGTTTGACTAAAAATTGTGTGGCACATCTTCAGACGGTGGGACACCTGGAGGTCATTTATATAGCTGCATCTGTTATAACAACAAATGTGTTGTTTTATTTGATTATGAAAGGATGAAACAAAATACCAGTCTTGTGTTTTTTATCATATTTTAGAGCTTATTGCATAGTAATGAAATGCATCACATGTGTAGTGGTTTTACATATAACATCCCTGTATTTTATGCAAAATAGCATAAAATAAGGCTGGGGTTGTGCATTTGGGATATTAGTTAAAACATTCTACTTCTAATTCTTTCCTATGTCTCTAAAACTAAATAGAGTCATGCGCGTACCCTCAACATTTACCATTGTATTTTAATTTTGTTTTCACTCCTTTGTGTTGAATAATTCTTTATTTACTTTCCATATATGGGGAAGTTATTTTCTTACTTTAAATCCTACACATAGGTCGAATGTGTAGGATGAGACAAAAAATAATTTTAATTGACTTTGCACAAAAAAATAGAAATCCATCCATCCATTCATATTTATGTACTTCAAGAAGTCATATTTGTACACATGAGGTCTGGTGGGAAAAAAAAAACACTATTTGAGTTCTTCTGTTTAACACTACACCATCAGGTTGAAACTGAAAAAAAAATCTTGCATTTGTTATGTTGTTATGATAAATGAAAATATTGGCAATTGTGTTCACAATAGGGGAAATATATAGCAGTTGACATACATTATGTCTGAAATCTTTAAAAGAAAGCAAATCCCAGGGAACCAGAGAAAATAACATGATGTTTTGTGGCTTTTGCAGGTACAGACAAGATTTATTTAGAAATGCTAGAGCAAAATCATTCTAATCCTCCAATCTAATCTAATCATTGTAAAAGTCTTAAATTCTTGACCAAAAGCAAAGATCTGTAATCTGAGGACCCAGAGACACAAGTGGCTCCTTGGACCTTCCACAATGGCTCCTAATATGTTTGGCTAAAACTGACAAAGAACTATCTTTTTTTTTTTTTAATAAATACTTTTTTTAACAGTGTTTCAGATTTTGTATCATGGAATGACTGAGGTGAATATCAACATTCTATGTAATAAACTGAATCCATCCTAATTTTGAATGAAAAGATTGATGTTTTTTCTGTGCTTTACAGATTTCCTACTGTCAATATTTATTGACAATTGTCTTTTTTATTATTATTATTTAATTAATCGTGTAACATTTGCTCTAAAGTTTTGTGTGTCTGAGGGCAAACTTGCCTCTGGCTCAGATTGCAAAACCCTGAACTACAGCTCACTTTTGTTGCCTTGTGGTGCCACATGGTGGCCGTTTAATATATTGCATTCGCACCTCGGCTGCCTCTCAGTTCGAAACTGAACTGAACTTAACTTAAATGTCACATCATACTGGGTCGCTTTTTTGTCTCAGGAAACGCGCACTTCCGTCTTTTGTTGCCTCAAGTAACTCATTTTCCATGTCCACACGAGAAACCAGCTTAACAAGTAGCTACAGTAAAAGGCGAACCCGCATTTGGTTCAGCTATGTTCAGGCAAATATGAAGTTTCTTCTATTTTTAGACACCTTATCGTCAAACCAGCAGCGCAACTGCAAGACAGCCCAGCTAAGCTCTGAGTGCAGAAGAGGAAGCTTGCTTTCATTTTCTTAAACAGAGGCGAGTAGGTGATTTGAAGTGAAGTGGGGGGTAGAAAGAAGAAAAGTTCGTTTCTGTGAGGGGTTTTTCTGAAGTCTGAGGAGGCTGATGGAGTTTTCTGACCACATCAAGACGGCCAACGTGGAGGATGTTGTGCTCCGTCAGCCGCTGCACCCACCGAGCAGAGGGACCCTGTGCATCACCGGTCACCACCTGCTCTTCTCGGACAGGGAGGAGGGAAGCTCCAGGCAGATTCTGCTTCTGCTCAGGAATATCGATGCTATTGAGAAAAGGTGAGGTCGAGGAAAGCGTCCAGAACAGGGAAACTTTACTGATGAAAGACAACATTTCTCATCACCTACTTGACTTATTAGAATAAGGATTTGAAACAAGCATGTTGGTTTCGTCTATTCTTCATTCCTTGCAACTTGAATCAGACTGTTAAATCCCTCTAATATTGGCATTCAGAGTTACTGACCTTTACACTGCCAAGCTGATGAATGAACTAAACATAACCCTGTCATTTGATCCCACTATTTCTAATTCGCTTCCTTAAATCTGTCCAACCAGTGTGGAAAACCTTTTGGGCTATTCCGGCTTCCTCTCAAAAGCAGCCCACAGTGACAGGTTGGAAATTGTTGGTGTTGCCATGTGCCTGCTGTGTTCTGCCTCTGCTGAAAAAGGACATTTCCTAACAAAATTGCAGCCTCTCTGTGCAACTCGCTGCTGGCCTCATGCTTCGCTGTCTCCTGTGCCTCCTGCTGAAACTTGATTTCAATGCCTTGTGAAAGTATTTCTGAAACCACTTGAAACTATTATGGTTCACTGACTAAGAGAAGCACACCTTCAGAACAACCATTGTTGTTTCCTTTTCTGCTGCAAGTCGGGCAAGGAATCCTTGCATTCGTGGAAGCAAAAGCATCCGCCAATGCTTTCACAAGTAAGTAAACATGTGTGTACTTACTTTTACATGCACAGGACGCCTGGATCCTCCGGAACAATCACCATCAAGTGCAAAGATCTGCGTGTGCTTCAGCTGGACATTCCAGGCATGGAGCAGTGCCTCAACATTGCACACTCGATTGAGGTATCTTACAGTAATACCTTAACAAAAGCAAAGGATCAGTATGTTTCGCCCTGAATTGTTACGTTCTTGGAAAACGACATTTAGCAACCAACTCTCTTTTTTTTTTCCTGCAGACCCTGTCCTGTCTGGACAATGTGTCGGAGATGTATCCTTTCTTTTACAGGCCCAATGACCTCAGCCTGCGGGAGCAGTGGGGTCTCTCGACCCCTGAAAAACACTACACTCAAATTAAGGAACTTGTAAGAAACTATAAAGCTTTTTATATTTGCCTAACAAAAGTTAAGTAATAAAGCATGATACAAAAGCTGTAAAAAGTAACCATTTTTTTCAACAACAATCCAAGCAGGCATATGACAGGAAAATGCCAGGGAGGGTGGGCGTAAAGGTCACTTTTCAGGATATCCCTGTTGCTTAGCTGTCATTTGTTTTCCCCTAACGTCAGAATGTGCAAACACACAGCTTGAGTTCATGTCTTTCTTTGGGAATATTGTGTCACCATGACGAAGGGTTGGGTAATAACCATTTTAATTGTTGGAAGTGTTTAATGAGCACAAGATTCTTCAAGTAGGTGGAATGTATGTATCAGGGCGGCCTGGTTACTGGGAGGAACTTGCTGGAATTTGCATGTCAAGGCATTTCTTTTTCAGTTTATTCTTGTTTTTTTTCTGTTCATTATCTGAAGCCTTTCTGCAACACATTCCAAATAATAAAATTTACTGTTATCTATATACACAGTCCAGTCACATTAATGTGACCATCTGTCAAAAGCCAGAATAACCACCTTTCGCAGAGCGAACTGCTACGAGACGTGCAGGAAGAGAGTCACTTAGGTCCCTGAAGGTCTTCTCTGGGATGTTGAGCCATGCCGACTCTAATGCCGTGGCCAGCTGCGCTAGATTACGCGGTTGAGGATCCATGGCGCGAACAACTCGATCGAGATGGTCCCACAGATGCTCGATTGGGTTTAAGTCAGGTGAGTTTGCTGGCCAGGGGAGGACGGTAAACTCATCCTGGTGCTCTTCGAACCACGCACGTACACTGGCAGCTGTATGGCACCTCGCATTGTCCTGCTGGAAGATGCCATCATCCTGAGGAAAAACAATGCGCATGTAGGGGTGGACATGGTCCGCAAGGACAGATGCGTACTTGTATTGATCCATCGTGCCTTCCACAATAATCAGTGAACCCAGAGAATGCCAGGAAAACATTCCCCAGACCATAATGCTCCCGCCTCCAGCTTGGACCGTTCCTGCAATGGTTGCAGGGTGGTTCCTTTCAGAGGTTTCACGCCTTATACGCCAACGTCCATCTGTCCGATGGAGCATAAAACGCGATTCATCTGAAAACGCTACCTGTCGCCACTCAGTGGACGTCCAGCTGCTGTACTGGCGTGCAAATTCTAGCCTTCGTCGTCGATGAACACCAGTCAGCATAGGTGCACGAACCAGGCGTCCGCTTCGGAGGCCCAGACGCAGCAATGTTCGCTGAATAGTGGTTTGGGAGACACTTGTGGTAGCCCCTTGGTTCATTTTAGTGGTCAGTTGCTCAACGGTAGCCCGTCTATCTGCCCGAACGCATCTCCACAACCGTCGTTCGCCTCTGTCATCTATGGCCCGTGGTGCACCACATTTGCCACGTCGTTGATTTTGGACAGTCCCATTTTGCCATGCACGGTACACTTCTACCACGGCGGCACGCGAACAGTTCACAAACTCAGCCGTTTCGGAAATGCTTCCACCCTTGGCCCGAAAGCCAATGATCATGCCCTTTTGGACGTCGGATAAATCGCTTCGTTTCTGCAATACGCCAACGATTGAAATGTTTTCCGAAGCCCACACACACCCTTTATATACGCTCAACTGCACTGTGCTGCCACCTGCCTTCTGTGATTGGTTATTTAACTCTGAAGTGGAAAGTACGTGGTGGTCACATTAATGTGACTGGACTGTGTATCTTGGGCCTGTTAAAGACCATACATATTGTTTAACCACATTCTGACAGACGTTTGCTAAAGTTTTTTTATAAGGCCTCCCAATGAAATGCAGTGTTTTCCAATGTACTACTTTGTCCAAGCTAGCCTCTACATTAACTTGTCAAGCTTTTCCGTCATTGAGTTGTTCGATGTGACATAATACCTTATTATATTGAGCAACAGTCTTTTTCTGTTCCAACTTCCTGTAACATAATTTAATTGAAGATGGTCTTGAGCCGCCCTTCTCTAGGCATTCTATCAGATTTATGGTTTATTCAGCACTTTCTGACGATATACTACGTCATCTTTCTTTATTTTCAGCATAAGAAATGGAGGTTGAGCAGCGTGAACAAAACCTACTCTGTGTGCCCTTCCTATCCTCCGGTAGTCATTGTTCCAAACGGCATCGACGATGAAACGCTGAAGAAAGTGGCCAAATTTAGGCAGGGCGGACGCTTCCCTGTCCTGTGCTACTACCATCGAAAGAATGGCATGGTAAGGGGATCGTGCTTTCAAGATTATCCAACCCTCTTGAACTTTCTTACAATTTTCTTCCACTTAAAGGATAAACTTCAATTTATTTTATTCAGATTTCATGCGACAGACAGTGTAATTCACGATTGTGGAGCGGAAAGAAAATCAGATATCGTTACATGAAATTTTATTCGAACATGATACAAGTATAAAAATAAGATAGCACAGTAACAAGAAGTGCATAAAAAAAGAAGACATGAGAACAATTAGAAAGGCTCTGTGTACATTCGGATTCATCTTAGTATAATTCCAACTGTTCTGCAGAGGCCTGAGAGAGGTGTTAGAGAGCAAAATCAGGCAAACCAAGGAACACAACAGACATGTCACAGGGAGAAATGTGTGGAGAGGTTTTAGTTTGTGAAATATTAGCCTAAAGTTTCAACCTCTCAGTTCACTGTTCAAATCAGAATCCAGAAATGGAAATAGTATGGCAAATTTGCTGACAAAACCGAGACATCACCGTCCAAGTAAACTAAAAGACAACTGCTATGTGAATAGATAAATCTGTTCTTTATGAAAAATTGGCAAGAAGAAAGTCATTGCATTCTATAGAGGAGATGGGAAAGACCTGATGTGAGGTTTTCCAATTTCAGGCTTTACCGTGTGCAGATCTGGTAGACACAGTGTCCAACTCGGAGGGGGTTAAACAAAACCAAGTGTCACTTCTCAGATTTTCATCTGTAAATAACGCATGAAAACTATCACACAAAATCCCAATTAAACAAAGTAAAGTTTGGGATTGTAGCCTGTCAAAATGTGGAAAGGTTCTCAGAGTATGAACACTGTACAAGCAACCATTTTATTTCTAACCTGCGTTCTGTATTTACTCAGGTGATCATGCGCAGCAGCCAGCCGCTGACGGGTGCCAACAAGAAACGCTGCAAGGAAGACGAACTCCTCCTTCAGGTTGTGATTGACGACTCAGACAAAGGTTTCATTATTGACACTCGTTCAAGTCAGCAGGTTCAGCAGGCCCGAATGACAGGCGGCGGCTTTGAGTCCAAATCGTGCTACAGCCGCTGGAAGAGGCTTCACAAGCAGATGGAAAGGTTTGTGTGTTAGTATGTTAGTAACTTTGCAGATATTTCTCCCAGAGCTAGCTTCTCAGTCTTCCTTGCCTCTGTGTGTTCAGGGGTAAGGCTCTGCAGGAGAGCCTGATTAAACTGGTGGAAGCCTGCGGAGATGAGTCCCACAACGTGGACCGCTGGCTCAGTAAACTGGAGAATTCAAAATGGCTGTCTCACGTCCAGACTGCTCTGTCCACAGCTGGACTGCTGGTAGAGTGTGTGGAGAGGTAAGAGCAACACCCGCAGTACATTTTTGTAACGAGATTACACCGGGTGGGCACCTAAATTTGCATGATAACAACTTAATAAACTTGCTTGTTTAGTAGAGTAAACAAACATGGCAACTGGGCAACGATAAAAAGTAGAATAAATATAAAAAGATGAAACATCAAAATTTTTGTCATTGCTAAAGTACTAAAGAAACATGAAATTTGTCATTTCCATTAGCAGATATTCTAAAAAATCAAAGCACTAAGTCAAATAAAAGGAGCCAAATCGCACAAAGATTTTGGGAAAAAACAAATAATGAAGAAAGGATATATGTGTCTTGTACCCAAACTTCCAAAACATGCTACATTAAGGAATGAATGCATATCACTCTTTTTAATAGACTGTATTGTTTTTGTCCAGGGACGGTCATTCAGCACTGGTCCACGGCTATGAAGGTACAGACTGCACTTTGCTCATCTGCACTCTGGCCCAACTCATCATGGACCCGAGCTGCCGCACGCTGGAGGGTTTCCTGGCTCTCCTGGACAGGGAGTGGCTGCAGGTGGGGCTACAGTGTGTGTGAGAGAAGAAAGGGGGTTCAGAGCATTGTTTCCTTATTAATTTTTTATTTTTCCAGTGACGTGAAGCGTTTTTAGTGGATCACATTTTTGTGAATATATAATAGTTCATGAAAATAACCTCCATCTATAATTGTAAACAAGACAGCGCCTAGCAAAACTTTTCACACTCAATGAGATTTTTCACATTTTGTTGAGCTACAACCAAAAAAAAAATAAATCTCCCATTACTATTGTTGAGATTTTACCGACTAGTACAAAATTGTGAAGTGGGAAGAAAATTATTACTGGTTTTAGTTTGTTTTTTTTTCCCTACAATTGTTGCATTTCATCCCCAACCTATTGTCTCAATGTAAAACTTTGCAGAAGTGGTTTAACTGCAGTTCCAGCTACAAGTCATGTGGGGATAGAAGGGTCTCTGCAAATTTTTATCTCTACTCAAACCATGATGAACATTCTTTTGCCTGGTGAAGAAAAGCATTCCCTCTGCATTATGCTGCCACCCCCATATATCGCTGTGGTATATTGGAATGTTGTGTCCTGGCATACAGTATTTTACGTGGTGTACTTAAAGGTAAATTGTAGTCCTGTCTGATCAGAGCACCTTTGTTGACATATTTGCTGACTCACTAATATGGCCTATAACTTCTTATGGCTTTCGCACAACAATAACTGTCTTCTTGTGACTCTTCTACTGTTATGCCAGTTTTCTGAAGTGTAAAACTAACAGTTTCCTGTCATCTGATTCTCTCCATTGAGCTGTAAATATGCCAGAGTTACTATGGCCCTCTGGTGGCTTCTCTGATTAATGATCTCCTTTCCTAGTCTAAAAGGGCTTTCCGATGCCAAGTTGTGTGAAGCTTTTTCCATTTGCAGATGATAGATTGAACTGTGCTCATTGAGCTGTTTAGAATACAGTTTAATGACCCAACCCTAACTGAAACATTTCACCAGCTTCATTCTCGAGCTGTCTGCTTAGTTCCTTTGCACTTCATGATGCTGTCTGTTCAATCATTTTCTCTCAAAAAACCTGTGAACTCTATGTAGCGCAGCTTACATCGAGACAAAAATGTCTGGTTTTTGCAAGACATCATGTTTTCCTGTTAAATTGAGTGCGTGGCCCATCCTACAGGCAGGACATCCGTTCCAGCAGCGGTGTGCCCATTCAGCGTACTCCCACGCTCGCCTCCAGCAGGAGTCTCCAATCTTCCTGCTGCTGCTGGACTGCGTTTGGCAGCTGTGGCGTCAGTTCCCCCTGGCGCTGGGTTTCTCTGAGGCACTGCTCCTCAGGCTGGCAAACGAGGTCTACGCTTCCGACTACGGCACGTTTCTGTGCAACAATGACCAGGAAAGGTCAGTTCAGCACCGGCGGGTTTCTCACTCAGTACAGGTTGCAATAGAGAGCTCATCAGTGTTGATCATTAAAATGAACAATCACTTTCAGGTGTGCCCTAGAAGTGAAGGACAGGACTCACTGTTTGTTCCAGGCCCTGCTGAGGCCTCCTGAGCGGGATTACTACTCAAACCCTCTGTATGAACCCAACGAGCTGGCAATCTGGCCCTCAGTTCACCCACAGTCCCTGCAGCTCTGGAGAGGTGAGCTGCAGTCCGATTAATCATACCACTTTAATATTACAGATTGTGGTACCTATTACATAACGGTGATGCTTTGATTTGACCCCCAGGCTTTTTCCTGAGGTGGACGCAGCAAGCGAGACATCTTGAGGCAGTTCAGGAGGAAATAAGGAGCATGGTCATTGAGTGGCACAGGGTGACACAGAGGTGACACCCCTACGAAGAAATTAGGATTTGAAAGAGAAAATTATTTCACAGAGTCACATTTTAATTTTTTCCATGTTTAACTGTAATGTATTTTTTTTTTTGCCTTCATAAATGTTGATTCTTCTTTTCTAAGAATTGAGTATTGTCATCATTTATGTACTTTATTTTCTTAGAATTTTATTTTAAAAAATACAGATCATTAACACAGATTATTATGAGACAGTATTGGATTAAACCATCTGGTAATTTTCCATACCGGTAACACTTTATTTGAAGGGGGCGTGAAAAAGATTGTCATGACACTGTCATAAACATAACACCTGTATGAACATGAATAAGCCTTCATGAATATTTATGACTGTTGTCATAAAGCGACTTTCGGTAAATTATGACACTTTTAATACAAAGCTGACATTATTCAAAATGTCTCTTATGACAATTTGACATTAACCAAGAAATCATTACTGTTTAAACTTTACCTTTAATAACATAAAGATATCTAATTTTTAAAGTGCAATCAGTAATACTTTTATAACAAAATTATATCAGTAATGATTTCTTGGCTAATGTCAAGTTGTCATAACAAAGATATTTTGAATAATGTCAACTTTGTATTAAAAGTGTCATAATTTACCAAATGACACTTTTTGACAACAGTCATAAATATTCATGAAGACTTATTCATGTTCATGACAGGAGTTTATGACAGTGTCATGTCAGTTTTATTCACCCCCCTTCAAATAAAGTGTTACCCCTTAATTAAACCTTCCCTTAATGGGTTTTATTGTTTTAAGACTTGAGATTTGAGTGTTTTCCTTTTAATAGCAGCTCATGACTAGCTTTATTACATTAGAATATCTCCTTTGTGCCTTGTGGTCCCTAGAGTGGACAGCTATATCCATATGTTTATGTGTCGGTGATGGTAAATTTGCATATAAACAATTTAATTGGACTCTAGTGTGCTGTTCCATACTCTGGCATCAACTGGTGTGGGTTTATGACCAAACATATATGTAACACAAATTAACAACAAAGGAGTAAATATTAATTGTTAGGTTTTGACCCTACGTTGGGATTAGGTTTTAATCATCTTTATGTAAAAGTGCCTCTTATCCATTGCTGGCAATATTGCACGTAAGACTTTAGCAATTGTTGTGACAATAATGGTCTTGAACAGACATTAGCAACAATTAGCAGCAACAATTAGCAGAATATGTTTAGTGATAACTTAATCATGGTACTAAACATGTTTATATAAAAGAGCCATGTTTTATTTATATGACTTAAATGCTTAGTAACATTGAATAATGCTACATATCATACTGTAAAATAACCTAGAAGTGAATTAAAGCTGAATTAAAAGTAACAACAGTGGGATGTAAGAAATGTGGTGATTTGTATTATTTTAGAGTTCTTCTAACCCTTAATAAAATGTTTATAAATTCATGTTATGAACTTAGGTGGACATGAAGAGCCAGTTGGAAACATGCATAATAAATAACGCTACATTTATTGCACTTTTCTTATCCCTAAAGACAAATTTAAAAAAAATAGGGGGAGAAACATAAGTGAGGTTATCACAGTTCATTAAAGGATATACAACCACACATATTATATAGCAGAAGGATATATGAGAGACACACCTCGCAGTCCTGTTAAGCTCAGCTAAACAGTCTTCACAATGCAAATCCCTGTGCGCAGCAAGTCAGCATGTTTGTCCACACGGAGCTTTGCAGGCTGGAGACTGTAGTCCAGTGCAGTCGGGAGGCACAGGCCGCTGTGATTACACAAAGGTGGGCCAGAACCACATCGCCCAGCATGTCTCCCCTCACCTACACGCTTACCCAGTGGTTACTAGGAGATTTAAAACCGATATTCTAGAACACACAGATGCAGTTTTGCAATCTTTTGATTCCTAGTTTTGTCGTGCGGAACTGTTGTGGATTTACCGAGTTGCATCAGCTGATTTTGAAATCAAAAGTCACCTGTCGGGGATTTCTGAGTTTATCTGCATAAAGGTAATTTTTGTCTTCTGTTTCTGATGCGTAAGTAACTGAACTATGATCATCACAGTAATGAATTTAACCCGTTTGGCATTTTAACTTTCCTAAGGACTGCTACTGGACATGCAGCCTGGCCTTCAGGTGTGTATGCCCACCACTGGGTTGCTGGGCCTGCTGTGTCGAGGCTGCCTCAGCAGGGCACAGAGTCAACCCAGTCGCACCTTCAGCTCTCTGCCCAGAAAGATGACTAGGTGGAACAGTCAGGAGTCCTGCAATGCTGATACACCTCAGGAAAACCCGCGTGTGCTTATCACAGGTGAAGACGATTTCCAGCCTTCATTTGCTCAGAATTATTGATATCTGGTGGACATTGAACATCTCTGAATTTAAATATGTTTTGTACACCATTCCACTGTCTTCTGTTGTTGGACATGAGTTGTTACAGTGAGTCCAGAGAGCTGTGCTGATGAGCAGATAGCGATTGAAGTAAAACGAAGAATTCCCCCGGATCTTTTCTAAGCAAATTCGAGCAGTCACGTGAAGAATTGTGATGGTTTAAGGATGAAGGGCTGGTGTTGTTGAGTGACTGTTGTCAAAAGCAGAACACGAGGGACATGCGGACTTTGTTTTCAATCTGCTCTTGCAGCAGGACCCTGTTTTGACTCATCACAAAAGAGTGGAAACAGACAGTGTTTGTGAGATGAAAGGGAGGAGAATAATAGCCTTGGGTGACTTTTTGTTCTGTAACAAAGCCTTGGGACAAATAAAACCCTTTTTTTGCCATCCGTTCTTGTGTATATTCTAAATACATTTACAGCCAATTGATCGTCAATGTACCAATATCTCTTTATGTTTGTTATTTTTTTCTTGAAGCAGTAAAATATACAAATATCTCTGTGCAGGTGGTTTGGGGCAATTGGGAGTGGGGCTTGCTCAAATGCTTAGGTAAGTTCTCCACAAACCTTTTGTATCTCAAAATTAAAATGTTTGAAATTTCATAAGAAGTGTAATAATATCCAGGAACCAGTATGGGCCGGAGAGTGTGATCTTGTCTGACATCAAGAAGCCCCCGGCTCATGTTTACACCAGTGGTAAGTAAAAAATACCGGTAATTCAGATTTCCCCTTTTTCTGATACGTTTTTATCCTTGACTTGTTTCTTAGTTTCCACTTTTTAATTATTTTTTTAGGGCCATTTGTGTATGCCGATGTGCTGGACTACAAGCACCTCAGAGAACTGATCATAAATAACCGCATTACTTGGCTGGTTCACTACAGCGCTTTGCTTAGCGCTGTGGGTGAGGCTAACGTAGCATTAGCACGAAAGATTAACATCACAGGTCGGTTTTGATGTCCGTGATCTTCCGTCTCTCCAGGTTTTAAGCTACCCCGGTCTGAGTTTCTGTTGCCCCGTCCAGGTCTACACAACATTCTGGATTTGGCCCTGGAGAACTGCCTTCGCCTCTTCGTCCCCAGTACCATTGGGGCATTCGGTCCTTCTTCACCCCGTGACCCCGCCCCTGACCTTTGTGTGCAGCGTCCTAGAACCATCTACGGTGTCTCTAAAGTGCATGGCGAACTGATGGGGGAGGTAAGGTTTAAAAACACAAGCATAAATTGAACCTCATAGTGAGGAAATACAGCGTCTTGCGTAAGCATTTATGCTGATGCAACTTTTTCACATTTTGTCACGTTGATGTTTCTGTGAAACACCAACAAAAAGTAATGCATCACCGTGACATGGAAAAAAAAATGGTGTAATAATGTAACTTAGAGTGACTTTTGCGAATAAAAATTTTAAACGTGTGCTGTGCATTTGTATTCAGCCCATTTTACTTTGAGACCCCCAAATAAAATTGAGTGTGCACCCAATTGCCTTTAGTTATCTAACTCTTAAATAAGTTTTGTCATTTAATATCAGCATGTATATAACTGTTTGTGAAGGCTTAGTGAACAAACATTATCATGAAGATCAACGAACTCAGCTGACACAGAGAGGATGAGATTGTTGAGATTGTTTGATTATTAAACAATATCTAAAGCTTCAGATATCTCACAGAGCTCGGTTTAGTCCGTCATCTGTAAATGGAAAGTCTTATGCAAAAATTTTAGTTTCTAGATGAAACTGGTAGACAGAAATCTCTAAAGATTTACAACTGCAATTGCAGAATTAAGTGGTTCTACAAGGTATTGATACAGGAAGGCAGAAAACAAATGCATGCCGCACTTTCAAAATGTTTTAGGCAGCAGGATGGTTTACAATTTTTTACATTGCAAATGTATGTATAATTTACTTATTCACAACTTTTTGTTCATCTATCACTTAAGATTCCAGTAAGATTGGAGTTTTTGGCTGTATTGCAACAAGAGGTGGAAACGTTTAAGATGTCTGAATACTTGAACAACCCGCTAATGGTAAAAACCCACTAACGCATTATTTTTCTCTAGTATCTCCATCATAAATATGGCTTGGACTTTCGCTGCCTGCGTTACCCTGGTGTAATATCAGTCAACACTCCTCCTGGTGGAGGAACAACAGGTATAACTCACCTCACAAGAAGTTGTATTCAGTGCAGTTCCATGACGATAAGCTAGATGTGGTTGACTAAAACCTTTGGGTTTACGTTATTTCAGACTACGCAGTTCAGATCTTCCACGACGCTCTCAGCACAGGTCACCATGAGTGCTACTTGCGACCTGACACCCGTCTTCCCATGATGCATATCTCTGACTGCCACCGCGCCACGGTAGAGTTTATGCAAACTCCCGAGTGCCAGCTGTCTCTGCGCACTTACAACATAGCCGCCATGAGCTTCACACCGGAGGAGGTGGCCCAAGAAATTCGCAAGCATCTCCCACACCTTAAAGTCACCTACAATCCAGACTCGGTGCGCCAAACAATTGGTATGATTTCTTTTTACTGCTATGCAAACATAATGTAACATAGAATGGCAGTTTTTGTATTTATATTGCAGACAAAAAGTAATTTGTGTAACTCATCGATGTGTTGATTCAATTTATTTTTGACAAGCCATGTTAAGTGAATCACAACACATGTCACAACAAATGCCATTTCCAGGCATTAGCATGTCCTAATACTGAGGAAGCATACAAAGAACACTCCAACAGAACCACAATGCCAAATGCTGGAAGGTGCACAAACTTAATGGCAACAACAGCTCCATTACACAAGATCTGCTTTGAGATAAGAAAAACAAAGCAAGAAGGTTAAAATATTTAGTGTGACGGTTTCTGAACCAACAGGTTTTTCAGTCCTGGATAGCACTTAATTTTATTTACACTTTCTCCCAAGCTCTGTGAAGTTAAAGAGCAAACTCCTACTGCTAACATATTCTTACTGATGAAATCATTTTGTGTAACTTTGGCAGCTGACAGCTGGCCTGTGAGATTTGACGACTCCAACGCCAGGAGGGATTGGGGCTGGGCACCAGCCTTCGGGCTCGAGGAACTGGTGAAGGACATGCTGCGCTGCGTCAGAGACAAGAGGACCAGAGAGGGATTTCCCGTCAGCTAGCAGTTCCTTTTTGGCAGCTGATAGACAAACGCTTCACCACTGGCTTTTTCAACCTGCATTTATCAACAACTTTCTTTTACTTCACTGCGACAGAGCATCAGTGAACTCTTTTAGTCAGAACCTTTTAGTTTATAGTGAAACTTGCTCAGTCTACTTCAGGGAATCATACACTGTTGAAGCTTTTGCCACATTTGTTTTTGTCTTGTCATAAGCATCACTTTACACATCAGAAAGTTGCCATAAATAACAGAAAACACACACACACACATTGTTATTTTTAAGGAACAGAGATCTCTAAATGTTACGTTTCCTCCATGCAACAACACAATATTCTATTCCAGTATATTTTTTTACAGTAGACCAGAGGCAACCTTTAGAGTTACAAAACTGTTGTTTGCCAGAATATTCTGGTATGGCCGCTCACCTAACTCTGGACTGCTCACCACATTGTTCATTCTGGCTGCCTTTAAAACACTCTTTAATGATATCAAAAATAAAGCTACTTGATGTAGAATCTGACAGGAAGTCGTTTTTTTATTTATTTGATTTTTCTCCAGAGTGGTGCTTGAATGACCATCATCAACCTTTAATCACTTTGGAGAATAGTGCATGGAAATGTGGTGTACGCTGAACAGTTACCATAGCATGGACGGATAATCAAAATGTTTTTCTGCCAAAATTGTTTTAATCTATCTATAACAATGAGAATTATGCTTTACATTCAAATGTAAATTATATAAAAAATAAAATTTTAACATTTGAATTTGTCAACTCTTCAAAATATTATATATGTTATTCTGTTATTATACTTAAGAGGAATCTAGGTTTTCTCACAGAAATGCTTCACTGTCCGTGATAAACAAAAATATCCCCACATTTTTATGCTGCCACCACCACGTTTTAGAAAGTGTGTTTATATGCATACATTAAAAAAAGGTCCCAGAAAGGTGCTGTGTGATCAGGCTCCTAATCTAAGATCCTTGTTGTCTTACTGTTAAGCGATACTCGTAGTAAATAGTGTGAATTTATGTAGATTTGCTTTGGCAACTTTCGTTCTCCAAAACCATTCGACAGAAACGGAACTACTCCTCCAGCTGCAGTACCGGTTCCTTCCTCATGGGACGCACGTTTCATCCGGCTTCCTTCTCAAGAGTTTAACCGGGCCGACGCACGTCCTTCTCCACTGCGCCTCAAACAATCATATTTCAACAAAAATGGACGCGGGATTTTTCCGCGTAAGTGCTTTAAGCAAATAGCTAATGCGTTACCGCCGTTTTGGTTGGTTGCATGTTCATATATTGTTGATATTTGTCGTGAATATGGCGTGTGTGTTTAGGTAGGAGGCCATACTGTTAAAAGCAGTGCGGTCGTGGCTTCGTCTATCAACTGATGTCAAATAATTCGGGATTTCGTTATGAGGTTTCTTTGAACTGAAGCGTTTTAGGAATGAATTAATGTTTATATAACAAGTGTTTATTCTACTACCTCACCATTAAATGTTACTTTGTCGGTTTAAAATGTGTTTTAGGCTATTTGTAGGTAATATTGCAGGAATTAGACCAGACCTTGGCTTAAGATGGCGCCTGGCCGGTGCGTCGCTAATGTTTCGAGCAGCTATTCGCGAACATGTTTGCGCCGATGTTAATTAGAGATGTTACACACGGGATTGTTGACTTCTTGCTTACTAATGTCCCCCTAGTGTTCCTATCTTGTTTTTTAAGGTGTCGGCTACTACGAAACCATAATCTTTCTGCTGGTGAATTAGCAACTGATCATCATGCGTGACCCAGATTGACTGAAAAATGTTTTGTCTGTTTTTATTTTATTATTTTAGGGCACCAGTGCGGAGCAAGACAACCGTTTCAGCAACAAGCAGAAGAAATTGCTGAAGCAGCTGAAATTTGCAGAATGTCTCGACAAGAAGGTGGGCTATGTCTGACAACGAGCTTTATTATTAACATGGATGTTTATGTTCTAAAAGACAAACTTGTTGCGTTAAAATTCCCCAAGTATTGGTTACACGATAATGATTAACCGAAGTTACTTCTGGAAACACGTGCATACTGGACTTCCTTGTCCAGTATGCATAAGGTTCTATTATATATCAGTACATCATTAAAGCCATTTAATCATAAGCTTGTAAATAAAAGCTTGTGTTGCTTTTGAGTCAGTTTGGTTGAATTAATACTCCAAATTTTGTACACAATCTTCCCATTTTGTTTGTTCCTACTTGTGCAGATAAACCATTTTTCACCTCTTTTTACTTAATTTTATGTGATTTAAAGACTCTGAGATAAAGAAAACAAACAAATATTTTATATTAAGGTGAATAAATTGCATGTTATCTTCTTTTTTGGTACAGTTTTTTTATTGCGGTACTTGTGGCCCATATAAACAAGTTGATGTTTAAAAATAAATGAGAAATTTTGACCTCTAATCAGCCCAATATAATTCTTTGAGTGACCTGCTGCTGCTAAGTCTTAAAAGTTGCATAGCCAAATTTCCTTATAGGAGACTTTTGTAGGACTGTAGCAGTAGGCAAAAATCTCTTCTTGTTACGTTTTCAGTACAAGTAAATTAAAAATATTTACACATATATTTTTTCAACCTGTTGAGTAACTTGCAGTTTCAGGTTTCACCACTTTGCCTCATAAATGCTTATTAAAAAAAAACACAGTGTGGATGGAAACTGAATAAAACAAGAATAGTCCCACCACCAGTTTGGCAGTATTTCAGACATTTAAAACAGAAATCAACGATTATTGATGTTGACTGATGTGAAATACTTATATATTAGGTTTTTCAGCCATATCTCCCAGCCCTACTTTGAAGTTAATATTTAAGCTGGGACATCCTAGTGTCCCAGCTGTACCTCAATGCAACATGTGCAGTTTTTGGAAAAAAATCCCTAATCATCAATGAGATTTGTCCAAGTTTGATTTTTATAACACATAGAGATGTGCGCATGCCATTTGGAGATCAGCTGAATTTATCCGTTATGCTTACATTCACTTGAACATTGGTTCAAATGAGTTATTTAGTGAAGCGCAGAATGAGCCATTTACCTTATTGTTGAAAAATACAGTATGCTGACATAAGATTTTCTTTTAATTACTTTTATAGTGTTTATAGATTTTATTAACATATTTGCTGTGTGTTTACATTTCCACAACTGTTGATTGTTCTTTCTGTAGGTGGACATGACAAAAGTGAACCTAGAAGTCATCAAACCATGGATCACTCAACGTGTGACTGAGATTCTGGGATTTGAGGATGATGTGGTCATAGAGTTCATATTCAACCAACTTGAAGAGAAGGTAAAGTCATTGTCTTAATTTTTTGTTGTTTTTTTATTGAAAGAACTGTTGTTAATTTGAGGGTATTGTTAAGCCAGTAAGAAGGGACATGAACAAATATTTGCAGATCCTAGTGACACTGAAATTGAATGGGTAAAGTAAAAATTGGTTTAAATCTGACTTGTGTTAAATTTCCATGTTTTGCTGTTTTGTGACAACATGCCTTTATTCAGCAGTCTTCTAATGATGATGTGATTTATGATTTAAAAGGCCTGAACCAATATGGATGTTATACCTTGCATCAGAAGTATAGCACCAACATCTAATTAGCTCTCTCCTGAGCCCAAAGTCTCTGAGCCCAACTCTCCCTTCATGATGCAGTGTGTGTTTTGAGGTGAGTTGTATATAGGGATCATCCATATCATGCCAGTGAAAGAAAAAACTGAACAGTACCATAATCATACTGTCCGTATGTATATATATAGTTTACAATTAGGCTACTGAGGCTATATTTAACAATGTTACAGATGATAAAAGATAATGCAGAAAAAGTTAAAAAAAAAAAAGATTCTGTAGCTTGTTTCTTGGCATAATTAATATTTATTTCCTTACTTATCGAATCCGAAACTGAAAAGTATTGTCTCACTGACCCCCTGATTGCAAGTTTCACCTTTAGCTTTTTAAAGTGGGGTCTGAAGTTGCACTTTTACCTACACCCTGCTCTAGCTTTGCATAGGGCTTTAAAAGTTGCTAAATAAAGTGTGAAGCAGTGTTGCTAGGGCCAATAGGAATCACTATGAGTAGCCATAAGTTGTTAAAACTATATATCAGTGTTATTAAGGGAGGAAGAAACCAAATCTTCTCACCTTAGTCATTAATTGGAGAAAAAGTGAAACTGTTTGTAATGGTGTGTAAAGGCAATGACAAACTGGTGCCTTAAAATTTTTTTCTAGCTCAATTTTTTTTTTACTAAAACCTTTACTACCTATTCAAGTCTACTTGCTTTCCTTTTTTAAGTTCTTAATTTTTTTATTAATCAAATTTTCTTTTTTCAATTAACTTTTTATTGCACATCTTTAAATCCCAGAACTCTCCTTGTTTATACACAGTCCAGTCACATTAATGTGACCATCTGTCAAAAGCCAGAATAACCACCTTTCGCAGAGCGAACTGCTACGAGACGTGCAGGAAGAGAGTCACTTAGGTCCCTGAAGGTCTTCTCTGGGATGTTGAGCCATGCCGACTCTAATGCCGTGGCCAGCTGCGCTAGATTACGCGGTTGAGGATCCATGGCGCGAACAACTCGATCGAGATGGTCCCACAGATGCTCGATTGGGTTTAAGTCAGGTGAGTTTGCTGGTCAGGGGAGGACGGTAAACTCATCCTGGTGCTCTTCGAACCACGCACGTACACTGGCAGCTGTATGGCACCTCGCATTGTCCTGCTGGAAGATGCCATCATCCTGAGGAAAAACAATGCGCATGTAGGGGTGGACATGGTCCGCAAGGACAGATGCGTACTTGTATTGATCCATCGTGCCTTCCACAATAATCAGTGAACCCAGAGAATGCCAGGAAAACATTCCCCAGACCATAATGCTCCCGCCTCCAGCTTGGACCGTTCCTGCAATGGTTGCAGGGTGGTTCCTTTCAGAGGTTTCACGCCTTATACGCCAACGTCCATCTGTCCGATAGAGCATAAAACGCGATTCATCTGAAAACGCTACCTGTCGCCACTCAGTGGACGTCCAGCTGCTGTACTGGCGTGCAAATTCTAGCCTTCGTCGTCGATGAACACCAGTCAGCATAGGTGCACGAACCAGGCGTCTGCTTCGGAGGCCCAGACGCAGCAATGTTCGCTGAATAGTGGTTTGGGAGACACTTGTGGTAGCCCCTTGGTTCATTTTAGTGGTCAGTTGCTCAACGGTAGCCCGTCTATCTGCCCGAACGCATCTCCGCAACCGTCGTTCGCCTCTGTCATCTATGGCCCGTGGTGCACCACATTTGCCACGTCGTTGATTTTGGACAGTCCCATTTTGCCATGCACGGTACACTTTTACCACGGCGGCACGCGAACAGTTCACAAACTCAGCCGTTTCGGAAATGCTTCCACCCTTGGCCCGAAAGCCAATGATCATGCCCTTTTGGACGTCGGATAAATCGCTTCGTTTCTGCATTACGCCAACGATTGAAATGTTTTCCGAAGCCCACACACACCCTTTATATACGCTCAACTGCACTGTGCTGCCACCTGCCTTCTGTGATTGGTTATTTAACTCTGAAGTGGAAAGTACGTGGTGGTCACATTAATGTGACTGGACTGTGTAGATACAAGGAGAGTGTTTTACATTTGCAAGTTGATAACTTCAACCACTGGAGGTCAGCAAAAAACAAAAACAATTTGAACTACTAGAAACAATACTTTTCAGCTACATATCATCTTACCAATGCACACATTCATTAAAAACTGTTTATTTCATAACAAACTTTAGTGTAAGACGTTTAATTTGAAATAACCGGATTTGCACTCCTGTCAGAATAAGCTATCTCCTTTTATTCCCCTCGTACGTTTTTTGTTTGAAACAAGGAAATAAAACAGACAAGGTTTTTATCGTATAACACACAAATCTCTTGTGATGTCTACCATTGGCTGGTTATCATTGCACACACATTTGTTTTTAGTAATAGAAGGCCAGTGTGAAGCAGAAACTCATCATTAAATAAAAAGTCCTAAATAGTATTTTTATTACACCATGGGATACCTTTGCAAGCATCTATGGATACTGGCCTTGGTTAGGACCTTGAGTTTTCTACTGTGTTCAAATTCTTAGGTATTTATTTCACGTGATGTTTGTTTTGACAGCAACATAGCTTTCAGCTAATGTTCTACTTTACATTTTAGCTTGCCCTAGTTTTTTTTATTCGCAGGGGTTGTGTTAAAAGCTAACTAAGATAATTACTTTTGTATTGTGAAAAGAAATTGTACTGTAATAGAGTTGAGATTATGATATGTCTCAATTTTATCTAGTTTTAATAAAAATATATATATTTTTGTGTAACTGTGTACTCATTATTGCTTGTTCGTCTCTTGCAATTTAGATAAATGATATAACATTATGCTCAAGGTGGTTGAGTCTCAAGCAGTAGGGAGGCGGAAGCCAGCCAATGGAGCTCCGTGCCCACTGATCCCACGGGACTCACTGAAGACACCGGAACTGTACTTGCTGTGTTGGGTTTTGATGCACTCTGTACTGTGCTTACTTGTTTAACCTCAGAACTATAGACTGTGGGGAGACTGGAGGAACTGGGGGTGGTTAGTGGCACAGGGATGAAAAGTAGCGGGGTAGCTCTGAGGAATACAAGTAATCTCTCAAAAGATTGCAATAGGGTTTACTGGGCTGTAACTGGGATTTAAAAAGAATTTTTTTGCATGCATTTTTATTACTAGATATGTCTCCCCTCAGCTAACTCACATTGTCAGTCCCAAGAGATTGAGTACAATACAGTATCTGAGTTAATTAGTTTTTTGTGTACAATTCTAATAGTGAACCCCTGAGATGTTAAGTTTTGCTTTCAGAGTTGTACATGTTTTTGATAAGGCTAATTATAACTCAGGATTAGCTTAGACAGGGCTAGAAGGTAGGTCACCCCATTTCTGGGGCCCTGCCTCCCTCTAGATGTTTTCTTTTCAATTATTTAAATGGCCATATTTGTTTCTTTCTCCCCTTCATGTTTGTGTTGCAGCACCCCGATAGCAAGATGATGCAGATCAACCTGACGGGGTTCCTGAATGGGAAGAACGCCCGGGAGTTCATGAGGGACCTTTGGCCCCTGCTGCTGAGCGCGCAGGAGAACATCGCTGGCATCCCCTCTGCTTTTCTAGAGCAGAAGAAAGAAGAAATCCGACAGAGACAGGTGATTATCTTCACAACAGAACAGCTCGGTGTTGTGGGGAAGCTCACATTTGAATAAATATCTTAACACGTCACAGTAAAGCTAGTTTTTTTTTTTATGTTGCGTTTATCTGATTAAAACATTCCTGTAGAAATCTGGACAGAGGAGATCCGGTTTACCTCAGTATTTTACACTGACAATATTATTAAAAATCTTGTACATCATTTTATATGTGATTCATATCTGGCAGATTGAACAGGAGAAGCTTGCTTCCTTGAAAAAGGTTGACCAGGATAAGAAGGACAAGGACACAAGAGAAAGGACTCGATCAAAGAGCCCAAGAAGGTATGCGTTTTTTCTTTTGCTTCCTTGGACTTCTTTTGCTTTGTGTATGAATTTGCAGACAGTTTTTTGTTGTTGTTGTAATGAAAGTTATCGAACATGTGGATTTGTCTCTGTATTGAATCTAACATTACTGCATGTCTGATAAGGTGGAAGACGAGGTCACCGGGGAAGCGTGAAAGGAAGCGTAGTCCGTCGCGATCCCCAGTGCGCAAACCCAGCCCAGTTGTCGGAGACTCCCCCCCTCCACCTCTGATGCAGTCCAACACTAAAATGTCTCAGCAGCAGCCTGAGGAGCCAGACACGTCAGGAACAGGCCTGCCAGAAACCGTTATCCAAGAAGCTTCGTCTACTGGGTTAATGTAAAACTCCCTGTTCTGTGTCAACTCGATTTTGCTTCTTTCTTTTTGCATACTTAAAATGTATTGATTCACTTGTCTTTTTTTAATAGTGACACAGTTGTAGAGTCAGTTAAAGCAGACTCTGTGACCGAAGTCAAAGAACCGTCACCAGAGAAATCCCTCAAAAAAGAGGAAAGGCCGAGGTCTCGTGAAAGGGAAAAGGAAACGAGGAGGGAAAGACCCCACCACCGTTCTCGCTCACGCTCTCACTCTCGTTCTCGCAGGCGACGCTCCCGGTCAAGGTGATGCTTTCTCTTTTTTTGCAAAAATATCACAGAAACAAATGTCGAAAACGTGTAATAAAATTGTGTTCTCTCTACTATATCAGATCCTACTCCCCTCGTAGAAGACAAAGTCCCAGAAGGAGAATGTCTCCCCGTCGGAGGAGTCCCCCTAGACGTGGCCCCACCGGCTCCAGGCACAGACACAGGCGGTCTCCTGTTCGCAGGTCAGTCGTCCCTTCACAGACGCATTAGATATTTAAAGCCCCCGAAGGTTAACTTAATTAGATTTAATTTAATTTGATTAGGTTTTCCTAAATTACTGGAAATATGCTAATTTTAGGAGGCGTTCCCGTTCTGCTTCATCTTCTGGTAGCAGCTCCTCAGGGTCACCTTCACCTAAGAAACCTGTGAAGAGAATATCTACTTCGCCACCCCGGAAACAGCTCCATCGTCCTGACGCTTCTGTAAGCCCCGTCAGGAAGGACAAACGCTCGCCGTCTCCCCGAGCCAGGAGAGGCCAGGGCTCCGCTTCCCCGCCAAGATCATCAGGTAAGACCTTCACCTCTTGTTCTGCTGAGTTTTTACTACAGTCAGAATATTTCACCTACACATCTTCAGGTTTCAGTTACAGTGAAGGCATGTTGAGTTTTGAATCTGTCACTTTTAGGTATAAAGCGAAAACCTGGCGGAAGGGGAGATTCTCCAACTGATTTTGTAAAGGCCAGAACCTCTGAGGGGTCTGAGTCAGGTAAGAGTTTGTAGTCTTTAAGAAAAAAATACAACGACCAGCCCTGGACTTCAAATGGGTTTTTAAGAAAGGACTGGTGTGGAAAGCCATGTAGTACATATTTTTTTACATGTCTGTATAGTAAATTGCTGATCTTCTGACAGTTCTACTAAACAAGTGTTCCTACAAGCATATTCTGTAATTTATGAATTTTTTTTTTATTTCTATTGAAACCCAGTGATTTTTATCTTAAATCAGAGTGAATGCTAAATTTAATATTGGTTCCAAAAAAATGGTGCTAAAATCATTTTGGATTGGTTCTTGGTTTCTATGACTACACCTCTAGCTTCTAACACAAATAGTGGTACTGAGATATCACTAAGACCAATTTAGCACTGGAATCGGTTTGGTGGGGAAAAAAATACTATTTGTTTAAAAATGGCAAACATGCTATGTTACCTTGATTTAATGTACACCACTACTGCTGTTTACCTCAATAATAAATCATCATAATGTACAATAATACAGTTTGAAAAAGTGAGTAGTGAAAATTCTGTATAAAGTTGCAAATCGTCATGAGTAGAGAACATAACTGACAATTGTCAAACCAAAGAAACTGTCCAGGTGTTCGAGAACTTTAGGTCCAAAAAAATAGCAAATATATAGCAGAAGGTTTAGTAAAGCTTTACTGGTAACACTTAATTTGAAGGGTGGTTAATACGACTGTCATGACACTTTTATAAACATGACACAACTTCTGTCATGAACATCAAAAAGCCTTCATGAATATTTATGACTCTTGTCATAAAGCGTCATTCTGTAAATTATGACACTTTGAATACAAAGTTGACATTATTTAAAATGTCTTTATTATGACAAGTTGACATTAACCACGAAATCATTACTGATATAAATTTCTTATAAAAGTATTACTAATTGCTCTTTAAAAATTAGGTAACTTTGTTATTAAAGGTAAAGTTTAAATAGTAATGATTTCTTGGTTAATGCCAAGTTATCATAACAAAGACATTTTGAATAATGTCAACTTTGTATTAAGAGTGTCATAATTTACAGAATGACGCTTTATGACAAGAGTCATAAATATTCATGAAGGCTTATTCGTGTTCATGACAGGTGTTGTGTCATGTTTATAAAAGTGTCATGACAGTCGTATTCACCCCCCTTCAAATAAAGTGTTACTGCTTTACTTAAGAATATTTTTGTAAAGTTTTAATTTGCCAACTTGATCCAAGTTTTGTTGAGTGTACAGGAATGTGTCGAAGTTTAATACATCTTGACCTTTTGCATATTTTGCAACCTCAATCTTTCGTTTTTTGTTTTTTTTTTTCTTCTTTTTGGTTGAAACAAAGGCAGAGCAGGGCAGTATTGTAAAGAAAAAAATAATGATTCATGATCTTCAGTTTTTGTAAAGATAGATATAAAAAGTTTAGTGTGTATTAATATTTATCCTTCTTTACTGAGGTATTCTTATTTACATCTAAATGGACTACACGAGTGTGATTTTTGATCTCTTTTTAGATTAAGAAATTTAAAATTGAGTTAATTATAAAATAATATTCCAAGCTCTGAGCATCTCATAAAGCACTATTTAATTGGAATGGAAATTATGGCCCGGCTTTAAGACAGTGAGAGAAGGGGTGGGCGGTATGGACCTTTTGTTTTTGATTGAATGCTCTCATGGAGAAAATTGTAAAAAACTATCAGTTTGAATTTATTTTGATAAAAACCAATTCCAGATTCATTTCATAAGAAATTAAAAATGTTAACTGTGGCAATAAATGATCCAAAATGCCTTTTCTAGGCCCTTGGTAATTCTGGAGAACCTGTAGAGATTCATGACCGTTGAAAACAATTTTTCTAACTTATATGTGTCATAAAATCCCTCCGTTTCTGGTTGTAGTGTGTCAAAATGGGGAAAAGATCAAGGAGTATGAATACTTTTGCAAAGCTGTGAGTTTACAAAGCTACAAAGTCAGTTTATTGAACAAAAATAGAACCAGTCATACGATACAACTCCATGAAGGAGTCCAGGACCTTCCATATTGTTATATTGCACCATATTCTGACGAAGCCAACTGTGAACGCTAAGTATTTTCTGTAACTCTTCCTTGGCACTCTGTCCATGGCCTTGCTCACACTGATCAGTCGCTCAATGCTTTACATTTCAGAGGAGGATAAAAATGAAAAAGGGGCAACAGCAGATTCGGTGCAGCAGCGACGTCAGTATCGCAGGCAGAATCAACAGTCCTCTTCAGGTTAAGAAGCGTTTTTGTTTTTCCACGTTATTTTTTTCACCCTTGTTTCTAACCGAGTCTCCTTCTGTCATCTTGCCTCAATCGTCTCATGGACTTTAGAAGCTGTGTCTTTGTCCCAAACTTGGTGTTGTTTTTGTCTTTTCAGCAAAGCGTAAAGCCATAAGAAAACAAAAAAGTTGGATTTTTGTTTTCTTTCTTTCAGATTCAGGATCTTCCTCCTCAGAAGATGAAGGACCTAAGAGGTCAGCAGCAGGGCCAGGCGCCAGAAACGGTGAAGTAAGGAGGAAACGCAGCCGTACGCCTTCACCTCGTAGGCGACATAGAGATCCCTCCCCAAGGTCGGACAACTTGATTTTTAAACAGCTGGATTATTTGATAGTGATTTCTTCCGCATATAATTTTTATATTTTTCCTGATGTGAAGTAAAATAAAAAATTGTTTGACGTTTGTACCTTTCAGGAGGAGACGTTCTCCTTCTCCTGCACGCCGACGTCGCTCTCCTTCTCCCCCTCGACGACGTAGATCTCCTTCCCCTCCCAGACGCCGGTATAATCTTGCTACTGATGAACACTAGCATTTAATATTTGAAAAACTGGTTTGCTTTATAAATGCGTTTCTTCCCAGGTCTCCTTCCCCTCCTCCCCGCCGTCGCTCTCTGTCGCCCAGACGATATTCCCCCCCTATCCAGCGCCGCTACAGCCCCTCACCTTTGCCTCCGCAGAAGAGGAAGCTGTCCAGTTCTCCCACGAAGCGTTTTTCTCCAGGCCCTAAGCGACGCTCCTCCAGATCACCTAAACGTAGAAGCTCTCCCGCTCAGCGGAGACGCTCGCCTCCTTCCTCCTCGTCTCCCCCGAGACATAGAAGGAGCCCGCTGTCTGCCAGGCCGAACAGGGACACCCGATCCCCCGTCATGTCTGCTAGACGCCTCTCCCCCTCCCCCGCTAACCGAGGTCGCCCTGTTCGGCGGTCCACTAGTCCCCAGAGACGCTTTGATTCGTCCAGCACGTCCCCCTCCGCCCAGCGAAGACAGCAGTCCCCTCCACACAGCAGTAAGCTCATCCGTAGGGTGTCTCGCACCCCAGAGCTGCGTAACAAAAGGTGACTTTAGGACATGTTTCCATCAGATGCAGATTTAATGTTGCTTTTGAATATTTAGCCTCTAAATCTTTTTTTTTTTTTTTTTTTTGATAGAATCTCTCCCAGTCCGAAGCCTATAAGAAGAGCTTCGTCCAGATCCCGATCGCTTTCCCCTCAACCGGCGGCTCAGAAACGTCCGGCCCCTGCTCTGGCCCCGGCCTCAGCTTCCCCATCACCTTCCCGCTCCGCCAGCGGGTCTCCACCTCCTCCTCCCCCGGCCAAAAAGGCTACCAGTGGTTCTGGCAGTCAGTCTCCCAGCAAGGTTTGTCCAGTGCAGTTGCCTCTCAATAAACTAGAATATCATCAAAGCTCATTTATTTTAGTTATTTAGGTAATAAAGGAAACACGAGTAGGTGCATTTTATGCCGCATCATAAATGCCACGTGTGTATTTCTAGTTATTTTGATTAACAGCTAATCAAATGTTTTTAGAAGTATGAAATCACTTTCTTAAAACTAAATTGAGAGGCTCTGAATTTGAGCTGCTTGATGACATGTTAATCCTCCACAGTTTGTTCTGGTTTGAGGAGCCATGTCATCTGCTGGTATTTGTCTGAATTCTTTGATGAAAACTACAACTGCACCACCAAAATATTTAAAGGTTTTCATGCCTCTCTCTGCTGAGTTTTGTGAGGATTCTGATTTCATTCTCCAGCAGGAACTGGAGTCCTGATTGCCTGCTTTCATGACTGTGATGTCATCTAGCTTCATTTTTCAGCTTTCTGATCTGAATTAAACACCATAGAGTTTAAAGGAAGATAAGACACCAGAGTTAGTGATGCGGATGAACTGAAGGCCAGTATTGAATACGGTTGTCACAAAATTTGATACTCCATTTTAGGTACTGAAGTAACCTTTTCTGAAGTTGCAGGATTCTTTCTAATAAAGAGCAAAGGATTGTAAACTGTTACTTAAGATGTGTAACAATATGCTTACTGTGCTGCTAATACACTGTAATTATTTTATCTACGAATTTTTTTTTCCTTTTACAATGTGGACCTCACAGACAAAATTTTTCAAATCGGTCATCTCCAGATAAACTCGCCATGTTAGTGGATTTTTAAACTTCACAATTAAACTGATTGTTTGGATGGCGACAGGGTTTAGTTGTCTGTTTAGCCAAGTTTGTGTCAATTTTGTTGAAAAATTTATTCCTGCAAAGAATTTATAATTTTAGTAGCATTTATATCAAAATATAATTTGTTTTGGCGTATAAGAGATCATCAAAGTAACATGAACCTCCTTAACAAGTCAGCAGAGCCAGAGGCTGTTTTTCCTCTGAGGTTTACTGTGCAATACAAGGATTTCCAGTTGGTCAGCAGTTCTAAATCAGACTTTTTTTTGGTCTTTCATATCTAATTTTCTGTGTAAGAATACAATTTTTAAATGCTAAAATCACATTTTAATGCTACTTTTCATTTTCTCAGATGCACCTGTCCTTAAATTTGTGACAGAAAAAAGGAGCTCATGGCTTTGACAAAGTTCAATTCTATGACGTATTCAAGGTTACATTTACATGAATCATAATGCGAACATCGATTTGTTTTTTCAGAATTCAGATGTTGACGGTGGTGGAAAGAAAAAGAAGAAGAAGAAGGAAAAGAAACACAAGAAAGATAAGAAGCACAAAAAGCACAAGAAGCATAAGAAGGAGAAAAGCAGTGCTGCTGCGACCGGCGACGTCCAAGAGAGTCGACCTGCAGAGGAAGACGGCGATTCGAGGAAGGTAAAGGATTCTTTTGAAGTATTTTGTGCCGATGAGGGTATGATATCAAAATTATTTTTGCTAAATTAAAAAAAAGATGTATTAATCTTTGTGCAGGAATCGGAGAGTGAAGTCGATGACGCCTTAGACGATCTGGAAAAGCACCTCCGAGAAAAGGCACTGCGCTCTATGAGGAAGGCCCAGATGTCTCCTTCAGAGATGTCCTGAAATATGAAGCCTTTGAGTTTTCCTTTCACTTTTGATGTCTTGTCGTCATCCTAGGTTCAGCTTTAGAATGTACAAATTGTTGATTCTTGAATCTTGTTTCTTTTTACCGGTTTGGTACATTCTGGAAAGTGAGTTTCTTTAAAAAAAAAAAAGGATCCATTAGATAGTTTATCTAAACTGTAAAACTTGTGTTGTCAATACTTTGAGATTGTTAAACAGAAAACAATTTTAATTTCATAGGATTGAGTTGGGCAGGTTAATGATATGTCGATGTACAGTAGATCATTTAAGAAGCGATTGCATGTTCAGTGATTACCTCTGATGTGCATGGACCACTGACCATATGAAGAGCATAGGGCAATAACACCATACAATAAGAAAGTGTTACTAATGTCTTTTCCCAGTGGAAGCTGCATAAACGTCATGTGCAGCTGAAGAGGCTTTAACAAAATATCCTGTTTCATATTCTAACTTAACTGAGGTGTTGGATCATTTAACCTGCTTTATTCTGACTTTGAAATTGTCTTATTTGAAAATGAAAGCAATTTGATGTGAAACATGCTTTATTTTTTTTTTCTAAACTGATTGATATGCAATTTCTGTTGATGCCCCTGACCTGTGCTAATTTCTGTGGGACTGCTATAGTGTATGATTTGTATTTAGTAACCTTTTCTCGTCATCCTGTCATCCTTTCAGAATTAAACCTTTTTTTAAGACACAGCGTAAACCTTTGTTTAAAACAGAATGTTGTCACTCATGTTTATCTACTAAAGAAGTGTGATTGTCAAAGTGTAAAGCAAAGCACAGCTCCAAAAGTTTTGAAAAGTTCTATCACTAAAGATGTTGAATGTGGCGTGGCGCCCAGCAAGGTAATTCATGGAGTGGTCATGCACTTTTCTTTTTTTAATTTGCTCACTTTTGATCAAATGTAAGTAAAACTATATACCATCTTTCAAGAGAAACAATGCAAAACGCTTCTCAAGATAGTACAACAGCTTGAGCCAACAATGCATAAAGCAAGATAAGTTTGCAACTTTTTAAAGAGACCAGAGTTGAAGGGAAGAGAGCTCCAGAGTCTGGAGGTCACTAAACAGAATTATCCGTTTTTCAGATTAGTCTGGGGGATCGTTCAGCAGCAGTCCCTGGTTTGATGCAGTAGTTTTCAGATACTCTGGTTCTTGTCCACAAATGGCTCTTTAAGTCGGTAAAAGAAGCACTTTGAACAAATTTCATCCGTTCTTCGGAAGGTTTTGGTTCTCGGGTGATTAAAAACGTGTCAGCAATGCCAATAAAATTTTTTCTACTGATTGTAATTATTGACATACCATTTTAAAAAAAATGTAACTTAACTTTTCAAAAAGTAATTTAAAAGTCAAAATCTCAGGGATTTGGGGATTTCTGGACATAGCTTTTCCCAGGGTTTAATGAACAACTATTATGTGTTAAATTAGCTTGCCATACCCATCGTTCCTCTGCAGTCAGCCACCGAGCGGCTCCGAGGGATCACCGTCTTCAGCACAAGCTTCACCTCCCACATTTCTGAATGACATCACGCTGCTAAGTATTCCCGTTGCTTCTTCCCACCCTGAGCCATCACGGTTCTCCTCACAGGACCAGCAGAGATAGCTTCGCGCTCCAACGGTAGTTTAGTCAGCTACGCTAGCTTAGTGGACATTGAAACAGTTGTACTTGGTTAGACCCCGCTGCCGTTTTTTCCCTCCTCGTTCGCTTTTGTCTGCTTCTAACTGCCGCTCCTCCTTCGGAGGGGAAGAAAATATCCACGAGGTTTTGGTGCTAAAATTACCAAAAGAAAGAGAGGAGGGGAAAAAAAAAAGAAGTGGTGAGGGGAAAGAACCGAACTGATTCGGGCGTGGTAGCAAGGAGGGGGAAAAGTCGTTTTTGCCCTGAAACTTAAAAGAAGCAGCCGAAATGTCGTTATCCGTGCCACAGAACGGAGTAAAGGCGGACAACGAACCCGTTATCGAGCTTTTTGTCAAGGTAAGACGGCAGTACAAGTCGTAGAAGTTTTTTTTTTATTGAGAAGACTCATTGCTACAGTAATTTCAGTTAGCAGTTTGATTTTTTTTAAGTCTCATTAACGTCTTTGGAAGCAAAAATCGTACTAATACATTCAAGTGTTTTTTGTAGTTTAAACGTTTTTATTTTAGCTACGCTTCGGTTGGAGGACTTTTTATTGTCGTGACATGCCAAGTGTTTTTTTTTTTGCCTCTTAAATACATATTCATTTTAAATGGTGTTAGCCAGGGTGGCTGTAGGTTTTACCCGCAAAGGTGGGGTGATGCATTGGAAACGGGGCTCCAAACAAAGGCTCACTGCGGTCAGTCCGGGTTGATCCAACAATGGGAATTATGCTCTGTACCATTTCATGTACCATTTTCATTGTGCTGCGTTTGTTCCTGAAAGGTGTCGTGTTCTAAAGCAGCTGATTGTCTTGGAAATCACTTGTGTTTAATTGAAGGTTTTGGATTGTGTGCGTCAGGTAGTGTGTGAAGTCCGCAGCTCGTTTTGTTTAAAGGTATTGCTGGTTTTGTTTCAACACAAAAATTGATGAAAATGTGTGTTTTTGTATCAACGCAGCCTGTCTAATTGAATACGCATTTTCTATATTATGCTGTTCTAGTTGTTCATGCAGCTCTGCCTCATCAGGGACCATGATGATGGTGAGGACTTGTGAATGGCTGTTTTTCTTTCTTTAGCATGTGTTCCTCTCCAGGGCGGGAAAAATAGTAAATGGGGGGGAATAGAAAGGGGAAGGGTAGTGGGAGGTGGTCCTGCATTGAGGGAGAAGTTGTTGGTTTGAGAGGCCAAATATTTGGAAGGGATGGACATACCAAAAGGTTTGCAGCTTTAGGAAATCTCCTGTTAAAGTGGTTCTTTTTATTTAGTTTTTGCAGCATTGGATCTCTGGCACCAACCACATGCAGGGTGAATGTAAAGCATCAAATAAACAAATAGCTTTACGTGAGAAAAGTTTTCTGCTTCAAACAGAGACTAATCAAAACAGAAATGTATTCACCCATCCATTGTCTTGCACTCATCCACCTCCATCACACACTCCAGTTCATTCTGGGGGATTGCTGGCATTCCCAGCTCAGAAAGAATAAGTGCTCCTTCAGCATCTGTAAAACAATCTTCCAAACGTGCAGTGGGAAATATTTAAACTAAAACTTATTACAATGAACTAAGAATATGATCACAGCATGCCATCAAATCCAAATTGACCAGGTGATGCTCATTTCATCTCTTTTTCATTTCATACTTGACTCTCAGCTGCTTACTGTGAATGTTTTACATCCATCAATTCATATTGCGTTGACAACATGAATTGATGGATAGATTATTTTTTTTTGTCTTGAATGATAAAGCAGTTCAGGTTGGGAAAAGGTTCAAGCCTGTTTTAAATACCTGCCAGTATGTCGATATTTTTAAGCGTTAGTGTTTACTGAGGTGGCAGACTTCCATGGCAACATTGAGGAAAAAACTGTCTAAAGACAAGTCTGTGTTATTGGAACTAAGCCACAAGCTTAACTCCTCTCTTTATTTCTGGTTTCACATCTTGCAGTAGAGGCTGCATCATCCGCTGGTCTCAAAGGTTTCGAACTGTGGCCAACTTTTCTCCCTCCTTGCAGTCCAAACATTTTTTGTGCAATGTGATTCTTTTTTTTGTTTATTTTGTTTTCAGAGTTGCAGTGGCTCACATGCATTATTAATGTCGTTGTTCTCAGTTTGCTGCATTAAACCCAGTAATGGGAGACAATAGCAGAGACACACAGGTTGTCGTAGGCGCATCACTGCGAGGTGGGGTTACTTACTGAAGTAAGTTCTCCATGCAGTGCGATGTCAGATCTGTCAGATTACTGTGACATTTCCAAACTGATTAATAATCTTTCCAGAAAAAAGACTCAACTCTTTTACCTTTTAGAAGAAGCTGACGGCCCCAGATTTGAGATAGTTTGATGATCTTGCATTTCTTGCTACCTGCCCTTGTTTATAGTAACAATGTTCACATTGCCATGGCAGCATTTCACACTGTTCTCATAATTGCTTGTTTTTATAGCTTCGAATTGCACATGGCTATGATATAATGGCTTTGTAAGTGGGACGGTCCGATGTTGACCTCATCAAAAGATTAGATAACATTTTGTTTTCAGTAGTATCCTGCTGCTGGACGTTGACTTCCTGTCGTCCGCTCGTCTGTTTTACTTGGCACCTCCACTCATCGAAACGTGAAGTAGATAACACTTCATCAAGTGTCACTTTATGCGGTGACAGTCTCCATGTGTTAAATATAGCATGTGTCTAATGTGGTCCTGTTACAACTATAAACTTCAAATTGTTTGGCTTTTTTTTTTTTTTTTTTTACTGTTCCTCTTTGCCCAGCCTTTCAGTTTATGTGGATGGATACGACTTGGATATGGATTCAGAGAAACTACACACAGGTGGACGATATTTACTGATTATATGACTTGTGAAGTTTTTTTTTAATCAGTATTGATTCAAGAGGCTAAATGAATGACACACTTCCCAGTTTTTATAAAATGGTGGCTAATTTTTGTTTTCCCCATTTATTTGCTATTTTGTCTGTCATGTGCAACCCTAATGATATTGATAAAAGTTTGTAAGGGGACAAAATGTGTATTTACAAAAGAAAAGCTCAGAGGGTACCGTAGGCATATTTTTATCAGTTACTGTCGCCAGTTTAGAAATTCTCTCCGCCTCCATCCGACCTGACTGAATGGAAATTAGCAGGAATACTGATGAGTCTGGGAAACAGGCAGTCCTTATCTCCGTCTGCACGCCGAGACCGTGCCAGGGTCACACATTAGGGTTGCAAAGCCTTCTGCTGCTGCCTCCAGACTTCCAGCCTGCTGCCAGTAAATGTGCTCTAAGAAGTGCTTTTAGGTCTGGATGGCAGAAGAGCCCATCTGTGTTTGTGCGTGTCCTCCGGGACGGTCCCATGGGAACCGTTGAAGCTGACAACAGCTTAGCGTTTCTGTTGCCATCGACGGAGACGGGGCTCCCAGTCGGGTTTTATTTTATCGTCTCTATTCATGAACCTCATGGTAAACATTAATGCTCGCACAATCCCTGTCCCGTGAGATTTACTGTGAGACCCGAGGAATAGTTGCTCCAGTGGCGTGCTATCTGTTGCAACATGTGACGGTCAGACGTGCCTTGTGATTTGCCGGTTTTATGGAAACACAAAGATCTTCTTCAGTGAGACATCCAAGGCCGAATGGTGTCTTATTTCTCTGTTTTAAGCTGTTCTTCATCTCATCTCCTTCTGAGCAACCATTTCTACTTATTGGTAAATAAAGTGGTTGATTCATCTGTCAGCATTATAAGTTAGAGGACAAAGGCTAACATCTTGTCTCACAGGTTAGCCGCAGAGTTTTGCTGTGTGTTGTTAACGCTTTGTGAATTTGCCTCTGCAGCACGGCCCTGAGCTGCTGCTTCTGTCTGGTTGGCTGAGTCTCTGGCTGCTGGCCTAATCGATCTGCTGGTGTGTTATTACACCAATTTGAACAGGTGCTGCAGAAGCAAGTCCCTTTAATTTCTATCAGGCCAAAACTAATTTGTATCCATGTCCTTAGCAAAGGACCACATCAAACAAGGTTTAGTAATTCTGCCTGTGAAATAAGATCTGCGTGTTGCTTGGAGAACATGAGAGATTGTCTTAATGTAGACAATAGATGTACAATATCTATACAGTTTAGCTTCATTGTAGTAACAGTATTTGGGTCTACCATTCTCTGTTTACCATTTGATGTATGATGCAGCCAGTTTGATGCAGGAGTTTTGTCAAGATTTTTCATAAACTTTTCAAACAAATAAAAATTAAGTCAAACCGTAATCAATTTTGAAGCTTTAAGTTTAAAACTTATTTCCATCCTTTTACATTTCATCGGCTGTTCTGAGGCCGAGTGGCTCGGACAGAGCCACTCGGCCGGGCTTAAGGAAATAAATGTGGCCTCTCCTTTTCTGATCTGGATTTGCTGGCAGTTTTTTGTTGGTTTTTAGCTGGACCCTGTTTTCACTTTCTAATCCCAAAGATGCTCCAATTCATTGTTTTGCTGTAGAAAGCGACAGAGTTAGACTGGGACATGGCTGACCGCTTAGTTTGGTCTCAGAAGAAAAAAAACAACTTCCATTTCATTTGTTTCATGCAAAGCTGGTCTGTGCTTATTTGTGTATGATTGGACAAAATTGCGTCATCCTCATTACACGGCCTAAAAATTGGTACATGGCAGGCAATAAAGAATATTTCAATTATGTGGTAATGTGGTGATGTTGGCGGGTTTTTCTGCCTCCTATATTGCATCTCGTGCCATGAGATCCCATTACACCTGTGGTAGTAAAACACAAAGGAAAACTCAGTACAAATGTTATACAGTTAAAGAGACTGTTGATTATAACCCACACATGTGGAAGAGAAACAAAAATTACTTTTGATGAAAATTAAAATGATCAAAATGATTTTTGTAAGTTCAACATCTGGAGATAAAACATTTTGGATCAGAGCATTCTTGTGAAATAATAAGCTTAATGTAAGAGTAACTTGTGTTGTTTTTCTTGTTACGCATTCACAATTCATCTGCTGAAAAGAAATGGTGTTTAAGGAATTTATATATCTATGTGTGTCTTTTTGTTGTGTTTTTTTTTAGCAAAGAATGTTGATCATATAGACAGGTAACTGAAGACTGATGTACTCTTATGTTTCATGTGGTGTTTGCTGACTCCTTGGAATATGCAACTTGAACACAAATTCAGTGAACTACGAATAATAGTACATTGATTGGTTGTTTATTGCCATTTTTATGAAGCTTTTCAATTTTCACTTCTGCAAGATAATTTTTAAAAATGAAAGTTATCTTTATTAAAGACAACATTCATACTTTGACACCTTTTGTTAGGCTTGAAATGAAGTATTTTCATATTGTATGGAAATTAGAAATACAACACTGGTTGAAAGAAAAGGGCAGTAAGATGCATAAAATAGTCTATGTACTATTCAAACTCAGCCTGGAGCATGAGCTGTTGCTTTGCATATTTGATTATTTATAGTTTTATAGGGAAAAGCAAGATGTAGCAGACGACCTGGGAGGCAAATCTTTGGCACATCAGTTTGGCCTCTGTCTGTTCAGCAGGGCTGATAAAACCAGGGTTTCTGTGACATCTATCGGCACGCCAGCACTGGAATTAGGGACTGGTTTCCAGCTGTAAAGGTGAAACATTTACCTCCTGCTTTACCTTTATCTTGACTTGGTTTCTGCTCGAGGCTTTTTTTAGTCTTCAGGGTCAAAGTTTCCACACAAATCCACTGGTTTTCATGGACTAATCCAGCACAGTAGTCAGACAACTGACTGGAAGGAGCTGAGTTTTCCACAGAGTGACGGCAGCCTGAGTCAGAGCCAGATTAAAGATGTGTTGGTTTTCCCATATTCCAGCTGAAAATGACTCCTCTGTGCACTCATCTTTCTGACTGTGGTCAGGACTCATTACCCACCCAGTCCAGTCTGAGTCATTCACTCATAAGGCCAAACCTCACTTTTTTACCCTTAAGGAATTTTTTTATTTATTTATTTTATATATATATATATATATATATATATATATATATATATATATATTTTTTTTTAGCTTTTTTTGTCTTTAATATCTTGAAAAAGTAGGCACAACCCTTAAACGTTTTCAGATTTTCTTACACTGTAATCAGAAACTTCTATGTATTTCAGTTTTCTGATAAGTCAGTGAAAATTAGAATGTTATTCTAATGTGGAAAAGTTTTTAGGTAACAAATCTGAAGTGTATTTAGCTTTCTGCCATTAAAATAATTCAAAATATCTACAGCACAGGTGGGAGAATCTGTTAACACACGGGAGCAGCATAGTGATCCTAACATGCACTACGTTATGTTGGTATATCATATAAAATCCCAGCTTCACAAAGTATGAAAACATTCAAAGAAGTGTGCATAACTTTGCAAGGCGCCGAATGATTAAGAAAATATGGCCCATGAGTAATTATTACACTTAGGTTTTTTTTTTCTATCTATAAAGTGAACAAAATTCCAGTACAAGCTCTGTAATTATGTCAGAGTTGTTCATTTCATATGTAGTCAGGGTTTATTTTAGTCACCCACCAACTCTGGAGACTTTTCCAGAAAGTCTCGAGAGGCGTTGCCCTTCAGGTTTCCATGGCTGCATTCCTACTGTGTGTGTGAAAGCACCAGGAGGGAAGCTGTGGCCTTCGTTACATCGCCAGATCCTTATTCGGTCAAGTGCAGCTTGAACCTTCAGAGCAGTCCGACCAATTTAGAAAAAGAAGTGTGTCAGGGAGGGGAGCTGCACGGGCGCCACGTTACTAAAATTAGCTTTCTATACCAGAGGCTGAGAGGACTGTGCCCAGAATGAACAGGATTCATTATTGTAGAGAATTGTCGCGTCACCGTTCAAGAAAGGGAGATGTCGAGCTTGTGTCTTATGCTTGTAAAATGTTATGGGCTTGGACTTGGTGCCTGGGAGTGCATATCCAGCCACATCCTGAATACTTTGGTTTGGCCTCACTGTCCGGGTCATCGTCTCCTAGATACATCACACTCACACCCTCCACTGCAATGGTGTGTGTTTGTTTATAGTCTGTTGATTTTTCTCTCTGCTGTTTGCAAAAGTCAGCTGATGCTTACTTCCTGTTTCAGATATTTTAATTTTCTTCCAAATGAGTTAAATATGTGTGCAGCTGCAGTACATTTCTAATACTGGGGAAAACAAATGAGTACAGTTGTCACTAGTAAATGTTTCTACATGCTTTAAGGAATCAATTGAATTAATTGGAAATAGGACTGAAATGATTAATTGTGATGAATTGATTATTGAAATAATCAGCAACAAATTTAGTAATCAATTAATCATTAACTGGAGCATGCAGCCTGAAAATGCCAATTTGCTTAAAAAAACCACACAGCAACAGCTAAGGCTAAACTGTTCAAAAAGTGTATTTAAGAAAAAAAAACATTTAACTATCTTATATTCTGTGAACTCCTCTAGTGGCATAGTTTTAACCTTACCCAGTTCAAATTCTGTAAAAAAAAATCTTCTATTAAGCACCTTTTGCTATCCAATTATTTATCAGTCTCATCAACAGATGAGATCTACACTGAATTTATATCAAGTCCAACAGGAAGGGCTGAGTTTTTCACATATTGATGCTAGTATTTTTTTAATTGCAGAAGTGTACACTAAATGGATGCTGTTAATGCATTTAAGGCAATCAAATGCTCATGTAAAGTAGCAATGTATGTATTTATTTACATGTTTAGTGTATTTCTTTTTTTTTAAGGTTTTATTGGCTCTAGTGGCCTTTATTTGATAGTTGGTTAACAGGAAAGTTGGTATTGAGAGAGGGGGGAAGACATGCAGCAAGGGTCGCCAGGCCGGGAATCAAACCTGGGACAGCCGCGTCGAGGACTGAGGCCTCCATATGTGGGTTGTGCTTAACCCCTGCGTCACAACAGCACACCCATGTTTAGTGTATTTCTAATATTGCATAACAAGTAAAAAAAAATCTGCATAATATGCTATGGGTTTTTTTTGTTTTCCCTAATAATCATCAGAATAACGTTCCTATTTGGAAAAGCTACACCTTTGCCAACTCGTGTTTTGCCTTTTATGGGTACATAGCTTGTTCTTGTGCATGAGTTTTATTTGTGTTTTTTTTTTTTTTCTTCCTCTTGCTAAAATATGACCTAAAACTTGACAAACAAGCCGTGCTTTGTGCTGGTGTGTTACAGAAGTTTCTCCAGAAACCTTCTCCTAAATGTCAAACTCTGGAAAGTGTTAGTAGGACGAAGGCGGACACTGTTTCCTCGGCCGTCCCAAACCTCTTCTGGGTTATGAATTTTCACCTTTTAATGGCAACGCTGAGGACAATATCATTCTGCTGTCCTGTACAGTAAAACTCTTCTCTCCCAGCATCACCTCCTAAACTAAGGAAGGCATCCTGGTTGGGGGGGTGTAACAGGACATTTCTGGAATAGTTTCTCCCTTCTTTCCAAATGCCCAACCCCCCCAACTCCACAAAGGGGCCCAGGATGAGGGGAGAAGGGATTAAAAGGGAAGAGAAGGAGGAAGAAGAGGGCTGTATGCCAAAGAGCACATTGCTTGTAGAGCTTGCTATCTAACCTCTTCCTTTCATTCCCACTTAAGGCATCCATTACCTCTCACACTCCTTCATGTTTATCAAAACATTTGATCCTTAATTTCCTCCTAGCTTCTTGTAACGTCTCTGGCTCTCGTCATGCTGCCGATCCTGGCAGAGAGCTGCTATCTGCCACTGCTCTGGGAACTAGGAAGAAAACGGTGCCCTCTTTCTCGATCACAGTGGCTCATATGAACTCTATTTTAAAGCTGCTCTCTATCTTGAATTACAGTAAACCTTCTTTTGATTTACAAATGCCATTTTGTCATGTGCTTTGCATTTTATCACTGCTGACAGAGAGCGTGCTTCAGACACTTCACCTGCGTTTTTCTTCCTCTGCATGGTGGAAGCTCTTCTTTCCATGTCATATGTTCCAGCCATTGCTATGGGAACGGTTGCTGTGTCGCGTTTCCACCCTTGATCTAGACCTGAGTGCTCCGCTGTAGGCGCTGCTCTGGGAGATAATCATCCCGCTGATGTCCTTCTGATCCTGACGCAGGTCCAACTGCCCCGAGGCCGGAGCTTTATTCCGGAGCTGATCATGCAAACGCTTGAGGGGAATTTCATTTACCAAATAATGGCTGTGGGATTTAATCCCAGCGTTTCAGATATTGAGTTCAAAAAAAGGGAAAGGGAGAGGACAGCCGCTGTACAATGGGAGCCAGCAGACAGATCAAACAGAGCCATCCCACAGGGCGTCACACAGAGGACAACAGCAGCAAGTCTGTCCACATAAGCAAGAAAATGCTGGGTTTGGTTGGAACAAAGTCCTCTATTGTCCACAGATCAGACCTGCATCTCTGATAGGAAAGTGTTTATCTAAGATGTCAACTGATTTTAATCAGTCACATTGCTCGCTCCAAATCTGTCCTATAGTAACTATGAGTCTTATCTCTCGGCCCACTTTGCATGATCTGTGCAGTTTCTTGAAAACGTGAAACCGCTTTAAGGAGAACTGCAGAGAGAGAGAGAGAGGAATGCAGAGTTCTCCTGCTCTACCGTAATGAATATATTCCAGGGCATCAGCATTCAAATGACCTCAGCTTGTGCTCTGCAGAACTGATGGACTGCTTTACATGCACAAACACATCCAGTGACCTGCAAAATAAATATGGAACTTTCACCTTTGTGTTGTTAAATTTGAAAATGGGACGTTATTCATTTTATTCAGTTTAAATATGACATTTTCTAAATTGGTTAAAAGGAAAGCGTGAAGGCACGTTGTACTTGGTTCTGCAGGATTTTCCTTTATCAGTTCAGCCTGATTTGGAGGTGTTCAGGAAGATCAGGTTGCTTTTATAGCGCTCCCAGCTTGCCAGCATTGTTGAGAGTAGCACTTTGTTCTTCTCCACATTGCTCTATGGATTTCCTGTGTCTTGTTTAAATCAGAGAAATTTTCTTGTCGAACAAGAACAGTGATCATTAACGCAGGTGTTGGTACATTAAACGGTGTGAGTCCTTCTGTAAAAGAAAATCTGCTTTTATGTTGTGAATACAGAAAACCTTCCAAGTGCTTATTAAGACCCATCTTCCTTGACTTCCAAGAGAAATGCACAATTTACATTCATCTGAATAGAGTTTGAACCGCCAAGCAAGAACTGGATCCTTTTTTCTCCTCTGGTCATGTAAGACTGTTCTGATGAGGCCTCTGGTCCAGGTGTGACTTAACATGTGACCGGTCAACCCCATGTCCAACATCAAACTCTGTGCTCTCTTGAAGAACTCACTGCTACTAAGTGCAACTTTTCCCACCACTTTTCTTCCTTCCACTTAACTTCCCATTGACATGCTTGAATGCAGCACTCTGAAAAGAGCAATGGTGGCCTGTTGCTTAATCTCCTTGTAGAGGGAGTCATCAGTCTTCCTCGTGAATATTTAGGCTGACATTTTTACATTAAAAACCTTTTTTAGATTACTTTTTTTTTATTGTTCTGGAGTTATATAATTTTATTTTAAACTTCAGTAATTTCAGGCTGTTAAATTTGATATTGGTATTTATCTAAATGTGCATATTAGAAGATTTTATTAGGATACCTCTGGTAAAGCTCGGACGGTTTGTCTATTTGTGATTATTGTTCAGTGTGAAGGAGAAAAACAAATCACTGCTTTTAACTTTTCTCTTTTGTAGGGCGGATCACTCACAGACATTTATTTCAAAGAAATCAAACTCTTTGTGACTGGCTAGCTTTGATTTTCTCAAGCCCCCGGTTTGTTTTGATCTCGTCATTCAGCAGTATTCATCAGACTGGAAGAGTATGTCGATTAATCACCCTGCTCAGTTTGTTTGTGCAGGCTTACTTAAGAAAAGTCTTATTCTTCAGTTTCACGTTGCTCTGAAGTGTTTTTGCAGATTGATGAAGAGGAAAATGTGCTGAAGGTCTTTAGGACTTAAGAGTCGGTGTCCAGCGTTTCACTCCTACTTACCTTTTTTGAGGCGGAGAGCCTGAAAGAGTCATTGTCTGAAACAGACCCTCACTTGGGGAGTGAAGTGAAAAGCTGTGAACTTTGTAAAGGTTGTGTAACAGAGATATGATCGCTACTTGTTGAATTATTGCAGCCCTAAAATGCAAGCCGACTGCATTCAGAAATATTTAGATCTTAACTGTTAGGGTTTCCATGTTTCTAGTGATTAAGTCTGTTTTGTTTCTTTTACCCATTTTGTCCTCTTGTTTCTAAAGAAAGGTACGTGAAATTGTTTGGTTATTCTTCTGCTTCTCTAACTCTCTGTTTGTTGAAGGCGGGAAGCGACGGCGAGAGCATCGGAAACTGCCCCTTCTCTCAGAGGCTGTTCATGATACTCTGGCTTAAAGGAGTCGTCTTTAACGTCACCACAGTGGACCTGAAAAGGTGAGGCCTGCTTGTTTTTAAACCTTGCTTAATTTCAGACAAAATGCGTTCTTCCATCTTTTTGATTTCTTCCTGGGTGGAGCTGTGCTGTAGCCCTTTGATCCAGCTCCACCCTTTAACACGCTCGCTGCTTCCCCCTCTCCTTGTTTGGTTTTCCCGTGCCCCCTTCCCAAGCTGTAGAAAACGAGAGAAAAATAAACATACAGGCTCCAGAGAAGCTATTTAAAGCTCCTTGACTCGACTCCCTTCCTGTTTGGTGTGGAACATGTTTTCCAACCACTTGGATAAGAAAACTGTGATCTTCAGAATTTTTCTTTAGTTTTGCCTCTCAGTTTCAGGTACATGTACTTTTTCCAGGGGCCTGATGATCTTCACCTCCGTCCAGGGTTCTGATGGATGATTTATGTCTTCTACGTATTTTTTGTTTTGCCACTTTGTTTTGAAATAGAGTTTGCTTATATGGCAATAGAAATATGGTTGGGCCCATAACCCCCCACCACCCCCCCACAAAAAACAACAACAATGTAACTTTGAGTCCCATTCCTCTTGCTTCCTAAACAAATCTATCCATTCTTTCCATCCATCCCTGTATCTGTCTGTTCAGATTGTCAATTCATTCATTCATCCATCATTTATTTCATCGTTCATATAATTTAACTCAAAAGCTCAACCAAAACCTCTGGAATCTGAGTCTCAGAAAGTGTGCTGGAAGTTAAAGCCATGCCTATTTGGCTAGTTGTCAGGCTTTACTCGCATGCCTGCATATTCATAATTAGCTCAGAGGTTTAGATATATTTGCATATATTTACCTTTGTGGCTCCTGCAGGGATGCTATAAAATCCAGTCGTGTAAAGCATTGGATGTTGCTCACCATTTCTTTTTGTACATTCTTCTCCCCTTCCATCCAGTTTTATTTCTTTCTTGTTGCTATATTTTTGTTTTTAGAATGAATAACTCGTAGATGTGCCTTTTTCTGTCAATTGGAGCTAACATGAAATGCATGTTTTTATTTATGATGGTTTTACTGTAGAATTTAACCAGAAGTGGAGGCTGTGTTGAGCTTGTTTCCCTGGAAAAACATGTTTTACATTTATTAATAACAATTCTTTGGAATTTCTTAATCTTCTGATTAGTTGACATGTTTTTGCTCTCCTGGACTGTGAGGGCACCTCTTTACCCGCTCCTCAGTGATATCACTCGGGGATTGTACCACACCCCATTAACATGCCAAAGAGTTGAGGTCATTTCCCCTTTTTTCTTTGCCCTTAAATGGCTTTTCTCAAACTGCGGCCGCACAGTGAAAACATTGAGGATCCGTGGACGTTTGTTTTTTGTAGCCCACAGCAACGTTGCTGCTGTGTTTCATGTTGCTTTTCTAGCGAGAGGATCTAACAGGCTGTTTGACCACTCACTTGTGTTCACACTCCTCATTCAGCACATGCTCATTTCTGTTTGTGTCTTGGCCTCATCTGCCTGCCATCTGGTACAGAATGTACTGGCTGCCAAGGCCGCAGAACGGAGGACACACAAGCGCACAACACTCAGTTAGAGACAGCAGCTGGAGCTGCAGTGGGAGAAACGCCTGGATAACTTGGTTTAAAAAAAGAAAAAAAACTCCAGTTTTGACTGAATCGAATGGTCTTGTTTTACAGGAAGCCCGCAGACCTCCAGAACCTGGCTCCTGGCACGCACCCGCCTTTCATCACGTTTAATGGCGAGGTCAAAAACTGATGTCAACAAGATCGAGGAGTTCCTGGAGGATGTTCTCAGCCCACCCAAGTGAGTCCTTTTTAACCCATACACTATAATAGCACACCACACCTATGCACCAAATGTAAGTCATTATAGTCCAAACACTGAGCATAAAATGGGAGTGGAGACTTCAACTTGCGTCATTTAGAGAATTATGCTACAACGTGTCTAGAAAAAGGGATTTGCACCAGTGGTGTCCAAATGTTTTAGCATCAACAATAAATTAGGCTTGTAGTATTTTATTAAAATAAAATAGTTGGATTTATTTGTAGGAAATGTGAATCACTGCATGTCCAAAAGGTTTGTTTTGAATGTTTGCCTTTTATTTAAAAAAGACACAACAAGTTTGCAAATTATTTTGGGTTCGATTTGTAAAACGGAAGAAAAAGTCTCTTTTTCAGCAACAAGAACAAGGTTTGGGTCACTATTTATTTGAGAGTGCTCACTGCATTAAGTTGAATGAATGAATTGAAAGCAGATTTTGTTGCACCAGTCTGTTTTTGAATAAAAGCCCCTGGATCGATTTCATGTGATACACAAACACAAAATAGTCCATAATTGGGAAATAAAAATAAAACTATACATGCTGTAAAACATAATTTACTAGTAAAATCACAACTTTCCTGAGTCCGTATATTTCTCAGCTTTTTTTATAGACAGAAGTGTTTGACCATTCTTATTTCAAAAAATGAACCTCAGTCAGTTGTATCTAGTGTGTGTGGGCGGGTGTGTGTGTGTGGGTGGGTGTGTTTGATCAGTATTTCTCAAGTCTGGTCACTGATTCTCTATTGGATTTAAGTTTAGATTTCAAGGAAATCATTTCAACACATAGATCTGCTTTAATCTACATTGTATCTTTTGATCTGGTTGCATGTTGAGGTTTGTCTTGTCTTGTGATAATCCTACATTTGTCTGAAGTCTTTCTCAGCTTTGTATTTGGCTGCATCCATCTGGCCTGTTGCCATTGAAGAAAAGCATAAACCACCTTAATCTGACCAGAATGGTGTGCAGTTAGTTTTATGCTCTACGTGGGTACATTACTTTTAGACTGTAGATTACATTGCCTTACTCATAATTGTAGGTATTTTTGGGCAACTGAAGATTATTTCTTTGCTATGTCAGTTGTGATTGGCATAACTACAAAAATATTCTCCTTTGGTAAAGCACAGACTTTGTTTTATCTGCTGTTTTTTTTTATTTTTTAGATACATCAAGCTTGGTGCCAAACACCCCGAGTCTAACACAGCCGGCATGGACATCTTCGCCAAGTTTTCTGCCTACATCAAGAACTCCAAGCCAGACGCAAACGAGGGTAAATGACCTGCGTTTGTCTTTCACACTCGTGTGTAAGATTAACTGCATCATGGATACCTTTCAGCTGTGAAGGGAGTGCTGTCTGGTCGCTAGGCAACCTTTGTAGCCCTGCCCTGATTGGCGGATTCTGCCCTGATTCAGGAACACAGCTCTTTTGTCCTACTGCCTCCTCTTGTGTCGCTCCTCATCTCACCTGGAGCTTTCCAGAAAAAGCCTCTCAGCAGCCAGTGCTCACAGTCTGCTCCTCCCTGTTATTCTACCTTAACCCTACAAAGTAAAGCGTTTCTCAGTGAGCCTACAGATTAGAATATCAAATCTTTCAGGAGTTACTTAATCTAGGTTAGGTTTTTTGTTAACGGCTCTTTATGGAGAAGTCCATATCTTGCTTCAGGTGCCTGTGCTCCGCCTTGGGGAAATATTGATCCATAGTGAGTTTAGACGAGGGCCTCGGCTGTGTCAACAGTGAGAGGCTGAATCTCACAGTTCACTGATAAGCGCTCTAAAACATAGCAGCTGTTGAACCCCCGAAGCTTTCATTCCCTCAAATTCATTACATTTTTTCTAACAATAAAATCTCTTAAACAATCACAGATGATAAAATGTGTTGTGTGTAGAATTTGCCTTCCATCCTAATGGAATGCAGAATATTGTTTAAAAAAAATTTATAATCAAAAATACATACGATAAAAACAATTTGTTTTTAGTTAATGTACATATTGTATGTTACTTGATAAATGCTGCCCCCGTGTGGTTGAAAAGTATACAACCTAAGCAACCGCAATGAAATGATCTCCGTTTGCTGTTGCTGTGTTCAGCTCTGGAGCGTGGTCTGCTGAAGACGTTGCAGAAGCTGGACGACTACCTTCGCTCCCCGCTGCCCGACGAGATCGACCACAATAGCATCGAGGACATCAAGTTCTCCAGCCGCAAGTTCCTGGACGGGGATGAAATGACCCTGGCGGACTGCAACCTGCTGCCCAAACTGCACATAGTGAAGGTAAACGTTGATGGTGTAAGCAAGTTTGAGTCAAATTACCATATTTTCTGCACTATAAGCCGCGCCTAAAAACCTTAAATTTCCTCAAAAGCCGACAGTGCGCCTTATAATCCGGTGCTTCTTATATATTAATATTGAGCCACAACAGGTCTAGCAACTACGGTTAGCAGCCACCGACTTCATTTTCACCGCAGAAGAAGAATTATGCTGTGCATGCTGGGATAGTTGTCAGAACGTTGGTTTGTTAATAAAGTTTGACTGACCTATCTACCTACTGACCTGATAATCAGGTCGTCTGCAGGTCACTTAGCACCACGTTCTCCACAAACATGCTGTGCGCGAATGGAGAAGGGTGACCATCGTCTGGCCCAGACGCACCCATTCCAGTCGCGGAAGGCTCTCCTCGCCGACCGGAATCGGACTGTTTTGTTGACATTCTTTATGTCAACAAAGTAGCTTTAGACATTTATCCGGGGAGCTTCGGCTAGAGTTACCAAGGGACCAGCACCTATACATTTAAAGCCGTGGGGGTCGGTGGAAGAGAGACAGAGGCTGCGGCAGCAGCGTGTCGGTTGGTCTGTGTTATCCAGAAAGCAGTTGGGCACAATATCGCAACGCCAACATCGTGAGTGAAACAATGACTGAGGCAGACTACTATATAAAATACTCTGGACCACTTTCTTATTATTACACATCCACATTTGTGGAGTACGGGACAAATCGTGTCCCGTATAGGTTCAATACGGGACGGGTGGCAACCCTAACTGTAGCGTCTATTCTATGTGCCTTATAATGAAAAAAGTATATATATGAAAAAGTTTTAAAATAGGCCATTCATTAAAGGTGCACCTTATAATCCGGTGCACCTTTATAGTGGGGAAAATAGGGTAAATGAACTTTACTGAACCTGATTAAACCTCTCAGGAGTAAGATGGAATTTTTTATAACGTTTAAGTTTAAACAGACTGTGATGAAGGGTTTTCATGAAGACTGAAAATGCCCCTATACAGTTGCATCTAGGCCTGTCGCGATGAACGATAAATCAATTAATCGCACAAAAAATTAAACCTATCGACCTAATTTTAATTATCGGCTTTATCGTCTCTTCCTGCCTTTTTTACTTTCTATTGATGACACTGAATGAAAAAAGGCTCAAAAAAGCTCTCCACTGACCCTCCCTTCCTCAGTGTAATGTCCAGCGCACACTACATGAGATGTCGCCCAATTGTCGGCCCATTTTCAAACCCTGAGACACATTAGCCGACAGAAATCCCAGATATAACGGTTCGATCATGTTCGCCTTGCCGTGTGGTGTCCAGCCACATGGGCACAAAATAATGGCTACAAGTCCAGTTAACTAATTTTAATATCAGGCATTAATTAATGCTTTACTAGAATCTACCTGTGATCCATGTGGCTAGAGTCAGCGTAAAGTCCTGACTGAATGAAAATCATTATAACCTATTTATGTCACGTTAACGAAGAACAGCTGAAAACCTACCGGGTTCAAAAACTGGGGTAGCAATTTGGCTCAAACTCCTCCCCTTGACATTTCTATATTCTTTGCACAAATGTTGAATAAACATTAATGTTGTTTCCACATATCATCTCCAATGTCTGCTGGACTTCATGCTGTGTCAGCTGTTTGGGATTTCCCTCTGTAATTTCCCCTCAGATAGCACAGAGGAGAATCTGCTTTCTGGTTGGCTACCTGTCACATTCAGGCTGCCTTAAGCTCCCAGTCGAGGAAAACCCCTGATTTAGATCACAGGATGATCAGTATGAAATCACCAGCAACAATCTCCAAGGTTTTAAGATTGTCATAAGGGGAAAATGGGGGCAAAAAATAATTTAGTGTGAACTATTGCATTAGGTAGTCAGATGTGCACACATAGTACACAGACTTCATAATCTACACTCCTTTGGTTGAATGCAGTATTTATTTCTACTTTGGCTTTATGTTGTTTAGTTTTTATTCAAGTATGTTTTTTGTTAATGGAGACTGAAAATTAATTTTATTTTTTTGTTTTTGGTTGTTTATCAGTTCCAGTGTCATGTGTTCTTTTGAAAATAAAGTGCATCTATCTATGGCAGGAAATTGCAGGCATTATTATGTCATTTCCATTAAATCAGTGTCAAAAGGTCTTGAAACAATATTATCGTTTATTGCAATAAATTTTTGGGCAATTAATCGCTCAGCCAAATTTGTTATCGTGACAGGCCTAGATGCATCTTCATCTCAGTTGCCTGCAGTTTTTTGTCGCATGTTGCAGGTTGTTCAAGAGAACTTTGAACTTTCTCTTTTTAGGTTGTGACGAAGAAGTATCGAGGCTTTGACATTCCCAAAGAGATGACGTCCATCTGGAAGTACCTGAATAACGCCTACACACGTGAGGAGTTCACTAACACCTGCCCCAGTGACAAGGAGATAGAGATCGCCTATGGAGATGTAGCCAAGAGGCTGGTCAAATAAACCTCTCTTCACGGCCCACGTTGCCCACTAAAAATCCCAACCCATTCCCCCATCCTCTCTCACTTCCCCAGTCCTCCCACTCCTCAGCATCTGGACTGACGTGCCTCACTTATGAGAAAGAAGCAAAAAAAAAACAAAACTCTGGACTTCTTTTCCTTCTCTGCTCATCCCGTTGTTGTTTTCCCCCCTCTGGTCATATGAAGGTCTCTCTTAGTTGATTCAGCAGAGGTCACCCTTGTTCCACATTGATCATTTAATCGCTTCTGTTCTTCACTCATTGTTGTATGTGTGACACGTTATAGCGGAGCTTAATGTTCAGAGTTAGATAAGTGACCTTTCGGTTGACTTCGTCTCTGCCAGCAGAGGAAATGTCACAAGCCTTTGTTTCTGGAAGATTAAATTAGATTCTTCTTTTTCTTCTTGGATTGTAACTGAAAACTTTTAAGTTTTTTTTCCTTTCATTTTTGGCTGATTCAGAGATCTAGTGAACAGTGTTGAAGCTTCAGTGTTTCTGCCTACAGTATTTAACAGGGTTATACTAGAAGCTGAAAATAATACAAACCGGAATGCAGAGATGGCTCGTTATATACAAACAAAAAATTGTAACAAACTGCAAACATGCTATAATTTATTTTATTTTTTTTCCCCCTCTATGCCTCAAATGCTTGGGGGAGAGTAGCTCGGCTCAGAATTGTAGGAAACATCTCAGGACTAATAAACCCTGAGATTTACAAATATCCAAACGCATGTAGCTCATTGTAAAGTATTTTTATTGCCTCGTTGCTGCAGTAATTCAGAAAAGCCCTTGTAAAAGCAAAGAAACCTTGATTTTTTTTATTTTTTTTTCTTGATGTAGGTGATGCACATTGAACCAAAAAGAGGCAGACTAACAGCTACTTCATAACGTACATGGTGAAGGAGACAACATTGCAGTCGAGCAAAACTGAAGATATTTATGAAGTAAAAAAGAAAACTGAGGAGTGTTGGAATAATTAGAACCTGGTCATATTTCCCGTTCCCTCCGGTATGAAGGCAGATCTGAAGTAGCAAATGTACGCATCGATACAGTAGCTCCGGAAAGTGCTTTAATGTAGATGAAACAAAATGCTTTTCTCCTGTTTGCCACATGTTTCTTTTTTTCTTATTCAGACTTTTGTTATGAAACAAATCTGATTTAAAAAGGAATTGTAAATATTATTTTGTTTTTTTCATTGCTCTGATTTCAATATGTAAATTTACTGCATATCATCAGAATTCTGAGGAAAAACAGGCCCGTTTCTCGCCTGGTTTGAATTCTGAGGAAACATTTTCCAGTTTGCCTTACTAGTTTTCTCTGCAGATGTTTAGCAGGAAGGATTTTTATTTTTTTTTTTAGATCTACAAGCTTTCTTTGTATCAAGAAATATCGAAGGTATTTCACAGCTTTTTTTTTTTTAACAATATTGACTGAATTTAAATAAACTTCTTATTGGCACTTAGACTTGTGTGTTTTCTTTTCCATCTGAATAGTTGTTAACAATAATAGAAACAGTTTGCCTCTGGTGCTGAGGTCTGCTCTCTGCAGCTGTCTCAAATTACTGTGCATAGGCCCAAACAATGTCTCAACGCCAACTCAAACAACTTCCCTCTAGATATCCAAGGAACAGAGGGGATAAATAAAAGCTTATCTGGATGTTTTAAGATCTTGGCTGACCCCACAGACTACAGAAAGTACACTTTTTACTTTGTTTTTTAGGATTTAATCGGGATAATCAGGGATTTGGTCTATACCCTCTGCCAGGTTTTAGAAATAGTTAAATCTAACTTTAAGTGTAAAGGAATGAAAGATTCCATACATTCATTTTCACCAAGGTTACTACACAGTTTTAATGTATGAAATTCATTATTTTATATCTTTTCATAAATATAAATATAGGGGGAAAAACAAAGTATGGGAAAAAATTAAAATCCCTGGACTCTTCCTAATTACAGCTTGGATAACGGCTGTAATTATCCAAACAGACTGAATCACATTTAATCATCTGATTCATTCTCTTTATGTACATTCTTTCTCTCCACTTAAGCAACTCTTACTGTGTTTATTTCAGACATGAGCAGAAAAAGATTCAAATCTTAAGCTGTTGTCCAAAAAGTAAACTTGGCAAATCAGCACAAGCACCTCTTAAACATGGTGGCGGAGGCATTAGGCCTGCTAGCAGCTTCAAGAACTAGATGCCTTGCAGTCATGGGTTCGAGTATAGAAAGACAATGAGATGTTCACTGGTTCAGTTATCTGAAACTTGTCCTGAATCAAAAGCTTTGGTGGGACTTTAAGAGAGTTATTGTAAAGTTGTGAAGTAGACTAGGTTTACAATTCAACCATGAGAAAATGTCTACTGGCGGTTGTGCTGCTACAGGTGTAATGTCATCAGTTTTTTATTGTTTTTTTCCTATTTTAGTTTTAGCTCTGTTCAATATATAATTATCCTGAAATGTTATGTATATTTGCACCCTGTAGTTAGAAATAGAACTGGAACCAGATATTTACAAGACAATTATCCCTGATATTGACCAATGTTAAAACTAAGAGGTTGTACTTTTTCCCATAACTCTATATTACTACTTTTCAAAGGTTATGTCTGATCTGAATGCTTAAATACGAATGTTTTACTTCTTTCTCTCTCTTTTTTTTAACAGTCATTTTATTATTTTCTGGGTGACTGACTAAAAAATACAAAAAAACATATCCCACTTCTCAGAGTTGCAGAAACTCCATTCCAAAATCACAATACCATCCATATTTTTAATGTTTTCCATTCTGCTTCTGAAGAAAACCTTTGGAACCCTTCAGCCAAGACATGTTTGTTTACAGCTCACTGTCAGTCAGGAATGTCTCGTGTGGGTGTCCACCCACTGTGGCTTCCACCTCCACCCCAAGACACCCGCTTTACAGTGAGTCTTGACTCTGTTTCTCAGCTACTTCGGCACACAAACAAGTCTATTCTGCAGGGCTTATGGCAGCCAAAGTTTCACAAGAGAGGGTGAAGAGAAAGGAAAGGGAAAAAAAAAGAGGTGTGGGGGCGAAGAGTTTTTTGGATTCCCTCCAGATCATTAAAGTCTCGTGTTTCAGCCTCAGACATTCCCTACTCCCTACTAACTGAGACGCTCCCTTTACTTGTAATTCTTATAGAGGAAATCCATCCAGACGCAAACAGAATGTGTGCGTGCGTGCATGTGTGTGTGTGTGTGCGTGTATGCTTGTGTGTGAGAGGGAATGTGGTAAGAAACAACAAAGCAGGCTGGCTATCATTCAGACCACACAATCATTACAAGCAGGGCGAGTGTAATTGGGTAATAGAGGTGGGGCCAGGAGGGCCGAGTGTTGTTTCAAAAACATGTTGACGACGTGTGTGTGTGTGTGTGTGTGTGTGTGTGTGTGTGTGTGTGTGTGTGTGTGTGTGTGTGTGTGTGTGTGCTTATGTGTTTTTATTTTCAGAAATGTTGAAGTTTAGACTCCTAAGAACTAAAATGATTTTTACTGGTTTATGTTTAGACTAAATGATGGATGAACTCTTGGTTAAAGTTTAGCAAAGGATAAAAAATACATATCTTGGCTATTTTACAATAGCTTTGAGGCGCTGTGTTAAATTACATTTATGTTAATAAATAAATAAGACCCAATCCATTACAACTAGTTTGAATAATTAATTATTTACTTATCTAATGAGTAAACTCTATTACAAATAACCGAAGAACTGAGATTTCTGTGTATTACTTAAGATTAGGATTTATTTTGCATCAGCTTTTTTTAAAAAAAATCTTAATCTACAAGAAAAATTATGGAATTGGAAATCAGTCTGGTCAAGAAGTACCATTGTTGATAATCTATCTCAGATATATTCATTGTGTATTTAATTAAGTAAAAAGACACCAGAGGACTTAAAATAAACCTAAAGAACAATGTTCACACTCTGCCTCAGATCTCTTTGTGGTTGTTTACTTTGCAACCTCCCCTCACTCTCTGCTCCCCAAAATACAACGAGTGCACAAAAATTGAAGAGAGAGTGTAGACTCTCCGATAGCACAGAATTTCTGCTGCCAGGAGAGGAGATATCACAAAGACCTGATAAGCCAAAGGTTAAATTAAGTGTAGGTTGTATTCTATGATTTCCTTTTTCTGACCTACATTCGTGATGGGGAAACCAAACAAAACTATCCTTAAATTTAAAATACAATCACATGATTAAGGTTGCTTTCACATTCAAAGCTTTAGACATCATTCCTTGGAAGAAAATACATGAATTATTATTTAAACTCTTCCATATTCATGGAAAATGCATTTTCATTCACTCAAAAATAAATACAAATAGCTAATGCGACAGCTAAAAGAAATCATGAATGAAAATTGTCAAAGTTTACTGAATATTTCTGTGTTGTGAAAGGCATCCAAACCAAAGCTATTTTGAGCCTGACTGTTTAAGGTGATTCCGAAAAAAATGTTGGGATGATGTGCTGAAGGCGGAGTGTTGGAAAGAGTAGGAGCTTCTTAAAGAGACAAAGATCCAATTTCAAGGCGAAAGATTACAAAGTCACATTTATTTTAAGTCATGTTTGATATACACAGCATTTGTATGCCAACTGAAGTTAACATGATTGTGCTATAGAATGGCCTGGAAACATGCATAAAACTGCCTCTTCAATCTAAATAATTTTTTTATTCTGCTTTCTTCTTTTTTTTTACAGTGTAATTTAATCACACATGTATTTTCATCACTCAATAGTTGAGTGCAGGCGTTTTCTCTTTGGCATTGACTCTTTCCCAGCACTGCCAGCTCACTTTGCAGCTTTTTACACAACACCCATTTATACAGCTGACCAAATATTTACTCTGGTAAAGTAGCTCGCTCAAGGGTACACAGCGATATCCCGACTGGGTTTTGGACCTACAATGTGTGAAAAACTTTCTTTTCATATGAACTCTGTGCACCTGACATTTGATGTGGTTAGGGGGCTGCTTGTATTTGAGTTAGCATGCTGATTGACAGTGCACAGGACTTAACAGAGCGAAACAATAACACTATTGTGACGTTCAAGAAAGTATTAGCGATCATTTTCATGTGCATAATATGCCATGCAAATACATCGTCTGGTTTCTGTTGTGACAGTAAAGAATGTTATAAAGGACGTATTTAAAGCTTTTCAGTATGAAAAGACAGAATGAGTCACTGAACATCTGAGTCAAGAGCTGTTTATACTACGGTTCAGACAACAGAAACTAAAACAATATTGTTTTTTTTTTTTTAAAAAGTACTTTTTAGTTTCAAGTGATTCCTCAAAACAAACTTTTTTGGAGCAGCCACATGCAGTCATATATTGTAATCAGTTTAAGAAAGGGATTATTTATTTATTTTACTTTAGCTCTTTTCTTTTACACTTAAAAGGAACGGCAGTATTTGGTTTTCAGGGTTATGGTGGCTTTTGAAGTCCAAATAATTGCAGTGGTTATAAAAATATTCACCCCCTTGGATGTTTTATCCTGTTTATTGCTTTTACAAATCAATCACGAGCAACAGAGCACAACTTTTTTGACAAATACAATGGCAAAAAAACTGATTTGTACAACTACTTTTTATAGTGACAATACTTAGTCATTTAAAAAGTAGAGAATAAAGTAATTAAACTTAAACCATTCTTTAGAGCTATTTTGTGTCCTCTTACACTTGACAAAGATGGTTAATGGGACACTTATTTTACAATATGGCGTTGTGCCAGCTAGTGATACAACTTTGCCCAATACAAATGAGCTACTTCTCGTAGCAACCACCCTTGGTCTTTGCTGCTTTTTGTTATCGGTGGGTGTTACAACACTGGCCACACCAAAATAAATCTACTTTACTGTCTAAAGTCTAGACAAATTGTTTAACAGAAGGAGAAAAGCAGTCTTATAAGGGCCAGTAGCATGACGCGGGCAAAACTAAATGGGACGAGACCATAATTAAGTTAATCGTTTCCACCTGCGCCGGCTCTGCCTCGTCCACCTGTGAGAAGACCCAGCTGGAAGTTCACTGCTCTCGCCTGAATATTTCTAGAGGAGCTACTCGGTAAATACTCAGTAATATGAGGCTAAATCTATTTCTCATCAACTAATGAGCATGTTGGAGGCCTGTAGCAGCAGGAGCAGCTGCCAGTTTGTTGTAAACCGCAGCGCTGTTGTTGTTGGACAGAGGTGAGGTTTAGGCATTTAGACTCACAGGCCGCATAGCTTCCTATACTCGGTATCTGCTCCTTACGTCTGCCGTAATGTCGAGCTATGTGCAGAAAGAAAATGTTGGCGCCAACTCCATAAACTGCAAATCCAACAAAGTGTATTTCTTGCCAAGTTTCTGGTCGTGAAAGTTGTCACTGCCCCATCGAAATGTCTCTCTTTTTTTGTTGAATGAGGTGGAGTAAAATACCCATTAATACGTGAAGGGGGGACCTAAATCTCCAGAATGTTCTCGAATTTTGCCTTTCAATGTTCAAATGTATCCATTGGAAAGTGTAATAAACGCCTTTAGGAGGGGATCTTGAGGGCTTTATTCGCCAAAGTAACACTTCTCAAGTTTTATGTCTCTCATGAAATATATTGTATTACTTGAAGATGATGGGAGTGTAACAGCTGGAAGAAAATCTTATTTCAGGCCAAAATTGTCCATACCCCCTAGAAGTCATGGTTTTAAAATGATTTAAAAAAAAAATTAAATCAAAAAAGTTTGTTTCTGATCATAAATGAGACGGATATTTCCAAGAAGATGGTGAAAAATGTAAAATGGAATATCAATTTGCAAAAAGAAGAATTTAATTTACATCTTTAAGTCCAAATCAGATCCTGCTCAATAAAAGCATCCCTATTATACTTCACTTCAGAAATGATTTGTTCCAGTTATCTTTTTTTGTTTTTGTTTTTTGTCACACACGTTTTGCAAGTTGACTAAAAATTCCAATATTATTTTCACTTGAGCAGAGCATTAAATTAACAGAGGACTGTATTTAATAATTAGGTGAATTTTGAAAGGAACTGTTTTTATTATGGAGGTGAAGGGGTCTTAATACAGTTTTCAATTTTGTATTTGTAAAAAAATTAAAAAAATCATGTCGCTTTTTTCACTTTACAGTTATGAGCAGTTTTGTTGCCATTTAAAAAAATAGTGAGAAAGTTCTAGTGGTTTGAGTAATCTCAGTATATATACATATAAACCTTGCAGCATTTAACCTTCCACTCACCTCCCTCTTTTTGTGTGTGTTTGGGGCAGATAATCCAGATGTCTCGAAACTTGCCACTAACTATGTGCATGGCAGTATCCCACCACAGGTATGTGAAGTATTTGTGCAAAATGTATCCTTTGACTTCAGCTGTTTGCAGAGTGTGTATTCAGCCTGAACATGCAACACTGTCTCCTCGTTATGAGGGCCCAACGTTTGCATATGGAAGGGGGAGATTACTGTGGCATCACCAGCAACCACATCAACCCCACAGACCACCAAGCAACAGCACTGGCTTATCTGCTGCGCTCCAGTGCCTGCAGTCAACCAGTCAGAGTGGATTTATTTTGTGTGTGTGCTCACATTGTTTATTTTAGCCCCTGTTAATATGTGGTGCCTTGGCTTTCTCTCTCCAGGGCTTGGTGGCTACTGTGGTGGGAAGATAGGGGGGCTGTGGCAGACCCCCTTGGGCGGCCCACAGAAAAAAAGGGGGGGGGGGGAGGGCAAAAATAAGCCATACTCTTTTCCTCCCTCTGCCTTGCCACTCACTCCATCTGGGTCCTGCAGTCACACCCTGTGGCAGAGTTGTGGTTTGCTGCAGCTGCTGGCTGGTGATGAGGCACTGTGAGGGTTCTGGGATTCAAACGCGAATGCCGCTTCTCTCCTGAGCCACAAGAGGGCAGTAAGTCACAGGAAGACGTAAGTGGGAGCTGGGACTGTTTTTATGAAGGCGTCTTCTTGCCTCCTGCACACAGCCGGCTCATTTTCTTTACAAGAAGCATTAGAGCTGTTGTTTTTATGGGAGATGAGATGTCATTAGAGGGTATAATTGAATTGATTTAGACCGGATTGTCCTCATTTTAACGAACTAAAATGCAATTTAATGTATTTAATTGGGCACAAACGTGTTCTCTGTAAAGTTCCTCAAGATGATACAATTGAAGTCATCTTTAACAGAAACGAGTATATAATAGTAAGGAAAAGGATGTTATTGAAGGACAACTTGTGACGCCAGCTCCGATGCCTCTAGCCACCCTTTTCCAAGCTGTTTAGTCTCTTTGTAAGACGACAAAAGTGGTTTGTTTTTATTTTGTCTGTGACAACAAAAGAAAAGAGGAAAAAAATACAAGTAGACATGAAAGAGTTGTGTCCTCTCAGCAAACACACACCCGAACCTTTTACCTTGCAGTGCCAGAGCCTGGAGCATTTGTCTCTATGTGCTGGATTATTGCTGGCTTTAAAGGTGGAAATGTGCCGAACATTAGAAGTCTGGTTCTGTATGTGTAATTTTCTAAATGCACAATAGTTCTTGTAGAATCAGGAAATGTCTAACTTGATGGTTCCAGGTGTGTTTGTGGGAGTATCAGACAACATGGCTCTATGTGTCTTTGTGTTAAAGTGAACCAGCAGGTTCCCTTTCAGTGTTCTACTGTACAGCACATCTAAAGGAGAGAAAGAGAAGAGGTCTTTGAAGTTTTGGTTTTACCACCCATCTTCGACTCTCTGGCTTTCTTTTCATGCCAGCCTCAGCAGGCCTGTAAAAAGACACACTGTGCCTTCCCTCAGCATGCTCCTCCCTGCTTTGTCGCCATGCAAACATGACTGCAGACTACACTCATGCGTCCTGTCTCGTATGAGTTTTTCTGCTTTTCCTGACATGAAAAACAAGATGCTCAACAGACACGCACACAGTCCAATTTATTGGGTACACTTGCTGAATTGTTTGTTTATGTGGACTTTAGTCATTCATTCACATGGCAATAACCTAATCAATCAATTAAACTTTGTACTCAGTATAGTTTATTAGCTATCCATAAAATGTTGTCAAAGATGGTTCTGGAGCGTTGATAAAGAAAAAAATAAGAATGATCAGATTTGTTTGAAATGGTAGATAATCTTGGTTAATAACCCCTTAGTACAACCTTGATATGGTTGTAGAAGACTATAATGAGTATCATTCTTTGCGGCTAAGAACTGGAAATGGAGCCTACAATTTACAGAATTTAATCAAAATGTGACAAAAGAGATTGGAGAAATTAAATTTGAATATTGTTGCTTACCATATTCATCCCTTGGTGTGACCACTCTGCACCCATCATCTGATGGCTTCTTCTAGACCAGTGTTTCTCAACCTTTTTTGGGCCAGCGCCCCCCTGGCCTTTATCCAGGTCCCTCACCGCCCCCCACCAAAGAATTTGCAGGCTACTTTGCACTGACCATTATTTTATAATTAATATTACTATCACTATTGTAGATGTTTTGATTTTTATGCTTGTTTCTGTATTTATCATCAAAAATAATTTCCCAGAGAACAAAAAAGTTATGGGAATAGAAATTATGTTCACAGGCGTCTACGAAAAATGCAATGAACATTCAAGCTTAAATTAGTAGGCCTAACAGCAGCCAATCAGAGTAGAAAAAGTATTTTTGTGTCATTTTCTAGTTGTTAAATGTTCCACAAAATGACCAGATAAAAGATGTACAACATGCCAGTTTAAACTTTGATCTATTTGCAAATAACTGAGCTCTGCAACATTAAACATGGATAGAACTGTAACTACATTAATCATAGCTCTTCTTCTCTTCAGTGTTTGTCAGTTTCTGGTGGTGGAGCTCTGTGCTGCCTTCAGGAGAATGGGACATCAGAGTATCATCCATAAAATTTCCACCCAGATGGCATTTAATGTGCTAACCAGAACTTTCAGTGGAAAAACAAAACGTTCCAGATCCTTTTAATACCATAACAATATGAGACAGAAACATGGATTGTATCTTTATATAGACCTGACTATTGATTTATAGATTAATAGTTTTACTGAACAGACATTACAAAGAACAAATCTGGTTCTTAATCAAATCCTAATGAGTCAAATTGAAAGTCATGGGGTCATCAGTCTCATGACATTGATACTGACATGAAAAATATTATTGAAGAAATAAATGTATCAAATCTAATTAAAAACATAAATAAGTGATCAGTTATTTACTGTTATGGCCTGTAAGATGTATTCATTCTCAGTACTAGATGTGGTCTCATCAAACCCATGACATTTCAACAATATTATTTTACCTTTTGTCTGGAAATGGTGTCTTTATTCTTGCCATACAGTCCTCTGTATTAATTATTGCTCGAAAGGTCTTGCCATACCAGTTTATTCCTCTGCATTTACTTTAGTTTCTTAGTTTATTTTTGCATTTTGTTCTTCATTCATTTCCATTTACTTTCCTTTGATTAGTTTTATCCTCTCTTGGTTTATTGCTATGTCCACTTTAGTTTCTTTCCTGTTGCAGATTTATTTTATTGTTTATTGACCATCAGTAATCTTCACTAATCACCTGCTGCGCCCCCTAATCGTCATGCGTTTCACATCATGTGTTGATTTTTCACTGTTCGGCGTTGGATTCTCTGTTTCTATGCAATAATTCACATCTAGTTTGTCGCTCCGTTTTATGTCCTGCTTCTCCTGTTTCAGAGTTTTGTGCAATGTGCGCGTCTTTTTTTTTATTATTATTATTTTAAGCCCCTAAGGTGCAGGGCGGTCGGGAAGCATATTGATGGGGAAAAGGCAGACTGACACAAACATTTTAAAACAATTTCTGCATTCTGATTATTGAAATTTAAAAGTGCTGTGGTACTGTTCTATCACCTCTTTTTCTTACCGGACTACTTACAGCTCTGGTGTTAACGCTATAAAATGAACGCTCTCTATCGTGGTATCACCATGGAGGGATTTCTTTATTTAAATAGGTCAATTTTTTAGAGGGACACACAGTGAGGGTACCGTGATTTTAGCTACCAGTAGCAGGAGAACAGAACTGCGCCAAGAAGCTAACAAACACTCAATAGAAGAAGAGCTGCATCGATACAGTTGCAGCCAAGCATGATTTAATGTTACAGAATACAATTTTACCAAGTTGCTCAAAGTCTAAACTGGCATTGTTGTGCATTTAAGGTGTAATGTTTACCTTCGACCAAACGCTCCCCTAAGGCATCCCAGCGCTCCCCTTTTGTAAAAATGTCCGCCAGCGTCCCCTGCCGTCCTCTGAACGCCCCCTGGGGCGCGGTACTGCCCACGTTGAGAACCACTATTCTAGACCAAGAGATTAAAATGATCTAGAATTGAATATGACAAGTTCATCTTACTCCATTAGACTCAGATCTTGACCTAGCGGCTCTCCTTTGTGTTTTAATGTTGATGGAACAAGAGATTTTATATCATAGATGGACTGTGTGATACTGTCATATCAATATGGATCAAAAAGTGAATGCAATAGGGAACTTCTGCAGGCAAATCGGGCCCCATTAATTTGTAGCAGTGTTGCCTAGTGAGTGTACCTAGTATGACTAAGTAAAGTCACCAGTTGGTGTACAGTATACCTGAATAGGAAGCCGAGGGTGAAAGCTGCAGCTTGCGTAAATGGAAATGCCTTAAATCTGCATGTGATGTACCCTCTGTCCATGCTCCTTGAGTAAACAGGGGCCTCCTTTACTCAGCAGATAGAGAAGATACTTTGACATTTAGCTTTAACACTGGAGGAAAAAAGCAAGAGCAGGAAGAAGAAAATAAAGGAAGATATCGATTGCCGTAATCTTCTCCTTTCATAGTTTGTGTGCCTAGTTTGTGTTGGCTAAGCCTTCTGCTCTAATGGCTTTTAGTCTTCCATTAGGTTGCTGGGTTGCTGTAGCAGTGTGGTTTAAGTAAGTAACAAAAGGCTCTGTCAGAGCGCTTTAAGCATTAATAGGATGGCCTGTGTTATTTCTACTCTGCCAGCTCATCAGGAACACACAAGTTTAGATTACGTTGCCTAAAGCAGTGTTTCCCAACACTGGTCCTCAAGGCACACTGCCCTGCATGTTTTAGGTGTTTCCTTGCTTCTGCACAGGTGATTTCAATTGGCAGGTTTTTGCTGAACTGCAATCAGCAAAATGAGGTTCATTAAAGCAGGGAAATTTCTAAATGCAGGGCAGTGGGCCTCGAGGACCAGGGTTGGGAAACACTGGCCTAAAGAGATCCGAGTTTGGGCAACCTTTGGGTTTTTTCTGTTTTTTGCATAGACTTCTGGGAATTTGTTCAGCTGAGCTGTTAAAAAATGGGCTGCTCACCCCTTAAAATGTATGTATAGTAAAAGCTTATTCTCACTCTGACAACTGAAATGCTGCCAGGAGCTCTAATGTTTGTGTCGACTCATTTGATGAGAGAATTATAGCCTGATACTGGAATAGAAAGCTCAATTTTAAATGAGATTTGGTGCTGGATGGCAGCAACAGATTCATTTTTTATATATTTTTTGTGGTGTTCAAATGTTTACTTCTTGTAAACCAATTTCTGGAAAAAATATTCTGTGGCCTGAACCCGTTTAGGCCTGGCTTTGATGTTGCACACTCTGGCTGATAATACACATGCACATGCAAACAGAACCAACATTATTGGTACTTTTTCCATATTCTGTGTGTGCAGTCTCACTGCTGCACCAATTCCTGAAAATGTCTTTCTTCTTTGGCTCTTACATGCCATGTTCTGCTTAGTCTGTGTGTCTTTAACGCCACTGCTTGCCTGCAGTCTCTCAAAGTCCCAGGCTTTAATGCTTTCGTTACCCTGCTTTTCCACCAGGATGACTTGTCGCTTGCCGGGAAAGCGCTCCATCGTGTGTCTGTGCATGCATGCATGGTCTTGTGCCATTTTTGGACGAGTCCCTGTGTTCTCTCTGCATCAGTGCTTGGGTTACGGAAGCCTCCTGGGCCCATTTCTTCTGCGGGCTGCACCACATACCCCAGAATCCTGCTTTGGTTGGAAATGCATCTGTTGTTTTTTCCAGCCATCATAAAGAAGACATACTCGCCCACTGTCTCCCCATCCGATGTTAACAGGCTGTGTTTGGCCCTGAGTTTAACCATAACGGTTAAACGCTTCCTTCTATACTGCTTCTGGATACAGTATAAATCAGTACCTCAACTACTTTAGATGGAGACTTTTCAACAGGCGGCTCTAGTTTCAGCTATGTGCACATGGCCAACACAGACATCAAAAGCTGTTATTGATAAGAACTTTTACCTTCTTACGAAAAAAAGTAGATAATCTGAAATTTTGATGCTCATACTATGTCTCTGACTTAATTTTAAGTTACTGTTAAAATGTGTCCAGTCTTTACTTATTTAGTGCGCTTACATTTTCAGACATGCCTTATTTCTTTACACACCAATGAGCAGAGATGTTTGATTGAATTGAAATTAGGGAGTTTGGGTGCCAAATCAACAGCGCAATCTTGTGTTTTTTAAACAATTTTGTGAATGGCTGCATTATCCCACTGAAAGAGACCACCACCATTAGGCAATAAATACAAGAAATCTCCTCTTGTATCACAAGATGTAGATGATTTGCAACATTACTTAGGTTGGTGGTACATATAAAACATAACATTTGCATGAATGACAGAAGGGGCATCAGAAGCGTTAGTAATGTTGTGGGGACACACGTGATGGCAGGAGTGGTCACATGGTTCTTTTCTCTCTCCTGTGTGGCTTGTATTGACTTTGACTGTTCATTTTACTTGCAATTTGTGGAGTGTTTTATTTAGAAAAAATTTTATTTTGAAAAATGTAAATCTCTGACTTCTTTCCTGCAAAGACACTATACACACATCTGCACTTCAGTCATCTCTATTACAGTTTACAGTATATCACCATCACCAGCATAGCTATCCCATCAGAAGGTTATATATATACATCAGTGACATGAGGTGAGGTTCATTGCTGGTGAGGCACTGACTTATGACTTGGACACCATGCGTGTTATTGGGCCTATGGAATTTTTGGGCATGCGTACAACGCTGGGGGGGCAAAAAGACTAATCTTTTACATGTCATCCATAGCCGTGTTAACTCAGTGAAACTTACAAAATGTAAGTATCAATTTCGTGTTATGATCCACAGCAAAGTGATCTGTATTCGCCAAGCTACGCAGACTCGTTGCCATAGCAACTGACAACAATGCCACTTCATGTTTTAGGATTTAACACCAAAAAACATTCAAAAATTTTGCACACAGAACAGTACATTTAGTTTGTTGTTGTAGTACGGTTTAGGATTAATGTTTTATTAATAAATAATTGCTGTGGTAGATTAGCTACCACTTCTACTTTACTGAATTATTTAAACATTAACTGTAGCCCACAAAACACACATTTAATTAAAAAACTAAACAAAAACATCTCATTGCTGTCTTACCTTTATGTATTAATGAAATCCATGCACCGCTAATTCTGCACAAAAATATCCGTTCATCCAAAAGCCAAGTCTATCCTCGGCATGTCTTTTCTACTCCGTTTGAGAATCATCAAACTGTCTTGAAGTAAAACTTTCAGCTCCGGTGTTGGTCTTCCTTAAGTTATTATCTCCTGCTTCAATTGAAAAAACACTTTAGACAACTCTTTAAGTGTAGAAATGTAGTCTTTCATGTTGACGTCGCTGTACTTTTACTGTGTGGCTAGCTCCATGGCTAGCTCGCTGTGTCTTACTGTACAGTTGTGCAGTCACGATATCTGGGATCATGAGCGCCCCCTGCCATGAGGCAAGAGAACTGCCTGCCTCACCTCGAGTCTGTTCTCTGCCGTTTCTTATCGCTCCTCCGCACACCAAACACAACACACACACACAGTTGGTGACAAAAAACACTGTACATTATATACATAAGCGAAATTATGGAAAATCAGTCCATATATTAAATGTTTTTAAGCCATTTTATTGCCGGCGTACAGACAGGACGAACATGCTGTCATATAATGGCACCCAGTGCAGTTAGCGAGCGATTGCATAATCCCAGGTGAGGCTGAGCTGCTGCTGCCTCCCCGGCTTCGCTTCTGAGCATTTGAATTGGAAAATGCGAAAATCCAGCAAATTTGAAGAAAAACTATTCAGAATTGGTTAAGCCAAGTAAAAAATAGATACTTTATAGTACATGAAAATGGCAATATAAATGATTTTAGAATGCATATATTTTTCCATGATGACTGCACTGTATTTATATTATAATGGATAGTGAGCCATTTAAATTAAGTTGCCTAAATTATTCAAATTTGTAGACTATTTATTGTAAATTATTTAAAAGATGTTGTAGATTGTTTAATGATATTTGTCTGTTTTGGTTACCAATGTTGGTGGTATGTGTTTTGTTTTGTTTAATTGTATTTGCACTTTGTGAAGTTTTTTTAAAAAATTTTTTATGTACCTCACAGGCTCAAATCATTGTACCAATGAATGACTTGAATGAATTGTCAAAGATGTGCTTGGCACAATCAACACTTGGTGTTCCCCGGTGAAAGCAGCGAAGTACGTTTTATTTTGTTGTTTGTGTGTTGTAAGTTTATGTTTATATTCTAATATTTGTATACGTTTTTAGTTTTCACGGTGATTACGGTGACTGGGATGGGTGTGGTGACTGATGATCCGCATCAAAGAAAATAAACAAAACCTGTAAATCACCCGTCGAGAATGCGCAAATTAATTCAAGTGCTGGGGAGCTGCTACATGTATACACACACACATGGTGATGTCGTTTTAACACATTTTCTCTCAGGATGAAGCACATTTAATATGTCAAACCCACTAGCTGGTGCAATGAGGAAGATATAGATATTGTTATTCAACTCTTAGTGGTCTTAATGTTATCGCTGTCAGTGTATATTGCTACAGAATATTCAGAATTTTCTTTTTCACCTTAGACATTTTCACAATCAGCGGTTGACCCCATCAACAATACTAAAGGTCATAAGTTAATTGGAACTTTTCTTTAATTTCTAAATTAATAGTCACAGTCAAGATTATTATTGGCATTACAGCAATACATCTTTCTTATAATTGCTGACCAACATTTTACTCGTTGCTACTGGTATATTTCAATGACCTACTTGGTGATGATCTTCAAGTCTTGGACATTAGAAGACCTCATCTGCTTCCTCCAGTAGATTTATATCAGCCCACTCAAAAATGTTAATTGCTTTAATGCTTGAAAAAAAAGATCAAATTAAAGAATTATTTATAGCCCAAATCTGCCAGAAGTTTCAATAATTTGGGGCTTAAAGAAAAGTCTTTGAAATGCGTTTAGCAAAATCTTTGTTCTTCTTTTTTTTTGAGCATAACAACTTCGGTCACAAGCTTTTCATATTTTGAAGGTCCCATGCTGCCACTCATGGGAATAAGGGTTTGTTTTGATGAGACCTGTGGATATTCCTGGTGGAAAATGAGTTGTGTAGGTGAAAGATGAAATCTGAGAAAAGTTGGCCATGTTTCATTTGTGTAAAAACTGTTGGAATTTTAGCATAATTAATGGATCCAGCTAATGTAATTGGATCCGATTGTGTTTGCGACAAGTTGCTGGTTTTAAACAGCTTTAACACAGTTATGTATTCTATACAAAATCTTTTGTCAGAAGATTTTGTATAGAATAGGTCACAGTTAAGCAACCAAATATGAGAAGGGTTAAGCAGAAAATATTTAAGTTATTTAGAAATTTAGAACAGATTTAGATCAAGATAACTTTAAAATGTTAGAAAAAAGTCTCATTGGAAACATAATGAAGAAATAAGATTCACAAATTTGTACGATATTTTGTTCCCTTGTTTTCTGGCTGTGATTTCCTAGGATTGCCCTTTAATATCCTCACAATCTAAGAAATTGACAAGGGTGTATCTAGACTGGCCTGTTGTTGGCTTGCTGCCCTCTGCTAACCGAGCATGGAAACAATGGAAGTGAGGAACAATGAGCTGGCTGCAGATCAGTGGAAGCCCATTTGGCTTCTTCCAGACACTATGTCTTATTTCCTCTTTGATTACTCACGCCTGGATGATGAGTGCCACACTCCCACTCCTCTGTCGGCCAGCCAATGAGACAAAAAAAAAGACTTTTTTTGTTGTTGTTCGAGACTGGTTTTGATTTGGCAGCTGGTATGCCTTTGTAAAAATTCAACAAGGTTTTCTGGGAAAAATGAACTTAGGAGACTCGCATTCAGGTACCAGAAATATCTGAGTGCTTTGTGGCTTTGTGTGTAGAAGTGTGTTGCCATGTGGATTTAAGATGTTTTCCCCTAATGGGTTTCCAAGCTTTACTCTTAAACAGCTTTTAACTGGGGGAAAAGGAGTGCGGGTCAAACTCCATCGCCACCCAAGCGAGCAGCTCGCCAGCTGAAAGCTGGGCTCCCTTTATTTAGATTCGCTGCAGCTCCTGCCACCGTTTGTCACCCCCTCCTCTTCACCACGAGACCGGAGGTAGGAAATCAAACCAATTACGGTCGTATTTAAAGAAAATTGGAGCAGGGCCGGAAAAGTGGGGGCATTTCCAAAAACCACAAAAAGAAAACTGCAGGGCCACTCTTCTGCAAAACACTTCTGACTGGGGCAGAGGTAAATTCAGAAAACTCTGGGAGAAAGATATTGTTTGAAGGGTTACTTTGAGATTTTATCGTAATTATACATATAAATCAAATAAAATGGATTTTTACCCATTGAGATTTTTATTTTACCATGTTACAAGCACAGTCTCAATGCAGTTAATGGGGATTTTAAGTGCAGAATTGTGATTTGAAAAAATTAGAATGTTTTTCTGTGGGTTTATCTACCAGAATCTGAAAAGTGTGGTATTCAGCAAAGCTGATACTTTATATAATCACCTTGTGCTTCAAACAGAGGTATGTGTTTTTCAAACCCTCTAAAAGCTTTGCAGATTGACTGAGTGACATTTTTACCCATTATTCATGTATGTTTTTATCTAAACCAGGAGTCTCAAGCTCCATTTCTCAGGTGTGGAAAGTGTCTGCTACCGTTATATACGTTTTTACCTTCACACACTTAAAATAAAAAAAATTGCGTCATTACTAGGGACCTGTAGAACTTCATTGCTTGACGGGAACGGCACTTAACCATTTTACTGGTGTGCTGGTCCAGAAAAGGATCAATATTCTTCATGACTTTACTCGCCTTGCTGGCCTGTTAAAGTTGATGGCCATGTTTTGGTAGGTTTGCAGCTTTACTATAAGTTTACTGAATTGTCTGAAGTTTGGGATGGTCTTTTATAACCTCTCCCCATTTTAAATGCATCTAACTTTTTTTTTGACTTGCCTTCTGCGTTTCGTGGCCCTCATGTTGTTTGACGATTTTTCAGGATTTTTTTAATGGGCTGAAATCTTTTGGTTTTAATTTGACAATGCACATAAGTCCAAGGGGCATGACTACTTTTATTAGATACTGTACTTTTACCAGCCAACCACATGTCAAAAACCGTCTATAGTTCATTACTTTGTCTGTAACAATCTGTTTCTGTGTCAATTTTTGCAGAGAGATTGATGGTGTTTGATCCCTGGTGGAGCTGTTTGAAGGATGGATTTTAAGGACAGATTATGTTTATGATTAGATCTGATGTGCCCTGCTGAGAGTGGCCTTTCAGAAGGCCTTTTCTGAAAGAAATGTTCAAAAACATCCTAGATCGGCAAATCACTCTGCTGCAGCAGCTCCTGCTGAGGTGTTATAAAATCTCCTCTTTAAAGCACAAACACCTGTTTCCTTCCAGAATGAATCATGTCTCCTGTGTGTGCACCTTCAGCCAGTTTAAAGCATTCATGACAGCCAAAAGAAAAAAAAAATTGGGTAATTGCTGTCTCCTGATCTAATATATTTGCCCTTTTAACTCTCCCTCCTTCACTGTCTGTCTGTGATCCTCCTCCTCACTGTCATCTTTCAGGAAAACCCCCTCATTACCAGCTCTCAAATCTAAGTTCTTCATTTTCCATCACTTCGGAGTCACTCTTTGTTCTGTGGCCCATTTGGCTTTTAAATTTCAGCAATTATTTCTCAGTCTGAGCATCACAGTCATCCAGATGCATGAAAGATATTTTCCCCGCTTTATGTTCCTCTCCGCCTCCTGGGTAAAAATAAAAAGGCCGACATCAAAATCAAGGTATCTGATTTCTACAGCCCAATGCAAATGCATCATTTTGTTGCATAATATTGTGCAAACTAAAACACACCCTCCAATGGACCGAAGGCCTTTGTTGCACAGGTGTGCATAGGGAAAAAAAAAATCATGCAATCTGTTTACCTCCCATGCATTCATTATGAGGAGTAAGTAAGATGATCCTCCATTAAAGCAGAAAACAAACCAGCATGTGGGAGGTGTCCCCTGAGGAAGTCCAATGTTGCTATAGTGGAACCATGGGAACTGGTTACTAAAGACCCACAGGGCATCCATGGACAGACATGTGGGTGTCTGACACTACCCCCCCCCCCACCACCACACACACACACACACACACTGCTACTGGAGACAGAAACACCAAAGAAATGACTGCGAGTCATTTCAGTTTGTCTGGGAGTAACAAGAGCTCAAACTTTAATGGATGTTGGAAGGAGCCTAATTTTATTCGGGCGCCTGTTTGAGGAGAACAGTCAGCAGCCAAAATAGGAAATGGTTAAAAAAGAAATGTTCATAGAAGAAATTTAATGCTTAATAATTTTAACATTTGTCTTAACAGTGCAGGGAATGCTTTTATTTTTTTAAATCAATATCAAAAATAAACCAACAAATAATCAGACTTTCAAAAAACAGACCTAACATGTACTTATTTATATGAAGTTTGGCCATTAACCTTTCAACAGTGGTCTTGATTCCAGGATTCTTCTCTGAAGCAGGATTTCTGTTTTAATAAGAAAATTCAAGTCCACTTTAGGTTTTTAGTGTCAAGTTCCTCCTGCTTGGATATGTCTCCATGGCAACTAATGCAGGTTATTTTTCCAAATGCGAGACAATTTAAAATGTTGTAGTAACTGTGCCTGGGACACAGATATTCTTTGTCAACTTTTTCTTCCTCTACTTTTCTCTTTTTCTTCTTTGGGCATAAGGAAATTAGGGATGTTTGGACATGATGCTTTCTGAGGTCATTCATGACACAAAACTCAACCCAGTCATCTCACCAGAGCGCAATTATGACTTTACACTTACAAGTAGAAAAACACTCAAGCAAAACTTAAGATTAAATTATTGCATGACTTTTTCAAAAAAAAAATTGTAAAAAAATAAAATAAAATGCATACTTTGAGATGTTATTAATTTGGATTTATTTTGAAGATGGTGCTGAAAATGTTTTTAATAAGGTGCTGCCACAAAGTTGTGGGATTTTTTATAAACATTTTATAAAAGTAATTTGGTAATCAGTCCCAGAATAATATTTGTTTTCCAGCACATAGAAACTTTGGATAACTACAAGAATATTTGACTTTTCTGCTTCCAATGCAGCCAGTGGGAAAAAGAAAGGGACAGTGTGGATTTTAATGACCATCCACATTCCCACGTGATCCAAACCAGACTTGAGCAATCATCCTCATTTAACTCGCCGCTCGTGCGTACGGATGGAAAAACAGTGAGGGAGATAGAAAGATAGAACATGTGTATGTGAACTTTCTATTTAGCAAGTTCCCCTGCTCAAGTTAAAGGAGACCTGGTCCACAGGGATCCCCCGTTTCCCCTTCTAGCCTTCTTGTTTCCCCCTCCACCCACCTAGTACCCCCACCATGAAGGGGGAGTGCCTGGCAAGAGCTGCAGTGTGTGTGCGTGCATGTGTGTGTGTGTGTTAATTTCCTGTTTTATAGAGGAAACCGAGTTTGCGTGTGCAAATCGTTATTCGGATTTTCTCTGTGAGAAAAAAGGATTAAAAAAAATTTGTGTCAATTCTCATGAATCTGTATGGGAAACAGCGAGCATTTTTTCTGGGAAGCTGGCCTATTCACTTAGTAAAAACATATTTCAGTTCATTGGTAAAGCGCAAACACAGTGTCCAAATCAGGATCTGAAAAGCATGACACTTTATTATCGCAAAGAAATATCCTTCAACACTTCCAGCTATTCTTTTTCAGCGTTTTGCTGTCCTCCTCAACAGATTAATTAAATTAGGGTCAGATTGGTTACACACAGATAACTGTGGTCTTTATACAATGAGAAGAATCTAAATTGAGCCCATTATTGCATCCAAATGAAAGTTAGCCACTGTGGTATTTGCAAGAATACCCTCTAACCATGTTTGGGGCCACAGATCCGCCATGCAGCAGTCTGTCGGCTTTCTCAAAAAGCCACCGTCTGTGTCTGACTAATTCACAGTGAGAAAAGTTCAGTCATATGGAAGCTTATCTGCATCATCAAGTTCCCTTGTATTTGCGCATAAGCTTTACCTCATAAATGCAATTTTATAAGCAGCATTTCTATGAATGGCTGTAGTTACAAGCACACATCCTCAGGCTAGATACAAATTTCCAATGCTTAGAAATCAATTTTACTAGTATTTGGGGAGGGATGGTGCTCAGTTGCTTATATTAAAATTTTTTTTTAAAAAAAAACAGCTTTATTCTTCAGCTGTCCAAACTTTTAAAATTCCTTTAATTTCTTTGTTGAATATATATAAATTAATACTTTTTGGTGGTTTTTATACCCAAGTTTTAAGACTGCACTTTATGATGTGGCTGAAGTTGTGCCTGTGGAAAGGCAGGATGATCCTCTTGTCAGAGACAAGATTACTAAATTTAGATGATCAACAAACACTTGACAAGCACTTAAACTTATAGGTGGAAACAATGGCTGCTAATGTAGAACCATAATTTAAGAGCAACACATACCACCATTCGAAATAGGACATGGTTTTATGAATAAACCTTTCAAAGATAAGTATGCATTCACATTCATGCCTCTTTGCTCCAACATTCCTAAATATAATCCAGTGTCACAAACTGCCTTCAGAAGTTCTCTAATTGGAGAATATTGTCTACAAACAACATTATGAAGACTAAGGAACACACAGGACAGGTCAAGTTAAGTATGAAGAGGGGGAACAACCCTAACATTCAGACAGAGATGCAATTGTAATAATTCAAATCAAAGGATGTTCATGTTAGAACTCAACTCGACCAACTCAAAGTCCAGATTCAAATCTGAGAATACTAATTGAAATATACTTTTAGAGACATCATCCATATTGAGCTTTAGCAGTTTTGCAAAGATTGGAGGGGAAAAAAATCTGTCTCTAATGCAAAGCTGGCAAAAGCATACCCCTGAAGACTTGAAGCTCCAGTTGCAGCGAAAAGTGGTTCCATATTGTATAGACTAAAATGAACTGAACAGATTTTCATTAATCAAAAATTTTCAACCACATCTTCTTCTTTTATTTTTTACAGTTTTACACTAATTTATGTTGACCTATCCCTCAAAAAATATTGTTAAAATGCATAACCATTGTGGTTTCATGTTCAAGGGTTTAAATACTTTATAGCAACGACTGTAATAAATCATAAAACGAAAGAATGTGTTGAGCTTTGAGGCATTTCTTTGAAAAGATATACTGTAAGTAGCATGGTGGTATTTTTATTGGTAATTTTCTGTATTTGTCATTTTAAATCGGGTTCATTCAGCTACTAATCTTTAAATGCATCCCCTCTCCAACACATCTTAATGAAATATCTGAATCCACCAGCAGTGTGTGTCTGCATGTGCAGGATAACAGACTGTAAACAGCGTCATTCACACTTTGCTGCTAGCACTGTTAAATCATGGTCGTTACTTTCCGCATGTATTCCTTCTGCTGTTCCTGCTTAAACTCATAATTGCTTCTTCATACTCGGCAGTGTTCTGATGGCAGATGACATGTCAACAGTCCACAGCTAAACTATAATGTCTGCCGTTTTCAGATGTATATCACGAGCCAGTCATTGAATGTGGTCAGCTGTCAAATTGTTTCAGTGCGGTACCCGTCTTGGTGCGACTAGTACTACCCCTAAAGTAGGTACGAAAATCTGAGAACCTTCAGCCACACTGGATTTGCTAACGTAAAATGAATCTGGCTGGGACTTACCTGGACTGTACTGATTAGAGAAAAAGCATCTTTAGGTTCTTCTCTAGTTTGTGGAATTATTGGCGCCTTAGTTTATCTGGCAGTAGATGATTATTTTATATTTATTGTGTCTTCTTGTCTGTTTTTGTTTATTATGGACCATGTATGTGTCTTAATGAGACGTTTTGGTCTCAGCTGTGCAGAGGCCTTCTAACAAACCATTGGAGTCAGGTGTGACAGAGAAGGGATGCATGTAAAAGTTCCAGGATGGCAACTATCTACTAATATGCAACAGTGATTTTTCGAACAAGTGTAAAAAGGTAGTAAAAATCTGTTTAATTTTTTACATCAAGTTGAAATTTGAGATGTAGGACTGGTTTATTGTTTTGTGTGTCTGAAACAATTTTGTAGCTGGCTAAGAAGTCTGGATAACAGTTTTAGGGCCCTTCTTTTTTGGTCACCCCTTTGCTTTAGCGGACCCACTTCTTGTTGAAACTCCTCTTAGGCTGGACATATGCTGCACTGTGGGAACTCAGAACTGGCTGGAGTATTGTAACAAACAATGGTCTCTGTAGACCCAGCACGGATGAGAAATTACCTTCACTGGGATCCCTCTGAACTGGGAGAGCCCTCTCTTCAAATCCCACACCATGTCAGCGAGGCAGCACAAGTCATTTGTGTGAAATCGGTTGCATCACAGCTCTCGTGGTTTCTTAGCCCCCCTGTATTTCTCGGTCATTCTGTGGGAACCCTGATTTTTGGCGGTAGCCTCTGTTCCCACCGCTGGCCTGGTTAGAAAATAGACTTGGGTTCGCGTACTAGTTGCTGAAATCAAGCCGGTTCTTGCCTGCTCCTTCTCACGGGGTCCACTGGAGAAGAGGTCAGCGACTGCAGAAGGGGCCTTAATGGGTTTCGCATGCAGGTACCGCAAAAGCGACACTGGATCACGTTTTCATGAGAAATGAGAGTTTTAGCAATTGTGTGCTTGTTTAAAAACACTCCCTTTTCTGTTCTTTCCTTCTGTCTGTCTTGTCTGTTCTTGTTTTTGTCTCCAAAGCTGGTTTAATTTTTATCTCGGAGATTTATTTGGAACAGGATATGATTTGTGTAATACAAACAAGACACTTTGTTCTTTTCCCAGTTGTTTACTTTTTTTCTTTGCTGCAACTTCCAGTACTTTTCATCAACTTTAAACAATTGTGTTTGCCAACCTGGTTATACAGTTGATGACAACTGCAACCAGACAGGAACCTCACTATGTGGGCAAAGATTTCTTGTCTTTCCTGCAGAGTTACAGTTTCTGAAAGAGGAGCAACATAGTGGGAACAAAGGAGATGGGGTGGAAAAAAAGTAGCACTTCTTTACATCCAAAACAAAAACTGATGTGCTCCCCACATGTGGACGACGAGATTCGGGCCTCAAAGAGTGTGTGAAGACAGCTGGAAAATTCCCCTGAGCCTGGCCTAATTGAAAGCTTATCATCTTTTCTTTGTGCTTCCTGAGCGGCGGAGCGATGCAGAACGACTCCGGGATGAGACCTGCAGGGAATACCGTCATACGCTCAGGGTGTGAAGTGGAGCTCAGACTGTCTGGGTGGACTGGCTTGGGGGGGGGGGAGGGATGAGATCTGTCAGCACAGGATTTTTTAAGTGTGTGTGTGTTGTGTGTGTGTGTGTGTGTGGGTGTGAGTGTGGGAGGGTTTTGAGTGTGCAGAGTTAATTGATTACAGTGTGATCAAGGTTTCCTCCCTGAGTCTTTGTTGTTTTGCCAAAGCTGCCCCCATAGAAGTCCTGATGCAGACACGCACACAGGAGAAACCATAAAGGGGAAGAAAAGAAGCTGAATAAGAAGAAAGGATAAAAAGAACAGATACAAGAGAGGATAAACACAGAATAACAGTGAAAATTGACGAAGAACAAAGCGCTTAGATGGGCTTTTCATGCCACACCAACAGGTGGCATTAGTTTAAAGAGTGAGGAACTGTGAGTATTTTGTTACACGTTAACCACATCTAAAATCAGACCACCCCACAAGGTAGCATCTCAAGTGTTTAATCTTGTGGCTCGGCTTCAGATGATCCAAACAGATGCCATAATCTTGGCATGAATTGACAACCACATAGCTGGTGAGAAAGCCAGCCGACATTCCAAGCTTCTCCGTATTGTTTTTAACAAGTGACAACTTGCCGACGTGTGCTAACATGGACTCTGCCAGGGCGGTGTTGGATTCCTGGGATGCGTTTTTATGCACGTTCTGGGTACCACCGTGTTGACAGCAGAGGCATTTTTAATCCTCTGAGGGGTCCCAGCGAGAGGCTCACTGATGGCAAAGAAGGTCTTTATTAGAGGGTTACTGGGGACAAAAAGCCAACAGACCTCCTAATGTTGTGAGCAGAAACATGACATTTGTGGTATTTTTATTGTACGAGTATAAATCTGTGACAAACTGTTGGGTCGGAATGTTCTGAAATGAAATTGGTCCCATGAATATTCTGGCATTTCTTCTTTTTTTACCTCCCATCTTCATGTCTCATCTGATGGTTTTTGTGGAGGTGAATCAAACACTGTCTCCATTTTTGGCAGTTTTTAGTACTGACACCTCCTACACTTAATAAACTAAAATAACCTCCAAGAATAGCATGAGTGTTAATTTAAAAAAAAAAAAACGATAAAAATAAAAATTATGATGGGACAGCTTTAGAGAAGGACACAAATGCAGATGGTAAAATTGTCCTTGCTAATTTAACTTTGGTGCACTGATTTATTGTTTACTTGACTTTCACACCAAACATTTTTAAATCCGGCTTGTATTTATAAGTAATGTATACTATTTTTCTAAGTGGGTCATTTAAAAAGTCCAGATTGAAAAATTATTTTGCATGATGAAAAATTGTAAATATCTGTAAAGACTAACCATTCTATATATATTTTTTTCCTCCTAGAATTTAATTTTTTACATTTTTGAATACATTTATTATTCTGATAATTATCCAGGTTCTTATGGATTCATGTTTAAGTTTTATAGTTTATTGTCCAATTGTCATTCACACTTAAAGCAAACTGCTTCCCATCTGCATTTTTTGCCATTGAGTGATTTTTATTTTTTTTTTTTACATTGGCCTTAGCAGGCGTTATTTAGGGGTATAAAAATATTTGGTTTTAACGACAGCTTCTGTGTTTCGGTAAATTAATCTAAGCATCCAAAAATAACAAAAAGGTTGCTTAGAAAGGCTGTATTGAAAAATTCCCAATTTAATAGCACTTGAGAATTCTTTGAAAAATATATAAATTTCATAGGGAGGCTAATGATTTTGACATCAACTCGGGCATATATGCATATATTATGCCACCATTTCCAGATATTTTAATTTTTAAAATATTTTGAATGTGCTATTTTGTGTTGGTCTGTCACATAAAATTGACAAAATGTGAAAAATTTTAAGTGGTGATACTTTTGTAAGGTGCAATATATGTAGTTTTACCATAAATAAAAATTCAATTCTGAAGACAGAAGTGAGGCATCTTTTTTTAATTAAAATGATTAAAAACTACATTATCCGCAAACTTTACAAGCACTCGTATGGAAGCAGTAATGGTTTCAGCACATACACATATTTTTTAAATTAACATATCAGTTTCAGATGTACATGCTTTCAGCAACAAAGAGAGAAGAATGACCTAAAATGAAACTGGGATTCTTTTAAAAAGAAAACTGATGGAACATTGTGCTCTTTAATTAAACATACAAAATAGGACTGACTTGTACACTTTGGCTTCATAGTTTTGCATAAACAAGGACAATAAAGTTCATTCAACACAGATGAGTCCCCACAAATCTCAACATTTAAAGAGTTTTACAGGCAGTTGTATAGATCTTTGGTTTTTATAGAAAGTAACCACACAAACATCATGTGATTTCTCTAGCTGCATGATTGTCATGTTTTTAACAGAGTTGAGGTTCAAGTGGCTAAAAAATACAACATGCTTTTCCTTAGTAGGAATGAGACAACATTTGTGAAATAAAGTTGAAAACGTCTTGCATACATGTATTTCTTCACCTGAGCTCTAAATGCAAGCGTGTTTGGGTCACTATTCACTCAGAGATCAAACCTCAGCTGTGTGGCAACCATTTCTGAGTCCCCACTACAGTCTTGTAGCCATCAGACACCCGATATCTTTTGCAAATACCTCAGCTCGGCAGAGGAGAAAATGGTCTGCACAGGCGTGTGAAAATTAGAACAAGAGGGGACAGTTGTGACCACAAATGCTTCAAAGCACTACTGATGACTCAGAACAAAGGGACCTGTGCAGAACAAGAGACAGTTGGTAAGAAGATCCCACTCTGGACCCTCCTCTTCCCTCTGTCTCTGTAAAAGGCACTCAGGATGGGGGGGAATGTAGGATTGTGATTATCTTTGTGTAATATTTTCAAAAGGACACTTGAAGTGTGTTTGAACAACATGCACAGGAATATTTCATATTTCGCCCTGCACACTTTCAAATCAAGCAAAATATAAGGAAAGTCAAAAAATAGTGCAAAAATTAGCTTTTTTTTGTTTTGTAAGCGCAGGAAGGCAAATTGTAGATAATCTAAAAGATCATGGCTCTAGGATCTTTTTGGGCATAGTCCATTTGGAATAAAGGTTTTAGTGCACCAAAGCTACATTGGAAGGCAACAAAATTACATTAAAAGGTTTTCTTTCATAATTTAGTTGCAATATATTACAAAAACTCCAAATTCATACTTAACAAACATGGTAAATATACTGTATAAATGCTTATTTTAAAAAAAAAGGAAACATGAAAGAAATGCTTAAGGATTTGGGGTATTTGCATACATTTCCCCAAGGTTTGGCTCAAATAAATATCAAAAGTAAACCACGTTGTCCAGTTAAAATAATGAAAATGAAAATAAATTCTGGCGAGGACTTTAAAACTTAAGAAAAAGCTTGAATGAAGAAGTAGGAAAAGTAAGGAGTACAGACAACAGGACTCAACTTATCTGCAGAAAATAAACCAAACCATTTTGTCTTATTCCTTCAATAATCATCCATTGTCCTGCTGGAACATGATGAAACAGCAGAGAATTCATTTCTTAAACTTGAAAACGCTTCTCTCTCTATAATGCAGCAATTGTTCCGAGACATTTCCTCTCTAACCAAAGGCTAATGTCTCTATGTGGATAATAAATAGACCAAAAGGTTCTGCAGAAGTACTCTGAGCACATGAAACAGCCCTGTATGCTCATGAAAACATTTTTACATCTTATGCAAATTTTTTACAGAAATGAAAGCTTAAAGGGACCATTTGCTACAGCAGTGCAGCCATGCTTAGAGAGGAGTCAGTCATGGAGCAGAAAACCAGTCTGACTTCTCTTCTCCACCTGCCAAGTGGGCTGGATCAGTCTGAGCAGTCTGTTTGATGATTGTCTGCTGTGGCTTTCATCTCAGCAGTCGCACTAATTGTCTGCACCTCAGCGCCGTTGTTCGTTTGACTTTGAGTACCTGTCTACATCACTGCGATGGTTTTCTATCAATTATTTACAGTCTCCACTGAGTGCCACCTTGACTCATATGGCTTTGGAAGGTCTTTGAGAGTACAGGTTTCAGCGCAGTGCAAGAGTTCACTCTGAAACAACAACATGTCTTCAAACAGTAAAAGCAAAAGTCTTTTAAGCAAGAAAACAAAGGCAAACATGCAACATTTTTGTTTTTTTTTTTGTTTTTTCTTTCAGTGTTCAGCTTTTGTTGTTCGTCAATCTTTTCACTTCTCCACCCTCTCTCCTCCCAATCTCCCAATTTTCTAGCTCTCTCCCAGTCAATATGGCCTCCAGACGGATTCATCCAAACGACCTGAAGCGCTCATAGCCGTCGGGGAGTTGCTGTGGCTGCCGTCGGCTTCCACACCCTCGCTCTGGGTGTTCAGGCCCGGGTTCATCAGACTGTTGGTCCCTCCGGTGCCCGTGGCCCCGGAGCATGAAAGCAGGCGGGTGGGGGAGCGCTCACCCCCAGTGTTTCCTGGCGCCACCATAGAGAACTGGTAGGATCCGGAGCCCGTGCCGTAATACAGGTAAGAGTTGGACTGGAAGTTTTGAGACTGGTTGTTTGAGTAAGGGGGCGGCAGGTAGGTGTGGTATCTAGAGGAGGTCGACATGCTGAGACCGCTGATGCCGGTGCTGGAGGTGTTGGCAGAGTAAGGGAAGGCCCCTGGGTAGTGCATGCGGGGGTCTGAGAAGCGAGGGTCTGTCAGCGGGGACAGAGACGGGAAGGTACTCCTCTGTTGGAAGAGGTCTGTAGTCCCTGTTTGAGACACAAAGACAAATAAAAAACCGTCAGAAGCTTTCAGCCATGATGGAAAAACCGCTGTCGGCGTGATGAAACAATGGGCTCAAACATTTCCCTTTTACAAACATCAGGATTCTCTGCACTATTACACATTTCCAGAGCAAACCTTCCCAAACCTTCGTTCTGTTCTCAAATTTCTTGCGATAAACCACTCTATGGAAATATTTGCTCAAAGTAATGAACTGAGACATTTTTTGGCTCGGTAACAGTCATCAAGCATTGACAGCACATCATCCCACAGCCTGGTGCACAAGACCGAAGTTATGAAAAGGCCCCCCTCGCCAGCGCCCTCCTACCGGCCCTTCAAAAGGAAATCAACGTACAGCTCTCTGTCCTCTGAGCAATGAAAAGAGGCTTTGTCGGTGCTAAGGGGTGCTTTGTATAAACACTGACGGCTTGTTGCACTGTTGTGCAACATGTCATAAATCATACTTCGGTGAAACAGGCGGACGTTCACAATTGGAGACGGGAAGAGAGAGAGAAAGAGAGAGGAAGAAAGACGTTTTCTGTTCATGGATAAATGTGTATCGCAGTGCCGATCCTGTCAGAGTTAAATGTTAACTGTGAGCTTACAGGTAACAAAGCTGAATCCTTCTGGGTCTATATGATATAACAACCAGGAGGGACATATAAATAAAATTGAAAGCCTCTAAGTAGGCTTGAAATGTCTTCATTCCTTAGTTCTGGCCTTATTTATTAAGAAATATACGATGTTGTTCACAATAAGTCATTGAAAAGTCAATGAAAAGCTTGTTTTAATACAGAAATGTCAGCTGACTGAAAAATATACCCATGCATAGGTTTCTGGGTTGTCTGAGGTTCCTTATGCTTTGCATTCAATGTGGCATAGCTGGGAGTCAATCATCTTGGAGGCGACTGCTGAGGTGTTAAGGAATGCCAGCTGCTTTAATAGCTGCCTTTGGCTTATCTTTTTGTTGGCTCCATCCCAGTGCTAGTGTGGTAATTAAGGTTTTGGTACATTGTGCAGGTGCCAAGTCTTACTGGAAAATGAAGTGCACATGCCCATAAAGCTCATCAGCTAGGGGAAGTATGAATTTCTCTAGAATTTCCTAGTAGACGGTAACACTGACTTGGGACTAGATAAAACAGCAGCACACTCAGACAACCTGACTCCCTAAATAATCGGCATCTGTGGAATCGTCACACTGAAAATTTAAATTAATTTAAAAGATTCATCTGAAAGCAAGAGCTGTCTCTTTTTCCTTCACCCAGATAAGACACGTTTGGTGTTTCTAATTCAAGAGTGATGGTAAACAAGGGTTTAAAACAGTTGCACCCAATTTCCTTGATACATTTTTGTGTTATGACACATGTACTACTGACTCCACCTGTAGTTCACACTTTGTGAATTTTAAAAAAATGATTAATTGGGTTTTGCATGCTTTTTTTCCCCTACCACACTTTTTCCTTCCTCTTAACTTTTCAAACTGTAAAAAAGCCTTTGTTTGCAATATATTGTGTCCCCATTTGATGAGAAAGTGAATTTTGAGTTTTCATTGGCTGTACTTAAAAAGGTACTAAAATTAACAAAAAAATATATTTACCATTAAACACATATTAAATATTATTTATTTACTGAAATATGCTAACTTTTTGACATTCATTCTACATTCTAATTTATTTAATTGCATGTGTACATATGAAGCTGCGTCTGAGTCCCTGTGACATTCGGATATTTCAGAAGAAAGTGTGATGACTAAGCGTCACGTTTAAATACGGAAGAACTGACAACGCCCTCTTAATGTCTTTGGTTGTTGGAGAAAGTTCCTCATATTTGCTCTTAGTGTAGTGAGCACCACCTCCACACCTGCACACGCGTTAATTTATGCAAACAGAGCTCCGTTCTTGGTTATTTGTTTCTCCCAATGTGGCTTTCTTGGGCTCAATGTGCCCACATGACTGTAAGTGTAAAATAGCAATTTGGATGGCAGAGAAAAGAGTGCTTGTATTTATGAAATAGCAAGCACTTGCACGCCACAGCCCTAAGGGGGGGGGATGCCAAGCTCGCATGCTGCAGTATTTTTTCAAATCTCTTTTCCTTGTGTCTGGAGAACAGGATCCATTTTCAACAACAAAATAGAAAATACTCCTTTGTAATTTCCACGGGACCGGCTATAGTGTGATGTTTTTTTTTTTTCCCCTTCCTCACACATTCTTATATTTTGTTTTACTTATGTAAAAGCAGAGTTTGTTCATGGTGGGGGTGCTGTTTCTTTTTCCAGAGTCTACCAAGAACAGCAGTCGGCTCCATATCTGATTTCATGGAAGGAAAATCCAAGCCATCAGCTGCTGTTGATTCGGGTGAAGTGGAGTCAGATTATTTCCTACTGGACTCCCAAAAAGCCTTTGCTCCCTCTCTGCATGTGTGTGTGTGTGCGTGTCTCTTCGTCTCTCCCTGCCTGCTCTAAATTTAGGCGTCAGGGTGGAGCTGGGGAGGGGACATGCAGACTATGGCTGCTGCGTGCCCACCCTGCTTATGATCTCCCTGTTGATTGGAGTTGGTGGAAACATGCTGGCTAAACTGTGGCGGGGATTGACTCCTGCATTCTGTCAGGGGAAACTGGATTGGACACTTATCACAACACTTTAATGGGCTTGTTCAGGCTCAGGCTCTTGGCTGCGAGCCACAAGGTGTCTGCAGACACCTTCCGGGCTCAGTGGTCCAGTAGCTCCCTCTGGAGGAGAGAAAGAGCTAAACAAACTGCTGTGTTAACTGAGAGGAGGTCTGCATTCTCTCTCTCCTGCGTACCTTTTTTGCATCTCCACCCTCCACCAACACCCCACTGTAAGTACAGGCTTTGCTGTTGTGGCTGTGGTAACGGCAGTGCACCTTTGGCCGAGAGGGCCTTCCCAACCGAACCAAACTTCGCAGAAGTTGCCTGTAACCTCTGCGGCACAAACCCCACACATGATCTCCATTAGACTCATCTGAAACGTGTTGACTAAATTGCAGGGACAGGAGGAGAAGGGATGGAACCCAGAGGGCTCGCTGGCACCGTCTCCCGTCTGTGATGTTCCCAGTCTGTGAAGTGGGTAGGTGGGAATCAGGGATTTTATTGAGAACATTGTGTTCCAGCGCCCCTTCTTTTTCTCCGCTGCTTCCGAGTTCTGCAAACTCTTTGAAGGGCGGAGCCTTCCTCCTTTCTACATAGCTCAAGAAGTCCACTAGTCTACACTGAAGCGTGTAACCCAGATAGGCCCGGAGGTTTGTCTCATTTGCCTACGGGAGAAACTGATTTTGGTTGTTAACATAAGGGCAGGATTGAAGCGATTGCCTCCACGTGTGTTTAATTGTGCATCGGGGCGTATACGTGTGTATGCGTCTGTCCGTCTGTGGTAGCTGGTGATGGGAAGATGCAAATCCAGGCGCTCACCTGTGAAATGTTTACTCAGGCTTGATGCAAACTGTGACAGGCAGGGCCCAGGGAATGGTGTCTCAGGCAAATAAGGTGGAGGGAAGGAAAAAGAGAAAGAGATCTCCAGCTGGTGCTGCAATGTGCTACAGCGATATCCCTGAAGGGACTTTGCTGCGTCTCGGTATTAATCAGAAAAATTCTGATTCACTGTCTGGTTTGGGTGGCTTGAACAGTGGATGCCATTAAGATGAGCAGTCACTGTAGATATTCATGAGAAGGCTGCTGCTGCTGCTGCTGCTGCTATGCATGCCAAAGAATAGGAGACTCAAATGAACACAAATGACTTCCAGGTGTTTATTTAAGCATCAAGCCTTTGCAGTCAGAGCTTCAAGTTGAATGCAAATGACAATCACCTCTCTGCTGTGGAACCGCGGTCAACAGCACCGAAAGCTTCATCTATGGTAACGCTTCATCATGCCAGAGCGCAGGCTCTTTGCATGTTCTCCACTTGTGACATGCAATACAAGCAAAGGGAAGTGGAATTTGTGATTGCAGAAAAACCTAAGATTTTACTAATGTATCAACAGGCACAGTGGCACGATTACAATGTTTATTTGTTAAGTAAATCCTTTCCTCGGAGCTGATTCTCCCCTGTGATTTATTGCAGTCACTACCGGTCTTTTGTGTCCATGACTAGTTTCAAATCTTGGAAATAGCAGCTTAAAAAGCCATATATCTGTTTTCATAAGTCAGACTACTAAACCCTGTCCTGAAAGTCGTCTTTGTGTCTGAAAGTGGGTCCTCTTTACAGTGTGAGTGGATGACTCAGCACGTCTGGTGTGGGGTTGGTGGTTTCTGGGTAAGGCATGGATTAGTGGCAGTGGGGGCTGCTAAGAAAGCAGCAAAGATCCACATCACCCAGAGACAAAGGAAAGAAAGACTGAGTAGGAGGGGATGAAGGAGGGAGACTCAGTGGTGGTGTTAGTGGAATGTAATGGGATGTAGTAAGGCTCTTCAGACAAAATCAAAACAGACCTCACCCCTTACGTTACATGCATGCTTGTTTTTCCAAATCCAGAATCTCAAAGGAGAGTCATGGAGTTGCGTTGGTATGGAAACATGAAAAGGGAGAAATCAGTCCCTCACCTGGCCATGGTCTCAGATCCTCCTCCACCTTACAGGTCTTCAGAGTGGGCGTATCCATCTGCTCCGGCCACAGACCTGCAGCAAAACGCAAAGGAAGCGGCAGGTCAATACTGGGATCTGCTTATATGAGTAATATACACTTTGGCACCCAATTCTTGTGCACACAAACATTCTCTACAACTCAAATATCCAGGCAGAATAATGTCAGAAGCTAGTTGGTAGCTTGAAATGTGTCCAGTCAGAGTGCAACAAGCATTGGTGTATCCATTTAATTGAGCCCACATGTATAATTTTCATTCGGAATCTTCTCTCAGATTTGAGAAGATTCACAATGTCAAATTATAGAATAATTATTTTAAGCTAAAAAAAATTACTGGTATTTATGCCCTTTGTCAGAAACTGTAGCAATTTCTGGATAATGTTCACATTTGAATACACAAACACATGTATGGGTTGTAAATGCTTAATGTTTATAGTAATGAAATCATTGTGTTTGGCTTGGGAACCTAAAACACAATCCAAATAGCCTTCTTTATGACAGACTGGTCCAAACTGTCCTGACACCTGGTGGTTTTCAGATGTTTGTTCCTGTCACAGGTTGGCCTCTGCTGACTGAGCAGTGAAGACTGGGAAGAGAAGGGGGTGGGTTTCTCACCACGGTGAGACCAGGCTTGGAAAAACACGCTCCATGGGTGCATATATGAGGTATTTTTGGGCCCTTCAGGCGAGACACTGGAGGAGGTGAGATCTCTGCATAGGACACTCGGTAGCCTGTCCAGCAGAGCCGTCAGGAAGCGAAGGAAAGGTCAAGGACCTGCTGGCCCAACGCGTGGGACCCGGCTTCACACCTGAAGGCTACACCGCAGCGGACTTGGGACAAACAGTTGGTATTTATTCAAAGTCTGAGATGGTGTATTTGCTACCAGACAACCTGCACGAAGCTCTGTTTACAAATGCATCACATGTTTTTCTGTTTTTTCTTTTTAAGGCACAAGCAATCAGCCATGACTCTGATACAACAATTAAGTAAACTCCCAATCTCTCAATGTGACAAGTTGTTCTTCGAATGATGCCAAAGGGCAGAGGTGGGGGGTAGAGGAGGGGGGTGGCACTAGGTTTTTCAGCCACAGCTTGTGTAAGATCTTTGCTTCCCTGGAGCCCCTCCACTTCCTTTGGAAATGTCCAAATCAGCACTCAGCCACCGAGAGGTCCTGCACTACGCCTCACAATGGCAAATTCTTACACATAAATGGCCTTATTCAGAAAAGCTTGCAAGCAGCTGGTGCGATTCGCTCAAGAAAATAAACATTTCCTTCAAATATTTTGATTGGCCAGCAGACAACATCAATACCAGGGGCACAGATTACCCCTGTTAATAGGAGGACCAGCCCCCTAGGAGGAGCTGCGGAGCGGGGAATGGTGAAGTGTTGACTGCGTCACTAATTGGGCCACTCTGGGATGGTTCCAGTGCAATTTTGGGGATGACAAGAATAAACCCGTCTTCTTTTGAAGTTTATGTGCAGATGAAAGGGATGGCTGAGATGTCGTTTGAGCCAAAATGGCGTCTCGTCCTCATGACTCTGGATCTAGCAACGCCTCTGAGACATGTAATGAATTTGCCGTAATGAAGCGTGTCATTGAGACACAGTGAATACTGGTCCTTGTGCTGACTTCCTGTTTCGCTCGGGCCTTAGGCGTCACACAGGGGAGAGAATGTGTGTGAGGGAGAGAGGAAGACAGAAAGAAAGACGCCAACCGAGGCGAGCAGAGCGAGCGAGAGAGAGAGAGAAAGAGAGCGTGTTACAGAGGGGAGGAACATGGCCTTGGCTCAGCTATGCGGGACATTTGATATGTCTTTTGAGCCCTCACTTATAACGTGAGCAAAAACAAACACATGGACTGAAAAATCCTACGTTCTCTTTGAGAGCTGGTCGTCTGCCCGCCCTTCCCGTCTGACCCCGGGCTCAATAGAGACTGTTCATGGGATACATGTAGTTTCTGTAATTGCTGAAATGTAAGACTCGGCCTCACTCTGATGTGAAGTTATGACTTACACAAACAGCCGAGTCTGGTTTGAAAAAAAAAAAAAAAAAAATTCCACTCACTCTCACTTCTCCTTTTTCATTGTTTTTCACAAAGTTGATGGCTTCAAAAGATTTCCCTTTGAACAGAAACATTTTCAGTTTGAAAATTCATTTTTGGGTGACAAAAAAAAAAACTAACCACAAGTAAAACTTTCAAACACCATGACAAATAAACTCTCTGGCAGCCACTGGCATATTATGTAAATATTGCAGTGCAAAAGTAAAGCCGAGCGCCTAAAAGGCTGTTCCAGAGTCCTTGTTCTTTTCTGTAGTATTAGCCTCAGCGCCTCCTTCTTTGGTTTGGCAGAAACTTAACGAGCATGACGCCTCCTCTCAAACATCCCCGCCGCTACCGGACGGCGCTAATTTCCTGCCCCGCTACCGCTTCTAATTGGCTTATCATGTCACTCTCGGAGTGTGAATTAGTTGTGCGCCTCCCAGCCGAGGCGGCAGCGCTGCCTCCTCAAACCAGGGGGTCCAGCTGGCTTGTTTATGCGGAGTAAACAGTGTGGTCGCTGTGGACGGGCCGGGAGGGGGTACGGCTGCATTAAAAACCTTCTCAAGTTAAGTCCAGGCCAGAGGCCACGACGTTAAGATACCAAGAGAGACTGCCAAGGCACAGCTGCAGCAGATGAGTGCCAGTTAGGTGAAATGAAGCCAGAAGTAACAACATTTGTATTAAGTGTCATACATGGAATGGATTTGCTCTTTTTTTCATGTAAAATGCTTTACAAAATATTCATACTTTGGTCTGATTTATTTGGGTTTTATGTGGTAGACCAACACAAGGTAGCAGAAAGTTATGAAGTGGTAGAAAAATTATATATGGGTTTCAAATAAAAATCTGCAAAGGCACACATTAATATTAAAGCGCCTTGAGTTTTTGCCTCTCCTACTTCTGCTGGTTTTGCTCATCCACACATGGAAATTGCTGCCAAATTCTCCATAGACAATACCTCCAGCTTTTCAAGTTTTTCTAATGACTCTTTTCTAAATCTACCATTTGTGTCTGCTTAAGATGAAGGAAAACATTCCCACAGCATGATGCTGCCACCACCATGTTTCACTGTGGTAATGATGCGTTTGTGGCCATGTGTGATATGGAGGGATTTTTTTTTTTGCTATTCTCACTAAAAAGTCAGATTTGAGTGAATCTCTAAATAATTCTTAAATTTCCCAGTTAATATAGTTTTGTACAGTTGGGACCTACTGTCTGTTTAGTAATTAGGTTAAAGTTGATTTTATTTAGTAGTGTCAGAGTAAAAGGAGATAAATACAAATGCACACCACATTTACAGGTTTATGCAAAAAAGAGAAAAAACCATTGAAACCCATTTTGTTTTCCTACCACTTCATATTCATGCACTATTTTGTGTCGAAATAAAATGCGTTCAGGTTTGTGGTTGAAAACTGACTAAATGTCTTCTTTGCAAGGCATTGTAAGGACAAGAAGTGAGTATGGTTTGGAAGAAAGGAACCGGGGGGAGAATGTATCAGTTCTGCAAGATTTTAGCAGCTGATATTAAAACCATCACCGCACATTGTGAGACACCCAGAAAGGCGCTTTTGAGCCCTCATCAAAGCTCCGAGCGCTGGATGGTGGAACGTTATGCTTTGGGTCTGATATTCATCTTCAGAGGGAGAACACACAGGTGTTGGAACAAATAACATGTCAAACGATACCACCTCAAAAGTGCCAGCACTTTCTGTTTGGATGATTAAATTGGTGCTGCGTTTCCTTTCTTCCCTCTTTCTCAACTGCTAAAGCGAGTTTAAGTCAAAAAGCGTTCGTTCTTCTCGGCCATCCGTTAGAGCTTGTGCCAGGAGGTGGTTGAGTTTTTGTCTGGATTAAGGTAAAAAACTGAAATCTGTTTTCCTCTACTTTTTTTTCCACCCTTTTAGCTAAATCACTTCTTCAATCACGGTTTTTGCTTTTCTTACAGACTGGAAATACCTGTGTACACACTATAAAATGCTGTCAAACTCGCATGAACCTGGTGGAGGAAAAAAGCAAACGATGCCACCCACAGACACAGTCGGCTACACATGTATCTCGCTTGAGGTTTTGAAAACCAGAATAACAATTTAGTGCTCGATTGTCTGAGTGTCAGATTTGCTTGGCTGAACTCGGCGAACCACACATTTTCAAACACGCAGACACACACGCACGCACGCGCGCACGCAGCCCTCCGCCCTGGCTGAGAATCATTCCACATGTCTAGCAGGCTTACCTGTGGCCACCGAAGAACAAAAACAAGCAGCGAATGAAGCGTCTGCCAGCGCGCAGGAATCTTGTCACTGCATGCACTGTAATGAGCTCTTAATTACCCCGTCTGTCTCGGGTGCGAGCAGAAAACTTACAACACCGTTCTGTGTGTGAGAAGCGGTGTGTTTTTTATTTTCTACGTGCCCGTGGTGCAATTGTGTGATTTAAGATTTTGCACACACGTCTGAAGACGCGTCCTGCTGACAACAGTACAGACAGTATTTCGCAGCTCAGTCAACAAAATGAAGCAAGAGGGCTTTGAGGAGAGGTGACACCATATTTTCCTCTTCTTTTTTTTTTCGTCGTTTCTTGGGAGGGGGAAAATGTAGGATAATGGAAAACATCTTTTGTAACAGCGAGACGGGAATCCATTTAATTATAACTTGCTGATGGGCGATCTGTCACCCGGCGATACTCAAACAAACAGGCCCCGCGATGTAAAGTATCAGCGGAGCACAACAACGTCTGGCAAGGCTGAAAAGAGCCGAGGAGTGCGTGTTGTTGATATGTAAACACCTCCCCGCGTCTCTAGATGGGATTTATTACAGCAAGTCTATTTTTGTTTGAGCTTTGCTTCTAATTCTGCAGCCCTTGTCGTCTGCGTGTACTGGATGCTGCTCAGAGGAAACTGTGAAGCGGGAAGGAGGGCCCCGGCCATCTTACTGTTATTTAATTATTTTACCACTCTTGCCCTGCGGTGCGGCGTACATGACGCTAATAACACAGATTAAGGTGTGTGGTTTTTATGGCCCTTCCCCTCCTCTGCAGCTGTAACACGAAGCTCAAGGCCCTCAGCGTCTCTGACACTTCCAGCTGATGTTAACATGTTTTGTCGGCTCTCCGTTTATGTGCCGCAGAAGTGTGTGTTGCAACACTGCAGCCCTTTGAAGCCCCAAAAGCCTGTGATGCTCTAATTCCCGCCCTAATCCTGCGCGAGGAGTCTGCCGTCTGGACTGTGTCTGCACACCTCTGCGCCCCGCACATTCAAGACAGGCCTCAGAAGCTTAAAGCTCCCAGTTTAAGCTTAGCCGCAGGGGGCTTTCTGCTGGCAGACAACCCACAGAGCTTCTGCCAAAACAGAAAATTAACATCATAGTGGCGGCATTGTGCACTGTACTTAAAAAAAAAATAAAAAGAGCAAACTACTGTATTTTCAAAGTTTACCGGTAGCTGCTGTTTCTAAAATGGCTGATGTGTTTTTCATCTTGGTACAGGATGTGGAGGGAACATCAGCATCAACAGAAAGTAAGGACATGGGGGAGCATGAGTAAAAGACCCAGTGTTCCCAGCAGTCAGCTGTTAGATTAGGCCTAAACTGGTGACTCAGCACTGCCTAAGCTTAAGCACAAGGCCAAACACTGTATGGCTGTGATGTTCCGAGATAGGGCTGCACCCACATACAGCTCCCAAACAAGCCCTCCTGTCCACAGCAACACACTCGCTCTAAGGTAATGAGAATCATTATCCTGCATGAGAACAGAGGAGTGGGCGGGAGGGGAGTGAATGCCTTCATCCTTCGTTCTCCCTGCTATCCCGCTGAAGAGCCTCTGACACATGATGAGGAATGAAGAGTCATCCTCAGTCGGGTCGTCATCCAGGCAGCTGTTCTCAAAACGCACACACACAAACACACACACACACGCGTACATAACGAAAAGATCGCACCACCTCAGCCTCAGTCACCGCCTTCCTCCCACCCCCACACACTCGGCCAGTCTGAGAGTGACGCGAGTGCCAAGGTAGCGGACGGCTGTTACATTCCTGTAATGTGAGGTTCAGCCAAATCCGATGGCAGGGCCGGCTGTGTCACCTGGCAGTTGGTTCACTTCAACACTAGTTATCCCAGGACAGAGCTGAAGCTCCTTGCAAGCCCCTCTACAAACACACATGCACACGCACACACACACACACACACACACACACACACACTCTGCCAACCCAGAACTTAAAAATCAACCCCCCCCCCCCTCCTCCCGCGCCTGCCTTGATTTTAAGCTTTCGACAGAACTTTATGTGTACACAGATTTGTGGTTCAGATTACTTTAAACCAATTTCCCTCAAAGTGAGGTGACTTTTAGTTGTTGCGGTTTTTATTTTGAGGAAGCCGCCTGCAAGCGTTTGAAGTCCTCACCTTGTGTGGTACTGAGGTGTGTCTGCATGGGGCGTGGATTGTTGTTCACCGGGCCTATCCGCATAGTCCGCTGGTAGCGCTCGATTTCTGACAGCCGGTCGGAAAACTGCATCTTTGTGGTGTCTTCCATCTTCACTCGGTGTCCTGCAAGATGGAGGAACATGCACGTTTTACTTCCTCCACAATGGCTGAAGCCAGCGTTGATCTTTTTCTTGTGTACAAGAGCAGATAACTAAATTAGAATATCACCGAGAAGCTGATTTATTTCAATAATTCGGTTCAAATGTACTTTTTAGATTTATTATAACAAGTTGTCCAGAAGACTCACTGAGACCTTTCACAATAAGGGTAAAAAACTGGATGTTTAGATCACCCTGTCCAAGCATTTCAGTAGAAAGTTGAGTGGAAGAAAAAGTGGACCTTCAGTATTTAAAATGTCCTGGAAGACAGCTCTGCTAATTTTAAACTTGAACAAACACAGTGAGCCAGAACTAGTAAATAACATGGCTGATCAAATCATCACTGACTGAAACCTCTGAATAAACCTCATTAACTTGGTGCCTCTCTGTTGTTCCTCCAGGCTCTAGGATCTGAATTTCTAAATGAAACTGCTGAATTGTAATTTGGACCTCCTGGCAGCAGTGCAGGTCCTTTTCTCCCCAGCCAAGGTACGGTGGTTTAGAAGACGTTTCCGGTTGAGGAGCAGTTAAAAATAAGGATTGAAACAGTTTTAGCTCTGGTTCCGGACATGTCTTGGAGCACAAAGTTCATCTGCAGTTGCTTTGTAAATCTCTCCCAATGTCTTAAATAGAGTTTGGTTTACAATCTCTGCAAGGCTGCGATTACTTTTGTAATTTGTGCGCCTTGTTTTATGACACTTTTTCCTTCCACACAACTTTCCAATAATAGCCTCGAATACAGCGCTTTATAAAGCCAGCTTCTTATGGCAACTGCCAAAGTCAGCGGTCTTACCCATGTTTGTGTAGACCAGAAGAGTGCTGTATTAAAAATATGTTTTAACTTGTTCTGTAACATTGTAATTTCGAGTATTGTTTTCATTAGCTTTATGCCATAGCCAGTATTTGAAACATGTCTTCTTTAAATGTGTGAAATAAATCTATGTAAAGAGTTTCGCTTTTTTCATCTGAATGATTGGGATTAATCTTTATGTAGCAATTATATTCTGAATTTGAGAGAACTAAGGAATTGAAACGGGACCCCTCGATCTACTTTTAGAATAATCCAAGGTAAACATATGTACAGAGGAAGCTACTGTTGCCATGTTTTTAGCTGCCAAACACAAAAATATTATTAGAATGTCAGCAGACCTTGAAATACACTGGCTAGACACTAAATGTTGCCCAAGCTGCACCTGCTGCCACGTCACCCACAGATAACGATGGTGTAAGTGGTTGAAAATAATTGCTGCAGGAATGTTGTTTTCCCTGAAACTGATGTCTAATAAAGTGCGAGTTATTGCATTAGGAGTCTCTGAAAAGCGATGAGGTTAAACGATCTTTATCTGTACTACCTCATCTGAAAAACAGCACAATGTGACTATCTACCCCTAATAACATCCCCCTATCTTGCTCTCTCTCTCACACACACACACCCCCGCACCAACACAAATTCAGGTCTGACTGACACAGCACTTAGTCAAAAGGAAACACCCAAACAAGGTTATGAGACCTTATAGTCATCAGTCTTCAGCGTAGCAAAGAAAAAACACAAAGATGTTTATGTGCACATATGTGTATGTGTTCAGGAGGTGAAGTCGGGGAAGGAGAAGTGACGCATTTCTGCTGCACCTAGAAAACTAACCAACACACTTAGTGCCCTTATCACTCTGCGGTCCCCTTCGGGGAAATGGTAAGAGAAGAAATGAACTCTGATTGTGCCTTTTACATGGACAGACGCATGTGTATTCGCACATGCACATGCTTTACATGTGAACACACCTTAAATGCCAGACGTGAGTCCGGATGCCTCTAATGGGGGGAAGAGATTTTAATGTAACTATCAATGCACCAAAACTGTGTGTCAACCAGCATGTATACATTTTGTGGTTTTCTCCCTGGCATCTCTACAGAGTAGCCTAATGTGAAGTAATGGCTGGATTTGAATATTTTATCACAATATAAAGAGGGCAAGGCAGACGGACCAATATGGATTTTGCCCGTTCTTTCTCTCCACTGACCCATGGGCAATATATCTTCCCTCCGAGGCTGACCCATGGGTAAAGTTTCCTCCCGTTTACCGCTCTGTCCATTTGTTTGGACCCACTGCCTCCTTTCAACCTTCAAGCGTTAATTATATAAAATTAAAATATAGAACAAAATAAATTTTTTTTTGATCATTCACGATTCCAATCAATTTAGGCGTTCTCTTATTTACTACTATCCATGTGCCTAAATTAACAGCATTTAGTGCAGTGATTAGCCTCTAACAATGTCCTCGAGGTGCATTTGTGAGCAATAGATTTTTTTTTTTTACATAGACATAGATTGTGTTAATAGACTTCAAAGATTTCTTTGAGAATCAAAGAAATCTGGTGTAAAAATACCGGTTTATGTCCGTCACACTTTTTCAGTGTTTTAATAGATGTTATTGAAAAAATGGGGAACAAGTTGTGTTTTGTGATAAGTAATTTGAAAACAAATTGCCTGAAGGGAAAATTAAAAATGAGCTCTTTGTTAGTTCTTCTCCAGTCTATCACCAAGAGACCAGTATTTTAAGTTTAAGAGATTTTATTAATCGGGGCATAACGAGGCATCCATCTCATGAGGTGATGCATGACACAGAGTTCCTAGAACAAGAATTTAGTTATTTTTTTGAGAAACCACAAATCACTATATTTTGTTTTAGCAAATTGTATCAGTTTGTTTTTATCAAATCTGTAATCAAGAATATCTCTGTTCAGGCTTAAATATTTAACAGTTTTCATGCTTGTTTGAAGAAGTCAATGCTTCCTCTTGCTCTTTGTGTTCTAATAAATATAATTTTATAAAGCTTAAACTATTTTTTTAAAGAATCTAAATTATCCAGCCAGTCCATAATTATCCAGCACATGCCTATTCATTTTACATGTGTAATATTATAAACTGGATATCATTTAAATACAGCCAGACCTACAATTTAAAGTGCTGGATTCTTCCTCAATGCTTGTGTTGTCAATCCAATGAAGGTATTTATTAGGCACCTTTATTAGCACCACAGAATAATTAAAGAGCTGCTTCCTTTCTCATTTCAAAATAAAAGTCCCAAATATAGATATGCTTGAAACATGCACCTTTATATCTGAGACTAATTAATTACTGGTAATTATGGGACATTATATTTGTTTCAGAAGTTGAAGCTGCAAGTTGAAAAATAATGGGTTATGATACTTATTAGCATCACAGTACCATAATATATTTAAATTTATGTAGTTAAAAATAAATGAAAATATTCTCAAAAAAGATTGTTCTGTGGTAAGGGCAACCCTGATTTAATGAGACACAAACTGAAGTGCAATCAATTGGTTTTTATCTTTCACTCCTAAAGTCTAATGAGGTTTCGAATTGCACTTTCAGCTTTCCTCACTGTGTTTCCAGAAAGTGCCATTATTTCACCAGCTAGCAGCAATTAGGTGTTGCTGTTCAAGACAACGTCTCTTTGGGGTGGAAAGAGATGTTAAGTTAATTTAATATCTCAAGAACTAATACCAACGCTAATTTTTAACGCCCGAATGATTCATAGGTCAGAAGTGAGTACCTTAGCTACACGCTTAATTAAAAATGAAACACAAGTAAAACTAGCCACAAGAATGATCCTTATCACAAGAATGATCATTATCACAAGAATGATGTGCTTTGAAAAACAAAAATGAAATTAAGAAAGTAGTTCAGGTCCAGAGTGCGAGAGTATCTGGCTCCATGGCAAAAATACATGTTAAATGATGCACAATGAGCGAGAATCTAGCAGCGACAACTCCAGGACGTTTGTTTCTTTTCACACGTTCTGATCAGCAGTAACCTTAAACTTAAGTTTGAGAAAAATTCAGTTATGACTAATCTGCTGGAGCAGAAACTGCTGTTCTTCTGCTGATGTAAAGCAGCTTGATTTCCTGAACATTATGACACCAACTCAGCCGCTGTACCACTTTGGTCTTTGCTGTTACTCAGGAACACCACCCCCCTCTTCATGCGCTCTGGGATATCTCTTTATTCAGATGCTTTGCAGTCGGTCTGTCTTCTCTTTAATCTGCAGTGGAAGGAATGGAGGTTGGCGTTTTCTGTCTCTGACACACAGACCACTGTTGACTCCAGACCAGAGTACTGCCAGCCTAGGGGTAGCAGCCCTCCAAATATAGTCCCTATATGTGTCCTTGCGTAGTTATTAAGAGATTTACACCACCTCAAACGGCTGAGGTCAGGGAAATGATACATCCCAATGCTCTCTGGCTGGAAAGAAAAAGCAGATGCCACGAGGGGAAAAAATATATAATTGGTCAGTTTTTCTGTTTCCAGTGGTGGTCTGAGATGAATTGGCTCTTTAGAGATGAAAGTAATCATTCAGCCGCCCACAAACACACACACACACACTTGAGCTGCAGATCCCGTGGCCTGGTTCCAGCTGGCAGGGACACACACACACAAACTCATATGCTGCATGTGGCGACAGTGTTCACAGCTTCCAGCAGGGGGGTTTTAGTGTGAAGCGTGAGTGGGTGGTGTGTGTGTGTGTGTGTGTGTGCGTGCGTGCGCATGTGTTTTTTTTTTTTTTTTTTTTTTTGGAGTGGGAGTTTTTGATGCATCATTGGAACAAGGCCTGGAGCCCATTAACCCAGGACCCACAGTTACTGTTAACACCACTAATCAACTGATAGGCAGCTAAAGACCCTCCTTCCCTCTGTTTTCTATCCTCTTTTCTTTCTTTGCTTGGATAAAATTAACATTTTATTAACAGATTTTTTTGCGAATAGTTCTTTAACAAGAGTATTTATTTTTCTTTCTCCTGGTCGTAATGGGGAAAAGCAATCGTGGAACGGCGGTTGTCCTAGAAGATTCAGTGTTGGACTCTTGGCTGGGGAATTTCTCTGATCAGTTTACATGTTCTCTGTGTGCATGCTATTAAGGTACTTCTGCTTCCTCCCTCCATCCAAAAACATGTACTGTATGTAATCACCTACTTTGAAATTGCCCTTAGGTGTGACCATGTTCAGGCATGGAGCTGTATGGGGTTCTGTGGGGGGGGGGCGGCTGCCCCCTTGGATTGGGGGCAGCCAGGCCTCATCCGGACCAGATGGGGGCCTGAGTCTGGAGGTGCCAGGGAGGGAGGAATGGTTTCAAGTCGCTTAAATGTCTGATTATAGACGGAGAAAGTGCGCCTTCGTCTGTTGAGAAAGGTGTATTTAATGCTAAAGTTACCTTCCCCAATGGAATATATACTAGTCAGTCCCAATGGCTGTTTCACTCACGGTTTAGCCGAAATGCTTCCTGGGTAAAAATCAAAAGACAAACGCGCCCCCCCTCTCCCCCCGGCCCCCCTTTGATGCATGTAAGGGGCCCGGTAATTGGCCCCGTCCCCCGGCCCAACGCTGACTTGTTCCGCTAGCGACCATGTTCATGCGGTTGCTTATGTTTTGCCGTTTGGTCAACTGGTGACCAGTCCAGAATGTATCTGTGCTCTTAGAAAATAGTAACATGCAAACTCTTTGTCTCTTGCACACCTGCTATAAGTGCATCTGAAACAATTAGAATATCATCTAAAAGTCGATTGTTGTTTATCATCTGTAAAAGTGAATCATAACTTACAGAGTTTTTTAAAAATTATTATTAATAATAACTTCCAACTAAAGAAAACTTGGTATTCAAGAAACTGGTTCTTAATGAAGAGCTTCTTCAATGCATTATGGAAACGTTAAGTGGAAGGAAAAACTATGCACAAACTACAGCCTGCATTACAGAAACATTATCATCTACACAATCATGGAGAACACTGACAGCTTTCCAGCAGGCTGTAAAGCACAACCAACATAAGGATGGTAAGCCACCAAAGGTCATTTGTAAAGAATCTGGCTGTTCAGAATGCTGTCTTAGCATTTTCTTTGTAAGTTTAGTGGAAGGCAAAAGTGTCACCAAAAAGGTGAACAACCAACAGGGACAGTGGAAGCAAACTGGAGCAAAGGCTGCAGCTGAAGTCAACATCTCCTATAAACAGAGGGAGATGAGAGGAACCAGACCGGGCTTCTTTGATACCTTAGCAGACCCAAAGGCTGAACGCCGTCATGCCAAGCTGCAGTTGCAAGCTTGATGCCGTTATTAATAATAAACAAGCCTCAACCAAGTTTACAGTGAGCAGATATTTCTGTGGTGCAATTACATTTATTAGTATTTTATACATTTAAATTTGAAAAAACGACACTTTTGTGAGTTTTGTAATTGAGACTATTATCAACATTATTAGAGGAAAATACCTGAAATATTTCTGTTTGTGAAATAATTTATATAACATACAAAATCTTCACTTCCTTTTTGATGACTTTCCAGTTAACTCAGATGCAATAAAATAAAATGCTGTATTAAGGTGAGAAGAAAAACGAAAGTAAAACATGCATCATGTCGAGGCGTTCAGCCTTTAGCCTGGTCAGTTCTGTATTCATGCGCGGCTCGTCGGGTTTGACCACCTGCGTTTGACTTAGACTCTGCGGGGCCGAGGGCCAGAGGGGGGCTCCACACCAGCCCCATTTCAGAGAGGGGGGAGTTTTCGTGGTCAGATGAATATTTAATGCGTCAGGGTGCACTTAGTAGAGAATGTCCTGGTTCTTTTTTTCTATCTATGATATCATAACCACAAGATAGAGCTGGGAGATGGGAGCCAATGCACATATGAGGCCTAAACAGCAGCTCAATATGCATCCAGTGTCGAAAATGGATGCTGGAGGTTGTAGATTTACTAGCCTCCTCTCAGGGTAGTGGTCGCATCAACTGAAAGCATTATGGAAGTCTACAAAGAATAAATAAAATGCTTGATATAAAATGTCTGGTATTAAGGATGCACCGAGAGGCGGTGGCTGCGCTTTGAAGAACTGGGTGCGCCGTTCCCTGCCCTGCTTTGTTTTTTATGTGCGAATTGTTTTGTTTTTCTTTTTTTATTTCCTGATAGTTTCTCATAATTGCTGCAGACTAGCGTGACAAGTTATTTTGCACTTTTACTCCAGGCCTTTGAAGCACGTGGCAGGTAAAGTGAAAGTATGGTAAGGTTTGTTTTTTTTACTGGTAAGTGGGGGAGCAGGCCAGACCACATGAACGGTAAAATCCACCCTGGCCTTCCTCCACAAAGCCCATATCAGCTCAACACAGAGACCGTTTGCTCGGTGAGGTGACTGCCAGGGCTTGAACATGATGCCACATCTAAATGATCGCCCAGCCCAATGTGTTTCCTCTCTTCATTCATCCCTTTTTTTTCCAACTTCTCCTTCTGTGTCTCCATTAACATAAACAATGAAAACTCACTCCTTCGCTTGAAGACACACACTACAACATGAGCCTTACACACTATCTGTGCAGCAAAGGGCAAGGCGTGCTTTGGCTCGAAACCAAACCTTCACCGAATGTATTTGTAGTGTAAATATTTTCATTGACTGTACAAATGGACTTGATGCATGCATCAAACATAGTGAAAACTATGCCTGGACTGCATTGTCTTTCATTGTTGCCATAGGATTACATGTAAAAATAAAACAGGTGAAAAATGCAGTTATGTTTTAGAAAAAAACACACAAAAATAACACTTATCCTCACTTGCAAGTCATATAAGCTTAGATGTGTTATTTGTGCTAAAAGCTTGAAAAAAAAAACGCGAGCTGCATCCTTATCTTACTTCTGAAAGCCGTCAGCTCGATGTGGAGCGACAGTTGAACACATGCAGTGCTGGGGCCTACTTGCCTGTCTGCAAACTTCCGTTTGCCCTCAACAGACGCTGAGGACGTTTCAACATCTGTTGAGCAAAGCAGTGCACACCTGTCTTCCTCTTCCTCCTCTCTAGCGGACCTGAACTCCCCCCCCGAGCTCTTGCTCCCACCCCGCTGCTTTCCGCCACCCTTTTTTCTTCTACTTCCCTTTTTTACCTCTATTCCAGGCACCCTGCTAACTGAGCATCTCTGCGGCGGCGGCGTGTTTGGCACTCCGCTTGCCAAGGCCACCAATCACACCACCAAGTATTTACAGTGGGGCAAATCAAAGTTCTTGTTTTGAGGCAGACCCTGAGGGATGTGGGTTTTACCCTTGGTTGGTGATTGTGGCTGTCTCGTCTGGGCCAAATTGAGTCAATGCTAGCCACATACAGACATCTCCCTGCTTTAAAATAATTTACATAACTCCTCTAACGCTTTCAATATGAACGCATGAAACGGCAGTGCTGCGTTATTATCACAGATGAAATGTGCGAAGCAATTTTTTTCTTTATCTCACAAACGGGAGTAGAAAATCTCTGGACTCGGTTGCAAATAGGGCTTTAATGGAAACACAGTTTGGGCTTTCTGAAGTTATCTGTAGCTCATCCTGTACGACCACAGCTCGGATCTGCTCCCTCAGGCAGATGCATCACAATCTCTGGGGACATAAGCAGTGTGAAAAATCCCCCTCGCAGGCCTGAAAACAAGTCGCTCACAGCGGAAGTTGCTACATGAGCCTGTTTGAGCAAAGAGCGCAGCCTTCCTTTTCTGATAAGGGGGGATAAAGTGCTTTGTGTGTCAGTGTGTGTGAGACAGAAGCAGCGACGGGCCTATAAAAAAAGAAAAGACACGTTCGGGCAGGCTGGACGGGGTGCAGGGGTGCCAGAATAGGAGCCAATGCACCCGGATTCTTTAACAATACAGCAAAGCCCGTAGCAAGTTGAGAGCAATCATTCCTCCTTTGTGCAGCTGCTTTGTTCTTTATGCGTGTGTGTGTGTGTGTTTAACTGTCTTCTACTGGAACGCAGACGTGTTGGGGGGTGATAGAAATGGGGCTGTTTTTCAGCCCTCTTGGCTCCTTGCCTGCAGACGTTGCTGATTTCCCACTGCTGCTGCTGTTTTGGCCTTGTCAAACACAGAAGGCCTATTTGGCTCTACTGACAGCTCAAATTAAAGCAATAAACTGCTGCTAGTTTGTTATTTTAGCTTTAATGGTGAATGAGGTTGTTGTGAGCATGTGCGTGTGTGTGTGTGTGTGTGTGTGTGTGTGTGTGTGTGGTGTGTGTGTGCATGTGTGTTGGTGTTTGCATGTTTTCAGGTTGCTCTAAGCAGCAAGGTGCTAAGGTAAAGGTGGGGGCTCTTGCAGAGCTGTGAGAAAGGGAAGCAAGCTGCTTGCTGTCACATACATCAATGCAACGCCAGTAGATGTGTCAAACAGTGTTCACACCTCCATGCACACCAGATCGCGCACAATAAAGTGCAACGACTAGTGCATTGGCCCTAAACAAACACACAGCTCGCAAGAAGTTCCACTGAACTGACAATTGATATTCCAGGTGAGTCAGAGGACATGTGAGAGATGTAAATGTATTAATTTTCCATTGCGCTCGCTTCACCTTCAGCGCGATTTCTGAATTCACCGGGCTGTTTGAGCTGCAGGCGTGAGCTTACAAAACTGACCTCACTTTTTCTGCAGCGAGTCCCGTCAAGGCTTCGCTCTGTGTTTTGCCATGAGGACTGCTTCCCTCTCCACTTTTGGAACCTCGCTGTACCCATTATTTGCTTGCTGTTCCTAACTGTCGAGGTCTAAAGAAATAAATATCCAGACCGCAGGGTGGTGGTACGCTTCGTCTTTCCCAGCAACCAACAGGTGCTTCATTCCCTCGAGCCGCCCCCGCAGCGCCGTCCCAGGGCAGAAAACCATTTATTGTCATAATGCAGCAGCCTAGAAAAATGGACTATTCATTTTTCTAAATGCAGATCAGAACTTTTACTGAATTACAGCTGAAAGGTCGTAATGGCCCCCTCCTGTAAGGGTCAGTGTAAATAAGGAAGAATGAGCACACACAGAGTGGGCATTTTACTTCCCCTGGTAGGTGAGTAAACAGGAAAGACGCTTGGCTGGCGAGTTTAGAAGAGAGCCAGGGTTCTCATCTAATTCTCAGAAAACGCCTGCTTGCATCATCAGAGCAAAAAAAAAGGGAAAAAAACAGCACTGAGTCCTCTGTAAATTATTTGGTAATTTCTAATGAGTGCTAATCCTCTGTGTGGCATCAGCAAAAATAATGTGGAAATTTTAGGCAGCCTGAAGCTGTTCTGCGTGCGTCTTTGAAAGTCATCAGCTGGCCCGAGGAGGTGGCATTTAGCTGTTTTTTTTTTTAAACATCAAAAAATGTTCTTCTTTTTGTCCTGTTTCTGCAGCGATAAGACACCTAAAGACTCAATGGTACATCTTATTTTCTTTTTCTTTTTTTTGTAGTAAGAACCACAGGATGATTAACATAGCTGTGTGTAACAATCTGTCATTCGGAGAGTTGGCCTCAAAGCTTCTGGATGTGGTTAAGGTGGCAAGAGAAGCTAACAAGCTTCCATATTTCTGTGTAATTTAATTATCTATAAATAAATTAATCAGAATTACTGATGGACCAATCAAATCGATGTCTATTTCCGTATGAGTTTTGGCCGACTCTGCTTTAGAAAAATAAACTTATTCTCAGGGTTATGTCAAATCAAAAAACGTGCCAGATTTTTTTGTTTTGTTTTGTTTTGTAGAGATTTTAGGCTCAAGCACAACAAAAAAATAAAAGAACTTTACAAAATTATTCCTTAATATTTGGTTTGAGTGAAATTTAAAAAATCTGGGTTTTTTTATTTTTATTTCAGAATTTGCACTGCTGAACTTCAGTCAGAATTGTCAGATTCCTATCTCTGGGCAATTTATTGGTATGGCTCTAATCACAGCAGCTTGACATTCTGCTTTACTCCTTCAGGGAGACATTCATCTGCGCCACATCACAAGCCTCAAAACCTCAGAATGTGGCGAATGTCTTGGCCTGAAGTATAAAAAAAACACACCACTGCATTCCAGCGGATTTATCATATGGCCAATATTTGCTCTACATCTAATCGCTAAGACTGTGCATGATTTGTGGCAGTGACCGAAGGGGAGGAAACATGCCACAGCCTCTAGTCACTGTAGACGCAGCAGAGGTTAATTTTTACCTCTCAACTTTAAGAGTACAATAAAACTGCTGCTCTTCTATTGTCATCTGTGTGAAACGCACTTATTCAGACCGTCTTAATGACTGAATGTGAAAGTAAATGGTGATGGATTTGATTATTAGGACTTCTGGCTTTGGTGCCTGTAGATTATAGATGTTGAGGAAAGCACCCAGAGTCTCGCATGATGCTGTTTCCCCCCCCCACCCTCCCCTGGCACTGATACACCTGTAGGCCTTTCTTTCAAAGACTCTCATCTCCATTTTCAAACATCAAAGTTGCCTTTGAGAGCAATCGGGACCGAGGGTGAGCCCTTTCATGTGATTTGTGGAGCATAGGCGTGGCGCTGTATATTAAGAAGGGGTGGTGATTACCTTTTTTCTTCTTCTTCTCTTTTTTTTTTTTTTTTTAAAGAGATGCACCTGGCAGGTGCATGAGCCTGAGCACCCGCACACGCAAATGCATCAACATGCATGCTGTCTTTTTGTTTACTTTGCAGAGAGACTGCAATATCACAGGAAAAATAACACAGCAAATGTCATTGTTTGGCTATTTGCATACTTTGTACAGTCTGTGTGCCAAATGCAAATAGACTCAACCCGCCAACTCGAACATGCTCATCCCCACCCCCCACCACCACACAGAGTCCTTCCCCCACGCCCATCATTCTCCTGTAGGAGCTGAGCGAACACACCCAAGCGAGCAAATAGGAACAAGAAAACACGGTGGTACTCGGGCGCTTTTTGGTGGCGGGGGGTCCCTGTGGGGTTACGACTTGTCTCGCCTTCATCTCAATGCAAGCAGGTGTTGAGCTCACTGTACAGAGAGATCATTTCTATGAAACAAGCTGCCACTTCAACCTCACTGAATTGAAACAGCCACTGCTGATAAGAAAATGTCAGTTTTCAGATATGACTGTAAATACTCTATTTTTTTTGTTTCTTTCACATGTTGCTGAAAATAAAAAGGGTTGGATGCTATTTATAAAAACGCGATACAATCGGTAATTTTTTATTGCCATTTATAAGAAGTAGGTAAAGGAAACACTAGTTTTACTCAAAAGAAAATTGATGTTATAGTCTAAATCAACTACTCAATCTATTTTGACATATTCAATTATTTATGTTTTTATTTTATCTGCTGTCCCATTAAGATCTGAAATCTTTTTCAAAAGGCAACTTTGCCCAGGGAAGCTAAAAATAATACTACTGATCAAAATAAAATTCAGAGCAGTAGAATACATAGTAAACATTGAAAATGGAGTGACAACTTCTCAGGCACTATGACGATGCCCCTTTGCTAACATGCTTCAAGATGCTCTTAAAATCACTTACTGAAGTGAATGTTTTATTTTTTTCATGTTTCTTACATGAAAATGGACATCTGCATTTAAAAGCCGTTTTGCCACTGGCAGAAAACCAGGGTACATAACTTTATAAATCCTCACGTTTAATTTTTTTTAACCTCTGAAATTAGATCCTCAACCCCTCTAGAGAAGCTGTGAATGCAATTTCTAAATATTATTTCACAAGTTCAAAATATCTTAAGCTCAGTAGATGCAGAGCCGTAAACAACTCTTCCCCTGTCGGTAAATAGGTGAATGGTGATGTCATGTTGAAGCAATGTGAGAAAAACTTCAGAAGTCAATATAGCTCCTGAATCTGCTTTACAAAGAAATTCTTTCTAATATGTTTTTTTTCTCACATGTTCATTTGCCGCATGTCATTCCTTGCTGCTGTCATTGGCAGTTATAAGCACTGTTTCCAGTTTCAGCACAGCCAAAGGATGATAATAGTGTGTGACAAAGCTAAAGAAGTACGTGCGTATGCGTGTGCGTGTGCGTGTGTGTGTGTGTGTGTGTGTGTGTGTGTTATAATGACGAATGCCGGATGCATGATGAGGAAATCGGCAGCAAAGACGACAAAAATACTTAGCGGAGCATACTTTCTGTTCAGGGGCAGAACGTGTCTCTGTGTGTTTGTATCTGTGTGTGTGTGTGTGTGTGTGTGTGTGTGTCTGGGCATGTGGAGCTACTTTAGTGTACACAACTGTGCCTAGACGGTATGTGTGTCTAACCTACTGCTCAGGTGTTTTCAGAAGGCATGACATTCTTTGTTTCATGGCCCCAGGCAAGTCACCGTTGCAGTCTTGTCCATCAGGTTCTCCCGACTGGATCAGCAAACATCAATTAAAACGTCCTCCCCCCTCTGTGCTCACTCCGCGGCTCGGCTGGTTACCATGCAAATGCAGAGGGGCCCTGTCTGCACAAACGGCCTACCGAAGCCCTGAGCACGACGGCCCTGCTGCCTGAGCAGAAGCCTCAGCCTTTCTGCACGGCACTTTGTGTGGCATCATAAACCAGAAGCAGATCAAAGTGGTTTGAGAGTACAAAGCTGTCCCCAAAAGGATGCAATTAATAATAATAAAAAAAAACTCTTGGTAGTTTTATGGTGCCTGTCTGCTTTGTTCAATAGTAGCGATGTAAGACGGTTCCTTGTGGTTAAAGAGGAATCTGATTATTTTTATGGTCCTAATATCGTCTGAAAGGCAGCGAGTGTTCCTGTTCTTCGACTCTGCTGCAACATGACTCTGAGAATGTGTTCCTTGTTTAAAATATGAGAGCTCCTTTATATCATCTCGTGCAATTTCTATTTCAAGGCTACAAAGTCTCAAATGCAGTAAAGTGTCCCGAAATGTCATCTCAGCCCCAGATCTGAAAGCTCATTCAGCCCCAACATAATGGGCAATATTAATATGCTATATTTGCTTGTTTTGTCAGCTGTTTAAATTACTTTGATGTTGCAGGGATGATTAGATGTGTTGTTTCCATTGAGGTTTTAACGTTTCCTCCGTTATCAGGTGGTTGAGCTCATGAGGTTCTCCGTTGTAAATATGAAAATGATATTCATTTAAATCAGCTTCAGCAGAAGTTTATTTTTGCTCCTTCTGTGAATTCAACTCGGTGTAGAAGCGTTTTTTAATGGAGCCTTAAATTCCTCCTAGCCTATATTAAACAGTGTCACTTTATAGCACGGAGCGCCAGAGTAAAAGTAGCTCGGAGCCGGAGCCGAAACGTGTCGACAGACAGTCGGGAGACGACTTTAATGCGCGCAGTTATTTCAAACCAGGGACTGCACATCAGAGCGCATTTATGCACAGACACACGCGTCTTTAGAGAACTTCTTTCTTTCTGTTCTACAGCAGAAATTGAAACCATGCACACACATAGTGTCTATTATGCAGTCAGAGTTCTGTATTATACCTCTGCAAATAGCATCCAGCATGGCAAGGAGGGGGTGGGTTGGGGGTTGGGGGGCGTGAGGGGTGGTGCCGCTTATATCCCCTCTCATGTGACACTGCTGCACTCTGTTTTGACTGGGTTAAATCCACCCTATCCCAGTATCCACCTCCACACAAACCACAGCGATCCATTTGTTCGGAGAAACCTTTAGCGCCACATTAAACGCGCTTCCTTTATGGATGCCATCATAAAAAGACGCCCGTCTTGTCTAACTTTGAGCCATACAACACATTTATGCACGTACAGTTCTCCCCTGAAGCGATGGATGCATCTGATTAACATTAAGCCTCCTCCATCCCCTCCGTATTGGCTGCTTTTGCACCCACATGTGAAACGCAGCTGCATGTGGGTAGGCAAGGGCGCTAACAGCTTCAGAACGCCGTGGGAAGTGCCCCTGGCCTGCCCTGTGTTAAATCAACGAGCCACTTATGTGGTCAGGCAGGTAGGACCCCTCTGACCAGCGCTGAGAGGAAGGCGAGGAGGAGCGGAGCCACCTGTGGCTTGGAGTCATGCTCAGCTCCTCTTAGTGGTCTTTGGTTTTCGCCTTAATGTGCTGCAGTTTCCTCTGACTGGACCTTTACGGTGATCCTCACACACACACACACCTGCACTGCTATTCTACTGAGAACAATAAGCTGCTCTACCTTCATCCTCCAGAGACTCCATTCCTAACCACACCTTTTAACCAAAACCTTAATTTTATCTTAACCCCAAAACCAACTCTGGTGAAAAACTGGATTTCTGCACTTGTGAGTAGTTACACACCTACGCATGGACACGTATCAGGCTTGTTCTGTGTCTTTTTTTTTTCTAACTGCACATGAGTCATGCGTTTCTCTTACGGTGAACAGATACCAACACCCACACATGCGCTGATGGGATGGCTGTGCAGCAGCCGCATCTCTCCGCAGTGCATGCCAGATTTGTGATGTGATGTGTGTGTGATGATGTCTGAGTGCGTGGACTTACTGCGTGGTTCCCGGGGTCCGTCCACGGTGACTTTGATGGCACGGTGATAGGTGGCCACCTGCGGCGGTCCGGTGAACACTGTGATGGTCAGGGTGAAGCTCTTTCCTGCAGCAAAACCACATTGCGTTCATGATGACGGATCACTCATCGGTTAGAATTACACACTAAGCTTGATGATGCCTCATTTTGAAAATCAAATCAAAACAATTTAATTTGAATCTGTGTCTATTATTTATTTTTTTCGGGGGGTGGGTGGTTAGAGCTGATTAGATATTAGAAACCTAATTAAATTGGATTAATAAGTCATTTAATATTTTTTTGAGACCTTCAAATCAGTTCTCCCTGCTAAAATAAAAAAGAAACATTGTTGACAGGTTTGCCATAAACATGATTTTGATTACTGTCGGAATGCCTTCCAGATTCCTCCCAAAGAGCTTACAGCATTAGTATATTATTGGCTAAATCTTGTCAGCATTTGAATCAAAGCAGTAGCAGAATAAATGGAGGGGAAAGGACCACCTCCATGAAACTGCTACCTCCCACTCTGACCAGAGGGTCTTATGTCAAAGAATTTATATATATTTTTAGAAATGTAAGAGAGAAGGAAAACTTGGGTTACTCGCAATTATTTTTATTTATTTAAGTGTTTTTTGTCTTGTGTAGTAATCTGTTTTGAATACCGCAGTATAACAATATTATATTATGGCTTCCGAGGTATTTGTGCCATCCAGAGATTAGAAGTGACCATCTTTTTCACATTCACATATTTCTGGATGTGGCCCTGCACTAGAGGCTGTGCAAGAAGAGGAAGGCAAGGCGGTGTGTATGTGTGTGTGTGTGTGTGGGAGGAAGGGGGTGGGGGGGGACTCCTTATCTTAAAAACAAGAGAGCGTGAGAGGAGAGCAGAAAAAAAAATTCTTTCAGAAATTAAATATATACCTAAAACTGCTTTTATTTGTATTATTTAGGTTTGTTGGCAGCCTATCCATTAGATATGAATCTTGTGGGGTTTTTTTTATATTTGATGAGTGGAGTAAATAATAATAAAAAAAGTGTGTTGATAATTAAAGAAATGCTTCTTCCACTCGGTGACATTCAAACTTTTGAATACTGTTTTATATTGAGACAATCGGTTGTTTATGCTTTAACAATGAGAGGTTTTGATTTGCTTGATAGGGTACAAAAATACAGTCAGCAGGCCTGCGCTTTAACCGCAACATCCTGCACTCGGGCCTTGATGTGTGACTTTCTACACAAAAATTAAACCCAACACGGATAATAAAACCGGACTTAAAGGGTGGAACCAGCTGGTAAAAAAAAAAAAAAAAAATGTGTGTGTGCTCATCTTTCCACCTAGAAAGGATGGATGATTATTTGTGCTCTCTTAGATTTGGAATATACAGACAAGTTGCATCCGCGCATCAAGGCCGTGATATTTGATCATAAGAATGGACATCAGAGTGAAATTGTCCACGCCAGAATGACTCATAAAACTATCGTAAATGTTTGAACTTTTTAATTTAAAATTAAAAGATTTTCTCGTATGCTGAGGGAGTGAGTCCACATAAACACGGAAATAAGATTGCGATCTATTAGCTTCCTGAGTAGAAACATTGTCATCGTCTAATTGTTTGCAAGGCCCTGAAAGCATCAGTAAGAGCGCGCGCGTTTGCGTGTGTGTGAAAGAGAGAGAGAAAGAAAGAAAGGAGAGAGAGAGAGAGAGAGAGAGAGAGAGAGAGAGAAAAAGGGTTTCTTAGTTTTGACTCACCTCGTCCGCTCCTGCCCACGAAGCGGAGGTCGTTGAAACGGGCCACTTGGTTCTTCATCACCGCGGAGGCGTTCCGCAGCTCGGCCGAGTAATTCTCGTCGTTCCCGGCCATGACAGTGACCAGTGTCCCGTCGGGAACGTCGCCGAGCGCAACGACCTGCGCACGGGAGGAAAAGCAGGTGGTCACTGCGGGTCGCCAAAAACTAATAATAATAATAATAATAATAATAATAATAAAAAAAATAAAATCTGCCTAGGACTTTGCGTAGAAACCACATCCGGTTGTCCTATAATTAACTCCAAATTTCTTTTACAGTTTTCCCACAATGTTTAGTAATGCAAATGGTATAAAACGTGTAGCATGCAGGGGAGGGATTTACCAATAACACTCAGCAGTGTGAATCCACCGCTGACATCCAGCTAAATGTTTATGTCAACATCTTGATTTGCATGGTGACCATTTTATCTCTATCCGACTATTTTTTCCCCCAGATGTCTCATCATTTGGATAATATATTTTTAGAAAACTGTGAATATAATTATGCAAAAATGACTAAAAAACGAAGCTTTGCTGCATCTTGGTTTCACATTTCCGACTTCAAATTCTAGCTCCAAATTGTAAAGCCTCTGAATGACGCAAACGTCTGTCTCACCGCGTCTTAATAATTCAATTTTTAGCTCGAATAATGTTCCGTGCAAATTTATAAAACACCAGCAATTAAATCTCCAGATCAGACCATCTCTGTCACTACAGTCGGAAAGTAACTCTGCGCACCATTAAAACGAGGAATACTTGGTTATTTAGAAACCACCAATCTTACCTTGAAAGCCACGGGAAGCGTCTTGTTGCACCGCCAGTGCGACGGCAGCACGGAGCAGAGGAAGTTGGGGCTGTCGGTCCGCACCAGCTCTCCGGCGTGGTCCGCCAGGACGTCCACCACGTTCCTGTTGTCCGGCCGCGTCCTCAGGGGCCCCGGGGTGGCCATGGGCCCGTTGCCGTCTCCGATCTTACTGCAGGGGAAGGACGTGGAGGGCGGTGTGAACCGTCTAGTGGTGGGCGGCTCTACGGGAATATGCATCACAACAGCTTGGGTCAGCGCCACCCGACTGGGGTTGTGTCAAAGTCTCTGGAGGACAGGCAAACTCGGGTTATTGGTGTTCGTGTCCCTCTTTTTCTTGCTCCAGACGCGCCGCTGGTCTCAGAGGATGGAGGCGAACGCGAAGGGTGGGCGAAAAAAAGTTCCACTGATTAAATAAATAATAAAAAAAAATAATAATAAAAACACTAAACTCTAGTTCAGCAACCCACAATGTCTCATCCTGAAGAACATCAGAGTTGGATATATGTCTCTGTCCAAGCTCTGCGCAGGGTTGGACTGTTCTATCTGCGCTCGGATCTACCGCACACTTGAATACTTTCAGCCGCGTGTAAACAATACATCAACACCACAGAGCACTCTAACGCTCAGTTAAAACACCAAACTAAGGAAAAATACCCCCTAAATACTTTTGGAACAAAACGATAATCCAGCCACGACAAATGTCAAAGTTAAGAGTCCAGCTCAGCGGTTGTCGCAACTTCTAAATATCACCGTGAAACTACCATCACCGCTGAGCAAAGAGCGAGAGAGAGAGAAAAAATATATCTAACTTGAATGTCCTGAACAAAAGCAATCAAACCGCAGCAGTCCTTTGTTCGTGCGTAAAAGTAATTTTCCCGATTGGATCTGCGAGATCCTGAAATATAAAAAAAAAGAGGAACGGCTCCCCGTCGCTCCAGCTGGATTTCCTTTCAAAGTTATCCTTTATGGGGCGCAAAGAAGGGGACTTGTGGCGGAGCAGACTGCAGAGTGCCGCGATATTACTTTTACACAACTCATTCAGCTTTTGGTGACTGGGTTCAGCCAATGAGTGCGCTGGGTTGGGCTTTGGCGCACCAATCACAGTGCGTCGCTTCTTCTCCGGCTCTGCCCCGTTGTCACATATCACACCGGCTCAATTATTGATACATATCTGCTCTTCTCCGTGAGCTGCAGATACATGGGTAAATAGTTTTTTTATAAGTTTGGAATTATTATAGCTCATTTTTTTACGCACACCTGATAACGTAAAGCAATAAGATAAATGTGATGCACATAACATTTTATGGACGTAATGGTGTTAAAATGATCTCAGATTTAGATGTTAAAAATCGAGTCCATACAACGCAACTGCTGCGACAGGAAAACAAAACATTTAATTAAATATCTTAAATTTTATTCTCTCCGCGTTGATTTATTTCATCCCATGTCACGGACTTGTTTTTTTTTTTTTTTTATTAAATCATTATTATTTGATCTGTTTGTCGTCTATCTAGGAAAAACTCTCACAGACATGTGGTTTTAATTTCACTAACTCATCTTGAAAAGCCATGAGCCATGTCCGGCGGCTCCATTGCTTCTCCAAGTAAATAAAAAAATTCATAAAGCAAAATTAGGGTTTCGGGCAGATTCTTATCGCGTTAATTACCTGATCTGAATTAAATATGGAAAATTAAAACAGGCGTGCAATAGTCTCTTAATTGCCTCCACATCAAACACGCAACCCAGTTATAATTGCGTGTGTCTGTGTACGCCAGAGGCTTAAATTATTAGGAACTCCAAAAGTTGCATGAAATGACGGCACACCCTGCAAAACTCCGAGGCCATACGTCCTTCTGACACTAGTTGGCGCGTTTGCCTTTTCAATCGCTGTCAGCTCGACCGACCGGGCTGAGACACATATTTCACACTTACTGAGGCACAGAGAGGAGGGCAACCTTCATCTGCCAGCGAGAGAGTCGGAAACCTGACATATTCTAGACTAAACCCAGAAAGTTAAATACAACACTTTCAGGTGTTTTTCATGCTGAAAACGCATGTTTTAAAAATCACTTCATAAGGTCATATTTGATTTATATACTTCTGTTTTCTTTTGGTTTGTTTTTGCTGGAAGTTTTAAATATCATTACAGCTTTTAAAATAATACCTACCATGCGTTAAAATGAATGGGAACCACATTTTCGACTTCACATTTGATACGATGAGTTTTTGTCCCTAACTGAGCCGAAGTTGGCAATTTCTACTAAAATAATCAGTACATCTTTACTATTTGAGTGCAAACTCTAGAAACTGTTATTGTGGACGGCGACTTTATTTATTTAGTTATTTGTAATTCTCATTTATTTTTCCTATTAATGATGAGAAACATCCGTCTTTCTTATCTTGATCCCAGATTTAAAACAAGTAAATCATCCGAACATGTTTTTAAGCGCATCTATACTTTGCATCGGAGGCTGTATAATTATGGGGCCCCGTTGTCGTCGTGCACACGCGCGTTTTGCGCGTGCGTGGTGGCTTTTAAGTTGTTTACTCGGAGGAGATTAAATTAAGTGGCGAGAAGAGACGCCAAAAGTGGCTTTAAAATTTATTTAATCACCCGTTAGTCTCATGAGAGGCATAGTGTGATTGGATGTGGGGAAAATGAATTAAAATAAAAAAAATAGGCCATTTTAAGATTAAGTTTTACTATAAAGAAATCAATCAAGTTTAATTGATTGATTAAACGGATGTTTTTCTGTCAAAACAGAAAGAAAATGAAGTAAAATATGGAGGATATTTTAATTGATTAAATTTCATTAGTATTGAACTAGAGCTACAAACTTCACGCCTTTTTGTTTCTATGTTGGTTATTGCTGCAACAAATTGGAAAAAAAAAACTAACACAAAAAAACAATTTCTGAAAACCTACTAATTTGGTTTTGTGGAAAAAATTTCTAGGAGCTGTCTGACTGGCTGCTTTGGCTTTTCTGCCCTCCAGAATGTTTTTTTAATGAGTGACCAGCTGGTGGCCCTTCAGAGGTGAGACACCAAAACCAAAGTCAGAAAAGAATTTCAGTTTTATGTGACAGAAATAAGAAATTTAGGTGTCATTTCAAAAAGAAAAAAAAATAACAAAACAAAAACAAGAAAACCTGGCTTTGTTACATTTTTTAATTTCTTTTCAATAAGCTAGTACTCTTACTGAATTCCTGAAAATGTGTCGATATATGTGAGCATGCAATACAGTTATTGCCCAAAGTACTGTCCCTCTCTTGATTTCTGACATATCTTATCCTTCTGCCAGTAGAAAATTTAATATGCAAACCAAATTATCTACTGGTATAAAACTGCTTTAAAAACGATACCGATTGTTTTTAATTACCTAGTTTTACCATGTCGTGGTCAGATTATTAAATTAAATCTTTTCTCTGTTGACTGCCATAAAATAATACTTCAACAAAAAAGCATTGTGCAAGAAAGTGTACAGGTACAAAATTAAATTATCTTAAATTATTTCAAGCCAATGAATGGTGGCCCTTGTGCCGCTGACCCTTCCTTGCTTAAATGATTATGAAAATAGGATTTTGAGTAGCAGGGCAAAATACTTGAAACGAGTCTGATTCACATTAAGGGACAAAAAATAGTTATAAAAGATCAAAAATCCAAACTTTCCCTCAGTTCTAGCTCACTTTGTCAATTCACATCAGTGGTGCCCACAAGGGGAGTTCTGAGGAGAGAATGGCTGCTCTCATATATTCAGTGTGGTGCCACACAAAGATTGCTGACTTGCCACCTCTTGCAAAACTTTCTGAAGCGTCCCCTGCATTCAGGGAACGCTTTCAGAAAGCAACCCTTAATCTTAAAAAAAAAAAAAGCATCATGTCCATTCAGATCACCTATCATGCAGCATCTATTTCAAGTACAGCTCAACTGGGACAGTGACAATGCTGCTGATATTTTAGTCGTCCTCCTGCCGTAGTTCATTATTAATACGTGACCGCATGCTCCAGCTTCACCCCACTCAGCCGTAATGTGCGCTCCGGGCGCCTGTCACATTTAGACCTCCGCATTTCAGCACGCAGTTTCTACGGTTTCAGCCGCACAGGCATTGAGGACGGAGCCCGCCGTGCCCCTGAACGATTTTTAATGATCCGAGTGGGCTGAGCCTGAAATCAAGACAAGAACTCCTGGAGGACATGTGAAACCCCGGACCCACCTCAAAAATAGGCCGGGGCATATAGGTTACTTGCCATTAAAAGAATAAAGAGGGAAACGGAGCCTGCAGTTGCAAATGACAAGAGCATCACATCATTGTTAACAAGTGGTTACAATGTGAGAACTTGTGATTAAGACGTTCTCTCCATTTGAATTTTCCAGCTAAGCAACAAGCAGAGCTTGCTGTATCAGAAAATTGACAAACTGTCGGAAAGATAATCTAAAAACGTTTTCTTTTGAATAATTTGAACCAAAGATCTAATTTCGGAGTTCATGCATTGACGCTTTCCATCATTATCTGCTTCAAAGCTGAAGTAAAACCCCACGTACTTTAAGTTTTCTTGTGTAATGAGTCAGATGTAAAGACTAATATGACTGTGATACCCTAGCAGATAACCAGTGAAAGCCTTTGGGTCTGCAATATATACCTGCCTCTAAATGCCACCCACACAGCTTTCAGCGCCACTTAAAAGTCACTTTGAAGCTTGGGACAGTCTCGATACATGAAGCTGCTTTCAAAGTTTCCTTGTTTTTTACTGAATTTGATCTATTAGCTGTGTAAACTCCCAGGCTATTTTCAGTTCAGACGTGGCCACATAAGCCTTTTGGAGGGGTAGTTTTTTCATTTGGAAAAAAGAAAAGGGGGCTAGAGGTAGGGAGAGGGGGCAATTAGAAATTAGTTTGAGGTTCGGCGATGACATAAGACAAAGATTTCTATCTTTAGAGAAGCTGTGGCGCTCACACATTTTCTGTACATTCACAAATTTACAGGGCGAGCTTTGGCCTCAACCCACGAATGCATTCCTTCGAAAAGTGTCTGCTCGAGTTTCAGCGGGGGTTTCTCTTCATGGAAATATGAGTGTTCTGAATGAACGACTCCTATGAAATGGAGTTTTATTCCTCTTGGATTAAATTAGCTCTTCTTTGGGCTTGAGGTATTTTTTTTTCTCCATGAATGATGATTCTGTGGTGGCTGTGGAACGTTGGGTTGTTTACCCTTCCCTCTATTTTTTCTCTTTTTTGTTGAAACGCAGTTCGCTGTGAAGTGGACTTTTTTTCTGCTTGATATGACAAGAGTGTCTGTGATTAGACTCCCCAAGCATGATGTAGTCACCAAAAGTCATTTGTGCCAGTCTCCTCAAAGCCAAATCATATTCTAGCGTCAGAGTGTTTATATACACAAGTATATGGAGAAACTTTTAAACAACACTGAGTGGGTACAGACTGTTTGGGTTTTGGGTCTTTCGCTGCTCTGATGGCTGATTCTTCCTCAAATTTTGATTACACAACGTGTCAGCACATCACAATTGGCGGTCATTTTTGTCCATTTTGATGTTCAGACAAGAAAATAGGAAACACATTGAGCAATTTCGATCATACAAATTTGTATGTTTCTTTTTTGTCCACCGAGGTCGTCTGTGTTAGTTTTAATGATGGCAGGAATGCATCTGTGTACTCAAACGTCTGCAGTTTTTCTCATGGAGCTCTGCTTCGTACATCCAATAACTCATAAATAAGAGTGTCAGGCCCCTAATTTCAGATCCTTGAAGGCACCGAGAGCGTATTTTATCCAGGCGAAAATGAACAGAGCGGTGACATTTCCAAACCCAGCACCTAATTACTATGTAAGCGTGATGAGCTGAGATGCAGCGTCACCGGAGGAGACAATGAGCACATTCATCTCATGCATCTTTAATATTCTGCTTGCATTTTATAAAAGGAAAAAAAAGGTGCAGAGCAGAGGGCTTATTAAATTCGTCTGAAACAACCGAGCGTCATAATGGCTGCTAAGGGAAAACTCCAAAAAGGTTTTTATTTCTATCTGCTGAATGTAAACGGGCTTCTTAAAGAGATATTCAGACATGTGCTGCATGTAGCTGTTTGACACATCCTTAATCCTCCTGAGCAATCTAAATATATTTACTCAAGTACCACATTTAATTAGCAATTCTACTTATTTTCATACTGTGAAGTAAAAAAAAATGATTCTTTTATGTTAGACATTTAATTTCAAACACCAGACAAAGTATTTTTCAAGTTACAATTTTTAAATTGGGAGAATCTATGATGCCATATCAAAGTGACAGCTTCACTTATGGCTTCACTTAAATAAGAATTAAACCCATCTCACTATATTGGTTCAGATATGTAAAGGAAATCAAATATGCAGACTTATTAAAGGTGAAAACAATTATTTGAAGTGCTGAATCTGATTTATTTTTGCAAAACATACAAAGGAACATTAACTGCGCTCCAATTTGTCAAATATTTTTTCATGCAGGCCATAAATTTTACATAAAGATGCTGTTTCCAATCATTCTTTAGGCTGATTTCATTTCTGGAAATAAATTCAAGAACCCTCGTCTACTGTTTTGACCACAACTTTAGCCTAAAAGTTCCAGGTGCAACAAACAAAACAAAAAGTTAATTCAAAACTGTAGTTGATATCAATTGTCAAATGAGTAGAGAAACATGACGATAAGACGGTTCAATATTTTAGGCAGCGTTATTGTACTGCTTTTGTTTTAAACCCCCGCTGTGATTCGAACATCTTGGGAACTTTTACCAAGTTGTCATTATGACTGTATCTTCTGCAACATTGCAACATTGTTAATAAAGGTCAGGTTTTGCATCTTAAAGGTTAAAACAAACTCTTCTGGTAGATATTCATATCTCCCCTTGAAAGTCACCGGTTACTTAGGCAACATAGGATGCAAATGTTCCCTTAGTTTTCTTTAGATAATCAACAAAGAAATTGAATAAATTTGTAGTAAAACGGGGCTGTTATAAAGCAAAACAAAACTCATGTTTTAATATACTACCAGACATCAGGACATCGTCACAGCTGTATTCAGCACCAGATGTTTGCTGGGGAAAATTTAAACAAGCTTGAAGCAATTTGTTAACCAGTACAATTGACCTTTAGTTACAGTAAGCAAATACACATTACGTCTTGACAATCAAAATATGCTGAAATTATTACATGAGGATGAAATAATCACGATTTGGGCTTGTGTTGCAGCTTTTAACATGACACTTCAAGTAAAAATAATGAAATCTGAAAGCAAACTTCCAGCCATCCAGGAAACTGCTGTTTGAAGAAGCACTGTTTGCATTATTTTAGTTTCAGAAATTCTGTTATGGTCCAGATGATACTGGGAAGACTGTTGACTTACTATTAACTCAGCAGACAGTCACTGACACCCTCTACAAGAAGGGTAAGTCACAGAAGAACTTTACTGAAATAATTCTCTGTTTCCAAGCATGTTAATAATGGAAAGTTGAGTTGACGGAAAAACTGCTGCACAAATAGGTACACAAAGAACATTCTGTTTAATTTTCTGAAAAGCCACACTTTGGGCAGAAACAAATGCCTCACATACATGTCTGTTTGGAATGAATCTGTATCACACATGGGTTCACATTTTGATCTAAATTGCTGAAATAAATAAACGTTTTTATGGTATTCGGATTTATCCACCAGCAGTTGCATGTTCATGCAAATTCCATTCAAACAAAAAACTTTGAAACCGAGATGCTTTTTTACAAATAGGAAATCTCTGCATCTTACATCTTTTTATGTGCTTCACATTGTCTCATGGGCCTAAATAGGCAGGGATTTTTAATAACCGGCTTTCAAAGTCGGCATTCATTCAGCTATTACAGTACCTTAATACATTTTGTTTAAATATGTGACAAGAAAGTAGTTTATTGTTAGACTAAAAAAAATTATTGAGATTTTTCAACACTTTTGATGCTATTTTAAAGAAATGTGCTTGATTTGTGGCTTCTACTTAAATATTTGTTTTATTGTGTGTTTTCAAATGTAACATATATTTTACCTCGGAGCAACTTGCACCTAGTGATATTGAATATATAATTCAAAAACAAATTTGAATCCTTTTACAGATTTTTTTCTACTTTACATGGTACTTTGAAGGAGTTTAATTTTTTAAATACTTGCACTCCTTCAATAGATTTTTTTCCCTTCCACTGTTTCCTGAATTCAAATCCAGTTTGGGTACCAAAACGTAATTGTGTGACCAAACGGATGTCTCTTTTCAACACCAAAGTTTCAGGAGCTGTTCATTCGTGGTACAGATTATGAGGCAGCCTGATCGGTTCGCTGTAATCGGGACTTGAATGGGGTCAGACCCTCTCCCTGTCCTTTCAGCCGCAGTTCAATAAGACACTCCACACCCTGAGCAGCCGGGGGTTGGGTGGTGGGGGTAACTCCCCGTAGACCTCAGTGTCACGCTCGCCCCGCCCTCACATCATCCGTCGGGTACACTCACCCAACGATGACAGTGAGCTGCCTGTGATGTGGTTTGCAGGCCTGTTTATTCTTTTGGAAACCCACTAAAAGTAGAACTGGATGGTAAGCTCACCAAAAGGCCCCAGTGCCTATTATAGGAGCACTTTGGGTTGAGTTTTGATCTGGTGGGTTTGTAAATAGGGCCCTGCCTTGCTGCGGGGCACCACTTTTTGGCTATATTGTTTAGTGTGACCTGAAGGAAAGTTTCTGATGCTCATCATGATTTGTAACCTGGAACCAAATTAATGTAACGTGTGGCATTTAGCGTTGTGTACGCCATGAGGACATCAGCGTACGGTATTCATAATGCTGCTGATGATGGACGAAGGATTCATGAATGTACCATGCACTGCTTTTCTTCATGGTACTGAAGGACAAATTGCATTTCTTCTTCCTTTATTTACCCCTGAAAGTCAGTATAAGTTTTAAATCTAAATGAGACCCATAAATACGTCAACTCCCCCATTTTTTTTCAGTTGTGGTTTTTGGTGTGAGCTATAATCATTTCTCATCTTTCTTTGTCTCTGGGTCTCTGTCTGTTTGTGTGTATCGACACACATGCACACACAAATGCAGTGTTTCTCCTTTTCTGGCGAGGGCTTCTGATGCAAGGACGGCAATCTGTAATCTGTAGTAATTGTATGTTGCAGAAAAACATTTTTCCGCTGTGGTAATCGCTGCAATATGTGCAGTTGCCTTGCCAAAGTGACAGCACCACCACCCCCTACAGACAAACACATAAGCCATCGTGACTTTGCCAAAAGAGCCCTGCTAAAAGTTTGCTGAGTGCACCTACAGATGGCTCAGGGACAGACAAAAACTGAAGGATTTTGGAAACACAAACACTTAGAGTGGAAGGAAAAAGCATTGGCACCCCTGAAAGCCTCATAATATTTTGCCGCGTTACAACCACAAACTTCAAAGTTGTTTATTGAGATTTCTATATAACAGTGTGAATAATTATGAAGTTGAAGATAGAAAAAAAATAATCTCACTACAAATGTAACTGCTCCGTGTAATCCTCGGAGATTTGTTGATAACATTAGCGAACAAACAGAATCACAAAGACCATTAAACACTGCAAGACAAGTCAGGACCTAAGGTTTGGAGAAGCTTGAAGGCTCTCAAGTTTCATCCGAAACAGAAGCACTGACCTGCAGTCACGTGCTTGCAGGACGCTCAGATTCACACATGTCTTTCACACACAGGCACAGACAACCTGGGTGCACACATCCCGCTTCAGTATGCGTCACGCTGCTAAAGCATATGTAAACAAAACTGTCACAAAGAGAGAGCCACACTTTTCTGCAGGCAGCTTTCTGCATGGACATTTGCAGTTTCCAGGATATAAAGCAACATCACACCAAAACATTGAACCCTTTACATAGCTGTGTTCAATATATGTTCACAACTATGGCACCATTTCAAATCCGTCACAACATGGCTGTCAACTTACAATTACAGGAGCTACTGAGATTCTCAACTCAGGTATAAAAATCTGTTGTCAACCACCAATCTGGGCTTCATGAAGAAGTGTCAAGGATGTAGCGATTTTAAAGAAAAGAAAAATTGCAAGTATGATTTGCTGTTTGCCACAAGCCCTGCCGGGGACACAGTAAATGTTGGATTAAGGCGTTCTGGTCAGAAGAGGTAAAAATTAAACGTTTTGGCCTACATGCAAAACAATTTGTGCGGAGGAAAACAATCTCTGCACATTTTCCAATGACACACAGTGATGGCTGCATCACAGTGGATGGATGTTTTTGTCTTCCCAGGAGCAGGAAAACTTGTCAGCATTCATGAGAACATGAATTGGAACTGAACACATGAAATAAGGGCGTGATAATAGTTCAGTCAAAGTTCTTAATTTGTCAATAATTGAAATCTGACTTTGACCATTCAGTCTGGATGAGATTGAGCTATTTTGCAAAAAGAATGGGCATAGATTTTAGTTTCTAGATGTGCAAAGCTATAACGTCCAACTGTCATTCCAGCCAAAGGCAGCCATATTGCTGACTCCATCGAGATAAACCTATACACGCCACACTTTTCAGGTTAATGTTTATATGCGGTTTTGAAACCCATGTGTCATTTTCATTCTGCTTTACAATTATGCACTAGTTTGTGTTGCTCCGTCCTCTGAAATCTGCATGAGGTTTGCTGTTTGTAACAGGGGAGCAAATGTGAAAAAGTTCAATGGGTATGAATACTTTTTTACGCATTGTACATGCAGCACCTGAGGAACTGTCTGAATGCATTCACCTTCTGCCAAAGATTTACAGTTCCTGTTAGTGACGGTTTAACTGCCACGCACTGGTGCCAGAGCCCAGCTGCCACACGCAGATCAGTATTTTAAATCTTTCACAGAAGCCACATCAATTCACTCCTCTTCTGCTCCTTAACTGCTAGCGCAAACCGCAAGCAGGTGATGTTCCCAAAAATCCTCTCATAACGAAGTTATCCTGGAAAATCGGGTCTAATTTCAGAGTTCCTCTTGCTTATTTGAAGTGTCGGCCACATTAAATGTAGGGGATGTAGTGACGGTCTGTGGCTCAACCATCGATGCATATTTATCAAACCATCATCTGCCATTTCATCACTCTCACACCAGCGACTGCTCGGTTCTGTTGGACTGTGGCGCTGCGCTGTGAGGTCACCGACACGCCGAGAGTCTGAGCGTGAGCTACGTTGTGTGTGAGGAAGACGGCGGCGTGCTTCACATCTCACCACCTCGGCAAGTAACCTCTCTGTCGTTGCTTCGAAGCAGTGAAATCATTACCTAGTGCGTCATCGGCCCTTTGCACAGCAGTGCCCCAAAAATATGTCAGCCCAGTTTGCAACCACACACACCTACTAAAAGGACAAGTAATGCTCGGAGACATTTATAGATACACAGCACAGACACCAAGATTGCAACCAGACTGTGTGTGTGCAAACCTTTTCCTCTCTGGGCTGCTACCCTGGCTGCTGAAGCCATCCAGCCTCCCTGCAGTTGAACTTCCCTGTGTCTGCAATGGAGTCTCTGTGTCAGATCAAACAGCTCCCTCTGACGTGGAGAGGAGACAGATCGCGGAGCTGGAAGCCATTCAGTCTGACAGCTCGAACACGTTTGAATGGCAACACAGCCTGCGTCTACTCTTCCCTTGCTCGAGATCCCACACAAATATAGTAGCGCCACCGGAGAGAGGGAAGAGGGGGTGAGGAGAGCAGGGGGAGGAGGGGGGCATAGCAGTCTGTCAACTCGGAAAATAAGTTGTGAGGCTTCCCTCTCACACAAAGGCAAAACCCCACAGCACACAGACCTCTCTCAAAATGAAATCGCATGTGAGCCGAATATTAGGAAGTGCGCATGGCTTCCAGCAACCACCAGGCCCTTATAGCCAAGCCTGTAAACCACATTTTCACCAGCAGACAATGGCTCTTTGTGCATGTTGTGTGGCTGTCCCCCCCCCCCCCCCCACTTGATTGAAGCCCTACACATTAGAAAAGTTTGATTGAAACCGATGAGGAAGAAGCGTCAGTTTAAAAATGTTTGTTAATTATCAGGGACGATGTCGGTAGGGTGAACAGGATGGTCTGCCCTTATTTAGCACCACTGCAGGGGAGAACTTTGATGTGGCTGCTCGTGGAATGCTGTTGTTCATTCCTCTCTGCAACAAAAGCCACATGTTTTTACTTTTTCAGACTAGTCGCTGTTACTTTGAACTGTGAAGGAACATGGTCAGGTCTGCAACGCATGATGTGAAGAGCGACGACTGCACTGTATGTTCAAATGACTCTGAAAGTGTTTTTCACCAACAAGCAGTAGACTAGAGCTTGTTTTATCATCTGGTTTTGTCTCATCTGTACATTTTATGAGGAATACAAGTCATTGTAATCAATCTGTCCTGCTTATAGCATCCATATCGGCTTGCTCCCCCTTGGAGTGCACTTTTATACTTTTACATCCACCTAGTAGTTTTCCTCCTTAATCTAGGTAAGACGTTTATAAAAATGTTTTGTTTAGGTCAGCATTAACACAAGTATTGGCACTGTTTTTGGGTATGTCCTAAGCACCTTTATGCTTGGTGGCTTTTGAAGTACTTTGCCAAATTTTTCAGTGGGCATTTGTTTCACCTACAGGCACTTTTTTCAACCATACTTTTTCCTTCCCCTAAACTTTCTATTGACGTATACATACCGCACCGTCTTTTGTATTAGACTTTTTGTGGCTTACCCTAATTGCAGAGGTGTCAGTGACTTTTTGCTGAACAGCTGTCAGTTTAGACGTCTTTCTCATCATTGCGTCGGCCATGCCAGCAGTATTTGTCTGATGGTAACTTGATAGAATTTTTCAAGAAGTAGGATTTTAGGTTTTCATCAGTAATAATGGAATGAAAGCTTAAAATGCTGCTGGAGTACTGGGTGTGTGACAAATCTATAGGATGAAAAAGTTTTACTTTTTGAACTGAAACAGATTCTTGAAACAGATTGACGTTTCAAAGAAGTTCAGACTGAGATGCACCATTTTTTTCTTACAGAAATTCATGTGATAAACATTTAATCTGAGATGCATTTTATTTTACTAAATTTGTTAAAATTTATCTAAATGCATGCAGTCATTTTCAATAATTTAACTTCAAAGTCAACATTTGTATTTTTGCGTTTTTAAAGCTGAATATTTTGCTCATATTAGTGTCAAAATCATATATAAAGCAAACTGCTTTCGTCAACACTGTGTTTTTTCTTTTGTTCCCGTATGATACCTCTGCTCCCATGAATTCAAGCATAGCCGTCTAAAAACTCACACAAACGCAGAGCATGTATTGGTTTTTGACTTTTCTACTATTTTTATGTCCTTTCAACTTGTTCCGCTGCTGCTCAGACGTTCTTTCAGTGGGGTCGGTTCTGTCAGGTTCTGTCACAGTCATTCCTGAGCAAACAGACTTCAAAAACCTCATTCAGAAGGTCACTCTTCCAGAGCTCCTTCTGACTCACTGCAGACTTCAACCAGATTGGAGCAGGGACCCGTTGCCGGTTTCCTGACAACTGTCCATGCCACTTTCCTCTGCAGACATGAGACAACTCTTGGAAAGTATTCGACTGGCCCTCTGGGCTTCTCATCTCGAGGAAGCAGGGGTGTGGTGGCTCAAGTGGCTGCAAGTCAAGGAGCTCTGGAAATCCCTCAGACACATAATATTGCTGTACCTTATTCAGGTCCGTTTGATCATTTGATGATTATAAAACTCATTAAAATAATTAAAAGACATCGGTGTAGCTGTGGCAGAAGAGAGTCACAGCTGGGCTTCATTCCCACTTTAAGATTAAGCTAAACCAGTTGGAAGCCTTCTCGTCCTCTCGGATTTGTCTTAATCCTGAAAACCACCTGCGGGTCTAGAGTCACTGAATGCTTCCTCTCATCATCTTCACAGCTAATGAGCAGTGGCGCTGCCTCCGTACGAGGAGCAAAGCAGCCACGTGGAGAACACATATCAATGCAGGATTTTCCTCTTTTGACTCAGAGCCCGAGGCGTCCATTGAGGCTCAGACTCTAATCCCCTGATTGCTGTGTTTAGGCCCGGCACGTCGCCGCTCCACGTCAAGGCGGCCACAGCTAACGACGAGCTAATGACACAACGATGACAAGCGGCGTTTGTAAACCCAATCAGTAGCTCTTGGTATGACTGCCCGGTGATTAGGTTAATCAAACCTCATGTACGGCATGAATGAGCTGCCCGCCGTCTGCCTCTTGCGTCATCACGATGATTAAAGGGGAAAAGCTGCGTTCGAGTCAATGTGACACAAACTTTCTGCCAGGTTGGCCGTGTTAGCAGAACTAGCTGTCTTTCTAATGTTTTTTATCAAATTCCAGAAAATAAGAGAACTGGATGTTCCTTGGCTAATAAAAGCGTTTATGTGCTTTGGTTCTGCAGAGAAGGGAGTCCAGCAAGATTTTAGAAGACGGCAAAAGCTTTTGAAATGACCATTTCAGTGCCCAGATTTTAGCTGATTCTTAGAGACGCTGCTGTTCAGTCACCCAGTGAGTAATTCTACTGGAGTAAGCCGTTGGGAGGCCATATGTTAACCTGGACCAGCTATTAGGATGAACTCAGATAGCACTTAGAGCTGAAAGAAACGTCATACTCATCATGATGACATGAACTTCTCCTCTCTGACTCAGCATTAGCAAGACTAACTCCTGTCTGTGTGCATGTGCCCCATATATGGCAATTAAATCATGTTCATATGCCGTCAAACCTCTTGCATGAAAAAATAATAGTAGTGTGCTTTAAGAGGTGAGTAAAACTCAACATTTTTATAATGGCTTTTATTTCTATGGACACAAATTTCCAAGGAACACTGCACGTCCTATTCCCAAGAAAAATTGGTTAAGTTTGTTAGCACTCTATAAAAGAGGCAGCTCAAAAAACCAAAACTGTTTGAATTTGTATTTTTTTTATATAAACTCAAATATTCTTTTACAATAAGATAAAAAAAATGCTGTGAAACACACAACACATATTTTTTTGTGCGTAACATCTGTTTGGGGTTTGTACAACCAAGTTTTATTATTGGATTAAGGTCCTTGGATTGAGTTGGCCAGTCCATAAAGTTAACCAAGGTGCTGCTGGAGTACTGGGGCGGTTGGGATTGTCGTGTTATTGAAATACCCAAAACATGACAACATGATTTCCTCTTCAGCACAAGACAACATGGTCTCCTAAGTGTTTTTGATGTATTTAAACTGATCCAGGGTCCCCGGTTTGTCGTAACTTGGCACAACAAACAAAGATTATAAGAAATAAACCCACACTTAATCCCAAGTATTTATATATTTGCAAATTTAAACTCAAATCATCTATCATGTTTCACTTACTCTAAGTTGGAGTCATGGGGGCACCAATTTATATGTTTATAACATCTTCTAAGTTAACCAAAATGTTTCTGCTGACTAGAAAAAATGACAAATGGAACAGTCCAGTCAGACTCCTATGAATTATGGGGATTTTTTTTTACTATTACAATTATAACATTTAAGGTTAGAACGTGACATCAGGCCAATAAAAATACATTTTAATGTATAAATGTGGGCTTATTCAACTTAATGCAGTTGAATGAAAAATAACCTTAGTTTTTTTAATCTATCAGGGTATGAATAATATCTAGACATCTAATTTCTACCAAAACTGGCGTGTAATTTGGTAAGTGATGTCAGTTGGTTGTTTGTGTGTGTGTGTGTGTGTGTGTTTTTCACTGTAAATCTGCGCTCGTGACTGCTGCGTCCGTGAGAAATGCAGACGCAGTGACCTCGCTGTAGACAGACGATACAGAAGGAGCGCAGGGGCCACTTCTGCTTAGGGGGAATCCCTGGCATGGTGTTTCCTACTGAGCCAATACAGAAGTGAGGCATGGCGCAGAAAATACGAGTCCTCTGAAGTTTACCTCAGGGCAACAAAAATAAAAAACAAAACCTGCGATCAATCTGTGAACTCCACAGAAAGCTGCCGTCGTACGACACAAAATAAATGAGACATAAAATTTGCATTTAAACAGGAAGTAGATTTGAATTAAAGCAGATAGATTAAAACTGTTTTTTATTCAGAGGGTTGTATGGGACTTCCTGTAATGGTGCATTAAAGATGCTGCATCTGGCCACAAAACATACTTTGACACGTAGTCCTATATATTAAGACTAACCGTCATTTTCGCTCGTCGGTTTCTGTGTGTGATGGAAATTTTTGATCTCATGCATCAGACAGGGCTGATTTTTCCACCTGTTTGGATCAGCAAACTCAGCAAGCTAAAAGCAACACAAGGCTGTCTTTCAGCTGAAACTTCAACACTTTCCACCACTTCAAACTAACTCTGCGATTTTCTTTCAGTCGTAACATAAATGAGAATGATCAAATTTGCCAAAAAGGAAGGAACAATTAGGTGGCCCATTACTGATGCAGTTAGACGTTGTGACGGTTATTTGTTCCCCCTGATGAGTAGTTGAACAGAGAACTGAAATCCCATTTTTGAAATGCCAACTCCACAAAACAAGAAAAAAAATACTATAAAAAAATTGATTCTCTGCAGTTAAAATTATGTTTGAAGACACAGGAGAAGTCCACCCCCACCCAAAAAAGCTAAACAAAACAAAAAAAACATGTTTTATTGGAGCGTCAACAATGTATGTAAACAAGTTGAGAAAAAAATTCTGGGAAAAAGCAGAATCGGAGAACATCTTGTATCCTGCAGAGCCTCGCATCCTATCATTATCTGCATTTTTCCCCTCCGTAATTAGGTTCTTTCTTTATTGCTTATGGGAAGAAGGATCGGCTATAAGGATGTTTTGAGCATGATTAAAGTTAGTCATAATGAAGTGAGGATTCAATGCGAAAGGATGTGAAAAACATGATTTTTTTAATTCTTTGATGGTGACAGAATGGTGCCTTTAGATCTTAGCTAAATTTTCACACATGATAAATCCTCACTACCCTTGTCTCCAGTCAAAGACATAAATGATGTTGCTGTCTGCTATGTTTTGGTACATGTGGGATCTCCATAAGTTGAAGTCAATTTCTGTGCTAAGGACCAGCCCCATGCCTGCCCATTAAAGTAATTTGTGGGTTAGGATGCAGCTGTAATGTTCAAAACTAAAGTGCAAAGCAGTCGAGGTCGCTCTTAGCCATGTTTTGATTTTCCACCTTCTTGCTGCAGCAGAAATCATGTTAACAATGCAGGGAGGGGTCTAAACAAAACTTTTCTTTCTTCTTCTGAGTCAACCACCCTATCCCCCAAAAAACCCCAAAAGTAAACCTGTGATGAACCTTTAAATTGTTTGACTTATTTTCATCTCTGCTGCAAATTGCCAGCATATTGAATTTGGTTGCTAGATAATTTTAGGTCGATGTGTAAATTAGCTCACAATGATGCTTGTGTTTTTGTTACGGCCCTGGCTTTACCACTTTATAGGCCCTGAGACCGTCCTGTGGTTTAGGGCGTAGGTTTGAAACGAAATGAAAAAAAAAATAGGAAATCAAGATAGTGGCTTTACTTGAAATTAGTCATCTTTGATGGAAACCAAATGTATTTAAGTTAGTTTTTGGTATAAAACCCAATCGCATACTGTGTGAAGCACAAGCACAAATATTTTTTGCAATTATTTTTTATCTAATTTAAATATACAGTGTCTTGTAAAATTATTCAGACTTTATTAAGTTTTAATTGTTTTTCAGGAAACCATCAGTCTCAGGTTTTATGCTAGAATTTCCTTACACTTTATTGTTTTTGTAACTGATAGTCCAGTAGACTTGGTTTGATTGGGGTGCAAAATTACAACAGTTGGTAGATTTTCAGCTGTTTTGTCTTCATACTGCATTATGTCAAACTAACCAAACACTTTGAAAAACATGCTCCCCCCCACCACCATCATCTCAATCGCCTGCAGTGGTGCTATGCCAAGATCTACTTAAAAAAACAACACAAAAACATTTGAAGAAGACAGCCATGAATGCAACTTCCTTCTTCACAAATATATATAAAAATGGAGTGGCGTCAGATTTTAGAGATTGTAGGATTTCACTTTTGCCACTGGTGAAAGACCACAAGCTATGTTCCCCACTAGTGTTAGACTCGCATCGCACATTGGTTTTGGTTGTATTTATCTAGAATGCCCTGTGCTACTGTTCACTTCCTGCTTTTGGAGTGGTCTGTAAAAGCTTTATTGCACATTCACACCTGCAAACAAACTACAGTTTGATCAGAGCAGCCTAACGAGGACTGGTGTGAAAGCACCCATAGGTCTATCGGTCCTCACATTAACTCTGACTCGCTTCCTGTCCTGCTGAAGAACAGCTCCCCGCAGCATGATGCTTCCACCACTGGGAACAATGTGGGCAGAGTGCAAGGTTTTATATCTAATGTTAATTTAATGTTAATTTTTGAATGTTTGTGGATATAGTTCAAAGGGTGTGAATACTTTTGCATTTGTATTTTCCTCCAAAACAAAATTTCCTGAAACGTAAAGAAGCTAAGTTCTGTACTTTTCTCCAGAAAAACGAAAAGGAAGTTATTTTTGTTGATTAATGTGGACGTCCAGTCCAACGTGACCACACCAAGTCAGGGCTTAATAGGACTTTACTCCAGATGATTTACCCAACGTTAGCTTCACCCTGGTTCTTCTCTAAATTTCAGCTCCACTGTACATTGCAGCAGGATTATTCCCCCCCCCCTCCCTCACATCTCCACTAACGTGTGCGCTTGTTGAAAGAAGCAGCTCGACCTTTCAGAGCAAGTCTTTTAATCAAAAAGAAACCTTTTGAAGCCAATTCATTCTATCAGATCGGCAGCAGGAGAATTTGGGCAGTGTGGTCGCTCGCCGACCATCAGAAAATTATATTTACAACAACACTCTAACCTTGACCGGCGCAGGATGGAGCTCGACGCTTTGAGCCAAAATCGGGCAGATCGGGCCAGGCTTTGGGATCAGTCGACCACATAATCAGTACACCCCTCTACCTCGAAGCCATCACACTTGCAAACCCCTAAAAGTGTTTCCTATAAAGTTGTGTTGACAGGAGGTGGAAGCAGCGAGACGGACTGGAAAGTAAATAAGTACCCAGAAATACGTTTACAGGCCTAATCAAGTCCAGAACCTTCTTTCTGCCTTCAGAGTTTTATAAATACATATTATATTCTGCTAAATTGGAGACAGGGTTTCGCTGCTCTGTGGTCGTCATAAGTTTTCTATTATTTGCTTTCGCTTTAAAATATTGAAACTCTTTATATCTGGTTACAGCTTTCAGCCTGCTACGCCAGTCTTTTCATATTCGGGCCTCTCACTCAGCGGGGCATTGAATGGACTCCAATCAGGCATGTTAATTCAACAGAAAAGAACAAAATCTTCTTCATATGACTTGGTAATAAATTCAACAGAAGCAAGGCATGTGATCCCGCAAATTTTAAGGCATCTCTCTTGATGGAGCGACTGTGCTTTTTAAAAATTATTATTATTTAAGTAAGTCGCGGAAAACACCATTTGAATCTTTTATCTCTGGTGAGAGAGATTCTTTCTGGTGAGGATGATATGCTGCCTTCTCTGCATTTGTGGAGCAAGCTCCTCGAAAATTACCTCGCTGCTACTGTGCTGAGGATTTCTCTCACTGAAATTCTCACTTCCATTCATTCAGCACAATAAGCCAAACACATAAAAATCCTTCTACTCTAATAAACTCGAGACCTTTTTTTAGTCTGCCACAAAAGGAAGCTGGCTCCAGAGCGTGTACCATGAATAAAAACAGCCTGCAGGGGGAACACAGCGGCCCTTCCAAGCAGATGGAAATGAGGTGACAGAAACCGAGCCAAGGATCTGACCCTCCACAGAGGCCCAATCTCTGCTGCTAACAAACCAGGTTTTCCACCTGATGTAAATACTCCCAAACTAACCACAACCATAAACGTTACGACTCATTTTTCTTTCTATGGAGCCCGCGTCTTTATTCATTTAATTTCTTTCCAGAAAGGCTGGTCTGCTTGAATTGTGTGAGGGTTAGCAGGTGTAGCCTCATTGTGGTTGTTATCAGCAAAGTGCAGCAGCTCCATGAGTCTGCATCAGATTAACACCTCGGCGAGGCTCAAGCATGTATGTCTGCTTCTGTTTCTCGCAACTCGCTAACTGTCAGACTTTTTAGCTTTTTCTTGTGCTCAACAGAGTTAAACAGCACGAGAAAAGCACTGTCTGTTCCCTTGTGTGTATGCATGCGTGTGTGTGTGTGTGTGTGTGTGTGTGTGTGTGTGTGTGTGTGCATTTTTATTTGTGCGTAGTTGTGTGTGTCTCCCTGAGCTTTCAGCGGAGGACTGAGGTTTCTGAGGTGAGGCGTCCTCTAGCTTCTCACGCGAAGTGCATCTGATGTTGCACATCACACGCTTAGATGTGTGCGCTGTGAAACAGGTTGTGATATATAAAAGAATTACCAAAATAACACTGGAACAGCGATAGTTGTTTTTGTGCTGATAAAATTGGTGCTTAATTTTCCTTTTTAGATTTTTTTTTCTCTTTCTTTTGGCTTTTTTGAAATTTGAGAGACACCGCTACATGAAAACAGAAAAGATCAAGATGATTTTCAGAGTCTGTATTTGCACACGTGAATTTGCTGTGCTTGGTTTGTGCTTCCTGACTTCTGAGGAGCTGAGAACAGCGTTTCCATGAGCTTTATTTTTCTAAAACTGCTTCTATCCGCTTCAGCGTGAACCTAAAAAGCTCCAATTCCTTTGCATGAGTGACGCACCATTCTGAGTTGTTTTGCTTGCATGTGGTAGGCCCAGTTTAAATGCGCTCAGACTGAAGTGAATGATTTAACATTTCTTGGCCTTTTTGAGTTCAGTTTCAGTCCCCTGGCTGCTGCGTGGATTTTAAAATAAAATTGCACATTCGCTATTGATTTCGGTCGCCGTTTTGAGCGCCCTGGCTCTTGTTTCCCTTTTTGACCCGCTGTCTGCAGTCCTGCCTCACATTTCGAAATCAAAATCAGATCCCCGCGAACAAAAGTGTGATAGACGGCACGCATGAAACTTGACATTGGTGGTGCGCTGATCTGATGAAGAAGGGCACCGATCCAGCAGATATAGAGGACGGGTGGTAGAAGGGGGGTGACTTGGAGCCGTGTCATGAGGAAACTATAAAAGCCTGCAGAAGCTGCGAGAACACTGGAACATCATCTGCTGTCACTGAGAGGATATCAGAGGATTGTTCTCATGTGAGGCACAGATGGGGAGTCAGGCTGCGTGTATGTGGGAGGCTCCGGAGATTTTTAAGATAAACTCTGCAAACAATTATGAAGTGGTAATACTTCTCCTGTGGCTGTCTCTAATTAACACAGCTAAGTCCTTAATTGGGAAAGGACCTTTTTTTATCCTCTGCTGTCTTTCTCTGGCTGAAAATGACTGAAACCTCCAGCATAGATTAACAACTGAAGTGTCAACAATGCCCAGCATTTCTTTTTTTGACATTTGGCACAGCCTTGCCAGCCTTTCTCCTCTTCTTCTTAACGTTGTTTGCGGGCAAAAGCTGTCTGATTGCAAATGCCATGGTAACAAATGGTTTCTTCATTAAGGACAGCCAAGTGCACTCACCTCACCGCAAAGACCAAAAGTACCTCCTGGAAGTAAGGCACTAATATGTTTTTCTTTTTCTTTCCTTTCCCTATTCGCTCTTTCATTGCATTGCCGTGTTCCAGTAAAGCAGCCCAGTCACATGGAGCCTCTGAGCTCGTATTCTCGCAGAGTTTCACTTGATAATGAATGTCTGTGGTGAGAATCCCATTATGGAGCTACTCGATCAAGCCTACAGAAAACACAGAAGCTGAGAGGCCTTTATGGAACCATATCAGTCAAGTGCAAACCAGATCCTATTTTTTTTCTTTTCTTTTTTTTTGGGTATAATCTGTCTCAGCACATTAGAGCAGTACAAGAAAAAAAAAGAACAAGGACATGGATCGACTGTCTAAACAAGCAAAGAGTGGGTTAGATGCGAGCTGGGCTAGGGGCTCACCTCTAAGTAGGCTGCTGCTGTAGTTGGAGAAGGAGTCAAAGATGCTGTTGGATGCCATGACAGGACAGGACCGTGTCTCCAGTCTCCACCAACCTTTGGAAACAGTGGACGAAAGCAGAATTAAAACACAGAGTGAAACAGACGAGCACGGGAAGGAAGGCGAGCCTGAGAGGGTAAGAACTCCTGGAGCTCTGTTTGCAACCAAGAATCTTTGGGTTTTCTGACTACCACAGGAATCCCAAGCCACAAGCTTGCAGAGAGAGCAGCAGCATGTGCTAGCAGCAGCACCAGAATGTGTTTGAGCGAGAAATGCAGGAGAAAGAAGCAGCACTGAATTGTGAATGGCACTGGCGGTGCCGGAGCTCTCAGGTGTCCAGGTGTGGGAGGTGGACTCACCAGGGCTGGAGATGAGAGAAGGCGGGGGCCCACGCAACAGAGCGGTCTGTCACTCAGCAGGCCGACACTCCGAGGTTAACCCGCTTGTCAGACAGCGTGGTCTGCCACTTTTCTTTCTCTTCCTCGGCGGCGGTGGCCTGACTGGAGCTTCAGTGCTAGTAAAAGGCTACAAGCCACAGTCTCTCTGCATCCTCCTCGCCATCCTCCACACAGAGAGACAGACACACTCCCCTCCGTGAGTGGTGGAGCCCACGTCACATGTCACATGAGGTCACCGGGCCTCTCCCTCCCACCCTCTCCCTCCCTTCTTCTTCTTCTTCTTCTCCTGCTGTCTTTTGGCTTTTTTTTCAGTTTTTTTTTCTGTTTCGTCCTGTACTTTCCACGCTTCGCAGACTTCCAGTACTTACTCTCACTTTTCGTTGGTTGTGCGAAGTTTTGGAAATATTTTATTTTCCTTTGAGCTTAAACCACACAGGGGCCTTCGCCACTGTTGAAAGTCCAAGGCTCTAAAGTAAAATGTTATAAGCTCAACACAGCAGAGATGAGAGGCACGAGATTGAAAGAAGCAGCTTTCGGAGACTAATCTGAACTACCCTGAACTTGTTGCTGTTGACAGTGTACGCATGTCCTGTGCTAGTTTTATGTTTGTCTGACTCACTGCACATCTGTGTTAGTAAGAACCGGTGGTTTTGGGCCCGCAAAACCTCCACCCTCACTTACCACTTGATAGTATCATAATCTTAGTCTCATCAGAAGCAGCTCTGCCTGTGCCTGGGTCTTTCCCCCTTTCTCTGAACAGTTACCTTCCATTTTTGTCTTTTTCATTTGTTTTCAGCTGTTTTGCCTTGATTGACTCTTGTATGTCAGTATAAACCCAGTTAATGCAATGTTCATGTGGATTTGCGTGGAAAAAAAAGTTTGCGTTTTCTTAATGCCTTTTTTCTAAAGTTCCTTTTGCAAGTATTGAAGTATTTGCGGCCTACTGTAGCGTCTCGCACCGAATGAAAGTACAAAGTGAGCTAACCTGATTGTGGTTTTCACACTTTTTCATTTTCCAGATAGAATTTAAGAATGGAAAAGTGCTTCACTGACGACTTGGACTGCCAGCCTGTCTGCAGATCAGATACAAATAACATTATTTCGTTTACAATCATTATTATTCTCATGCCAGTGACAACCAAAGTTTTCCAAGATGCACTGAAACAAAAAAAAGTCAGCTTAAGTCAATCAAATTAAGTGAGATGCGTTTCAGGGTGTAGAAACCGGGGATGGTTGGGAGCAGACGGCTCCACTGTCTCTGTTAATAGTTTAAACGCGCAATTAAAATATTGTGGTGAGCAGGGGGCTCACCCTAGACAGAGATTGGGGAAGTTTCGTTTTGCAGCTTCATGCAGAATTTCTCCCTGAACACATTTTGTCTGAGTTCATGTGGCAATTATCACTAGCTCATCCAATCAGTTGCAGCTTCACTAATTTAGCAAGAAGTTCACTGATGTGCAAATTAAACTCCTAATCTAGTGGAAAGAGACGGAACAATCCAGCTAAACAGGCATGATACCTTCTGAAAATTGTGACTTTTTCCCAACTACTTCTATTTCATTTTACATTTCTGTGATAAATTAACACAAAAAAGTGCATAACTCTGACACAGGCTGCTTTTGTTTATTTTTACCATTTTTTTTAAATACAAAGAATCTGAGATATGTTATGTGTTTATATTAAGTAGAACCGAATTTTGCTTACAGTCTAAGGTAAATTTCTTTACCTTAGACTCAAATATCTCTTTGCATTCACCATGACTGGATTCATTATTTACACCTGCTGGGAAACAAAGCATCTCAGTTTAGAGTTGTGACTCTCATAGAAAATTGTATGTAGAGCAAAATGTTTGTCTTATTCGACCAGAGCATCCATTTCCAGGTTTGTCACTCATAAACACCCTATAAAACATTAAATTATGTCATTAATTGGATTTTTCTTTTCTTGCAACAATTTTGTTTTTCTTGCGAAGTCTAGATTTGTGAAGAGTGAAGCTAATTATTGTCTCACTGACAGACTCTTCCTCCTGAGCTCTGGCTCTTTGGTGCTTGATGTCTGAATGGAGTTTGTTTGGACTTTATTTAGGGATATCAGATTAAAGGTAGCTTAGTGTGCACGCCTTACTGTGTGGACGAGGGGCAGCTGCATCACATAAACTCCAAATTAATAACATTGTAGTTACTGAAATACAAAATGGCTCCAAGGGGTGTGATTAATTTTTTTAGTGAACTATAAGCATTTTAAATCTTTTTACAGCTTTTTCACTTTCCCTTATTTTGAAATTCAATATTGACTTGCAAACACTAAATTTTGTTAAAAATATCAGCAGCAAAATGAAAACTCTTCTAAAGATCTGACTTGCAGCATTCCAATATTAGGCCATTAAAGAAAAAAAAAACATTTACTAAAGGATTTCCTCACGAGTTATTTGGTAACAGTCCGATTGCTCAAGATTTACACAGAAATTATGAATGTGCGGGGCGACAAACATGCTGCCAGAGTTACTTTCATTTTGCTGTGTGAAGCTGACTGTCCTCCTAAGCTACACATATGTACATGTGTGCGTGTCTGGGTTCATGTCTGTTTGTGTGAGAGCTCTCAAATCACTGGCATTTGCAGACCTGTGGTCTCCACACTTCCCTTCTCCTTTCTCCTGTCTCTTAGTGACACAGTGGCCACGTCTGGCTGTGGGACAACAGACCCAAACCACCGTCTGGTCACTCATGTGACCCAGTGCTTTCCCTAGAAACCTGTATGTGTGCAGATGCATAGGTTTTTCGGTTCTGTTTCCTCTGCCATTGTGTATGGATGTCGGTCCGCGTTGCACTCTGCTAATTGTTGGACCGAAGCTTTGTTTGTTTGTGTGTATATGTATGCCATGTGTAAATCCATGTGTGTGTTGGAGAGCGAGAGAGAAAGAGGCGAGAGCTCGCTCTTCTTCCTGGTAGCCCGCACTGCCCTGTAAATGAGCAGTTGCCGTTGAGTTAGGCGGCAACGCGGGCTAAATGACACGGCGCGTCAGCGAGTGTGGCCGAATGCTGAGGCCACAGCCGCGGCCCCAGGGCTTTTATCAGTCCGTCCACGAGGCCACTACGGGCCTCCGACTTAACCTCACACATAGTGAGGCTTCCTTTTCTAACACCTCCGCTGCCTCTTGACATGGCCTCATCCCATGGCCTGCCAGCCTGGGGACAGATTACAGCTCCGAGAAACAGAGGGCAGACGGAGCTCCTCGCGAGGCCAGAGTCGCAGGGATTTTGACCTCAGGCAGTCTTTAAAACCATCTGCAAGTTTGTTTTTACGACCAAAAATACTAAACATGAAGGAAATACTCAAGAGAAGCCAGCATGTTGTTGTATTTATGAATGTGTGCAACTAAAACAGGCTATTTAGTATTAGTTTTCATCTAAATGTTCTCTTAAAAGTACTCTCGTCCAGGGAACATTTTGGGTTTCTTCCTTTATTGTGACACATCCTGTATTATTACAGTAAAAAAAACAGGCATAAGCAAATGTAAAGAAGAAACTAAAAAAAAATGCACAAAATCACACCCTAAAAACGAAACTTCATTAGCCCTCCTGTGGTCTTAGCACGAAGCTCAGGAGGAGAGCGGAAAATGTCATGGTTGGACAGTGGAGATGCAGAATGTTGTCCCGTCAGACCATCAGTTTCCCAAAACTCACACAAAAAAACTCAGAAAAGCGCACATGGGGTCAGTGCGACCCCTGCCAGACTGCGCACAAAGTAAGAAACTTGTAGGTTTTAACGATCCCTTCTCTTAAGTCTGTGGGAGGATTAAAGCACATCTTGATTTAATGTCAGCTTCTGGTTTTCTTTGAGGACATCTCTTGCCCTCAGTCATCCCCTTCAAGTGACTGTACAGATTCTCTGTCAGATTCGTTTCCTGAGCCATCCCAAAGCTTTGCTCGTCTTCAGGTGAAGTCATTATTTAGTTGTACTACTAGTATTTCTGAGTGCTGAAAAGCATATCCTTCCTCACATTCAGCTTCCTTACCGTCTGCTGACAGAGTTGGGTCAAAAGTGACTGGAATTTGTTGGTCATGCTTTCAACCATCTTAATAAAAACCTTAGTTCAATCCAAAGAAATGTGGCCACTGAGCCTGAGGGTGCCACCACTGTGTTTCACGGTGGGAATGAGGGGCTTTTTTTGGTTGGTATTTTATCTACAAAGCTTTTAGAATCATAAATCAAAAGTTCCCATTTATTTACTTCTAACTGGTTTCCTGGAAGATTTGAAAGGTTTTTCCTGCAACCCTACTTGTTAATATGTCATCACATGAACCCAAATAACCCAAGCTTCCCTGACCAATTTCATTCTGTTTTGATCTCCTTGTTTGGGGTTTTATTTATTTATGTTTTTATTTATTTATTTATTTATTTATTGCTCCATTTAGTTTCCTTTCAATTACTGACAATGTATTTAAATCCACCTTAGCACATATTATTGTTCATATATAATACTTTTGTAATTTCATTTTGGCCCCCTCTACCAAATAACACATTTTCAAAATAATACTTTGATGCTTAATAACCATTTGGAAAAATAAACTATCAGGTATCCAGTTACTGAAATTTGTTGTGGGGTTTTTTTTGTTGACTTATGAGGGAATTGTGTCACACTAAAGACAGGAAAAATTTGGAAATGATTTCTTGTGGTCAAAATTTTAAGTCTAGAAAAAACCCTGGAATTTGAACAGTGTAGAGCCACTAGACGTGGTAAACATCTTTCTCTTTTTTAGCTGTTTCCCAAGGCATGGATCTTTAGTTTTATTGTCAGCTTTCATATATTTGTTCCCCTTTGCAAACAAAGACGTATCTGGATTCTCAACAAAGGATAGTGGAAAAGCTAAATAAATATAGCACTGTCCCACAATATTGTGCAAGAATTGGCTATGTTGCCGTTTTGTCCAAACTTGATATTTGAAGAAAGCGCTGGAGTCAAGGCCTTTTACTCAGTGTGTTTTCCCTCTTTTGTCTAGGTAAACATCTGCTTCATGTTTTGAAATGTATCTCATTGCTTTGCACTGCCCATGACCGTGAGGGGAAAATAGTCTGAAGATCATTGTGGCCGTCTTTTCACTAAATCCTTTTTTCTTTTTTTTTCTTTCCCCTGCCCAGGCCTTGTTTATCAAGCCCCTGTATTTAAGCTTAATATAACTCCTGTTTTGCTGAGAAAACTGTGGTGGTTTAATCACTGTCAGTGGTCCTACGCCTTTCGGGCGTGGCTCGAGAAGCAAAAAGGACCCAGTGCGGTCGTGCGTCCAGCTGCAAAGGGGCTTATTTTGTGGTCTAAAAATTGCAGGCTTCCCCATATGTTCCCCATAAACGTGGAATGCAGCGTGGGACTTGAGGAGGTTTTTATAATGAAGTGGCCGTCATTGCATCAAACACCAGGGTCCTGCCTGCCTCCAGCATACGGCCATGGGAGCCTTTTTCCTTAGACTGTGTGCAGTCCTGACTCCTCATTCACACCTCATACTGTGTGTGTGTGTGTGGGGGGGGGGGATTCATCTAATTCAGTCAGAGTAAATTCATTGTGTTCATTTCCATTACCGGATTCTCAAACACTCATCGTTTGCTGTGATATGATGTCATAAGAGGTTTCTACTGGAAATTCCTGAGGATTTCATTTCTAAGGGGAAGTTTTGCACGAGAGGATTTGGAAACGTCCTCCTTCAGGCTGTGAATAAAATGATTTTAAAACAGTCTAAAGAGATCGCAAGTAAACAGCAGCTGTGCGCACTGTTACCAACTCGGCAACAATCTGTGTGTCTACATGTGCGCTTTGGTTTGTGTTTTTATTGTCAGTGAGACACTCCCAGATGCAGTGGTTTTTAGCATGCAGTATCACCGTTGGAAGTGATCACCGGGCCCATTATTTATTTATTGGCTCCAGCAGACATGGAGACTGTGGTAACCACACTGAAAGGAGGGGAGCGTGGGCCCCTCGTTACCACACACAAACACACACACACACACACACACACACACACACACACACACACACACACACACACACACACACACACACACACACACTTGTGTGCAGGCAGAATCCCAGAGATCCTGAGTGGTGTGACATGGAAACGGGACCAAAAAGGAGAAGTTTTGTCACTGTTATGGGTGGATGTTGTGGGAATTTCTGAAATTTATAAACATCCATAGCAGTGTTCACTCAGACAGACAAAATTGAAGCTTGTGACTGAGTGCACACCACCATGACAGCAGCGGTTGAAGGATGACTGGCTCATTTCAGGTGGTTTTGTAGTTTTGGCACCTGCCTCGTCTCCATCAGAGAGAAATGTTTACAGGTAGTAAACTCTCCATCCGACCCCTTTCACCCCAGCGCTTCCTGTTATTCAGAAACCGTGCCAACACAAAGATGCAGCATCCAGCTTTTTTTTTTTTACAGCAGGTTAATTATAAACCCCTCAAACAGCTGCTGGCATCAGCTGAACAGACTAATTGGGCCTTTACTGCCTGTCAAACTCGCTCTCCTGTTTATTTAATAAAACACAGTTCAAAATAAATATATTTTGTCACATTGTGTTAGCTCTATGTGGTTAAGGTTTAATTGCTGAGGTCTTTAAAAATAATTAAGTGCCAAAAACATTACATATTATAGTCTATCCTCATCCAGAACATACAGCTTAGAAGTTATTTTTCTGACTTGTATCCAAAATAGAGAGGTAACTTTGAGCTTTCAACAGAATTTACAAGTTAGTGTCAGGAACTTATATTCTACCTTCCGAAATTTAAAACAGACATAGAGGTTACTTTTAAGGAGTTTTCAAGTTATTTCCCAAAACATAAAGATAACTATTAGGAACCTGCAAATTACTGTATAGAATTTATACTAATTAGAAACATTTTTACATTTTTTGCATCCTAAACTAATAGGTTAGTTTTTAAAACCCGAACTCGTCACCTGATGGTCTTAATTTATTTTATGCCGAAAGTAAATTTTGCAAAAATAAATAAATAAAAATAAAATAAATTTTAAAAATCGCCACCGCTTTCTTTCTGTGAGATGTTTTAGGGGGAAATGACTTGGATCATTATTTTAGGAAAGTGACAAAATATTAACTTCATGTCAAATACAGATTACTTTACAAAATCCCTGTGCAGAAATTACAAAGTATTTTTAACAGGATACCCAGAAGATAAAGGTTATTCTGCAGAATTTACCAGGAAGTTGCAAAACACCTGTGTACTTTCACAAACTTACAAGTTAATTTATGAAATATACTCATCCTTTTTTTCTAAAATCTGTATCAGAATTACAAATTGTTTTGATCCTGAAGGATTCTTCCCAGAAGCCAACATGTTACTTCCATTAAGTCTACAAGTTACGTTCATTACGATTTATTTTTTAAAATTTTTCTTATGACATAAAATGGTTTTTTTTTAGAACTTGAAAGATATTTTCTGAGGCTTATGGTAACTTTATTTGAAATGAGCCAGTGTATAGGTGCTTTCCCAAAACATACAGGTTAGTCACTTACAGAAAGATATCCCACAAATCCAGGAAAGTACCGGCAGTATTATGTGTTGTTTCTATTTTAGTTAAAAAAATTATTTTGGAAACATATAAGTATCCTTCAAAGATTTCTGAGATAAAGAGTATACTTTATATGCCAAAATAAATGAAAACAATTATTATGAACTTTCTTATGTAAAATTTAAATTACTGCTAGGTTATTTTGTTTTACTCGAGGTTTTGTCAGGGACAAAGCAAATTTTGAATTTTTTTATTATATATCTCAACTAAGTATTTTAGAAACTATGTAGGTATATTTAGTAGAAACTACACCACAATAACAAATGATGCATGTGTTTACATTATAAACCAAAAGAAAAACAACATTAATATATTCACATTTTATGGCTTATTGCTTGTTTTGATTGGGGAATTTTTGTAAAATGTTACCCAGTTGTTTGGATACATTTGCAACCTGGAATGCACCGAAAAGATAGCTTTTCGTTTTCAGAAGCAGTTTTGTTTCCAGTCACACATCTTCAAGGTGCATCAGGTGTCATTACTTTGAAAAGCAAACAAGGAAGAGGATCCCCTGATGCAATCAAAACATCGAGCTAATCGCATTCCAGTTTTATTATGTTTTGGTTTCCAGTGCTTATCACGTTGTGCTTGTGTGTTTTGTGAACCACTTGACTTCACCAGAGTGGTAAATTTACATTCTGCTTTGAGGTGCACAGAAGCACCACATCATTGCAACAGAGCAGCTGGAAGGTTAAGTGCAGCAACCTCACATAAAAGCACCCGTAAACCCAAGACCTCAGTTACCCCAAACGCCCCAAACACCCCAACACTCAACCAGCTCACATTTCTCAGTCCAGGATAAATGGGACCACTTCTCCACAAGCGCGATGCATTATCAGGATCTTTAAAGTTGTGACTGTTCATAAGATATTTTTTTTTGCTTTCACGTCGCCAGTCTGTTGCTCTTAATGAGATGCAACTCTAAATTTGCACCTTCTCCATATTGCTTCGGGTTTCATCTGAACAGAGCCGGCTGTAGACATCTCGATTGCTCCTCATTGTGTTTTATTACCTGTGCGTGTACGCTCGGTTTGCATGTGTTTGTGTCTATGTTTGTGCGCATACGTATTTCCTGTGGTTCAGACATGGGGTTTGGATGTGACAGACGAGCTTGCAAACATGCAAGTCTGCGTTCGGCAGGATGTTCCTCTAGAGCAGATGCACAGCGGTTTACACAGAGACTGTGTGCTTGTGAGCATGTGTCTGCACTGCTGCACTAAAAACTCTTGTTAATCATGCAACTTGTTCAACAAAAGTTGTCTGAAAATAGGTTAACTCTGCACTAAAGTCATAAAAGTTGATATGTGCCAGTGCTCATTTTACTTGATGCAAAAACTTCAAAGATATAGTGATTAAATTCGAAAACTAGGAAATTATAAACAATACTAAAAATAAAAACAGCAAATTCATCTGAAATTTTAATATACCTCCAAATAGTTTGACTTTAATTTTCAAGAGTTCTGGTAATGTTAATTTTTAATTTGTTGACATTTCATGTATACAATATGACAAATAGTAAGGTGGATAAAACCTCTGTTTAAAATTTGGTTTTGAGTGTTATAAACCAAATAGTGTTAACCAAAAATCTGCCAATTATTTACAGGTGGGCGATGTAATTTGAAAGATACCCTTTCAGATTTTCAACATAAGTTAGAGATGCAATGTTTAAACTGATTATATATTTCTGTGGTAGAAAAAAAAGAAATACATCTTCATTTAAAGTTATTTGTTTTATTAAGTCTGAGTGCGCTGGTGTATCTCTGGGTAATTTATTTTGTTGGTTAATATAAAAAAAATATATATTTGTTTCTATCTGGGTCGCAATTCAAAAAGTGAAAGTCAAATGTTAAAAATATTATTCATGTGTAGAATGTTTGAAAATAAATTGTGGTAATTTTGTCAATTAGCTTTGGTAACTATAACACAAATGTAGAAGCACAGTTGGAACATTTTTGTTCAACTTCATTCTCACATTTATCAGAGCCTATGTGTGCTATTTCCTTTTTATTTAAATTTGCTTTTACTGCATAGTCTTTTATTTCTTATTTTTTGGCTATCAAATGTTATCTTTGTGTGAAATTGTATGCTGTAACTTTACATGCTGCAGTTGTGAAGTTACATGACATTTCTATTCTGTTACTATCGGTACAGCGTGTCATGGAGGAGCGATGAGCTTGTGGTTCTCGTGACGACCCTCCTGTGTGATCAGGAAGCAATAGGTTGTGGCCATCAACTTATCTGCTGTGTTGGGTATTATACTTTATCTTCCTGAACTTGACAAATACCCTATAGATTCTCTATGAGGTCTAGATCAGATAGGTCAAACATAGTGATAGCATGGTCACTGAGCCAGGTATAAGTAGCTTCCTCAGTGAGGGCAGATGCCAAGTTCATAAAACATGGTGGACCAACACCAGCAGATAACAAGACTCCCCAGATCATGACTGATTGTAGAAACTTTACATTCAACCTCAACTAGCTGGGATTCTGTGCATATGTCCTCTTCCTCTAGATGTTGGGACTTTGATTTCCAAATGAAAAACAAAGTTTACCTTCATCTGAAAACAGGAACTGGGACCTCTAGGAAACAGTCCAGTAGATTTTGTCCTTCGCTCTGGTAAGACACTTCTTTCTTTGCCTTTGGTTTATGAGTAGCCAAACCCAAGGAAAGCGGTCATAGCCCATGTCCTAGATAAGCAGATGAGGTGGCTCTTGAACCCCAGTTCCAATCCACATATCCATGCTGCTTGCTTGCTTACAGCACTCTGTGAGCAGTCGCTCGTTTAGCATGACCTGTGGCTTACCGTCCTTGTGGTAGGTGTCAGTGACTGTCTGCTGGACAACTGTCAGCAGTCTTCCCCATGATTTTATATCCCCGAAACACGTTTATCTCATAATATTTTTGAAGTGTTGGTATGTTGTCTTTTGCCTCTGAGTTTCATTTCCTCCAATGAAGCATAGAAACGTTTCAATAGGATTCTAGTATATTGACGTACATATGTCAGCTGGTTTTTATATCTTTTTGGGAGCTTTATGAACTTCCTATAAGCTGGGTTTTTCTAGTTTCTTCTGAATCAACGTCTTATATTACTTAATACCCATCTTACAGTTTTGATTACATTTGTACTCCAAGTACAAAAACCTATTTCTAATGTTTATGCACAGGCAAAAAACACAAAAAAAACTTTCATATGTTAGTTGCACCGTCTGCAATTTGAATGTGGAATAAAATGTTTTGTCGAGGAGTTGATTCGGACCTTTATTTTTGAGCAAAACTAGTATGTACTTGCTAAAAATAAGACAAAATTTAAAGTTCTCATAAAAAGATACAAACTTATAACTGACCCAGATCTCAGAAGTGACAGTAAAGCTAATTCAGTAATATTTGTGTAGTTGTGAAGCAAAGGGAAAAAAAAGAAAATTCTGATTATTTTTCTCCAGCAAAGTGGAAGATGTTGTGATTTCAAAAATATCACGTTTAGATTAACCAAGAACTGAGTGACTCAGTGGAGTGGACAGTACTGAAACCATACTGTTTTCCTCGCACTGACTTTGTGTATGTGGGTCTTTGCTGCTGTGACCTCATTTCACATTGCAGCCCACTCATGTTGCGAACACGGTGGCTTTTAGTGACCTAGAACGAGGGAAGGGGGCTCAGGAAATCCAGGGCTGTGTTCTTGCATATGCACACGTCTTTGTAACTGTAAATATACGCATATGTGCATAAGCCTTTAATAGGAATTTGAAAACCGGTAACATAATAGCGCACACCATTTTTCTGAAAAATGTCGTTCTCACTTTCTCTTTCTCCTCCTCCCTCAAGCCGCCTCACTTTCATTCGTCTCCTTCTCTGACAAATAGGACCAACGTCCATTAGGATGCTATATGAGGTGGCGGTGACACAGGGCACTCTTGATGGCCCCATAACACTGTCTCAACTCCCCAAATGCACACACATTTAAGTCTCCCTGCCTTCCTCTGCCTCCTCATCCATTCTTCGAGCCCTTTAATATCAGAGCTCATTGCTCTTTGTCATTTGCTGCAAGCCATCCCTGCTCTGTCTCTTTATGTATGTGTGTTCGCCTGAATCCCCTTCCTACACCCCAACACATGTCTGATGTATGATTCAGGGCTGGCTTTCATTCTGAAGGGAGCGCACTGTTTCCCTTGTGGCTGGGGAGTTTGTCCTCTCTCCTGGCCTCTAATTTTTTCCAGGCCCCCCGGACTGAGTGACAGGCTGGATGGCAGGTAAACTCCACGCTGTACAAAGAAACCTGGTCCAGTACATTACCAGTATATTGTGGCTTCATGACCGTCTCTGATGCAGTTATCCACAATATGACCTCAAACTGTGGCTGATGGTAGCACACAAACATTGCTCGTTACCCTGCAGAAGTATAAAAACCGGCAAAACTTTCTCACGTTTTGTCACATTGACCTATTTCACCACTTGAGCTGTGGATCTTCAGCCCACCAATTGCTTCTCTGATAATTACCTGTGTTTCTTTTCCTGACAATTTAGATTTTATTTTCTAAGATTTGGAGTTGTAATGTTCAGTTTTCATTTTTAAACAGTTCGTAGGGAGTTGCTCACTGTATGATATATTGTTTTGTAACCTAAGTCCACTTCAAACGTCTCCACAGATACATTCCAGTCATGTCTGGTGTGTTTTGTAAAAACTTTTTGTTCGTCAGTGTTCTCCAACAAACCTCTCAGGTCTTCACAGGACAGCTGTGTTTAAATTAAAGTTTACACAGATTAACTCTATATAGTAATTAGATGACTTCTGAAGGCAGTTAGTTGAATTGTATTATGCTTAGGGTTACCAGAGTAAACGGGAATGAGTACGAAAAGCATGACACTTCATAGTCTCTTATTTGTAAAACTGTGTATCAGTATCCTTTCACTGCATTGTGCAAAATCACGTTAATGTTTTACATAAGAGCCCAATTGAGCAGATTAAATTAAAAGAGTATTAATATTTTTTCTGGATTTCTCAAAAACAGGTTTTACGCGATGTAGCTACTTTGATAAAAAGAAAAAAGAAAAGCCATTAGCAATAATGATTTTCAGTTTCAAACACCAACTCTATGTTTCTCAGATAAACTTTGAAAACAACTAGCCTGGGATGACTAATTTTTTTAAATGTTAAGACCACCCTGAGCAGTTCTGGTGTTATACACAGGAGGAAATGCAGATTGAACCTCTCACTAACACGTCACTGAGTGCCTATTGCGTCTGAAACCAGTACTGTGGTGCGGTTAGGGTTTATGTGAACAAGAATCTTACCATGCTCTTTGAATGTCACATACTTCCCTCTGTAAAAAGCGGGAAGCGTCGCTGCTTTTTTTTCTGTGAACCAGGACAATTTTTTTTAAATGTCTGTTGACATTTGGGAATAAGACGGATATTTCCTCATAGGCTTCATTGGAACGATAAGATGGCTTAAAAAGGTTGGCCAAAAAAATAATACAGATTGAAGATATCACTTGCTATAAGTATCTAAAATAATACCGAGTTGCACTAAAACCTTGTGGATTTTTTTCTTTTTGTTTTTTTTCCTTCATACAGTTCAAAGACATGAAGTTGAATGATTGTTTGTCTTGTGTCCCTGTAATGTATCTACTCCACCATTCCCTTTTTAAAAACTGGCAGAACACTACAAGAACTAAGAAAAATAAGTTGGCTTAAAAAGTAATTTACTGGAAGATTTTACTTTGCAGCAAAAATCACACTTTGGGCTTAATTTGCATTGATGTAATGTTATTGATTGTCATGAAGTAATTCAAGTGATTTATATTGAGTTTTTAAATTATTTTCAGGGTTTTGTGCTTTAAGTAAAGTTTAGTTTTTATTAAAGGTTAGATCTCAGTGAAATATTTTCACTTATGTTCAGATTACAACCACACACTTGTATTGTATTAAGTTATTATCAAACTTTATCTAACAAGTTTTAAAAAAAAACACATTGACGAAGGTCTTTTACAAGGTCACCTGTCCAAGAGGTCAGCAGCACAGACTTCAGAAACACAAATAAGTTAAAGCAGTAATTTTATATATAAAGTGCAATGAAAACACTCGTATTGAAAAAGCAGTGCAATTATTGACATTTAAAGGAAAGTGAAATACAATACCAGTTAACATTGCTAAAACATAGTATAAATAAACACTACATAAAATTCATTTTAGTAGAATTTTTTTCTGATAAACAGAAAGCAGTGCGTAAGTGGAAATGCATAATACTAATTTTAAATTATATACATGTAAAACTAACTCTAAATCTACTTGTTTGTACTGTATTTTATTTAAGTATATTTGCATATGTTGTTGAATGTATTTTCTGAGCTTCCAGGTTGCGGTTTTAATCACTTAAGAGCAGTAGTTTAAAAATCTTTGACCCAAACGTGAGAACAATGTCGATTCTTTTGTTTCAGCACTTTAAATATGGCGTCAAGAAAAAAAAAGCTAGACGAATCAAAAAGACTACACAGATGTGTAACAGCTCTCTGTTTGTAAGAATATTTGAATAACTTAAAACTTGACCTAAAAGACTGGAGTAGCCATTTGCCCATATAATGTTGCAACAATGTGCTCACTTGAAGTTGGGTTCAATTAGCTCAATTTGCTCAAAAAGTGTTTTAACACTATTGATTTAATGCATTTACGCAAAATACAGGACAGATGAAGTCAACTGCAAGGGGATTTTCTTACCACTATGAAAATTGTGATACAGTATTATATAGTATATGGTGTAATATGTTATGCTAATTCAAACTACCTTAGGGTTTAGACCTGAATTTATGATGCTAAAAGTGAAGATGTCTTGCTTTGTCCCAATTTTCCCACAATTGTGTACAAGGCATGTTTGTGGGCAAAGACTTGGTTGCAGATCTAAGGTTAGAATGAGGTTTAGGTTTGGATTAGGTAATGACTGAGGTTAGGCAGTTAGTTCTTGGTTAAGATTTGTGTAAGGGGCTGGGAAGTACATTATACAAATACGTTTCCTCACCAAGATAACTTCAAATGTACTTTGTGCGGTTCTCCCCATCTTCACAATTGAAGACATCCTCCTCCTCCTCTTGTCTTATCTACCTGACTGAGCTCCTCGGTCTGCGTGGTAGGGTTGCCTGTCATTGTCCGCCATCTTTGGAAAATTAGAGACCTATTTGCACAAATAACCTAGATGCAACGCTGCTTAAATACAAGCAGAAATGACTTACAAACGTACAAAGGAAGGCGCAAATTATATTTTCAGCCAGATAAATGAAAACATATTGAAGTCACACACTGCATATGTAGCACAAAGTGTCTGTAAAGCAATCTGTCACCTCTGAAGACAGTCTTTCTGATGTTGTTTCCCACGCTCGTCACTTGAAATAGTGCTAGAGGCCTGCAGGGTTCATCTGTAAACAAACTCACACCTACACACAAAACCTATGACTCCATGCGTGATCCCTGCAAACCTTTGCCTATATTCACCAGATGTAGAAGGGCTCTGAAAGAAGCAGGTGTTTTCTGCATCGTCGTTTTTAGAAAAACCAACAATTTTATCTTTAGGCGCTTATATACGGAATGGTGCATGTATATACAGATATATATATCTGTATATACATATAAGTGCATATGTGTGTCTGTGTGTGTGTGTGTGTGTGTGTGTGTGTGTGTGTGTGTGTGTGTGTGTGTGTGTGTGTGTGTGTGTGTGTGTGGTGTGTGTGGCGCGCGTGTGTGTGTGTGTGTCTGTCTGCTGTCTGGGAGCGGGTGTATAGCCAGGTGCTTGCTGACATACTGGGGCTTTGTGGTTGTGGTTGGTGGCTTGCTTGCTGTGCAGACAACCGAGAAGGAACTGTCTACTTTATCTATCTTCTTGTGTCTGCGTGTGTGTGTGTGTGTGTGTGTGTGTGTGTGTGTGTGTGTGTGTGTTTCTGTCTGTCTGCGTGTGTGTATGTGAGTTTAAGAGAGCATAACATGAATATAGATTCTAGTCTGTATCGTTCAGACTGTTTCGTGACAAGTCTATGTGGATATGGTTTCCGCTATAGTGTCACATCAGTGCATGTGATTGTGCGCAATGCAATCTGCTTGTTTGTGCATGCACTTACACCCATGTCATAGTTTTCTGCCGATTTCTAGTTGTGCAGTAGAGCGAGCTGCAGACAGAAATTGGCGACATCCGTCCTCTTTTATTGTCTACAGTCTCCTCAATGCATTAGTGCTGCAGAAATACACCAGCAGGTGACTGATCAGAGGATATGGTAGCATTGGCTGTATCAAAGGCCCCATTGCAACCCACATGCAGAGCTTATTGTGGGCTCACTACAAATAGAAACAATGGTTGGAGTGGGAGTAAATGCACCATACCATTCCCGCAGCCCTGGCTCGGGACCTGTGGTGGCACATGATGTTCGGGTGAGTATGACTGAGGCTAAACAGGCGCAAAACAGCAACACAAGTCTGTGGGCACATATGATGGCAGCAAGCCTAGTAAACCATGCAAGAGGGTGGCTTAACGTGCTGTAACATCAAGTTGTTTACATGGATTGGAGCCATTTTTACTATTTTTCCTCATTAAAAACAATGCATGAGCAACTAATGAGGACTGATGGATTAGTAGCTCTGTTTACATTGCACTTTTACACTTTGTCGTGACAAGTTCTGCACTGCAACACCTGTGTATTTGAATCTTTTTTTGCAAGTAATATTTCTCTTACAGCAAAAACATGATTGGTTTTTTTTTCTTTTGTTTTTGATCGGTTTCTGAAGCTGTGAAAACTTTTGATGCCTTCTCAGAGCAAGAGCAGAAACAAGGCTAATGTTGCCACAGAACAGGACATATGTTGCCACATTCTCACGGTGTTGGTTAGCCAAACCTCCTTACCCAGAAGTCTTGGCTACGTTCTGCTAAGTTGAGTCATCTCAACACAGTTAAAGGCTTCTCCCACACACAAACCGCTGCTTACTATCTGAGTCACAGAAGTGAAGCTCTTGAATTCTTACATTTTACACATTAAATGCACAGATTTAACCATCCTTACTCTAGGCTGGCATCCATGTTTATCTTATTGCTGTCAGAAAGTGATTGGTGGATTTGTAACTTTAAATTAGGACACAACATCACATTTGAGGGGGAAAAAAACGTGCTCGGAGTGTGTAGCACAACTGACATTTGCTGCTGGAATCCACTAAGAATGCTACAAAGTGGTTTTTGCAAACCCACACACATACAGACACACTTTTCCATTGTAACGTCAACCAATTCTGTATCACGAATATTTCAGCCAGAAGTCACTGTTTATTATTTCTGCGCATGTATGCGAGTATAGGAATGACTCGCCGTCTTGCATCATTGTTCAACACAAGGTGCCGTTTCAACTGAGCTTAAATCTGCTCTTGCAGAATAAATGTCTTCAAAGGAAATGTTACTGATTCTGGGTTTGAGGTGATGCTCCACCATATGATCTTAAAGAAGCACAAACATTTCTTTCTTACCCCAAAATGACTTAAACCAATGTAATAGTTGCTTTAATTAGTTTATTAGTAAAAGTTGCATATCAATTTTCAAATTATGTTCTCTGGCATAAAACACCATATCACAATTTTACTCAGCACCGAACAATTCAGACTAACGTTGTGCTTTTGAGAATTTGCGTTGATTGTTCGCAATCTGATCAAGCGGTCTGGCCTTTGTATTCGATTCTTATGTTGGAGCAATATACTGTGGAAAAAAAAACAAACCTAGATGTAAATGCCAGTGGAGGTGGACCTGCTCAGCAAAAGTACCTTCCAAATCGTCCAGTTTGAGTGAAAGGTGTTGTACGCGATACATGTCAAGTTGCAAAGCATTAGAGTAGCCTGGCGAGGCACCACGATGGGCACCCCAATGAGCAGGGGGTGAGATGGCACATTTGGTAACTGCCCAGGTAGTTATACAGTAGTTCCACCTATAAATCTAGCTTAAGACTTGCACACCTCTCTTTTGTCCTCACAGGGCTAAGACTCTTTCAGTCAGATCGCAGATAATGTTTCTAAAGATTAAGGCTTTTTTCTCCAAGTTCTTTTTTAAAACTATAATGTGGCTTTTTTGGCATCTTCCTGTGTGAGAGGCTTTTCAGACCATGTCGGTACAGGATTATCACGCACTATTTTGTTTTGGGTTCACACCAAAACAGGTTCATCTCTGTGACACATAATCTGTTTTCGTTCTGAACAGCGGGATTGCAGTTCCCAGGCATCGCTATACATTGTTGTTGCATAAAATCAATATTGCTCATTCTTAGAGCACACCTTTTTGAGAACTTTGTACTGAATGTTTTTGGTTTTTTGCATGACAAACCTTAAATATGTGCAGCTCAAATGAGCGTCCACCTTGTAAAGCCTCGCCTAGATCCACCAGGTTGAAGTAACTGCATTCATGTTCATAGTTCACCAGCTGAACATTCAGAATTATGTTCACTACGTCAAACAATTCTCCTTTATTTTTTTTTTTATTTTGCACAAGCAACAACAAGGTTATGGTGTAAGCCATCACAACCCCTTCCTTTTAGCCCCTGGGAAATTTGTGGGCAAAGATTAGAAGAAAAGGCAATTCAGCACTTCTATGAATCTTCTATAAATGTATAAATATAATCTGTAAAATCTTATGAATCCGAAGACGTTATCAATCTCCTTATTATGGCATCTAGTAAATAGAAACAATTTTGCAAATCATAACCTCAAACAGGAAAGACTTATATAAATCTATAATTTATTATTTTTGAATTTGATTGTGCGTGTCCACATTGTTGTGTGCAGAACGCCAGCTGTTGTTGAGTGGCCTCAGAGGCAGGTTGGCATGGAGCAGACCTGCCTTGGCACAGATCTCTCTGCAGACGGGTTCCGGTATGAGTTTACTGTACAGTTTGCCACACTGTGGCTTGACAACTCTATACTCAGAGAACAACTTAACCATGCGACAGACATGCTATGCAGTTTCCCACAGCTGCTGAGCTGCTTTGGTCACTCTTTTGGTTACTTAACATTAGGAACTTGTAATAGCTAAACTTTTGTCTTCCTCTCCAAATAAGTGCAAAACGTTTTGGTTTTTTTTTTTTTTTTGCTTTTTTTCTGATCTTTTGATACATAGAAATATTTTTAGCCATTCTTCAGATTCTTCTTGTATTTTAAATTCAAGCAAAAACATATAGTTGAAAAAAAAACTATTGAGATGTAATGTTTTTAATGTCGTAAAACTTTAAATAATTAAGTCATTTATTATGATATTTGGTCTAAGTTTACAGTTGCATCTTGTCTAGCAAATGCGGTTGTCTGATTTGAATGTTTTAGTCATTAGTTGGTTTTTCATATGCAAATGACCAAAATGAAGTTGAAAACTGAGTTCCTGCAATCCTGTGTGCTCTGCCCAAAAAGTACTTAGAGTAAAAACATGGCCTACATACTGCAAATATATATAAAGCAAAACATTTCACAATAATCAGATCTTTCAAAACGTAAAATTCCTGCACATTCTTGCAGCTACTTTCAGTTTTGTCAGAAATGCAGAGGAGGATGAATCATCATGATTATGCGTGCTACTTGCTGCATCAGCTTTAATAGCATATTTTCGTAGACTTTTTTTTTTTTTTTAAACAGAGAGTGTCACTGTGGGAAGATCGGCAGCTCAAGTCGCTGCGTGTTGTGTCTGAGCGTCTCCCCGGCCTTCCCTAAATCAAGAAGGCAGAAGTGAGAAACGGTTGAGAAGTACGACCAGTGTCTTCCTGTTATGTGTGCGTGAAACCACAGACGGCTGTCTCAGTTGCTCGCACGCAAAAGCCAGCTCGGGAACCATGGCAACGGCAGGTCCCCACATGAGGAAGACGGAAGTGAGCCAACATGCAGAGGAAGTTATTGGTTTTTTGATGGCCATTGGCGTGGTTTCATGAGAAAAACCGTGACTCTGCCCTTGTGCTCGACCAATGGTCAGCCGGCGTGGGAACGCAGACTTCAGACTGATGACGGCGAAAAATCTCAGATCAAACGACCCGTCGGTTAGGCAATTCATCAAACGTGTGAATTTAAAAACTGTTCTGCAACCAAATAGATGACAAAACAGAGGTCGTCTGCTACAGTTTAGAGCCTCTTTTTTTTTTCTTTTTTTTACCAAGACAGCCACATTGAGATGCAACATCTCTGTGTCGAGGGATTCCTGGTCAAGATTGTGGTGTAGATACAAACAATAATAATGTGCACAAAGGTTTCTGTGAAAAAAAAAATATTGTTTGAAGTGAGCTTGTTTTTTGTTTTTATTTTTTATTTATTTAAGGCTTTCCCAACTAATGTGATTTCATGCACCAAGTATCTGATTTGAATCCAAGTATGCACTCTGAATCTGCTAAATTCTGAGTGCATACTTGGAACAATTACCAGCATTTTAGCACAATAAACAGTCACAGTTATGGACTGATATAAAACTTAATCAATATATCCCAAGGCGATCTGTTAGTATTTTTGAAGCTTTAAACTTTGGCTGCTTTGTTGCCAATTTTCAATCCAGCACATCAGAAAAATGTTTTAGTTAAAGCGACAACTCGAATCTTTGATGTAATCTGGTCGGAGAAGGTTCCTAATTTCATCCGAAGAATTTGTGTTGACCCATTTTCAATCAGATCTACCAACTTTGTTGGTAGTTTCTCGCAAGGGAAGATGCTTTTCTCATTTCTTTGTAAAATACATGGAATGTCACACAAAGAAAATCACCTCAAGGTGATTCTCAAACTATTCTGAGCTAAAAATATGGAATAAAGTTGATGAAATGCTGAAGGCATTTTCGAAGTCCTGTGTCAGATGTTTTCCAGTTTTTTCCCTCTTTTTCTAAAGGGCATGACATTAGGACAGTGATTCATTCTTAAAGTTCTTCTCTCTTTTGTTTTTCTTCTACATGCTACTTGCACGCACAATCTGTGCTGGTAATAGGTATAATATCAGCACAGAAAACTAGCAAAAATTGCACTAAGTTCCCAACAAAACGTTCAAATCACTTCAAGAAGTCAGGAGAACTGTACAAACCCTGTAATATATATCAACATCATGAAATAGTTTGATTATTAACTATTATTTCAAATGCCCCTTTTACATAAATGCATAAGTTGATGCAGGAAAAGTCAGCCACCACGTCAGCCGTCTCTGTGTCCGTCTGCCACAGTGAAAACAGGACGCCAAATATCTAATGCGCCTAAAAAACCACAGCAGATGAACATTGCGCCTCTGCCTCTGCCGTCACACGCAAGCTGAGTGTGATGGGCTTGAAGCATTCAAGGCATTTACATATTCTGTACCACAGGCTCTTTACAAAACGTACTATCCATCCACCCATTGTCTGAACCGCCTATTTTTGCGGTTCAGCAGGAATTACCTTATTACTACTGTGTTAAACATATGTAACCTAGTCAGTAAATAAAGCTCACCTGTGTGTTATTTAATCTCAGCAGGCACACAGCTGTTCTATGAAGGCATCCGAGGTTTGTTAGCGCACAAACTTCGTCAAGAAGTTCGTCGAACATGGCGGGCAGGTTGGAAAAAGTTGTGGAGAACTTCTAAGCAGCGTCAGGAAAGAAAACCAAATCTGAAGTGTTGAACATCTCAGAAAAGTGTTCACTCAATTATCTGGAACGAGCATGGAACTTCTCCAAATATTCTGAGACATGACATGACTGTCTGGATTGTCAGGGTGGAGATAAATAGAGGATACACATGGAAGACAACTTTTAAGAAGCTTCAAAAGCCTTGGCACTGGTGAAGAGGTTCCCCTTCCACCTGGGCAACAACCCTAAACATAAAGCCAGAACTACAGTGGAATGCCTTAAATCAAATTATATTTATGTTAGCATGGCCCAGTCAAAGTTCAGAACTACTTGAGAATCGGTTGCAAAACTTCAAAACTGCTGTTAGGAAGCACTTTTCATCCAATGTGACTGAGTCTGAAAAAAATAGAGGATGTAGCTGGTTCTTCTGCAACATATTAACAATACAAAAGTGGACCTCACCATTCAGTATTTAGTTTTTTTGCTCCTAAAACTAAATACAAACTGTGTTATTTATCTTAAACTGAGCAATTATGCTCAGCTTTGTTGCAGAAAATCTGATCTTTGTGGTTGCAATGTGTAAAAATCTACAAATTTTATGTTCAGCTGTTTATTTCTCTGCTTTCCTTTGCATAAATTAAAACACTATATTTTGCTATTTGTTTTGTGTATTGTTCTTAATGAATTAACGTAAAAAAAAAAAGGTAGGCCAAGCTTTACTTGGTTTTTAAAACATTAGTTCAAATGTTGATGTGAAAGCTAGAATATTTTCTGCAGGCGCATTGAAATCTGAGAAAGCAATCGAGTTTTGGTTTCAGCTGATTGATGTATGTGTGATTCTGTGTGGCAATAAATGGCCTTTTCTCCAACATAACCCATTTGTTTTCTAAATTAATTATTTGAACGCGCAACCAGATTAAATTACAATACACACGAGGCATTTCAGAAGCAATGTGTGGTGACGCATATGGCTGTCTCCCATAGCCACACCTGCCACAGCCCGGCTTCTTCTTTGCCTCAACCCTCTTGTGAGCTGCTCTTAGGTTGACCAAGGATGCCGCCAAGCACCGTCAGGGAAGGGATCCCCACGCCCACTCGACTGGCCTGAACCCCACAACTCAAAACCCAAAATAGGGAGTCGGCCTGAGGTGGCTGAGGGTTCTGTGGTGTTCCTTCAAGGGTTAAAATGGGTTAAAACTAAAAACGGATCGCATGGAAACAAGCACCTGAGATTAGGAGGCTTTTTGTGCACTCAGAACTAAGAGAGAGTGAAACAGAGAGGGGAGGTGAAATGAAAGTGAGGAGAGGGGGTGAAGTTTATGAGCTGCTAAATGCCAGACTCACCACAGGTGGAAGCTCCACTGTTGACCCCATTAAATGCAAGCAAGAAAAAAAAAAATAAAATAGAGGGTCTGTTCAACCGCTCTGTGACTTCACAAATAACAATGCTGCTTGCAGCGACCAGAGCTCATGAAAGAACAACAGCTCAGCAGATAGCAGCAGCAGTAAGATTGCTTTTTGTTCTTCAGCTTGTTTGACACACTTGTAAATGCCATGTGGTTTGGTTAGAGGGGGGGACAGGCTGCTAGGGTCTTTTTGGAAGTTCCCCTCTGTCAGAGATGTGACTGTTCTCATAGAGGTTACTAGCAGTAAAGTATTCCAAACACAAGCACTGCAGAGGTGGTGATTCACTTGTTCATTGTAAACGGGAAAACCAAATGGTGCTGACCTAGAAAAGATATATATTTTTATTGGACTACTGTTGTTTTTTTTTTAAAATCCCCTTAGAAAGTACCTTTTTTTTTTCCATCCGAACAGAACCAGCATCGCATGTTCTTTCATCTCTAGAGATCATTCAAACTCAATGTTTTTTTTGTTTGTTTTTTTATGTGCTATTGTGCAAAATGTGCTATTTTATTTCAAGAATACTCCCTGCTGATGCTACCGATTTTTTTTTTTTTTGGTCCCGTGTTGCAGAGATCCTACATTCACATTGTGGCTGGATGTCTTCTCTGCCTGTGATTTTGTGGTAAAGTCAGCAGGTCCTATTGAGGTCCATTACACTGTCCAGTAAAAGGCTACTGGTTTTAGGACTCTGGTTAAAAACACAAAACCAAGCAAGGCTTTTAGGGTTGGTGCAAAGGAAAACCACCACTTCACGACAATGAATATTTTACCTTGCTACCGGCAGTCCGGCAGCATTTAGTGACCACAGGCAATGTTAAGTGATTCTGACCAGAGGCTAAGGGGGCACTTAACAAATGATAATGCCCACTATCTGTCAGTGCTCTGGGCTGCCACTGTTGCCAGAGAGCTCCATGGTGGATGGATCCAGATCACTCTACATCCACCACTGACCTGCCAGCTAACCACACACTCCGCAGCCTTCAGTACACACACTAGTAGAAAAGGACTAAGTGAAATGACACCTGCCACGGACTGACCCTCTGACCTGAACCATCAGCACAGAATGACACCGCCATGACCTGCTTAAGACTCATTTTGCAGCAGAAACCACAACTGCACTCAGGAAGATGAAGACTGAGTGGGGATGTTTATGGGGTTACCTCAATCTTCTAAATGCAAAAGAGATGCACGCTTTTTCATTTCACTAACTTCTAAGGGGGGTCTCTGGTTTAAATGGTTAGTTTTGTTTATTTCAAATGCTTTTGAATCGAGTGCCTTTGTAGTCAGTATGTTACTGTGAGTTCAGTCCTGGTTTTAAGAATATGTGAGAAATCCTCTTGGTGGAGTCGGGCTAAGTTTTACAAGTTAAAAACTGTGTTTACTGACAGAAACTATCAGTAAAATTAACGAGTCCAGGTTGACCTAGTTTCTGTAGGTTTTTATGCCTGTGCATTTTTCTCCCAATGGGGAAAAAAACAAAAACTACATGCTAATTTTACGTTCCCTTAAAAAAGTAAAAGCTTACATGAATATCAAAAGGTGCTATAAAGAATCACATAGATTGTTTGTATTCCACTGTATCTGCTGACAGAAGCTGAATAGGGCAGTCTTTAATTTGACGAAAAACATTGTGCAATATTTGTATTGTGAAATCTAATTACTACCTTAATAAAGACATCATTTTACACCTTGTCGGTATTTTGTCTACTTAACGACATTCATGTTGGAACACCTAATTATCAGAGCTTAGGCTCTTGACTGTACCCTGCAGCACAAACGCAAATACTCACAACTGTTTTTGCTGATGTAAAACATTTCTGTCTTTTTCTAATTTTCTTCTTATATGACCCTAAAGCTCCTGTAGAGATTAGGTTGGAGAATCTGTTGGCAGGTCTTTACATTTATGTTTTTGCTTGTCAAAATTCCTGACATATTATCCAATCAGAATTTGTGATAAAACTTATAACCTTAGATACCCTTATCCAGTTAAAGTTGAGCTATGTCAGTATGTGCAGAACTGGTTCAGACATGCTACAAAAAAATAAAAAAATTGACAGCGCCAATTGATTTAGAGTGGGGTGCAAATAAGTCCAACATGTCTTCCATAAAAGATTTTTTTTTTTGTAAACAAAGTTCCTCAAAAGCCATTCAGATCTGACTGTCCTTTTTTGGAGATGCGGTGCCTAACGCTGGCCAGTTTGTGTCATAATTTCTGTTCAATTGGACTTGTCGCCCAGGGAACTTCCAACGTGAGTTAATTGTTAACTGTGCCTTCAGCCAGCTCTGACTTGGTTTCGCATGACATGATAACAGCCGAGGGTCTCTGGGGTAAGGCTGGGGTGTAACCAGTGTGATGCTAATCACTCAGGTTAGCTCTGAGCTAAGCATCCATCGAGGTTTACGTTCGCCTGTGGTGGACACAAACTCCTGATATGACTTCTTTGTCAGCCAGGATTGCTCAGGTGAATAAATATGAGTTTTTTATCTCTCAACTTGAGTCAAGTTGTGCCTCATTTAATTTATTGGGCACACCATAATTGAAAAGTCTCCTAACTGAGCTCTAACACATGAGGCTGTGTGTCAGCTTGAAAACAAAGCCACAACCACAGCCTCAAACCCAGCTAAGCTGAGGAACAAAAGGTCTTGGTCAGGAAGATAACAAGCAATTAATATTCACTTTCTGAAGGGGACCCAGAAATCCTTTGACCTCTGTGAAAATGAAATAATGGAAACCAGGCAGATCAATCTACGAGGTGCACAGTGGGCGTCCTGCAGCGAAGCAACTGTCCTCTTCGATTTTTCACAGGAACATCAAAGCCGTGTTGAAATCATATGAAGATTGTAGTGATAGAAACAGATTAGTCGATATTTGTTCTGCTTTCATCTGTTTTTGGATCGGCATGTGAAATACTCAGACTGAATAAAATCATCCAGGCATCAAAAAAAGAAAAAAAAAGTAGAGATTTCTGCAAAATGTGACAGGAAAGGGAAAAGGAAGAAAGAGAGTGACTACATATCTAACTTCCCTCTAATTTTGGCCTGAATGGCAGCCAAAGAAACAGCAAGAGCAGCTCAAGCTGTGTGTGTGTGTGTGTGTGTGTGTGTGTGTGTGTGTGTGTGTGTGTGTGTGTGTGTGTGTGTGTGTGTGGTGGGTGTTGTGTGTGTGTGTGTGTGTGTGTGTGTGTGTGTGTGTGTGTGTGTGTGTGTGTGTGTGTGTGTGAGGGTGGAAAAAAAAGGGGGGAAAACTGAGGAAAAGTAGGACCCTCTGTGTGGTCCTCCTTGAGAGCTTGTTCTGTTTAACTCTCACTAAAGTGTTTTAAAAGTGTTACAAGTGCATTAGAGCAGTGGGTCACGCCTTTGCTTGGGTAACCTCTGACCCCCTGAGCCCCTGCAGCAGCTCCAGACCGGAGAGCGTGCTCATGTTGGAGGGTTAGGCCCTTGCTGTTGGGGCAGGGAGTTGCCCCGGCGGGTTGGGGGAGTGGAAAAGGGGGCAGATGAAGAAGGGGGAAAGGGCGGGAGGCAGCCTGTAATGATCTCCTCATGGATGTTTAATGGCTCCCCTCCGTTAGTGTTGGTGTTCACACTGGGGGAACACTGAATTATTCAGCAAGCTAAAACTGTGATCACACACGCAGACATGCCCACAGATGTGTACTGCTTACACACACACACAAACAAGCTCACTTGAATTCGGTGCACACACATATATCTCCAACTTGAAGATTTTATTATTTTAATAATGTTGGCACAATTTCCTTCCATATCACCTGCACTTGTTTTTCCAAGAACTGTTGAGTTTGCTGATTTTGCAGGTTACAAACACACAGTGAGTGTGTTTGGAGACATAACATCCTTTGATGACAACATCATGTTACTCGTACAAAAGCTGAAGATAGCCAAGGTGCTTATCTGTGTGCCATTTGGCAAGTATCTTACAGATCAGCTGCTCACATGTTGCTCCAGAACTTCAGTTTCTGTGCTGATGTTTTTGAACATCAGCACTGTTATCTCCTGACAAATCAGGCGCAGTGCGTTGCAAACATCTTGCTCATCAAGCTTTAAAAAGTCTGTCACAGTGCTGTGCCTCACATCTGAATGTCTGTGGGTTTTTTTTGTTTTTTTCATAGGTTTTCTTTGTGTGAGTGTCTCCAAAGTGACCATGCCACCTAGTGGTAACTCAACCTCAGGTCTTTCTAAGCACACAAACTTCCTCACTGAATAGCACAACTAAGTCATATCTGCTACAGGATAGATGAAGATAAAATCAGGGCTGAAGTTTTCTCCCTGTGTGATGTCCTGCAGTAATATCTTCATTTTCTCCCATATCTTCCCAGCCAGAGAGTGTGAAAATGCATTAAGCTCTTATTCCCTGTCCTTTGTACTTTTACAAGCAGATATTTGGCTTTCGTGCCAGTCTTTACGGAGACATTTGCAGCCTGTAAGCTGCTTGAGCTAATTGCATGCAGTGATTACACGCCGTCTGACCATTATAACCTGCACCGGAGTCCAGACCTTTAATAAGGAGGCCACAGCAGCCTCCGAGGGCGTCTTTCTAATGCATTCACTTAATGCAACCCAGTGCAGAACAGCTAAATAAAACCGCTAATAATTTGGTTTGTTTACATTTATCAAAAACATGCAGTGAAAAGCTTTAAACAACCTTTAATTTTGATTTGGGTATTGTTTCCATTCAAGCAGACCAGTTTATTTGTCTGTTTTAATACACTAAGCAGTCATACGATTACGACCTCCTGTCTGATGCTGTGTTGGTCCTCTTTTCTGCCGTGAACCATTGAGACATGGACTCCGTTATCCTGAAGTATCTGGAGCAACATTGGCACATTAGAAGCAAGTCCGGTAAGGTGCAAAGGCATTCATATTTGTCCTGCACATCCCATATTTTATTGGATTAAGACCTTGGGATTTTGGAGTCGAAGGCAACGCCGTAAACTTATTAAAGTTGTCCTCAAACTATTCCTTTGTAGCGAGGTCTGTAATGCTCCAGTTAAAGGTGTGAATGGTCTGTAGTAATGCTTAGGCTTTTTTGTTAATTTACACAGAAATTGATAGCAAGTAGTTTCTTTTTCACAGGCTGCTGGTAAGAAAAGTACCTAAAGATTCAACTGAAAATTGTTTCTGTTCTTTTTCATTTTTTTGTCCTGAATGATTCAAGGTTCAAGATTAAGTGGTTTAAATAAAAGATAAAATAAAAAAAAAGCTAATTGCCTTGTTGTAATGTATTTTCACAGCTTTGATAATTTACAAAAATATTTTGTGGACTTAATTATATAGCTTTGGATGCTTAATACCAACTTTGCGTCAGTTCATACCCTGGACATGCGTCAGATCAGCTTTTACAAATTTCAAGTTTTCATTATAATCTGCTCACAGGCATCTGTTTGGGAAAGATGGCACGTAATAAGCCATCTCCAGATCTGTAAAACACATGGACCAGACTCTCTCAACCACCTCAGAAGTTTGTTGAGGATAAAGATCTGGTCTACTTGGTCCAAAGTTTCCAGAAATGCTTTGATTCTGTTACAACGCTCAACAAAAAAAGTTTTTTTTTTTTGAGTTTGTCATGTGAAATCATTAATAGTTGGAAGACTATTAAAAATTAGGACGACCACTCCATACGACTCCAGTTCTCCAAGTGACATTCTCATATACCCTTCTCACTCTGCTGCTGTAACTTCTATCGTGATATATTTTTGAAAAACCTTCAGAAAACCTGGAGAATTTTTGATCAAGATGTTTATAAGAAAACTGGGCTCTTGATCGATAAAAAAAATAGGGACTACTTAAACATTTTGCACAGTAATGCCAAGATAAACTCAGATCTAAGCCATACAAGTATCGTATTTAAACGTAGAGCGTAAAAGCTGAACCCAGTGTTGTGTGTCAGTAGCAGGATGTATGTATAACACTATAAGCTCTGATTGAACATGTCACTGATGGCTGATGGTGGGTCCCTGGGTAGTAAATGACCCATCGCCTCGTAGGGCGGGCTTCATCTGTCTCACTCTCACTCTGCAGCTTCTCCTCCAGCCCCTTAAGAGGCAGTTTTCACTGCAGACCCAGGGGTCAGCTGGAAAACATACACTCATAAACAGCATCTATTATTCATGTCTTCAGCCCTGTAATCCACTCACATCACGCACTGGCTACACCAGTTGTCCAGCCACTTTGTTTGCTGACAGACAGATTGGATTTGTCCAGCGGCAACGTCTACGTTTGATTTAATGTACTGCCGCCTCCACCAACTGTAGTTATCGCTGTGATAAACACATCTGGGTTGCATCTGTGCTGAAAAGTCGACGGCCGCACACACTTGACAGCAGCCGCGTTTCTGTTAAGTTGATGATGATCACTCGCTGTAAATACACTGTTTGTATTGTTGCCTTTTTCTAATCAACTGGCTCAAAACATTGGCCTCAAAAATGAGTCATTTGAGTATTATAAAGTCCTTTGTTGATGCCTAACAGGGGCAATTAAGACTTTTTCAGCACAGTGATTGTGTCATTTGACGATGTTAGCTGTCGTGTGTGTAAGTGTGGGCCCAGCTTGGCCCAGATTTGACCGTGTCTTAGTGTACTAATCCATTAGTGTCCCCAAAGGCCTCGTGATTACACACATTGCTAATACACACATTGGCGCTTTTCTTCGGAGACTTTTCACTGATGGTATCAGAGGCCACTTGGGTGGTTTCTGTGCGTAGCTGTGACTGTCGGAGGTGGGGGTAGATGGATATTTGTGCCCATTTTTAGGGCCTGGCAGCTCATAATGCTTTCATTTATGTCAGAAGTGGAGTGATGCTCGTCTCCTTACCCACCCCCAAAAAGCTCCCACAAAAACCGCCTGTAACCCCACATTTTCCTAGCAGCCTTCACGGCAGCAGTAAGTGGCCCAACCTCTAATGATTTTAATCATCCGCAATCAGGCCCAGGAGTCTGAATCTCTGAGACCAGAGACAGAAAGACAAGACAGAGAGAAACGAGGGGAGTGGGCTTTCAGCGGTGATGCCGGCTGGCGGCGGGAAGGTGGTCACGGAGCAGAGTAGGAGCCCGGCACAATTACCTCCAGAGCTTTTGGAGGAACATGATTCCAAACTCCGAAGCAGAAGACAAGAAACGAGAGCGGCGTTCGGGCTTAAGCGGGTCTGATCTGTCGGCTGCCTGTTTGGTGTGTGTAACAGGAGAACCTCAAGTCCTCGTCGTGTAATTTGACAGTCAGTTTCCAAATCATCACAGTGGCAGCGTGCTGTAACTGGTCCGGGATGACTTTAGTCTGTGCTCTTGATGAATTTAACTTTGGGTAATGGTTCATTGAAAAACGTAGATGGAGCAGATAAAGGGCAACGGGACATGCAGAAGTAGATATTTTTGCATCCCAAACTCAAACATTACAAACACTATCTACTGTGAAACAGCCTGGAGTTATTCTTTGTCTTTATATTGTCTATCAAGCAGCCTTAGTGTGTTGTAATACTTTACAGCGCTTAATGTTTCTTCGATGCTTTTAGGAACATTTTAAAAAATTTACACTTTCTTTACTCACCAATTACTCACAATAACATTTCCAATAAAATGGAAATGTTATTGTCCCCAATAGGAAAATAACTTACTGCATGTTCACAAATCAAAGAACACATACATTGTATCACACAGAAAATAGAGCAAAAGAACAGAACCAGTTTTATCATTCAGCATCGACAAAGTTCAATGTGCAGCAGAACTAATAACAATACTTGTGATTTTATATTATTAAGTATAAAGGAAACTCTCTCTCTGTTTCTGTCTCTTGATCTTCCCCGCAGGAACGTCAATAAAACGTTTTACAGAAAAGGTTACATTTCAGGGAAAATTCAGTTTCTTGAGAAGTGCACTCATTGGTGGGTCTTTTTTCCTGGGACTCAAAGAAGAAATTATTATCAAGAACAATCCCCAAATACTTGTAATTATTCACCAGTTTGATGACATCTCCAGTTACTTCTGAGTGTGGAGGATGGAGGGGTTGCTTCCGGAAATCAATTATCATTTGATTAGTTTTCAGCATTGTCTTCAAAAATGACAAATCACACCAAGAAATAAACTCATCCACTAAAAACTCATTTGCATATTTAATGAAAAGTCTCTGGGCCGCTAGAAAAGTTTAACTGATTGGAAAAGAAGCCGTTGACTCTCACACACTGAGATCTTTAGGTTAAAACGTTTAAAATTCATCCCATGAAATTTAAATGAATTGATTAAGAAGCTTGTCAGCTAAGAAATGCATCTGGAGATTCTGCAGAACCTCATTTCTGATCACCTTTAAAGGCTTTCATAAGTGAAGATGTTGAAGATGGACTAAAATTATTTAGTGATGTACGGTTTATAGAATTTGCAGCTGGTGCAGTGATTGAGCTTTTCCATATATCTAAAACCTTCTGTAGCTGCATACATGATGCATAGTTGTTTGGCACATGTTTTAATCAAGTCTCTTTAAAAAGATTTTCCGTCCTTCCTTCACCAAAAGATAAATGTGATGGAGTCCTAATGGTCTTTAGTTATCTCCTTCACTCTTGCACTCCTGAGTTCAGATCATGGAGGTGACAGGTTCAGGAAGGAAACCGGGAACCAGGAACTCGAGATCTTTTCCAGCACATTTAGGGGGAACTTGAGGAGGTTACCTCCGACCAGAAAAAGAAAATGTATCTCTACTGGATTATTGGTCTTCTCTTGGGTTTGCTCCTAGGAAAATCTGCCAGGAAAACCTTAAAAGGTGACATTTGGACCAGATGTCCAAACCACCCCTTTATGATGCGGAGGATGACAATGACTGAGCTATTTAACATGAGGCAGATTTCAACCTGAGGCTGCAGAAATATGTTCAGGATTTTGTTGTTTTGGTCATGATCTAATGTTAATCTTTAGCTCATCTTTTTATTCTCCTCAACAGACCAAAGCGGCTGCCACTGCTGATCCAGTTCTGTGCTGCAATCGTGAATATGCTCCTTCACCACAGTCTTGAATGAAGAAGCTGCCAAGCAGGACAGGAAAAGTGCAAAATGCAGTCAAGGGAGTAGAAAAATAAACAAAATGGACTTCAGAAATTAGGTAGCAGGGAGGAAAATCCACTACTGATCCCCGCCCAGCCACTGTCTTTATTAACTCCTTCCTTGAGGCAAAAGGGAAAAGTCTGGCTGTTTGTCGGCAAAATATAAAGAAACCACAACTGTTGAATTAAATTATTTCTGTCAGATATATTGAAATGGGGTTGTGTAAAATCATGCTCCACGTTATGAAATTTACATTTGCATTTTAGGAACTTCAAAGGTGGTATTCTGACTTTTTTTTAAGGTTTTGTTGGCTCTAGTTGCCTTTATTTGAAAGTAGTTTGACAGGAAAGAGGGGGAAGACATGCGGCAAATGTCACCAGGCCAGGAATAGAGCCTGTGACCATCGGCATGAGGACTAAGGCCTTGATACATGGGTTGTGCTTTGCCCCTGCACCGCCACAGCCCCTTGGTATTCTGACTTTATGCCATATTTGCATTCTGCCAGAATCAGACTTGAAAATTACCCCACATGCAAACTGACTGAACTTAAATTATTATGCAAAAGAAGAATAGATGAAGAAATTTCAGCCTATGAACATAATTCAAAGGACTTACTGCTGTAAGTGACACAAAAATTGGCTCTAGAACATATTGACTCTGGGAGTTTAAATACAATTAACTAATTTAGTAACTTCATAAGACAACTGACTGCATTTAATTTTTATTTTGGGGGGTCACTGTAAAGTGGACTGAACACCACACCACATTTTTCAAACTGTATTTGTAAAATAAATTGAAAACTAAGCATTTTTGTTTCCTTTTCAGCATTATGCAATACTTCCTGTTGGTCAATCACACAAAATGCCAATTAAATATATTGAACATTGTGAATGTAAGATGAGGGGGGGGGGGGAAACTGGGTGTGTGAATAATATTGAAAGACAGCGTATGCATATATTTGAATACTATGCAGAATAAATTTGTTGAAATGGCCAAACAGACACCAGGATTTGGGAGAATGAAAGGTGCTGTAGCTGCAAAGGGGAGTAAAGACGATATTCTTTAAACCAGTGAGATAGTTGAACTTTTTTACAAGTTTCAAAATCACGACGGAAATATATCCCGTAGCGTTCACTGACTTTTGATGAAGCTTCATATTAGCAACACAGAAAAGCTGTTTGTGCAGGGAGGGGTGCAGAGAGAAGAGGAGGTGGGGGCAATTTGAGCAGAACTCTGCCAAAGCTGCGTGAAGCAGGACCACCCAAGGTGGCGTCAGCAGCTTGGCAGGGGTTCAGGGAAGCTGGTCGGCGGGCCAGCAGGCAGCCTGTGCCCGGGGCTGAGGCGCTCTGAGCCGCTGCCAGAGTGGACGGAGATATTCAGCTCGGCCCAAAAAGGCCACTTCAGCCTCCACGGCATAACACAGCAGAGCCACAGTGATAGGGAATTTATGCGTGTCCATCGTGTAGGTCTGGGAGAGCTGAGGAAAGATGAAGAAGATATTTTTAGGACTTGGTTTCCTATGATTTTAAAGAACTCTCCCACATGGAAATGATGAGGTTGAACCAGAAAATGTTTATTCATGAGAAACCCAGGCATCAGCAGCATCTATCTTAGGATGTCCTAGCTATGCTGAACAGCACATAACGGCACAGTACGCTTTTTTCTTTTTTTTTTTTTTTGCTGCTTGGAGCCACTGTTCTCACATAAGCTCTGAAAAATGTTAACCAGTTCATCTCTGCTGGCTGCAAACAAAAAGCTTTCACCCTCTTCTTTATCTCCTCCAGTGGGGCCAGTCATTTCATCGTAGCACTTACAGCTTATAAACTCCTTGACAAATCTCATTAGTATTTAGCTTCTCTCAGCAGTTTACTGCCTGGATGCGAAAGTATCGTTTATCACCCTGTAATTCACTTTACCGGGCAAATTCAGTTTGGCAGGTCTGTTGGGTCTGTCTGTAGCAAAGGGAATGAAGGAGGAGAGGGGATGCTGTTTGAAGTTTGACCACCTTGACTGGAGTTTTATAAAATGAAACAAGACATTGTCAGATGCAGGATGTGTTTAGGGTTTCTTGAAATCACCGGGAGCCGAAAACAAACAGCGATGTGAGAAACGCCACTGCTGTCGAGAGAGCCGCCTGGCTCCCATGAGAGAGTCGGTGAGCTCAACGCTTCAGCCCGGTTCCATTTCAAGCTGGCAGTTTTTTGAAAATGTAGAATAATATTTGCTGCCAAAACTTGCATTACATCATGCCAGTGGAGAGAAAACAGGAGAAGGTGTATGCAGACTCTATGGATTCACTTGCATCTTTAAGCATCACAGCCCTTCCTCCCCCTCATGTCAGTCTTTCAAGGACCTTACTTTGAGATTCTTCATCTTCACATGTTTTTATTTATTCTCACATACTAGCATTGTTTTTACCCTTGTTGAGCCATCAGAACTAGTGAATCATGTGGACTACTTTCGGCATTTCCACTGATAGACAAAACATGTTTATTTTTGTAAATTAAAAATTATTTTTAGGCATTTTACACTTGTTATGTATAAAAAATGGGGAGACTTTTAAAAAATAATTGTTTTACTTTCTTTTAAATGACAAATTGCTCATATGTCCATACTTAATTGTCACATGTAGTTCAAGAAAACAGCAAATTAGTGTTAAAGATCATAATGTACTCCTGTAGAAATACTTTCATGGTAGATTGTTATCCAAAAAATTAAATGCCAAAAAAACACATAGAGATGCTGCTTTTTGTTTTTCTGGAACAAAATAATCTTTTATGAATCTTAAATTTTGTTTTTATCGAATTTCTGTTTACTGTAGATTCATTTTCAGTTTCACTTTAAGCTAGAAAGAATCAAATTGCATCCGGTTCACATGAAAAATGGCAAACTAGCCCTTTAATTTATCGCTGTATTGAAAGCTGTAACTCAGATACTTGCTGGCTGTAGTGTGAAGCAATAATTTCATGACTGAATGTGTAAATACACACAAAAAAATTCTGTATTTGCAATTTACAGAGGACTTTATTTGTGGCACACCCCAAGCTTTGTCACCCTGGCCAGCAAGGCATATTGGCTGTATCAACAATCACAATTTAATTCTGTTTTTTTAATTTAGATGTGTAAGAGACAATTTTATTTATTCACCAGACAAAATATGTTTGTAAAAAACACGTGCAGTTTCTTTAGTTGTGAGAAAGTTTTAGTCCAAACCTCAACAAAACATTGAAAACGGGCAACTTTTAAAGTAAAAATTCCGTCTTCCTAAGTTTTAACCCGTTGTTTAATTCCTTTGCATTTTCAAAGTTTGTCAAAACATAGCCACACACTTTGTACCATCCGCTGCGCCGCAGTTCTGCAATTTCAGTTCATCTTTCTCTGCCCGTCAGCTGCTGGAGAAGTCTGTGATTATTGCCAAGGTTCCTTCTGCCGCTCAGTGGACCACTCTGAGTGTAACACTCCTCCGAGATGTAATGACAGGATCAGTGGCAAGAACCTTTATGAGTTATTAGAGTTTTGTTATTATAGTTATATTGGTTAAAACCGACTTTCCTTTCTGACTCCATCAGTGACAGAGAAGGTAACAGAAAGTGCAAGATCAGCGCTTGTGTTCGGTAAGGTTTCAGAAAAAGACTATTTCCTGGAGTTAGTGTCAGTATAAACTTGGCTTGTCGATAGAAAATACTGCATCTATTTTTGACATTAATGGCAGCAGCTTTTGTCACCGACTGTGTATACTTCAAACAATAGAATAAAACTTGTTTTCAGTTCAGTGAAACATAAGTTTGTCTGAGTGGTGGCACTTTACTCCTCCTCCTGTGTATGTTTTGTTTAGCTGAAGCAGGGTAAGTAAGGCAGGTGTCTGACCCGATTTAAACTCTTCCCTAGCAGCTCGCCTACCTAAAAAAATAAGAAACCAATTCAGCTTTTAGGAACGGTCGGATGCAAAGCAGCCCGTCCTTCATAACTCATCCTTTGTGTGGTTTTCTCACCTTATGCTGTTCCTGGGCTGATCCCTGCACCATTTGTGAGTTCAGATAATTTCCCCAAATTTTTCACCTTTTCCTGATTCATACAAATGATGCATTTGTAATTAATACCCTCATCCTTCGACTCCCCTCTCCCTTGTATGTTGCAGGGAAATCTGGAAGTGATTTAGACGTTTTAGCTACGGCGTGCAGCTGCCTATTAAGGATAATTTTCACTCCCAGACTTTTTATTATAAGGGAAATATTTTAATAGCTTGTGGAAAAGAAAAAAGATGATTTTATAGAAAATTGAAATGGACCAAATTGTCAGTGCTCTGCAGCTGTCTGCAGAGGAAGTTCAGCTCTGTTTATTTGTCTTAGCCGGTGATGAAACAAAGGAGTGGACGCTTGTGAAAATACGTCAGAGTTTAACGATGAAATGTAACAATGTAGTTGAATGTAGGCACTGTCGCTGCGTTGGATGTGGTCAGTAAGGTAGTTGTGAAGCTGCGAAGGCGTGAGCTGTAAAGTTTTCTGTGCAACAGAGCCTCCACCCTGACACCTCTCCCCGCCCTGTACATCTCTCACAGGGCACTTCCACAAAAGTCAAACGCTGACACCCCACAGTGACACCGAGGTGAGCAAGACAATCACATCTGTCACCTCTGAGGTAAAAGCGTAGCAGAAACCACTCGTCTGAGTTAAACAGAACCTGTGTCCATTTCTCTTGAATGATTTTCTCGTAACGTCGAGGCTTTGTAGAATCACCTTTCATTGCAATTTCGGATGAGAGTATTTCGAGGCCAGGCCTCTACTATTTGCACATCTAGAAATGGACATTTTACTGATTTTTTTCTTTGCAAAATATCTCACTGCTTCGGAACACATGGAGAGTATTTGTGAACGGCAATTTTCAAGCCATGCCACAAAATTCTCTTTCTTTGCAGAAGCTTTTCTTCAGATTGGCCTCTGAGCAGAAAATTAAGCCTCAGTTCCCTCCACAGGCTGAGGTCTGGATGTCTTTGACGGAAAAGAAGCTTCAAAGCATTATTGACTTTAACGATAGTTTTTTGAGCCATGCTTAGCGTTTTTCTTTATCCTAATAAGTTGATGTCAAATATAATCTCATCTGGCGACGGAGATTGTGAATATTGTTTTTACAGATTGTTTCACATTTTTGTCAAGCACTTGGTGACACACATTGGGATTCATGGTGGATTTGGTGATGAATTTTAGTGGCAAACTTCTGTAGCCTGTTTGATTTCACACCCATGCACTTTCATAGCAACAGTCTTCTTCGAGTCTTGGTTGTTTTGGATTTTTTTAAGATTTCTTTTGGCATCTTGCGGTCCACTCTTGCCAATGAGCTTGTTTATATATGGTTTTGATGAAGGTTGTACACTTGTAAACTATTTTGCAGACAGCAGGATAACTCCTTATCAGAACCATAATCTGCTGCTATCTTTCTTCTGAAACCTTCAGGCAGCTTTCTCAATCTCTCATTTTTCAACTGTCAGCATTTCACCAAACTAAATGTCTGAGCTTGTCTTAAGCAAACCTTCTTTGAAATGCTGAGTAATAATAGTCTAATCATGTGCGCTTGATGTGCTCTACCTGCGTTTGATTTTACAATTTTCGGGTTAAAAGTAAAAGTGAGGGTGTCCTAATTTATTTTCCAAAGGAAAATACCACTTTTGGAGGAAAGTGCTGTTTTAAAACAACTTTTTCCTCACATTTTAAAGTTTAAATGGACAAAAACTAACTTTAACAGCCATTAATGTTGAAGTTAAAATTGGATTATATATGTTTTATGATGTTTTACATTCAAGACATTTTCTGCTAACACCCATGTAATGACCTGTCTGTATGGGTGGTGCTGGGTGTTAAACCTTCAGGTCATGTTTCTGCTGTATCTCTTTAACCTGCACTGAGAAGCAGCACCTCCACTCTGTTTAGTGCATGAAACCAAATTTGATATCACACTCCAGACTGCACGTCGCAGTCCCACGCGGGTCTAAAACCCTACTGCACATTTAACAGCTGAGGACTTTGTAAAACGTATTAGGGGTTATAATCCTTTGAAAATACAACCACAATGAACAAATGTGGTAAAAACCATGAAGAAAACTCTCTGACGATGGTGATGAACTCGAGCTTCACAGCCAATTATGTGGCCACTGGTCAAACATTTGTTTATATTGCCAACACTTTGCTCGACTTGTTACCCTCCCTCAATATTTCAGATGTTTGTGCCGCAGTCTCACAGGCTAGTGGTCGTCTGGTGGTTTTGCAGGGGGGAGGGGGAGTCTCCACCCCAAGTACAAAGTTGGCTAATTGCCCTCCCCCCCTAGAGCCACAACATACACACCCATGTAGAGACACACAAGTACACACAGCAGTGTTCTGGATTGTCCTGGAGCTCAGAGGGGAGGAGAGGAGGATTAATTCTAATTGCGATGTGTGGGAGCCAGCAGAGAGGCCCGGATTACTGAGGGCTTCTCCTTGATCCGCAGAGATGCTGATGGTAATGCTTCCTGCCCCTCCACTGCCAGCTGCCTGCACCGTACACAGATCGCACACATGCCACTCCCACGCAACCATGCAAGTGTTAAATTTCATGAAGGCAGAAACCCTTAAGTATAGGCTGTGTGTCCTGAGTCACTGGGGTTGGTGATTCACTTCTCCCGGTGCAGCTTTAGCCTCTCTGTGGCCGTGTGTCAGGACTGTCTGCACCCCCAGTGACGCTTTACTGCTCTAGAGGCTTTAACCTTTGAGATGAGGATAAAGCTTTCCCTGCACAGGCCGGACTCTTACTTGTATTGTGTGTCCAGTATCTCTACACGCAGCCCTTGAGGAGTCCTGTCTGTCATTGTGTTTCTCCAGCAAAGTAAAGGTCAGTTAGAGGTTTGCTGGCCGTCCTGCATGTGCCGTAAATGCTGAACTCTTTAAATGAGTTTGAGTTCGGCCCACATCCTCGCTCCTGCTGTGGTTGACCTTTTTGTTCTCCTTTCGTTTCTGCAATTTCCGTAAATTCAAAATTGAAGGACTGGAAAACGTAATTACATATTTAATCCAAAAGCTCATGTCAGTGGTTCAGTTAAAGAATTGAAACTTGGATATTAAATAGTTTTATTAAATACACTAACATAGCTAATAGTGAATGAAAACTCACAACTCCATTTATTGGGGAAAAAAGAGAATATAACATGATTAGAGAAATGATATAAAGTCTGTTTGTTCTGTGATTCTGTAAAGTGAACCTACTGAAAACTTTCTCCATGTACTGCACTGCATGTGCTCAGTACTTGATTGTGGCTTGTTTTGCATGAATTGCTGAATTTTCTTGTCTGTGTTGTCGGGTCTGGTGTTCCTCTACTTCCTCTTGACAATGACCCGTAGATCCTTAATGTGGTTTAGGTTTGCTGGCCAACCAAGTGTAGAGATGGTGTTGTCATCAAGCAGGCATTGGTACTTTAGGCTGTGTGCGGAGGCGCCCAGTCCTGCTGGAAATTAAAATCGCCATCACTATAAAGGATATAAGCAAAGTAAATTATAAAGTGCTCTAAAATTCCTTGGTGGGTGTCTGTGCTGAATTTGGACTTGATAAAACACAGTGGACCAACAACAGCAGATGATACGGTTCCTCAAATCCTCAGTGGAACAATACTGGACCACTGAACAACAGTCCAGTCCTACTCGCCCTTAACCCAGCGAAGGTGTTTATGACGTTGTCATGATGCAAGGAATGTGACAATTATAGCCCATGTCCTGGATATGTCTGTGTGTTGGCTCTTGAAGCTGTGACTCTAGCCACAGTCTGGAATTTCCAGCAAGCTCTTGAATGTGCTTTGCTTCAAAATCTTCTCGGTCTATAATCTATGTGCCTTTTTTCCCCACCCAACTTGTTCCTTCTACTTAACCTCCCATTAACATGCTTGGACAGGACGCTGGGTGAACAGCCAATGTTTTGACCAACAAACATTGGCTTTTATAGCTAAAAATAAAAAAATATAACGCCAGTGTTTTTTGGCTTATTCTCCTTGTCAGAGGATTCAATAACTATTCAATGGAAAAATGTAATCAAAATTAGCAATCTAACCACAGTTGGCACCATTTGAATTCCCCCAAAGGCTTTCACCTTCCCTTCAACGTATTCTGGTTGCTTGTGAAATTTGTTTTTATCACACATTTTTCTTCCGCTAAACTTTCCACACTCTGATCAGACAGCTTTTGTGCTTACTGCCTATGTGGGTGTCAGTGACAGCCTCGAAAAGGTTGAGTAACCAGTCTTCCCCACGATTGTGTGGGTAATAACGTCACCGTCGGCGTAACATTTTTAAGTTAAAAAAAACAATTTTATACTCATCATATATAATATTTAAACCAAATAGGACTGAATAATGTACACATTACATGAGTTTTATTTAAATGAAGTTATTTAGATGCACATGTAAAACTCCTAAACCAATACTATTAAACTTCCACAGCTGCTTCCCACATTCAGCATGAAGCTCAGAGCTGGACAGTTTCTGCCCCGTCAGGCTTGCAAACCGTTTTAACAGCCATTGTATTCAAAGCCGCAGGCCTGCCCTCCTTCCTTAACAAAATCATGTCAAAAAGCAATTAATATCTTAATACCTCCATCAGCTCCAACCACCAAGCCGCCAAAAGGCTGGACTCTTTGTTTTTTCCGTCCCGGTGTCGGCCGCCGAGCGGCTCTTGCCACGTTCGTGGTTTCCTTGGTTTCATCTCCCTGTGCCCCGGTGGTCAGCTGTGGTTTTCCGGGGGGCACGGGGTAGGACATTGTGGGCGGAAAGGTCCTCCACCCCACCCAAGCATTAAGTACTACTCTTCAGGCCTAAGAGCTCCACCGGCCGCAGCCCTGGCCCCATCTAATGGGGAGGCCAACGGATCAACTCTGGCTGAACACACTCATCCACTCTGCAGGATTTCCATCCATTAGAAACACACGGGGATAACTTTGACACCTTTCATTGTTCCTGGGGATTTAAGCTCTGGGAAGCTTTTCTGAGCAGAACTGGATTACCCACTTTTTATATTGATAAACAGAACTGCTTTAGCCATTTTCTTTTTTTAACTTGCATATCAAGACATGTCATTAAATGATTAATGATGCTGTCTCCTCTCTTCCTAAGCCGCTGGAATAAAGAAATGCTGACATTTGTATTTGTTTTCTCTTTACACAGCTCAGCCTAGCTTAAGTTGCACAAGACACCAGGTAATATTAACCACACAAACTCCTCTCCTATCATTAAATCCCTCTGAAGTGTTTTCCTCATCTGTCATCCACACAATACCTGGTAGCAGTTTGAGGTACTTCCTTTATAACTCTGTGCCTCTTCAAAGGGGAAGGAAAAGATGGGTTTGGAGGTCTGAGGCCTGCCTCCGCAATATTTGGTTTCTCTACATTTTCATTCATTTCTCTTGGCAGAGTCGACCAGCGACTGGTGGAAGGTCTTGGCAGAAAATACAATAAAAGCTCATGATTAAAGAGACTAAAGCTTGTACTGTATATAACTTGTGTCCATTAACCACCAAAAGAGGAAACAGAGAGAAAAAAAAGAGTTGTTTTCTAATCTACAGTTGCCTAGACACTCAGTCTTTATTATAAATACACGTGTCCCTTTCTGGGTTATGAATTTCTGTGATGCATGCACTATATGATCCACTCCTGTTCATGTACGCACACTTTAAACACACTGGCCGGCCCACACACCTTGGCCGGCCTGGGTGGTGGTGCCTTTGAGCACACTGTCGTGGTTTGGCTTCTCGCCCCCCCTGCCTGGCTTGCCTTTTCTGGACAGTGTCAGCTTTTTCAAGACCAAGCTATACAGCCTCCTTTTTACCTTCAGCTATATAGCAGCTGTACAAACACATATACGTTAGAGCGGGCCTTTATTAATGACTTTATGTTGGAGCGTCTCTGATGTTGTAAGACATTGTAGCGGTCGTTGTAGTGGTGGTGGTCCTGAGCATAGAAACGCTGACATCGGCGGACTCTTTAAGGGGCGGCGCGGAACCAGCTGGACTCGGCCGAACTTCAGGAAGTGGATTTTGAAGCGTAAAAAGGCGAATGCCCTGACGTGGATGATGTTAAGTGCCTGTGAAATATTATGTTACAAGTGATTTGGCGGCAGTGCGCACATTGTCTTTTTATAATGACAGGTTTTGTGATTGCCGGTTCTGGGAGCTTCATCTGCGTCAGGCAGCCGCGTTTTCCATAACTCTCTGATTTATTTTTGAAGCAGTGACAAACATTTGAGCAGCTTGATGGTTTTAGACAGAGGAAGGTCGTAGCAATCCGTCCTGCTTGAAGAACTCTGAGTGCGGCCCATTCTAGCAGAGATTGATTTACTATTTATCCCTCCGACAGCACAGATAGGGAAGAGTCATAATTCTGTGCACCAGGGAGATTAAATTCCTGTATCGCTGTCAGCTACATTAACTCACTTCCTGGATCTCAATTCAATTAGTGCAGCTGCATTCTCTAGCATTAATAAATCAATAGCGATGGCCTGCAGATAGGCAGGCTGCATACGGTATGTCAAAGACGCCTTACTGCACACATGCATGTGCACACATCACACACGTGTGTTACATTTTGTCTCTGCACTGTTTAATAACAATTCCCAGCTCAGTCGTTATGCATCAAGCACCCAACAGACACCTGCTGCAGTAAAATTACCTCTGTAAAAATATGTTTTTTACTGAGAGTGCACTATTGAACAATGTATCACAAACCTTAATGTTCTTTATTGATATTATATGTGATAACATATAGTGGGAGGAATAGGGCACATGGTTTATGAACTTGTCTTCAAATGCAAATCAGAAAAGTGTTGCAGGTATTGTGTTTAAAATCGCCACATGAAGGTGAGTCTGCAAACTGGTCTCAGTGCTCCTCAGCCTCTAATGGGTTTATATCAAGAATTGTCCTTTGACATCCTAATGAGCTCTGAATAGATTCAATGTATTTGTAGATCAAAAGCATCACCATAGCATGAAGCTGCAACCACTGTGTTTCACAGAGGCGACTGCACATTCAGGGTGTTATTTTAGATCATTTTTAGATATCATACTCTATCCATATGGGTTTTTTTTTCTATAACTCTATCCCTGATCCATTGGGTGTATAATTCGTCTACATTTGTCAGATCTCTAACATTTTCTATCAAACCTTTAAGGTATTCACAGAGAAATTAAATTATACAAGTGGACCCTATTTACTAAGTAGATTTTTTATTGCACTGGATTTTAATTTGGATTTTTTATTTTTATTAGTATTTTTCTTTTTTTTTTATTTGACCTGGAATATTACCCATCATAATAAGAAAAACTCAGTGGATATGAATGCTTCTGGAAGGCTCTATATTTATTGCTACCAGATTTTACATACTTTTATCTGTTTAGCAAATGAAAAGACAAAAGCTTTGTTGTTTTCCAGCACGTTGAAACCTTAACTGTTCAGAAACATCTGTGACAGCCTGCTGAGCAGCAGATGGAGGACAGACATGCTGTCAACCTTTGACACATTTACTGCATGAAGAAAAATGTCACATTCTCCCTGACTGTTATTGCTTTAAGTGTTTATTGTTCAGTTATTCATTTTATTGGTTCAGAGTTTGATAACATGCATTATTTAACATGCTTAAACAATGAAACTTTTCAAACTACTTTTTCTCTCTCTCTCTCTCTCTCTCTCTCTCTCTCTGTTGGGCCACAATGTGACGTAAATGAAATCGAGGCATCTTTCATTAACTTTATGGTTTAAAAATATGACTTTATCATCATGTTCATCACTTTCTGAGGCTGGTCATGGTTAACTGTTCTTCACTGTTTTTCCGAAGGATGCCCTCATTTCGTGGCTGCTGATTTCTCCCTGATTACCCAAACTGTGCGTCACTCTGTGAAACGCCAACGGCTAATTCGCCCAGTCGGCCTGATGAGACGGTTGATAAGGGGCTTTGATTGGCTCTCCCTCTGAAGGAGGGAAGGATTTCATTGGGGCAAAGATACTGGGAAACACGGCGTTCATTTCAGTAATCAGCAAACCATCCTCCCTCTTTTTCCTCTTTTCTGCATTTGACCAAACTTATTCCAGGGTGTTTTCAATATGGATTACACAGCATGCCACATGCAGCTGTAATTCAAGGTGAAATAAAACCCTTTTAATCCATTGAATGTATTTAGAGAAGACTTGACATGAAGTCTGAAGTGATTGGATGAATTTGGACTCTTCTATGAGACACACAACAGGACATTTCCCCCTCATGGGGTTGATTTGGTAGTAACGGTCTAGTGATCACATCCTTAGTCAAGTCCTTTCCTTTCTGGATGTGATTGTTCCTCAAAAAAAAAAAAAAATCATAGCCCTTCATTATCTTCAGTCAGGCAATTTTGGGAATGTAATACAGGCTGAGGATTGGAGCACTGACTCCCATCAGGACTGAGGCCTGATCAAACCACTCACACAAGTAAGGGGAGTTAAAGAGAAGCATGCCCACTAGTCTGTTCATCTCCCATCAAAAGACATATGGTGCAAATTTCATCAAAAGTTTAAGGGGGAGGGTTTGAAGGGGCATGCGAGTCGCTGATGTGAAAAATAAGGCCGGGTTGTAAAAAACCAAATCAAACCATGGTCGACTTTCTGGGAGCTATTAAAGCCAAAGAAGAACCAGCTGCTTCATCGTCGGTCGCATCTCAATCTCCTCTTCTCGCTCTTGGCTGCCTACTGGCAGGGCAAAAAGGTAGAAAACAAATAAATTCTTATCCCTTCAAGTGCCTTAGCTGTTCCTTTGCTCTGAAGAACCCCTGCAAAAGAAAGGCTAACTCAAGCCTCTCTCATTTACCCATTTTACCTTTATTCATAAAGCTAGCTTTAATAAAGGGACAGGTTTTGTCAATGTTACCGAATTAATCATTTCTAAATTAAACTATTTGTTTATTTCAACTTTGTTTATATGAGTTATCCATGGCAAGAAAACAAAAGTATTGATTTGCCTATTAAATTGTCCCATTTACCAAAGAAAATGCAAAGTCAGACTTATGTAAAATTGTCTATGGCATTTACAAAGCAACAAATGAAGCCACAAACATGGACACATTATTTCAGACTGCAAGATAGTTTGGAAACCCACTAATCAGAAAACATGTATCTCAAAGTTATAGTCACCAGTGTCAAGTATTATGACAGATCTCAGATCAGTGTAGTACAATAGTATTTGGAGTCCAAGGCCTCTACATCATTGCATCAAGCAGTAAAAGTAGAAAATTGTGCTGGATCAAAATATACTAGTGCAAAACTGAGCTTGAGAACAATGAAGCCCTATTAACCTGTAAGCATGAAGTGCAATGGAGGGTAAAAGATTTACATCCTGTGAAGAGTCAGTGCTTGATGATGAACCAATTCAAACATTTGCCACGAGCATTAATATAAATAATACTTTCAGTTAGGTGACTGTTCCAGGTCATTTTCTCCTATAAATTAAGACATAAGTTACTTCTATAAAAGAAACATATGACTGTCGTTTTTTTTTTTAAAAAAATCAACATGGTAGTTAAAAGCAACAAAATATCAACATGATTATAGAAAAAACTCAGATTATGTCCTTTTTTTGAAATAACAGTAAAAAAAAAAGCAGGCGAAGCTTGTTTAAAAATAACGTACCCTTAGATTTTTCAGCTTTTAGGATCATTTTGAGACTGAACAAATGTGACTATTAAACACTAGGACACTGTGTTTCCATGACAATAAAAACAATGTCGTCAGTAATCTGGGTCATTAGAGATGCTCAGAGATGGTTGGATACAAGGTATAAATTCTGACCAAAGTTATCAAAATAAATTGTGGAACATGCTGGTCCTAACACAAAGATTTGACTGATACTTTTCTGAAAACAACCTAATAGCTAAAAGAAAAACTGAATTTATTTCAATGTATATGACCCAAACAATGTTTCAAAAACTAGCCAAAGGCATGTTTTAAGAGGGCTACTTATGAAGCTGTCATGACCTACAGTGTCAAAAGCATTTTACGAATCCATAAAAAGAGCAGGACGGTAGCCATTTGCATCCAGGGCTTATCAAGTCACAAAATAATTTAAAACCTTAGAGCGGCACATACAGTGCAATGCTGTTTCCCAAAAGCAGCCTAATGGAGAGACAGAATCCCACTGAAGGCTAAATATTTATTTAATTAGTCATTTGCAAGCACTTTATTTATAATGCTGAGTTTCAAAATAAGTGGATAGTTATTTGAATGGCATCATGAAGAAAAAGGTCTAGTCGTTTTGTATACAATCCGCTAGCACAGTGGTTCCCAAACTTTTTCTCCTGCGCCCCCCTCAGTGGTTTCCAAATATTTTCTGCCCCCCCCCCATGGATTACAAATGGCTGTCTGGTTGAACAACGTTTATGGGGGGGGGGGAGAGGATTCTTAGAGACTCCCTGTCCCTAGGGGCGGGGGTATCGACTTTTTGGGGGGCAAAATTAATGTATGTAGCTGAACATAGAAGCCTACAGGCTACTTGTTAACAAGCTTAAAGTACTGTATTGATATTAGCTAGCTAGTCATCTTTTAGTTAATTTACCTGCATCCAGCAACTTTACTTAACTCAATCAGTTGGTTTGGGGGAAAAACTGTGACAAGTTATTTGCATTTTTGCTGGTTTTCTGCCATGATTCTAACACACCTGCGTAGCTCTGCACAGCAGCAGCAGGTCTCCTTTGCTGCCACACAGGTGGAAACCCAGAGCAAGTGTCAGCTCGGAAAAGCAGATTACCACATGTTAACAACGGATGAAACAGTTTTAATTGCTGATTAAAGGGACAAAGGACACATATATGGGAAGTACAGAAGCCCCTATTGCATCATTCTAAGGTAAAAACCCAGCGCATACAGCGTTCATGTTTTGATTTTTTCATCCAGAGACTTCCTGCGCCCCCCCTGTAATGGCACGGTGCCCCCCACTGTTTGGGAACCTCTGCACTAGCAGAAGGACTACTGGTTAACAATCAAAGACTTTTAGCTTAAAGAAAGCCACAGTGTGGAAAGGGCAGAGCAATGAATGGATGGGAAAATGAGTGAGAGAAAGGGAAGTGCAAAAGATCAACAGAGGTCAGGGTTAGGAGATGCAGGAGAAAAAAAAATATTGGCCTGCTTCATCCCCTTGGGATATCAAATGGAAGAGTCCCAGTATGTCCTTAAATATTGATGTGTAGTGTGAGTTGCATGCCTCTCTAATGTTCACTAGTTGGCCCTATGAGACTGGGCCCTCCACAGATACCCTTCATTTCAAATTACAGCTCACCATTCAGACAAATGCTCAAGTATTGTTGCTTCCTCGTTACGCCATTATGTGCTGATGAAATCTGAAACATGAACAAATCATGTCAATAAGTTGTTAATGATGTAGGATTCATTTGAGTTATTTCTGGCAGTTATTGTTGCATTTTGGCAACAATAACTGAAAATCCTCACCCCAAGACTCCAAACCTCTTCAGGGCCCTAAAAGCCCCGTTTGTCCTCCACAAGGGAGAGGTGTGAGATGGAGCTGAGAGGGTGGAGCTACCAGAGGGACTGTATATGATGTACTTCATGCAAGTGTTTCTCGTCACCATGAATCATTCAAGCTACTCAAAAGAGCCATACCACATCCCTCCTGTCCCCATAATTCAAAGCAGGCAGTCGCGATGCTTTCGCACACCCCCGATATGCGAACACTCCACTTCAGAAGCAGCAATCAATGCCATTACTGATACAGTCACAGGAGTCAGAGGAGGGCACAGACCCCTGGTCTCCATCTAAACCCACAGTCAGGGTTAAAGGTGAAGGTCAAGTTGTTGGAGACTCTTCCAGCTGTAGCTAAACCACAGAGAGGAGGTTCGAGCTGCTTCCTGTCCTGACCTGGACGTTTTCTTCGCTGTGGAGCTCAGATTGGTGACCCCTCTTAGAGGCTCTTGTGGTTATTCTTCGCATAAGCTGGGATGTTGGAGACAAAGGATAGTCAACACCACAAAGAGATGTTCTATTAGGTTTAGAAAATAGGTTGAATGAATGATATTGATTACTTTTCTTATAGTCTGAAACTATTGCAACACTTAGCTTCTATAATGAAGCCTTTAGCCTTACTGGATCTCAATAATTTTACATATTGGCCATTGTCACATACTTTTCAAATATAGATTCATCTACCGCTTTACTTTGTAGCTGTAACATGATTAGGTGATGTAAACTGTATTAGTTGAGTTACATACCACAGTGGTTAAAGAGGGGAAAGGAAAAAAAGGAAGGATAAATAAAGCCTTCGTCTCACTTTTGAGTCATCAGCTTCCGGTTCCCTCCACAAAGTTCCGGTCGTAGTCGGGAAGAAAATTTGAGGATAGAGCTGAAGAAATGTGCAAAAGCTGCCTTCAAACCTGATTCGATTACACCAGCAGGAGGAATGGGACAAAGTTCTAGTAAAACATTGTGGGAAGATTTCATGCAAGCCCTACAGTTTGAAAGGTGGTTTTCAATATGGACAGAAACTTTCTAAACTATTCTCTCAATCTAAATCTAGCTGACCTAAGATAGGAAAATGCTTAATGTAATTCATGTTCTCATTCTGGACTTTCTGGGATCCCATCTGCATGTTATGAGAGTTTATTTTGGCTGGACCTGAAGGTTCGCCCTGGGATATTGTGAAGTAATCTGGAGAAAAGCAGTTAAAATAGCAGGAATGACAAATTAGGGTGTTAACTGCTCAAAAAAAACCTTTTATTTCCAAACGGCAGGGAAAAGGGATGAAAGCATTACCCAGTCTGATCCCAGTTTTTTAGTCTCTGCACTGATATGCATGTTTTATCTATTGTTGTTGTGTCACCATGGTGGTGTCTGTGTTTGTTTCTCTCTGCTCATAGGCACATTTCTACAAACACGGGATTGATGACTCATACAGTAGACTCCAAACTTGCACCACTTGATTCCTGTGAACACATGTACAATAAGCAAACACTGTTGCAGAAAGGCCGTGCCAATGTTTAAGCCTTCATTTCCCTATGCTCGTAACGACCAGACTCAAACCAGACTGAGTTCTGAGGTCTCCTCAAACCTGATGAGTGTTTTTGGGGGCATTTTAAAAAATGTATCTTCGTGAAATCCTGCTTCATTACTCAGGTTTCAGCTATTAAGCAGGGTTTAAGGAGGGTTAGGTTAAGAAACAATATCCAAAGCTTTGAACATCAAACAAAGTACTGCTGCTCAACCCATCAACCAAAAATAAAAGCAGCATGGCACAACTAGAAACTAGTGAAGGTATTTTCATTCACCTAAACTGGTAGGTGAAGAAAGGGGAACATTATTCAGAGAACCAGCAAAGAGGCCAGTGGTAACTCTGAAGGGCCTGCAGAAGGTCCCAGCTCATGTAAAATCCTTTGTTGACAGCACAACTGTTAGTGTTTTTTTGTTTGTTTTTTGATAAAAGCTGCAAGAGGAAAAAGCCTCAAGATTGTGGAGGAGGTTAATATTCCACAGGGACTACAACCCTAAACATAAAAGTAAACCTGCACTGGAACGAAGTATAAAAAATGTTAATGTGTTGAAATGACCCGGTTCGAGTTCAGCCCAAAATTCGATCAAAAACAATTGAAAATTGTTGCTTGTGCATGCTCTCTCTGGAGCATGCATAACTGGAGTGGAGCTATTTTGAAAAGAAATGTCAACAATTTTACTTTCTAAATATACTGGTAGAAAAATTCTCCGTTAAAATCTTAATTATAATCAAAGGTGTGTTTGAAAACCACACAGCCTTCTCCGTTGTTCTGATTTACTGCATGGCCCATCACAAACTGTAAAATCCTGACAAAATATATTACAGTTTTCTCTTAATGAGTCAAAATGTGAAAAGTGTGAAAAAACCTTTTCAGGGCTCTGCATGTCAGTCACAATGGTAAAATGGTGAAATTTTGCAACACTTGCTCCGAGATAAAGGAATCAGCTGTTAAGCCTCAGAGTTTTCTGACATATGAAGAAGTGAGAAAAGTTTGACAATCTCCCCCCTCCACCCTTGCTGTGAGTTTTAGTAATTTTTCTTCCCTTGTGTTTCTTAGTATGGATGTATTCAATCAGAAGCCTTTCCCACTGAAACATGCTCTTACACAGCGAGTGAGTAAACCTTTATGTAACCGCCAGTTGAGTGGGGAGTTCATTTGATGGAGAGCCCTGCTTGATTTGTTTGTGGCTCCAAAGAGGCTTACGACACGCAAGCTGCCCCTGTTCTGCTCTGATAAATGGTTCTGGTGAGAGGAAGGAAGAAGAAAAAGTGTGTGTGAGCCCTCGCCAAAGACTTTGGGGTTTTTCACAGCTTAACTATATTAAGAGACAATCCCCTACAGACACGCACGCACACACATGCTGATATTTAAAAACGAACACACACAAATACAGAATGTTGAGTCATTCGTGATTAATCTCTTTTTCACACAAATGCAGAAATCGGGGCTTCTTATTGAAGTGAAGGGGTAATGACGAGGTCGGACGCTTTTCAGTTTCCATCCAGCCGCGGAGTCCATGTGTTTCCTCTAGTGTCTTTTTCAAGTCAACCCTGGCCGAGCTGTAATGCGGCGTTACCTGTCCCACCCGGTCAGTCCCAAGCAAAATGCTGCCACAGCCGATTACAGCACACAGCAGCTATGCTAATGGTCCGTGAACACCAAGGGGCCCATGTGGATTCATGACAGTGCGTGTGGCTTGCCGCTTTGTCTCTAAGACTATTATGTGTAATGAGTATTACTACAGTGACCCGCTGTTGACAGGCCACACAAAAAAGAGCACAGTGGCCATGCATTTGTCCCCCCCCCCCTCACCAACACCCCACTCTAGGCAGCCCCCCTGTCAAAACTGGGCAGAGAATGTGCCACTGGAACACACAGATTTGCTCCGGCTGATGGCAAACCGCAGCAGTGGAGCCTGTGGCGGCCTGCATTTCCTTTAATATCCTGGCTAATGTACAGAGAGAAGCCAGGGCCTCTAGAAAGCCACTGGATTCCAGCCAGGCAACCCAACCTACCACCACAGCAGTCTTATGTAATGTTTTGATCACTGCAGTAGGCAGTGTTTAGTGTGGGAGATGTAAATAGGACTTATATGTGGACATGGCAGCAGCTCCAAATGCTGGCAGACTTTCCTCCCTAATAGCTTATGCATGGTCTTCTGGCATTGTAGTAAAATTTTACTATTTGCTGAGCACAAAAGTAACTTTGGTTAGGTTTATAAAATTGGAAAAAAAAATTAGGATAAGGAGAAATCACATGGCTTTGCACCTGGAAAGTAGCAAACAGTCTGAAAAACTTGTCAATAATTAGGATTTCTGAAGGTTATTCAACAAAATGTACTTAAATAATAAGGCAGCTGGACAAGTGGAAGATGGAAAAAGAGTTTCTTAATTTTTTTTTTAAATATCATAAAATCAATATTAACTTTGTGAAGTTGTTTTGAGGAAATGGGGAGAAAATCTGTCAAAGATGTCGTTCAATGAACAGAATACAAACTGATTTAACAAAGAAATAAAGGCTTGAAAATATCAATTGTTGTGTTTTTAAATCTGTATAAAATGATTGATTTAGTGAGTTGAGTGAAATGAATAAATTAACTGTTCAATAAACATCCAACTTATTGAATACTTATCTTACTTACTTACATTGTAGTAAGAACAGGAAGTAATGTGGCAGTGCAAGCAAAGCAAATGTTTGATCTGGGGAAGAACTCCAATGAGGTTCTGGGATGGTAGGAAACTTGTTCAGCACACAATGAACAGATCCATTATACACTCTAGGTGCATCCCATTTTTAATGCTGCCCTGAGCAACTCCCTGAATCACCCGTATCAAGAAACACTACTGCGTTAGCTACTGTTTGAAAACTATAAAAGTAAGTTCTAAAGATAAACAGGAGGTTGGAATCTCAAAGAAAAATAAAATAAAAATAAAAGTAAAAATACTTGGAGTTGGTGGGGGGTGTATCATAACTTCCAACCCCAAATTAAGCATGCTTCATGAGCAAACCTTTATTGCAGGATTCACAGCAGCTGGAGAAACCACATCTCCTCCCCTGGATGGAAGCCAATGCCACAAAAGAAAAAGAAGGGGAAAAAATATTGAAAGACAGAGATGGGGGAGAGGACGGTTTAGCAGGCAGCAGTAGTGTAGGGGTGTGGGGCTGTCAAGCTGAGGAAGGAAACCGCAGCAGGATTACAAGCGAGGGGCTCTGCGTTTCAGTTAAACCTTTCTCTCTCTCTCAGAAACCGTTAAATAGACTTGTTGACCTTCTCAAGCCCAGTGAGCGCTTCCTTCCTCTGTCTGCCGAGCAGAACCTCCTCAAGCGCCATGGGCAAAATCACACCCCTTACCTGGACCGTGACAGTTCATGGATTAACCCACAGAGAGAGAATTCTCTTGCCTAGACTCTCTTCCTCCCTTTCCAAAAACATCTCTAAGGCCACAACTGCGTTCACTCAGAGCTTAAAACTGGAAGCTTCATCACTCTGCTGAGCAGGCACACCAGAGGTTTGCCTGCCTGAAAGGCTGATGTTTCTGGTAATGTGATGAAAGGCAAGTAAAATATTTCAGCTCACAAAAGAAACCTGCCTACCCACAGGGGTGGGTGTTGAGGATCGAAAGTTATCATCAGTGTGCTTCTGTGACGATGTAAAATAATAATCTGCCATCGGTGGTCCGTGACTTAAAAATGAACAAAAGATTTAATGCATTCTTAATTTTTATGTTTTTGAATATTTTTGTTTCTGATTAATTTAATCATTGATATCCAATGCTCTCCTGTTGATATAAATAAAAATCATCCCAGTTCAATTCAGTCTTGTAGTTGGATTCATATCAAAGTTCTTAAAGTTGTATTTAATTCAGATTGCTATAAAAACATAATGAGATTCAGTTGACTATATTGCTACCTGGTAAAAAGGTAATCTACAAAATCCAGATGAGTCATTGGCTTTGCAGCAATTTACTCATCCTAATCAAGCATGTGGTGAGGGTGGAGATGAACAACACCTATTTAACAGGAAGCAGCGTAAGCCACAATCTGCCCCAACAGTCTGGGGAATTTAGAGGACAGGAAGGAGGCATGGCTAAACACAGGCAATGAGCAAGGAGTACTCGAAAAACGCAAAGTAATGTCAGCAAATGCTCTTCTTTTCCTTAAAAAGAGCAAACTTTCTAGATGTCTTTTAAACATATCTTTGTCTTAATTGAGTTCTACGTGTTTTCATAAACCTTTCCAAGTCTTTGATTTAGACGTTTCATTTACTGTCTGCCCTTTTATGTGACCATAACTCGGAGTGCAGTGTACCTAAAGAAAAGGGAACATGTAGCAAAAGTATGTGTTTGGGTTCAAAATATCATACACAGCCGATATCGAACATCAAAGCCAGTTCAATTGTCTCAAAGTTGAACTGGCTTTGAGACAGGACAACTAAAAGATCAATCATACTACATTTTTAAGCCAATAGTTTTATGGGAAAACCTGCTATTTCCTGTCTTCAAAATGTCTTAAATGTAGTAATTTGCAGAGATTTAGAAAAAGAAGCAGGAACACATTTTAGTACCTGCTGGTAACAAAGTACCTAAAAATCCTCTCTAAAAACAACAAAATATGATCAACTGTATCATTCAAGAGGATAAGTGGTTGAGACGTTTCAATTGTGTGTGGAAGAAACATCAGAAATGAATATAAATACCAACAAAAACTCAAACATCATGAACAGTAAAGAAAGAAAAACAAAAATTAACAATAATTTGAGAAAATGTAAAATGAAATACAATCCAGTGAAGGTAATACAAAATTTGGAATTTGTTATAGTTAATATACAACTAAAAAGTATATTAATTAATAAGGCCAAAGTTGTTGACAAAACAAAGACAAAACTTTGTTTGTTTTTTAGAAAGACTAAGGAAATTTCAACCAAAATGTCTTTAAACAGAAAAAAGTCTGGAGTTTTACAGGCAAAATATTACAAAAACATCAATGACTCCAAAGTTTTTCAGCATAAGTATCTATCCATAGAGTTTGCTGAAGTGATTTTCTTGTCTTTTTTTCCAAAGCATTCTTTCACGTCATTATTCTTAATCTACGCCTTTCTAACAGTCATTAATTAGTGTTGATTAATAACTGTCTCTTTGCAGTGATTCTTGTCTTGTACAGTTTACAGTGGGTTTCTGACCACCTAGATTGTTCAACGGAAACCACTCCAGCTGCTCTGTTTCCTCTGCCGTCTTTGTAATGGAAGATAATTAAAATTAGCAATATGGTGCCACTTATATCGCTTTTAGATTTCATATTTTTAGCTACTCTCTAGAAAAGGACTTTTCAGCTGAGAGAAGTGACAGTAAATTAGGCTGAGGAATTTCTTCCCTCCACAATTCTGTTTGCTGGGAAGAAGAGAGGCAACATCTGCAAAGAGCATTCATAATTATATGTGAAGATGTGTAGAAAGAGAAGGGGGGCTATGAAGGAGCAAAATGAAGGGAGGGAGTAAGCAGACAAAAAAAATTGTCTTAACTGTGAAATGACTGCCAGATTCCTATTTGTGCGTCTTGAAAGGCCCGTGTCTCTGCCGCTGCATATGGGATGTGGGATGAGAGAGCTCTGGTAAATCAAAGGCGCCCTCGATAAAGATCTCTGGAAGCCAATTCTAGTAAACAGTCCCATAAAAGCGGCTTGAGGGGTGGAGCATCCAAAGAGAGGAAAAAAAAAAAAAACTTGAACATCTGCCCACCTCCAATAAAGCCTGAGCTTCTGCAGTGCTGCGCGCAGCCGGGCACGCTGAGCTGACAGTGGTTTGGATCTTCATCACTGTATCATATCCTCTGATTAAGGACCATCAGTCATGCAGAGCATTGCTGCGCCTCACATGGATTTTCCAGCGTTTCTGCAAACTTTTTCATCATTCTGTCCCCCAACTGCGAAAGCCAGCCCCCTCTCTATTTGTACCATTTCCATGTCAAACATTTAGTTTTTACGTATATCCCATCATTTCCTGGTATTATTAACTGACAGCTCTTCAAAATCTAATCCACGAAGCAGCGACTTTCAGTAACTGTAGCAGTAATACTCGCTATGCAAACCCACTGAATCAGCAGATCTACTCTAGGGTTTTGAATTTAATCCTTTTCTTGCACCTTAAGGCTGCCAACAGCCTACCTCTATCAAGTATAAAAGTGTTTGTGATACTGTGGCCAGAGAGGCAAAGGAGGGGGACGGGGGCAGATGTGTTGATGTGAAAATATGTCATTTAAAATTACTCAAACCTGGAAACATTCCAGAGGAGCCAACCCTGCTTCAGTTTGCAGACCAAAATTTTAAAAAAGAACATAATGAAATAGAAAACCAAGGCTGAGAGGTTTGTGGTGAAAATTCTTTCATGTTGTGTGGCATTTGCATTTCACCCCTTTTTGCTTTCGGCTTTATAACTGCATTGTTATTGTTACTTTTTTAAAACCTACTTATTTAAAATTGAATAATCTACTAAAACACCTCTGTAAAAAAAACAACAAAAAATCTCCTGTAATTATTTTTATTTTATCACTCATCACATTTCTCATTGTATGCATTTCCTTATACACTGGGCTTTTCTGGTAAATTTAATTGTAAAACAAGGAGTCCAATAGGTCAAATTTAGCCTCAATTGATTCCCACCTATGCTTGGTAGCAGAAGCCTCTACCAACAAAGAGTACAGTGTGTGAATGCAGACGGAGCAGTGCCCTCCAGTGGTGCAGCAGCTAAAAAAAAAAAAAACGTCCTTCACAGCAGCCGTCCACACATTCCTCCTCAGTCCTGGCTGACAAAGACACACACAGCAGCTACACTAAAAAAAAATAATAAAACAGTTTCCACCACAGTTTGAGGAATGTTTATCAGTGGTAAGCACACTGCCCTGGAAGCATATGGTGTGGTTTCTCTGCTTGGGGTGCACGAGAGGTGAACTTCAGGAAAAGTCGTATGATCATCGGAGACCTGCCAGATGGTTGAACATGTGAGTTTCTACCAGTAAGTCTTCACTCAATATTGGTCTGTTTAACAAATAAAATTGGATAAACATTACTTGTTTTGTTATTTCTTATTTTGCTTTATTTCCAAAACTTTTAGCTTGAAATCACCTAAACGAAAGAGAAAAAAAAAAAAAACTTGGTTTGGCCCACAAAGAAATTACTCCTAGCTGGTATATGGCACAGCATCTAGCAAAAAGCATTTCAGACCACTTGAGCAATTTCACACTTTGTCTTGTTACAACCACTAATTTCAATGTATTATATTTTGATTTTGTGTAATAGATCGACACAAAGGAGTGGTTCATCTCAAGTGTAAAGAAAAACAGCCCCAAGGAAAATGCCTTTTGCCAAACTGCAGACTGGACTGTATGTCTGTCTTTCAATAATAAAATCCTATGATTACCCAAATGTTTTCGAATCTGCACAGCACAGACAGGCTGTAGTGCTTGATCACATTTGTATTACAGTATTTGCACTAAACTTTCCCAGTGTCATTAGCCCTCATTTAAAATTCTATAAATCACACATACAGTAAATGTCCCCTGTAAACTCATCATGTATGCACCAAAACTCACAGCCTCTGTCAACAAGACCCCCAGCACTCTTCGTTTTTACGAGCCCCCTACCCAGTAGGCCTCGTTAAGTTCTCCTCTGAACAAATTAGAAGGTGTTCCACATGTCAGAGGTCAGTCCTCTTCGCTGAAGGCAGAGAGATTCACAACACATGTTCGCATAGTCTCCAAAAGGTGTTAACTCGAAGTTCAGTGGCTCATTGAAAACCCGCGGCCGCCGCCGCAGCCCATTTTGAGGCACAGACGTACGGGGCGGTTCCACGGTTTAATCAAAAAAATGTTCTGAAGCACATCACCGTTTTTACTGGATATAGATTAAAGAGTGTTTGGTTTTCTGGAGGCATGCAACAGAGGGGTGGTTGGGAATACAATGCTTGGACCAGAAGATGAAACCATTCTCTCAGTGTGGTGTACCGCCACATGGTACTGGCTGATATTTTATACAATATTTTTAGATCAGAGGCAGGACACATGTTGCTTTGAGCTGTGCGGTATTAAAATCCCTGCCTGTACATGAGAGTTTCATCAGACGCAGTCTTGTAGAAAAAGATTAATATCCCACAGATTCGACAGTAGAACAGCCAGCTGATATGTCGTGATTTAAAATCTGCTGCTTCCAAGCTTTTCCAGTATGAATCAAATCAAAGCTCAAACATCTGCAGCCTCACAGAGGAGCTTATTAGTGAAATAAGATCAGAGAGCCCATCTGACAGGATTCATATAACACCTCCTGGAACAAATACACTTGTTTATTTTGGTTCTTGCCCTGTGATTTCTCGAGTTTAAGTGTAAATTACATGTCGCCGCCATTAAATATTAAACCCAGTGGAGCGTTAATATTTAATGGCTTCGCTTCTTATGCAACGCAGGCCGGAGGAGCTGGTCCAAAGAGGCTCTCCTTTGCATTAGGCTTGTCTTGAGGTTAGAGACTGCGGCCACCGTGCCCACCCACTTCTTTTCAGCTGGCTGATAGATGATTGCAGGAAGTTCGTAAAAGAAGATCCCAGCCCCTCGCCAGAATAGCTTGGGGAGGGAAAAGGGGGCTGCCTACTGAGTGGGTGTAAGTGCTTCTGCAACCACAGCTAAGTGTGTTCTGTGGAGATGAGGAGCTGTGGGCATGGTTGGTATAATGATTGGTGCACAGAATGATGTGGGTGTGTGTGTGTGTGTGTGTGTAGATAAACTCGTAGAGAGAGGAGGTAACCCACATGGCCTCCAAAAGCCTGTTAGCTGCTCCCTCTGCCTCCAAAGTGGTGTGTTTGGGGTGGCTATGGCATCTGAACAAGATACCGCTTCAAAGGTTTATTCAACAAATAGACAGCCATAATTACTGTGATGATAAAAGCTAAAAACCACTGATAGCATTTAATAGTGAACTTCTTTGACACAGCTACAGAGACTGTAAGGTCAATGAAACTGTGGAATTGTGCAGCTAAAGAAAGTATATCTGAGTTGCTTTTTCAAAGAGTAGCCTTACTTAAGGTTTTCTTTACTACATAACGCTGTATTTTAGTGCAGGGAGCAATAAAAATACAGTTCAACAGTCTCTTTCCTGTTCTCTTAGCCGCTCCTGGCAGTAATCAATACAGCTTAATAATGACCTATAATCAGCCTCGTCAATTTGAGAGTGATGGTGACTGATAGACCGTAGCTGTGCGTCTCCTGCTGACACTAATGCACTGACTGTCTGTGAACAACTGTTTATTACTCAGTAAGGATACTTGGAGATAGCCTGATCAATAATAAATGGGGCTTTCTTAACTCCTGAATGCATGAAGGCGGCAGCAAAATTACATGTAAACTGCAATGTGTAGAGCTTTACAACACAACTCCTGCTTCCATCTGGTGTTTCATTTGCTTTTTGATTGTGTTCCTTACAGTTAGTTAGGGAACAAATGGATCATGGATGTGTAGGGATCTAAGGAAGAATGAAAGAAAAAGAGAGAGGAAAAATACATTAACATCTAAACATGTAAATATTAGAACACAAGCAAATGGAAGACTACAACTAAGAACAAATGAATACTTTGAAAACAGATGACGGAACACATATGAAACAAAAATCTTACGATAATGACCCTAAATGTACACAGAGATAAAGGAAAATGGTTAGATCAAGGCAAGGTCCTGTACCTGGGATGATGAGTTAAAAGAGCATTGAGGGAAGCAGACATTAGATGCTGTAGAGCTGTAGTTTTGCTGTGTGAGCTGAGGTTCTCCCCCCCCCCCTCAATAGAGGACCATTTTACATGGTCAGAGGACTTTGATTCTGGTTGCTGAATGGTCCTTTTCAGCTGACACTCTCACTTTCAAGCAGCAACAGCGACAGATATATAAAAGCAGCTCTTCAGGCCTCAGAAAATATTTTGGGAAACCAAAATAGCCTGGCACTTATGAGAGAAGGAGAAGGACACTCCCCCCCCCCCCCCCGCACCCCCTTCAATGTAACTGGAATGGCGACAGGCTGTATATCTGCCTGTTGAAATCTCGTTGGAAGAAGAAAATGTTTATTTTTTTTCTTCTTGGCCACAACTTAGAAACCCAAGGAATCTGCTGTCCTCCTCTCCCCACACTCTGATGGCTCAGTGTTGGTGTTTCAGTCGTCGGGGCGGGATTTGGGAAGGGGGCTGACTGACTCTAAAAGTGGCTGAGGTTTTCCTATGGTCCTGTTTGAACACAGCAAGACCATCCTGTGCAGAACCCAGCCCAACACCAAGCGAATCCCGTTCAGAGAGAGAGGAGACGCCCTATAGTCTGACCGTCTCTGTCAAAATATTTGTTCCACATACATGGTCACTGTGCTTGCCTGGTGTGTGGTGTGTGTGTGTGTGTGTGTGTGTGTGTGTGTGTGTGTGTGTGTGTGTGTGTGTGTGTGTGTGTGTGTGTGTGTGTGTGTGTGTGTGTGTGTGTGTGTGTGTGTGTGTATGCTGAGTAGGACGATCAGTGGTGCTCCATGTGTGGGCACAGCTCTGGCAGTCTTTGCCACACACACATTCACTCCTCTCACCTTCGCAGGACGAGAGCACGTCCGTCCCTGTCCACACACACATTAGCACCCTGGTCAGACCACCCAGGCATGAGGAGAACCATGAGAAGGCGACTTTATGCTCCCAGACAGCCCAGTACAACCACAGTGGCGCCCCTCTAACACCCATCCAGCCACCATTACCCACAAAGCTTGGTGTGTCTGCCAGTGCACGGGCGCGTGCTTCATGCCTCCACATTGACAAATGTGTGTGGATGGATTAGTGACTCTTCTCTTTATATTCTGTTAACCACAGGCTCCAACACATTTAACTTGCCTAATTTAGTCAAATGACTCCAGTTCCGCATCAGACGGTTCACATTTGCTGCTTCCTTCAAGTTAGCTTCGCGTCCGGCCTCGGCCAGTGCTCCACGGCTTCCACGGTGTGTTGGCAGAAGCAGAATAGCAGGCGACTGGCGAGAGAGCTAACATTTATGTACGGTGTTTGCGGCTACCTTGATTTGGTTGGAAATAATAACGCAACCACGTCTACTTCATTCTATCTCTCCTGCAGTCCATCAGCCAACCAAGATGGAAATTGTCAGGGACAAATTAGCCTCATGTGTTGAATAATGGTTAGACAATTGACTGAGCGCAGCTTGGCTTGTTTTCTATCAGCCTTAGAGTTTAATTGAGCTTGTGTTCCTGCCTATCGTGCCATGAAGCTGTAGTGTCACCATCCCTGTGCGTGCAGTGCCAGCACATTTGCCATTTGTTTGTGTTCAGTTTCAATTCTTCGTCTGCGATTGAAAAAAAAAAAAACGCCCCCGACATCTTCTTTGATTGCAGTGACATTCCTGGTGCTGGGGGGGGAGGAGACAGGAGGGAAGTGCACCAACAAATCTGAAGAAGCATGAGTCACTTTCTGTGATGCTCTTCCAACCAAACCTCCCACTGCGTCACGCACACCATGGCGGCAGTCTTTGATTGATGACTGCTGCTATTGTCGGACCACCTTCCTATGATCTTTTAATAAAGTTTGTTTTTAAACCAAGAGAGAGCTGGTTAGACGTGTTGCGTTGAGGGAATTACAAGCACCACATACTAATAAGCTGAATGTGTAAAAGGCTTGTAGGCTTTTAAAACGTTGAGCGAAACATTTTGGTCATTTATCTTCTTTCTCACTTTAGAGCTTATGTCATCTTTGAAAGAGCACTTTGTAAAAAAAATAATAATAATGCCTTTTAAAAAGTACTCCAGACTTTTTCTAATGACTTTGTCAGTTTAGTTAATTTTTTTGTTCTGCTTTTAAACCATCTAATGAAGACAATCCATATACAGCAAATACAAATTGAAAGCTGCCGTATAGTTTTTTGGCTGCAAGCAAACTCTCTTTTTTTTTAATATTGCAACTTGCTCAGACAAAATCCAGAGCCAAATCCAATTGGAAATCTGCTGCCAGACTTAAAATACTTTAAATGTTCACTGGCACTTGCTCCTTACTCTGACAGTTCGGGCTGCTTTTTAAAAACTTGCAGAGCATTTGGTTGGGATGTTGCATTTAAGAAATAAACCAAGATACTAAAACTGTATTTAAAAACATGGAAGAATAATTATTCTTCCTTTCTTTTCCAGACATCTTTTAGACATATCTTTACTGTGCTATTAACCAACTGATTTTTGGTTCAAAATCTCTTTTACCAACTTAAAGAGCGTTTCATATGTTGTGTTTAAAAGTGGTCAGCAGTGGGGAAATAGAGAGGGATTGGTAGGGAAAATAGGAAATATAAACTGTTGCCACGGCTCACCATTAGGATGATGAAACCACCAGTGTGAGCCGCCCATTAAGGGACAGAGCCCTCTATTTATTTTCCCTTCCTGCCCTCCGATTGGCTGGCCGAGGTGTTGCGGCCAGCGAGCGGAGAGCTTCCCCTCCAGAGCCCGATGACAGATCTAAAGGATAGCTCGCTATCCCCCTTGTTACGAATAACTTCCTTTGACATGCTTGGGCACGCTGACAATGTTTTGAGTGAAAACAGCTTTCAGGGTTGGAAGGGATACAAGCTTTCAACCCCTGGGGTGGGCTACTTCTTCAACTGCTGCTTTTATTCCTATAAAGAAAGAGAACAAGAGGGACCAGAATGAGACAGGCAGACCCCCATATAAGACTGGGATTACGGATTGACAGAGAAGAATCATGAACAAAAGCAGTCTGAAGTGGCTTTTCACTGCGACGCAGGCCTGTGTGTTTTGAAAGACATCCAGCAGAAGGGAGGAGACCAGCTGGAGAGCAGAGGTGTGTCATTGTTGACACAGACGAAGAAGAATGCCTGGACAGTCTCCCTCTGTTTCTGTGACTGGATCCACGCTCTGTGGTCTGGACTGTGTGTTCGGAGGCCGCTTCAGCTCCTTGCATGCGATCCGTGTCACAGGCTCAGACAAGCTTTGTGTCTGCTCTCTGTTGTCCAGGTCTGAAATCATTAAGCAGAACATGTCATGTTGCTTTGCTCAAGTCACAAATCTCACTGTTGGCATGGAAGCTTTGCTGCTGTTTGCTCATTTTTAACTTTTCCCTGAATGACTTTGCAGAGCTGCTGTCCAGACAGAGCTTTGCAGCTCTTATTGTTTCTGCCAAGCCCATCTGACTTTCATTTTCTTCCAAATAATAGAAATGCAGAATTATTACTTTCTGAATTTTTGCAGCTTGTTTTTGCTTCAAAAGTTACAGTTCACTGTGGCTTTAAAGAAACTAAAATATAACTGGGAGAACTGTGAGTGGGGCTGAGGGTGACTTCAGCTGTTAACCACTCATAAAAGAAAATTAAATAAAAAAAAAAAACGCCTTTGTATCCTGTAAAACATTGCAAACTGGTATTACGCCTGAGCAATAAATAAGGCTGAACAATGCTTGCCTTTAGAAACAATAAGTCAAGCCAATGAATGATTAAGAACATTTCACTATGGCTTTACATAAATATGACATCAATGACATCAGTCACTTGTAGCGTAGTCTAACACTGACCCATCATAATCCCTATGCCAAGCTACCTTTCACATTGAATATGTTTTCCTGATTCAGTACATCTGCTTTAAACTGGTTCCTGCAGGAACATATGTAAAGCAAATAGGATAACGGTTCCCGACCCCCCGGATTGACAAAGATTTTATTAACACTTGCATTGAGAACACAAATAATTCACACAGTCTGATGTGAAACCTTTATAGTGGTTCTGAGATTTCAGCTACAGCTATGAAGGTGCATCCCTGTAAATAAGAGGGTTTTATATGTTTATATGTCAAGCTGATAATACATTAGTCAGTGAACAACTACTCAAAGGAAAGTGTTGAAAAAACTCTTTTTTTCAATGATGTCCTACATAAAATATACATGATTTCAAGCAAATCTCTCCACATCGTTCTTAAAAATAAACACCAACATTGTTTTTTCATCTTCTCGTCACTTTCAGTTTTTTTTAAGCTGTGTTTTGATACAGTCCCAAATATTACTGTCTGCATGGATGATCAGCATTGTCATAAATTTGACTCCAGGCTGCCAGCACAGCATTTTGATCAGGTTTAACCCTAGGCTTTAACTAGGCCATCCCAACACATCAGTTTCTCTCTGTCTTATCTTTGCTTTGCTGAAGCTAATCAGCTTTGGTGTTTGGGATCTGTTTCAAAACCTGTCTGGGCTGAGCTTCAGCTGTCAGTCAGTGATGGCTGACTAAGCAACTCCAAGCTTCCCAGGTTGCAGTGCTAGTTGATGCGCTCGCTATTGGCTGGCGTTTCCAAAGCATTCATTTGCCTTGGTGCTGCTTGGCTGGACCCCCAAGAGTGGAGATAGAGAAAATAATGGGAGCGTTATTTTCTACTGTAGTGTCAAGACAGTTTACCATGTGTGTTCATGCATATTAAGCTATGTTTGATGTTTGATCTATCAACATAGGCCATTTCAGAGGAGGTTTTAAGTATTTGCAGATTTCAGTTCCTCATCCACTCTCCATGCAATGCTGTAAATACATTTCTTTGTATAAATTGTTCTCTTGGCTACGTATTGGATCATCATTAAAAAAAAGAATAACCAATGAAAGATTTGAGTTAATTAATTTTTTCCTCGTCTATTTTACACTTTTACATTCACTTTTCATCAGCCGCCCTTTGGGATGAGTCCTCCTGATCAGGCCCCTTTGGAGCGCCGTTATGTTCCCTTCAATTGCCTAATCAGAGGAGATGGTAAAATCAATGCCTTGGATGGATCCTAACAGGAATCTGAAATGAACACCCGCACATAGGATCAATGCGACTCTTGATTCATGCGTTTCTGCATGCAGGCGTGAAACGCTGGAGAGGTTCGACCTTCGCCAGGTCGGCAGCGCCTGCCGCTGGGGCTGGATTGGATCACTTTTGGGAAATGATGAGGCGGGGGGCAGGGAGGGTGTTAATTAGAGGTCACAGACTCGCAGAAGGATTCGACAGAAATCAGGGCTTAATTTTTACACCATTCTATTCATCGTATGAAAAGAAAACTGATCTTGTGAGATCAATCGCACCCGGCATGAAGAACGTGTGAGGTAAAGTGAAGGAGCATTGATTTAGTTCACTGCAATTATACTGGAAACCAGAGGCAATAAAAAACATCTTGATGGAGCCGACGGAGGGGGATGAATCCATGCGATCTGAGAGATAAGATAAGCAAAAGACTGAAACAAAACCACATGGGTGAGGAGTGAGGAAGAGTGGCTTGTCACTGTCTCTGCACCATCTGGTCCCCATCACCTCTGCCTTAACTTCAGTGATGTCACTCTGGAAGGAAGATGGTACCAATTAGAAACAGACTGGAGACATCTCCTGAACAGACACATGTGGGCTCACTTCCAGGCCTCCGTATCGGTAGTTTATTAAAATCAGCGGGTCATAAACTTATAAGGTCACCACCTTTGACCAACGGGGTCAAGTGTGTTTATAATAATTCCCTAAACGCTGATGTTGTTGTGGCTTATGGTGTCGTGACTAGACTTTGTAGGTTTGTGGTTGGGCAAACCGATCAGATTTTTAAAGCTTTTCTGTTCCGCCAGGAGCAAGACGAGCAGCGCTGGCTCTCCTTTTATTTCTTTATCAGGACCGGAGACGGCTCAGGCACTTTCCCAGAATCTGTCAGGACTGGGCGAGCGCAACGCTTCATCCATCACAGGAGCCGGCTCCACGGGCTTTTCATTTTACCAAGGGGGAGGCCAACTTCTGAGGCCAAGCCCATTAAGTCTTCACATTCGTGTCCCAGCGCCTGTCATTTGGCTCGCATCAACAAAAACACTCTTTCATTTTCGCTGTTTCTCATTTTTCCTCTCTTTTCAATTTATCTTTATTTCTGAGGGGGTTCGGATTCCCCCCACCCCACCCTCACTCTGTCACTCCATCACTTTTCTAACGTCTAATGAGGAGAGAGTTTGTTTTGAAAATAGTGACGTGATGTTGAGGTCGAAGCTGCAAATGAAGTGCACATTTTGAGGATAGGTAAGGGCTGTGATGCGAGTTCCCAATAAACCAGCATGTTGCCCTTTGATGGCCAAATATCAGATTTTAGAGCCATGAAACCTGTAAATATTGAAAGTAGAAAACAAAAATAAATTATAATTGCCCTTTCCGTTGTTTTTTCAAAGCAGATGAGGAATTTTAAATACACCTTTTAAAAACAAAGAAGCCTTTGTTAACCATACCTTATTAATAGGATTTGAATGCCACATTAGGATAATGACTTGTCACTTGGACCGGCAGTGTCCAATAGACTTGTTGAAGAGAGAAAACAAGCTGTTTCCTTAATATAAAAGAGTTAATAGAAATAATAATTATTGATACCTCAGAAAAAGCAGAGTGAGCATTTTTGCTGCTAAAATAATGTAAACAGAAAACATAGGTAAACTGTGGATAATGTTTAAACTATATATTCACAGCAGTTTTATCCTCTGTCTGTCTGAAATGTCTGCTTTTGCTTAGCTTAACTCTCTTTTTTCCATTTTATTTTTCTTTTCTCTGTGCCAAATGAAGAAGAAAGAGTTTGTCAACACCTGCAGTTTGATTGTACTTTAGTATTTTTACTTACCTTTCATCCATCACATGTGTAGCATTAGCTTGAAGTGAGTTTTTGGGGCAAACAACATATTACTGTTGGGGAACCAAACTGCAGATGGACTTTGTGACAGAGTTTGTGACATGATACGTGTCCTTGGAATGACGATTTGACAACTCTATTCCTTTAGTGTAGTTAAATCCTCGTGACTAAAAGTCAGGCTCATTACACAGAGAAAACCAAGACTTGCACAACAACTGCATGGCTTGTTAAAGTGAACTAAGGTTATTGGGAGGAAAGTTTTGATTCATGTTTGTGTGCATTAGCATAGCAATGTTGCTTAAAACCAACAATCATTTGCCAATGTGCACATTTACAGACATACTGGGCTCTCAACAAGGCACTCTTAAATATCTCCGTAGGGTGCTGGTTTGAGGGGTCTCTAATGTATTGCTGTCGGGCAACACTTTCTCCCAACTTTCTCCCCCGCCCCACCTCAAAAATCCCTTTGTAGATTTTTGCTTACTGAACTGAAATATGAGCTAGGAACTTTGCAAAAGCTACTTTCCTTTCAGGTCGACATTGAGCTCTTCAATAAAACATAAGATCTGTATTCAGATTATATAAAGTCACCTCTTTGACAACTTTTCTTTTTCTTTTCTTGCTTCCTGAAAGATCCTGACATTAAAAAAAGAAAATATCTGGATTTACTAAATTGTCAATAGAACTATTAAAAACCATTTCACTGTGTGCCTCTCGGAATAGACCAAACCCAAGCCTGACACCAATGACAGTAAGATTATTCCTTGGAAAGGACCTGATACCTCAACTACTTTTTCCTCTTCATCTTTGGCAGTTTTTTCAAAATTGCTTCTAGTGTCATGGCCAGTGATTCCACATTTTCCCCTAAAGGAATCTGATGACTCAAAGCAATTTAGTCTTCATTTTGTCTCTGTTGGAAATTGCAGTCAGGCCATAAATTTTGTATGATAGCATGAGAACATTTGCTTTTAAAGGCGACACAGCATTGCCTCTGAACAACACACACTTAATGATGAAAATTTCCAGGACTAAAAGAATGGCTTTCTTTTTTGATGCAGCTGTTTCTAGTTGTTTCTGTAACTCTTCCTGCCCTGAGTTTTATTTTCATGGCGAAAGAACAAATATTTTTGATTCCAACGTACTTTGCTTGGGATCAAACATTTTTTTTTAAAACACTGAATCTGAACCATTAGAGTTTGTATGAGCTTGTCTGTCATAGAATATATCAATAAAAACTAGTAGCCCAGAAACACTTTTCATAAAACACTTTTAAGTCAACCCTAACATAGCTCCCACCCATTCAAGAGTCAATAAAACAGAACCAATGTGTGGAAAATAAAACGCTTTAATTTCATCATGTTGCATCCAGTTTTTTTTAAAGAGGATATTTCATGCCACCATTTTCTTTACCAGCTCTTCATTTTGTTCTAAGACCTAAAATAGATGTATGAAATGTATCACTCTGTGCAATTTCTCTATATATTAACTGAGATATTAACAGAAATAAATGAACTTTTCGGTCATATTATAATTATTGAGAAGCAGCTATGTTTATTATGTAGACCAAGAAGTTCAGTTTCTATCTTATTTGCTACTTTGTATTGGTTGATCAGATTCAATCCCAATAAAATGTATCGAAGTTTCTGACAAAATACAAACAAAGTGACTCATAAAATGCTTACAAAGTCTAAGGGGTACGAGTAATTTGGTAAGACATTGTATCTTAATTAAGTAAACTGAATGGTTAAACATCAAAGCGTCACTGCTGGTTTAAAAGCACGTCTGCATAGAAATTAAACCCCCTCCAGCTTATAATTGCAAAACACCTTATAAACTGTGGTTAATCTGTAGTATTTCTGTTGTATGTGATCTGATTCCACCCACAGCTCCCAGTTAATTAGACATGATCGTACACGACCGGGGTTGGGTTTTACTCTTTTCTCATTTACATGTCGCCCTTGTGGCTGTGCCAAGCAGACGTTCTTGCCTCTGCACATCAATCTGCCAGTAAAGCGGCACTCAAAGTAAACATGCTGCGCATTCTTGCGCGTTGTGCTGCAGTGCATGGTGTTCTCACATGTTTCTTTGTGTTTTTTGTAGTAGTGGTTGAGTCACGGATTGCCCCATGCCCTGTGAAGTCCCAGAGTACTCTGGGATCAGCGCTCAGCAGGCGGTTTATTTCCGCTCTTTTTTGCAGTTAGGCAGTAGGAACCGACAAGCTTTCTTCAGCAGCTCATTACCGCCTCTGACTCGTTCTTGTCTCTTATCCTTCTCCACCAGTCGTACCTCCATCCAGGAAGGAAGCAGTTGTTGCTAAACGGTCTGCTGCCCTGTTTCATTATCTGAAAGCCAGCCACAGAGGCAGTAGGGGGGAGTTGTCGGTGGCTTTATCTCCACCTCAGTGTTTTCTTGGAATGAAGCGAACTTTTAGTGCTTTAACTTTTTAAACTTCTTATTTACGTTCTGCATTGTGGCTAATTCTTTCTCCTCTGTTTCCCTTTGAGATTTTTAAGGTGTTTACATAAAGAGCATATTGAATTTGTTACAGGGCCCCATGTCTCATTTCCACTTGGCTCTGGAAAAATAAAAGAATAGGACCCCAGATTAAAACATATTTTTTAAATTATATGATAATTAAACCAATTACAATCTGTTTATGGGCCCATGCCTGGGTTATGGCCACTTTGGGGATGCCGTTGAACAATGTGGATCTTGTTTGGCGGCCGTTTGAAGCGGTTTAGCTGTTGTAAAGGATCTCGCTTAACTGCAGCTTCCAGGTTGTGGGTTTTTGAAGCTGTAGTGCACGCTCAGCCGCACTGGGCTCCTGGGATCCCAAGGGAAGCATCATCACATTCGACTGAAAAACTAAAACCCACCGCTTTATATTTTGTCAACCATATCATACATCCAATCTTAAGTATACCAGATCATAAAGCAAAGTTCAACGCCAGGCAAATGTAACCTGAAGTGACTACAACAACTGTTTTAATATGAGAATTTTATTTATTTGTTAAGTCACCCGCCGCTGAGTTCAAGCCATTCTCAGTCCTCCTTATCACCATACCTCCAAAATAAGAAAATATCTTATCGGGCAAAATAGGCTAAATGTCATGCCCCAATCTAAAGGAAATGAAGAAGAAATATTGAACAAATGAGTTCATCAGCACTACTTCATCAACAACTTATCCGAGAGGTCATAAAAATGGACACCCAAGATGGGAAGCATGAAGTAATGACATGACTTAAAGGAGATGCTCATCAATGCTTCAGTCTGGTTGAAATCAAAACAATTCTGAGAACAAGATTTTCCAAAATTGCTCCACCGCGACATAAGACACATTTTTGATTATCACAAATACTTGGTGGCAGTTGTTGCCATCAAGGTTTGCAAAAGTTATTAGGTTTACTGGGTAAATACCATTTCATATAAGTTTATTTGGATATATATTTCTTTTTATCAAAGGATGAACTCATTATTTGAAAACTGTATTTACCCAGGTTAAAAAAAAGGAACATTCCACTGTTTTATGATAGACCTTCCACCGACTCAAAACTTATTTTATTTTACATATAGGAATTTTACCAAAATTCTTTTTGCCTTTATTTACATTTAAAAAGTTGACTTTTATTTCAAAAACTTCCTCTCTCTCTCACCGCGTTGCTCCTTGGAATGAGCAAAGTCGACAAGAAAGCTCCACATCAGAGCCTCTCCTCTCATTCGTTTCAGAGAAGGCTTTCACAAACCGCTGGTAAAAATGTTTGTCTCAAGTTAATGGTTCTCTCCTCACACTTGAGACCAAACAGAACAAACAAAAAGCACTTATGTCAAACGGCACCCTTCATTACATAGGAAAGGGAATATTTTATTAACTCTAAATAAGCCCCACACCTATCGTAAACACCTATATTACTGTAATGCTATCATTAAATGAGCGTAGAGGAAGCCTTTCAGTCTGATAAACAGCAAACAGCTCTCCATTTGCCTCTGACTAAAATGATTTAATGGCCAGAATGAATCAGTGAAATTAAGCTGTTGATTCAGTTCCAACGTATAAGCAGCCTGACCTCAGCCAGCAGGAATTAGATGTATGTTCCTGTAACTTCAGTGGCTACAACTCGGGAATGTTTTGAAGTTTGGACAGCTATTTAAAGTAGAGTACCAGTAATAGGAAATGGACCTGTGTGGTGTACATTTGGAGGGAAAATATGTGTTTGAGGACCACATTTTACTACACAAAATGCTGTGTGTCCTTAACAACAGCATTTCATATCTTCGCCACCTTCAGAGCTAGTTTCTTGGGCAAAATCTTTTTGCTTCTTTTTTAAGCTTATTTAAAGCATGATTAATTCATATGAGAGGATTAATCTGTGAACAATGGTCTTTTGTCAAAAAGGGCAAAGTTAGGTGTCAGAAATAAAAGGTTATTTGGAGCTTAATATTCAACTAAAACCCTAGTTTTATGAAGTTTCTTTATTTCTTCATCAATAATTTGATGTGATGGACTTGATGAGAGAAAAAGACCAGAGGCATACTACACAGATGTGTAAATAAATGGCTGGATCACAAAAAAAAAATAAAATCTTATGGTTTCACTGAAAATCAGCTCAGGTAACCGGGCCCAAAATAAGCCTTTATTTTATTGATGATGAAAAAACTTAATGGCATCAAAAATCTAAATAAGAAACTCGCATACTAAAATTCGAGGAAGAACTGAACAGGAACCAGGATGAGCAGAACAGTGGAATCCATTTAGCAAAGAAACTAAACTGAAGGATTAAATGCAGATAAAAAGTTATTCTGGGAGACAAGGATTCGCTTAATCCAAAAAAAGACAACACGCTGCAGCTAAGGGGTGAAACACATCAAGGCTTAGAAGGATAATAAATGATCATAGAATGATAACGACTAAAAAGTAAAAGAAATTGAGATCCAGTGTGATAGAGTAACTCAAAGCCCATGGATCACAACTCCAAAATCATTGCAAGGACTTTTGATTGACATATTTTGTGACCATCTCACGCAGAACCAGCTTGTGATAGAAAACAACGAGAGAAGCTAGTCTGTTTAATGAAGGTGCTCTGAGTTCATGGAGGGACTCAAACATTTCCACCACAATAAGGTAGCAAGTCCAAAAGAAGAGGAGTTTTCACCTTTTGTTTCAGTTTTAGTTAAAGCTAAAACTAGCTAAATTTGATGGAAGTTCATAAGCTAACAAACAAAATTAATTGTATTTTTAGTTTAGCATTAAATAATAATAAAAAAAAACTGATTAAAACTCATTTCAGGAATAAATCAGCATCAGCCACAGTCTCAGCCCAAAGTTGTTACTTTTCATTTATCAGGCATAAACTCATCAGGATAGTGTTAGAAATGGTTTCTATCTTTGCCCGAAGCGCCTCTCTTTAAGCCTCATGACCCACAGCTCAAAGTTGTTTGTTTCTTATTCCCATCATTTATATTCTGACTGTGCTAAATACAGTATGTGCTCATCTGAAAGGCTTCCTTTCTGGTGGGTCAGGTGGCAACCCAATGAACTTTTCCACCTAAACTCGACATTGGACGAATAAATGAACTCCTGGTCTTGAAGCAGCTGTTTCAGAACACCCTACCACCCCGTGCTGACTTTGTTCGATCACCATGAAGACAAGATAAATGTAAGCACACACAGAAAATGCTTTATTTTAACTCCTTGGTTTGTAACTGCTACTTTTAACACTCCCAGAGTTCCAAATTTGCACATTGTAACACCGAGAATAAAGGAAGTAAAATGGTTTTCTGTGCATCACGAGGCAAGGATGATCCCCTAATAGATTAACTTAATTTATGGTTGCACACAATTGACTAAAGTGAGAAACACATGGGGAAAAGGTCGTAAAATCAATATTTTTAAACATCTCAAACATTTCTGCTCATGCCTTTAGGGAAATTGTTTGTAAGAAAAGCTTTCTTTGAGTGACATGCAAGACATTCTTTAAATCAAAAACAGTATAAATCAAAAAATAATTCAACTGTGCACAAATTGTAGAAATAACTATTTATTCAAAGCATGATTTTCAGTGTGTGCAAGATTGTCTCAAACCAGACATGTATAAATTGAGATAATTGTTTAAATGTGCTGTTTTCCAACATTGAGGAAGGTTTTGGTTGTGTAATTACTTTCTTTTCCACTTCTTTGAACCATTATCCTTTTCATGTGTTACTAACTAGCACAATGGAATTATTTTTGTTTGTAGTTTTTATGGATTCTAAATTTTTAAAATGTTGACATTTTAAAGTGACATTTTCTAAAAACACAAAGCTACTTGAAACAACGACTGTGACACTTTAACGATAAATAACTCGTTACGAGTTTTGTTTCTCATAAAAATGAGTAGAAATGTATCATTACCTTCTGCATTTGCGTATTTTATATGCACATCAGGTTCCAATGCAGCTTGTTTACACTTACTGCTAGACATAGCCTCTTTGGTCTTTAAGGCAAAATTATTAATCTTAGTCTGATGATTGGTGAAATCCTTATCCTGTTTATGAACATGTTAGGTTTCACCACAATAAGTGAAAACATTGAACAGTGAATGGTTCTAAGCCATGTAGAGATTGTTTAGAACCACGTTTATTACTAAATAATTGTAATTAAAAGATCATTACGTTGTCACCTCATTGCATTTTCAGAGTATAACACACTTTCTACCTTTTTTAGATGTCTGACTTCTTGTGAGTTGGGGTTAAAATTGTCACATCGCAAAATGGGGCAATTATTTTAGCAACAGGACACTAGGCTTAACTATTACAAAGGTTTATCTTGCTATCACCATAAGCTCAGGATGGCAAGGGAGGTAAATTAAAAGATTACTGTTGAGGGCCTGTTCCCTGGGAACTATGTTTGAGTGCATTGCATCAAAGACTCATTAAAAATACATTTTGAATAAAGTTTTGACGGCCTTGGCAAGAAAGATGGGTCAAGACTAAGCCTTTAAGCCAGTTAATAATTCAAAACACATCATAAATCAACATGGAAATGGTTCACCAGATACAAACTCGACCTTCTTTCATAGCTGTGTCGGCCCACAACCTAAATCCTAATGAAAACCTGTGACATGTTTGTTTTCTTTTCTATTGCCACATCCAAGCGTGCCGCAGTAACTGTGACGTTTTGGTTTTGTGTTCGTGAAGACATTTCTAAATATTGTGGTAAGGAACACTTTAGAAATGAAAAAATACAAAGGTCATTTGAGAAATGTTCTTTTCACTGAAAATTAACCCACATGTTTGGAGTTGCCTTTGATTCACAACTGGAACATTGATCACTAGATCTGATGTATATTTGCTCGATGATTGTGATGATGGCATTTGAGAAAATGTGATGTTTATTGCCTGTTTCATAATTGATTACTGTATTATGTTTTTCTTGCATAAAGCACTTTGAACTGCCTTGTTGCTGAAATGTGCTACGCAAATAAATTTGACTTGACTTGACTTTCTGCATGTGGAGTAGACCTATAAGCCTCAAAGCTGACGTGTCCCTGCTAATCCATTGTAATTTGCATACACAAAAGAATTTTGTTTGGGTGGTACGTATTCACAGTACTTCACTTTTTCTACATTCTCTTATGTTGCTGGGGTGTCCATCTCATTTTCATTTTGGGCCAAATCAAAATGACATTCTGCCACTTGCAGCAGAATGTAATGAGAAAACTAACTATAGACAAGCGCTTAATTAATTAATGGCTGTCTCCGTACTTCATGAGTATTTCTTAAGTCTAAATAATACTGTACATCTTTTCACATTGATGTATTTTGGCAGCATGTTGATAAATTGATTTGATTTGATTTGATCGATAAATAATACTTAAGTACACAACTGTTATGTTGAAGGTTTTATTTATGACCTCAGATTGGAACAGTGGTCCATTTTTCACCATGACAACAACCTAAAGTGTGTGGCCAAGATATCGAAGGCTTCAGAATCGCTCTGTGGATGTCCTGGAGCGGCCAAGCCAGAGATCATACTTGAATCCGATTGAATATCTCTGACAAGATCTGAAGATGGCTGCACAGACATCTCCATAACCTGATGGAGCTGGAGCAGTGCTGCAAGAAAAAAAATGGACCAAACTGCCTAAAGATTGGTGAGCTGAGCTTCTGGCATCATTCTGCTGCCAGAGGGTGGATACAAGTGTTAAGCAAAAATACATGAATACTTATGCAAATGTGATTTCTTGATTTTCTAATTTTAATAAATTTTCACAATGCAGAAAAATGTTTTCCACATTGTCATAATGGGATATTTGTTTGTAGAACTTTGAGAAAAGAGATTAATTGAATACAATTTGTAATAAGGCTGTGACATAACAAAATGTGGAAAAAGTGACGCACTCTGAATACTTTCCGGATGCACTGCATGCCGCCTGTGTTTTGGAAAAAGGGAGTAATACAAAATTAAATGAGCACCGATGTACATGTATGAGGGGCCGTTTAGGACAAAATCTAGGTTGTGTCTCTCACACACTACAAAAAACTCACGCACACTCAAAAAAAACCCTCACGCACATTCAAAAAATACTCAAATTGTTCGCATTCACACAACGTTTGACTCTCACATACACTGTAACAACTCGCACTCACACAACGTTCGTCACGCACATTCACAAGAATAAAGTTGCACACAAACACACAGTACTAAGTATGGGGTTCCATACTAAGACTCTTTTTTTGAACGTGTGACAGAGATTCGTTTTATGTGTCAGTGCGAGACTCGTTTTTTGAATATGTGAGAATTGTCACGGAAGAGGCGGGGCTTAATTGTTAGATCAAACTGCGCAAGCGTTGATCCTAAATTATAAGCTTTGATTGTTGACTCAATTGTAGTACAGTCTGTCCACTAGGTGCCAGCATAACAAGAATTATTACCCTGCGCCAACTAGTGCCGAAGAAGAAAGAGTTTGCCATACCGTACATGACGAAGCTGTATGGAGTGAAAATATCAAAAGATTTGTGCGTGTGTAATCTTTTTGAGACTATTTTCACTCCATAATTTTCACTCCATAAAGCTGAAGTTGGTTTCCATTTCTAGCTTCCAATAGCTAAAGGGCAATTCCACTTAATTTTTCACTACCTATACCTAGACGATTCAAACCTGGACTAGATTATTCTGCTCTAATAGCAGAATATTTAAAACCATGTTTGGGATTTGTGAAAACGTTTTCTGATTTGTGAAAACTCAATAAAGTTCGATTTTCAAAATTTTTTGGCACCTCTGTCATTACTAAAACTGTTCTAATTAAAAATCTACAACTCATACACACTTCAAACCTGGACTACATTATTCTACTCAAATAGCAGAATATTTAAAACCATGTTTGGGATTTGTGTGTGAGAGACAAAACCTAGATTTTGTCCTAAACGGCCCCTCATATACATGTATGACTTTTTTTTTGTTGTAATTTTGCAAATAAATACAACACAGCAAACTAAATCATGGCATTCCCTTCACATATCAACTGTATTATTTATGTATTCCGTTTTCTCATGCCTCCATAAATCTGTCCGCTGCCTCCAATATTCCCGCAGACACAGCGTCACTGTAGCAACACGCGGCACGGAAAGCCCTTGTTTAATTTTGAGCATCAAACAATCTGTTTCATGCCAACAGGGAACCCGCATGCCTTTCTTTATGTGTGTGTGGCAGGCGGCACTCCTGAGCCATGCATCCATGCCCCTGGTTAACCATTATCTTACATCAGGTTTATCTTGCAAGGTTGCATGCCAAATAAGGACGTACAGAGAGATGTTGCTGTGGAGAGTATTTGTTTGTGAGGTGGGAGTGAGGGGTGGGGGGGGGGGGGGGTTGTGTCGTCTCCGGTGGATTTGTTGCATTAGAAGTAGTATCGCTGTTTCTGCTCGAGGAGCGTATTTTTAACTGTCAGCACTAAATGCCCCATTCAGCCATAGCGTTGCTGCCCCCACCCACCTCCTAACCTCAACCAGAATACCTTTACTTCTGTGTACACAGCACCACAGGCACGCATGCCAGCTGTTTACACAAGCACACACACACACACACACACACACACACACACACACACACACACACACACACACTCAGACATTCACACATTCTTAAAATGCAAGTATCCAGCAGGCCTTGCACACACCAACAGATACATATCACATCTATATAAACTCAGTCTCCATGAAAACATATTCATATTTGCAAATGTAGTCACACAAACAGAGACTTCTCTTCACAGACGTTGGTATCGTGTGATTTTTTTTTTTTTTTTTGATTTTTGATTTTTTTTTTTTTTTTTTTTGCCCGGGCCTGTCTCATCTGTTGGCAAGACGGAAGGCATGAAACGCAAAACAAACAGCGCCCACACATCGAGCAGCCGCCCGGCGATATGGCACAGAGAGGAGAAACGCTGAGCAGCAGCCGAGGAATGCAGACGTATAACTTGTCTTTAAAAATAAATACTGCCGCAATTAAACACTCTCCTTCTCACCTTCTGTCTCGTAAGATTGTGGAGATAATGGGTGGCACGATGCGATGATATCTCTGAGAGCCAGCCAGAGAGCTATTAATCATTTTGGTGAGACAGCTTTACGACTTTTAATGAATTTCTCCCACGCCACATGCGAGATATTCCGTCTTAGCTGGAGGGGTGTTTTTGTCTCCAGGCTGAAATGAAGAAGTTACGCAAAGTCTGCAACGAGATTTGTGGAGACGGAGCTGTGTAACAGCAGACGGCATTGTTATTTTCCGATACATATGCTAACATTGCATCATTTTTCAGCCATCTCTGGATGCCTGTGAGTCTGCACGGTGCTAATGAAGGAACGGAGGGGAGTTGTGGCTGAGCGGCTCTGTATTTTTAGGGCTGTGTGCCTGTGGTCTCTGTGGCCTGTCCCAACCAGAGGAGCCATGGGGGGATATTTTTGGCCACAGGCTGAGCGGAGTCCAGGCCCACACAGAATCGCTGACAGACTCAGGCGAGGAGGAAAGAGGGGATGTTTTCCTATTGGGAGGAAACCAGGCCTGATTATGAAACGGTTAAAGCGAAACCGAGAGCAAAGGCAGAGAATTGTTTGAATGTCTGCAGCAGAGGTGTGCAATTTTAAATCATGCTAATAACTGTCCCTCAAATGTTTTTTTTTTCTTGTTTTTTTTTTTTTATCTTGCCTCCCTTGTCAGCACACAGATGAGGCATTGCATTAAGTTTGTAGAAAACAATACGTGATCTAATGAATCTTAATTTTAGCTGAAACATTAGATAAAAACCTGGGAACATCCAGGTTTAGGCTATTTGAGGTTGTATGATGGTGTGGAAAACATTTCATTGGTATTTTTTGAAAGGCTTGGTACCAACTGAGCATTATTTAACAACACAGCTTTCCTGAGTATCCCTTGTTTTGTATTCCTATACTGGAGGATTCTGCAAATACATTGAATTGCTAAATTTGTCCAGTACAACATTGCAAGGAAGGGTTGATGCAAAGTGGACAACTCACTGTGATTGGCTGTCCCTCCTTATAATTGGCATTGAAACTTGACCTATAGTATTTCTGCATAATTCAAAATAAAATAGGCCTGGTTGTCATGCAGACTGTCTTGAGATAAAATTCTGAACTTGTTCCATATAAATATGCTGAACCGAATTGAGCTGAGTTGATTTGTTAAAGGGGAGATTGCCAGCAACCGTTTATATAGCATTTGTTTGAATTTGTTGTTTTGAAGTACACAAATTGTCTTGTCTGACCAGCTTTTGACCAGTTAGCTTTATAGTTATTTCTATTTACTACGCTGCAGAGCCTTAAACCTCCTGTGAGGTTTTTCTACAAACTAATGGTGACATCTGTCTATAGGTAAAGGGATATTCCCTTTAATATTTTCACAAGATCTCACTTCAAAGACTCTTAATTACACTTTTAAAATTGACTGGTGATTCTTACCAGGTCAAACCATCTTTTCTACACATGCAAAATAATGATAATTACAGTCGCTGCTTTCCAGTTCTGTGTTATTTTTTTCCCTCTGCAGTTGGTTTAGTCCGTATTAATGATATTAAAGATAACCATAGTCGTATTTGTATAACTCTCCAGATGCTATTTCAGTTGGCTCACTGATTGGAGCGATTTGCATGCTCCATGTAATGTGGATACAGCTCTCGGGCTATGATTCCCCATATTAATATTTAATTGCCATCAAAGTGTGTTTTCAAAGTATTGGGTGACGCTCCGGCCTCTCAGCCCAGTCACGACAGAGCAGCCTCCAGAGCGGAGAGTGGGCTAGCGTAGTGTGGTTCCAAAGGAGACGAGTTTTCGGTCATTTTATCCTCGGCCCCCATCTCCCCGCCCGCTGGCACCTGTAGCGCCTCTCCAGCAACAGTAAATCACGTGACCATTTCCTCGCGAAGAAATCCTAATCCGCGTGCCAGATCCGTCCGCACGCGAGCAGCTGCCTCGGCCCAAGACATGCTGAAACCCGAGGCCTCGGCATTAAGAATTAAAAACGGCAGAAAGTGGTCCCCGCGCGCGCCTTGTTTTGTCATCACTGCTCCATTAGTGTCACTTTATTCCGCGCCTCCCCTCTCTCTCCCCATTGTGTGCTTGAGTCAATATCGGGAAAGCCTGCCTGTTTCTGCCCAAATGGTTACAATATACCTTGTTCACGCCTGAAGAGCTGACAGAGGTTATTAGGTTGACCTGGTTCTGATGAGCGGAAAGGGCTAAACAGATAAATCAGACCTGCAACCGATATCCGATCTCAAATTCTGCGCGTCTTCAAAGTGCAAGGGGGCATATTGAAGTCCATTCGTTATTATATAGTTGATAGAATCTGGCTGGAATCAAAAAAGGCACGTTTCTGCTGTTACCTTTTAGCATGTTCACAGAGATTCAAGTAACTTCCTGGACAGTGGCCTTTGTGTGTACAGGGCCGCCCTGCAGCAGGAAGTCCCGTGGACATAATACCTATGTGTGGCTGCAGGCAGTGGCCAGTGTGGTGATGTTGATACAGAAGCGGACCTGACACACAGCTGTTGTTTATGATGCGGCTAGCCCAGGTGGACGGGCCAAGGCCACAAGCCAACCCAACCTCGAATCCACAGATCTATAGTCCTGACCAGAGTTGTTTTGGAGGGGGAAGTCAAGTCCGGTTTGTCCTTAGCTAGGAAATTTCCAGCTCCTTTCGAGCAAGTCTAAAGCAGGGCTTTGATCTGATTCTATCGGATGTTGGAGAACAGCTTGTTAATGCTTTAATGTTTCCATTTAAAGCTCTTTTAACGGCTCCAACAATAGACCAAATGAAAAACACTTTAAATATGAAGCCTGGGTCTATTGAAATTTTAGAAAATTAATATAAATATGATAAAAAAAAATACCATTTCCTTATTCTGTCCTCTGTGGCGGGACACTATTAGCAGGCAATGGTATGCATCATGTGGGTAGATTTCTAAAGAGGGAGCATGATCACCAAATGCTCCCTCCTGCATTTGGTGCTGGAGGGAGCACCAAATGCTCCTCTCAATGAGGAATTTGAGCTTTTTAGTGTGGATTAGATCCCTCCCTCTTGCTGCTGAGAATATGGAGACTATGCACTTGTTGGAAAACTGCATCGTATTTTATCCCAGCTCTGAATCTCAGATGATTTCAAGCATTTTCCCTGCATTCATGTGCAAGAACAACCAGTTTGCATGAGACGTCTTGACTCCTAACATGACAATGTGTTGCAATAGCTGCCTGCTCTAACAAAAGTTCTCCAAATGTATCAGGTTGAGGGGACATCTCTTGTCCATCTTACAATAATTTGTTTACATCTGTCTCCTGTGCTCTGATAGCCTCCAATTTACTTAAGCACTTCAAAGTTATGGCTTCTAGCAAAACGTAGCTGCAAGCAGCGTAGGGTCATTTCTGCAGAATTTTTATTTGCTACGCTGTGAGAGATTTCAGCAAAGGTTTTAGTCAGAATTGCAAATGCTATGTTGACATACACAGAGGGGAAGATTCTTAAAAGCTTTTTTTTTTGCTTTAATTGGCATCTTACTCAAAGAGTTATATGTTGATCCAACAATAGCTAGCTGACACAAACGGAAGTCAATTTCTTTATAATTTCAAAAGCCTGATCTGTGTGAAATTGTGTGCTTTTAAGCCTTGTCTTGTCTTCCAATGCAATTTTCTGCTGAATTATTCCTACAGTCAAAGCTTATATTTTCCTCTCAATCTTTTGCCTGCATTGTACTTGCAGTAATATACTACATCGATCCTTTTTCTGTAAAAATCAGGAGTATCTACAAATGCATTCCAATCTCCAAATAAATTTTTTAAACAACTTAATTTTGAAACATTAGAGTTATTTTAAAAAAAATAACTTATAATCTCTAGGTATTTGTTCCTGGGGTTGCTGTGCAGTCTGGAAAAGCATTTAAGTATTTTGGAACAAGAAAAAAGAAACTGGGAGTTTGGAAAAAATACTATTTCCAGATTTTATGCACTATCGCTTTATCTAAAATCCATCCATCCATTCATTCATTCATTCCAACATCTCTTTTTTTGCTGGTTTCTAAGCACAGGAAACTGCAGAATGATCTGCCACAAATTCAACATAAAGTTTGTTTACACTTTAGAAATTGACTTAAAAAGTACTAAACGCTGAATTTATGTCTGGAAAACAATAACATTTAGACATAGGTAATGTGCAGCAACCCTGTGTTCAAAATTTGTTGAACACTTTGAGCTGTAAATATCCTAAAGCGCTGTGAAAGGCCGATGGCTGTTGGTGCAGTGAATGCATCGTCTGACATTTGCACAAACACACATTCAGTAACAGAACTCTTTGCTCCCCGGCCTCTGCGTCATCTCCCTACATCAATAAATACAGCAAAATAAAATTACAAATATCTTCAACTATATGACCAGGCTCTAATATGATAGAATTAGTATCAGTGTTTAAAGGTTTGGCCATTTAGGTGAAATTCTAAGCCGGGTAGGGAGTAATTTGGACACAGGGAAAATTGATTTTGACCATCAGCACTTTCTCATTTTCAAACAGTGCCTGCGGCTAAATGGGTTAGCCTCTTAAGCACATTACACAGGTAGCCTCTGCTTTCCTCCCCAATGATTATGTGTCCGCCTTGAGCAATTGATATTTCTTGCAAATAAGAAAATTATCATATTCCATGACTGGAAAGAGAGATTAGTGCCTACTGGGGAGTGGAGCCTCTGGATCTAGAGGGAAGACCAAGCTAAATTTTTTTCCTTCCATTTTTTTAAAAATTTTGTTTGGTTTAAGGGTGGATCTGAGTATCGGATGTCCCAAACTACATTGGAATTGGGTGACTGTCAGGCCTCATCAATAAAAATGTCCAGTGATAGACTTTAAGTGGTAAAGGAGAGATTGAGGGGCATTGAGACAGAAGGACTGGCTTTCACTCAAACCAGAAAGAGCTGGGAACATTTACAGAACTGAAGGGTGTGTCATGATAACCCTGTAATTTCATCACCAATCTCTGCACTGGTCTGTAAATCATAACTTTAACAAAGTTTGTGCTCTGGATTTTCTCCAAAATGTATTATTATTATTATTTTAAAATCATTTAAGCCGTCATTGAAAGTGATCGTGACGTTTTATGAAAACAAACCTCACCTTTTTTTTAATCATCAAATGTAAGCAGAGAAGCACAGCAATAATCTGAGGATGTGAGCCTTTCACTTTGGGCTCTGAGGCTCCACAGAGGCAGCAATGAGGTGTGCGCCACAATGAGTCTGCTCTGTATACAATCACAGGGGCCGTCCGGTCTTGTGGCCTACGAGGCCGTCTCCACACTGTGTGTGCAGCCCCTGGCGGTCTAATTAGAACCACATGGGGGAACCTGATAGTGGTATTTCATGACCAGAGAAGTTAACCTGGGCAGTCTCACACTTGTGAGATAGAAGGTCAATGCTTGCCCTGACCTTCAGCATACACACTAAAATACAACTGTCTGGTGGTGCCATGCTGCGGGCAAGTTTGAAACCACTCATAAATAAAGGTTTTGCTCAAAAAGAGCTAAACCTTCAGTGATTTGTCGTAATCATTTGTCGTAATCATTTGAAGACGTGGGCTGCTTTTCACCTTATTACTTGTGTTTACTCAGTCTTGCATGTTGAGGAGATTGAAAAGTGAAGCAAAAAGGAGGAAATGAGGAAATTAAAAACCTATTTCCAGCAGATTAATATTACCTGCTGTTGATTCTTTGGGATTAATTACCAGCAGGTGAACAGCAGATGCAAGTCATTTCTTAAGTAGATAAGTTGAATTTTACTCATTTTTGTAAAACTATTTTCATGGAATATCTTGATCCCATATTTGTATAATAATAATAATAGTTCATGTATTTATGGAGGCCTTTGATGACTTTTTCTGCTTCCTTTTTCATTTTCTGTCATCTTGTTGAACCTGATCATACATGTGCCTGAAACAAAGAAAAATAAAAGGCAAAAGAAGAAGTGTCCATCCCTAAGAAACATTCCCTTAGCAGATGAACAGAACCTGACATCATGTCTTTTGAACATACGGGGGAAGAAATCCAGGAAAAACCGTACATATGCCCTGAGACATGAATGATGTTTTAGTTTTCACCAAATAACCCATGTTGTTAGAACTAAAATATTATCTTTGTCTATCAAAATGCGTTATCTTTCCATTGTTTATACATTTAATGTTATTTGCACAGATTTCTACTTATAAGGTGCTCAAACATTCACTCTCATTGAGCTTTAGGCATCTTCTTAATTAAATGTTTCAAAAGAAGGGTTAAAAAAACACATTCCCCTGACAACGGTGAGGGGCAAGACTTACAAGGAAGGAATGTCTGGGCATTGGCAACAGAAACCACTTTTAAGATTAGTAGGACATCACATTCCCTGGAAGCAAAAGTCAAAGAAATAAGGGATGAGCAAAGACTTGCACAGTGATGGCATTTATTCCTCCTCTCTCTCTCTCTCCCTCTCTCTCTCTCTCTCTCTCTCTCTCTCTCTCTCTCTCTCTCTCTCTTCCTCTCTCTCTCTCTCTCTCTGTCTCTCTATCCATATCTCTCTTTCTCCCATTCTATAGCCTTTAACAGGTTTTTGTGGCTCCGGTGCCCTCCAGAGTGGCTGACCAGTAGGTCTAAGCAGCATTTACCGGAGGGCCAGTTAGAACGTGGACAACGCCAAACACACTAATGGGAAAGAGACAAAGCCACAGGCCACAGACATCCAGTAAACAGCAGACCACAGTCCGCAAGATGTGTGCTCTTGCCTCCATCTGATCATGCAGGTACACCAGGCAGAACTGCGACTTCCTAAACTCTTTTGTGTGTTTTACCACTGGCTATGTGGCTGGAGAAACCTGAGCAACGTCCAACATTTGGTTGCACAGACAAGCAAAACGCCTTCTACCTACATCATTAGCCCGACGGCTCTGTTGCACCTCCAAGGATATTTAGCCGTTGGATTGGCTAATAGGAAAAATAAATCTCTCTCTGCCTCTCCGTCCATCTAATGTGCTCTGCAACCATGTGCTTCCAGTTAAGCTGTCGCTCAGCACAGAGCAGAGGTTAAGTGAAACTACCTGCTCCTCTGTGTCTTGCGATTATTTGCTTTTGTCCGCGGCGCTGCCAGATCATAAAACACTTGTGTCCACTTTTCTCCTGCCCCGCAGTCCCTGGGGTTCATTACCGTTACGCCTGAACGTGTGGCAGTACAAGCCGGCCTTTTTTTAATATCACGCTGGAGCTTTCTCCAACAGCACGCAGCGCGGGCCAGTCTTTCATCAGCAAGCTGTTATACATTTAGAGCCCTCCCCTTCGCTTTCACTACACTGATGATCTTTGTTCTTGATGTGATGCAATAAATAATGAAAAATGAGGTTTCTGCAGGCAAATAGGAAGAGATATGAAAGTGGACTGGAGCACTGGATCTGGTTTCCTGTCTGAATGGCTGTTAATTAATGAAGCAGACGAGGGCTATAATTCTTTATTGGGCCGAGACTGTCAGAGTGCCAGGCAGTTCAGCGATCACAGTCGTCCACATGCAGCCTGCCTCGTGCTTTTATTGTTTCTGTACTTTTCGTTTCTCCAGCCTGAAAGAGCTTGAACTATTTCATCATCAAGGAAAATCAAGATAGTCCCTCTCTCCTTACCCCGGCACACTTCCAGATTTAAAAAGATAAGTAATCTGAAGCGGTAATGAGTGAACAGAGATCAAGCCCTTTTGTGCCGCTCCTCGCCATGAAAAGCTGGCCGGCTCAAAAGAAATCTCAAAAGAAGCCACAGGTGATTTGTCTCCGTCTGTCTGTTTGACTTCATTTGCAGTATTTAGATCAAAAAGAGCTCAGATGAGCCCTGTGTGGTTGGACTCCGACACAGTCATTAGCTCGGCTATAGATCTCGCTGCCACACTGGCAAGCTACAACAGAACGCTGTAAAGTTCTGCTCTCTTTAGCAGACGCTAGTCATGCAGAATCACTGGTGCCTTCCATAGACAGTAATTAAAGTAAACGAATGACATAAGATACCAGGAAATTGAAATGGTTTGCTGATGAACAGAAATGTCCGAGTCGATAACGGAGCTGCATTTAACTTTTAAAAACAACACAAGATGTAAAGTTACATTGACTGTTTTCTGACGTATGGCTCCCTCTTTTAAATACTGTCATCATTTCATGAATGGAGTCTAAATGCGCTGTATGAAATATCTGAGTACAAATGGTGGTGTTTGGTCTTTCTGCGTGGTGTTTGTATGTCTCCCCCCATGCGTGCGTTGGTTTTCTCTGGGTACTCCAGCTTCCTCCCACGGTCAAATAAACATGACAGTTAATTCATCCTTCTAATTTTTAAGTGTGTTTGTGTGATGCTCTGTAGTGTAACCTGCCTTTCGCCTGATGATGGCTGGAGAAACACACCAGCCTCACTGAGGCCCTGTAAGGATAAGTATTGACAATGCATGGATGTATTATTTGCCTTCAATTTCATATTTGTAAAATAAAAAAAATACACTGACATTTCTGATTCAAAATATGTTAGGGAGTATCAACTCTTTTGCATTGTGTACTTGCCGGAAATAAGCTTGTAACATTAACTACATACCCATTTTGGAGTTGAAAGTCCATCCTTATTTAGCGTTTTGTTATGCTCATAAAGCATCATTACAGAATGTCACCTATCTCTTTATGCAAATTACATCCTTGTTTTTGTTTTTTTGACTTGCTGACCCTGTTTTGTACACTCAGCTTTGCTCTTTGCGGCCGTGTTTCTTATTTTATTTGTGAACTTTTTCTTCTCAGTTGTCCTCTTGTCTCCAGGCGTGGGCGTAAAAGGGACCGCATTCCCAGCGGAGACAGTTAAGTCCCTCACAAGGGGAAGCAATCAGACCCAAACCTCCAAATGATGAGTGTCATCCTCTTCCCTCCTCATCCGACCAGAGGCTGTGAGTGGCGGTTGGGTTGTCCCGTCCTCGCCACCACACTCTGGGCTGGGGTTCTCTTTGCTTAACCCACATGTCTGAACTTGAATTACTGCAATAATGAGACGCTAGGAGGACAACAATGGCATCTGCCCCTCTGCTCTTAGTCACATTGGGAGTATGTATGTAAAACTCACAACCAAACAACCTCAAACACAGAATGCAGAGTAAAAGTTTGGACAGCAGTGCAGTTTACCAACAAATTAAACACTGGTCAGTATAAATCTGGTTAATATTATAGAATGTTTTCCAACATGTAGCGGGAGAGACTGATAGCTTAGCAGTGGAAGAAACTTTGTAGGTAATTTGTAATTTGTGTGATTTTGTACATAGTAAGTAATTGTCCATATTTCCATGGTGAATTTTTGAGACGGTTGTTTTGATTTTAGAAAAACATGATTGCGAATTTTAAAAAATAATAATAATCTGAATATACATGTCTTTATTGTCCTCTCCATATTGATAATTTAAGCACTGATATTTCTGCCACCTAAAGCGATAAAAGACCAGATTTCACTGCCGGGGCACCACCGCACAAAATATTGGGTATTTTGGGCTAAAAAATACTATTCTGAAACTTGCTTAATGCTTGAATTTCATCCCAAAACATTGTAATTTCTAGAGAGGACTTTGTTCAGAACTATACTGTATCACAAAAAAAGCCGCTGTCCCACACTTTGCTGTTTGATCCGAGGCCTGCGTTCATTCAGTCGCCTTTTCTGAGCATGCTTTCATTCCCTCCCACCTGGCATTAGAAGAAAGGCTGCCACTAAACACAAGGCAGAGAGGGCTGGACACGGTGGGCACCTTGCCACAGTCACACTACCATAGTCTCTTGTCATCCGTTCTGTGTATTTCCTTCAGAAGTCACCAGGCCGGCCCCTGCTCGACTCCTTTCCGCCTCGCAAAACGACTACAAAAGCTTCGGTCTAAACGGCCAGAGAGGAGACGATGAGAGAAGCGACGAAAAGAATGTCGTTTAACACGGCCGTGCGGAAAGTGATGCGGAGTAAATAAGGGTACCACCGAAACCTGCATCAATGAAAACTGGGTGAGGCTGTGGGTGTTGTGGCTAATTGCCAGTCTGGGAGTTTCAGGCCTGCCAAGTAGTGCACAAATTGTCACATGCACCAGTGGCCAAACCCAAACCACTATGACCAAGAGTGGAAGTGACATCATTCTCTATGGCTTGGCGGGCAAGGATGATGGCATTATAATAGGGATGGCGTCGCTCTGCAGGGACAAGCTAAGACTTGGTTAACCACCAGGAAACGGCACAAGGGCAAAGTGAACAATAAGAAAAATAAATGAAGGGTTTTTTTTTTACTGTTTCACACCTGTTTCAGTCATGCTTTGCTGTCTGAACTTCTCGAGCGAGCCCTCCCGAATGTCTGTTTATAAACAAGTCTCAATATTATTGTGATGTCTGAGCTGAATTCGATAGATTCCTCTGCTGTCAGTCGTGCTTCCGCTGCAATCTGATCCCAAATTGCATTCAACAGTAAATGGAGACGAGCGCGGCTCATCGTGCCTGAATCCACCCCCCCCCACGCCCTCTCTAACTTCATCACGGGAGCTCACCGGAGCTCTCGAAGGGGCCATGGGAGTCTGGAAACGAATTTGTCCATTACTCAGAGCGAGACACTAACCTGGAGTTAGAGCGTCTTCTCCATCAGAGTCCGGGGTCTGCCTAGAAGTGTTCCCTTTGAGGCTTTAATGGACTCTGCTAAACTCATTCTCTCTCCATATTACCTTTACGATTGCCTCCTATCTGGTTTCTATCTGCTCTGTTTACACACATGGCCTCCCCCCCACCTCCCCTTCCATCCTTTTATTTTGTCTAATATTAATCCTTCATTTCATCTCTGTGTTTCTGTTTGTTCTTACTGGACACACAGATATGGGATTTTCTTGTCTACATACTGGATTTGAAAAATGTAGCCTCCGGTTCTGAATTTGCTCTGAATATTTTCCTCAGCTCCTCCCACTGAGGTCAGATCGTTGCTTACTTGGAGGGAAACACCTCGTTATTTCACACACGGAGCCCTGCAGATTGCTGTAGATTGTCCATCTGAGGCCGCTCATTGACTGTGGAATATTTGTCGCAGTCTTCCTCTCCACACACATGTGCATCTGGTTTTAATGACCGCCACTCACCCACAGTCCAGTTAAATGTGGATGGACCCAAATAATGCCAAGACCACATTGGAAATTTTTAGACCTTTAAGGAAGCATTTTTTCCCCCAACAGAAGCAATTGTTTCTGTCATTAATAGTATCTGGTCGTCATGGCTTAGGTGTGACCTTTTCTCTTCCCTGCTCTGATTCTAGTTTTCATTCATCACTTTATATATATTTTTTTGTCCTGCACCAGCTTCTGATGAGCAAACCAGCTCTCAGTGTTTCCTGCTACAGCTTAACTTACTTTCTGCTCCGACAGCACGATTTCTTCAAATATTGCAGCAAAGTTTTATAAAGCGGTTATCAGCAGCACTTCCAATCTCTATTGTATGGAGGCCTAAACGTGAGAGGAAAAAAAATAGAATCTGTTTTAAGTTAGAATAACAATCACAAGTTTTGTGGCAGATTTTTTTATTTTTTTAGATGAATTTATAAAGTTTTTATTCTGTGGACAATTTTAAAAAGCAGCTGAATACATTTTTATTATGAGAAGTGTTTAGGTCGACTTGAGCTTTTATAACAGGTACTTCTGTCTTTGTGTTTTGTTTTCTGTGTTGGACATATCTGTGAATTTAGTTCTTTTTGACTTTTTTGTGGAGACATTTATATTTGTCTTTGAAAATGTGCTATATTTTTTATAGCACATGTACTTTTATTTTTTAACTTTATATCGCTTGATATACTGTAATTAGCTTCCATAGATAGATATGTGTTTGCCGTTTGGCATTCAATAATCAACTGGATTTGACAGTATTTGGATTGAAAATAATCAGAAAGTTACTTTTGATACTTTTCTTTACCTATTGAAATAAGAACAACGTACAAAAATGAGAAATCTATTAGAAGGTAAGTTTTAAGGTAAAAACTAATACAAATAGTTTAAAATGTTATAAGTTTCAAAAAAAGGTCTTGAATTAAACATTACTCCATCTTTTTTGAGTTCAAAATGGAGATTTTTGGTTGTCCTCTAGGGAATATTTATTTTAAAATACCTGCATCAGATTTCTTGCACTTCAGTTTGTAATAGTTTTGCTTGATTTCCAATGAGTGCTAAAGTTCTCAAACGTTTACTAGTTAGCGAGCTTATTCTGCAATATTTTTTGGTTCATTCTTCTTAAAAAATAAAATTTTCTTTCCCTGCAAATTGGTTTACAACTATTCCCAGGGGAACTAACTCTCTATCTTCCAGATGACTCAATTAGTTTTCTGTCTCCCAAAATTAGTGCGCACATGGACAGAGAAGGGCCTTTTAAATCCCTAAATAGCTCAAAGAATAAACCGTAGTGTCCGCAAAGAAAGACCTCGTTTATCATTCAGCGGTTCACAGGACTGTTGCTGTGGACACTTATTTTAGATATTTGGCACTTATTTGTTCATCATTAGATCTGAAATTAGATCATCTGTACCTTGAACCTGAGATGAAAGGAGTAAACAGATTGTTAGTTCTCAGAGACCCAAAGAGGGTGGGAATGGGATTCTCTTTTTTGTGTGTGTGTGTGCGAGGATGTGAGTGAGTGCGTGTGTGTGTGTGTTTGGGCAGCATCATGCATTTTGACACGTGTGTTTGTGTGCGTGAGTCCGTGTGAAGGTTGTTTTTTTGTTTTTTTTTTTTAATCTGGCAACTGATTGTGCGTGTCATGCCGAGGACAAACAGGGAAGGCTGTTCGCCTACGCAGCTGCATGTCCACAGGCTGTTGAGTGGCCACCTCTTATCACTGCCGTATACAACAGCGTATTGTTTGGCCAGATGAGAGCCTAACTCTCTCATTAAGGTCACTGGGGAAGAGGATGGGAACTCAGAAGCGGAAACCCATGACACTTTTAGGCCCCCGCTCAAGGGAAGACACTTGTGTTGAACTCGTGTGTGGGTACGGCGGTGAATGGAGGCTTCACAGCGGAAATACGACCCCGGCACTTTCATCTGGAGTGCGAACTAAAATCTTCTGCTCATTGCGGCTGTGGGAAACAGAATTTGGTTAAATTAGGCGTGAAAATGTGGCTTTTTTTATTCAATAATATCGCTCAGATTCTACTGATATATAATGAAAATGGCTCCCTCTGGTGTTAAATGAGAATAATAATCGGTTAGAGTTTTCCGCCTGGTCCCACTTGGCACTGCTTACTGGAATCAGGAAACTTTTTTTTATTACTCCAATCCTTTGAGTTTATATTGCTGCTGCACTTTAATTTTGATCAGTAATTATGATCATAAAGTTTGTGGATCAGCCTGAGTTCCTTTGGATGACAACACAGGAGACATCTGTGCGCCCACAACGTTCGGGCCGAGGAGCTGCTCTCCCTGCGGTTGGCTGCTAGTGGAAAAACCCATAATGGCCTTTAATTGGGACTTTAATTGTGTGTGTGGTGGAGCAAAAGCATTGACTACAAAACTGGTGGTATTTGAGTGCATACATGCATCTTTTGTGTAAGTATATGTGTGGCTCACCCGATCCTCTTCCTTTCTTGGCTAGTGAATGGCTTCAGTTAGAGTCAGAGCAGTCATGTCAAGTCATATACATCATTATCTATACTGCCTATGACGAATTGACAATTGGTGAGTCAAATGCAACACATAGATGCACACGCTGTCATTTGTGCAAACATAAAGATCATTTAGTTATCAATCGTCCCAATTTATCAACGCTTTCTAAATATGATGCTGGTGACTGCTTTCAGTTGTAAAGACAACAAGATGACATTTGACCCCATGAAATGACTTTACTTAAATACTTTACTCTTTGTACTATGCTATTTGTATCACTTTCCAACTATTTAAATGCTTGTAAAGAGGATATAGATTTAGAAATTCACATCTATTGACAACAGGCATACCTATCTACACTTAAAAAAAATAAGAAGAGGTTAGTCTATAAATTCCCTTTTAAGTAGTAAGGTGAAATAACACGTGTAGTAAGAATTGAACACATAAAAAGGAGTTGTAATCAATCACTTGAAAGACAACACATTAAACATCAGTCATTTGTTAATAATTTCAAATTCAAAAATACTTTGTTGATCCCAAATAATTAAATGTTGTTGCAACTCATATTAATTAATTTTCAGACTGATGAAGCCAACATTTCTCCTCTGAGCTCCAGCATAGTCCAGCTAGTCAGTCGACCTTGGGACTGAAGTCCGCAATAAAGCCGAAGAGGTTACGCCATATACGCAACATTAGAGCATGACCATTCAGATATTTGTGTTCCTGAATGATTAGATTCAAACTCTCTTGTGTGAACAATAAATTAATCCATAGTTCCACAGAATCCTCAGGCTTTAGGTTAGCTACCTTAAAAGCAGCAGAATCAACTGGCTTCTTCAATTTAACATTGTTGTTCATTACTGAGCTATGAATGCAACATACAGGAAAAGGTTCTTTTTTTCTGTTAAGTATTTAATTGGTTTTAGAAAGTGTGCCCAATACTCATTATCTGCATCACTCCATTTTATTACACATAACCTAGTTTACTGACTCATTTGTGTTGATTTCTTTGTATATGAGAACTTCCTGTGTTGTTATCTACATCTGGTGTAAATTTCATGTCAATAGAGCCCTTAGAAATATATTTACTGGGAAAAAGTGTTGACATATTCAAAACGTACTTTCCCCATGGCAAGCTGTGGGGAATGCCTCTGAAGAAAATTTGCAAGGTGACATTTGACCTCATGAAATTGCCTTCCAAGAATCCTCCTTAAATAGTTATCATCACACTGCATGTTATTTCAACGGTCTTCTGTGAAAAACGGGAATAAGAGGCATGTCACACAGCGTGGATAAACTGGGTGTTGATGCACACGTGTCAAACACAAGGCAAAGCAGAGATGAAAGGAGGAGAGTGTACATGAAGCTGTCTGCCTGTCGTGATTTTTGCTGGCACCGCTCTGGACATTTGTAAGCGACGGAAAACAAGACGCCACGTTGTTTTCCGATCACGTTGGGTCGTCCTGGCCTCTGATCTGTGCGCCACACACACTCACCTACACACACATGCACCCACGCTGCCAAAAGAGAGGCAGGAGCTTGTGGTTTCAGTGCAGTGACGGCGGCGTGTAGTCGGGGTGGCGGCGCTTCAGGAGCAGCTCCTCGTTCTGGAGAAGCCTGTTTGTGTTGGCCCTGAATTAATAACTTTTCATTTAGTGCGGAAATGACAGGAATAGTAATTAAGGAAATGGAATGATTTTATTGGCCATGATGTTTATATTAAGTTCCAGATGTGGAGCAGCTGCCTGCAGAGCACGAGGCCCTGCCCCCATGTGTGCTATCTACAATGGAGGAACTCTTATTAAAAGAGTAAGATAACGACTAAAGCCAAACTCACGTCTGTGTACATTAAAGAAACGTATGGTATTTCATTCACAGTGTGTAGGAAGCTGAACTACAATCATGTCTGGGTTGATTAATGAAAGGCCGTCACAAAGCACCGTGAGGTCTGCTTCAGATTTATAAATCTGCCCCCAAAGTGCAATTTATTTGCAGATATAATGTTACTCCGTTTCAGGGCTGATTTGCTTGAATGGAAAAGTTAATATTAAAGAGTGACTGTTCAGCATTTTTGGGTGGCCCTGACATATGTGAGATCCTTGTTGCACCATAGTTCACTGTGCTTTAAATGGAAATGACAACAGCTCCGAGATTCCTGCTTTTCCCTGTCAAACTTTCAGTTTGGATTTCAATTTAAAAGCAAATTTGTGTATTTTGAGACCAATGATGTTTTTATAAGCTCATGACAAGGAATTGACAAATGTATTCTGAACACTACCTGGACATTTAATGCAATACTGTTGAATGGGGAAGAAAATTCCTGCGGGTAATTTGTGTTCTTGATGATCACTTATACATGGAAATATTGTACAAGTGCAACATAGTGAATCAGTGTTCCCAAAACTTAACTGGGACAACTAAATAACTCCAGTAGTCACTATTCTAATCAGCCATGTTTCACTACTTCTGTTTTGAAATATTTATAGCAAAATCTATACATACTATATAATATATCTACTTATATATAGACCTCCCACATGGTTTGGTAAAAAGTGCCCTGACTCCAAGCTTCTGTGTTTGACTGTCTTTTCTAGACAGAGCCATCGATAGGGGCGTTCTGCCATTACGTCTTCTTTGTTTTTCTTTCCCATATATTAGTGCTTCAGTGTTTAGATGTGTCTCTTTTCTGGAAGGAACCATTGACTGAAATATTACTCCTGGTAATTTTGCATACCCTTTGTTTTCTTGTTATATTTTTTGGTATTTCAGGCATACCATATAAAGAAGCTGGTTGCCTTCATGTGTCAGGCCATGTTTCGCTCGCATGCATCAAAGTAGACAGTCTGCGTAATGAAATATGAAATTTCGTTGGTATGACCTTCGGCCTTCATTTGAACCTCCATCAAGTCTTTGCCTATATTCTGCTAATGTTGAAAAAACATAATTTCGCAGTTGTTGTGTTTCCATAAAATAAGAAATTAAATTAAAATCACACGTGTATAAGCTTGTTCACGCTATAAGTCATTAAAAATTATGCCCTCGAAGAATATGAAACATTACATGAGATATTCATATTTCAGCTGTGGCATTAGTGCTCATCATTAACCATCAAAGGAGAAATCTGCATCTTATTTAGACGATTGAGAAACAAGGTTCTTATACTTGGGAGCAGCTACGTATGTGGCACTTTGGGGAAATTATGGTCTGTAATTTTAAAGAATGGATTGGCACACAACTTTTTATGAATTGTGCGATAGTCTGGGAGCTCTGATGAAGCCAGGTGCGCTGTCTGGAAAAAACAAAAACAAACCACCATCCTACTACTACTTCAGGTTGTCTTCTTCATGGCTTTTGCCACTAGTAACATGTTGCTGTTGATCACATGACTCATGTGACACAATAAAAGTGTTTCCATTGCAGTCTTGCCAAATGCATTTATTTCGATATGGCCAAAAAAAATCACCTTATGCTAATGCAAAAACTTTTTATTGAAAAACATGAGCTTTTTTTTGTTGTCATGTTTCTATTAAGCAAATTTGTTTTTGTGATTTCAATTTGCACAATTTTACAATTAATGGAAACGCAGCTAGGGTGACGTGGGATCAGTTTGTAAGACCTAAAAGAATTTTATAGGACTAGATATGAATTGGGCATATAAAATACTTTGTGATGAAATTTGTTTTGATGCATCACCAAATAAATTAATTAAACTCAATAGATTCAAAATATTTATTTAAATCATGGCTTAAAATTTTAAAACCATTGAAGAATACAAATATGTAAATAGAAACATCTTTATCAAGAGATCATGAGGCGATGCACATTCTCTGCAGTGAGTTAAACTAAACATATGCTTATCTGTTCTGGGACAGAATATGACACATTCAATATCAGTGGAAACACAAATGATATATTTATTAGTGTTGTGGTGTGATTTCTGCCATTTCTATTGTATTTCACAATATTCAACAAAGTTGCATTGAAACAAAAGAAAAGATAAAATAATTTTAGATGTTCTCTTAAAAAACCATCATAGTGAACATAGTGAGATCCTGTGATGGCGAAATTTGATAGGTGATAGCAAACTTGATGTGTATGTTTTGTTCTTAACTAAAACCAACTGTTTTCCAACTCTTATTCTGAAGGGTTCTTTCCAGCAACATGTTTTTTGGATTAATTTATTTCTGCCCTGGATCTACGGAAAGCTCAACATGCTGGAGAAACTTCTAGGGAAATGGGTAAAATCACAATAAAGGCAGGGTAACATGTGAGAATACTTGAGACCAGCAGATTGTGTATAGATGAATCCAGCAAAACAATAAAGGAAGAATAACTCAGCGAATTGTGAACTCTCACGCTTGTTCTGTATTTATGTCAGGAGATTTAAAAGTCATAAACCCCACTCTCACTGTTGTTTTGGAAGTGAGTTTAAATACAGAGGAAATGCTGAATTTCCCCATCCTCTTTCTTATGGTGGTCACTTTTCTCCTTCTTACTCGAGAGTCATTCATTATGGAGATGTTTTCCTTTTTGCATGGCAATAGTATAGCTGTGCCCATTACTGCACCCAGTGATGTTTTGCTCTGTTGTGATGTGCTCCCATCTGGTTTCCAGCGAAAATGCATCACTCCATTAACATTGCCTGTGATCTAGAGGATGCTTTAATCTAAGACTATAAACTCCACTTAATTACATCCTCTAAAGGAGCTCTATTAGTATAATGCAATCAAACAGGGAGCACATCCATTTTGGCAAGTCAAACATGCTCAGATGGCTCTTGAAAGTGTTTACTTTTTGTCTTCTGATCAGCTCATAAAATTATGTTTAGAGGTCCCATGTTCAAAAACCTGCTCTGATACTTGTAACCTCATGGGTAAAAATAAAACTGACTGGTAATATATGGCAGATTTTGTTTTTTGCAACCAAAAAACAAGCGTGATAATTGAGCTCTGGAGAGTCTAAACAGTCTCTCTGTGTGGCGCACAGATGACTTTATGCTTGACCTTTCATGCGTCTCACTTCATCACCTCAAGCCATATTCTTAATTGCTGTCTGTGTGTTGTTCCAGTTTCCAACATTCTGGTAAGATTTCTATCAATCTAAATTTCGAGATAAAAAGCAAAACTGGATAGTTTAAAATTATATACAAAGACATTTCTGTAAAATGCGACATTTCTTTTTTTGATGTTGTGCTATTTACTAACATTAGTTGAAATGCAAATAGTTGTTTGTTTTCAGTATACAACATCTTTGCCAGCATTTTGTATGCGTAATAACTTGACTTTGATGATGGAAACCTTATGAAAAAGATGACTGAAAAAATCCCTTGTTGAATTAAAGCTGTCGCATTTTCAGTTTGCCTGAAGTCACGTAGAAGACACATGCAAACATGTGGAAGATGATGCTCCGTTTAGACAAGAACGACATTGAATTTTAAAAAAATTAAATATAGTAGAAAATTAACACTTCAAATCACTCTGATTAAACCATGTTAACAATGAAATGTGGTTTCTACAGGGTCAGGGAAGCTAGATAGTTGATGGGAAGATGGATTAAACTAAATATAGGGTAAGAAACCGCAAAAGAGTTGAAACAAGATTCAAACTTCAAGAAGGACAAATATCCTAAACATACAGCCAGAGTTGGAAAATGAATGGTTAAAATCAAAACATATTCTACATATCAATTCACTTAGTTCCATCATTAAAGCATAATGATGGCTATCACGTTATGAAGAAGTTAAATGTACTAGGAACTGTGCATCAACTGTAGGATTTAATTTGTCAAAAAATGTAAACGCCATTCCACTAGAAATCGTTTATCAGAGCTCCCAGTATATCAGTGTGTTAGAATGGACCAATCAAAGGAGTAGATGTATGGAATGGATTGAATGATCAGTTCAAAAAAGTACAAATATAAACCAACTTAAGAAAAACTGTTTAAAAATGAGCTTATTGGGAAATATGTTATATGTTGTATAAGATGAGTGTTTCAAAGAACATAAATGCTATTGATGATAAAGTGTCTAAATAAATTTAAAGATGTAAATGTGAGATTTAAATGTCATGTAAGGTGGAAATAATTAATGTTTGTCTGGTGTTTGGACATTTAATTGTTTGTAAGTGAAAGGGTCAGGAAATCATAAGATCTTGTATCTTCTAACTGCTCCTTTTTTCAAAAAGGTAATATAAAATTGCATGTCAATTTGATGTGAAAATTTGTTTTAATTTTATCATTGTTTTCTACTTTCTTGCTTTTATTTTTGTCTGTTTGAAATAAATAAAGTTCAGACCAGAGGTCTGTATTGAGGTTTTATCTTTGTATCTATTTGGAAAAACATTTCAATAATTGTGTAACGGAAAGTCCCTATGCTGATAGAGGACATCCTCAATTTATTTTTTTTTTATATTCCATGTGGATACTGAATGTGAGTCTGTTCTTCAGCTGCTCATATTTAATCACGCAGATTAAAGCCACCTGCACAATGTGTGTTGTAGATGTCTTCTTTTGATTTATGAGACCTATTTGATTATATTTATCATAGTCTCATCAGGACCAATATTGCATTTAAACATTGTACATTGACTGAACTCATTGTGTCATCCAAAATAGCAACTTTTTGGCTGCAATTCACAGCTTTCAGTGTTAAGTTAGACAAATTGTCCACAAATGTTAAACTTATCGGGGGTTCTAAATCCTAAACTATAAAGCAAAAATGAAAAATGGGATCATATTGCACAATTTAGCCAAATACTGACGTACAAATGGCTGTTTTGACTGTCTTAAAACTGATGTATTACTTAATTTCTATAAAATGCAAAGGTGTAATAATTGCAGAGTAACCTGTGATTCAAAGTTAACAGGCACACAGTGCTAGAGAAGGTTCATTGTAGCAGCCTATTGACCTTTGCTTTAATCAAAAACAACAGGAAACTGAAGTGGAGACCAATAAAGTCCTGATGGCTAATTCTATCTTCTGTTTCCATCAAAAGTAAGAACTTTAATGTGGAAATGGCACCTTTCCTAGTTGTTGTATGCAGAGAAAACAGACTAACTACAATTGTCAATACAGACAGAAAACATATTTTGAATAACAAACTAATTATCAAGCCTGAATTGCTTGATAAGTAGGATCAATTGGAATGTATGTATGACTGGACTGAATTGTTTTTTGAGTTTTTCTTTTTCTTTTCTAGTGTCTTAATATGAGGTGAATTGATGCTATAAAAATAAACCGAATTAAACTGAACAGAAATGAACAGTACTGTGAATGTTGAGTGAGTTAATGCAGCAAGAACAAAAACAGTTTAATTAGTGCAAAAATTGCCGTGTTTTAATATTAGATTTAGAGTTGCTTATGTGAGACAGCTTCAGCTTCTTTGTAGTTTTTCTATTTAGACTATTTTGTCCCTGTTAGACCTAAGCTTGTTATAAACCGTTGGTTTCAAAATATACCTTCTTATTTACTCTATAAAATATCTAAAATTATTTCTTAAAATAATAAAACTGTGAATTGTGTTATTGTTACTTCTCTTGAAAAGTTAATTACGCTTCCCTTGCTATTTTCGTAACGTCCGGTACCACTGACGAATTTCCGTTTGTTTTTTCTTCTTCACGGAAGAACAACAATGGCGTCTTGTAGTAAGGTTAGTCGTATTATGGTGTTATTTACATGGGGACATATTTCTATAGCTAAAAGACAATCGGTAGTTATTGTTAGTTGAATGTATATATATAAGAGGTGAATCGGCTTAGATGAATTATTGTCGTTTAAAATGTGGTGTTGTTGTGCTAAGCTAACTGTAGTTAGCCTGCATGCTAACTAACTTTTAATCTGTCAGTTGTGTTAGGCTATTCAGACCGTAATTTAAAAAAACTGATCAAAATAAACGCCTTTTGTATAAATCCTGATATTCTTTTTTTATTTTTTAAGGACCCAGTTGCCGCCACTGAAGAAGAGCCGACAGAAACTGCGGCTTCCCAGAAGAGAGAAGAAAGACTACGTAAATTCAGAGAGTTGCATTTTAAACGGGTGAGTTGTTGCCAGATTCATTTGTATTTTCGGTAAATGGCAAATAACTTATGGAAATACCCGTTTAGACGTCTCTGTGTGAACCTCATCAGCACATAACAAAATATCTCCCTTTAAATCTTATTTCCATCGCAGAATGAGGCTCGCAAACTGAATCATCAGGAGGTTGTGGAGGAGGACAAGAGACTGAAACTTCCTTCAAACTGGGAAGCTAAAAAATCCAGGTTGGAGTGGGAGCTTGCCGAAGATGAGAAGAAAAAGGTATTTTCCACTATGTTGGCCCACTTGCTTACCTTATTGTTTAAGAAGGTTTTCATATTCGGAAGTCTTGATTTATTTATTTTTTTCTGTCTTTATGTCATCATAATTATTTCCACACTTATTGTATGAATTTAATCATGGTGATTACAGGTGTTTTTGTAGTTTTTTGATTATAACTTAAAGCAGATGGTTACCAATTAGTTTCACCATAAGGATTAGTTAAAATCATAAAATGTTATCTTCTTGCGCTTTGATGCATTTCTTTATTCTTGCTTCACTAAAGAGACAGAAGTTTCCAAAATGCGTATTCAAGAAATCATTCTTACGCCGCTGATTCATCTCTTGATGTTGTGATGCACAGGCTGGAATCAAATTTGTATGGTTTGAATTCCTTGAGCAAAAATGCCTTATCATGATATTGATACAAACTTTTAAACTAAAGTGCATAACATCAAACAGCTGTTTTTTATCAGTAATAATCAATTACTGTAGCAACAGTAGTAATACGTCCTGGTTTTCTGTTTTAATGGAAATAATACGGTCATAATGTTAATTGTGATAATGTTTGTATAGCAATTCTTACAGAATGGTAGAGAACTTAAAAAATAAAGGCAATGAATAACTTTAATTATAGTAAACATACTTATTTTAATAAAGTTTTCTGAACTTTCTCTTTCTTTGGCATCTTGTTAAAAGGCCTTAGAATTTGTAATAAACTACTCCTTTTATTTTCAAAACTTTAGTATATAATATATTGAATATTGCTGTCAAAAAGCACTACTTGAATCCATTGTTTGGTAGCTGTAATATTTCAGGAACCATGCATTCATACTCTGCTTGACAATAATATATTTGCCCAGCTGGGTGATAATTACATAATTACCTATTGTTGTCATCTCCTTATTTACATCTTAGTAAACCCAGGCTGAGAGATCAAGGCACAAATGTCGTGTTGTTGTGCTAAGCTACCTGAGGTTAGCTTGATGCGAGCTACAGGTTAGCATAACTTTTAATCTGTCAAATGTGTTCCGCTGCTCCGACAGATGATGACAGCATCGTCTATCATCACAATGGGAAAACGAAAGAAAAGAGGGAAATGTGGCCTAATAATAGTTGATATTTTAACCACAATATTGCAGAAAAATATAGACGTTTAATGTTTTCTTAACATTTTGCAGGCCTGGTACCTAATTTGGTTTGGTTTAAAAAGGCCACAAAATAGCAAGAAAACATTACAACATTGCAATTAACCAATGTTTTTTGATCACTGCTCACTTCCCCTTACATCATCATAATATCCCTGAGCCTTAAGAGCTCAGGGACAGAGCTATACCAGAGATCTATACCAGATGTGAAAATAAAGGACAATGAAACTCCAAGTCGATTAATTTTATTATTGACAAGTATCGTGGAGTTTTAGTGGGGGTTTTTTCAATGACACCTATCAGTGCAATCTTTCGTGATTGAGACACTGCACAAGTTGATATTGCAGAGAAGATTGAGGTTTGATAAATTGTGCAGCTCTGACTGAACATTTACCTTCAAGGAATGTGCGGCTCGTGGTGAGGACTATCACAGAGTGAAGCTGCTGGATATCACTGCGGATGAGGCAGAGCGATGGGAGAGGAAGAAGAAGAAGAAGAATCCCGACACAGGATTCGCAGGTTTGATTGCTTCACTTAGACGTTGAAAGAAAACATCTCAGTTCTATTTGGTTTCACCTGCATTATAGGTCAGATGTCAGCCATTGGAAGATAAAATAAGATACCCTTTTCACTACTTAAACAAATTTCTTTTGGTATTAATAAATAGCTTGTGTATTGAGTGGTCACAGTATAACAGGATCCAAGTTGCATAGCATTCACTAGGATCATACTACCGACGACAAACCTTGTCAGATTGTATTAAATAGACACTGATGCTGCATCTAACTTATGGTGTCCAGTTTCATATTTCCCCTCTACTTTATTCAGAGGTAAATCATTGTGACAATGATGCATATATTTTAAAACGCAAGTTCTATCAAGATAAATTTGCTTTAACAGATTGAAAATATCAAATATTTGGAATAGACAAAATCGGTTGAATGGGGATCAGTGATCAGAATAAACCTCCAGTTGGTGGACATGCCACACTTTCCCCTCACAGCGCCTCTTTGTGGACCCTACACAGGGTTTCCCCCAGTGTATTATAGGCATGGCGCCCGCCATGCCTGGCTACCCCTGCCCCACTGCCCCAGGCCTAGCAGCTGTTTGGGATTCCCCTCGGTAATTTCCCCTCAGAAAGCAGGCGGTTCATCCGCGCTTTCTGATTGGCTCGCTTTTCTGGGGGAAACCCTGCTGTTACAAAGTTAATTGGCATTTATTTACAATTCCATTAACCTGTTTAAAAATGAAGAAGAAATGGCACAAAAGCTGTTTAAAATCAAATAGTCTGTCATGGAAAAGGCCAAATTTCTAAGGCAGCTGCTCTCTAACAGAGATGTCGTAACATTACTCCTGCAGAAAAATAATAATTGATGATGGCTCTGGGTAGAAAGGCTAGTAAATGTTAAATGCTGTTTTTCTATCCTTTTTTTATAGTTAATAATGGAAAATCTGTCCCATATTGGGTTGTCAAATTGTACACAATGCAGCAATATTAAATGAGAAAGAACACATAGATTTTTTTTTTTCCGGGATGGGGTGGAGTGTTTGTGCGCATGTTCCATCTCGTCTTAATAAGATTAGGTCCCATAACTTGAAGGAACCACAAGGATTCTATCTTTTAAATAGGCAGCTCACCGCCCACATATTCAATTTAATGATCAATTCACGGGATTCACTTTAGTTTGAACTACAGGCGACAGTCTTATCTATCTGATCTGATCTCTGTTTAGGATCTTTCACAGCTAATGTTATTACCAAACATTGTGTCACACACTAAAATCACTGTCAGTTCCAGATTACATTCACTCTGGAATCCTCCTGTGAGCGTTTTAACTATATCTGGAATTAGCGCTCTATGGCATGCCGTTTAGATCAAACAGTTTTATTTTGGGCATGGGTAACCCTGTTCTCTCACGCTTTCGAACCCTCTTCGTCTAGTGATTAGTAATGCAATGTAGTGTGTCGATTCCCAAAGCAGAGCACTGGGATTCTGTTCTTCAGTGTGTGAGTGAGTGAGAAACATGCTGACTCTTTGTATGGCCAGTTTGCCATGATGGGCAGATTGTGAAGCAACAATATAAGCACATAGACGCAATACGGCTCCTAATTTAATCTGTAGAGAAAAGAACTTGCTGCTGAATGCGGCTGTCCTCCAATGTCTCAATCTCCCTCCACCAGAGGGGATTCAAGAGAGGAGGGAATATGTCTCTTCGGCCTGCTTAACCAGCTGCAGCTCATATTACTGTGCCTCGTGCCTGCTTGCTGTTTGTTCCGCTAATTATAACTTTTTTCTTTTTTTTTTTTTTTTTTTTTGTTTTATCTTGCCATCTCCCACAAATACACACGCACACATACACACACACACAATGGACTACAGGTTATGCAGAGGCCCAATTCCGACAGTACCAGAGACTCACCAAGCAAATCAGGCCAGATTTGCAAAGCTATGAGAAGCAAAGGGAGGAAAGGTATGTGTGGAAGAATACAGTGCTGTACAAAATGGAGTTTGTATGTTTATAACATTTTTCGAGATGCCAAGTTCAGATATTATTGACTTTTTCCTATAAATATTAAGGAATTATTTACTTAAAATAATCCCAATATCTTGCTGAAAGGTTACTTGCAAGGTAGTTTTGTCATATTTCAAGTGTACAAAGATATTTGCACTGAAAACCAGGCCAACTACTTTGTAAGATTGTGTTTTGACAGTGTTCATGATTCAACAATAAAGAGATTAATCCGAAATGGCATCCTCGCGTGAGTTCTAATGTGAAATCCATTGATAATCAAAAACAATAGACAGGCTTGTCTCACATTTGGCAAAAAAATATCATAAGGATCCCTAAGATTTATGCAGATATTTGAAAGGTGTATCCCAAAAGACCTGTCATAAAACTTTTTCAAGAAAACCACCCCCACAAATTTAGTGTATAATGTCATCATTTGAGGCAGTCTTTGTTAACTCACATTATCACATCAGTTATGTCTATTATTAAAAATTTGTGTGACAAAAAGCTAAATAAGGATCATGAAGTTGATTGAAAGGCATAACTGAAATCTCAAATAAAAAAAGATGAATTGGAGCTATTGGCCAGGTGCAACCAACTCAGAAGTCACCCATCATGTGTTCATAAAGAATTTAGTCGATGTTCAGCCATGCACTCCTCAATTTCCCCTGGGATTTTATTTTGACATGGCTACACAATTAAGAACTTTTCTTTTTCAAATGTAGATGCACAGGACATGCATGCTAATGTCAAGAGGATTTTGGTGCCTGGAGGCTTATTACCCTTTTACTGCTACCACATGCACCCTAGCAAAGGAGTCCACTGTCACGTATGCCCAGAAGCAGCATCATCTTCCTTGTTTGGATGCTTGAAATCACAATGGTGGAATAGAAAACTCAGTTTAAGTGTGTTAAAATGCTGGTTATCTCTGGTTATGTATTTCTAATTCTTTTGCCGGTGCTGCTTCACAGTGGTGAGGATTTCTACCCCACGTCCAATAGCCTGAGCTACGGCAGCCATGTTCCCACAAAGGACGGCATTGACCGCATGGTGGAGGATGTTGAGAAACAGTAAGTCATAGTTGTAAATTTATAGAAGTTCCCTATTATGTCTTGACCTTTTGGGAATTTGAGTTTCCAATCCAGTGTCATTCTGACATGGCAGCTTTCTCAGGTCAAACTGATCCATCTTTGATAGAAAGGAGTAAAAGAATGGCATAAGAAGCTAAAAGTATGAAGAAACACTAAATCCTTGTTTCTGCTACCCAGCCTAAAACCCCTTTTTAAAAAGCAAATGTTGGAAATCTACCTCAATTTTGGTACTTATCATTGGCTCAGGCTATTGAAACAATTCCTGTTTTTCATTAATCTCAGAATAAGAGTGAGCCGAGTCACACTGGCACACCACAAACATAGTGTGGCGATACAGTAAGTGTCAGCGATGTAAGTCGGCTTCTGTGATGAACCAGAGCCTGTCTAATTTGAAACAAAATCAACTCCAGGGTATAAATCCTGGTCCAAAGCAACAGTTGATCTTAAAATTTATGAGGAAATACAGTAAGAGCTTATACTACTGGGACAGGCCTGTCAGTGTAGATCAGGGGTCCCCAAACCCCTGTTACACCCAAAACAGGTCAATTGAATATCACATTTATTACGGTTGAAAAAGAAAAAGTTGCCAAGTTTAGATTTAACTGAACTGATTGCGATAGTTTCCGAACGGTAACTGTAACAGTAAAAGTGCAGATCATTCGTGTTGCTACTAGCATATGCTAAATGAAAATAGTAGGGCTTTATAAAAAAATCGATTCGGCGATATATATTTATATTTTCCGCGCTCGGAAAGTTTCGATTTTTCATCCGCGAGTATCGATTTTTTTAAACCATAGGGATCCATAGCCTTATACCTCTTATTAACGTCTAGTTTGTTGCGGCGTAGAAGCAAGACTCCGCCTCCTTCAGTCTCACTTTCAACTTGAGCTTAAAGTGCACATTATAAACCACCACACCCGTTTTTAAATTGTGTTAATAGGCCAAGTATAACCGGAGTTATGCTAAAATTAGTAAACCATATTTTTCCGAATGTCAGAGAAATGTCAAAAGCGCTGCCATTCCCCGGCTTTTCCATTATGTGAGAGGGAATGAGCTTCCAAATGTACAAAACGAAACAAAACATTAGATTCCTGTGTTTTTGGACATGTAAAATCTTCAATAAATAACGATGGGCTGTATTTTGTTGCTGAGAAACGAAGTAAAGTTGCGCTAGTGACCGTGAAAGAGAAGCGGAAAGGAGCAGCGTCGCGAACGGAGCAGCTGCAAAAGAAGTGAGATCGCGAAATTAATGCTAATTTCTACTGGTAGCATCAACTTTGTAATTAGTTTTTAGCTTAGCGGTTTCTGTTCTATATATAAAGAATTACCTGAAGAATGAACATGAGTTGATAACATCCGAAGCGGTGCGCAGCAGCAGCGGCGCTGTGTTTGGAGCAGGAAGACGAAGACGAAGAGGAAAAATCACCTACAGGAATCCACGGCCCAGTGAGGATTTCTATGATAACAATGGCTGATCGATCATTATTATCAGCTTCAGACAAAGAGTATCAGAGACTGAGAGAACGATGAGATCCCGGCAGTCTGAGAGGAGATACTCAGAGATCCAAGCAGGGGAATAGCGGCGCTGCGTAGCTGCACGGAGTCGATCACTATGGGGTGAGGCAGAGCCACTACTTTAGCAGTTAGTAGTAAACAGCTTACAGCCACGGCTAACTCCGGGAGCCAAGCTAGAAAAGCCTTTTTCCCCATAGTCGTAAAGACTGCATTTGTGTATACATTTTTACTCCAAAATGCAGCCACAGTGTCCAAAAAAAAAAAAACATAAGTGCAATCATTTGCATCTTGAGAGTCTACAGAGGTTTATAATCTCTCCACTCTGCTCCTGGATTACAGTTTAAACTTTTGAGTTTTATGTCAAATCCACAAATTAAATGACAGAAACTAATTCTCTCACTGCATCTTTTATTCATTTTGTCCAGCTGCAGACTGTTGGACTGTCCAATCAGAGTTAGGTATTGTGTAGTTAGTGCTTTTAATCAGTTTTCAGTTAACTAAATTCAAGTCTATGGAACACAAAATGTCACTAAAACCACTGTCCTTCCAAAATCTTTCAGAAAATCGCAGAAATCGTAAGAATCAAATCGTATCGCGCTTCAAATGTTGTGATACATATCGTATCGTGACCAGAATATCGTATCGTGAAATTATTGTATCACTACATCCCTAGAAAATAGGCGCTTTCTTCTTCCTAATTCTTTAGATTTTAACGGCAGCTTGCATCCATTATTGTTGCACTATTGCCATCTATTGGATCCTAATATCTCTACCTCAAATTCTCATAATGATCCCAGTATTTAAAAATATGAAAAATCTTCTTTTTCCCCTCAATGCTATTTAACTGATCAACAACATTCTCAAATTTCAATTCCCTGTTAAAACCTAATTCCGGTTTAATGGGCACTTTCTTCTTTTATTTCCAATTTTGACTTCCAATAATTCACTTCCTGCTAAAGAGCCCCCTGGTGGTTGAAGAAAAGTCCACATATAGTGGCGTATAGTCCGGAAAATACGGTATATGAAAAAAAATCTGAATTCTCTATGGTATTGTTCAGGGGGCCGGACCAAATGTGGAGGCGTGCCGGTTTCAGCCCGTGGGCCGTAGTTTGGGGACCACTGATGTGGATAGATGCTTTTTGCGCCTAGCATTACCATTACACCATTACATCTAGCAAGGAATGGTGTATTTCCTTATTTTGCTCTGTGAAGCTATTTGTAATGTGTATTTCAATACATACTTTAGTTTTTCCTTGTGTGTTTATATAAAGCTATTTTAAAAAGTGTCTGCACTCTGGTGTGCCTCAAGTCTTAATGTTTGGACTCTTTAACGTTTGATCGCCAGTGTTTCCCCAAGTTGTTCTGTATTTGACAGTCCCAGACTTGTGTTGGAGATGCAACTGTAGAACATTAGACAAGGACTTAGCTGCCAGGGATGACGCACAATAATGCTTTGAAGACATGGTGAATCAAGAGTAGGAGCTCACAAATTGACAGTATTTTCCTCGGAGCATGTACGTGTGTGAGGTTTTCCATCCCCACTCACCCTACCAAATTTAAGCGCATGCCCCCAAAAATATTGCTTGCAGACAATTATTGTTATTGGATATGCCATGGATAGGGGCCACACTGGTTCATGCAGTCTTTCATGGATTGTTTTGTTTTTTTTCTTTTTTGCGATTGTCAGGATTGAGAAGCGTGCCAAATACAGCCGGCGCAGGGCGTACAACGACGATGCAGACATCGACTACATCAACGAAAGGAACGCCAAGTTCAACAAGAAGGCAGAGCGCTTCTATGGCAAATACACAGCAGAGATCAAACAGAACTTGGAGAGAGGAACAGCCGTCTAGTCTGTCCCGTCACCTCGGTGATTTTTTTTTTTTTTTGCTTATGCTTTTAAGCAATCTGATTTGATCTGACATGCATCTCTTATATTTTGTTTTCTGTTACTTTGTACAGTATTAAACCTTAGAAGATATTCTCCCTCCCTTTTTAATAAACCATGTCTAATTACACAGTAATCCTACTTGCTTATTGGCTTTTGTTTGCTGTGTGTGGTCTTATGATTGAAATATTTTAAGCTTAAGAATATTAACTACCATCCTACCTTCATATCAGTACTAACTTGCCTAAGGCTGTGATGTGACCAAGAAAGCCTTGTGACTGAGAGGAGCATACAGGTTCCCATGCAAGTTGATTCCTGATCTGCAAATGAAGTGGCATTGCACCCTCTGCAGGACCTTTTTGGGAGGTTAAATGCACCCATTTAGTATTTTTCTGAAATGTTTTTTTAGATTCCGTAAAGTTGCGTGATTTTAGTTTCTACATTAAGGTTGGGCTGGGGATACTGTTGAGAAACATTTGCTTTGGCACATTTCAGAATGTCACTTCTATTGATACAAGTTGGGAAAAAAAAACTTGAGGTAGATTTCTATCAAAGCAATTGTCTGAGCTCAAGTTGGAACAGGGACATGTAGTCTGGCTGTAAAATTCCAATGTGCAATTAATTTTATTAGTGATAATTCTCTGATTTATTACACAGCGTTGCAGTTCAGTAATAATTTACTAGCCTTTGTGCCAAGATGCTGTCAAGGCTACCAGCAACCTTTAGGGTTGGTGAAAAACAGCAACACCACCAAGCACACCTGCTTCTGAGTTTGATTATACCCATTTGAAAAGATGCAACATGTCCTGATCATCCAAATCAGCAAATTTATCTGTTTTGTAGGAACAAGGTAATAATGAGTCATACTGAACTGCAACCATGAACCAATTTGAACTAAATTACACACATCCCTTCTGATTAGGATCTAAATCTGTCAAGAGGCAGAATAATTGCTCATGATTTTAAAGAAAACAGTGCCATCATGAGGAATTTATAGGAACTGTTACTGTACACATTTTTCAACACACTCAACTGTTTATATTCAACCATTTAAGAAAAATATTGTAATAATCCTACTTAGTAATACTGCCAACATGTCAGTGTTCAAAGAAAAGACCTCATTCTTGATTCAATTCTTTATTAATAAATACACAATACAGAGGAAAAGGAATAATCCCACCTGAACGAATTCTTCATAGCTTCCCATTTAAATCTTTAACATCTGAAAGAAAATGACCACAAAATTGATATTTCACAAACTATGTACATTATTTACAGTGTCCATGTACTCAGCAACAGAAATGGCTTAAGGGTGTTTGTTTGGACTGGAGTTTTTCCCTGCACTGATGGGAATCCAATGGCCGTAGGGCTTCCGACTTTCAATGCTGTCAACTCTGGGAGTTACCTTTGCAGGTGATGGAGCCACCACTGTTGGCTTGGCAACTGAATTCTAGAAAGAAAAAAAAAAGGTTTAACACCTATTTTATTCCAGATTGTTTTGACTGTCTGCACTTGAGTCGCTTACATTTACACTGAAAGCAATTTTCCTGCTTTCCATCCTTGGACTGGACACACCAGGCTCTGCCTCGCCCTAATTCAAGGAGAGAAACGGATTACAAGTTACTCATGAGCAAGGAACGGCGCTACAACCTGAAGTTCAAACTGATGGACTTCAAGGTCTAGTTAAACAATTCTACTTAATGTAGGGCACTTTCAAACTGCAGCTTTCATGCAGCCCTTCATTACTTAAATCATATCTAAAGGACAGACCTTGAAGCTATATAAGGAAATTAAAAAAAAAAACAAAAAAAAAAAACAAAGTTTAGTTTGTTTGAACTGGAAGAGTGATGGAACAGTGACCAAGACGCAAGTTCCCCAGCCCCTCAGCACACATCTTGTGTACCAACTTATCTTTAGGATATGGAGAAGAGTTGTCTTGACTGGAATAGTCATTATAATGTAGTCCACACACTTGTGCTCCTTCAGCGAGTGGCAGATTCTGCTAAGTAACAATAACCCATTTCATCTGAAAGCATAAATACATTGTAATGGCACAGAACTAACACCTAACTAAATTATTTGCATGTTTGTGCAATAAGCATATGCATGTAATCAAGAGTGAATTGCCATCTTAACTATATGCGCTTATTCCATATATTAAACATACTGCAACATCTAAAGTCAGAACATGTCAACGCAAACAAATGGTTGTCACCCATGTCACATGACAGCCTTTTAATCCCAGGTGCCGATGAGTGAAGGAGACCACTGTCATGTTATCTATGAAGACAGGAATAAATACAGAGAGCAGGTGTGTTCCCTCATGGGTCAGGTTAACAGAAGACAGGAAATAAAAAAACAAAAAAAAATAGACCAAGAGCAGGTAATACATTTGGTGTGCTCTCAAGAAAAAATAATTCATGTAAGGAACTTAAATCTAAAAAAAAAAAAAACCAAACACATTTATAGTTATGTCTATGCAACTTTCACCAAGCCAATAGCAATGTACTGTAGCTACGAGAAAAAAAATAGAATTTACAAAGAATTTCTCAGTGACTGAGGAAACAATTTCTTCTATAGCATATTTTTTTTTATCACTAGTAAAAACCCTCACCTGTAAATGAGTCTTTTGGGAGCCATGCCTCACCCCTGTAACAGGCTCTGGTGAAGAACCTCTGGTTGCTGGCTGCTCTGACAGGATAGGCTTCACACTTTCAGGAAGGTCCAGCTTCTCCACTCCAAGCATTCGCATAGCATTGGCCTTGGCAACTTCAAGGAGTTCCCTTTTGTCTGTGGACCACAATGAAAATACAATACAATCAATACAAATATGTGCAAAATAAAAAAATAGAGGGAAAAAAAAAAGTCTACTCACCACGCAGGCTCAAACTGACAGAACGTCCAGATGACCTGGATCGCGATCGCCCCCTGTAGGGCATGGAAGGAGATCGAGAGAATCTGCATCTCAGCTGATTCGCTGGTCTCCTGTACCTATTCCAGCGCGCGGGAGACCAAGAACGGGACCTGGACCTATAGCTTCTGCGATGGCGGGAATATCTGTCTGATACCGGGGAGCGTGTGTAGGAGCGGGAACGAGCCCTGTAGCGGCGGGGTGGGGACCGGCTGTAGGAGCGGGAACGTCCCCTGTAGCGCCTGGGTGGGGACCGGCCGTAGCCGCCATAACTGCGGTGGTTATCACATCTACAGCGGGAAGAATGTCGGTGGCATCGCGGATAGGATCGGGACCTGGAACGGGACCTGGAGCTAGAGGATGACCCGCTCCTGCAAGAGGATGAAGACGAGGAGGATGACGACCTGTTGCGTCCACAGCGGCTTTTACGGCCTCTGTAGTCGGAACCAGCGGAGCAGCTGCTGGCAGAGCTGCTAACGGAGCGCGAACGTGAAGAGCCTGGGCTCTTCTGGTCGAAGATCACGTTGATGCCGTCGCTCTGGCGAGCCTGTGCCATATCAGAGTGCGAGTCAACCTGGGTAGCCATGTCTCGGTTTTTCTGCCGAAGGCTGAAAAAAAAAACGAAATTAAAAAAAAGTTACTATATGTATCGATGTAAAGCAAACGTAACATGATTTCATTAAGTTTAGACAGTCTATTATACAAATAAAGACATTTGAGTACTGTAGAAATATGGATGACGTAACTAAATTCAACACAATACTGCCCCTAGTGACAGCAGTAGCGTTGCGTAACTCTTAACGGTTGAATGGAGAGTTCTGGAAATTTCCAGACTCGCAGGCTAGTAGCTTAGCCTAGCAGTTGTAAAAAGAAATGCTTTGGGTGATTCAACAACCACGCTTATATATTAATTTAAAAGCAAATGGCTACACAAAACATAAAAGCAGTGTTTTATAAGCACTAAGCCCCCCAAGAAACGAAAATATAGGCGTGTTGCTGTAGTCTTACCAGTTAAAATGTAGCTGGTTGGTCTCCTTATAAAAACGTCGACAGAAACGGCTACAATGTAGAAAACACTTAAACGTTTGTTTTCACAAGGCGCGAGTGTAGAAGAACAGCTAAAAAGCTATCAGATATATTGTCTTGTTTCCAAATGCTGAAAAAAGAACAAAACGTGTCCTCTAATGTTGATCCTCCAGTCGTTGTTACTCGAATGACGATGAGACTGCAGCTGCAACTGCTTTTAAGAAGCCTCGGGAAAATTCCATTCGTGTGCTGCCCGGCCGATTCGACGTTTTTGACCAGTTCACTATTAAGAGTCTTCTAAGTTAGCGGGAAAAGTCCAGTGTTCTCTAAATTCAAGTTGCCATACATTTGTTCACTGAGAAATGTTTTGAATTTTGTTATTTTCTATTTCAAAAGGACTGTGAAGTTGATATTGAATTAAAAAGAAAATCCAGTTTCTGAACTCTCCAAAAGAATCGAATCAGTTTCAACGACCCACCATTCAGGAAAATGGACAGGCCTGTTTTTTTGTTTTTTTTTTTTTTTTTTTTTTTGCTTATGTAAGTGCAAAGCATAATGCGGTTTAAGGAACAATAAAGTGTATAGAAGTGGTGAAGTTACAATTTCAGCCTTTTTAGCTGCATAATATATAATAGTTGAGTTTATGGTCCATTGTGCAATAACCGTATGGAATTTCTTTCTTATTCCGGATTACCTCAAAGGTAACATCATTGTGTTTAACGCTTTTAACTGCTAAATCTCTAACCCAAATCATTCACAGGTCAAAGTACAGCTCACTTTGAGAGCTATACAGATTTACTCGGTTTACAGTTAAGTATTAGTTATGAAAAAAGTAAATATAATTTGTTTGGAAAAATCGTGTTGCATCTTAAAATGAAGGTCAGTGTAGAAAAGCTGTGAGATTCTCTGTAGTTCCAGAAGCATCGCATTGTTAACCCTTCAATAACAGTTTATTTTATGTTGCAAAATAAAATGAATATATCAACTATTTAGGGTCACTGCTAGAAATGACAGTTTAACCTCCCAACTATGTACTATGTAACACACCATGTCTGTTATGACATGGAAAAAATACATGTTTTATATGTATCTTTGTCCTATTTTGACGTTATATTGGAGAAAATGTAATCATTGTCCTTTCCTCTTAATCGCAGTCGTTACAGTCGATCTCGCGACATTTTATGTAACATCTCCTGTTTACTTTGAGCAGATGTAGAAAATTAGATTGCGCCGGTATGGCCATTTCCTGTGTCAACGCCATATTGTGATGGTCATTTTTTTAGAAAAACGTGTACTAGAAATCATTTTTTTAGGTACAATTGTACTACTTCGAAATTTGCTATAATTATGCGTGCTTTATGTATTACAACTCTATACATTTCTATTGAAAATAGCAGGTGAAATGTGAGATTTGTATATTTCTTTATTTTTTTGTTTACTTATTAATTTACAATTAATAATAAGTTGTAAAATAAGTTAATAGCTAACAAGTTGTGCGACTAAATTCATGCCAATAAAATGGTTTGGAAATTTGATAAAAATTTGACATGTTTGTCATATTTGAGAAAATATGGCACAGCGAGCGCTCTTATAAGAACAAACTGTCTTTGACGTATTTTTCTCCGGTAACCTTGACAACAAAAATGTTAGCAGTTTGGAGAAAGTAAATGGCTCATGAACACTCGCAATGCCCTTCTTTGATCTTTGTAAGTATTTATGTTTGTGGGAGACACTTTTTTTAGACACGTGTTGCTGTTTTTTTCTTGGATAATAAAATGTAGAGCAGTGTATATTATCTGAGTGTAGCATTAAGTTGAATAAGTGTGATGCACCCTGTCATATTTTAGTAAAGAACATTTATAAAAGACCTTTAGTTAAGAAAATCAAGACGTGCGTTGTGACCTTATATTAGCTGTTCAATGACAGCCACGTGTTGTGAGGATAGATTTGTTTGAGTAAAGTTTATATTGGCATTCATAAAAATTATATATATATATATACTTTAATTTATATATGTAAATTAAATATAGATATTTAATTTATATATCTATAAATTAAATATAAATTATCTATCTAGATAGATAGATAGATAGATAGATAGATAGATAGATAGATAGATAGATAGATAGATAGAAAAATGCAGTTTATACAGATTTTATTGTACAATATGTGTATATCTATATACATATATAGATATACACATATCTATATATAGAGAGAGATATGTATATATATAAATATCTCTCTATATATAGATATGTGTATATCTATATATACAGATATATAGATAGATATATATAATATATATATAGATAGATAGATAGATAGATAGATAGATAGATAGATAGATAGATAGATAGATAGATAGATAGATAGATAGATAGATAGATAGATAGATAGATAGATAGATAGAAAATTGCAGTTTATACAGATTTTGTACAATATTAAGAGCAGTTACATTCAGATTTATTTTCAACGGGGACGATAATAAAGTGATACAGTTATACTTAGTATTTTATTTTCAAATGTTGGTTTTGGTCTTCAAGGAGCAGTTGCCACTCACAATATGGCGGACGAGCTACCGTGTGGTTTCTACAGCGCAACGGACCCGTTGCAGCTTCTACTCTTCTATGTCTGCAGATTTTGGCTGAGTTAACCACCGAGTGAACACTAGTTTACTTCCTGTTCTACGGCTTCAGGCTGTCGGAGGATAGACTGTTCCGAGATGGACGTGCTCGCCAGTGTGCCATCCTGCTACGGATATGTGATATTAACTTACCTGTATAGCTGGATTATGCTGCAATATTTGGCAGCAAAGGTTGTCGGGGCCAGGAAGAAATACCAAGTGAAGGTATCTTGATTGAGATTGAGAAGACTCTAAAGTATGTATGACGCGCCTACAACTTCTTTGAAAACATTTTTAATGCAGCTGCTTGTTTATTTTATAGTATCCCGCAATGTACAGCGACAAAGACCAAATGTTCAACTGCATCCAGAGAGCCCACCAGAACACATTGGAGGTGTACCCACAGTGGCTGGTTTTCCAAACAATCGCAGCCTTTGTGTATCCGGTATTTATCGATTTTTGTTTACTTAATCGGTATTTATTCGTGTATTTGTTTCCATGTACATAGAACAACGACACGACAGCCAATCATCATGTGGTCTTTGACCCCAATTCCCCCGATTGCGAAAGACATGGTGTCGCAGTGATCGGCGTATTTTCTCCAGATGTCATGAACTTATTAATTAATTTATTTATTTATTTTTACATTACTTATGTGAACTCTGATTTCTATTGTCTGTGCTTTACTAGTCAACTGCATCTGTGCTGGGTGCTATTTGGGTGACCAGCAGGTTCTTCTATGCATGGGGATACTACACTGGAGGTAAGACTGCCACCCCTTTTTCATTTTAGGACAAGAGGTTGTCGCCTATTCTGTACAGAGATTCAGCCAATACCTTTCAAAATGTGTTGCTCCTCACCTAGTTTTGTTTAATTATTTACATAAGATACCACCTAGGCAAAAGGTTATTCATGAAAAAAAATCAGAACATCTGATAAAGATGTGTGAATCTACAGCAGTTGCCTCACCATGGTCTTAAAACGAATACTTTTTAGCTTGTCTTATCTTATTGTACAACATTGTTTTATTTATTTCTTTCTTCCCAGATCCAAGCAAGAGGATGGATGGTGCCTTTGGCTACATTGGATATTTTGGAGTGGTTCTTATGTCCGTATGCATTTCTTTGCAATTGTTTGGAATCTTTTAAGATGGTTCTCATCCCATGGCTCATTGCTGCCAAACATCAAAAATAAACTCTCCATACTTCAGTGCTAATTACAGCATATATTTTATAGGTTGGTGATTTGACATTAAGGTTTGTTTAAATTGTTTCATTTAAAAAAAATACTTAATGTAGCCAAGAATTACCAGAAAAAGAAAGAGATGACTTAATTTTTTTTCTTATAGATTGTAGAGGCCGAGCAATGGGGGTTGATGGCTTCATGTGACTTACACATGATGCTTAAGTCACAAATCTTGCTCTGAAGACACAGTTCTTATTACCCTATTTTCTGCACTATAAGGTGCACCTAAAAACCTTCAATTTCCTCAAAAGCTGACAGTGCACCTTATAATCCGGTGGGCCTTATATACGGACCAATATTGAGCCACAACAGGTCTAGCAACTACGGTAAGCAGCTGCCAACTTCATTTTCCCCCTAGAAGAAGAAGTGCGCGTTGCATACTGGGATAATTGTCAGAACGCTGGTTTGCTAATAAAGTTTGATAATACATTTAAAGCCAGGGGGTGGAGGGGTGGCGGAAGAGAGAGAGAGAGACTGCGGCGGCAGCGTGTCCTTTGGTCTGTGTTACCCAGACAGCAGTTGGGCACAATATCGCAACACCAACACCGTGAGTGAAACAACTACTGGGGCAGCCTACTATATAAAGTACTCAGGGACCATTTCTTTACAAATGTGGATGTGTAATAATAGAGTACGGAACAAATTGGCAACCCAAACTGAAGCATCTATTCTAGGCGGTGTGCCTTATATATGAAAAAAGTTTTAAAACGGTTCATTTGTTGAAGGTGCGCCTTATAATCCGATGGGCCTTATAGTGCGGAAAATACGGTAAATATGGAAGAAAATGTTAAGTTGACTTCCTCAAGTCTGTTTTATACAGCACAAATATGATTTTTCTTGTACAATATAATGCTTTGATTTCAGTCATTCAAATAATAAAATCTCAAAGAGAATGAAAATAAATGTCTTGTTCTAATGTCATTTAAATCATTTAAATTAGTTCAATATTTAGCTACCTTTAGACAAGTTAATTTTAAGCCTTTGCTCTTATGCCTACAAGTTTGCTTTTTTTTGTTATGATTTTCCATTTTCTTATCCAGGCAATGACTATTATCCTAGGCAAGACAAGTTTAATTGTACAGCACATTTCACCAACGCAGTTCAAAGTGTTTTACTTGATGAAAACAAAATAAAAAAAAAACATGGATAAGCAGGATTCATTTTTGTCCTCTAGCATGGAACAAATTTCTAGGAAACTGCAAAAATGCTGAAACACAGAGTTTCTTTTATAGCCAAAAGTGCCATTTTGCTTGAGTCCAGCTAAATAAAATGTGTTTAGATCCACTACTTTTGCCTGATCTTTTAAAAACAGAGTAGCTGTATTTTATTTTGAGTATCCACTATAAGAATTCTTCTGTCATTTTTGAAGAACCACTGCTTTGCTATCGTTAGGTTTTAAAGAAAAATATCAAACGCATAAATAAGAAAAAAGCAAAAATCAAAGTTTTTGTATGATATGTCAATATTTGTGGAAAGCTGTGTAAAATAAAACCACAAGTAAAAAGTAAAGTGGGTATTTCTAATTACCTACAGTTGGTAATTAATCAAATGCATTTATTATATGAAACAAACATGAAACCTGCTAAAAAGGTCATTTGTTAAAATTTGTTGACTCTTTATTATTTATCCAAAACTATTAAAAGCCATGGTGAAAGGACCAGAGAGAAAGAGGTTGCAGACGTCTATTTAAAGCAAGGTAAAAACCTTACTTGCCAGAGTTGCCATTGATAAATAATACCTAAATAAATAAAAAATTTATAAACTGTAAAAAGGAACAGAGATACAAATTCACTATTGCATTTGCATCGCATTTTACGAAATTTCAGCCACATGATTAAGTTCAATCATAGTTTTTGTCACTTTCTTATTTTAATGGTTTACAATAAAGTTAGTGTAATCGTAAAAAAATATATTTTAGTGATTCTTGAGAATAGGGACAAAATGGGTTTTAATTTTTCCATTTTTTTTTGTTGTTATTTCTCAACCTTATGTATGCAAATATGACAAATAATGTTTTGGAAATGTAAAGATGCTAAGGTAAGGCTCCTAGTTGCAACATTTTTTTTTAAATTCCATTTTTAATCGACCTGACCCAGAACTTTGTCATCACCTGATGACAAAAATAAATATAAAATGTTTTTAATGAACTATTAGTGATAAGTTTACTCATTTTACAGACAAATACTTCTCAAGAAACAAAATAAATATTTAAAACAACAAAAAGTCCCTCTGACGAAGTTGACAGAACTGAAGATGGTGACAAACTAGTGAGTAAAATGAAAAACTTGGTACATGTAAAGTAATGCAATTTATGTAAAATAAATTTAAATGAATTAATTGCACATTTAAGGGAGATTTGACAACAATTTTATTTAAAGAGTCACAAAAACTGATTGAGTTGACATCTGACGGAGTTGACAAAAAGCCAAACTACCTCAATTTATATGATGTTATTCTGAAGGAGGCCATATTGTAGCTCATCAAGTCCATGAAATCTTTACAATATTCCAAAATTAATCTTTTATTTCACAAAATTTCATCAAAGTTTTGTAAATTGTCAGTTATGGTGTTGACACATCATGGTTGTGACAAACAACTTAGGAATAAAAAGAATAAAAAACTAAAGAATAACATAAGCTAACCAGAACTAACTAGCCTCTTAGCAAAGTAAGAGAAAGGAAGAGGTCATGGGGTCCTCAGAAGTTCTGGTGCCCCCCCAATAATGCCTGATTATTTTACATTCTTTTTATGTCTGACGGTGTTGACAAAAACGGGACAAATTTCAATGGAGTTGGAAAATATATAAAAATTATTTTTTATTAAATTTATTGATACTTTTATAATTATTTATATGACTACTTATACTTAATTGTCATAATATATAATTTTAGTATTTTTTTTCATTGTTTTAAACTACTATAATGTATTGAGTTCTGCTCCGGGACAAGGACTTTTTAAAATAAAAAAAATATTCAGCAAATACCTGGAAAATATACATTGTTGTTCTCACGTGACCCAGGTTAGTTTAGTCAGATATTTGAAAAAAATATATTTTGTGTATTTCATTCAAATTTTGTGCTTTATCCATAGGACCTGTTTTGTCCCTATTCTCAAGAATCACTGACTTATGACTTAGGATATTTCTGACACAAAAGCTTGAGTTAAAGGAAAAACACTTGTCACATATATAATATTCCTAAGAAAATAAAATATTTGGTACAATTTAACGTCTTTCCTTTTATTTGTTCATTAACTATTTATTAATTTGCAAATTTGTATTTTACTTTTATTGCATTGCGATAGAAAAATCCAATTTTCTGCAGGGTGCTTGAAGGCAACAGGGTGAACAAAGCTTGGGTGTGGATGTACTGCGCATGTGCACGAGAGCGCTTCTTGTCGGAAGCCAAGTCGGGTTAAACCAAAGGCTTGACATCAAAAACCGAACATAAAAAGGTAAATTATCTCTGAAACTCACTTTAAATATTACTTGTAACTCGCTTACGCATGTTTCCGTCAGTCGTTATCGTTGCCAGTCCTAATTATGACTCTATTTTTCGTAACTTTATAACAAGAAACCTTCAAGGAAATGTTTGCTAGCGTTAAAGCGACGAACAAAAGAGACACTAGGAACAGAGGTTTGTCCTTTGAAAATACTATCATTTTCTACTGTGTAAAATCGCACTCATTCTCTGTGTAGTTGTCTCATCGGTGTTACAAACCTACTAGTTTAGACTATGAGTCTTGAGGTACAGTACTATAGTACGAACTCGGTTTAGCATCGTAATACTGTACAGCGACTGCGCAGTAAATTATTTATTGCTTTCTCTCCCCCAATCTTGACGTGTATTTTGCTTCGTTTCTTTCTTTCTTTTAAACTATGTAATGTATAGTTGTGGATTATTTTCTGTTCTTTTCTTCTTCTTCTGTTTGTTTTCCCCAGAGTCATGTCAGGATTTCTGGACGGAATCCGTTGCGGAGACTGTGAGTGCAATGTGGACTGGGGGGAGAGAAGAAACACCATCGCATCCGTAGCTGCTGGAGTTCTGGTATTTGCACTGATTTCTTTTGTCCAAATCGTATATGTTGTGGAAAGGGTAGTGTGAGCTACTGTGTTTGTTTTAATGTTCTAAAACACTGATCTAAGTGTGTGTAATAATGACGAGGAAGATTTCTTGGTCATCTCATGTCGGCAGTCGAGCATTGAGGGTAATTGTGTATCTTGTTTTTTGCAGTTTTTCACAGGATGGTGGATCATCATTGATGCTGCTGTGAAATATCCCACTGAGGGAGAGTTTCATCATGCCTATCATACATGCGGAGTCATAGCCACGGTGGCCTTTCTTATGTAAGTGGGGGTCTTTTTTTTACACTTTTATGAAAAGTAATCTCTCAAAGCTCCATTATATGGTGTTTTGGAAGCTTGAATCTCCATTTTTATTTACTTTCTTATTCCCTATTGTCATGGATGAGTGGTAGATTTCATCACATGACTTCATCTTGCAGTTTCAGTCATGTGATTAGTATGACTGAGTTAGTATGGCTCTAGTCAGGTAGCCTGACTAGAGCCCCTCTCTCTAGTCAGGGTACCTGGTGTTTAGATGCAAATTGGCACAGCCGTTAATGGTAACGACCTTTGCTGTTTGTCATGAGCAGCATGGATGTGATCATCTCTCACCACTTTGTTAAAAAATTCTGAAAACTTAATCAAATCAAATTCCAGGGCAACTTTCTATGAGGCGGAAATGTCCATAAATGAGATTCGTTGACATCAGATTTTTCGGGTTGGGTTTGAAACCTTCATGTTGACGTATTTTTATAAACGACTGAGATCATTGTCTTTAACTCTCTTGTTCTATTTGCCTTGTGTAGGATAAATGCTGTTTCTAATGGCCAAGTGAGGGGAGACAGCTACAGTGAGGGATGCCTTGGACAGACAGGTTAGTACATGGATGAGTTTTTTTTTTTGTAACTCAAGTCTTGTCTTTTATTCATAACTTTTTGCTTATCACCTACTTTTAGTGTAAATGTGTGTGGAAAACAACTTTGAGCAGACTATTAGTAGGAATTTTTGTATGGATTCGAAAATATCTTTAGTGAATTTAATCTACTGCACTTTTTAAATCCAATAACTGGTAGAATTTTACATTTTTTCAGCCTTTCTGGTGTGGGATCCACCAGATCTTAGTGTAATCTTTAAACAATTCAGTATATGTTTATAGTTCTGACTAACAATGAATGTTGACTTAAGGCCTTTACTAAAATGAACATCCACTTTATATACATACTTGCATACTTGACTCAATTCAGTCCAATCACATTGGCAGGTTTAAACTTGGTTGCATGCGTTCACATTGAGTTCTAATTAGAAGTGAGCATGTTAAATATTTCCTTTTCATCTGAAGGTGACACTCTAGATCTTCTTACAGGCCCTGATGAGATGTTGACAAGTTTAAATGACTTGTGCTGGCTTACAGTAGTTTGAATTATCAAACCACTGTTTAGAAATGAGTCCAGATCACTTTCCCAGTTGTAACTCTACAATAGTACTATTGAGGTCTGCACTGTTCCTTGAGTCTGTTTGGAAGAGGGAAACCTCAAGATTGAATTAAAACATCGCCTTTCTAAGTCATTTTATTTGTTTTATAATCATTCCACTCTTGATTAAAAAAACCCAATTCTGATTAGTCATTAAACCAATTACTTTAATGTTCTTAAACTTCTCTCTGCTACTAATCATGAAGTGCTGTACCATGTTGCCCGGGGTAACCCACCCGCCCTTATCTCTCTTTGCAGGTGCTCGAGTTTGGCTCTTCATTGGCTTCATGCTGGCTTTCGGCTCCCTCATTGCCTCCATGTGGATTCTCTTTGGAGGATTTGTAGTGCCTCGTAAGTGGGATTTATGATATTGCCATATAGTCCTCAGCAGGCAATTTAGGTCTACGTAAAAGTTAAAGACTTTTACATTAATTGTATCACGGTTTGATAATCTTTATATAATTGTTGTTTTTTTTGCAGAGAAGCCTGCTGTGTATCCTGGTATTGCCATTTTTTTCCAAAATGCATTCATTTTCTTTGGGTAAGTTTGTCGTTAATTCTTTGATTAAATCCAATTAGCAGAAAGAAACATGATGCTCATTATCTTTTTGCTTTCTCTTATTTAGAGGTTTGGTCTTCAAGTTTGGGCGCACAGAGGATCTCTGGCAGTAAAACACTAACTGTCCATGGTTAAACACTCTTTCTATATTGTATGAGACAATATTCTTTAGCTGTCATCCATTTAAATATAAACCTTTTTTAGCTTTTACATTAAAATGTGTAATTTATGTTCTTTGCTGCATTGTAGCTACACCATAACTAAGCACAAATTGTCATAGATTTCTGTAAAGTTTAAGGACTTTCAATGGTGGCACATCTTTAAATGTGTGTTTGCACTCAGACTGTATCCATGTTTTTATTATGGTTTACAAGTTGTGTATACCAAAATGTATATAGCAGAGCTTTACTGCAACATTCCCTTGGGTCGACTCACTTCTTTAACAGATCATCCTATTAATTTGAACTGTTCAGGTGGAGATTTGAATTGGTGCAATTTGCAGGTGATACTTTAGAATTATTTGAATTATAATTGAATGTATCCATATGGGGTTTGAAAAATGTTTTCAGCTTTAACGGGTTATCTGCTCTATATTAAGTCAGATTAAATGTTGAATTTCACTCTTCCACAATAGAGGGTTTCAGAACTGTAAGGTTGGTGTTGCTTTAACAGAGGTTTGGATTTCAGTTTTGTCGTTCTTTTCCTGTAAATCATTGAGTCAGTCTTCAGTAACAGCATCATTAAACACACTGGGCTGTAAATGAGTTTGGCTTGTCTTTTCATCATCCAGCCTTTCCTCTTTTTTTTTTCTTTATTTCTCTCGCACAAATATATCTAATTTCTACTCTTAAGAAAAACTAAATTATAAAAGTTATGTTCAGTAGCAAAGATTAATGTAGAAATGCAAATCCAAAATGAGAGCTGATCATCTTTTTCCTTCATCTTCTCACTTCCGTACCACGAGGTTGGGAAACTGCAAAACACAAAACACCAAGTTCGCAGAATAGAAATGAATGTGATTCTCTGTAATAGTTTTTATCGTTTCTGATATATTTTTTTCTTTGAGATTTATGTGTGAATACCTCCCAGAAAGCCTGATCATCAAAGCATTTTTTGTTTTGTGGGGGTCTCCAAAACTTCCACTTGAGAAGAAAGGCTTTAAGACAGAGAGTATTTTGGTTAAAATTAGCTTAAGAATGTTGAAGCTTTATTTTAATTTAACATTTGTCTTTCAGTTTTTTCAACGTCAGTCAGGGTCATCTCAAATTAAAATGTCTTTCAAAATTAATTTGTATCAAAACATTCAACTTATAATATGCATATTAATTCCATACAACGTAGTTCAAATATTTAATCATTTAAATAATCTATATAGTCTACAGCTAATGAAAAGTCCATTTCTCTGAAAACTACAGAATTTCTTATATAGAAATGTTACATTGTGGTCATCAACTTCCCACACAATGATTGATGTGGTTGTCCATCAGTCATTGACGCTCTCCAGGGTAGGGTGAGCCCCAAAAGATTCTAGCAAGAGGGCTGTACCCAGACTTGATCATGGAAAGCTGAGTGGAAGAAAAAAGTGTAGAAATGGGTGAACAAGAGACAGCAGTCATGTAAGGGTTGTGAAGCGAAGTAAATTAAAGAGTTTCATGGAAGTTCAAAAGGTGTGGAGTCAGTGCTTCAAGAGACGCTTCGCAGGCATATCCATGACCTGGGCAGCAGCTGTTGCATTACTTGTGTCAAGCCACTCATGAACCAGAGCCAACATCAGTATTGTATTACTGTGGCTAAGTAGATAAAGGACCTGACTGTTGCTCAGTGGTCCAAAGTCCAGTTTTCAGATGAAAGTCGGATTGTCATTTCATTTGTAAATCAACGCCCCGGATTCTGGAGGAAGAGTGAAGAGGGACAGAAGCAAAGCTTCTTGAGGTCCAGTGTTGAATTTCTTCATTCGGTGACATTTTGGGGTGTCATATAGTTGGGTTTATTTTTTATTTTTTTGTAATCAAGAATAAAGTAACAAAAGTCAGTACAGTAGGTCACCAGGAGGTTTTAGAGCATAACATCCTTCCCTCTGCTGATGAGGTTCATGGAAATGCTTATTTCATTTTCCAGCAGGATTTGTCATCTGCCCATACAGCTAAAAGCACCGGGATCAGATTTAATGACTATGATTGGATACGATTGGTCAGCACATTGGTCTGTTATCAAAAGGAAATAAGAGACCAGCAAATGAGTTGAAGGATGTTGATAGCCACACTGGGCTTCTTAAACACTTCAGCAGTCGTATGCTGATGCCTCCGTGCCATGCTGCACTCACTCTAAATGAAACCTCAACCAAGTGTTAAGTCCATATACTGCCTGTTACATGCACACTTCTGTACATTATTTTAAACTGATGTTCTAATAGCTAGAGAAACTACATTTTCTGTTTTCATAGCTGTAAGCCATATCATCAAAATCAACCTGACTAATGAGCTTAGAATAAATCACATTGACTGTAATGACTATATAACTAACTTATGAACAAACCTACCTGTTAGGGTTCCCATGGACAAACTTAAAGAGACGGTAGTAAAGAGAGTGCAGATGTGAAACACAGCAAAACGGACAGCCCTAAAACGAAACGAAAATTATATCATGGTGCTTCAATTTTTTTTTTTTTTTTTTTTTTATTGCATTGCGATTGCTGAGTGCATTCTTACACAGTGTGGTCATCACAGTATTTAATCTGCAGGACCAGTTGTGTGAGCCACCCCAACAGACCAGGAAGTCCATGTGTGCTCAGAACAGCGCAGGTGTCATGGCACTCAAATGCAATCAGCAAGTGGGTCTGAAACAAAAAGCAATGTTGAACAGAGGTTTAAAGAGTAGATTTTAGAAAATAAAGTGCTTAGGTACAGGTAGATAAAGACCTTAAGATATCTGTATCCCAGGGTTGACAATATGGCAGCAGTGAATCCGAGTGCCATGGCTTCCCACGGCTGTTGAACTACAGACACCGAAACCCCAACAGCAGCGCCGCCAGCAAGGATGCATGATTGCATTTGGATCTGGTTGAGGAAATCATGCAAAAAAAAAAGTCAAATATAGTGGCCAAGTTAATCATTTTCCTATATCTGGTACAAAATCAAGCGCTTTAGTCCTAAAGCTGTACAGAAGGTTTCAAAATAGTGTATGAGCATGCAAAGGATCACATCGTACTAGGTTGAGTTTTCCCCTGGGACTAGAGAGCACAGCCAGAGCGGCTGCTGTCACAGCGCTGACAGCAAGGGCCAAGTAGGTGCTGCACATCGCTTCCAGGCGGGTTCCATCATCCACCACCAGTACCGAGTTAAAACTGGGCCAAAACATCCAGAGAAACACAACGCCTGGAGCGCAAAGACAATGCACAGCTCAATTTATCCTCAGTATTTTGATGCTGCACTTGGAATCAAAAATCAAAAGGTTAATTGTTATATGGTACAAAATTACATATTGAAATGTCTCAATTTCAGTCTGTTACACACCCAACATTGAGAACAATCCTGATTTCTCATCAAATTTCTCCTTCTCAAATCCCTGCTTTGAGCCATCTCTGCACAGGATCCACGTCAGTGTGAGTCCAAAGAGGGCCCCGAAGACATGAAGCAGCATGATGCTGTTCGGAGGCCGGACCTGGAGCCAGAACATATCAACCGCTAATGACAACTTTTATAATCTTTTGTAAAGAATGTGTTTAAAATATATGAGCTGCTGTAGGAATCTGACTTGTGCGCTAGTCCTCACTCATGCATAATATACTGAAGATTTTCTAAGCAGAATCTTACTTTCAGGAGCGTCTGGAGGAGCCATTCATTCAGGATGAATCCTGTCACTTCCAGCAGGGCAATCAGAGTGAGCTGGACCGGGTTTGTCTTTCCAAGTACGGATCCAATTGAAATGAGTGCAGAAACAGCACAGAACTCTGCCTTTATAATGCTACACGGAACCATCAATGGCAGAAAGGTTAGAGTGGTGCAAATCTGAATACAAAGGTGCAGTGTAAATAAGTTAGGATATTACTGAAATATACTGTATGTTAATACAATATCAATATTGATTTCTACAGTTGTTTTTCCTTCCACTCAACTTTCCATTATTATGGTTAGATACACTCCATTTGTTTAGCAATGACATTTAGGGCCCATTCTAGGCTATGTGGAAGGTAGCAGGGATGCTCTACTGGGAAATAAGAAGTCACCATGCTTGCGTAGGTCAACATGTTGTTAACATATATGTGTTAAAATGATTGTTTTTGTACAGTAATAAGTTAAAACTGGTAATATATAATGTAGTTTTCTAATGAAGGGAATTTTGGGTCTTCATGAGCTGTAAGCCCTAATTTTGAAAATGAACAGAATTAAGTAGTTGAAATATAGCACTTAATATATCTTTATAATATAGTTTGCATAATTAAATAACTAAAACAAATCCACTAACCATACCTTACCTTTTCAAATCAATTCTGATTATCTTGGTGTTGTACCAGGAGTCAATGCCGTTCAGAATAAGAGCCCATTGGGTGGCAATGATGGCAACAAGGAGGTTGAACCCACAGCCGCTGAACCCATACCGCACTGGGAAGGTGCACAGGAAGCCAAAACCAAGAATCACCATCACATTCACATCCTGGAACTCTGGAAGACAACAGAAACCCTGTGTCATTAAATCCAATAAATGCACTAAAGTTAGTAACTGTGTAACAATCCTGCCACCCATCAGTCACATCTGCAAGATCTATTAAGTTAATTTTGCATTTTAAGGCAGGCGAAGTTTCTTAAAATCCTATTTAATCAAATATGTTATTTGATTAAATTGAAATACTATTCAATATTTGGAACCTAAGCCATCTTCATTCTTGCTCCCAAAGAAATAAATAAGCTCACCTGGGTAAAAGTGGAGGAAGGGTTTCTTGTCAAGGTTGTTGGTTTCTTTGGTTTCAAAGCAAAGTGCAGCTATGATGATGAATCCAGTTTGTAGAATAAGCAATAAAGGAGCCAAACGGGACCGCAGACTAGGAGTGTATTGAGGAGCCATTTGGGGGGTGGCTGTTGGTTTTCTGCCTAGTTCTTTCACTTTAGACTCATGATCGGTGGCCACGACGGTTTGAAACTGGGTGCAACCAGCACAGCTCTTTATCAGCTGCTGGACAGGAAGACAGTCTGTATCTATTTTTTTAAAATGGTGACAAAAATCTTCAGTGTATTTCAAATAAGAAAAAAAAGTAATCAATTCTGAAAAAAATGACCAATTTAATACAAACTGGTGCAATGACTATTTTACAAAAATAAAATACATTTGTTTTTCTTTTACTTTCATTAAATATTTCAAATTTAAAATAACACTCAGCAATTTTTTTTTTATAAATGTCAACGACTTTTTTATTAGATGCAATACAATTATATCCATCATTTTCAATAATTAAATAATCAGATTACAAAAACTAATTAATTAATTGAGAAGAGTTAATTTAATTAAGGCTTTTCAAAACGGAAAATTCCCACAGCCTGCCTCTTATTATATATAGGAACATTTTCTCACTTCTTTATTCTCGCGTGCAATAAAATTCCCCCTCTTTTCCGACACGTCTGTTTTCCCTGTGCACACTTTTTAACCTTTCACAAAGCACACAGGCATTCAGCGCCTTGGGCCCAGTCCCTCAACGACCCGCTCACAAAGGCACTGCTATAAATAGCTCCAATTGTTGCAATGGGGGGTTTTGTAAGTCACACAAAGAGAATTTTGTACCAAAGACTGCATATTTTTTCCTCATAATAAACCCAAAAAGCCTCCATAAAATATCCCGCCCCTTCCAGTATTTGATTGGTTAATCAGTTTTACCGGATTTATTTGTAAAGATGCGATTGGCTGATTGGCGAGACCTTCCAAAAGCATTTTCATGGCTTGCCACCGTTGTTTGTGATAGAAGAGAGCTGAGCGAGCTTCTTTGGTGAAACCTGATTGGCCAACAAGCCCGTCAGTTAAACAAGAAAGCCTCGGTGGAAATGCTGATTGGACGTCCAGTGAGTCTGTCAACGTCACGTACGTACAACACAGCGCGGTTTGTGGTTATTGAGCGTGCGCTAAGAGAAAAAGAGGAGGATCCCGAACTGAGTCCTTTATTTATTTCTTTGTGTTCAGCGGGGGGGAATAATAATAACAACAGCAACAACAACACACACCACAGGCATTTTATTTATTATCATTGTCAGTATACGCAAGAAAACTGGATAAGATTACAGCTGTTACTCGAAGGCCGAAGCCAAGGGGAGGAGGATGAAGCGGCGCAATGCGGACTGCAGCAAACTAAGACGGCCGTTAAAACGGAACCGAATCACCGAGGGGATATACGGCAGGTAACTTATACGGAACAAGTCTCCACCACGACTCTGGCGAGGCTTGGCCCCCGTAGAGTGAGCTACCTCGGCGGGACAGGCTGTTATTGAAGCAAGCTATAGATTTTTTCCGCTGCACTCCAGCAGGTAACATTAGCAGTTGAGCTAACTGAGCTGCTAGGCCCCAGTGCAGCCTGTTTTGAGCCATGTCATTATGTGTTTTTTTTACTGTAGCTATGTAGATTATCGTAACCAAACAGCCCAGACTAACGTTTTTAAATGTTAAAGTTTCGTCGCTCGGTGCTGTCAAATGTAGCTGCTTCCCGTTTAGCTACCTCAGACTGAGGAGGGCTTCGTAGGTCTCTTGAGTTGTCCAAACTGAACCTGACAGGTTCCACCTCTGTGTGACTTCCTATATTTATACCTGATCAGTCAACAACCGCTAGCTCCAAAGTCTGGAGATATGGAGCAGCCTTTAAATTATTGAGATGGCGCCCACAGCATAGTAAAAGGCTTACAAATCAGCTGTAATCATACAAATAAATATGGGTTTTTTTAAATGAAAAAGGCGAAAAAGATGATGCAGAATTACTGAGTTAGGACCACCCTCAAGAAGTCACCCTGTCACATACCCTGATAATCGTTAGCATGTGCTGGCCAACCTCTTAGAAGAATTCATTAGTATGTCTGCATTTGATATATTATTTAACATAAGATGCTTGAACAAAGTGCATCTCTTAAATTGTGTGCATCCCATGCACACAAGTCAATATGAATGTATTCATTCAAAGTAGTCATGTAAACACGATAGGATTTGAAAGTACATTAAAAGAACTTTACATGATGGCAATTTTATGTATGCAAGTAAAAAAAAACATAAGGGAACTACAGTGTTTTAAGTGCCACAGTCTAGGATTACTATTAGCATTGTTCAAAACCATGTTGTGTGTTTTCAAGCTAAAATATGACTCTTCTCTTTTTTTAGTACCTTCCTGTACCTGAAGTTCCTGGTTGTGTGGGCTCTGGTGCTTCTGGCAGACTTTGTGCTTGAATTCAGGTTCGAGTACCTCTGGCCGTTTTGGCTCTTCATGCGGAGTGTGTACGACTCCTTCAGATACCAGGGACTGGTGAGTTGCTCTGGATTAGGATTTGCACTTTTTTTTTTTTTTTACATAAAACTTAAGCGTGAAATGCGTGAAGTCAAACTTGGTATGGTCCCAGAAAATCAATTTTATAGAAGACCTTTAGAAACAATAAATAACTCTCATAACTAAGACACGAATGTGCATATTAGTGTGTCAGCCTGGTGAACTAAAAACTGGATGTTTGGCAGACATAAAACAAGCATAAGCATTTAGTATAGATGTTATAAATAGGCACTGGGTCACTTTGTCCCTCCCTTCTATTTCGAGCAAGAAAACAATCAATTTTTTAAAATCCATTTTAAACAGAAACGGATAGACCACTGCGTACTAGTTTATGATATTACCATTAGAGTCACATAACCACATTTCCTTTCAATAGACTTTGAGTAAATTATAGAACATTACTTTCAATTCTCTATTAAATTAGGTTCATAACGTCTCCCTGGCGGGTGGTTATTGACTCGTGTGATGAAACATTGTGGAGCAGATGGATCCATTTTGAACCTGAAGAAATGGGTTAAAGTAGACCAAATGGAAAATAAGTAGCTTCAAAATGTTCTCAAAGTGATACATAAGCAGAAAAAATGCAAAATAGCAACAAAAAAAAGAGAGAGAGAAGGCAAATCGGGCAACACCATGTAAATCCTTAACTTCAATTAAAATATTTCATTTTATTAATATTTATTCACAACAAATGCCATCTCAAGGCACTTTGCAAGATATATAAATCTGATTTATATGCAGAAATATAAAGTCAAGTCAGCCCAGTGATATACACACATTCAAAGTATGTATTTGGGGAAACCCAGCTAGTTTTATCAAGTCATTGAATATAAGGTAATTTTTTCTTCTTGACTTTCTTTAACATCTTCCTGAGTTCCTTTTCTGGTGCTTAGGGGAATTCTAGATAGAGAATTAGTCGTACCAAAAGTTTATCCAAAAGAGTTTCACTTTCACCATGCACCCAGTCGCGTCTCAACAAACTTTTGTTATTATTATTATTATAGATTTACTTGTAGAGACATGGCCAAAAAGTATGCTTGGCGTAAATTTCAGTTTTTATTTACTACAAAGATGAAATAAAAAATCTTGTTTGCCACAGTTACTGAAATTACAGCAATTGTGTTGCTGTAATTTTAGTTAAATTCACTTAATCTCAAAAACATGTTTTTGTTTTTATAAATAACTTTGGCTGCCTTTTCCCATCTGATGACTGAGTTTAGCTCCGACCAGGGCTGCACTTCTGTAGTCTTGTTTATGTATTCATAATGTATGCTAATGCTAAGTTATAATAGCATCTACTCTGCCTTTGATGCATTAAAGCCCATGTACAGCATGTTCTTGTTCAAATGTTTTGTGTAGGTGTTTGTTTGTGTTGCTGTTTCTCAATATGATGCTAGACAGAGAACCAAAGATATTATACTGTATTTCCATAAGCTTCAGTGGTTAATTAAATGATCTCTTTCAGAGCTGTAAAAAATACCATTGAAATAATCTTTTCCACTTTTTTAGCCTTTTGTAAAACAATGTAATTATTCTCCTTTAGATCTGTAAGCATGATTCTAAATATTAAAAGGCTTTTGTTTGTTTTCTTATCACCCCTCCTTTCTGTCTCAGGCGTTTTCAGTATTCTTTGTTTGTGTGGCGTTTACCTCGGACATCATTTGCCTCCTCTTCATCCCGGTGCAATGGCTATTCTTTGCTGCCAGTACCTATGTGTGGGTGCAGTATGTTTGGCACACAGGTAAGTGTTCTCCATGTTTTGATTTTCTTAACATTTCCCTGTTTCAATGTTGGATTGGACCAAGGTGAAAATTCAAGAAATTCAGAAGATTTTCCTTTTCTGCCAGGTTTCTTCTGTCAATCAGATCTTTTGGCAGATACTTTCATTTCTTTTTAGCTGCAAAAATAAGGAAGACACTATCAGTTCACTTATGAGATGTACTAAACATCCTTTTTGTTGTTTCCCATCAAAGTCTCATTTGAATACTTTCCAAAAAGAGAAGTGGGTATTGTTTAAAACCACTGCGTTGTGTTTGCTTACTTGCAAACAAGATTTATTCCAGAAAAATTTGAATGGTGGGTATAAGCGAGCTGCGCTCTGCAGATTACCTGTCAGACTGATTTAGTGGTGTCTGCCTGTGTTGACCAAAGGCCAGGTGTCGGATTGAAATCCAAGAGACTGTTGGTGGGAGGGACGCAGTGGTTCCCAGTTGCTTTCTGAACTCATCAGTGACATTCAGACGCTCAGCATGTCATAGGAGTATAAATATCTTGTTGCACCCCACAGCTTGGTGTTGAATGTTTGGAGTGCAGTGCTGCTAAGAAACAATGGGTTGAGTCTACTTCAGGGCACACTAAATCCTTACTGATAATAGTGCGGTGATAGAAATCAGAAGACAAATCATAGATGCGTATTACAGAAATGTTTACACCTGTTGTTTGTTTTATGTAAAAATCCTATCAGGCTGTACTTAAAAAGTTTTTGTTTTTATTTGAACAATTTTACCCACTTTTAATCCCTCAAGTTTAAAATGAGATTCTGACATTTGTGCTTTGTTTCCTTGATGCAGAGAGGGGTGTGTGTCTCCCTACTGTGTCACTATGGATACTCTTTGTGTACATAGAGGCAGCCATCAGATTCAAAGACCTGAAAAATTTCCACGTGGACTTATGTCGTCCTTTTGCTGCACACTGGTGAGTCCATCAGTTCTGTTTTTATCAATGGGAAGTGTACTGTACGAGTTAAAAATCATGTTCTACTGTTAGTCTGTGCTTTTTTTTTTTTTGCATACACAAGTTAATTATTGTGCAGATTTTAATGGGCCATTTTGTTATACGTTTTTGGACCACAAATATGTAGCATAATACATATTTGTAGCTTTTTGGAAACCAATAATTTCCTTATTGACTTTAATACCGTTGGTTTGTTGTGGAGATGTACTGATGCAATATTAATAACTTTATCTTCCCCAGTATTGAGAACAATTCTAGAACGGGTATTGACAAAATGTGGTTGACACAAAAGGGTAGATCTGTCTAGTCTAATTCTATGGTTTGTGCCTGGTTATTTATTTAACATTATATTTACAATTCATAATTATATTTTCTGAACCATTTGAAAGAAGTTTTGTTGCAGTTTATTTTTTTTTACATATTTGACCAAGGTAGTCGGCCTATTGTTTTTGTTTTGAGATATTGTTTTATAACCTAATTCTGCTTTATACTTCTTCCTGACTCCTTTACTGCGTTGCTTGGTCTGCATAATGCTGTTTGTTTGCTGAAGTTTTCTATCAAACCCCTTAAGACTTTTAATTTTATGAAAACAAAGTGTTATTTCTTTCCCTTTTCACAATTGCATACTATTTTGTTTTGGTTAATTACGTTTTGTGGTTGCTTTATGACAACATTTTAAAAGATCAAGTGATATGAATGCTGTTGTGTGTTTTAAGTCATTATTGCTCTGAATTCAACAAGACTTCTTTGCATCCGTCTTTGTAGCATTGGCTATCCCGTAGTCACGCTGGGCTTTGGCTTCAAGAGCTACGTCAGTTATAAAATGCGTCTCCGGAAGCAGAAGGAGGTGCAGAAGGAGAACGAGTTTTATATGCAACTTCTACAACAGGCTCTGCCTCTGGAGCAACAGATGCTTCAAAGGCAAGAGCGAGAAGCAGAAGAAGGTAAGAGTCTGACATGAAGTTCTTTGTGTTGATGGGAGATTCCCAGATTCAGAGGTGTTGCTGATGCTTAAAAATAGATTTTCTTGGAATGTTAACGGAGCATTGATGTGGAGTCTGCATTAAGAGATGTCATTTAATAGTCACCTATTAGCTACACAGTTTGAACATGTTCAGAAGGAAGTAGTGATAAAATGGGCCATAAAAAAGTATTTATCCCTTTTGCAGATTTTTTTTTTTCCAGTTTTTGCTTTTGCACCTAAATATTTGAAATCACCAAGCAAATTTTGTCATCAAACATACCCTGAGGAAATTCAAAAAGCACAGATGAGAACTTCAATTTACAAAAATGCTTTGATTAAATCAAAGAACACAAGCCTCCCTCAGAACTTGTTCCTGCCTTCAGCTGATAATAAAGCTCATTAGGCTGATGTGGAGTCTTACACATAATCTTTGTATCAGACAGTTGCCTTTCTAAAGGGCTAAGCATGCGGTGCTTTGTGATGCCTTGTTTTGAAGGGGTCACCATTCCCTCAGGGTTAAGACCAGTGAGCTTTTCAACCTGTTCAGTTTTTGTTATGGCAAGGAGTGGTGTGTGTCAAATACACACAGAACAGAGGTAGTGTCTGGGTTGCTTAGTAGCTGTCTGATCCCACAGACAAGTTGGAAACGCCATAGCGCCGCAGCGCTAGTTTACCTTTGCACAAATCAGTGCATTTACTTTGCTTAACAATTCAGGGCCGATACGGTTTTAGCAAATATTGTGCAGTTCCTTTGTAGATACACAAAGCAAATATTTTCACAAAGGACCAGGCTGGTTTGGTCCTTTATGAATTTTAAGTTCCTTGATTGTAAACTGTATGTTGCACTTAACCAGATAATCCTTGATATCAAAGTTTGTTTAATGTTCTGAAACATGTCAGTATAATAAGGTGGTGAAAACAGAAGTTTTTTTTCCCCCATAGCAATGTGCATGTTAATACCTGAAGCATGGACCTTCCTTTTCTATTCAAAACCTGTGGTTGCAAGTGCACCTGCTGTACAGTATAAGCAAACACTCTGTGCACATACTGAACATGAGAGTACTCATTTAATTAAATTTTATAGGTAAATAAAAGATGTGACGTGATTGTTTTCTCACAAAACTGGAAATTTGTTTTTGTTTTAAATGCAAAACACCTGCATCTTTTTTTTTTAAAGACAAAAGCCCATAAATAATAAATGACAGTGCAAATATGAATAATTTTGTCAAATATTTAATGTCTATCTCCTTGTCTTTTCCTGTTTTGTGAAACAGCAGCAGCTAAAGGAATATCTGAGGTGGACACACCTCAAGTGTCACAGAATGGCACCCCAGCCAATAAAAAGACATCTGTGCCATTACCAGAGCTGGAGTATAAAGAAAAAGGGAAAGAAGGAAGGAGCAGCGGGGAAACGAAAAAGCAACACAACAGCATCCTGCCGTCATCGGTGGACTCTAAACTGCAAGAGGTGGAGTACATGGAGAAACATATAAACAACAAGAGACTGACCACAGAGCTGGGCAGCACAGAAAACCTGTTGCTTAAAGAGGACAACAATTCCTCCTGTTCATCTTCATCGTCAACCTCCTCCTCCAAAAATTACAAAAATACTAACACCAACCCCGTAATGCTCAACTCCCTGCCGTGCGGCCACAGCGCCACCAACGGCAGCGTGCCCACCTCGGCACAGCCGTCTTCCGTGGGGAAGAACGAGAAGAAGCACAAGTTAACAGTGGGGAAAGGGGCGTCGGGCGGTTCCCACAGGGACCCCACCGACAACTGCATCCCCAACAACGAGCTGAAGAAACCTGAAGCACTTGTTAGGTATGAAGCACTTCCATCCGCTAACAGTTTGTAGCTCTATGCTACTCAACAAAGTGTATATTTGTAATGTTTTCTATCTTTAGTACAGTGTTGGCTTTGAGCTTTAGATGTTCAGACTTTCCTTTTGTGTGGTCCACTTTTAAATAAATCCCACTTTTTGTTAAGAGTTTAATATTGTCAGAGCAGAGAACTGAATGCAAGTTTTAACAGTTTAGTTAAATTTCTTGGAAAAAGAAAAGTATTGGACATTCCATAGATTAGAATGAGCAGCTTCTCATTTATTTCCTCTAATTGAAGACCTGGAACTTTATTTTTTCCCAGTTCATATTTCATTTAGACTAAAAAAAAATTTGCACCACTGATTCACTGGAGCGACATAGGCATTAATGCAATGATGGCAATAATCTTGCAATTCTTTGATTTTCTGAAGTAACCTGCTGCTTGGTGTATCTCCTTTTTTCTCTAATGCCATTTGGGATGGGATATTTGTAAATACCCAGACTGCATCTGGGTATCAGCTGATAAAATTTAACAAATGCTGGAAAAATGTTTGGTTTTCAAGACTGTCCTGTTTATTGCCCTATTTCTAAAATCATTCATTTGCTCAATGTCTGGTTTTGCAGATTTCATCTTTAAAGTGAGATGTAAAAATATCTGCAGGATATTTACAGTTAACCTTTTCACTAAGCCTTAATCAGATCTGCCAAAGAGAAATAAAACAAGAAATTCAACCCATAATTTTGACATGTTATCAAATGAAATTTGGCTGCAAACTTCTGATATCTACGAAAATTTTCATATATATGAGCTTAATGCTGTAGGCTTGGTACTTTTGTTTCCCTTACCTCCTGTTCCAGAACATCTTCTCCTCTGGAGGAAAGATGTTTACAAAAAAAAATGTTTTTTACAAATTAGCATATCCTCTGTTTTCACCCCCTACCTTGCACAGATTGGAGCAGGACATTAAAAAGCTGAAGGCGGACCTGCAGGCCAGCCGGCAGGTTGAGCAGGACCTCCGCAGCCAGATTGGCTCGCTGGGCAGCGCTGAGCGCTCTATACGCACCGAGCTGGGCCAGCTGCGCCAGGAAAACGAGCTGCTGCAGAACAAGTAAGTTGCACAACTCTCTGGGAAATCTGTTTACAGTTAGGGTAGTGAGGCCTAAAAAAAAGTTTGGAAGTATTGTTCTGAAATTGTAGGAATGTTTTGTGGACGATGGGCATTTTATGTCGAGTTGCCAAATGTGTTCTGTGTTGTTTTTCAACGTACTAGGCTTCACAATGCTGTGCAGGCGAAACAAAAGGACAAACAGACAGTCGGCCAATTAGAGAAGAGGCTCAAAGCAGAACAGGAGGCCCGAACTTCGGCAGAGAAGCAGCTCACAGAAGAAAAGAAGAGAAAGAAATTAGAGGAGGCCACAGCGGCCAGAGCAGTAGCACTAGCAGCAGCATCTAGGTATGTTGCAATCTCACTCTCTCCTCCAGTGTTTATCCTTGAGATTCACTACATTTTTGCTGTTTCTTTTTCCAGAGGGGAGTGCACAGACACGCTGCGGCGGCGAATCTCTGAGTTGGAAGCAGAGAGTAAAAAATTAACAATGGACATCAAGCTGAAAGAGGAGCAGATACGGGATCTTGAATTAAAAGTTCAGGTAGGCTTTACTACCTGCTAAGAGGTAGCAGGAAATTGAGTTGACATGTTTAGTGTCTTGAGTATCATCAGCTCTGGCAGTTCTGAGTTGTTGCTTTATCCTGTTTGATTATGAGAAGCCAGAATTCATCTGGATAGAAGTGCTGGTTTTTAGATCTTCTTTCTGCATTTTCATCAGCTTACAGTATCAACAGAAACGAAGTTGAGTCCAAGTATTATTCTATGCAAAATAAACTAGATTAGCCAAACCCTTTTGAGAAATTACTTAAACTCTCTTCAGATATAGCTTGTCATCTTTAAAGCAAAATTTTATGGCCAGCTTTTCTATTTGTTTTAAATTGTTGTCAAATCAAGATAAAAATCTACATTCACACATGTGCCAACTATTCTTTGTGCTGCATCACCAAAATCCAGTACAGTCTACACCATCAGTCCAGTCAACACCACAGGGAAGAAGTAAGAAAAATCTTGTTGTTTTAGGAGCGAGACAGAGAGAAGGTGTTTGGATTAGCTTCAGCGGTATGAGATCAGATTGTATGCTTAGTCACTGGTCTGGAAAAACACCCAACTGGTTCAGGCAGAAAACCACGTTGAATCATTTGGCAAATAAGCACAAAATTGAAAAACAGGCATTTATCAGGTTGAGCTCTGAAGACTTTCACTGTCATAGTTACCATTTGTTTTTTTAACCTTGCATTTGCTCTAATCTCTATCGTGGCTGTAGGGTCAGTGGTGTAAAACTGGCTCAAACATGTGCAGTTAAACCTTTTGCAGCTTGAATGCTTCACAATCTTAGAAATATGTCAAAAACTGCAAACTGGTCAAATTAATTCCCAATGAATTCTTTTGTGACGTATTCTTTTTTAAAAACAGCTTATTGTCTGAAGTCCTGCCCTTCCAATTAATACTTCATTACCACGGCGAATTGCCTTTTTTGATCAGTTTACCTCTGTTTGTGAAAACGAATACTCCACTGGATAAATTAATTCTTCTTCCCACAAAGTATCTCAGGGTGATTGTCTGACCTTGTGTGCATAACTTGTTTATATTCCAGGAACTTCATAAATATAAGGAAAACGAAAAAGACACGGAGGTGCTGATGTCAGCGCTGTCAGCCATGCAGGACAAAACTCAGCACCTTGAAAACAGCCTGAGCGCAGAGACCAGGATCAAACTGGACCTCTTCTCTGCACTTGGAGATGCCAAGAGACAGCTGGAAATTGCACAAGGTGCACAAAATATTTCCCAATATGTTGCCATTAATAAAACTTTGATATATTGGTTTTTAACTGAAGTAAATGAATCGGGTTTTGTTTTTTTAGGTCAGATTCTTCAGAAGGATCAAGAGATCAAAGACCTGAAGCAGAAGATAGCAGAAGTCATGGCCGTCATGCCCAGCATCTCTTACACAGCCGACACCAGCAGCATGACCCCCGTGACCCCCCACTACTCCTCAAAGTTCATGGACACCAGTCCCTCCAGCCTGGACCCCAACGCTTCTGTTTACCAGCCCCTTAAAAAGTGAACGCCTTTTTCTCTTCTCTTCTGTTCTGCCCCTCCTTCTCCTCCATCCACCCTCTTTACACTTTTACTGCTCCCGCAGGCCCCGTCATGTCGCGGCTGAGAACTCGAGTTTTCTTCTGTTCTCTCTTTTTTGCCAGGTCAGAAGGATGTTGTATTGTGTGACTGTGTTTGTTGTAGTTAAAACAAAAGACAAAAAAATAAAAATACCCAAAACCACCTAAAAACTGACATCCCCTGGAAAATTAGGAAGCCCCGGTTGTTTTTATTTAAATGTCTAGTGAAACCTCACAGATTCAGACGTGTATCTTCATCTCAAGGGTGCAGCTCCTCCGTCACTGCAGCCTTCTACCAGCTCTCGGGGAGAGGCAGATGAGTTTCTTTTGCTTCATTCTTCTGTGACTCACAGCTCCATGTATTTGGCACTTGGTTTTTGCACCAGTGGTACAACCAGAGGAATGTATTTCCCTGATGGAGTGACGTGTCCTCTTAATTGCAAAACCAAACACGGTTGTTTTCTTTCACCGTACTTGTTTTCTTTAAAAGCTAATGGCTTAAAAAAAACATGCAAAGTTTGAAATAACTTGCAGATTAAGTTGTAGCAGAACCTGAACTTAATGAGATACTTGCAGTATGATTAAGGATTCAATGGTTTCTCAGTACTTAAAAATGTTGCGTGTGTAAAATGATGCTAGTGGTTTTTATTAGGAAAGAAAAGCAACAAATCTTCCATTCAAGTTTTCTCCCTCAAAAAATATTTCCAGAGGTGAATTTGAAAACCTCAGTATTCATTCAGAGTACTTGTATGATGACTTCAAAGTGTTCTGCGAGAAATCGTCCAGGTGAGGACAAAGCTCTGCCCAAAAAGCTCATAAAATAGTGACATAAGTTGTAAAAGTTCCTCAGCGGGAGGAAATTGTTTCAAGATACACTTTTGAAGAACTGTTGTTATTTAACGAGATTCATTTAAATAAAAAACCAAAAGGAAAGCACCACAGCTCATTTATGCTGCTTGAAACCCCAAGTCTTTCAGTCCTACGTTTTAACATCCACAATGACGGACAGGGCATTGTTCGAATGGAATATAATTCCACTTCAGACTTCCTGTTTTCTTAAATGTGTTCCAAAACTATTGCAAATACATTTGCGCTCGCATACTTGTCAACATCCAGTTAAATTCCACTCAGTGAAGTTTACCCCAGGCAGAGGATTTGGTCACCTGTTCTGTTATGAACTCTGTAGTCAAATTGAAATAATGTTTCTTTTTAGCGAATCTTGGGTAACCACCTCGCTCCCATTTCTGGTATTCTTCGAGAAGTATGCTCGAGTCTGACATGGTTTCACCATCGCCTGAAATGATGATTATTACACACACACACACGGTTTTGTTCACCTACTGTATATTGAGAAGCATTTGCTGCCTTGTTATCCCACTCGGCTTCTTGAAAAATGTGAAAATTACAGTTTAGTCGGTTGTTCTGTCAACTGATGGGTGAGCATAAACAAGTTTTGTTTTGTTTTTTGTTTTCTATGCCCACAGTCACAGTTAAGTTCTCTCCTAGGTCTGACCTTGGTTGCGCTCTCGCTCTGTGAGGTTTACAGGAAATAAAAACATTTTTCTTGCAAACTTATGTACCTGTTGGTTTTGTTTTTTAACTCATTTTGTAAGGCATTATGGAGTGTAAGATTATAACTAATTTGTTTTTTATTTATATATATATATATGTGTGTGTATTTTTCTGTGCAGATTTAATCTCTTTGCTGTTTAACATATTAACATTTTTTGAAATAACTCAGTATTTGATTCTACAGTGCAATATCTTGTCACCACTAGGAGGCAGTACAAGTCGAAACAGATTAACTGTCCATACAGGATCTTAACTGACTAAACCCATTATTCTACTGTTTTTAAGACCATAAAATCCCATTTAGTGGTGACAAAAGGAAAAAAAATGAATAAAATATTCCTGAGTGCTACTGAGCACAACTATTAAGTGCATTGTGACTATAGCAGTGACAGGTGGGTAGATTAGGGCCTTGGAGAACATGAATATGTTTTTTTTTAACCTCACAGTCCTGCATTTTTTACGTTTCATATTTAGATTTTGACCTTGTGAGTGTTTGATTTTATATTGAGCTATGTTGTGAAAAGACAAGACATTTATTACTGAGATTTTGATCTAAGTGATAATTCCTCCAGCACATATTTTTCCCCCTTACTCGAGGAGAAGGAGCCTCTTCCTAACAAGAACAATGCATGAAAGAAGCCCTCTGCTCAGCATTCTGACATGTTCCAGCCATGCTAAAGCACACCTGATAAACCGGCGCAGCGAGAAAACTGATGGAGAAATTCCTCATTCCTTCCCTCTTAATCACGCTTTAACAAAAGTGAAGCATTTGACCCACTTTATGCATGTGATTTCTGATGCTTTGTTGCAAATCTATTAACAAATATTAAAACAAGAGGATCTAAATGTTAGCTTAAAGGATTCTCAGAAAATTGAGAAAGCCGGGTACGAACATGTTTTCAGCTGCAACTCACATAAGTGTGTAAAGGGAAGAATTGGAGATGTTGTAAACCTGTTCACGTACACCTCTATAATTTTTACCCCAGGCTGTTGCTCCAAACTCCAAGGCATAATTTTCCATACTTCACTCGTCTCTGAGGCTGCAGCTGGCTGAAAAGCAGCAGCACTTCACAAAAACTGTATAACCAAGCAGAGTAACCGGCTCTTTAAATTGCTTTGGATACTCACGGTTTCAGATCTGATTATATTAGACGGGAAAGCAAGAAAGGTCACTTCTTGCCAAGATCCAATCTGTTGTTATCCCTAATGTTGCATAATGTGTCCCCAGGAACGTCTTAACCCCCTGAACTTATGTCTCTGAGCTTGTCATCTGATGTGAAATCTGGTTTAGCTGGATTTTTTTTTTTGCAAGCTTTTCTCCTGAGTGGTTTTTGTTTAAAGGTTAATGATGTAAGCTCAGAGTAATGCAGTATGGTAGATTGATATCAACTGAAATATTTTTGGTAAGAAGCCGAAGACGGCATGAGTAACGATTTTATCAGAGGAAAATCTAAAAGAATGGAAACATTTCTAAATATGTATAAGACACAACTATAAATGTGCGTCTTTTAGCTTATTTTGGTTTGAAGTTAGTGGTTATACTTTCACGGCATTTGGAAGTTGAGTAATACTCAGTCATTTCTGTCCTCCAAACATTTACTGTTAGCCGTATTCAAGAAAGTGTGAAATCACATTTGTTCAAAGATATGGCTGCCAGATTGTCCTTCCTGTTCTCCAAAGGCTGTTTTAAGAGGATGTTTATAAGAAAAATGGCATCATATTAATCTATCTTTGCCCTACAATATAATTTTATGAAAGCACTAAAACTATAATACCCCAATACATTGCAGATGAAATCTTCAAAGCTCCAAACACCTGACCTACATATTAAAAATTGGTGTGCCCAAAATGTTTCTTTAAGTAATCCTACACAGTAAAAATGCCGGTGTTGAATTAACACCCAAAAGTGTCTATATGTGTCCAAGTCAGCAGGTGTTAAAGTAACACTTTTGAAAGTGTTAAAAGATTGACACTCATTTTTTTGTTAAATTGACATTGGTCTATAATACTGAAATTGGTTTAAGAAAAGTTAAACTTTGCTTTTCTGTGTATTGTTTTGAATATTTTCCACTGGATTTGATTGATATTGACACCTTGTGGGTCAATTCGTTACTTTTTTAACTCCACATTATATTTTGTGATCAACACTACACTGGTGTTACTTTTAATATATTTTAACACCAACACCGCTGTAATGCTAATGTGACCCTCTGTATTGTTGAATTTAACACCAGCTGACTTGGACACTTATAGACACTTTTGGGTGTTAATTCAACACTGGCATTTTTACTGTGTACAGTTGCATCAACATGTTCTGGAGTTGCACATAGAAATCTGACAGAAAATTTGTGGCACAAGGGTGGCAAGAAAGCTTTCTACGGTATAGACCCAGTAGCTCATTGCGATTAAATCAAACATACCAGCAGGTACGTGCACACATCCAAAATTCCTGCATACCCTATTCTAGCACATGAATGTAGTTTTCCCACCCAGCTCTTCTTCCCTGCTTCTCACCGCACCTACCAGCTTCACCTTTAGGTTTCAAATCCACCTGCGGAGGTCACGCAACTACATTTACGACGTACGCGGTGACGTCTGGACCGGAGGAAACCAACCTGTTTGGCTCATTTGTCTCAGGAGACACTGGGTGGGAGCAGAACCGCACCGAAACCTTCGCGGCGCGTCACAACTACAGTCGCACCGCCACTGCCGCTTCCGCCGCTTCTGCCGCTTGCGTAACACCACAAAGCGGGCGTAGCTCACGCGCGTTATCCGGCTAATTTGCATACATAGCACCGCCCAGGGCACGAGCATGATAATCCACGGTCGGGTGAAGCTGAGCTGAGCGAAGTGGAGAAGAAAGCAGCCGAATATTGGTGTTTTAAAAAGTTTGGACGTTGCGAGTGGCTTTTAAAAATCAACGGAGGAGAGCCGAGAAGACGGACACGCGCTCGGTGGGCTCTTCGCCCCACTCGTGTTTTTAAGATATGGACGCTTTGAAATCCGCTGGAAGGGCAATTATACGGAGCCCGAGCATTGCTAAACAGTCGTGGGGATCAGGCAGGCATAAAAGTAAGTGTTGCTCAATGTGTTAACAATGATTTGTACGTTAGCTGGCGCCGTAACCAAGCTAGGGATGTGTGTTTTCTCTCACAACTTCAGTTGTCGGCTTTAAAAACGATTCGCAGAGCAGAGATGCACTTCAGGAAACATGAACTTGACACTTTGTCGCAAAGCTGACTCGTTCCGCAGCTTCTTCCCCGAACTCCACAAGTCGCCCGTAACGCCGAAGTTGTAGGAAATCCCGCAGTTTTCCCGTCACGTCAGGTTCCACAGCCCGCCGCGGTTAGTTTTAACAGAGGCTCAGCGGGGAGCTCCAGCCTCCCGGGAATCAGACTTGTGAGCCACACGCTCCGAGAGAAATGTGCTCGCCTTCGTGGCAGCCCTGTTGCTATGGAGATACTCGATGTGAAACAAAAAAAAACAAAAAAAACACGAGGCTGCCAGAAGAGACGGGTGGTAAATCCTTCAAATTTAGGACAATTTCTGGGGTTCTCTCCTGTGGTATATTTGACTTTAACCTCTCTAAATACTGGCGTGGGGTTTCACACGCACCCTGGGCTCATTTGTTTATCCCCACAATGCCCACGGCCAGCGTTTCACTGTCCCTCTCTGCCTTTTAATTCCCAGACAAAAGAGCAGTTCGCAGCTTGGTGTGTTGCTTTTTGTTTTGGTCCAGGAGAGAGGAGAGGGACGCAGTGCTGGGATCTCATCCTGATCTGGATGTGTGGGCCACGACTCTGCATGTCAGCAGCTGAAGGTGTTGACTTTTAAGCAGACTTTGTCAATCATTCATTAATCTGATGTTCCTGCTCCTGTCCTGTAATCAATGAGCTCCCGATCTTCCTCTTTTTTTCTTCTTCTTCTTTTTGACTGTTGCAATGTAATTACAGGCTCCACTGTGTTGTAAATAAACGACAGCCAGTCTCTCTCAGCACGTTGTCAGACTCCCTGAAGAGGATCCTGACTTCTTCATGCAACCCAGTTTTGGATTTAAAATTTATTTCCATTCCCTCTGCTTTAGATTGCATTATTTTAAAGGTGCAGCAATTCTAAGGTCTAAATAATAGAAGCAAGAAGAGCTTAATTCTGATGCCTCAGTCAAGCTTTTTGCTTTTTTTGGCATCTTTATTTTTTCCCTAGTGAAGGGCAGAATACACACAGCATGATGCTGCCAGTGTTAGTGATGCACCAATATAGAAAAAAATAGTAATACTTTTATGACTGATTAACTGATATTAATACACTATCCTTTTTAAACAACCCACAATCTTGCCACATGCTCAAACAAGCAACATATGACCTCTCCTTCAAAAAATACACACATTTAACAAGATGGAAATAAACACGTTATTAATATTGACCCAGTTTTTCTTATTAGATTGGTAGCCATATGTTAAAAGTTGACTAGCATGTTTTAATACAGACTATATGTCACGCATTCCAAATTATCCCGATTGTTAGCATTGCTTAGTACAATGGTCATTACAATTTTTCCTCATCATTTAAAATAAGAGTGGTGATTTGTTTGGGATCTGTCTCCTGCTTGTTTAAGACTATCTACTGAACTGACATAGAATAGTTATCCTGTTTTTATAAGTAGGAAAATGTTTTTTTTGCCTTTCGTATCATTTTTAGATTACAGTTGTGTGGCGGTAGGCAGAAAATCTCTGTTTACATGGCAGAGAAACAATATTTTCATTCTTTCCAAGTCACACAGTGGTATTCTTGGTGATGTTGAAAATACCACTGTGCACTGATAAAATGTTGAAGCAGCAGCTTATCAGTGCACATTTTTTGGTCTAACCTTGTTGGCAAACCTCGCAGTTTCCAGAGATCAAAGTTGTAACTAACTTAGATTTTTCTCAGTATTCAGATGGCACCGCCAGAGGATTATGTTGGGTTTGCGTTAAATAATACCTTGATGATAATTTCCTTCCTGCTATTTATCCTGATAGCTGTCCTCTGAAAAGATTCTCCCACCCGAGCAGTGAATCTCTACACCTCCTCCATTTTTCCCATGAGCCTTTTGGTTACTTCTTTCTGTGATCTTTAATAGATCAGGAGCAGGAATGAAAAGGAAAAAGAAATCTTTCTTCGTGTTTCATGTTTGTTATGTATTTTCCATTAGAACCTGTTTGGCCTTGCAGTGTGGGCGGTCAGTCCTGTGTCCCCTGTACAAAGTCACCCAATGTGGGTGATGGGGGGCCGGGGGGGTTATCTGCCATGTTGTAATGGAGATTGCTTCCTGCAGGATTCCTTTATGATGTAGTAAAATCCCTACTGATTTACAGTGCTGTTGGTTACTGTGTTTCAGTGTGCTGCTGAGTGTGTGTGTGTGTGGTGTGTGTGTGTGTGTGTGTGTGTGTGTGTGTGTGTGTGTGTGTGTGTGTGTGTGTGTGTGTGTGTGTGTGGAGCTGGCGATGGTGTCATGTGGAGATGGGGCGGCACAATCCTGCTTTGTCACTGTTTTTCCTGAAGGGCAGTTTTAATCCATTGAGGGGAAAATGGATGTTTAGCTCCTTCTGGATCTAGCTGACACAGCTGCCAAAACATAACACTCCAAAATGTCATAATAGTTATTTTAGTGCATTTATAATAAGAGCCAGGGTACTCAGTTATAATTATATGAGGCAAGCAGCTAATCTCTGTGTCGTGTTGAATTTGGCTTGTGGAGTCTGGAAAGTTTTTCTTTTAAATGTGATCCAAAAGGAAGAAACACTTAAAAAAAAGTAATAGTAAGAGCTTCTTTGATGTGTTCCCCTTTTACACGGTCTTTCTTCTAGTAAACTTGGCAGAGAGCAGACTGGTTCACCAGATCTCTTTCATGGTGAGAAATAATTGATGTAATCTTCTTTAGCCATATGTTGAGGCATATGCTCAGAGTTTATCGGCTTCAGTGTCAGGAGATCCTGGTCAGTAGAAGGAATTAAAACAGAAGAGAACAAAACAATCTTAAATTCTTAAAATCATCCATCTAAAATTAGGCCTTAAATCTTAAACTCATTAAAAAATGTAAGTTGGACTTATGTCAATCACAGGTCGTTATGTTGTCATGGCGGGACTATTTAATGTCGTACGGAGCTTTTTTTTCTTGTGGGACTTTTTTGTCAGACAAATGTTTGACTCATACCCAGCTAATATTCTACTAATATGCCCTACTTGGCTACATAGATAGCTTTTTTCTGCATCTATCTTAGGTGAAGTGTAAAGTTTATCGCCTTTTGGTTGGACGACATTAATCTTCGCCATTGACTCTATTGCCAACTCGTACCATGCTGCATTCATTCTGAGCTAAAAAGCGTAAACATTGACATTTCTGCTGTGATATCGGTCTTAAATTTCCCTATTATCGGTCGTAAGAAGTTTTACATTTGTGTTGGTGAAACTTGCAGAAACCCCGACTTACTAATAATAATGTGAATGCAGCCTGGAAGTGGTCATAGTGTTGGTGACCTATTGTAATACAGATTTATACATCCTTCCTTTAGAGGCGTTCAAAGCAAAGAGGTTAAACTGTATATTTCCTGCAGAGTCAATTGTCGTTGTAAGACGTTGGTGTGGGTTGATTGGATGTGATGGACCTTCTGGGTGTTTTTGTTCAACAAACTGGTTCTGTCCTGAGGTTGTTTCTATTAAAGTAGCCCCCACTCTTCTGCCCACACCTTGATCAGAATAATTTAGAGGAAACCCTTTCTCTAGTAGTCTAGAAGTTGGAGAAAAGCCCACTGACTTATATATTGAACTAATCTTGTATACGAGGCTCATGAGAATCTGAGATTTATTTTTTCTTTTTCTGTAAGATTTCTCTTCCTTTCCTTAATCTGTATGTTTTTTTGGCCAGCAGAAGTTGTGTAAAGATGCACACAAGCATGAATGAGAAGATTAGTAGACGAACATATGGTAGATCTGGGCTCCTTCCTGTCAACTGATTAATCCAGAGAAATATTCACTGTTTGACTAACTTTACCAGCAAACAGATAGGTGAAGATGTTCCCAAATAATTCTGCAATAAATTAACTATGTGTATGGGTGCTTTCCCACATATTTTATACACTGATCTGAAATACTTGTTTGCTAGGAAGCTCATTTTTAATCTCATCAGACCAAAGCACATTGTTGATGCTGGTGTGTTTGTGGTGAACTACAGCATCACTTTGCTGCCTTAGTTTATTTTTTTTTAATTTTCACTTTTTCTGCAGACAAATGCAGTATATTTTCAAACCCAGGAAGACTCATTGTGACAAGTCACACCAAACCTTAAATCTCTGCAGTGGCTCCCAGTTCGGAAAAGTGTAGACCTTAAAATCTGGTTGATGGTCTATAAAACTTTGAGTGGTTTCTGGTCTAAAAGTGCGAGAGTTGCTGGTAGGTATGAACCAATAGAGCCCGCAGGTCAACAGAGACCTGTTTACTTTGTGTTCCCAGGGCTGGAAGCAAACAAGAAGAGACGGCATTTAGCTTCTGTGAATCTCTGTGTCGCCCTGTGATGGGAAAACTTGGCATACGAGGACTGGAGATTTCATTCTGGGAAAACTATGATGACATAAATATGGAATCTTATGACCTTTGATACCAGAAACAGTTTGCTTAATGAGTCCCAGAGCATCATCACTGGTTTCATATCTACTTCATCTGTTGCTAACGGTGTGTCTATGTCAGGATATTTAAAGTGACTTTCTATCAGCTGTTCTTGGAATCTTAGCTTAAAATATAACAATGACGTTTAATGCCAGTTGGCTAACAGAGTGATCTGATGTCAATCGACTGATGAAGCCAACTCTGTCAGCAGCCTATTGATTATTAACGGCCCTGAGGTGGCTGTCCTATTCTGGTCAATGCTGAATGACTCTAATTATCACTTCGTTTTCCAACATTTCTTCCTGCCTCTCGTAGATCAGATTGAAAAAAACAAACAAACCCCGGGCCGGTTAATGGTTGTTTGTTTTAAAAAGAAGATCCGTTTCCTGCCCTTGTTGAGAGAATGCATTCTGATTTTGTGCTTCATCAGAGTCGTCACAGCCCAGCCCCTCCTGTTTGGCAAGCCTGCCAGCGGAGCGTGTTGAGGATCAGTTTCATAACCCAGATTCTTGTTGGGAGTACATTCTGAACTCAGCTGGTCACGAGCCCTAATCCCCCGACTGCTATGACCAGTCATCTTCCTCTCTCCCTCCACTCACTTTCCTTCTTTGAGTGGATTTAGCCGATCCTGAAAGACATATCTCGGTGACTTATCCTCTGCTAAATCCCTTCCCTCACCCCTCTGAAATTAATTTGAAGGGTCTTCAAATTACATCTCAACGGCTGCAACGCATCCTCCTTGTCTTTGGGTCAATATAACTTTGATATTTAGGACAGGATGTGTCTTCTGTTATAATGATGGAAGCTGACGCATATTAAAGCCATGCGTAGGGAACTTTACCCCTGACCTTCCAATGACATGCAAAACACTTTCTACTGAAGTGAAAATTATGGATCTATGTTAGCATCAGGCTGAGGAGCCAAACTCTTTCTTTAGACAAGAACTTTTTCTCTTCATACACAAAGGATCTAACTTTCTTTCAAAGCTTTGATTCTTTTTTTTTGGTGCTGAAGGGATGTGGATATCTCTCCTGTTAGGCTAGAGGCAAGTATTGGTGCGTTCCTCCAGGCATCTTCTGTCTTCTGAGTCAGCAGTTTCTAAATTAGGAATCAAATTCTTAAACAGGCTTTGTTCTTTATTGGTTTAGGTTCATATCACCTCAAGCATTGCAGCTGAGGGCCCAAATAGGCCAAGATAAGAAAGAAATGAAGTTTAACAAGAAATAATTGAAATATATTCGTCATCCAGGCGCTTTGTGTCTCGCTGCACAGCTTGGTAGAGTTGATGTTTGGGATCATCATCTGCACTGTTTTCAGAACTTATCAGAAAAATGCATATGAAAAATGTTTGTCTTTTTTATTTTTTATCCATCACTGTTGTAAGAAATGAAACAATCCCAACGAATGATGCATCCACACCGTACTTGACAAGTAAGTGTTAATCAGATTAATTGTGATGAGGCAGAAAGTGCAGAGCTTTTCATATGTTGATATTTTAAGTATGTTAAATGTATCCTTTGTAATCAAGTAATCAAACATTCACTAAAGGAATGCTGTTATTACATTTCAAGCCATGACATGACATGTGGTCCAATGAAATGTATGCAGACTGCAGAATTTTGTGTAATCTGATTAACCATCATAATACTCGGTACACTAATTGATTATTAAAATAATTGTTAAACACTGCCCTAATTTTAAGTGATTTTTGATATTAGCTTTAACGTTGTCCTACCTTGTCCTGAATATCCTTCTTTTGTTCAGTTTGGGTCTCCTTCCAGGCCTCAGTGGCAACACATCTGAATACTTTTAACGATTTTAAACTAAGTGGGATACATTAAATTTTTAATGTGAATGTAGAAAATCCATCAAAAAGGCCTAAACCAGCTGTGTCTACATGCATTTATGAGCTGTGATGATAAAGGCGGATGTGTGTTATTCTTCTGAGCTATAAACTAATAAAGTCTGGGCTCATAAATGAGCCACACCTATTAAAGGGTTTGTTTTTCCTAAATAAGCAGCAACATTTGAATGGTTTCCTCTGAAACTTGGTGCTAAAAATGATTCTTGGACAGTTTAATCCTGTTGGCTCTTCTTCTCACGTTAGAAAATATATAAATTGAAAATGGCTGAAAATAGGTTTTCTTTGGCTCAGTTGCACTCAGAGCAGGAGCCAGTTTTCCGCTTGCGAAGGAACAATCAACAGTTCTTTAACCAAAGACTGGGACCATTTCCTCTTTTCAACAGCTCTTTGCTTCATTCTATGTTCAAGCTCTTATTTTCTTCCTTTCTAGTAAAGGTAAAAATGTCAGTGAAATAAATGTTATAAATATTAAAAAAAGTAAACATAAGGAAAAGTATTGTGAAATGGAGCAACTTAATGTTCTGTTGGTCCTTGACTTACTTGATTTCTTTAAAGGCAAAAATACAGACAACTACATAATATTGGCTTTTAGGGTTGCTTTAAATGGCAGGCTGCCTCAAACTGACATTGACAGACTCCCTGCTTGAAGAGCCGTGAGTTGTTGTGGTACCTTTGCCCACAGTTAAACACCAAACCTCTGAGGAGACAGTGTAAAACGCAGCCAGAAAACATACACTTTTCCCAGTTTCCCAGGGTGACGCACATCTCCAAACCAAGAAAAATATCATGACCCTGTTCCGTTCAAGACTAGTGTACATGTTCAGTTCTTTGGTCCCAGACAAGGATTTTTTTGCTGCCTGTTCATTAAATGCATTAGCAATGAAAATTCCCACTGTTCTCATTCTGCAAATGCATTCTCAAACAGCATGTATTTCTTGATGCACTTTATGTTCAGAGTTGATACATAAATGGCTCTTAACTGTGTTTGACAGTTGCAGTTTTTCTCATGTTCTCACCTCTTGGATGACTTGAAGAACAAGGATGTAAGGGTATTTTCTCAGTTCCTGTGGGAACATTGACTCATACCTAATTATTGTGATGTCTTGCTGGGTTGGAGCCATTCAAACTAAAAGTCCTTTATTTTGGCGTTTCTGGGTTTTGTTTAGTGTGGAGATGAATGTCACAAACGGTTAAGATGAGGGACGTATTTAATCTTTCCTTTTCTTTTGGTTTGTTCTAAGTTATACGACCATGTTGCTTAAGAGAGAGGCACAGCCATTTTCTATCATCCAAACACTCTTGAGTGGAAAAGACTGCTGTGATGAAACCATGGATCCGTCGTAGCTGCACTGATTTATGACTTTAGTTTTAAATGCCTTTATCACTGCTCGCTTGCTCTCCTCCAGTCTAGCACTAATGGCATGTTAGAGAGTTTACGGCACAGCAGAAAGCTCCTGCTGTTCCTACAGTTATTTAACTGTTGCTTCTCCCCAACTATCTTATTAGTTTTGCTGAGAGTATGTGTATTGGGTGCTTTTTTATTTTCTTCATCTTTCTCTTTTTTTAACTGTTTTGCATCTTTCTTACTCTGTTCTTTACAAATCATTCACAATTCTTATTCCCCCCCACTGTGCTCTCACTAAACATATTCCTTCCTCATTACTGTCACTGTCTGTTGACAAGAAAAGCCGATTGCGATCCTCTCCAAACCTTTCTTTATCAAATCTTCCTAATTTGATAAGAAGTTTCTCCATTTTTAGGTTTCAACAAAAACATCCACCAAAACCACAACGTGTTGCAGTCCTTTTTTCTCCGTAATTCTGAACAGTCTCTACTCTAAGATCCCTTTGACTATAAATCCCAAGACTTCTGCACTGTCTCGCCTCCCTGAATCTCTTGTAGCATCAAAAGGAAGCTCATTCTCTCTGTAGTTTTCTTGTCATTAAAATTTAATGGAAAGTGTAGACTCCTATGATTGACTATATTAAAGGGAAAAGAAACAATCGCCTCAGAGCAGAACATTTTAATCTAACAGATAAAACAGGTGGTTGCAGATTGGCTGGTGTCAACAGGTTGGTCTCTACAGATTGACTCCATTATATTATCTGTTTTGATGCTCTATAATCATCACCACAATTTAGTGTAGCAATCCAGTTCTAGAAGTGAAACTTGTCAGTTATAAAGTTTAATTAATTTTATTTAATTAATTTACTGTTAATTAATTTTTCAAATTTCTTTTTGAAAATTATGCACTTTAATCTCTCGTTGCACCCTGAAATAAAAGCACAGATAGTACAAGTTGGCAAGAAGAGATGAAAAAGAAGTCATGGAATCAATTTGTAGACCGAAATTTATTTTTTTTTAATTTTTGACACCAACTACCCACCTTTGGCAGATAAACAGTTGTGGAACCTTGTGACATTCTAGAAATTAAATGCTAATCAAAAGTGAATTTCCATATGTGTAGCAGAAATTCTCATAAATGTGTGGGACTGATTGGTTGCTTTTCTTTCACGCTTCCGTCCCTTTCATCCCAAACAGCTCAGTGGAGTTATAGTAGTTCTGGCATACCTTGGACTCATGTTTGGGACTTGCTTACTACGATCACTGTTAAGGCGCCTACTATGCAAGCTGCTAAACTCTCAGTAGTGTGTCCTCTCATCGAGTTGTGGCTTTTGGTCTGCCAGACCTCTTCCTGTCAATTTGCCCCATTTTCTGAGTACCTTTTTGACGGTGGAGGAAAGTGTTGTCTCTGACACCTTGACTTTCTTTGTAATTTCACCAAAGGAAAGACCTTCATTTTAAGTTGTTAATGACCTTTTTCCTCGTCATTTAACAATGCACTACTTTGTCTTTGTCATTTTGAAATTTATTTTTCAGTTTTGAGTAACCTTACCCATTTTTAAGCTTTGGCAGTTCACCACTTACTGTGTACCATTTCAAGCTATTATTGAAAAGGGAAAAATAAAAAAAATAAAAAAAATGGAGGGGAAAGTGTAATAGGAAGAATTTAGAATAAGATGCTGACAAAAGACTCTCCACATCAACAAAATAAAGACATGGGCTGCCACTGCTGCCTTCCATGTATTAATCCACTCCTGAACCAGAATCAACATCTGCTAATGTATTGGAGAACATTAACATTTGCAATGTGAATATTTTAATGTTTTTATGTAAATTTGAGCTTAAAAAACGTAAATTATTTAAGAAGTAAAAATGGTCTAAAACAGCCTTTTTCTTGTGTGCATGGATCTTTAGTATGACTTCAGTGAAGTTAGCTTTTAAAATAGAAATGTTGCAAAATACCACAAGAATAGGAACTTAAAATATGTTAATCACGTTCTGTACATGCATCGTGACACATGATCTTTTTGAAGAAGTATTTTTACTGTAACAACCTGTTGCAGTGACATTTCATCCATTCAGAGTTTAAATCCTCCCAAAACGTCTTTTTGCTGTTGTTCTTATGTGGGACAATCAGAAGTTTGTTCAGTCTGATCTTAGTTTAAGATTATGTGAGCTTCACAGCTTTGTTCTTCTTTTCTTGCTCCTCTCATTACTTCCTGTGCCAGCGTCTCGTCTTGAGTTTAGATCGATGGTGAACTTTACTCTTGGTTTCTTTGTTATGCTTTAATTTGTTTGTGCATGTTTAAGCACAACATCTAAAATGTTGCATATTCATAGCAAAAAGTTTACTAGAGCTATGATTAAAGTTTAACACAAATAATTTTGCAAAAGAGTTATCTTCTTTTAAATTAAAGACTTTTTAGAAAAGTTTCCTGTGAAAGTCTGACATTGATATTGCATTTTTTTTAATTGAAGTGTGCAATTTCTTATAGTTGCACAGCATTTATGTTAAATTTTTTCCCTTCTAGTTTTGTATTTTATTCTTTATTCTGTCACTTGCCGATGTTGCACCAGAATTTTCTCCACTGCGAGAAAACAAAGAATATTTCTATTCTAAATATGGCTAAAGAAAGCTAGATTGGTGAATCTAAAATGAGTAATGCAGCTCAACCATTTCGATGTTTATACAAGTTTATCCAGGGTGCCCACGCATCCTTAAAATATCTTAGAAAGTCTTATATTACTGAACTAAGACCATAAAATGTCATAAATTAATTAAAAGTAATTTGGCCTTTTAATACGTTCATCGCAGGTCTTAAAATGTTGTATTGACAGGTGTATTTAATTTTGTATAGTCTATGTATTTTATTTTCCTCGTGGGACTTTTCTGTCAGGCAAAAGTTTGGGTCACACTCAAACATCTGCATTGCGTTTTTGACTTGAATGTTAAGGCTGCCATTAATTAGCTACTAATATGCCTTGGAAATATTAGTAATATTAAACGCTAGCTAGCTTTTTTTACATCTGTCATTAAGGAGAATTTCACCACCAGTTGTGTGGCCAAAGTTACCACATGTCTGTGAATATACAGGTCCTAAATCACATTCATAATGGTATTAAAATGTGGTAAATTGAGTTTGTGAAAGCTGTGGAAACCCTGTTATCAGTTTGGAACTTCTTCTATTTTCCAGAGAAGCATCGTCATATGTAACATGTTCATTGCCGTTAAGCAATTTCATCTAAACCCAGACATGAAAACTGATTGCAAAAGCCTTGCAGTATTGCTTTACTGGCCTGTAAGTCTGGCAGCTCTCTGTGTGAAAACAGTTCATGTAATAGTAATAATAATAAATGCTGATACCTTTTACATGTCTTTACTTGTAGCAGGATTATTTATATTTGGTGATTACTTTAATTTAGTCTTTAGAAGTGTAAATTTCTTCTTGGCCAAATTGTTTTGGAGATATAAAGAAATGGTTTAAAGCCAGATCAGACTGACTGGGTCAATGTCTGTTTTTCATGCAAATCCACCAACACTTCCCCAGTTGCATTTCTTTTCTCTAGTGTTGTTTAGTTGCCCATTTTTAATCCTGATAGATATCGTGTTGGTGAGAGTATTACGTGAGTTTTAATCTGAGACAAGTAGATGGTGAGAGTTACACGACGTTTGATTTTCTAATAAACCAGACTTTGGGTTTCTTCAATATTTTCCCTCCGTCTTATTTTTTCCTCAGCTCTGTATGTTAATGATTTTGAAAGATGCTGACCAGCTTATGTATGTGCCCACACCTTTCTCACTTCAGTGATCCGTCGCATGTTCTCTCTCTCTGGTTTATGTCTAATCTCTGTCACCCAAACAAGCAGCTCCCGGTGACCAACCAAAGCTGCAACCCTGAAGCCTTTTGAAGTTAGCTCTGATTATCACCACAGCTGCAGAGAGGTGCTGCCATGGCGCCTGTCTGCAACAGGGGAGGAGGACGGGGGGGTAACTGTTATGAATGAAAAGGTGCCTTGTATAAAAATGGATTAATAGTGTGCACGGTACGCTGGGTGTGCGCAGTAGGTTAACAATAGCTTGGGTTCATGAGTTGAACTGGCATCATGTTGGTTTTTAAAAAGTCTCTCACATTCAGCAGATCCCTTATTTGAGCAATTAGTGCAAAGAAGCGATTCTTCTTTTTTCTTGACTCTCTACCATCAGGGTGAACTGCGGGTCATCTTTAAGTGTTGCTATAGACAGGTGCTTCTCAGATCTCCCGCTGGACCAGCAGAAGCTCCTTCAGCCGTGCATTTCTGCCGACGTCGTCGCGTCTCGGATCTCGCCAAGCGCTCTCGAAGCACATCTGTCTGTCGAAATTCCCAGGAGCTCCGCAGGCCGACGGCAGCAGCAAATGTCCAGTTCACTCAGGGTTCACTGTCCGTTTTTGCAAACACCGAAGGTTAAATATTATCCTTAAGTGTTGAATGTCTGGATGTCTTAAGTGGCTCCACCTTGTAAAGGATATTTATAGTCCTCTCTGTGAGTTAACTGGAGACACGAATGGCAGCTTGTGATTCTTTGCCACAGGTTCATTTACAAAGTCCTTTAATGTCGCTGCAGGAGCAGCAGACAAAAATCCGCTCTGTTCCCAGCACAAAGACCTTGGCCCAGCAGCGGGTGTTCCCAGTCAGACTCATTACTTAAGTATAGGTTTGGTTGCGGCTCCATTTAGACCATTTTTAACCTTGTTACCCATGTGCAGCTGGCTTGGTTTGGCTTCAAAAGACAGCAATACTATAGGTTTTAATCTGCTGCCACAAAACTAATGATTTCTGCACTCTAAATGACAGACGGCTTTCACACTCAGTAAATAATGCATTTGGAGAGCTTTTAAAATAAATATAGTCTCTTTGCGACATGAATATTCACACGTAGTACAAGACGGGTTACATTTTTAGTTGGCAGACAGTTTTTGAATGGAATGCACACTAGATGTCGTTTATTTTTCGATACAGAGTAATGCAGATGATGAAACACAAAGTGAAGTAATAGAATATAATGGATATAGATAAGAAATCCAGGTGTAATACATCCCTGTAGCTAAAGTTACATTTTAATGGATATCAACGAAGGACAAAGTGAAACTTGAGGTAAAAAAACAGAAAAAAAAGAATTTTCTTCACATTTTCAGATACTTCGTCCAAACAGATCCCCCACAGCAGATATGCCCCTAAAAATAATTTCACCGAGCAAATGGCGTCTCTCTACAGCGACACAAGTTAGTCCACATTTTAACGAGTTCTTATGTCCACAATCTGGTGGCCATAACTATGCAATTTTATGGCCAGAGCAAATGGTTTTATGTTTGCAAAGAGCAGAACTGTTTGCATCATGCAGATTGTTGTGGGGGACAAAAACACCGTCTTCTGGGAGATGGAGCTAATAATTAAGCAGGAAAGAAAAGAAGAGCAAACACTGAGGGTGCAACAAGGCACTTAACGGGGATGGAGATGATTAGAGGGTGGGGTTGTTGGAGCAGGAGCAGGTGGACTGCTGGAGCACATCACAGTAGAAACCAAAGACCCGTTTTTTTTTCTACCTGCTTTCTGTCTTTCCAGTAGTGCAACATTAAATGCATCAACTTTGTGTTAAATACCTTCTTTGATAAAAACCTACTGATAGTGGTGATATTACACACAGATCACCTTGAGAATACTGAAGGCCAAACAGGTGGGTGGATGGTGGTGTTTGTTTTTAAATGGGTTTCTTGAAGAGGCAAATGGATTCCCTCTCTCTCACACACACACACTCGCACAACATCCTGGGAACCCTTTTCTAAGCGCCAAGGTAAAAGTTTTTCTTTCTAGCTTCTGCTAGCTTTGGTCATCTTCTTGTTTCTAGTTTTATTTCAGCTCAGCAATGTTGAAGTAGCTTTTAGTTTCACATAAACCAAATGACGGACCGCTAGAATGCTTCTAACATGATCCAGTACTCGTGCTCGTATTTAAATTGACGTGATGCTTTAGAGAATCTTTGAATGTCTCTGCAGACTAGTTGTGTTCAGAAGATGGAAATGAACTGAAGCCGAAGGGAGAGCGGAAGCCGAAGGGAGAGCGTTTCTGATGGTTTAAAAGAGCCCAGTTCTTCTGATGATGTTTACTAAGCATATTGCATGGAGTGATTAGAGGAAGTAGCGATTTAAACAAAGTTGAAGTGTTTGCATGAGAAGGCCAAAGGAAGTTTATGGTCCCAATCTATTTTAACGTCCCGATTATCAAAACAGAAAAATAAAGCAGAGCGATCAACATTTAATTAATTTATTTGACTTCTATTTATTCAGGTTGTCTCATTAGGATCCAAGATAAAACAAACACGAAAAAAATTCTACGAACACTGTAACAATACAAGTAATCTAGAAATTTTGATTTAAATAAACTAATAAAATATTATCCAGAACAAGTTTCGTAAGATTGTTTTAGAAGTACTTTGAACTGAATTTTAAAAAAATTCCATCACACTAAGCTTATATCTGGATCTCTTGACCGTTCTCAACTTCAGGCAACAGTTTTCTTTTCAACTTTCAGATTTTTAGATTATATTTGAGCTTCTGGTTCAGCTGACATTTCCAGATCGGCTTTAGACTGACTTGGCCTTAATTTCTCAAATCCCCAGATTACTTTAAGAGGCACGGCTTCTTCCAAAAGATATAATCTTATTTTATGTGTAGATGATAGTGCTGGAGATCAATCCAAGAAAAAAAAAAAAACTAAAGCATGCCGTACCTTGGTGTTAACAGATCCGCCTCAGTGTCCATCATCGATGCAACTTTTTATTAGCATTTGACCAACTGATTTCCCGATTACTTTGTTCAATGGGAAAATTGCTTCAGGTTCAGGCTCATCTTCAATTAACATTTTATGAAGAACTAAAATTAGTTGTTTAAAACCTTTTGCTGTTTTTAACTCAAAGTTTATATATGTATGTTTTTTTCAAATTAGGACTGGGCTTTAAATAAAGATGCATAAAACTATTTTATTTATTTCTTAGACCTGCCAGTTACAATTTTGACCAATTGTATAAACTTCATAGAGAAAATAAATATGCTTGATATTGGTAGTAATTTTGAATCTAACAGAAAGTGAAGGGATGGAAATATTATTCCCATTTATGCTTAAATATTCTGTCCCTAACTTTTTTTAAATCTGATCTTTATGTCAAAAAAGTGCTGCACAGGACATTCTGTTTGCTGACGCATTTACAGGCCAAAAAGTGGAATTTTTTATGTTCAGATTCATGTAATAAGCAGAATATAAGTCAGATTGTTCTGTGTTTTTCTGTGTCTTTTCTGGCTACCTCTGGTCAGAAATGATCAAGGAAAAATTGTCAGAATATTTAATTTCTCTGTTGGTTTCTAGTAATCACAATCAAGCTATTCATTCATTAAAAGCTTTTTATTTGCAGTCTGAAAGGAGATTCGTTGTGATGTTATTTGCTGTGTTGTTTGTGTTCATAAGTTTCACTGCTGTGTGCATGTGTGTGTGATTTTTGCAGAGCTTCCGGAGAACTGGACGGACACGAGGGAGACCCTGCTGGAGGGCATGGTGTTTCACCTCAAATACCTGGGGGTGACGATGGTGGAGCAGCCCAAAGGCGAGGAGCTGTCTGCGGCGGCCGTCAAAAGGATAGTTGCCACGGTAAAACACCACAAACACATCCACACACAGCCTGAATCAGCCCAAATCTCCTCTCTATGTAAATAACCTACCAACAGAAAATGAGTTTCTGTCAAGCATTTATAATATTTTCTCCACATCATCACCTCTGCCACTCCAGATGATTATGGCCTGACTGGCACCTCAGTGAAATGTGATCACACTGCTTCCCCGGCCCCCTTCCTCAAACGCATCATTGACATTTTAGAAGAGGACAGAGTTTGTGTGGACCCTGCTGCTCAGACTGTGGCTCCGGTAGAAACGACTTAATGTTATGGGATCCGACAGCTCGGCGAATAATGAAGTTAGAGGCGGCACAATGGTGGGATTCTTGAGAGACGCTGATGAATGAGGGGGGAACTAAAAGGCTCTGATTTAGTCTAATCTGTTGGTGTCCGCTCTAAAGCGGATTACAGCTAAACTGATATGTTTTCTGACATTTTGATGAATAGCAAGGCTTTGGCAGCGAGATTATAGGCATTATGGAGTTGTTTTACGTAACTGCCTCAGTTAATTTATGGTTTAGATATACATCACCTCCAGTGTTGGTAAATATTTGTGAAAAGGCTTAAGATAAAATAAGCTTTCATTGCAGATATGTAATCTTGTATTTAAAATTTATAAAAGTGCAACCTTTAATTTGTGTACATTTATTTTCTGGACTCTCTTTTATGAACTGGGTGACTTTTATTCTTCCAAATCATTTCATATTTTGGTAATTCCTCTTTGCACATTCTCTGTAGCTCACCAGAATCCCGGAGCCTTTCTTGTTCTCTCTTCTTCTCAACTCTTTCTCTATTGATTTATAAGTTGAAACACTCCATGATTCCCCTATTTTCAATTTTCTGCCAGAAGCCATGAGATATCTGTTTAAAACCTGCTACGATTTTTAAGAATTTATTAACTTTAACGAGCTCTGGAAGGTCTTTAAAGGAGAAACAGACCAGACTCGCATCGTTGCAGGACCTCCGTCGTACCCAGCTTCTCCCCCCCACAAATTAATCCCTTGTTGAACAAGTAATACAGGCTGAATGTAAATACATTGAATTACATTTCAGTTTTTGAGATAAAAACTCTAAAGTATTGCAAATAACCAAATGTAAACATGTAAAAAAAATAAGTTGGTGAAAAATAAACAAAACATAAGCAACATCTTGATACCCCTTACCAACTCAGTCCCAAAACAAAACAAAACAAAAATACAAGAGAGCAGAGCTACATGTGAACATTTCTGATTTTGCCATCATTCCCATCATTCCCACACAGCTGTTTTGACTGTAAATGGCATCCAAAGGTTTCTATAGCGACTGGGCGATCCCCAAATGTTTACTGTTTTGCTCTTTCCCATGTTGAGGAACAGCCAAGAGAAATGGACCTCAGCGCGATGTCACCCCGAAATTACAGAAGACCTCTGGTTAAAAAAGAAAAGTTCCTAGAAGCTCTCCTCATCTTAAAACAGACTTTATTTTACTGAAATTCAACTAAACTTTCATGAGTTTTTGCTTCTGCAATGAAAGATAATTTGTGAAAATGAGAAGGGCGTGGCGTTTACATGCCTGATTTTTCTTTCTGCAGTTGTTGTTTGGTCTTGCGTATATATCTGAAAGCCTAATGAAAGGCTGGATGAAACATGGCAGTTTCAGTACCCCTCTGTCATCTCACTGGCGACTTTTCATTGTCTGATTACATCACCAATTAGCTCCGCAGGTTGTAATTTAGAAATGCAGATTTATTTGTTTCCTCTCACGCTCTATTGTCTTCTCTGTGACCTCCGCCCTTTCCTTCTCTCCCTGCTCTCTCGTTTCCAGGCAAAAGCCAGCGGGAAAAAGCTCCAGAAAGTCACGCTATCGGTCTCGCCTCGTGGAATCATCCTTTACGACAGTGCCTCAAACCAGCTGATAGAGAATATCTCCATATACAGGTCAGTCACCCTGCCAAAATGAGCTCGACCCGATCACACCGAACTAAAGCAAGGTTCTTGCTCCTGCCTTCCTCTCATTTATCACCCTGTGGATGTGTGGTATATCTGTGCGAGGGAGACGAAGATGAGTCGCTCTCTCAGCTGTTTTTCTCATCAATCTTGACTCCTTTGGGAACGCCGCAGCTGTTATAAGTCTAAGCTTTCACCCCAGGTGTAGCAGGGTGACACATCTGTCTTCTCTCGTTAAAAGCTCACCTGCCACAGCCTGCAAGCTTAGTTCATGACCTGATGCGCCCGGCATGACTCACCTTTCACTTAATTCACTTATATTGGTCTGCACATCAAGCATAGATGGGACTTTTCCATGAACGTTCCACAGACGGCTTACGGTCTTCTGAAGTTGTTTACTGATTATTACGTTTCTGTTCTTTCTCAGCCATGCTCTCTGAATGTTCAAGTCTAAGGTTATTTCACTGACGTGCATTCATTTGCTATTTTCTGTTGCACAAAGTTTATTGAAAGAGGGAAAAAGTAAAATTAAAAAAAAGTCAAAGTAAAGGTCAGCTGCGACCTGACAGTGAGAGGAAGTCCGAAATACTGCGAAAACAAAAAGGCTTCTTTTGTGGAAATGAAAAATGCATAATGTAACCCCCAGGCATATTAACTTAGCATATTAATTTACTGTGGCGCAAGTCGCATTACATCTAAGCATAAATTAACATAATTGCCTCAGTGGCGATTGATTTCTTTCTGCTTTTCTGTCTTACTTCACAAAACTGTCCTTTACTTATCTTAAGATGGATGAAGAAATAATTTGGTGAGAAGAAAGGGGCAATGTTTTGGCTCTTACTGATTAGCTTTGTTGCAAACTCAAAAATCCAATCTATTTTTTTGACAGTGAACACATCTCACCTAACCCTACTTGGTTGCACCAACTTCCACTTTTTGTTTCTTGGCGAAAACTCACATCTATTGTTTTTATGTTTTCAAAAAAGAGAGAATCTCTGAGGAAGCACAGATGTGAGTAGCTGCAGAAACCTTGGCGGTATTTTCTAGAACATGTTCAGACATTTTTTTTCAGGTCATTCAGGCTGTGAGAGAGCGAGAGAAACTGACTGCAGCAAAGTTGCTCTGTCTTATGCTTTTGTGGAACATGCTTAGACAAATCTTTTTGGTGTGGATCCTCTTTGAAAACACACAAACCTTGCTGTATTAAGCAGTAATTGCTGGTATAAGATCCTGAAGAGCTTTCTAAAACCCACTGACCACAAATCGGATCAGTTCCACTCACAAAGCCCCTGCTGTTTAAACCTCTCAGTGTGCAAATCTCTGTATTCATTATTTCATCTGCATTGGCAGCTAACAGCTTCAGCGTCTCGTATTGTTTCTAGCCTGCCACGTTCTCCCGTGTTGTTTTTGTCACTTTGTTTTTGCTCAGGAACGCTGCCCAATTTTTAATCACAATTCCAGGCAGATTGTTTCAGGTTGGGTCCAGCAGTGACTTTGTGATGGTGCAGGAACCTAAAGCAGCAGCTGCTCCGAGTGGAATGCAGCTTTGTTCCTCACACATCTGCTAATAGAAAAAAAAAGAAGCAAAATGTTCCCTTGACTTCTGGTTTCCTTAATGGCGTCCCACCCACATATTTGCAGTAAATCTTGGTTGCTCAAACCCCACCTCAGATAACATGACACAGGATGATTGGACGGTGAAGATGAGAGAGGACAGATGGGAGAAATTCATTATAGTCATCGTTGTTTTTGCCTGTCCCTCCCTGCTCATGGCTTCCATATTAGAATAATGATGTGATGCTGAAGTGATGGAGAAAAGCTGTTTGTAGGTCATTATGGCTTGATTTAAAGGCTTCCTCTGCACCTGAGACTGGCAAGCAGGACTTATCACCGCCACGCGACTCAGGAACGACACATCGGGATGCCACTTCTACTTCCCTTTCACTTCTAAGTGCGAGAGACCGCAAAAAGCAACATCCCATCCAAAATCTGTGACCTCATAGATATCGCAGGCACAGATAATGATCCTACTTTCTCTGTGATTGCGTTAAAGTGCTTGCATATGTGTTTGTTTCAGAATATCATATTGCACTGCGGACAAGATGCACGATAAGGTGTTTGCCTACATCGCCCAGAGCCAGCACAACGAGACTCTCGAGTGTCACGCCTTCCTCTGCTCCAAGAGAAAAATGGTGAGTAATAATAAGACCCCGTCCGCACGGGAATGGTTTTAACTGTTTAAGCCCTGTGTTTACTTAGAGGACCCAAAACTGAAAGTAGGACTTCTTTTTTTACTGAGCAACAGTTTTGTGCTTTTCACCCCCAGATAAGGCACTTGTGGTGTTTTCTCTGGTTCACACATGGCTTAATGCACGCATGTCATGTCCTGATACGTCTGTGCAGAGAGGCTCTTGAAGGACTGTTTCCAACCGCAGTATACACTGTGTAATAGCTTTCTTTTCAATGCACATTTGCACATTTTTCGATCACAGTTTTTTCTTCCAATCAACTTTCCATGAAAATGTTTGGGTACAGCACTTTGTCTACTGCCAGCTTCTTTGTCGGTAACATTGTGGGGTTTACTCTCCTTGTGGGTGGCGTCACCAGTGTAGGTAAAGTAACACCTATGTGAAAAGTACATTTTTACTGTTCCTATGAAATATTCAAACCTTTTTCAACACCAAATGCCACAATTATCAAAAATTAACTCTTGAAATTCATCACTTTGTGTAATGAAGAAGAGTAATGTGAGTCTTAGTTTAGTGAAATGGATTTACTTTTCAGTGTTGATCTGATGTATTGAGATGCAGCCTGTGTTGTGCAGGTTCAGAAAATCTCCTTTCATAAAGCCATAGCATGATGAATTTTCTTACCATGAAGACTGAAACAATTTTCCTGGAAGTCAACAAACTACCCTCAGTTCGAGTGACCTCTCTGAAATGTTAATGTGTTGTCCAAAGCGACAGGAAATGATATGGACAGAGCCGTAAACATGGAGGAGAGGTAATTTTAGCTGCGCTACCAACATGGAAAACACTCAGAAAACCCATTCACTGCTGCAATACTTTGACTTTTATCCATGCATGTGAAGTTAGAAGAAGGAAGCCAAAGAGGTTGTGAGTCTTCTCTTGGCATTCTCGCATCCCTGGAGGTTTTCTGAATGACGGAGCCACTCCCTCTTCTTCCTTCCTCCCACTAATTTAGTTGTGGCCAAAAGGGCCGCGTATCCTCCCAGTTGCACAAACAACTGGTCATGTAATCCACTGGTTTCTCTTCCCTCTCCTCAAGTACCTTAAGACGAAACCTCCTGTGTTTGCAGTCGCTTCCTGTTTGTGTCAGAACGACGGCTCTGGCCTTCCCTTCCGCTGACATGCGTGACGGTATTTTTCATCCCTGACTGACATCTGTCTCTCCTAACAGGCCCAGGCCGTAACCCTGACGGTGGCTCAGGCTTTCAGAGTGGCATTCGAGTTCTGGCAAGCTTCCAAAGAAGGTACGCAGGGTTTCCCCCCCTCCCCGCCCCACAATTTCCCTCTGACAGATGAGTGGAAACTCGCCATACAGCCTACACATCCCTCATCTTTCTTCTTTATCCTGAGGTTGCCATGTCAACACAGAAAAATACATTTCCCACTTCTCCTTGATTATGTTCTCTGCACCTTATGAAATACTGACAAACCAACTGTGCCAAATAAGTGCACGTAGAGAGCTGTTTGACTTTAGTGATGGCTAACTGTAACAATCACCTCTAAGAATGTTCTAGGCCCGTTTGAGCTGAATCAGTGTTTTTAAAAATTAAAAACTACTAACTCAGAATCTAGAGATGCAAATGCAGCTTTCTAAGTTACAGACAACAAAAGATGCAAAAGAGGATCTGAAATCATTTTGTATTTTAGTCAGCATTTGTGGTGTATTTCCTTTTTCTGTCGATCAAAGTAAAGCCGATCAAAGTAAAACCATCTACATTATTTTGATTGTTCGTATGCATAAGCTGTAGAAAGTACACTATTTCACAATCCTAAAGTTTTATCTATTCATAATGAATATGATTTGATCTTTAACATACACTGTCATTTATAAAACAAAACAAGAATAAAATGAAAACAAAAAATATCCCATTTTTCTCTGTTTTGCAGCATTGCGTCAGATTTTCGTTGAAGGTTTTCATGTATGCATAGCTGTCTTAAGAACCCCACCAAAGCTTTTGACTGAGGTTGAGGTCTGGTTTTTGACTGATTACAAAAACCAGACCTTTTTTCAGCTATTCTGTTCTAGATTTGGTATCTTGTTGATGGCCTAGTTTGGATTAAGCATCAGCTTTTTGGACACGTTCTTACATTTGACTGTAGAACCCAACCCAAACTCTACCCATCTATTTTCCCCTGAATGTTCACCAGTTATTGAACCAGTTCTTCTAAGAGGAACCAAAAGGTCACTGTGGTCAAGATGAGCTTTTACATGTTCCAGAAGTCTTGTTGTTGATCCAGAGCCAACTTTTGTAAACCCAAGTTGTGCTGCCATATTTTTGTTCTCTTTTCTGCCTTTCCAAAAGAGCCAAACGGTTGTTTTCTACTTGTGCCATTGTTATTTTGTTTAATATCCTAACTGGGGCTTGCTGGGTCTCTAGAGAGAGTTTGATTTTTTTTAAAACATTTACTGGTGATGTTCACATCTGAACATCAAAACCCAACAAATCTGGACATTTCAGTCTTGGAAGTTGTAAGGTTTTAGCGAGTGCAGGCTGTAAAGGAATTAAGTGTTGCCTGAGGCAGATGTGTGGGAACATGGATTTTCTCTTCACTGCATCCTTAAACAGACATTGCTTTCTTTCCCTTATTATACATTCGTGTGTGTGTGTTTTATGTCAGCCTAGCTGGTACTTTGATATTTCTGAGCATTTTTAATATTCCACTTAACATACCTAACTGTGTGTGTGTCTTTGAAGACAACAGACAGCCGGAGCAGCTGTGTGAGCAGGGCGGCCAACATAAGCAGGAGTTTATTTATTTTTTATTTTTTAAAGCTCAGTAGGGCATGCGTGTAATTTACTGCGTGTTTGACTCCTCTATAAATGAGCATATCTTACCATATAATATGAGTCCCTGCGTCCCCAGTCCTCCTCTCACCACCACCTTGCTCATTTTTTACATGTGTGTTGCCTTGTTGGTGGTCTTTTGAATTCATTTATTATCCATTTGCTGCCTGCGTTGTTTTGCACCTGCGGCTTGATGGTAGAATCGTTCTCGTCTCTCCCGTCAGTCCTCATCCCGGTACTCGCTGCGAGGACTGATAAAGGATGGGGGAGCAACTGGGTAGGGCGTGGGGGCAATAAAGCATGAAAGGGTGGCGCTCAGAGAGCTGCTGAGAGAAAGGAAAATGATTGTGCGCTTGTGTCAGCTGAAGCTCAGCCCCATGACGCGTTCAGTGTCGGCACCGTGGATGCCATCTCACACCAAGGCTGATTTATGCAGTCCTTTAGAGACGCATGTCTGCACCAGACGAAAGGCAACCATTCTACCAGCTTTTCCTTCTTCTGTCTCCTAAGGAAGGCATCTATTTTTATTTTTTTGTTTTGCTTACACCAAGGCCAAGGATCCCTCGCCTCACACCTCTTCAGGCCTTTTATTTTCCTCGCTTTCGGTTAAATAGTTAAAATTGAATGCAACCTTTTTAGTGTTTCACTCGAGCTCCCTTCCTCTGCTCACGTTATCCTTCTCCTCATCCTTGAAACTTCAGAAGAGGCAAAGTATTTTTTCTTTTTTTTCTCTCTCTCTCTAAACAGATTTCCGTTAGAAACCGAGTCCCAAAGCAATCTTCTGAGTCTGGACCCCTCAGGATTAAGGCAGGCAGGAAGATGAGATCCACCGTCTGGTTTTCTTGTTTTTTTGGAAGAGCTCTTCTTGCACCACCCACTGTGGTTCTTCTCAGTACAACACACATGCCTGACCCACATTCCTCCGTATATTACATCTCTCAACTCTGTCCTTAAAGCTGCTCTCATAGAATATTCACTGTAAACACTACAGCAGGGAAGCATGTTTACATCGGCTTCATGTTTAGGAGGAGCCGGAGTGAGCTTCAAGGCGCCTGGGGAAACTTTCGTTGCTCTCTCTTTGCTAAGCTACCAGGACTCTTGGGAGATTGGATTTATTTTTTTCTAAATAAATGATGGGTGGTGATGAAATAAGAAAAATATTTGCCTGCTGTAGCGCTGCAGGACCATTACTTAGAGTAGGCCAGCCCTTTAGGGTAGGGCTGTAATAACAAAAAACCCTTGCACGCACTGAAATAAAAAGAAAAAAAAAGAAATGCCATTGTTGGTGAAGGCGTGCTATTTGACATGAAAATTAAAATCTTTGCAGAACTTTTTAATTTTAAAAACTGCTATAACAAAGGATATGAACCTGATTTTTTTTGAGGGGTAACATCAGTTCTGTCACATAGATGAAACCATCAAAGACGTACAATTAAATACTGTAACAAAGCATAGATGAAGTTGTGTTGCTTTCGGTGAATTTATTGTTTAACAGTGAGCATACATTGGGATTAAGGTTGTGGATTTACAGTTTTCAGCATCATCAGTTATGTCAGGATCAACTGAGCGCTTGGTAGTTCAGTCCTCTTTGATTTCCTCTCTGATTTGTAAAGCTGTCAGCCACATCGATCAGAAACTAGGTCGTGCTGTCAGTTTCATTTTCAGTTTTGGGCTTCCAGGACGCTGACGTGGATGAATCTTAATCAGTGCAGAGATATTGTGCACACAGCGTAACATGAGTAACATTGTTATTGCTGCAGCACCTGAGCTGGCTTCAGTCGTATGGCAGTGGCGCACATACGCAGCAAACATGGCGTGTACACTTTTTTCACATGTACAGAAAAAAATTGGTCTCAGCTTGGCTGAGTGACGATCCTCCTGTCCCACCTTGTGAAATGTGTAGTAAAACTAAGCAGAAGCATTGTTTATTATTTTCTTAAGGTTTTATGTCGTTGAAATGAAAATCAGATATGCAATTGCATGCATAAAACATAAAAGTATTTTAGAATGGACAGTCTAAAAATTTAGTTTCACCTTTCGTGAGAGAGCTGGCGCCTTGATGTTTGACCTTTTAGATTTTCCCACCATAATGTCAGAGAACAATGCACAATCTGTCATGGAGTCGACATTGTGAAGTGTTGTGCAAATGCATTGTCCAGCTTTGTCCTATGAATAGACCTTTGTCCTCTGAGGGAGAAGTCTCGACCTTTGCTGAGTTATTGGTGCCACTCAGACCAGCCGTTCTGTGAAAGGGTGATAAATACAAGCCCAGAAATCGCTCTGCAAGGTGAGGCGCTCACAGTAGCGCTGCGCTGCAGGAAGTCTACAGCCGGCTGCTGTTGCTCATGTTGTGTGACTTGCACTTTATTGAAAACTGTCTCAACAGGATGCCGCGGGTAGAGCTGCCTATCCGTCTCACCCAGATGTGCTGGTGCTGTGTTTACGCACAAGAGGCCTCCAGAGGTGCAGACGGCGCCCTCCTGTAGGGTCAATCCAGCTGATGTTTTAGGAGCCACTTTAACTTCTTCTGTTTACTCTTTTACAGTGCTTTGCTGTATTTATATTAGGGATACAATTAATTACGCAACATGCGATTAATTGACGATTAATGACTTATTAGATTCCTTGCATTACTACCGCAGGGTATTATTGTGATTTCATGCGATGCACCAATGCAAACTAGTGAATAGCTATGAAGCAGAGGGATAATGATGCATGGTTTTAGAAATAAAATCCAGCAAAGTTTGACATGTTTGTCAAAAATTTTACTTTTATTTCTTTTTCAGCTGCTAGAAAAATAACAGTGCACTGCAGAAAGGAAAACAAAAAAGAGTTGGCCACACCTTCTTGACCTTCACTGTTGACTTGTTGTTCTTTGTGCTCACTTGTCATCCACAGACAAAGAGAAGCGAGCAAAGTCGGGTTCAGATGGCGAAGGAGCCAGTAACTCTCAGTCGGACAGCTCGGCCAGCCTGGGCAGCCTGAAGGGAGGAGGTGAGTCCTGTCGCCCGTCATCACATCTTTCTCACCCTTCGCTGTCACAGCAATCATATCCTCAGGGGAGGAGAGGAAGAGCGTTCGGCCACTTGTTAAAAGATTGGCCTACATCGGAGCTGCAGGTCGGCTAGATTCTCGCAGTGAGACGCCATTATTCTGAACAGGAAGTGACAGCTTAAGGTGATCGCGTTTGATGATAATCGGCTCTTTAATTTAGAAGCGTTTGGCCGCGTTGTGAAATGCTGAAATAAATCCCGCCTCGGTAATCCCTGTGACAATCTGCGATAACAGCTATTATCATACAGCGGAGCCCAGTTAGTTTAAAAGCATGAATAAGACTATGTTTGATTCGAATTAGTAAGATGATACGGCCATTAACGTGTCCACATCTACTCATCCAGATAAAGTCCTGTTTTTATTTCTCTAAACTGGCTGCAGGGTTCGCTCACAGAGAGCCTTTCTGTTTCTGATACCAGAATGATACATAACATCATTACATTATTCATTGTTTTCTTGCTGATCTTTCTAAAAGCCTGAATTTTGTGAAAATCTGAAAACATCCACTCTGTAGCGAGCTTCATCCTCTGCTCAGCCAGCTGGGCTCAGGCCAGACAGGGATCTCTTCCCTAAATCCATCCTGACACTACAAATGGCCTTGAATGTGAAACGTTTCATGACACGTGGGGTTTTTTGGGATAATCCTCAGAGAAGCAAGTCTTGGACTGTATTTTTATTTTGTTGCAAAAGCAGGGGCTCTGTGTCAACACGTTTGGACTTGTTGGGTCATTCGGCTGCTAGAGGAAAGGAATTTCCTCAAGGCAAATTGGCAAAATTGTACAGTGGGACGAAGCTTTAAAGTGCTTCTGGGAAAGAGACAGAACAATCCTCTGAAATAGAAGTTGGAGAAAGATTTTTTTTTTTCATTAAGAAGGTTACATTCGTGTACCCTTCACTGTGATCAAATAGCATGTCACGGCTCAGCGCCGTTGCTGAAAGGTGAGTCAGCTTTATTGATGTGACATGATACTTTCAACTCTCTCTTGGAACCGCGTCTCTTGCTGCGGCTCTAAATTATAGCTCATCCTGATCGCCGGGGGATTTCTCCTGCTGCTGTATCATCTTCCTTACCAAAGGTCTAACTCTACACAAGGCTGAATGTCAAACTACAACTAACACTCTGAGTAAAATGATTTGTTTTCTCTTTTGATATAATGTTTTGTATGGAAATTCACATATGAGGTTAGTTTCCACAGATCCCAAAGAAACCTCCTCAGATATTATGAGAATGTGAGATGTTTTGCTGTTATCTGCTTAATTTTCACCGTCTAATTCAATTCGATTCCCAAAAAAAGTCTTTGGTAGACACTTAATGAGGCAAATCGGTCCAATCCATGTAAAATCCAGCAACATAGCCAAACCAGGTGCATTGTTTGTTTCTTTTTTTGGATTTTTTTTGCCTTTTCATCAACCCTGAAAACAAATACTGAAATCAAAAAAGTCTTATTCTTACCAAAGAACTGCTCCAACACATGACATACAACACAAACAAAAAGTAAATTTACACAGCACTTGAATTTGCAACTTAAAACATTCTGACAGGGCAAAATGCTGTAAAGTTAAACACGTCTGAGTTGTCATGAGATCTTGCAGCGGCAGGTGTCTCTGTATTGTGGATCACTCTCTGCTAGAGATTGCCTCTCATATTGGATTTGGATGGTGCGGATATTAAAAAAAACACTCACACACACTGACCCATGCATTAGCACTGGACCGAGATTAGCGTTGAGGCACATTAATCACCATGTGTGTCGTTACAAACCAATCCCGTTGCAGACCAGATGCATCGTGGGTGTTGGGTATGAAAGTCAGGAGGTTGCACTCCGCTGCCAGCAGATCGTTGATTAATAAGTTCCACTGCTGCTTTAAATGATTTCACACATGCCTGAAACCAATATCTGCCTCATGAAGGATGAAGCACACCCTCAAATGGAGTGAACTCTTCCTGTGCTTCACAGATGCAGCCACAGGGACTCTCCTGGAGTTCGCGGAGGGAGCCAAAGCGGCGCAGGCCCACTCAGGAACAAAGCCGGCCGCGTCGGATCCCTTCACGGTGCATAATCACGCGGCGGAGAACAACAACACCGTTTGGGTAAGATGAGAGTGGTGTTGGCCAACATGTCTCAGCTGCTGGGGTTGGATAAGAGAAGAATGCCTCATAGAAATACTGATTAATTGATGTAGTTTTACTTGCTGTGGTCAAAGTGGGCACAGTAGTTGTGCTGCAGCTGCATTGAGGTGGACAATAGCCTATTGAGCAGAAGCAGTCTTATCTAATGCACACATGGCAGAGGAGGGTGTGGGACTTTTGATAACGGAGAAAGAAGGCGTGTTTTACATGCATGCATGTTTTCACGGGAAAATCTGTGTGTTGTGTCTGACAGGAGCTGGAGGACGGTCTGGACGAGGCGTTTTCAAGGTGGGTGCAGCTGTGAAGTTTGGAGGGTTTCCTGAAATGAAACGGGCACAAAGACTTCCAAGTCTTCAGTTCGGGCTTGCCTGATCGAATAATAAAATGCAGCCTCTCCCTCAGTTCGGTTACCCTCAAGCAGACAGGAGAGGCAGGAAGAGGCTCCGAAGTAGTTGACATTTGACCTGAGTCATGCTGCGTACATAGGCTCTGGTTGAGGCCCACATGGTGATTTTATATTAAATCCACAAATCGTTCTTTTCTGAGAGACACTATTTGGTACTTTTCATTTCAATCAAAGGAAGAATAACCCTAAAGTAGTCACAAAAAAGCATTGTTATTATAAAGTATTATTCTGGTCAGAAATCAGAATGTAAAAATATTTAGAAGACGAGTTTGTCCTGAATGATATAAGTTGATCTGCTGCCAGGTTGGGTTTTATTTCCTTTTAATATTAGTGCATTTTACTTCGTCTTGGCCTTCCAAAGAGAATTGGATCCTGAGTATTTTTAATCAGACTCTGACAGGCCATTTCAGACCCGTTATCAGATGATTATTTGTCTGCACACACTGTAATTACACGTTGAGCCGTTAGTCTCCAGCTCTTTGATTAATGAGGATGCTCGCAGTGCAAGCAGTGACGGGGCTGCACGGCTTGCTGGATGCTGATTGTGTTTGTTGCAGTTGAACTTTAGATGGAGATAAAGGATTAAAGCCAGGATGTGGAGTATTTGATGTCTCTCTGAACTCAGTTGAGATTATTCTGGAGGCAGTATTTTGCATCAAATTCAGAGTCCAACCGTGTTGCATTCTGAATCTTTGCTGCCATCTGCTGGTTGATTATGTGCATTATACCCTAACTTTTTAAAAATAAATTCAGTATCTTATTAGGCCTGAACTTTGTAACAATGTGCCAAAATTGTTCCTGATTTTAAATGACAGACCAATACTAAGGAGGACATATCTGTCCAAATTATGCTTTCCCTCATTTTTTAGGGTTACAAATCCTTGGCAAAACCATCTTTTCCTCTTTCTACCAACTTTGCACATATGAAACTGTCTCTTATTTTCATTCTTCTTTACAAATTAGCTGAAGCACTCAAAGTGCTTTCAATGTGGCTGTACAGCAATTTGCAAGCTTTGTCACAAAATCCCATTAGCATTTGGGTCTGGACTTTTACTTGGCTCATTCTAACACAGATGTTTCGCTCCAAACTGCTCTGCTGCGGATCTGGTTGTACTTCTAGGGACATCGTCCTGCTGGAAGGTGAACTTACAAACCCCGTCTTATGTCAGTAACAGGTTTTCCTTCTCTTCTCTTTGTGTTGGTCTGTCACATTAAATCTAAATAAAAACTAAAGTTTGAGGTTATAATGTAACAACATAGGGAAAAGTTAAACCAGTCGAAATCTTTTTTAAACCTCTGGTCTTATTTAAATTCATACCAATAAAATCAACCTACATAGGAAGAAATTAACCATTTCTAACATAATGAGGAAGTGGTTCGGAGGAGCTGTAAGCTGAATTGTTCCCTGACTTGTGATGTTTCCTTTGCACCCCTCAGCCGCAGTCTGGATAGCTTTGAATCCTACTCAGGTAACGATTGTCATGAATCATTTCCTCCTCATCAACCCACCGTTCCAGCCTGCTCATCTGTGTCCTGCCAGAACATGTTCAGCGTGTAGCTTTGTGTTACTTTTGAAATAGCTTTACACCTTTAACATAGTCGACTCAAACCTAAGGAACGTTCAGCCACCGTGTCCACGTCTTCATCACCAATGTACGACCGTGTTTTTCTGCATCACATCCATCACTTTTGCATTTTTTGACACAGACTGTGTGTTCACACGTAGCACTGCTAACAGAGCAGATTGTGGTACAGCATGATAAAATAACTCTGCTGTAATTGGTTTGTTTAAAAAAATATTTTCACCTTGCACTATCATAAACAGAATGGCCTTGTTATATTCATAATATAGTGCAAAAGTCTTCAGTCATTTATTCTTTCTTTATATTTTGCTTCCAAGCAGTGAGACTTTCTTGTAATCTATTAATTGCTTTTTATATCAGTAATTCTCCAGCCTGTTTGAAAGTGTTTTTTTTTGGGCTTGTTAATTGTTGTAGGTGCTGTATTGTGCTGTTTTTTATCCTTTGTTGAGACCATAGAGACACTATTACACTGAAAATGAAAGTATGTCATAGCTTTTTCTCTATTTTGACAAGAAACCTTTTTTTGGCATTGATACTTTGCTGTGTTGGATTTTTTTGTTGATTAAAATTTAAGTTTGAGTCCATAACAGCACCAATGTTTTTGGCTATCTGCAGTTGTAACCCTTCCTGAGACCAGCAGAATATTGGTTTTTAATTTAAGTAAAAATAATGACTTCCGTCTTTTGTAGACGAGCTAAAAACAATTCTTGTGGCAACATGCTTTGACTAGAGTTAAGCAGTAACTGCAAGGGATTGTGGTCATGTAGTAAAACACAGATATACAGTTGTGTGTCATCAGCATATAGATGGTATGAGATGTTCAGAGTTCCCACTCAGTCTGAGACGACTTCACAAGCATTAAAAACAATATGAAGTCGAGTATGGTAAAACCTTGATACACATTCATTTGAAAATAAATAAATAAATAAAAGGGGCTGTTTAACAACTTTTTGGCATTTAGAGACATTTTACTGAACTTTTGATAATCTAAGATAGTTTAGATACACTTTAACATACATCATAAGCCAACCTCTATTTCACATTTTGTGTTAGTGGAACATACAGATAAGAAAACCTAAAATTGTGTTGAACAACCCTGCAAGTTTAACACAAGGTCTAATAATTAAAGTCGAATATAAGAGCGATGAGATTGGAGCCCTGAGGAACTCTAGCAATAAGCGATCTGTTTGCTTGAATGTATATTTGCCAAATGTATGTCCCATAATAACCTGTAATATTTGAATAAGTTTACCACAATATTTACTGTCCTAAGTCTAACCAAAGTTATGATCAACATCAAATGCAGCACACGGCTCAGGAAGCATCAAGACACAGGCTTGTGATGTGTCACTGTTGAGATTTGTATTATTACATAGTTTTACAGGTGCCTTCTCTGAAGATTACAAGAGCAGCTGCAGTTCATTGGAAGTCAAATATATTGAGACTAATGATTAGAAATATTTGTACTGTATTTTTTTTTTATCCACACGTGAAGTAAACATTGTATCTTTGGTCGTGCAGAGGTCTAAGTTAAGTTTAAAATGTCTCATTTCTTTTGCTTTTTTGCAGACTCGCTGAGTCTCGCACTAACCCCCAGGTCCTGGACATTGGGGTAAACCCTCAGGACTTGAACAATGAAGAGTGCCTCACCACAGGCAAATGGGACCAAGAAGAGACAGACTCAGCTGCACAAAAAGACACGCTTGAGTTCTAACATAAAGCCTCTGCCAATAAGAAGGGAAAACCAGGGGGGAAAAAAGAAGACAAAATGCTGGTAGAATGGATACAGATGCCGGTGAAATCAGCAAGTTATCCCAGCTTCTCCCTGCTGCCACGTTTTCGAACCGTCTGTGGATCTCTGATGGCTCTGAATCCACCTGAGCAGAGAAGGACAACACGAGCTGACTGCTCACACAACAGGCCAAAGCAATACAAACCAGTTCACCCCTTTACTTTTCAATGTTCAGCTCCATGTTTTGTTACAGTCAGTCTGTTATGATGTTTTGTGTTTACCTATCACTCCTATGTATGTGCATAGGAGCTCTCACACACAGAAAGTGTGTGAGAGCTTTCTGTGTCTGTATTGACACACAGAAAGTGTGTGAGAGCGATAGCTCTCACACTTCGCTACCGCGAGGTTGGCTGTTGTTTTCCTTAGCAGGTCAGATGCTAACTCGCCAGATCCGTACTGTGTTCAGCAGGACGTTACTACCTATATGCGTGTCACAACTCCAGTGGGCACAAAAGCTTTAAAAAAAATGTGTCAATACAAAGTGACAATCCTATTTTTTTCTACTGCAAAAGTTATTTTTGCACTCAGCTTTCATTCATCTTTAAAAGCACAGAATTCGTGTAAGAGGATTTTAATGTCAACACACATTATTTGCTTTCACACTAATTGCTTTTCCTCCTCAACTTGAAAAGCTGTTTAACAACTCTGACTCCCTGAGCTAAATTTGTGTGACAGATACTTTAATACTGTTGTGTGTAACAGTTTTATTATAAGCAGTTGCCAATACATAATTCCCACTCAGGCTCAAGGAAAAAAGAAGAAAGGATCTGGCAATCAGTAACTTTTACTGCAAATCTCTCATTTGTTCACTTGACCTCTTAGATTTAGACTTGTTAAACAGATCATTAAGAGGATGAAGAGCTTTTATTGGCCCTTGGACGCCATTTGTCAAAATATGTTACAGTGACATTCAGTTTACCATTTTAAATTTTTCCCCCCCACAGGGACTGTTCCCAGTGTTATTTTTGGTGTTTGTTTTTTTTTTGCATTAATTTAAATTACATAAATTTTAATAAAAATCTAATTATCTTTTTTTGTGTGTGATAATTTTCTTTCTCTTGTTTTATTTAAAACAATTCATTTAAAAAACATTTGCCTCCAACATGCATGTATAATCTTGATTCATCAGTAATAAACTTTAGTATTTATTATTGGTTAAATATACTCAATAAACCTGCTAAAATATACGGCAAAGGAGGAAGAAGTAGTTACACTGCTCACCTGCAAATCACAATGTGTGGAGGAAAACTAAAACCATATATTATGCTAAACACATCATTACAATCAGATGATGGCTGCAGAGTCATGCTGTCCTGAAGTTGCACTTTAATATTTCAGTCAGGTTGAGGTCTGGATTTTGACTGGACTGTTGCAACATACTAATCCATTTTTTTCAGTCAGTCATTCATTTGTAGCAGTGTTACTGTGTTTGAGGCCTATTGATGATCCAACCTTCAGTTAACAGATGGCCTCAGTTTTATTTTATGGTTGGGCTGACATCTGCAGAACATCAGCACTCCATGTCTATGCTCTGCAGTTTGAGATCTTTATGTTGATTCAGTGTTATGTTGATTCAAAGCATGATACTTGGTAAGCGTTCTGCAAGTCATTCTGCCATGTTGTTACAGATTATGGTTGTTCAATCATTCCTAAATGTCTTTCATGAACTGCCGCATTTACTCACTGAGGCCTGCTCATGATTAGTCATTGTATCATTTCTGTAAGCATGTCATGCTTTGACTTTGAGATGAATTTACAGGGATGTCCACTCTTGGACCATTATTAACTGTTTATAATCCAACTATAAAATTATGGACTTAGATGATGAGGAAAAGCTTTATTATCCTTCCCAGATTTTTAAATCAATACAGTTGGAACAAAGGCAATTACTGATGAAGCCTATGTGCACCAGAACAATAAACTGCCAAAAACATACCACATTATGGAGGAGTTCACACTCATGAGTTATCTAATTAAGAGTATTTGATTAGCAGTTAGTTTGACAAATTGATGAACAGTCAATATTCACAGGGATTTACCCCCACCTAAATAACATAAACAATAAAGGGTCCTTCCGCTGCTTGTTCTCATAGGTTTTTGCCTTCATCATAAAATAATTAAAAGTTTTATTTATTTCTTGGAGCTCTGCTTTTTAAAACTACTATGAATTACACAATTTCCTGTGTGGTTTTCATATTTCTGCTTTAAATCCTCTGCCTAAACTATTGGGACAGCATTTAAATAAGTTTTTTTACAACATGGAATCAGGAGAGATGTTTAAGCTGAGGAACCATATAAGGGGTCAAAGGTCTGCAAGTTTGTAGTCTGTAAGGTATTTTTCTGGATAGTTATTAATTTTCATTGTATGTTTAGTCATGATCGTAGTCTTATTATAATCTATTAGGTTACTGCTTGTCATATGTATCTCTTTAATTCCCGTTTAATTGCTCCTATCCTTTTATTCTTACTATGTGGTTATTCGATATGGTAAGGTAATTTTATTTATATAGTACATATTAACCAACAAGGCACTAGGTGTCATCCTTAGCACAGAAATACCCTTATACACTAACATACCTGTTCACAGTTCTATGAAATTTTCATAAAAATATTTAAAATAGTCATAATATAAATAATGAGTAAACAATAACAGCTCAGATTATATCTCATAGATTTTAAAACAAAAATATTCACTTTCTGTAACTTAATGTTACGCGTGGAAATAAACCAAGGTGATGCAATTTTGCATCTGCTCGTGCCATGCATTGTGTCATCATCACATGACTTGAACTAAGACTTGAACCACCCGGTCTTACCTCTCATTGGACTCTTGCTTCAACGCGGAAAATCCCTTGATGATAAAAGAACTCGATATTAAAAAGAGTGGCGAATGCATTTAAACTTGAAATATTTGAAGTAAAATACAAATTAAAAGAGCAGAAAATTATCATCATCTAATACGGACCCGCTTAAAATAGTCTGCTTAGTGGTAGATTTAAAAAGTTGTCTTTTTGAGTTAATCAAATCTCCATGTTTAGACATACCGAATATTCAGTAAATTCATAAGGTACTCATTGAATATAATGATAAGTACTTTAAAATCCGTAGTTTCGACGATGGTTTTCATCGCGTTTAAACAAACATGTTTTATTTTCATAAATCGAGGAGCGTTATTTTCTCTCTTTTTTTATTTTTCCGGAAAGGGAGGTACACGGAAGTATAACACCGGCTTGGAGTGGCTGTGTCGAGCATGAGAAGCGGAGGCATGGGCTGGTGTCAGTGGAGAGCAACGCTGTTTTTCTTTTGTACGTACATTAATTTTACACTGGTTTAGTTGCTTTTAGGCTGTCACGATGGACAAATATACAAGTACTGCTCAGATTGTGAGTTTAAATTTCGGATGCTTGTTCTCGAGAAATGTGCGTTATGACAGGACGACCAACGAGCCGACCGAGTCCACTGTTAGTGCAGAAAAATGTTGCTCAATACCACACAGGACACAGAAGCTGTTTCGCGTTATTGTTTTATTTTATATATATTTTTTTTATTTATTTTTTTTACAAACTAATGGATTAAAGTTTGACATTTAAATATTGTGGATTAATAATTCAGTTTTTGTGTGAGTCGAGTTTAAATGGACAGAAATGAGAAATGAATATCCATGGTAAAAAGATAAGTACTTTTATATTTTATATTTACCTTTTTAAACATAATTTCTGTTTTGTAACTTCATCTTTTCAGCCTTCCTTCTTCAGATGTGCAGTGCAACAGTCCTCGACTGTACATCCACTGGAAATAACCCGATGCTTTTCAGCACATCTGACCAGCATGTTCCCCCAGGAACCGAGTGTGACTACTGGTGGAACAGGGGAGAGGTAAGTTTTTACTTTTACCCTAATAATGTACATTTTGCATGTTTACAAGTCAAATACACTCTCAATCTCTATGGACTAAATAGACATTTTGTTGTCAAATGCATGTTTTCTAGTCTGCCTAATGTGCCTATAACATGCTGTAGTTCCTGTTTATTTTGTCCTTGGGCCTAATTTAGCTCATGAACATTCAATAAATGTTGTTTAATTTCATGTCATGAAAAACCATGAGTGGAGCTGCTTTAAATTATATTTAAAACTGATAAAGCATAATATTTACCCTTTTATAAATATACATGTAAATTCTGTTCGAATTTAGAAAGAAAACAACACTAGCAAAAGTCAAACTGGTTTAATAAAAACAAAATGGTCCTTATTTTGTTTTTGTAATGATAAAACTAACACCATGTGTTCGTATTTCCACTCCACTAGATTCTGTTCCAGATGCAATGCACGGCCAACTTGTTTCTAACTTTTTTTTCACAAAGCACATCACTTGTCAAATCTACAGTCTGGATATCAATTGGTTTACTTTTACTCTTGAGTACATGAGAAAGTGAGTGTTGGTAAGATTCGAGTCCAAGCCAATTCTAAGGTCTTTTTTTTTGCCACTTACCTCAAGTCAAGTCTAAGTCCTAAACTTTCTATCTCTGCCTTATTTTTGTTTTTATTTATTTTTTCCTATTTTCATCTACACTGTACATGTAGATGAACTTATAATTTTATTGAAGGGCTCACTTATTTCAGTAATTCAATTAAAACAGTTAAACTCATTGTTTTTTATTTAGATTAACATGGATCTCGGATAATTAACTGGAAAAATGGGACTTTTTTAATGCACAAATGTCCACATACTGAAAAGAATTTTCAAAAGTTTCACTTTTTGAGATAAGCTGTTGAAATTACTTTCCTGGGCTGCAATGATTAAGTGCTGTGAAATTGATCATTGGCTGGCAATGTTTATAGTAAATATAGAAATATTAATCTGGCAGGAATTTTAACCTTCCTTTGATTTCAAGTTCAGTAAGACGCTTTGGTCTCTTCCTGTTTGTATTTTGAATTCAGATCACCCTCGCAACCAGTATCAATAACAACAAATCTGCACTGGTGATGAGACACACCTCCAGCTCTCTGGAAACGTCTGAATGCCTTCCCGATGTCTCTTGGACCCAACAGTGCTCACAGTCACAGGTGTTACATTTTTGAGATGTGAGGACTGAAATTACAGTCTCCACCTCCATAATTTCAGATGTGGGCATGTGGGGATATATATGTGCTTTTATATATTTAAGCATATATATAGTTTATATGCCTAAACTATATATCATGAAATATGTCTAACAATCTCTGTTCTTTATTTCCCTCAGAATTTGATGGATTTTTCAGCAAACTGTAGCAGTAAGTTTTATAAACTGCAGTTGTTTCCCTTAAAGTTTTTATGTGCCTGTTATTTTAGAATATCAGCTTTTTTCCCTTGATTCATTCAGATCTTCCTTTTTATTCATTTTCTCCCCCTGATAAAAATGTCTCCCGTTTTTAGCAACATGTGCCAGCAAGAACTCTCTTCATGGAGACAGGCCTACCACTGGACCTTCTGATGAAGGTGAAACATCCTTATTTCTCTTCATATGTTGGTTAATGTTATAAAAGTTTAGATTAATGGAGCGTGTGATTTTCCCTTTGTTGATTATACAGTATTAAAAGTTGTATGATTACGTATTGTTATCTGTTAATAGAGGGACTGTCTAACACTAGTATTGGAGCCATTGCTGGAATCACACTACTGATTATCGGACTCATCGGACTTATCATTTTCCTATTCTACAAATACAAAGACAGCATTCCCAGGTCATTTTTCCCTATATCCTCCAAATATAACACTGATTCTGACAATACTGAGACAATGCTTTGTTCTGATTGACAGGACGCTCAACTGCAGCCTCATTGGACGAGTGTACAGAGCTGGGCAAAGGAAAAATAATGAACCTGGAGACATCATTGTGTAAAGTGGAGGATTTCTGTTCAGAGATGATTCACTATTATTATCTAGATTTGTCTTCTGCATTATTACTATAGAAGACGTCATATAACTTTAGGAAACAATTGGACTAATATCTGAAATAACTGTCTACACTTAAATCTAAAGTTCTGTCTGCTACTAACTACTGCCACCTGACTACTACTGCTGTTTTTATTTCTATAAGTGGGTTTTCTATAATAACTGTTTTGATATATTTTTAAACAATATTTAACTTGCATGAACTTTTTTTTGTTTGCAAGCTAAGCTTTGAGATTGGGTTGCACCTTTGGAGAAGAAACCAGGTGCCAGATTTGTACTACACTCTCACACACGATACTATTACTGTTTTAAATTGAATTAGCTTCGTAGCCTTGATGACAATCCCCCTGCTGATGAGGTCTGACGCATCGGTGCACAGATGAATTGTTTGCGAGGCTGTGGAAGCCTCTTTGCTGCACCAGTGTGTGCACTCTGAGAGGCGTTAGCAGCACTGTAACCTCCCCAAAAGAAACCCTGAACTCCCCCTGGGGGAAATAAGAGACTTAAAGCTGTGGAAGCTTGGCGACCAGTAATGCAGCACCAGAGAGTGTTCTTTCTGCGTCCTGTAGCATTATGACCTATTTATTAAATGATATATTATGTGTATATATACATTAAATAAATATTATAGATAGCTGCTAATATACCACTAAGATATGAGCATTAATTATGATTATATGCTATGAACTATTATAAATACAAAAGGATTGGTATGTGCTGTAATGTACTGTTCTGTTGGATTCATTCCAGTGTATGAGATCATGTCCTCTCACTACCACCTTTCATGAGCTGCTCTTTGTTATTCTAATGCTTGTAATAAATCATGCTGTTATAAACATAAAGTGTCTTAGCTTTGTTTTAGCCTGGATCAGGTTCTGGTCAAAGGCTTGATTTAGCCTTAAGCTTGAGCTTTGATGGTTGTTGGTCTGTACCTGAACACTGGAACTTATTTCTGTTCATCTGGGTTTTGCGGTTTGGGTCAGATGGTGGAAACCTTTACATAAATCCAGACCAAATAAACTCAAGTGAACTATTTCAAATCCTATCAAGAAAGGCGGTTAATTGTCCAACTAGGATCGTACTTGAAGTACTATAATGCACTAGATTCTAGTAGCTGTAAAACGTAGGTAAGGAGAAGCTTTTGTGTGAGATTCACGGGACCTGGATCGTGGGAGTTTTGACAACTGGAACTGTTGGATGTTTCTGATCTGCAGTGTTTAGAATATATCAATTGTCAAAGGAAAGAACAGAGATCAGCAAAAGCATCATAAAGCTTGGAAATAAACATGAAGTTTATTTCAGACAACTTTCAATACTTTCTTTTCAGTTTGACTTCTTGCTCTGTCTCATTCACTGACATGGGTCATGCCACGAGAAAAGAAGTCAGACAACTTTCAATACTTTATTTAACTACATGCATGACACAGTGACCCTGAAGTGGAATGGCTTAGATGTAAATAAATCCTTCAGGCCTTCCTTTAGAAAGTTACTATCAGCAGACGTAATGGCTCAAATATGCAGGTAAACAAAAGTGATGTAATCTCACTTCCTGTTACATCACCCTCACACCACTAAGTTTATTGGTTAAATATAAATCTCATCACCCAAAGAGCCCCACCCTTTGTGGTCATCTTTTGTTTCTCCTTACAAGTTTGGTTTGAGATTTAAATACTCAGCCTCATGAAGAATGTCATCAACTTTGCTTGGAAATAAACGAGAAGTGAATACTGGCCTATGTGGTCCAATCCAATAAGATGAGTTAGTATACCTGATCTTGTTCAATATTTAATAATGGTAGAAACCTAACAGAATACACAAGGCACTACAGTTAGCTGCATAACATGCCGGAGTGGTAAAAGTGTATTTTAACCTGTATGTGTAACTTTGACCCTATGAAGATTGAAGGAATTCTGAAATAAACAAATTTTAAAATGTCTTTAAAATGTTTGACTCATAATTATACCATCCTGGAAAACAATCATTAAAAAGCCCAATGACATTCTTCATGAGGCTGACAGTATTTAAATCTCAAACTAAACTTATAAGGAGGAACAAAAGATGACCACAAACAAAGGGTGGGGCTCTTTGGGTGGTGAGATGCATATTTAACCAATAAACTGTTAGTGGTGTGAGGGTGATGTAACAGGAAGTGAGATTACATCACTTTTGTTTACCTGCATATTTGAGCCATTACGTCTACTGATAGTAACTTTCTTAAGGAAGGCCTGAAGGATTTATTTACATCTAAGCCATTCCACTTCGGGGTCACTGTGTCATAAAAGTATTGAAAGTTCTTTTCTTGTGGCATGTGGCGTGACCCTTGTCAGAGCAGGAAGTCAAACTGAAAATGCTTTTAAAATATGGAGCAGGGGTTAATACAGGTCAAACTTTCTCCTGGGCGGTGTGTGAAGCTTTCAGGTCAACATTTTCTTTATCTGAACCTATCATAAAATATATGATAGGTTCTGTTATGTTTCACCTAAACATAACAGAGCTGTATCTTCTTGGAAGTCAAGTCTAAGTTATATGATCTTCTTAATTTTATGGTTGTAGCCATGTTTGTTTTATCCGGTGTGTTTTCTTTAAGGTAGCAGGGCCTCTGCTGTTTGGTGTCGGTTAATTCTCAAACGTTCAGTTTCTCTTTGTTGAATTTAGCCAGTTTTTTTTAAGCTTGTAGGTTATTATAGATTAATTAATTAGTATGGAATTTTTCAGTTTTGAGTCTGATTTGGTTAGCTGTTGAGAGTGTTTTTTTTTTTTTTTTATCAAACTCTCTACATATTGCAAGTTACAGAATATATAACTATATCATATCATTTTCCAACCAATAAATTGAATTCTTATAATGGACTAGGAAAGGCAATCTACTGCCCCACCTCCCAAAAAAAGCCCCACCAGGAGTTTTTTTTTTCTCCAGCTGCCCCTGAAAGTTTCCCTCACTTTTTACTTTTACATTTCTTAAAGTGAACACGGCTTTGCTGTCTTTTATAGTGTGACTCCTTACAAAACCAGCTGTAGTCCTAACAGTTTAAGCTCTCACACCAGATCCAGTGTTTTAACCTGTTTTCTGCCATATAGTGGCAACAAGCAGGTTAAAACGACACACGCACGCTACTGCCACGCCACACACACATTGCTACACGCATAAGCTGTGTACAAGTGTGCATAATATGCGTAGAAAATGTTAATATAATAGCAATCTAAATCAGATATTTAACCTAGCAAGATCAAATTGTGGTCAACAATAAGATCATATCAAATCGCACTGTTTGGTCACATGTCTCAAGGTGTGAACATTAACGAATTACAATTAAATGCAAAAGATTAATTTAATCTTTATTTTGATTTTGTCTGTATTTTTTAGATTTAGTAAAAAATGATTTCGTTGGCGTAACCTTGCATCATCGTTCTTCAATACAGTACAAATTTCAAAATAAAAGCACTATGAAAAGCAAAACGTCACAACACTAAAACAGAGAGATAAAAGTGCATGATTTTAAGACGCGTTTAGTGCCGTAAATAATTTTTTATGATATACCTTAGCTTTGTGAACTAAAAGCTGAAGTTTGTCTATACTGGAGTAAGTGTTGCAGATCTGGTGATTTACTTTGACGTTCAAAAAGTAAAGCGGTTTTCTTCGGTATTTCCACGTTCAGCCTCCTGAGCACCTTGTCTCGTCTCGTGCTCAACATCTCGTGACCTGATCTATAAGCAGCATCGGAGTGGAAGTGCGGCGTTGTTCTGTTTTCCACCTTGATAAACTAAAGTCCGCGGCTAACATGGAGCTCTGGAAGAAAGCAGCGCTGTTCACATACGGTAATATTTGCACAACTTGTCTTTAAGCTGTGTGACAACAGACACCGCTTAAAGTTACTACCGCAGAGTAAAAAAAAAACACACACACAAAAAAACAGCCTTTTTCTGACATTTATTAGCCAGAGATAAATCTACTGTGCATTGTATGTGTTACCCACACTATGTGCGATATCTTAAAGTGACTATATTGCTTTTTTTTTATAGAGTCACAATAGAATTAACCACGTTGAGAAACAATTACACCTTGTATTTAGTATTTTTACTGACATTCGTTGTGCTTCATACCTTTTTTTTTCGTAGCATTCCTTCTCAGTTTCTGCGGTGCTGTGGATTTGCTTTGCACTGTCAAAAGAAATGGCACCCGGATGGTTCACAGCATCTCGCTGGAGTCTCATGCTTCAGGCTTCCCGTCAGCAGGATGTGATTCCTCATGGAGCAACGAAACTGTAAGTTATAATCAGGGGTGAAAGTAAGGGAAAGATTTAGCGGGGGGTACGCAGTACCTGTAAGAGAGGAGAGCGGCTGTCTGCTGTAAAGAATCAGTGGGTTCACTGTGCAGCAGTGAGTTCACCCACTAATCAGCCTTGACTGATTAGTTTTTCAAGAACAATCTAAAACACAATCAGTTATTAAATAATTTTTATCCCCATTTCATATTGCGTCTGAACTGTTCGTGCTATAGAGCAGCTCCTACACTTCAATCGCTGAGGGTTTTGAGTCGATCTCGGCATTATGTGACAAACTGAACGGAGCCCGGGCGTTGAGAACGTTCTCTTCTGGATCCTTATCACAACATTCTTAACAACAACAACAAAAAATCAACAAAGACGTGTTCAAATTAATGATCCATCAACAATAATAATCTCAGTGATTATTGTTTCAACAAGGTGTTGCGCAAGTCTGTGCGTTCCGGTTCCATTACCAAACCAGCAGATCAGGAGTTTAAAATTAACTAATCAACCACCGCTGTGTTCAGGGAGGCTTATTAATGATCGCAAAAAATAAATATCAAGCCTGAAAACATGATATCATAACCAGGGTTTTCCCCAGAAAAACGTGCTAAGCCTGGCGGTGGCAAAACGTGCTAAGCCTGGCGGTGGCGGTGATGGTGGGGGGGCGTCGGGAGGTGCGCGCGAGTCCTACAGTTCTGTTGGGGGGGGGGGGGGGGGGCAATTCAATCAGGGGTTTTCCCCGACTGGGAGCTTAACGCTGAATGTGACAGGCAGCCAATCAGAAAGCGCGGATTCTCCGCCTGCTTTCTGAGGGGAAATTGACGAGGGGAATCCCAAACAGCTGAAACAGCGCAATGCTAAGCCTGGCGGCGGGGCTAGCAAAGCATGGCGGCCCGCCATGCTTATAATACACTGGGGGAAACCCTGGTAACGGACTGAATGTTTTTAACGTAAACTCGGGTCGGTTTGTGGAGTGCAGGAGGTTGCCATGGTAATGGGTGTACTTAAGCGGCAGAGAGAGACGGAGAGTAAAAATGTGCAGTGGTTTAGAGTTGATCACCTGTTGGGGTTGTTTTACCTTTGTTTACCTTTGTCTTGGCGCATCACAGCCGCTGTAGTTTCTGAATGTTCAATTAACACAAACCTTTACTAATTACCTCGTTCTTTGTGAGTATAAGTCATTTACAACAAACATCTATCACGGTAAATATGTTTCATTAAGTATTTAACAAACAAATGGCTTCTACCGCATAATTATGTGAAATTAAATGAATTGTCTAATATAAAAAATAGTTTGGTGCTGTCAGGCTCAGAGTCTGAGAGGCTTTACCTTTATCAAACTATTTTGTTTTTTTGCCTCTTATTTAGAGGAAATATTGATGTTGATGAGACTTTCTCCAAAATAATGACCTTTTTCAACCTTTCAAATTAGGCTCTAACATTCACAAATGATAGTGAAATAAAATCCAGTCAAACATCTGGTTTGAGGTGATTCCTCTGGAACCTGTTGGAGGACAAATATCCCAACTTCAGAAGATGAGCTTTAACCTAACAGAGCTCTGTGGTTCCTCCTATCAGTATGAGAGTAAGGATGAGGAGGTGCTATGTTAGGAAGAGAAGTGGAAGCTGCAGGATCTTCAGAACAAACATGCCATGATGCTGGGCTACTGATTATCCCTATACATATATATATATATATATATGATTTGGTTTGGTACTCCCTGGTCAACCTATGCAGAAAAAACACCTGGACCTTGTTATTGGTCAGGCAGTGTTTTTTCTGCCAGGCTGTCCCGCATCCTGAACAACAGCGTTTGCAAGCCAAATCCAACCAGTATTCAAGCAGTATAGATATACTGGTTGAAAATAATGCTGGTGGAAGGGCAATCATGGCGCCGTTGTTCAGGAGCCTGAAGGAAGTGGCTCCACAGTTAGAGCATGAGTTGTTGTCTTACAACTCTCTATCTGTGTCACCGCCAAATGAATCCAGCCAGACCAGCACAGACTCCAGCAAACTTTTGATGTCGTGGTCCTTTCCCACGCCTGATGGCAGCTTCTTCTCCCTCAGCTCCATCAGAACTGGGGAAAGGTCTTCCTGACAAAAATGCCGGGCTGACGGACAGCTGAGAGGAGGAGACTCCCACAGCAGGGGATGGACGATGCCTCCAGAAAAACCCTTTCCTTAGCGAGACACCGCTTGGTGACACTCAGGTTTAGGATGCTTTGGAAAGCAGCGTTCACCCAGCTGTTCTGGAGCTCATCCGAGAGCTTGAAGAAGTTCTCCGCTTGTCCTGGTCCTGCAGATGTCCTCCCTACAAATGGCAGACCCGAGCCAACACTATCTTCTGAGTTAACTTCAGGAGAACAGGAAACCTCGACACCAACAGAAATCTTGACATTTAGAGATGGTTTGTTGGACAAATGAGCAACTTTGTTGTCATCTGAAATACAAAGTATCCCATCCGTGGAACTTTGTATTTCAAAGGACCCTGTGAAAGTGCCCTTCAGAGGACTATTCTGTAAGGAAACCGATGGGACCAGCGAAACCAAAGCTGTGGCTGTCACTTCAGCCATAGCTTTGGCTGCGAGATCAGCCGCAGTCAAAGCTTCCCCAGCCGGGTTAGATTTTTCTGTGACTGCAGTCTCACCCTCACGCTGTACCATCATCTCCGAATAAACCTCCCCAGCCGGGTCAGTTTCTCCAGAGACAGTACTGTCACCCTCTGTACTGTCTTGTACAGAAGACGAGATGGAGTCTGAGGTCCCAACATCCAATGCCTTTTCAGAACAAACCTCCCCAGCCGGGCCGGTTTGTTCTTTAGAACTTGATGGAAATCCTTTCCAAAACAGATCGTCCTCTTCATCCTGATTGTATCCTTCATTGGAATCCTTCCCTGGAAAGAAACGATCGCACACTTTCTTCATCCCAGTCGTCATGGCATGTCCAATGCCCCAACAAACTGGGAATATCAGGGGAACAAGCGCCGTTGCAAAACTGAACATTGTTGCTATAAGTAAACCTGAAACTCCAAGAAATGTCTGGATCCTCACTGATGCTTAGAGATTCCAGCATTCAAGCATTAGAACTGCTTTGATCTACTGTGATGTACATAATGTCATCTATGACCTCATCAGTGAGCTCACTGGACTTCTGGTGCAACGCCTTGATTCTGATCGTAGCTATAGAAATGATCATATCAGCTCTGCATGACTCAAGCTGACATAAATATCTACATAAAACATTATACTTTTTATCAGAAGAGATTAATAGATTTGTATATGATTTAATTTTTGCTTTTGTGTTTTTCCATACCTGCTGTGGTATAAATGTTCTGAAGCCTTTGATCCACTATTATTTTTAATTACTATTAATTCATTAAGATTATTCATGTCTTAATTATTGCACAGTGCTAGGAACAGTCTGTGACTTATTATCCATCCATCCATCCATTTTCCTACACCCTTGTCCCTTAATGGGGTCGGGAGGTGCTGGTGCCTATCTCCAGCTAGCGTTCCGGGCGAGAGGCGGGGTTCACCCTGGACAGGTCGCCAGTCTGTCACGTGACTTATTATATGTATTTTTATTAATTTTCTCAGACAATTTAATGCTGTGACTATTTTACCAAACATAAGAAACAAAAGCAGAAGAGCGATCCAGACCTGCACTTATGCATAATTTTATTGAGGTCCAGAATCCAGAAGTTCTTGGCTTGCGTCATTCAGGAGCCTTAGGGATAAAAAGGCTTCATGATTGTATTTCAAAGGCAGATTTCAAGAACAACTCGGGCAAGAGTTTGGGTCAGGTGCTATTCCGGGATGTAGACATGTGTAGGAATCTCCACGATGTCAGTAACACAGAGTAGCATGTCTTAGTAGGTGTATGTGTGTGTGTTTACTTAATAATGTACGTACAGTATGTAAAATGGCAGCACAATGTACTAATTTTGCTGGTTCTATTTAAGAGTGTTTTACTAAAAAACATATTCAATGGCACTAATTAACCTAACAGCCATATTTTTAGATTGTGGGAGGAAGCCGGAGTACCGTGGGAGAACCCAAGACTCCAAGCTGGGATTTAAAGCTGGGATCTTGTTGTTTGTTGTTGCAAGGCAATAGTTCTATGCAGCCCTAATTAATATGCTTGAATATATTTTTTATGATCTTAAGGTCTAATATTTATAGTAACTGGAAAATTCTGCATTTAAATACTGTCTAAAGTAGAGTCTGAGATTGGTGAAATCAGTATTTTGCTCTACATGTCATTCTAATTCTTTGAGTGTCAGACTAGGGTCCGTTTTTTGCAGAACCGTCACTGATGGTTTACTGTAGCATGAAATTATGTCGACCTCATAACCGACCTCTGTATAAATATTCTTTTTCTATTTTCTATTTTGATTTCAGACCGTGCTCGCAACCAGCTCGGACAAACAGGCGACAAACAGCTTTCACACTCTGGAGACATACGAATGCCATGGCTACATTTTATGGATGGCACAGTGCTGGTCAGCAGAGGTATAAAATCTTTACAAAAGATAGAAAAAATATATTTGTCACAACAATTCTTCGGAAACTACAGACTTTTTTTAAACTCTGAGAAGCATAATAAAACTGTATTTAGATTTTTTTTAGATGTTTAACTGAGCAATACTTATTCAAATTAAAGTTTGTTTTATAAACATGAAAATAGACGAGCTGTTTATTTTCTTTAGGGGCTGATGGATTACAGAGCCAACTGCACCAGTAAGTATTGGTTACTGACAAATTTTATTTCCTCAAAACCACCTGAATTTTTATATTTTTAAAAAATAAGTTGTGTCTCTAACAGTTGTTTTTTTTCTTGATAATAGAGCTTGAGTTTCAGTTTACTCAGTGTTTTATTTGTAAATGTCTTCTCTTTTTTTAGCACCTTGTGATGTGATGAACTTGCGTCAAGGTGACAAGGATAACCCTGGAGGTGAGTTTGAAGCAAAACATTGTGTTTACATGACAACCATTTCGCACCATTACTATCCAAGTATTTAGAGTAACATAAAATGCATGCATGCAGATTGATGCATTCTAGGTGCACAAAGTGGCGTTACTGAAGATCCTTCTTCACAACAGCTGTAAGACTTTATAATAGTCTCTGCTCCAGAAAACCTAATAAGTCTTTACATCCCTTCTGTGATTTGTAATTTTTCTTCCTTGAAATGACATTCTTGATGTAATTTACAGTCCCCCCCCCCAGTTTTTATAATCCTGTTTTGTTTATGCACATCTTGCAAAGTTTTCTTTCTCTAAATTAACCTATTACCTTACAATAGTTATTTTTAATAAGACTTCTAGTAGAAGTGTTTTTCTTATGTTCTAGATTTGTACAGTTTCTCATTGAGAATTTTATATTTTCTCCCTTTGTGTGAATGTGCTTGCTTTCACTTAACTTGCTGTTGTGACACCTTGAATTTTTCCCACTGTCGGACAATAAATTATATTTTAATTATATTTCTTTGTTTCTATATAATATAAACATCCCTTAAAAAAGAAACAGTTCAAGCTATCTAACCATTTAATGGTATCTGTTGACAGTTGGAGACTCAAAAACCTTCATTTGCACCATTGTTGGAGTCTTGCTGCTTCTGGGGTTCTTGGGACTTATTGTCCTGTCCTACAAATTCAAAGAGAAAATTTGCAGGTTTGTTTTCTTCCTCTCTGTAACATCCACACAGAATTCAAATGTCCAGCTTCTGAGAGTAGTGAAGAAGTTCTCTGTTTTTTGTTCACAGCATGTTGACCTTTGTGAGATATCTCTACACGCCTGTACCAAAGCAGAATGATGCCGAGCTATCCAATGTGGTGATAGAGACAGTAGGAAGCTGATGTACTTGCAGTTTCTTTTATTATCCAAAAGCATCTAAGAAAATAATTATTTTGCTTCTTGCCTTTAAGAGTTTCTCTGCTATAAACCATATTTAAGCTCAACACTGTCGCCTATATTTGATGGTAGCATCCTGCCATGTGGAATATTATCAATGTACTGTTACTCACCACTGCCATTACCACAGCACTCCAGTTACAAAGCTCAGATTATTGTGTACATTCATAATTTTTTTTTACAAAACATATTTATCTTACTGGGTGTTGTTAGTAAACTAACCTATATTTTCATTAGTTTAAAGAACAAAGATGCTTATTTTTTTAGCCTCAGCTTATCACTTTGGACAGATATCCCACATTATTAATGTTTTAAAAATCAATCCTTCTATTCCTTATTCCTTATAATAATTCCTTCTGCTGATGAAGTGAAGTGGGACTTATTGTTACACAGGTGAATTATTTCTGAGGCTGTGGAAGCCTCTGTTCTGCACCAGTGTGTGCACCATGTGAGCCATTAGCAGCCCCCTGAACTCACTCATACTGAGAAAGACTTGAGCTGTGGAAGCTTAGTGATGCAGCACCAGAGAGTGTTCTTTCAGCATCCTGTAGCATTATGACCAATGATAATAAACTATATGTTGTGTGTATATAACCTATACACATAAAGTGACTATTATTAATAGCTTTTATTATTACATTAACGAGATATGAGCATTAATATGATTATAAAATATTAGATTTCACAGTCAAGTCCAGAATGGGCAATTAATGTCATTATACATACAGAAGGTTTGTATGTTTTATACTTGTACTGTACTGTGTGGACTCATTCCCGTGAAATGATACCATGTTTTTCCACTTTTTATACTTTCATTACTGTATCACCTTTCATAAGCTGCACTGTTTAGTATTGCAATATTTTAATCAGCTTAATAAACTATACCAGTTGCCCAACATAAGAGGTCTGTGGTCTGTTTTTGCAGATGTCGTTTGCTTGCTGTTAAACATTGACATGTACTCATTATTGGCATGGATGGATTTGTTATTCAGGGATTTTTTAAGAGCTAAAACTTGACATGCATGTTTTCTCAGAACCACATCAAAATTATTCATGTGGCTCAAAATTTACATAAACCTCCTCTGACATTTGGTGAAAACTGCAGAGCAAGGTTTTGGCAGCCATCAGCCGTCTCCTAGCCCACTCCTCTTGGCAGTGACTGAGTTCACTTAAACAGGTTGTTTATATGTTTTTGTCATAGTTTTTAAGAGTTATGCTTTTAATAGAGGGTAATTCAACTTGAACTGTACTGAAGTTCCAACCTCAACAGAGGTGAAGTTAGAACTTTCAAAAGTCCTTTCAAGAAGCTTGATATTAGCCTGATTTATTCATTCAATAACTCAGTTTTGATGCATTTGTGTGGTTGTAAACACCCAATTCTGTCCAAATTCAATCCAAGCTCCTGTTCCTGCATATTACCAAAGCCTGGACATCAACTATGTTAAAGACTTGTGGGCAGCACTTGAAACCAGGATCAGTTTAAATAAATTCTGATTAGGGAGCTAAACATCAAACCAGATCTAAGCCGGAAGCTGGCTGACAGATTTACAGTTTTAAATGTTAGGAATAACATTTACAACTATTAAGTTGTATTTGTGTAACCCTCTGGAATAAACAGTTGAAATAAGACTGATGTGGCATCCATAAGTTATTGTTACTGATCAAAGATGACTCTTGGAAGACAAAGGATGTTTAAAAATAGCTGCACTTAAATTGTGAGGTAACAAAGATGGAGCATATGTCGGGTGATTCCTTTGTAGCCAATGAAAATGAAAACAGCCGGTGGTGTGAGATTTGGCACAGGAAATGATGTAATCTATTTTCAACACGTTTTCTGCAGTGGAACACTCAGCAGCTGTGTTTATATTTGAATAATCCTCCCATACCAGCCTCACTGGAGTAATCTAATCTTTTTTTAATTGTGTAAATGAACCTCCCAGCCACTTCTGTGTCACTGTGTCATGCATGCAGTTCACACAAACAGGAAATTTGCATGGCAACTTCTAGTCTTGGTTATCCGGCTTTTGTTAGCATGTGGTGTGACCTATTGTCGACGTATCAGAAAGGAGAGCTTCTTCGAAGCCTAAATATTCAGAAGAGCGGGGGGTTACTGCGGGTCAAACTATCACCTGATTCTGACGAGACGTCTGCTGAAACATCAACATTCACTCACCAGAAAGAGGCGGTGTCTTCTTGGAAGTCACGTCTGAACTTTTTTACTTCAACAGCTGTGGTTAAAAATGTGTGCAGGTCAGTGTGTTTGAATAAACAGCCTTTTTTATCTCAGCATTGAAAGAAGTGGAATCTCTTAACACACAAAGGAAACATATCAAGCATCAGAGATATCTGCAATCGTACGGCCTGTAAGGGTTATGTGTAGTAAGCTAGAACACTTCTTCCAAGAAGTCATGGCCATTTTTTCAGAGGCTTCTTGAATTTGTCCAATCACTAGTCAGCTGCAAGTATTACAGTAACATAATCACATGGAAGTGAATATGTGTATGTGATGCAAAATTGTATGTGTGGAGTCAAACAAGTTCAAGCAGTGACATAAAATTGACCCAAACCACAAAACTACGCTTGTGAGGTCTTATAATATCAAACTGTACAGAAGAAAATGTTCAAGCACAGCTCCAAGGTAACTCCTTCCTCCAAAGCCAAATCGTACAAACTACTACAATAAAAGCTGTTGAATTTGTTTATTCAGTAGTTGGTAAGTGAGCATATCTGTCTTTCACTGTCTGTAAATCTTTTTTGTGTCAGTTTGTAAACATTTGCAGCAGCTTACTTTACAAGAATAAAGCAGCTCATGTTTATGCTTTGTAGACACGTAAACTAGAGCTTTTGTGACACCGCAAATGTGCCGTGTCTTAATTGTTGGCACTTTATCCCATTCTCCCAAAGCAAGAAAGTGTAGGCCAGTAGAGTATAAATTGCTAAGAAGCTGTTATTTTGCAAGTTAAGGCAACGGAAAGAAGAAAACCTTCTCTACTCTGCAAGCAGACACAACATGATTTAGTAAATTAACTAAACTCAAGAGGGAATCCTGTGTTAGTCAGAGTTACTAGGTCACTCTTTTGATCCAAACAGAAGTAAATGACTGGATTAACTACTATTTGGCTTGATCCACAACATCCTCATGTTCATATCTTTTAAGACACTCCCCTAAAACAGTATTGTGGAGGACTTAAAGTGACAAGACCAAGAAAACAAAGAAACTTAAGAGTGCAAATTTATATTTTAACATGAACATTTTAACATGTAAAATCCATTTGTTTCCTGATTTTTTTTTTTTTATAAATTCATGAAAATAATAATAAAAAAAAAAATCAAGATCCCAGATGGTCATGCTTTAAGAAAAGTGAAAATTCATTTTTCTACCTTTGCTTTTAATTTTGGTTATGTGGAGATAGGATTTCTGTACTTTTACCAGTGTGTGAAGAGAACCTAGAGGGATGGTCTGAACTTCCAAGAGGGATTCAGTAAAGTGGTTTTGAAAACAGACAGAAGTCTGTTTAATTGAAGTCTGTTGAATTGGCAGAAAAAGTAAAGTTTACTCCAAAAGCAGGAGGTGGACTACAATGCTGAGCAGTCTGTAGTTGGTTTTAATTGAGCAGAATTGCACTAGAAAACAATATCTGAGCTAATTTTCTTAATCCAACTCTTAACATTATCTATCAGTCTGTGTGGCATAGAAAACTTGAAAACATATGTGAGGAGCTGAAAGTCTGAGTAAAAAGTAAAAATACAAAAATAGAGAAATTTGCCTCACTGATTCTTATGAAAGGGAAGTGTAACCTTTCCTTACACTTTGCCGCCGATGGCAACAGCCAATCGGCGGCTTTCTCCTGTATGAGAATTATCATCTGTTTCTGCAATTTCAGCTTTGACTGGTTTGGTACCGATATTAACTATTTTACACAATCCCAGTTCAGACAAAAACAAACAAAAAAACATTCAATCATTTACTACAAAAAAGAGGCAGAAACAGAAAAAACACAAATATTCTATTACCAGAATATTAGCAAATGTTCAGGAAAGTTTAGACAATTTTGCATATTGATAAATTATTATTATTATTATTATTATTATTATTATTATTATTATTATTACTGTGGGCGCCAGGGGCGGATCTAGAAAAATATTTATGGGGTGGCAAGAGGGTGGCAGGGACTTTTTCAGGGGTGGCAGTATATATATATAAAAAAATTCCCTTCTCACCCTCTGCGGGTGGTCTCCTCTCTCTCTTTCATCCTCTGAACTCGGGTCCTCTACCAGAGGCCTGGGAGCTTGAGGGTTCTGCGCAGTATCTTGGCTGTGCCTAGTACTGCACATTTCTGGACTGAGATGTCTGATGTTGTTCCTGGGATCTGTTTTAGCCACTGCTCCAGTTTGGGGGTGACTGCCCCGAGGGCCCCGATGACCACAGGCACCACTGTGGTCTTTACCTTCCACGTCTTTTCCAGTTCCTCCCTAAGGCCCTGGTATTTCTCCAATTTCTCCAGTTTCTCCTTTTTCCTGATGTTGTAATCACTTGGTATTGCTACATCCACCACAACGGCTTTCCTCTGTTCTTTATCCACCACCACAATGTCCGGTTGGTTCGCTATTACCATCTTGTCTGTCTGGATCTGGAAGTCCCACAGGATCTTAGCTCGGTCATTCTCCACCACCTTTGGGGGTGTTTCCCACTTCAATCTCGGGGCTTCCAGTCCATATTCTGCACAGATGTTCCTGTACACTATGCCCGCCACCTGGTTATGTCGTTCCATGTACGCTTTCCCTGCCAGCATCTTGCACCCTGCTGTTATGTGCTGGACTGTCTCAGGGGCCTCCTTGCACAACCTACACCTTGGGTCTTGTCTGGTGTGGTAGATCTGAGCCTCTATTGCTCTGGTGGTTAGGGCCTGTTCCTGTGCAGCCAGGATGAGAGCCTCTGTGCTGTCCTTGAGTCCAGCTTTGTCCAGCCATTGGTAGGATTTCCTGATATCAGCCACTTCAGTTATTTGTCGGTGGTACATCCCATGTAGGGGCTTGTTCTCCCATGATGGAACCTCTAGCCCCTCATCCTGTGTTCCCCATTGCCTGAGACATTCCCTGAGCATATCGTCCGTTGAGGCTTTGTCCTTGATGTATTTATGGATCTTGGATGTTTCATCCTGGACAGTGGCTCTCACACTCACTAGTCCTCTGCCTCCTTCCTTACGGTTTGTGTACAGTCTCAGGGTGCTGGATTTGGGGTGGAACCCTCCATGCATGGTTAGTAACTTCCGAGTCTTAACATCCGTGGCCTTTATCTCTTCCATTGGCCAGCTAATTATTCCGGCAGGGTATCTGATTACTGGTAAGGCATAGCTGTTTATTGCACGGATCTTGTTCTTGCCATTGAGCTGGCTTCTCAGGACTTGCCTTATTCGTTGGATGTAAGGGGCTGTGGCTCCTTTCCTTGTGACCTCATCGAGGTTGCCATTTGCTTGTGGTATTCCCAGGTACTTGTAACTATATATATATATATATATATATATATATATATATATATATATATATATATATATATATATATATATATATATATATATATATATATACACAGTCCAGTCACATTAATGTGACCACCACGTACTTTCCACTTCAGAGTTAAATAACCAATCACAGAAGGCAGGTGGCAGCACAGTGCAGTTGAGCGTATATAAAGGGTGTGTGTGGGCTTCGGAAAACATTTCAATCGTTGGCGTAATGCAGAAACGAAGCGATTTATCCGACGTCCAAAAGGGCATGATCATTGGCTTTCGGGCCAAGGGTGGAAGCATTTCCGAAACGGCCGAGTTTGTGAACTGTTCGCGTGCCGCCGTGGTAAAAGTGTACCGTGCATGGCAAAATGGGACTGTCCAAAATCAACGACGTGGCAAATGTGGTGCACCACGGGCCATAGATGACAGAGGCGAACGACGGTTGCGGAGATGCGTTCGGGCAGATAGACGGGCTACCGTTGAGCAACTGACCACTAAAATGAACCAAGGGGCTACCACAAGTGTCTCCCAAACCACTATTCAGCGAACATTGCTGCGTCTGGGCCTCCGAAGCGGACGCCTGGTTCGTGCACCTATGCTGACTGGTGTTCATCGACGACGAAGGCTAGAATTTGCACGCCAGTACAGCAGCTGGACGTCCACTGAGTGGCGACAGGTAGCGTTTTCAGATGAATCGCGTTTTATGCTCCATCGGACAGATGGACGTTGGCGTATAAGGCGTGAAACCTCTGAAAGGAACCACCCTGCAACCATTGCAGGAACGGTCCAAGCTGGAGGCGGGAGCATTATGGTCTGGGGAATGTTTTCCTGGCATTCTCTGGGTTCACTGATTATTGTGGAAGGCACGATGGATCAATACAAGTACGCATCTGTCCTTGGGGACCATGTCCACCCCTACATGCGCATTGTTTTTCCTCAGGATGATGGCATCTTCCAGCAGGACAATGCGAGGTGCCATACAGCTGCCAGTGTACGTGCGTGGTTCGAAGAGCACCAGGATGAGTTTACCGTCCTCCCCTGGCCAGCAAACTCACCTGACTTAAACCCAATCGAGCATCTGTGGGACCATCTCGATCGAGTTGTTCGCGCCATAGATCCTCAACCGCGTAATCTAGCGCAGCTGGCCACGGCATTAGAGTCGGCATGGCTCAACATCCCAGAGAAGACCTTCAGGGACCTAAGTGACTCTCTTCCTGCACGTCTCGTAGCAGTTCGCTCTGCGAAAGGTGGTTATTCTGGCTTTTGACAGATGGTCACATTAATGTGACTGGACTGTGTATATAAACAATAAAATATTGTTTTTAACTTGCTTTGATCAGCTTCATGTAGCACCAAGGCTGCCACCCCGCTAGATCCGCCCCTGGTGGGGCTTTAGCTCCGCCCTGAACTGTACGTCCTTTCCGGTTTGCTCTGGGTTGAGCCAGTTATGGGGAACTTGCTGTGGGTGATAGTTGCTCTCTGTAAGTATGATTTTGAACTATTTATTTACGACAGACAGGATTGTTTGGCTTTGTACAACACACCCCAGTCGCCGACTCACTCAAACGTTTATCTACAAAAGCCGGTGGTTTTGTCTGGTGACGTTCACTTCCGGCAAACGGTGCAGGCGACTTTTTACTTTTGAAATTCTGCAGCTTTACAACCAAAAACCCTTTTAAATATATCTACTGACAACGTTTGAAGTAGAAAAAAAATGGGTTTAGAGATTTAGTTGCTTTTCGGGTGGGGACGTCAACGCTGATGACTCTGGGGATTTCCCAGGTTCATGTTTCACATAACGTTGCCAAACAGCCAAACAATTAGTTTTTCAAGAAGCTCCTACGTTCACCACGTCGTTAGCTTCTTGAAAGAAAAGTGCCTGGTGCATTTCATTTAGATTTTGAAGTTTGAAGTTGGATTCGGTAATGACACAAAACTTTAAACATTATCCACTTCCAAGTGAAACTTGCAACTGAATTTGCAAAGAGACAAAGCTAAACTGCAAAGATCAGCAGTACAATGATGTCACTACAGTTTTTTTTTTGCACTTTATTCTAGAAACACTGCAGCATGTTTGCTAACAAGGAGTCAAGAATGTGTGAAAGATTTGTGAGATATGATCATCAGTGTTTGAGTACACAGTTTTTATTCCAGCTAACAGGTCAGCATGGTTTTTGTTATGCGGTTGGGGTTGGTGAGAAATCTCTCTGTCCATCTTTAAAGGAGCTTCCCACTAATTTCTACCTCGTTGAAACCTTCAATTTCCAGTTTGTAAGTGAAAATGTATCTCACAATAACAAAAAGTTGTATCCTTGAATATCTGATTGTTGTTTAAGGATTCTTAAGAGTCCAGATGCTGTTGCACCGCTGCTCTGCTCTGACATTTTGTTGCCTTTGAAGGTTAACAAACTGTAAAAGCTTTGCTATTTCTTTATTTGATTTCTAGATCATAGCATCAACCAGCCATAGCTACACTATTAACAGATTTTTCTTTTCTTTTTTTTGTTTGTTCCCAGGTTTGGCTGGCCAGGGCAACAGTGCTGACAAGTTAATCTGCACTGTCAGCCGTAATGGTGACAAGACGACTTACACCATCTCTGCGGACCCTGGTGCGCCCATCATAGATATGTCTACCTGGGATTTTACTTGGATTAACGGAACTGTAAGTTACGACCTGTAAAATGTAAACATTCCTGTTCAAATTACCTGTTTGCCCCAGTGTTGTCGTTACTGTTGTTGTTATACTAAACAATCAGTGAAAGAAATGTTCATTGATTAACTAACATGTTCAATATTATCATTAAAATACATGTATACATATTTTTTTTTATACTTTTTGATTGTAGAACTTCACAATTGCTGCCAACTCGGGACAAATTCCTCCAGTGTTGAATAGCAACATCTCCTCCCTGACCACCTCGAAATGTCTGGAGGTCATTGTTAGCACTGTTTCAGAGGTAATCAGCTGTAATCGAGTCGGAAGACAATGCAGCACACTTTTGTGCAAGAACTTTAGTTTGCAATCAGATAATGTATAAATGAAAAGTGTGTGCTGATAACATTTATCTCTGCTATGCGTTTCCCTCAGAATACTGGAGCTAAATATGAATACCGAACCATCTGCAAGGGTATCTAATCAGTCACTCTGTTAATATTTTCCCCCATTTATCAAAAATAAAATGATTTTTCTTCATTCAATAATTTTAATGAAGTGGATCTTTTGTTTTTACAGTGAACTGCTCTAGCAAGGACTTAGACCATGGAGAAGAAGGTACTAATCCATGTATATTAATCAACGAACAGAAAATGCATATTTTTAATTTATCTAGACCTGTAAAACTTCCCAAGCCAAGAAAAAAAGATCAACAGTTTAGCTGTGATTTTGTTTTTAGGTGGCTGAAAATGTATCACACCATGTTACTTCATTTTTTACTCAAGTTAAGATTTAATTAATCTGTCAGAGCTTTTTTATATATATAAATAATGTATTTTTTATGCTGCAGAGTAAGAATATTATCAGAATATAGCATTTCTTCAAGCAGAGTATCAGGCTAAAAGAAAATGTTTTCCTTTTTATGGTGGTTAATCCTGTAATGCTGTCTATTGACAGGTGGACATTCAATGATTTGGACTGCAGTTACAGTCACAGTCGTAGTTGTACTTGTGCTGGCAGGTCTTGCTTTTCTGTGCTACAAAATGTCAAGGTATGTCTTTTATATGTTGACTCGTAAAACAACATTTATTTACCTCTTCTGAAGAATCTGAACAAAGCTCTATTTTCATTGTTAGGAAAAGCAACGGTGGCCAGTGTGGAGGGCGTTACCTAATGGTGAAAATGAAACCTGATCCTACAACTATTGTCTAGATGAGAAACAGGGATGGAGCCGAAGCCGTTTAAAGGAATTTCCATCCATGTACTTTATCAGTCTTATTTTCTGTAACAGCTTGATTGTGTTTGGGACTGTTGTGGGGGATGAGGGGGTGATTACATAATTTATTACTTTCAACATATTTGAGGCTATGGTCTTCTAGCAAAATTTTATTCTGTTTTTATGTGGTCTGCATTTGAGAAATAACTTGTTCCACTTCTTTTTTGAGGCTGTGGAAGCCTCTTTGCTGCACCAGGGTGTGCACTCTGAGACCCATTAGCAAAACATTTCAACCTAGACCTCATTAATCCCAATCTACCCCCCCGACCGTCTCACACACACACATGCTCACATACAGAGCAAGACGTATATCGCTGTGGAAGCTAGAATAATTCTGTCTATATACCTTGATCTGGTCATAATGATCAGCATATATTATAAAGTTAATACTGATATACAGTATATCTATTAATATTATATTGATATAACTATAATAAAATATGAGCATTAATGTGAGGTATATAGTATAAATTATTATAAATACGGTTGTATAACCTTAAACTGTGCAGTAGCATTTGTAGTTTTTAAATCTATGCAGTTTTATTCTATTGCGATTACTTGCTTGGTCTGCTCTTTGTGCCTTTATATAATCATGCACAAATCATGCGGTAGCATTTGGAGTTTTAAATCTATGTAATATTGTATTGTGATTACTGGCTCGGTTTGCTCTTTGTGCCTCACATAATAATGCTTGTTTGTTTCTTTATCTGTGTGTAACTTCCTGGAAAAGGACAATAAATATCAGCTTGAAACAAAAAAAAGGTGTTGGATGTTTGGGTTGGGTTTAAATGTCAGATGATTATATTCAGCCAGTGAGGATGAAGGAGCCGGGTGAGGAGAGAGTGCTGAAGCTGAAAAGAAATGGTTTTGTTTTCTTTACTATATCACAGCACCTCGTAACATGACACCCAGAGTGCAACTACTGTATTTGTGTTGCACTAGCATAACCAGTACCTATTAAACCAGTTTCTCTAATTCAGAATCACAAATGATGATAATAGTGGATACTGTCTCAAGTTTCTAGTATAAATTGATACTGCAAAATGCTCCTGACACCGAGTTTGCTGGTACTATTAAAAAGCTATTTGTGGGGTGATGAGTTTCAACCAATCAGAAGCAGGAAATCATCTAGGATGATAAAAAGGGTTGCCGCTGGTTCTTAAACAGAGAATGGAAAATACCCAAATACAGGGGCTACTATAGGTCATTAGGCCTATGAAAACTTTGTTTACCACCTGTTCCCATAACGACATATACAGAATTCGCTGGAAGACAGGGGGTTTATGATTCTGGGAACTGAGCCCGATTACCGTAAGAGGTGCAGGAATCATGTGATTTTTTTTTTTTTCTTTTCTTTTTTTTTACAGTCTGTTGTGTTTGCATGTGGGTTCAAGAGTTGGTATGCAGGCTGAATGCAGACTGGTTAAAAGTTACATCAGGGGCAAGAAATGTATAGTAGTTTGGCCACTCAAATGTTTTATTGAATTGATCATGGAGGGAGGGTCTTGTTATAAACACATATTTTATTATAGAAGATGTAAAAACTTAGTATTGTGGGTATTTCACACAGGGTAAAAAAATGCACATATAAACACTCAGAGTTCAACCCTTTGTGTTGTTGTACTTTTTTGGCATAGCACATACAGTATTTCATTACTTAGGAAATGGGCATAAAACTGTGTATTGTAGGTGTCTTCTACAATACACAGGGTAAAAATTGCACACATATAAACACAACCACGCCAGAATGTGATAATGCTGTCATAACTTCTGCATTAGTCAGAGATCAGATAGGAGGGCACTTACAGGAAATAGTTGTGTTTATCATAAGCTTTGATTCCATGTTGCTTTCACTCAGATTTGCATTTAATCTTTTTCCTGATAGCCTTAACAAAGCATTCATGAAAACCTTATTGAAAGTTCATCTCTGACTTTTGATGTCTCACTTGGAGATCTCTGACTATTAGATGGACTGTAATCTAACTGTCATGCAAAGAATTGAACCAAAACTAAATATAAAACATGTTATATATCTACTTTTTATAAAACAACACCTCAAAGGTATCTTTCCAAAAGTAGAGAAAGTAAATAAATGTTATTTCTGAACATTTTGAGAAAACAACACTGTCCTCTAGTGGGATTGACTGTAATTACAACATGTGGGTATGCAGCCAAATGTCTCCGTTGCTTTATGATGTGATTCAAAGAGGATTTTGTTTTTGCATGTGCTTGACCACAGTAGATATATGGGGCTCTAAGTTAGTATAAATACTGTTGATACTGACAAATTTCTGCTCAAATTATAACTGCCTTTAAACGTCTTTTTCTGAAATGTGTGCATTATTAATCTGAGATCCCAATAACAGAAAAAAAACAAAGTTATAGAAAAATATAATGCTTCACTTGAGTGAACAATCAAAATTGTGTGCCTTGTAAAAAATATGCAGTGAAAACCACAGGTTTATACGGAGCCCCTAAGGGGACATGAAGAAAAGTAAAAAAGGAAAGAAATCCCGATTTATTATCTCGAGATCCCGACTTTTTTGTAAAACCGTGAGTTACTTTTTTTTGGGAGAAAAACTTGTTTTATCTGTTAAAGTTTGACGACACATTCTGCAATTTATCTTCAAAAAAGGGGTTACTATGGCAACGGCATAACAAATTATGCGACCCATAACTAGCAGCGATAGTGCGTTTGTCTGTATGCAAACCTGCTAGAAGAAGATAATTTAAGCTTTTACCATTGTATTTACGACTAAAATATGTTTTTATGACGGTCAAATATTATATTGATGAAGTCTCGATTGTCGAGAAGATGTGTAGAATTTTGAGAAAAAGAAAAAAGGTTATCAATCGACAGTAAAGTGACGGATTATAATCACCATGGTAAATTGAGACTTGGGATCCGGGTTCTTTCTCATTATATTAAAGCAGATCTTACTGTAATCAAGACCTGGTAAAAATATTTTAAAACGTTTTGAACGCCCTCCCTCTTACAACTGCACTTTCAATCATTTATCAATCATTTACCGATTATGATTGATAAATAATCATCGTTGATCATGATGATTGATCATGAGACAGCTAACCCCATTTATGTCTCTTATAAGTTACTAATTTTAAGACAGATGAGTATATGATTCTCATATTCATGTGTTCTTTGTGACAGGATGAGCTGGATGATACTGCCCAGGTTTGGAATGGAAACTCCATCAGGCCATCAAACAACAGAAATGTCCCCAGTGGCCGACCCAATATGATGATATATGTGTGACCGGTGGATTTCTGCGTTGTGTGTTGTGCAGTGATCAGACAAACCACAAGACATCAAGTCTGGGTTTGGAGGGTCTCCGTTTATTCACTCTGTCAATCGGGAGATATTAGCATTAGCACTTAGCATGTGCTCCAGTTCTCCAACCCGATCTCTTCCCAGTGGAACGAATAAGAAAAGGGCTAAGCCTGCTAACATACCTGTCAATCGGGAGATATTAGCATTAGCACTTAGCATGTGCTCCAGTTCTCCAACCCGATCTATACAAAATAATAGTTAGCATGCATCAAATGATGATATAAAGGTGTAATAGCAACTCAAATGAAAATATCCAAACACTTGTTATTAATACAGAAGGAAAAATAAACATTTGAACAATATAAATGAAAGGATTACAATAGATTATAAAACTTGCCTCTTCCCAGTGGAACGAATAAGAAAAGGGAAGAGGAAATTAATAACTTAATACTTATAGAAGTTCTGGAGGACCCTGAACAATAGAAGAAGAAAATAAGGCGGAGTTGGAGGACCAAACCCCTTATTGTAGACACAGGGGAACACTGCAACAGTCAAGCAGAGGCAGACAAATACATTAAAGAACACATTTTGTGGAAATATATACAACTATTAATATAGACCCAGTTACATATGCATTACCTGAGCTCTACAGGACAAGAGACTTTATTTGCCTTGTGGAAGAGGAACATGTTGAAATATGCAAAAATGAGTGCATTTCTCAACTGACCAAACCATGTGATCCAGATGTCTTTGACCTCTGGAACATCCTTATGGCAGAGTCCCATCTGACCTTACCCACAGACACTTACCAGGCTTTGAACTTGTATATGCATCTAAGACAGGCAATCATCACTTTTTAAATGTGTTGACTGCAAGCAGGAACATTTTTCAGCACCTTTACAAGCCCACTTTGAATGGCATGCAGATGTAAACAAACTGTGTTTCTTTTCTTTCAAAAGTATTTCATTATGTTCTCTAGAAGGGACAATGAAGAGATGCATTAGTTCATTTGAGTTTCATGAACTGTAAGTTTATTCAACTGCTTCTAACCATTTTGTAAATATGCAATATCTGTTTCAGATCAAAATAAACTCTGTGAAAGCAAAGATTTACTTGTCAAACAAAGAAGCATAAAAGGAAAAGAAGGGTATTTAGTATAAATAATATTTATCTGAAAATATAATTCTGTGATCAAAACAAAATGCTTCTTATAAGTGATAAACTCTGTCCTGCTGTTCTATTTTTAAAATAAATTTTGCATTAATTAACTTTGAAATCTGAAATGCTAAAAAGAAAGGAAAAATATTTGAAACAATCAACATGACACAAAGCGAAATGCATATTTCTTGCCTCTGAAGTTAATAAGGGTTGTAAACACAATTATGAACTTTTTTTAAAAAATCTGTAAAAACATCTAAAAGCTTAAACAGTAAACCTTACTGAAAAAACAAACTCTGCTTAAAGCAACATTGCACCGAGGCTACATCAACAGATCGGTCTTGTAGTACAGCATCTTGAAAGACAATGAGAACACATTTCTGCTTAATTACAAAAAAGGGTTAGAATATGATAAAATCAAAGGAGCACTTCTTCATACATTGGAAAAACAAAATCTTACCAACTCATTCTGGTATAGTTTCGTGAAAATATCCTATTATACTTAAAATAAGACAAATTAACTTAAAAGTAACTTTTCAGCAACATATAGAGTTTTAAGTAAGTAATTACTTGATGAGAAAGTACTTGCTCTATTGGCAGATAAATTAACTTATAGGAAAAATATCTTGTTATAAGTTAAATAATCTTCCAATATAAACAGTAGGTTTTGATCAATATTAAGGAATTATTTACTTAAAACAAGATCTTAAAATTGTGCAGAAAAGTAATTTGTATTATTCACAAGGTATCTTTGAAAATAAATACAATTCAAATGTAAAGTAACAAAAACATACAGCCAAACCATAAGAACATAAAATCAATTGCTATATGACTGAATGCATTAAATATTTAAATATGAAATTTAGAAAAAAAAATTGCATTCAAAATTTCCAACCAAAACAAAAAGGTGCTGTAAATACCTCCCATCAACTTCAAATTATGTCCATTTCAAAGTAATTACTGGAGAGGATGTTGTCAAACTCTGTGCGAAACTCTGCGTAAGAACTATAAGTGCAAGGAAGTTCTAGGGTAGCTCCACAGGTGCGAGCAACAGGCCTTCTGTTAAGCCCATGTCAGTGTTGAAACAAATGAACATTTTGTCAACACAGATTATAGAAGAGCCGGTGCAGAAACGCAGTATGTTTTCTGCCTCGTCTTCATCAGCCTTTTTTACAAAACGCTGATGGTGGTTAAAGGTTGTCTGCTATTCTGTCACCATATGACGTGATGTAATTGGTCATTTGTTCGTCTGTCATTATAGACAGCACAGCCTTGTCCACCTGGAGACATAAAAAATAAAAAAAAATATCAGAATAAAGACATCCACATCTTTATATATATTTAGTAATAGTTGTATTTCAGAAAGCCATGCGAAAACTTTTTGTGTAGCAGTTAGGTGTCAGTTCTTCAAATAAATGTATGCGCACATTGTGTTGTTCCAAAGAATATGTAATATTTACCAAATAATTTTTGCCCAGTCTAATAAATGGAAATTTATATTAAAGTTAGCAAATATAACAAGAAATACTAAGACCTCTTGTTGGCGTTGTAAATCTGTGTAATAGAGATTTTACCAACTTTTTGTTAAGTTTTTGAGCAGTTGTTACACCAAATTAAGAGACCTAGAAATGTGCAGTATCTGCATGTACGTCTTGAAAACCAGCAAGGAGAAAAGCATTTAGGTAAACCGCCTAAGCATTCAGCTGAGATTGTAACTTTAAGGAATCTTTACAGTGCAGCTGAAAATAGGATGTTTTGCTAAATTATTTTTTTCGGGGGAGAAAAAAAGTTGAAGTTGAAAACTGACAGATTATTGCACTGAATGCAGATGTGCTATTGTTTAAATCTGCAAACCCACTTTAGCGGGGGAAGACGGCTAAAGGGGGTTAGCCATTCATGATCAATCATCATGATCAATGATTGATTATTTATCAATCATAATCGGTAAATGATTGATAAATGATTGAAAGTGCAGTTGTAAGAGGGAGGGCGTTCAAAACGTTTTAAAATATTTTTACCAGGTCTTGATTACAGTAAGATCTGCTTTAATATAATGAGAAAGAACCCGGATCCCAAGTCTCAATTTACCATGGTGATTATAATCCGTCACTTTACTGTCCAGTAATAACCTTTTTTCTTTTTCTCAAAATTCTACACATCTTCTCGACAATCGAGACTTCATCAATATAATATTTGACCGTCATAAAAACATATTTTATTCGTTAATACAATGGTAAGAGCTTAAATTATCTTCTTCTAGCAGGTTTGCATACAGACAAACGCACTATCGCTGCTAGTTATGGGTCGCATAATTTGTTGTGCCGTTGCCATAGTAACCCCTTTTTTGAAGATAAATTGCAGAATGTGTCGTCAAACTTTAACAGATAAAACAAGTTTTTCTTGATAAAATACAAAGCGGTTCTTAGCTAAGGCTATCAAACGTAGTTTTTCACTGAACGGATATTTATCAAACAATGTTTTAGGCGATTATATTTACCTTGTCTCTTTGCATGTGCATGATATCCTCCTCTGGGACGGGAACGAAGCTGAAGTTGGTTTCTGTTTCTAGTTTCCAATAGCTAAAGGGCGATTCCACTTAATTTTTCACTACCTCCCGCATCATTAATCGACTGTAGTTCAAAATCTAATATACCTAGACGCTTCAAACCTGGACTAGATTATTCTGCTAGCATAGCAGAATATTTAAAACCATGTTTGGGATTTGTGAAAACTTTTTCTGATTTGTGAAAACTCAATAAAGGTCGAAAATCACCATTTTTGTCATCTCTTTCATACTTAAACTGCTCTAATTAAAAAACTACAACATCTAGACACTTCAAACCTGGACTAGATTATTCTGTTCTAATAGCGGAATATTTAAAACCATGTTTGGGATTTGTGAAAACTTTTTCTGATTTGTGAAACTTCAATAAAGGTCCAAAATCACAATTTTTTGGCATCTCTTTCATTACTAAAACTGTTCTAATTAAAAAACTACAACTTATACACACTTCAAACCTGGACTAGATTATTCTGCTCTAATAGCAGAATATTTAAAACCATGTATGGGATTTGTGAAAACTTTTTCTGATTTGTGAAACTTCAATAAAGGTCCAAAATCACCATTTTTTGGCATCTCTTTCATTACTAAAACTGTTCTAATTGACACGTCCAGGAGCTGATGGACACAGGGACTGAACAGGAGATATAAAAATAGGTGTTTATTGGGAAACACACAATCTTAGTCAGACAGGCCAGGGTCAGAACCAGGGAATCCAAGTCGGGGTCAGGCGGTTTCAGATCTCGGGGTCAGACAGACGGGGGTCAGAGCCAGTGGGTCCAAATCCAGGTAAAAACGAGTTCCAGATCTCAGGGTCAGACAGACGGGGGGTCAAAGCCAGGAGGTCCAAATCCAGTGGGGAGGGTCAGGATCAGGGACAGGAGAAGCAACTGGGGAGAAGGAAGAGACAGACAGGTTGGTACTGGGCAGTAGCTCAAATCTAGCAGCAGGCCTGAACGTGTTACCGCTGAGGGTTAAACAACAATCTGACGCCGTGCAGGGGGAAGATCCGTCCTTATATGGCAGCGGCTGGAGATCAGGGTGATGCTGTTCAGGTGTGAGTGGTCACAGCTCAGCCGCAGCTGTGACACTAATTAAAAAACTACAACTCATACACACTTCAAACCTGGACTAGATTATTCTGATAGCATAGCAGAATATTTAAAACCATGTTTGGGATTTGTGAAAACTTTTTCTGATTTGTGAAAACTCAATAAAGTCGAAAATCACCATTTTTGTCATCTCTTTCATACTTAAACTGCTCTAATTAAAAAACTACAACATCTAGACACTTCAAACCTGGACTAGATTATTCTGCTCTAATAGCAGAATATTTAAAACCATGTTTGGGATTTGTGAAAACTTTTTCTGATTTGTGAAAACTCAATAAATTTAGATTTTAAACACTTGTTTTGGATCTTTAACACTTCTTTAAAACTTCCATAAATTTGCTGTTAAATTAACTTCTAACAGTTAATTTCCTCTCAAGTATTTCAATCTGAACATAGATTAGTTATTGCATTTGTTTCATCTCCAGTATCTTCCATAAGGGAAGCATGAAGTGGGTGATTACTTTAAACAACTGAACTTTTTTTTATTGTGGTATTGACTTTTTTAAAGTATATATCCAGCTCTGAAAATAGTAGTGCATACATACTCTTTTTGTTTTACTTTTATCCCACAGTTGTTTGTTGTTCTTCGCTGCTTTATCTGAGACATCTTCTGTGGTAAGGTGCCTCTAGATTAAAGGAACTGTTTGCAGTCATTTTTGCTCCATGCTTGCATGTTTGCTATAAGAGTTTGCTGTAAGTGAAGGACAGATGGAAATTGTGTTCACTGTGGATCAATTCTGAACAAAAATGTAACATGGCATTCAAAAAACTGGTTAAATAATCTCTACTTTTTATGTGATTTTATATGTTTAATTGACTTTTTTTCTTGCTAAGTGTCTTGACATGACGTATTTTAATTTTCACATAGATCTATATAAAAACATATGAAAGTAAAAATAGAACTGAGAAATGCTGGTGTTAATGGTGATGTCAATGACTGGCATAATTATTGTTTTTTTAACATTACATTAACAAGATTTTTTCTTTTAGGAAGACGGTACAAAAAAGGTTTTAGTCATTACTTATTAATTAACGCTACCATTCACCGTTCACACTCTGACCAATCAAAAGGCTATTGTAAATAACCCTTTTCTACTTGTTTTCACCTGGCATGACTTAGCGAACCTTTTCTTTAGCAAGACACTTGTGTGGTGACTGTCCTACCCGCTAAAGTAAGTATAGTTTTGCTTGAGTATTAAAGCGTCAGTAACTTTAAAAATATATTTGTAAGATTATTATTTATGACTATGCAAATACGTATTTTCAAGTTAGTAAAAATGTGATTTAAATTTAAATATAAAAACACACATGGTTGAAATTTCGTAATGTCTAATTAAGTGTTCAGTAGACTTGTGCTAACAGGCAACGTACCAATTGTAACATTTAAGCAGTAGGTAGTTACAAAAAGCGTATTAAAGAACTGAATTTTTTCTTCGTTACACTCGTGTAAAAGTTGCTCTTCCGTGATTTGGACCTGGGTTATGTACTGTAGTAGCTTTGTTTTCTGGTAGCACTAAGCGGACAAGTAGTATATTGTTGCGGTTTCTACGTAAATCGCCAGATCATATAAAAGCCACTAAAGGCTAAGCTTCATATTGTCCACTTTGACAGAAAGTTTGTGGATGCTTTTGCGCCCAGTTCAGTGTGGTAAAGTTAAAACAAATGGCTAATAATAATAATAATAGTATAATAATAATGAGACTTATTATTATTATTATTATTATTGTTATTACGTCATAATAATATGTATCATGTAAAAAAAAATTATATTAAACAAATTTTCTGTTACGTATAATCAAACAGGTTTGAGCCAGCTGCTGTAACTTACCATGTTGCATCAAAAAATCACTTTGTGGGATTCCACAAACTGGGAAATGACAAACAGTGGCATTTCTACGGTGGGCTGGCAGAATTAAGAAAACATGGGAGTGGAGATGTAGAAGTTACAGAAGAGAATATTAAAAAAAAACTGCAAAATAAAACAAGAGTGGGACATCTTTTGATGATCAGGGTAAGCTTTGGCAATTAGTATCTTCACTGAATTTTGCTAATGTGTTTGAAGTATCATAAATAACACACATTTTAAAATCAGTGTGTGTACAATAAAAAAATTATATAATTTTTTTAATAATAAAAAAACTTATATTTTAATGTAGGATAAAGCTGCCGAAACTGTGGAGGCAAGACGAGAGAGTAATGAAGAGATGGTGAACTTCATTGTCCACCAAAGAGGTGTGGAGGAAAATCTGAAGGTAAGAGATTTTCAGGTTATTGTGTTTTCAAATAAAGACCTACTGGACTGGTGTCAAGAAATGTCTAAATGTATCTCTGCTTTAGCACATCTCAGTAGAATAATGACATCACTAGAAGGTCTTTGGTGTGTCTGACCACATATCTAAAAACTTATTTTAACTTATTTATTCAATATCCCTTTGATGTACATCTATTTTTTAGTGTTTTTGTATTACTTCCAAAAAATGTATTACTTTTCCTTTTTCCCTTACAATACATGATAAAAGTACACCTACACTCATTATTTGGTATGTTAAAATTAAATGATTAGGTGATAACAATATAAAACACCAATAAAAAACATGAATTGGACAGTAAACAACAATATTTAGTCTACAAGTAATCCATGTACATAATTCACAGTTACGCTTTTGTGTTTATTCAGTTTAGATTTGTTTTCTTGTCACTACAAATAGTCACATAGTAAATTTTTGAATTTGAATTTAAATAAAAGCTAACCACCAAGACTGAAAAAATCATTTGTATTGCATCAAAGACAACAGTAGTTGTTGTTGTTGTTGTGTTAAATAAAGAGAGAGAGATTCTTTGTTTAGAAAGTAACAGCCTTTCTCTTTTTGAATTTTACAGGGAATTCTGTCGGGTAAAATGATGCCACATTTCCAATTTCACGAGAAGTGGGTTCCCATCATCTTTGATGATGACAAACAACTGGACCAAATAATGATGTACCTGTCAGAGCTTCTTGACAGCTATGAAGCTAAAACACCTGAAGTGATGAAGATGATTTCATTAGACAGAATTAAATACATTATGAATGTCCTGCTGCCTGAGGTTAGTTACTGGAATATCTTAGTTCATAATCTAAACATAGATATGTAATTACTTAGTAATTACATATTTTAATTTTAAAAAAAGGCTTTTAAAATATAAAATAAATAAAAATGATAAAAAATACATATTGCAAAACTTACTAAATGACAAAATCAAAAATAAACAATGTTTTATTTTATTTCAATTCCAACAGCAATTTTAACACACCAATTGACAAGAAATGTCTTTGAGTCAGTTTCTAGAAATAATTTCAAATCAGTTCATCCATACATTAAAAATTATCCTTGTTATCAACAGTACAGTAAGCTTAGTAAATTTTTGAATTTTTTTTTAATGCTTGTTTTAAGAAAATATAGCAGGTTGTATGGTGTAGATATATAGCCTTGATTCCTGCTAGACGAAAGGTTATAATACCAAGAAAAGGCATGCATTTTGGGACAATAAAACACTGCCAGAATTAATATTCAGTAGAGTATGTGGACAATATGAGTGCTCTGCTGCATTTCATTCTATGTCTCCTTTAGTTTTACCTGTTCTTAATGTATATTGACATTGACATGTATATTGAAAAGAGGCCAGCAGCAAAACTAAAACATTGCTCTAAAGAAATATGTAGTTGAAAAGTCAACTGGTCATAACCAAAATAGATAGAAAGAGGTGAAGAGAAGCATGGTGTGAAATACTAAAATACATTAGCTTAACGAGAAAGGAAAAGTTTTAAATTTTTCTTTATAAAAATGTAAAGTCTATATTTCCTTTTGCTAAGAGTTTTACTAGTTAAATATGTTTAATTAATGCAGGCATCAATAAAGGCTTTGGAAAAAAAAGGGACTGAACAGGGGAGAGGTAGTGCAAAAAGTGGAGCATAGCCAAATGGAGGAAAGGTAAGAGAATTAAAGGGATAGAAGAAATAAGAGTGTTAAAATATCACATATGAATATAGCAAAATAGTTTAAGTGATTAATAAAAACGTTTCTTTGTTGCAGCGAAAGAGAAGCACTTCTGATGCAGATTAGAGCAGAAATGGAGTGGCGTGCCAAGAACAACAATTAAGGAAAAGCCGTGAAATAAAACTTGTCCAAGTTTGAAGTTTGACATTTGTTATTTTTTAAGCAAGGACATTTCATAACAATAGTGAATAGCCTGTTTTAAATTTTTTTTCCATTCTGCTCAAAATATAAAGCCATATAAATTCAAATAATAAACTCCAGGATTGTAGTTTTCAGTATCATTTGTAGTGTGATCCAGATGCCAAAAAATGGTGATTTTCGACCTTTACTGAGTTTTCACAAATCAGAAAACGTTTTCACAAATTCCAAACATGGTTTTAAATATTCTGCTAGTAGAGCAGAATAATCTAGTCCAGGTTTGAAGTGTCTAGATGTTGTAGTTTTTTAATTAGAACAGTTTTAGTAATGAAAGAGATGCCAAAAAATGGTGATTTTGGAACTTTATTGAAGTTTCACAAATCAGAAAAAGTTTTCACAAATCCCAAACATGGTTTTAAATATTCTGCTATTAGACCAGAATAATCTAGTCCAGGTTTGAAGTGTGTATAAGTTGTAGTTTTTTAATTAGAACAGTTTTAGTAATGAAAGAGATGCCAAAAAATTGTGATTTTGGACCTTTATTGAAGTTTCACAAATCAGAAAAAGTTTTCACAAATCCCAAACATGGTTTTAAATATTCCGCTATTAGAACAGAATAATCTAGTCCAGGTTTGAAGTGTCTAGATGTTGTAGTTTTTTAATTAGAGCAGTTTAAGTATGAAAGAGATGACAAAAATGGTGATTTTCGACCTTTATTGAGTTTTCACAAATCAGAAAAAGTTTTCACAAATCCCAAACATGGTTTTAAATATTCTGCTATGCTAGCAGAATAATCTAGTCCAGGTTTGAAGCGTCTAGGTATATTAGATTTTGAACTACAGTCGATTAATGATGCGGGAGGTAGTGAAAAATTAAGTGGAATCGCCCTTTAGCTATTGGAAACTAGAAATAGAAACCAACTTCAGCTTCGTGGGACGCGACATGTCTGGACCGCAGAAAATTATATATGTCGTCCTCCATAATCAATGTAGACACACTCCACCACGTTTACCGCATACAAACATGCCTTTCTCCCAAAAAAAAGTAACTCACGGTTTTACAAAAAAGTCGGGATCTCGAGAAAAAAACGTCGGGATCTCGAGATAATAACTCGGGATCTCGAGATCTTGACTTAGTTTCTCGAGATCTCGAGATAATAAGTCGGGATTTCTTTCCTTTTTTATTTTTCTTCATGTCCCCTTAGGGGCTCCGTTCAGGTCTAATTACACCAAATTGAGAAGACACACAAATCAGAGCAAACATCTTCTAGGCTTTTAAATAACCAAAATTATTCCTATTTTATTCCTATTTATTTATTAAAGTCTTAACAAAACCCAAAACTTTACAGTGTATCCAAAGGTTTTCACAGCACTTCACTTTTTCCGCATTTAGTTATGTAGGTGCTCAGTGGTATCACCAACATAATTTTGTTGGTGACCAAAAGTATTGGGCAAAAGCTGTGAACACTTATGTAAATCTGAATTAAAAAAAAAAAAACATTTGCAAAACACTGAAACTTTTTCCAGTTACACCAACCAAACTATTATGAGAAGCTTGTGGATACATAAAATGTTCAAACAAATGATACAGTTTAAAGGACACTCTGCTACCAAATAGCCTACTGAGTAAATGTGTGTCTACTTCTGATTTTGATGATATTTCTCTGCTATATTCTGTCTGTCTTAGTGGCATTGGCAAGTATTTTTGAATTGTATAACTTTAAACAGCAAAAAATAATTAGAATGAGAAGCATAATGATAATAAATGCAGACTCCATAAATAATAAAAGAAAGAATAATTTTTTTTAATGGCGTAACCTGTAACCTTTAACCTTGGCGTGATCATTCTCATGTAAACACCTGTGCTCGTGTCAGTGTCAGATAGCTAACAGCAGCGGGCAGAGATGAGTAGCGGGTTGCACTTTTGTCTGGTTTGTTTTCCAAAAATAATTAAAAAGGTAAGTTTATTTCATACCAGGGGTGTTATAATTCAATATTTGTCTTTTCTAGTTCAGCTCAATCGTAAGTTTCCCGCTGAGTCCTTTGAATTTTTTAAAGACTATAACGGAAGTTAGCTTCTGTAGCTGAAGCTATGCTAGGACTGATGCTAGTTCAAAATAACCGCCACGAGGGATTGTTAGCACAGGGGATAAATAGCATTTAGTTACAGTTTCCTTTATCTGCGTGAGATAAAATGAAATGGACTTTGTACATTTACAAATTTTGAAAATAGAGTTTTGCTTGCTTTTTCGCCTGAATTGTTTCACGATTTAAGCTAACATTAGCGAAGAAACGGTCTTGTTTTATGGAGGGAACTTTTCACCCTAAGGTGGGAACCTCAAAAAGACCTGGTTGTCTTCAATAAAACTGCGCTTGTATTAATTTTAATATACCTTCAGTGAAAATATTTGTTGTTTGTAGAACTTATATTAGTTCGTGGTGTTTTGTTTCAAATCCACTCAGATATTAAATTCAGCTACGGCCTTAAGCGACTAAATTTAAATACTTTTTTTATACTTTACTCGTTTTGTTCTTTTATTTAACTACTTTTAGAAAAATCTTTATTTATATTTAGTATAAGTTTGTGTGGGGATTAGCTGTAGTTTTGTCTAGTTTGATTTCTAAATTTTTTTGTTTCCAAAATGCAAAACGTTCTTGTAATATTTCAATCTCTTGTTTTAATAGATCCCCAAACGTTAAAGGTCCTTTTAAAAGTTTTGTTAACCTTACAATTCGTAACATTTTCTTTTAAATTACTACTTGAATATGAATATGGCCCTTTTTACCTCCCAAGTCATCCTGAAGTGGGAAAAACAAAATACTTTAATAACAAAGCATTTATTAGTAAAGCAATTTGGATAAAACTATAGTACATAAAGTTCCTTCGCAAATCAAACAAAACTAAATGCTAGGAGCTACATGCCCTTTTATTGTAAACAGATTAATTGGATAAATGAAAGGCTTGCTCAATATTTATCTTACAGACATTCAAAATAAACCAAATGGTTTTTATTGTATTTGGTGCTTCACCTGGTAGGGGGATTTAGAAATCAGGAGGAATGCACTGTCATTTTTTTCTGTTTTAGGTTGAATCTTCCCAGTTAATTAAGTTTGACAAATATCTCTCTTGCAATGTGAGGGAAATGTTTTATTTGGTAGGAAATAAAAAGGCTGTAAACAGATTCCAGTGCATAAATTATAGCAGAAGCATTTCTCTCCCAAGTTCCATCATGTTCACTGACTTCCCACATAGATGCACATAGAAATTTTCTTTTATTTTTGCACAACTTTTTGACAAAAAAACTAGATCAAAGCTTGGTATCTTTTTGAATACAGTTGGAAACAATATTTTGTGGATTTTTAAGCCATTTATCTAGGAAGTTCAAATCTTTGGAAAAAGGACCAGAGATGGGATGATGAATAAATAGAGAAAGTGGTCATGTTGACTCACTGTTGGACCAATGGCATAAGGCAGAATAATTGAGCTGTATTATTGGCTCTTGTGGCTACATTGTGTCCTTCTGTGCTAATATAGCCTGGCGTGAATTTGATTCGACACTCTGTGCATCCTTGATACAGTTTTTGTTCTTTTGTAAGATATTGAAGAAAACTGTAGACATTTAATGTTTTCCTTTTCTTAACAGACATGGAAAATGAATCGAGCGTAAACACAATAGTCAGTCGCCAAAATCCACCAAGTACGAACCACCTTAAGCCTCTTTCTGTCTATTCCCAGAGGGTCATGTGTGACCAACAGAAAGGTCCTCGTTCCCCAGTAGAGCCTCCTGATCCTTTTGTCAACTTCCAAGTTAAAATAGTTAATGACTCTGGGAGAAAAAGGAAACTGGGGCATAGTGGTACGATCAATGACTACAACAGTCCATGTAAAAAGCAGTGTAGTTCCAATGCTCTGTCCCCAGACCTTGGCTGCTTTATGGACTACTCTAGTCCTCTTACCAGGAACAATTCACTATCCCCCTTTGCAGCCCTGTACCCTGTGCTTAAAGAAGAGACTGCAGCTAGGAGCGAAACTAAAGGAACTGTGAGCTCTCGGCTGGATTTGGAGCATGTTCGGTGCGGGTGCTCCAAAGAGGAGGTAGAGAAGACTGAGAAGGTCGTCAGAAACATGTCATCTGTGTTTGACAATGACGTTAATGAGATCTTATGCCTCAATCCACCAAAACGGAACCTCATCGAACCAACCATTAAGGAGGAAAAACCTGACGCTGGACCCGTGAAGGATGACGGAGGATACGTTTCCTCTGTCTTGCATTCCCCTGAATGCAAGACAGAAGATCCACCAGAGCAGCTGGGGCACGAGCAAGCTTCAACTTGTGCTCCGCACTTTTCTTTTTTAATTAAGGACAGTAGCGAGACTGTGACTGGACCACTGCTGGGGCCCGTTAAGTGTGATGGAAGCTTTTTAGAGGGAGAAGATGAGGTTTTTAATATTGGACAGCCAATATTTGAGTCCTCTATATGCCAGCCATCTGCTGAAGCAGAGCAGAAGAGTGGGCTGTCAGAAGCTCTTAAGACCATAAACATATCCCAGACCTACAACTCTGGAGACTACACTGTGGACACTTTATATGAAACCACGTTGCCCTTACAGGTTCAGGTAAGTTGCCTCAGCTGTTCTAGTGCATAAAGTTCAGTTCCTTTCATTCTCTAGTGTTCACTCTAATGATCTTTGCTCTCCTTTAAGGTGAAATCAAAAGTGGTGGTTCCAGGTCAGAGTGAGGGGATCAGCAAACCAGCATCCTCTACCCAACCAGAACAGAAGATGAGTTCTGCAGACAAAAAGAGGGACAAAACTGTCAAGCGTGGAAAGGGTCACAGGTAGTTCAGTATCTAAACTGACCTCTAGATGGAGCTGTGACTTCTTTCATGTCCATGTATCTTTGTTTTTTTTTAGACCCAAAATCCTTGACAACAGTATGGAGTGGGAACATCATAAAAGGCAGTACGTATTTTCTGTCAAAAGCCACATGACTGAAAATGCAGGTAGAGCTCAAGGTAAGAAACTTTTCCCAGAGAAGGGAAGACATTCCTACTCTGGGAAGGAATTTCCCAGACACTCTGGGAAATTCCTGTTGTCTGCATCATTGAAAAATACATCTGCTTTCTGCTTTTCTAGAGCTCTTCCCGCTTTAACAATGTTCAACTCAGGATAAATGTTTATCCAGAGTAAAATATTTAATGTTTACTAGAACAGAAAACATCAGTTGATTTGAATGTTTCTGTCAATATGCTGTTGTGGCCATTTATGTAAAGTTTGCAAATTGTAATTTCTACTAATTTGGTTTTTATTTTGGGAAGCTAGAATTTACACAGTCCAGTCACATTAATGTGACCACCACGTACTTTCCACTTCAGAGTTAAATAACCAATCACAGAAGGCAGGTGGCAGCACAGTGCAGTTGAGCGTATATAAAGGGTGTGTGTGGGCTTCGGAAAACATTTCAATCGTTGGCGTAATGCAGAAACGAAGCGATTTATCCGACGTCCAAAAGGGCATGATCATTGGCTTTCGGGCCAAGGGTGGAAGCATTTCCGAAACGGCTGAGTTTGTGAACTGTTCGCGTGCCGCCGTGGTAAAAGTGTACCGTGCATGGCAAAATGGGACTGTCCAAAATCAACGACGTGGCAAATGTGGTGCACCACGGGCCATAGATGACAGAGGCGAACGACGGTTGCGGAGATGCGTTCGGGCAGATAGACGGGCTACCGTTGAGCAACTGACCACTAAAATGAACCAAGGGGCTACCACAAGTGTCTCCCAAACCACTATTCAGCGAACATTGCTGCGTCTGGGCCTCCGAAGCGGACGCCTGGTTCGTGCACCTATGCTGACTGGTGTTCATCGACGACGAAGGCTAGAATTTGCACGCCAGTACAGCAGCTGGACGTCCACTGAGTGGCGACAGGTAGCGTTTTCAGATGAATCGCGTTTTATGCTCCATCGGACAGATGGACGTTGGCGTATAAGGCGTGAAACCTCTGAAAGGAACCACCCTGCAACCATTGCAGGAACGGTCCAAGCTGGAGGCGGGAGCATTATGGTCTGGGGAATGTTTTCCTGGCATTCTCTGGGTTCACTGATTATTGTGGAAGGCACGATGGATCAATACAAGTACGCATCTGTCCTTGCGGACCATGTCCACCCCTACATGCGCATTGTTTTTCCTCAGGATGATGGCATCTTCCAGCAGGACAATGCGAGGTGCCATACAGCTGCCAGTGTACGTGCGTGGTTCGAAGAGCACCAGGATGAGTTTACCGTCCTCCCCTGGCCAGCAAACTCACCTGACTTAAACCCAATCGAGCATCTGTGGGACCATCTCGATCGAGTTGTTCGCGCCATGGATCCTCAACCGCGTAATCTAGCGCAGCTGGCCACGGCATTAGAGTCGGCATGGCTCAACATCCCAGAGAAGACCTTCAGGGACCTAAGTGACTCTCTTCCTGCACGTCTCGTAGCAGTTCGCTCTGCGAAAGGTGGTTATTCTGGCTTTTGACAGATGGTCACATTAATGTGACTGGACTGTGTATTTAAGTTAGTTTAGATCCAAAATCTGTAGTTAATTTGTATATTTGAATTGATTAAATTATGTTGGTAATTGGATAGACCCTCCCATTAATTTGAGTACTTAAAAACACACCTGGTGTTTGGAGGAGGCATTGTTTGACAAATGTTCGGTGTGTGGACGGGAGTTTTTTTTCTAAATTATTTTTTGACCACTTTCACTTTTTTGTACTTGAAACGTCACATTAAGTTTATTTTCGTTTTTGGCTAAGTTGTAGGAAATTTTTGTAAATTATTTTGTCGCTAATTTTTTACAAGAAATAAAGAATATATTTTTTCAAAACGAATCAAGTTGGAAGTGCGTTCAAATCAAACCACCTGTTAACACCCACAGACTTTGTTGGAATTTTGGTTTTTGGAAATAGAAGGCCGTGACAGCCGTGTTGGTCTTAAATTTAATTCCTAATTGTATTAAAAGATCTCAGATTGAACTTACTGTAACCTGAAAGAGACATGATATTCATACATGTTATGGTGTTTCCACCGCAGGACCATTTTCACACTTGCCAGTTTTATGGAGCTATTCATTTGTCTGTGTTGTTGCCACTGGAGGACGAACATTATATTAACAGGGACAATATGGAGCTAACATGGTATTTATTGCAATAATAATACAAATTGGGATTAAAAAATACTGAAAAATTATTTTCATGGAACCAGCAGTAGGAAGGAAATTCATAAAAGCATTAACTGCAACAATAATTTGTCAAAAGTAATTGATTCATGGAGTCAGTTTGGTTGGTCAGACACTTGGTTTTTATAATTTAACACTGTTTTATGCTTTCACCATTTGTGTAAAGTTTAAACCATGGAAATGGTTCTGAAAACCCCTCCCAGCTGATAGATTGGAATAACTTTTTCTGTTTATGGTTTAGTGCAAATGAACTGAGCTTCCCAAAAGGTTTGGTTGTTCAGTTATTTCATATTTTAATAAGTAGAACGGAGGCAATTCTTTTTTACAGGTAGTTTGATCATGTTGTTCAGTGAACAAATAAAGTTAATAATTTAGGCACTATTTTGTATTTTCTCAGGTTGTCTATGAAATAGAAATTTGTTGACAATCTGAAACATTTTAGTCTGTCAAACAACACACATAACAGCACCATAATTCATGATCTGCAAAGTGCCTTTTTGTTCCGAAGGACCCATGACTGAACTTCTGGACTTGATGACACATGTCGCTGGTCAGAGGGGCTCTAATGGCTCTCAGTGGCAGCACCCCTCGGACCTCACATGCAGGTATTCATTCACATCCTTGAAGTGATCTGTGGTTTGAGGTTATGCCGTATTGTTAGGAAAACTCAGAAGATGGTTTCTGCTGCTACTGAAACTGGGTCCTATAATAAAGGATGTTGATCTCAGCTGGGATTCTTGCAAGCTAGAGAAGAACCGGTGAAGGAATTGGGTGTTTAAATTAAATTAAATTCATTTTCTATCAAAGTCCTGGATGTTTGGTTGAGCCGTAAAAGAGGAACTATCAGAACAGTTGCCCAAACAAGAGCCCACATAGACAGACCTGTAGTTTTTATGTTTATCACTTTTAAAAACCTGTTGAGTTGCCTATAAAAACGTTTGCCCCAGATACGATATTGCAGTGACTTTACGTACATTTCCTCAGGAACAGACATATTTAAGATGTCGTTGTTTTTCAGAAATTACCAGAGACGCTTTGTGAACGAGACACCAACCATGACCCTGAGTGAATGGCAGGCACAGAATAATACTCACCACAGGCGCTTCTCCAAAGTCCCCAAAATTTTCGAAAGAAGCCCCTATCCTTGAATGTGAACTTGTAGAGTAACCACGTTCTATTTGCTCTACTCTTTATAAATCTGTATTGTATTTTATTGAACTACATATCAATGTTAGTACTGTTTCTTTTTCTTGGTTTGTTGCATGTAATCTTGTGTGTTGGCTTTAAATGTTGCCTTTGTTTTTCTTAATATTTTGCATGCACTTTCTTATATTAACAAATGTTTTAAGAGATTTTGATGTTATTCATGGTAAAGATTCATCTCTTGTGTGTTTACAGAAAATAAGTGGACATATATGTGTTATTCTTTTTTTTTTTTTTTACTAGAAATGAAACAACCATAGTTTTAATACTCTTTTCATCTGTTGCTATTGGTTTAAAGGATCAATCAGAGGGGCTGTGGTTAAGTTTGGCAGGGAGACCAGTAATGATGTTTGGCCTGTTCAGTTCATGTAGCAGCTCTGGCTTTGTGTGATTGTCAGCTTCATTCTGAGTTCTCCTCCTACAGCAATATCTGAGCGCTCTGCAGGTGGATGCTGACAGATTTGACGTGTGAATCTTATCAGTATGGGTGTCCTGCACTGAATAATCCATGCTGTTTAAGTCGAGACTTGTGCAGCTATTTACAGTACAGCAGTGTATTTCCTTCCCTGTTTATGAGCAGGATCACTGCAGCAAAAGAGTTGTTGTTGATCTGGCATGTCATACAGTTGTACAGCTGTGTTTAGGCTATCCAAAAACAGAGGGGGAATATACTTAATACTAAGAATTGTGTTGCTTTGAAGCTCAGTCTGGTTCTAATGTTGAGAAATTGATTTCACAAGTTTACTTACCTTTTCTATTACAAGTTGCTGACTTTTCTGTAACTTGATGAGCCAGAAATCAGGTTGCTGGGGGTTCTGATTTTGGATGATTTTCTTAAAGATGTAATTACACCCCTATTTCAGAGGAAATCTTTAGTTTTAATCAACGTTTTGTAAATCTGTTTACCTTTAAAAAAAAATAGAAAAAGTCACAGTCTTGACTTTCTTATGCAGAAAGCTTGTGTGCACCAAATTAAGAGCTCATTAAAACCTTTTTTTGATTGGAAAATATTAGAATTTTATTTCATTTAAGCATTTACAAGTAAGCATACACCATTGTCTTCATAACTGAAGTGTAAAGATTGTGCATAATAGTTCAACCATGCTAGCCCTCATGACCGCTGTACAATGATCATAAATATGAAAGCACTAATAAAGCAGTTAATTTTTTTCTAAAACATGCTTTTGATTCTCATTCCTGTCGAAAAAAACAACCCATGAGACAAAATCCACTGTCATTTTTAACAAGGTTTTTCATCACAGTCTTCTACTGTTAACAAACACATTTTAAATAGAGTTCAGTACATTTATCGAATGCCACACTGAAACTAAACCTGTGGTTTGACCCCCAAAGGGCTCGGTTGGAATGTTTTTCCTTACAGTCGTTACCATTTGTGAAGTGGTTAAGGAACAGAAAAGTGTGCGCTATAAATTCTTGACATTAACAATCTGCTTAAAAATGGAGGATCTTTTGAGTTATTTATGGGGCGGTCCACATTTACATCAAATGAAAAATCAGTAAAGCGGTAAAATGGTTCACTTCGATTCAACTAGAAAGGTTTTGTTTTGCCTTAAATTGCCAGGTTAGTAAGATCAGTAGGTCAAAGCTGACATCCAAATTTAGTTGTGTCAGTTCACAAGCATTATGTCTAATATAGTACGTTTCAAACAGGCATGCTAACAATGGTGAAAAGTTATCATTGGGGAAAGGAAAGCCCCAAACAGGCCTCATAAATTTAATGACAGAATTATTTTTACCAACCCATTGACCCTCTGAGTCGGGATATTTTTGTATGTTTCCTTGATCCATTTCAGAAAGGTTCCTCTACAGTTTGGAAACGTTATAACTATCGTGTCTGTCATTTAAATATTTAATAAATAGTCTAGTCTGTCTATTGATGCATTTCTCCTTGATTTCTGACTTTTTTGCCTTTTTTTTGCTTGTTTTAAAGGGAAATCTTGGCTGTAGAAATACTTGCCATAAACTCATCATGAACAGTTGTATTCATGCCTTAAATTTGGGAATCAAGTACTGAAAATTCTAGAAATGCAAGTCTGGATTTTCCAGAGTTTAGAAAAGTCTGTATTTTCAGACTGTTCCCCATCTCCTTTAAAAGTTACTTTCACCCACCAGTCCGTCTGTTTTCCCGTTTCTATGAATTCCCTGTTTCTGGATACTGCTTAAACTCATAAGGAACATTTGTGGTTCGGCTTTACAATTTGACTAGGTAAATTTCATTTTGGAAAAGGTTGGAATTTTATTTGAGGAATATTCCAGGTTCAACAATAAAAATTTAAAATAAAATTGAAAAATATTTGTAAAGAAAGACTGGTATTGGAAGTGCAGTAAAAATATTCATCCATCAATCCATTTTCCCCACTATCAATTCATTTATCCTTGTTTCCATCTTTTGTTGTTTCCTCGTCAATGTAGCTGTCCACTGACATAAAAGTGAAAAATGTTAAGAGTCTCGAGTCTGGGGAAAGATGCATCTCAACATGAAGAACAAGGAAAATGGTTTTTAATTAGTCATGATGATTCATTGGGACTGACGGGAAGTTAAATTGATTTTAGTTTTCTATATTTAAGAATGTTTCTCTTAAAAGATAGGATGGTGTAACACAAAGATTCATCTTCAAAAACCTTCCACCTTGCAACTTTACGTAAAGCTGGACAATTTCAAAAAAGCATTTCTTACAACATCCATCAAATTCAGTCAAAATTTGAGTATTTACACAAAAGGTTATACACTGGAGTTGACCACAATTAAAGGAAACGTGCGCCTTTAACAAAAGTTGAGACTTTCTGTAATAGTCGTGGTGTATTGGTCATAATAATAAATAACGCTGGTAAATAAGTCAAAGTAAATATCCGAGTATCTGTTGCTTTGTAAATGCGTTTCGAGTCGTGTTTAGTTTGCTGTGAAGTGCTGATGTCCTGCAGAAAAACAAGAAGTTTGGCAAACGTTAAGACTTTAATTAGGTGGAAAGTCCCAATGAGTCTGACTTTAAAGTCACACTCTGACATCGGCCTCTGCTCACTGGAGGAACGCGGTCTTGAACTTTTTCCATTTTTTTTCTTTTTTCTAAGAGCTGTGCCAAAGATGCGAGAGTGAGAGCCGGATAATGGCGATAAAAGCCTGCCATTAAATTAGTCATCATTCTATCCACTCCCGATCTCCATTTACCTCCTCCTTTTTCTTTGTACTCTAGACTGAAGGGGCATCGGTGTTTGTCATGTTTTGGACTGTTTCTACAAGCCAGAGCTTTTTCTGTTTCAGTGTTCGCTCCTACCAACTCCTCCTTTTGAACATAAAAGGCATAATGACATAATAAAAATTTAAGAGTAGGTGAAATGTTTTTTTTTTTCCATTCTTGAAAAATGCTTTTCATAAAACGGAACAGTTTTAACAAAATGTGATGTCCTAGCTTCCCTACAAATCGAGACATTTTCTACATCAACCTTTTTCCACAAAGCCTCTCTAGACTGACTACTAAATAAGACATTTAAAATGTATTTACCAATCAGATACTTGCCAATTCCTCCAACCTGCATGTTATGTTTTCCCTTCACTTTGCACAAACATTTAAATACTGAGTGAAAGGTAAATATAATGCCACGAAAGTGAGATACAAAGCCAAACATCTTATAAGTTATGGGATACAGTTATTGTTAAGGCAGTACTACTGAGTGTAAATCAGCCCTCAAATACATCATGTATGCGGTTACCACAATAGCTATTCTCATTACCATGGGCTTTAAACACGTTTGTAATAATAATAATTCAAAAAGTCTTGAAAGAAGCCCTTCTGTCTCGACATCTGTTCAGGATGCCGTAAAGAAGTCTCAGGGTTCCCCAGTTGGGCCCGATTTAAAAAATATTTTTTTCCATGCTTGCCAAGAGAAATATTTTTATTTATTTCTTTTTTCAACAGAGCTGAAAAGGCTTTTTTTGAGGATCACTTAAAAATGTTACCCAAAGTTTATTCCAGCATACTTGAACGTTCAGTTTGTTCATCCGTGACATGCTGACAGTTTTCCTTTTTCCAGAGGATCCAGAGTTCAAGTCTGGACTTCCTTCGTTTCCTCTGAGGGGCTGTTATTGCTGATTGAAGGGATCTCTTCTCAGACGTCCGCTGAGTCCAGCCCCATTCGTAGTTAATTAATTAGATGAATGAACTCCATTAGGAGAGTTCTGCTGCTCACAAAAATGTCGTGAAATCCATCGCGCTCGAAAAGAAAGACACCAGGAGGTACTAAAGGGCTCATTCAGGGAGAGGAATGTTACATTTTAGAAGTCTATAATAAAAAAAGACGAGAGAAATTACAGGCCAGACTTGAAGAACTATGTCATATATACGAGTTAATGACTGTGAGTGATTTTAGCCGCCTGATCCCTCTAAAGCTGCTCTGTTGACATTGCAGCCTGTCGTGAAAATGGCTCTTTTTGTTACCCGGGTGGAGTCTGGATTCCCTGAGGGGGAATACAAATGTACCAGAACAGCAAAGAGTCTCTGCACTTGGAGATTCACTGAAAAAAAGGCCCGAACAGATACCAAAACATCAAACGCACAGGGTAAGCCCATGAGGAAATAAGCGTTAAAAGAAGCTTAAAGTACCACCCAGAAAAAGTTAAGTACAAATTCTTCCAGTAACGGTTTCTGGCTCTGTTTGATCAGCTTTGGTCCCTGGGGTCGGTTCGTCTGCAGTCTCTCCAACAACACTAATAACCGTGACCCCAATGTACTGTCACCAAGCACAGACCCGCTGCTGAACTCTTCCTGCAGTCTTTCTGCTCTCCTGGAAAACAAGGCCGAGCTCGGCCTCATTCCGCACGTCCCCCCTGGAGTCCCTGCAGCTTCAGCTCCACACCAGAACCGGTGTTGAAGAAGACAAAGCGGCGCCTGCACGCCTAGAGTCCCTCTGTCCCAGAGTCATCCTGACAGCTGACGGACCTAGAAGGGGCTCGTTGTTTGCATGAAGTCTTCTGAGTAAAGAAAAGGCTTAACGGCAGTCACACCTCAATGATGTTGACAGACGGCAACCTGTTGTTGTTGTTGTTCTTGGGGAACTGTTGGAGGGGGAAAAAAAAGAAACGTGAAGACTCCTCTGTAAAAAAAAACAACAACTAGCAAACTTTATTGAGCATGAGAATGCCTCGGAGAATTTGTTTGGATCAGTAGTTTTCTGCTCAGATGAGTGTGATATGGGGCTCTGCGGTGTTCCAAGCAGGACTGTGCAAAGGTTTAATGTCGCAGCTAAAATCTGCATGTTTTGCTTTCAAGAAGCCAGACTTTCTCACAACTGTTTTTAGTGACCAAAATAGATCTGAGATTTTTATTTTTATGCCATTCTCTGCTTAGACCAAAAGGTAAAAGTGTCTCTTGTATGAATGATTCTATTTTGTTTCATTCATAAGTTGTGTAGATTTTGAAAACAATTTAACTTGTATTGTTTAATGTCTTAGTCGCTTGAGAATGCAATTTTATGGAATTGGAATATATTTTTGAAGTGAGAACAGTTCTAGTTAGTTTTAGATCATTTACCTTCTTGGCCTTTCTGTACTCTGACCAATAAAATAATAATGTAAAATCCATCCTTACTATTGGCTGTGTAGCACAACATGGCCTTTTTCTGATTGGTTGATCAGACCATGAGGGTTTGGACTCTCCTTCATGAAAGTCATTTCTTACTCGAATGTACCCAAGCACAGTTGATCAATGTTAAAGTTTTAAAGTCATATCCATCAGCAGTTCCCCAAACAATCCGAGGACATTTCAGCTCTTTCTTTGGTTGCTTCTGCACGAAAAATATCCCAAGAAAGTCTGACTCTTTCGGAAATGATGCATGACTCAACACTTTGCTACGGTATTTAGAAATCACGACTCGGGTCCCGTTGAAAGCACAATGCCGCGGTCATGCACATGACGTCACCGTGTTCTGAGCAGCGATGCGCCGATGCTCAGATGATACCGAATGAAAAGATGAAAAGTATAATGACGTGTCGGTGGAAAGTAAAGTGGAGAAGTGGCCGGGACCATTCACCTGGCCAGCGTCGCTGAGGGGAGGGGAGGCGCCCAGGGGGAGGAGGAGGAGGAGGAGCAGAGGAGTGGGTTATACCTTACTGCGCAGCAGCCCCCCCGTCGGGTGTTCAGGAGTACTGCACTCCGAGGAGTTTTTGGCTTTGTCCTTGTTGTTGTTGGGCTCGTTGTCTTTGATTATGTCATATTGACGACAGAAGAGGGCAATCACACCTGAAGGGAGAAAACAGGTAGAGCGTCTGCTGTTCCATTTTTTTTATTATTATTTTTTTTTTTTAAGAAGCAGTGACGGTTGATTTGGGTTATTAAACAAGCCTTGTTCTCACCTGCCCACATGATGAGTACGACCACAATGATGATGAGCTCTCCAGCCCTCAGCTGGGTCGCCTGACCCACCTCCTCCATGGTCACTTCGTCTGGAAAGGTCAAGAGCGAGAAGGCCATTGGCTATAAAAACTAAAATTGATTTCCTTCAGTAACAAACGGGGATTTCTCATTAATCATTTTAATAACGTCAAAGATTTGCTTCAGGTTCTCTATTCATTAAGAGAGCCAAGGTCATCTTATTTGGGCCTAGAACAAAAGCAACACTAAGCATTCTTTTATTATTGACATATTCATTAATATTTCCCTCACTATAATTAATTTTCTATACATCTTGACGCACCACCATTGTTATGTCTGCCTATTTTGTACTTTAATAAGTCAAGACTTATTAAATTAGTTGAGTAATGAGAGGGAGAGTTCAGAATAATCATGGGTGTTTGAATTTTTTTTAATAATATAGATAATTGCGATATTATGGATGTTGGTTGCAATACATTTCACTCAATTTCTAGAATGATGTGAGAAAAAAATGCTAAGATTCTTGAAGTTAAAAAAAAGTGTAATAATGCAAGAGTAAAAACAGGCAGGTTTTGTCAGTGTAGTCAAGAGAGTGTGAATGCCTTGCTTTACGCTGTTCTTTGTTGGGAAAAAGTTTAGAAATTTTCTACAAATATAATTCATGGCAACTTTGTCATTTTACGTTTTTTTTTCTTAAAAACCATGGCTGTAGTATCATTATGTGGACCTTTTTTTTAACGGTGAAACAAAAGTACAGATCTGATAACAATTTAAGTTCGATTTTTTTAATCATATTTCAGGTATTTTGGCACATTTAAAACTTCAGAACATCAATGAAAACCAATAATAATTCAGTTCACATTATTCTACAATATATAGAGGAGTGATGTAGACAAGCAAAACTCTAAGATTTATGTTCTTTAGCCTATTAGTACAGAGAAGCTTTCGTCACTCTCATTGAGCCTGCCAGCTCCTCATAAACTATTCAGAGTGGTATTTCTTGTCTGTTCTCTGCAGGGATTTTTCCAAGAGTTTTCTCTCTCCGCAGCTTCAAAAAGTGTCACAGCACACTGCTGTAGAGCCGCTGCCGCCGACACTGAACTGTTCTCCTGTCATTTAATCCAATTGGGGTTACACTGACAGACTTTTTCCAGACAGCTCCTATTGAAGACCTGTATTTGTACTCAAGAAGGCTTTTTGAACACTTGCAAAATATGTTAGAAAATTAGATTTTTTTTTAAATACAGATTTTGTAGTTGACTTTTTCCAAAAAGTGTTTCTTGCGTTCAGTAAATCGTCTTCTGTTCTCTTCTTTAATGGCAGCTGAATATAGCACAGGCTTAAAACTGTGAGGATTTTCTACTGATCTACACACAAACTCAGTGTCAAAAGCCTTTTTTCCATGCACTGTTGTGTGACCTGAGGTTTACTGCGACACGCAGAGCTTTCCATCCTTTTATACGACAGCAGCGGGTGACATTTGGTGCGCCCCGTGTGAAGGATCCCCACGCTCCAGTGGCTTTTAGCAACAAGCAATTCTACCAATCGATTGGTCTCTTTAAAAATAAAAAAAAAATCAAAGCACAACAGCCTGGGGCCCCTCAAGCTCTCAGCTGGCCGACCAAACTGGACTGACTGGTCACCTGGTGGAACACCTGACAGAAGCCTGTTTGCTGCTGGGGCTTTTTTTTTTCTGTATATATATATATATATTATATCTTGAATGGCAATCAATATCCTTTTAAAGAAATGGCTAACATTTTTGGAAACAATTATTTGTTTGAAGGTCACAGCAGATGTTTTTCACCCCTTATGGAGATCCTACTTGTAGAAGAAAATGAAACCGGTTAATACTTGAAAGTGAAACAAAAATAATCACAAGAAAACATGTAATCACTTAGACTTTCCTGACTCTGCTTTGGAGAATATTTGTGTAGTGTATTAGTCAGTTATGTATTCAACAATCTAGCCTTTACGTTTCTAGATGTGCAATGCAGGAAGGAAGAGATATAGCGGTCTTTCAATTAAAATCTTAATAAAATACACAGATGTTTGAAGGCTGCAATGTGATAAAATGTAAAAAAAAAAAGGTTTTCAACTTTCAACTTCAAATCAGTGTATGAAGTAATTTTTTTAAACTTGTTTTAGCTTTGCTCAAGATAAAATGAGTAAATTCGTATCTTCTTGTTTTCATGATAAATAGAAATTGTTTGTACAGCTGAATTTAAGCTTAAATTCCTGAGTGGTTTCTCTTTTTCTTGTGTGTTGGCAATTTTGCTAATTCGTCTCTAATGCAGATGAGCTGAGAGACGTTTAATGGGAAAACATCTGAAAACATTCATGAAGGCAAAGTCTTCAGGCTGTAACAAAATGATGGAAGTCCTTCGTGGCGACGGAATAGCTCTGCTCCATCATGTTTTGTATTTTCTTAATGCAGAACCTCAGAGAGAAGCTTCACATTTATTAGATCCACAGAGACCAATCAGCCCTGTTTGCAGTCTGTGCATTTTCCACATGTGGGATCTGGCTTGAGCAACATTCCTGTCTTTCTCTTAACTATTGCCACATCTTTTTGCACTAAGTAGATGTTATGTTGGCTTCTTTTCATCCCAGTTTTTTGCTCTTTTGATCTCGTGTATCTCAATCCCATGATGAAAAAAAGGGTCAGTAATCTGGCATTTCAGGCTCATCCTATGCTCCTTATTCTCAGAGATCAGTGTGATATGGGAGAACAGTAAGGCAGAGCAGCTGAAAGAGAACCGTGAAAACCACGTTTCATTCCTCAGGATGATGGCCCAGCATGTCTAGACAACAGCTGCACTGAGATCTGCTCCCATTCTGTAGTCTGCACCACTGTCTGCTAATAAACTCCTCTGTTAATGTCAGACTTACAGCACTATTTGCTGTTCATGTTCTTAAATCTATTCCAGTATTAATCATATCTCTGAGTAATGATCTATAGAAATATTGCAAAAGGAGGTGTTGCAAATGTAAGAGAAACAAAATAAGGTTATTCTGAGACTTACTAGTGCTACAGATTTTATTTTATAATGTGTGTCTATCCAGGTTTTTGTAATTTAAAATAAAAATCAATCAATTAGACTTTTCCTACTTTTTATGTAGCATATCAAGTATTTTCAATTAAAAAGAAATATTTACGTAATATATAATTATACAATATTTAATACGTGTTATTAGTGAGGAGAGGAATATTGAAAATCCACAAACATGGGACAACAAATAATTAGAGAGAATATCAGACAATTTTGGCTTTACCGAAACTGGATATTTCTCTATATTCTGGTGAAAATGTGAGGCTGAAGTTATTGGTGGATCCTGTCAATGAGATCAAAAGCCACAGAGGTCCTGGTTGGTACTGGTTGTGTTCACAGTGTACCCAGAGTCCCATGTGTCCTACGTAAGTCTGGCCTAAGGAGGACTAAAGTCTGTTCTTCCCCACAAAAAAACCCTCCAGATCTGACCGAAGTCTTTCGAACAATGTGTTACTGTCTCATCAAACCAAACTTAAACTTTTGGACACAGTTACAAAACGTGTCAGAATGAACAAAAGAGCGGATACTCGAAGGTTTTGAATGGCCAGGTCAAAGTTCAGGGCTAAATCTTATGTTCAAAAACTGATAGAAGCCAGAGTGGGAAATGAAGAGTAGGAAATGTTTTGAAATAATTTATAATAGCTTAAGTTCCCCCCTCTGCCCCCCAAATATCCATCATCTTAACAAGGGAGCTTAAACTTCTTATATTTACTATAAATCCAGAAAACCTCGACAGTCTTTAAACTGCTTTTTATTTTGAGTTTTTGCATTTAAGCATTTCTTCTCCTGTCCACATTTGTGCTGGCACTGAATTGAGTTTGATCATCGTGATTTGTAAAACAAGCATCGCTTTGAATGCCACTGTAGCAAGAATTTCCTGTGAATTGAATTACAAGATGTTTACTCAGAGAAAAGCTGCTCCTCTGCCACAGCAAAATGCTCCTCTGTTCTAACCCAGTCGAGTTAATTAAACAGACATTCTTGAGAAAGCACCGCAAACGGAAAAAAAAGAAGAAAAAATAGAGGACGCCTGGTACTGTGCCAAACCGTGAAGAGGTGGTCTCTGCGGAAGTTTAATCTTTGATGATAGGAAAAGGTTCGGAAGAGGAAATCTTTTTCATTTCCCAGTGAACAGGGGCTTGGTGTGCACGTCGAAACACTTCATTTGTTTTAAACTGCAAGCAGGAGAGGTGAAAATTTAACTTAGTCCTGAAAGCATGTTTTCCTTTTTTTTTTTTTTTTTTTTTAGAAAATAAAGGCATATTTCTTTGTTTTCTTTCACTGTAATTCTATTTTACTGCAAAAATGAATTACCATCCGCATTAAAAGTGTTTTTTTTCTGCGCGCTACAAAAACAAACAAAAAACAATTTCTGTCCATTTATGTGAACTATTTAGTGTTTGGAGTGACAAAAGCAACAACGTGTAATTACACAAAATTGTAAAAAAAAAAGATCCAATTAAAAAGAGTTTGCTTGTGTTCTGCATAGTGATTGATCTCACTAAATTCTTCCCTGCTGCATAAATAACACTCAGACAACATATTCAGTATTAATTGGGTCTTGGTGGTCGCCGGCGCATCTCTTCAGTGTTTAACGCTGATTGTTTTTATGTTCTACATGTTTCCTGGCAGCTCACTTACAGCCACAATGAGAAGTTCAGACTCCCTCTGGCTCCAAGCAGTGCGGCTCCTCCTCATGTGAGAGAGGAGTGTAAATGAGAGGGGGAATAGATGGAGCAATGGCTCAGCCAAAAGCACATTGATTCTCCACCCCTTACAGCTTCCTTACTACCTCCTCCGTCTGTCTGATGAATGCCTTTCCTCATTTTGGTTTACAGTGGTGCTGTGCAGGGCGCATACAGAGTGGCTCTAGCGGAAAAACATCAATAAACAGTGAAGTATGCTTCCCCTGTCGGGCGTTTTGCTCCTTAGCTGTAGTCAGTAGGGGAGAGATGGAGCAGTCTGTTGTGAAATTTCATTTCATGCTTTGTGTGTCTATTGATTTCGTTGGATTTAAGGCCAAATCTGTCACTGTATTGTCAAAAGGCCAGGTCCCTTTCGTACTTATGCCCCAAAAAAAGGAGCAGAAGAGCTCTCCTCCATGCTTCTAGGTGTAAATGACTGAATGAGTGAGTGTATTTGCATGTGGCTATTTACTCTTAGAGGCCTGCGTCTCGGCCTCCTTTGGGGTTCGGAAGCGCAGCGGTTCGCTCAGCGGGCTCGTCCCGGACATGCTGACGGACTGAACGTGCACAATGTAGTCTGTCTCCTCCTCCAAGTCCCATAATGCACAGGAGCGCGTGGTGGTGTTGACTTCCTGGATCAACCGCAGCATGCGCACGTCTTTCTTCTGTTGAAGCAGGAAACAACATGGGGGTTGACTGATTAAACAAAGACTTGAAAACACACACATAATAAAGGTAGAGGTAAATCCAGGACATGCCGCAGTCACCACTGAGTACCAGGAGGGCTTTTGTGACATTTTTTATTGGATTATGCATTTTCCCATCTTTGCATCTGGGAAAATGCAGAGTTATCTCATTTGCAAAATGGACAAACTGGAAGCAAAAAATGAAAAATGAACGAAAGCTCCTTGATGGTTTGATCTCTCTGGTATTCAGAGACGTGTGTGCTGCGTACATAGCCTTAAAAGATATTCAACTTTAAATGCAATCTTACCGTTCAAAAAATAAGTCCTGCCTTTAATTTCAAAACATTTAGTCAGAGATAACGAAATAAAAAAAACTAAAAAACTTTTAATATTATGACTGTTGCTAGTTCTATCAATCTCTTAGCCCACATGTGTCTAACTCAAGGCCCTGGGGCCAAATCTGGCCCACCATAGCTTTTTATGTGGCCCTCTCAATTCCAAATTTAATCTATTAAATCTCTAATTTTTTCAAAAATCTACAAAATTCACATAAGATCAACAGATTTTCACATTTTTACTGATTTTACTGCAAATCTTTATCACAAGTGGTAAAAACAAATATTGGGTCTAAGTGACTGCTGCCTCAGCCTTCCTTGATATCAAGTTATACTCTGAGTAATAAAAAACCCTCACATTTAACATCATACATTAGCACAAATGTTGTAAAAATCTCTTGAAAATATTCCTAATTTAGTACCACAACATCTGTGATTTTGATTGAAAAACAATCAAAATCATGGAAGGGCAGCTATTTATTTGTATTTTGCTAGTTGAATGGGTTTCATCACTACATTCTGGTGCAACCGGCCCTTTAAAAACTCTCAAATTGAATGGCCCAAAATGAAACCGAGTTTGTCTCAGACTGATCAGTTTCTTACAGTTCTAACTTGTAATGCACAACCATTTATTTACCAGAAGTTTTGATATGATGCAGAGGCCATTTCTTTTAACCCCTGAAAAATGCTGAATGAATATCAGCAACACTGTTTGTTCAGAAAGAAAAGGAGCATAAATTGTGTTTAATCCAATCTCCAGCATCTCTTCCATCAAAAATAAGTACTTTTAGAAGAAAATGATTTCCACCTCATTTCTTAAGCATCTTAAGATACTGTGAAATGTGATAAAAGCTCATTTTCACTCTGATTACATACTGTGAACTCTAGCTCTGCAAAGCTAGTAAGAGTCCAAATGTAGCTCTAGAAAATAGTGAGTCATGGGACTTTAAGATAAATGTACACTACACTGCCCAGAAACTCGTATTTTATTTTCCTTCAACTTCTCAAAACACTTTACTGTGTGTTGGTTTGTTACACAAGATCCCAATGAAAATACATTAACATTTGTTGTTTCGAAAGCGCTTGCAGCCCTGTGCAGGCTGCCAGCACAAACATTCACCCAAACAACCATGTGGCTGCAGTCTCATATTTAATAGAGCAAGAGAACTACGCTACAGAACCTTTTTATTTCCAATTCTATGAATATTTGATCATGTAAGTCCTCAAATTCCCAAACTGTTCCTTACAAAAACAAGCAAGTGCGTTATTGAAACTGTGTAAATGCACATGTAATAAACATTATTGTCCCAACTGATGTTTTCCAGAAAGAAAACCTCAGCTGCTGTATATCTCCTGTCTGTTGAGTTACGTGTGTGTGGATGAGGTGGATGAAGTTAAATTCTTTGCCTGTTTAGACTATTAACACCCTTCGGCGTATTTTCGTAAATCCATATCTTCTTCACCTTGTTGTGTTTTGTCCACTGATGTCTCCTACTACACAATCTGCTACTCACCTGTTGTGTGATGGCAAAGCCAATGACGGGGTCTCCCTCTGGGATGTCCCATGACACCACAGCAGAGTTTGCTTTCACCTCTTTGATGGTCACATTGATGGGAGGCGACAGGCTATCTGCAAACAATGAGACAGGAAGAAAAGCCTTTTGTTCACACTCTAATATAAAGTAACAGCTCCGCGTTTCTGCGTTCTGCTGCAATGTCCACCGGCACAGCGGGGAGCCGAGTTCGTTGGTGTGAATAAATGGCTCAGAGGAATCCATTTTATGAGGTTGGGATTCATAGTGGGGAGTAGAAAGAGGAAAAACAGTGAAAAATGCTGTTTATTTTCTTTGGCTGGACCTCCAAGAAATAAGGGAGACTGTAGATATAAGCCTACTTTGTGTATTAGTGCAGATTAAGGTAAATTTGGTCCCTACCTTCTACAAATACCTGGAGTCCTTATAGTCCAAAATTTAACAGCAAGAAACGGTATGAAACAGTAAAAAAATGGCAGAGAAGATAAGGTGTTGCTCAGTTGATACTGTCAGATATTTTCGTTGTCTACAGATCAAACCGTCAGAGGTGAGTCTTAGTTTTCCAGGTCAGTAATTGTACATCCAGACTTTGCTGTGTGATCGTCCTCCAACCTGTTGATGCTCAATGCCAGTCAGATAAGCTGGAAGGTTGTTGGACTATTTTCTTGCTTAAAACAAGAAGGCAATGAAGCTACTAAATCTAATAAAGTGCTGCCCCTCATTCTAATTAAAGTAAGACTGTTTAAAAACGACAGACAGGTGCGGCATGTCCACCACAGCCAGCATGTGGTCGTAGTTTTAGCGTTTATTATGAATGACCTTTTCGGAGGCCTAAATACATCCCAAACTCATCACATTTTGCTTAAAAATCTGTCACAGTTATTTCAGAGATTGTTAAAACTTCGATGTAGAAACTATTTGCAGGCAAAGCACTGAGTTCACTGACGCGTCATTTCTAGCAACCCACCATTGCTGCTTAGGCCAGATTGCTGCCGCGGTTTGCAGCAAAAGAAAAATCTAATTTCTTTGTGTGTAAATGCCATTACATTATGAAACCATGGTAGTTATACAGTAGCTACATGGGAGAAAATCGAATAAAATTAGTCTTTTGGTTAGTTTCAACTTTTGTAAGTGTGAAGCTTTGATCTTCATGTGCTTGTAAATCAAGTCCCTGAAATAAAAGTCTTTTTTGGGGGGTTTCATATATTGTTGTGGAATGAAACACCTTTTTAATCAAATAAAAACCTTAAAAACCATTAATTTCTTTATGAATTCATCCAATTTGTATTTTGACTGCAAGCTTCAATACTTAGCAAGTCATTATTGAAATTTCCCATTTTCTGTCTCTTCGCAAGTAAAACAAGAAAACAAGAGCAATAAAATGCTCCATCACGAACCAATATAAAGAGACGCTAACGGCCTTTGACTCATTATCGGAATACGTCTAACAGCTAAACAACTGTGTGTCTCGGCGCCGTGCTTTTGGTTTGGTATCGAGTTCCAAACCCACCTCCGGTTTAATTAGGGTCACACTCTACAAGAGCTGCGAATAATAATTTGCCTTCATTACATAATTAGTTGTGAGATTATGTGTTGCTCTGGGTGCACTTTGGTGGCCTCAGCTGCTGGGGACTTGGAGTCTGTAATTACGAAGCTCAAGGCTTCACACGGCTGATGGTAGCCGAGTGTAGATCACATTATTAAAGGAGCTGTAAGCTAAGGGAAAGAACAAACGATCTGTTAAAGGTTCTGATATAAAGCAGGGGCTCATAATGAACTTTTAGACTTCAATGTTAATTCAAGACACAAAGAATGAGTGAAAGTCAAGATGAGCGTGGGCCTTTTTGTTTTAACGACCAAGCCCTCGCATCTGAACTCTTGTTGTTGTGAAACGCTGGATCCTGCCTTTTGGAAGCTCTGATTGATATTTGCTTTGTGGAGCTGAAAGGTGAATAAAGACGAGAGGTTTTAAAGCGAGGCCCTCTCCGAGGCTTTGACGGGTCATAAATCTTACTCGACCAATCAAATGAAATCAATGAGTCATTGAGTAGGTTAACGCTCACTTGCCCTCAGACCCGCACCAACCTCACAGCTGGTAGTTACAGGACAATGGGCCGCTCCAGTGCTTGTGTACGTACTGTACATTCAGAAACAGGGGCTGCAATCCAGAGCAGGCTTTTATTATTTTTTTTTTTAGCCTTTCTTTTGTTTTGTGCCGCCTCTCGGCTTGATGCCTGTGGCTGACATCTTGATGAATGACCTGACTAACTGCAGATGACAGGACGGAGACTCGCTGCATCTCTTCATCAGAAAAAAGGGGGGCAACTTTGATGTTTGCAGTGGATTTGCTTTTGTTTACCGTCTGCTGTTTGCTTGGTTAGCCTGGAGGACAGGCGTCTGGGGTTCCGGAGCCGAATGAAACCGTAGGAATCACAAATGAAGCTTATCATCTCTCCGTTGGTGCTCACTTTATTTTCTGTTCTCCCTCCTGGAGCACATTTATTTCTGTCTGTGACACCATTACTTACTTTACACATGCTAAACTGCTGTTTAAAAATAATGATTACAAGTTCTTCTGCACACTGTGGGTACGAACATATTCACGTAGCCGACATTTTCATCTTACCTGTCGCTTCACATTACAATCCTTGTATTTTAAGCTGTTGCATAAAGACTTTACTATTAAAGTCTTTGTCCTCGTGGTTTTGGCGCTTCACTTTTAATTATAAGTATTGCTGAGTAACAGACTTACAAGGAGCTTAAATCATTTTAATCAGCTGTGTTTTGAAAACAACATAAATAAAAAAAAACAAAAACATTTCACACAAACAAAGTTGATGGATCCCAAACTCGGCATACACTTCCAGATAAAGAGTAATCACAATAATAATATGAGAACTATGACCGCTATGAATGTATAAGTGGATGTTATAATTATTTGTAAAACGTTTCTTTTAAATGTCAGAGAGATTCCTCTAAGCTCCACAAATTGAAATGTCTTTCACTTCAGATAACTTTATAATCAGATAACTTTTTTTTAAATTTATTTATTTATTTTTTTATGTATTTATTTATTCATTCATTTAATTTAATATAAAAAAAACAACCTAACATGTTTTCGATATACTGAAAAATAACAAATACATCTCAAGCCATATGTATTTCAAAATTTTAAAACAAAATGAATTGAAAGGCAGCAGAAAGAAGAAAAAATCTTATAATATCTGCCCCTTTTTCTCAACTCTGAATCAAAACAGGGAAAAAAAATGGTTATCTTCTGCAACAAAAAGCAAAGTCAGTCGTCTATCTCAATTAAACAACATTAATATGAGCTCACTTTATACTGTTTCATACTTCTTCAAGAATCCAATCTTTGACAATCTCTTAAACATGTACAATGATTTAGCATTTTTAACATCATTTTGTAGGTCGTTCCACAACTTGACTCCTTGAATTGAGGTACATTGTTCTTTCAAACTGGTTCTGAATTTGGGTTTCTTAAAAATCTGTGTCCCCTTAAGATTATAACAACTCTCTCTCTTTGCAAAAAGTTTTTGGATGTTTGAGGGTAATGTGTTTTGGTATGCCTTATACATAACTAACAAAATATTATAATCAACTAAATCATAGAATTTCAATAACCTCAATTTACAAAACAATATATTGGATGGATATTTGCCATGTTTTCGGGAGATAACTCTTATAGCCCTTTTTTGTAAAACAAAAACAGATCTTGTAATTCTTGTATTGCATGCCTTTCCCCATACCTCAACACAATAGACCAAGTGTGGAACAATTAGTACATTATACAACATATACATTGCATGATCATTCAGAAAATCCCTTACTTTATAAAGCAATGCAATTGATTTGGCTATTTTTGTTCTTAAATAATTCAAATGGGATTTCCATGTTAATCCCTCGTCAATAATCACACCCAAGAACTTTACCTCACTAACTCTACAAATCTCAACACCATCAACTTTAACTTCTGATTATTGAGGCTCCTTGACATGCTGACATGCTAACGCTAGCTGAGTCTTACTCTCAACATATTTGTTTCGGCTAAATTTGGACAGGTCCGGTGGCTAACAGAAGATAAATAAGGGACATATCAAATAAAACTTAAAAAAATGACCAAAATTTAAAACTAATTTTGGATATTTTAGAGCTTCCCAGATTTCTAAATCAGACTTTTATCCTTATTAAGATCTTTTATTTGTCGTGTCCTAGAGGGCCTTTTACAGTGGGCTACTTTTATATAAACAGGCAGAATTATAATATACAAAGTAGTAAATATATATATATATTTTTAAATAATCTGGCTAACTGTGTGGATCAGAGGTTGTTTGAAGTGAATTTATAGTCCAGTGTGGTCTTTCGAAGTGATCTGAGGAAAAAGCCTCAGATAGTGGAAAACGTGTTTATATTTGGACTTTGAATCAGAAATTCCTGTCCTATTGGAGAAAGCTGACTTTAACCTTTGACTGTCTCACTCTCTCAGTGGTTCTTTTATATTTTCACTCCAATGTTTAATATTCTGGGTGCATCTTGTGTTTTTTAGAAATACATACGGTGGTCCTACATTTCTCCTTCAAGTAAGAAAACAACTATTGATTAAAGTCTTTTAAATTGAAGAATAGTTCAACTTCAAAAGAAGCAGTGGAAGGTGAATATGCATCAAGTTCACATGTCCACATAGTGCATTTATAAACCCGTTCTCCAAATGTCCTCGTGCCCCAGAGCTTTTGGAAACTTTTTCTTTTGTCTTTGCCCGTCTCCTCTTCGCATGCGTTTGTCTTTGGGGACAGAGAGAGAAAGGGAGAGGATGCCGGGCCGTGACCGTGTTCCTTAAATATCCACATGACACAGGAGTCAGCCCTAATGAAACACCAGACAGATGTCTTCATAAACTCTCTGTGGCACACAGCCCGCTTCGCTCTGAGACAAGGCGGGGGTGACTTTGAGCCATGACGGATTTCTCTGCTGCGTGTGCGTCTTTGTTATCCTGATGATGATCAGAGTGACAGCTAATTGTCAGTCCCACGCTGAGCCGTGTTGAGGACGACAGCTCCTTAATGCTGCCTAACGTTTAAAAGCTCCCCGAGACGTTGAACATGTTAAAACGTGGACAGTTCAGGCGGGGGGAGGGAGGAAGGCCAAGTGGTCTATCATTGTTTTGTTTGCGCTCCATCGACCTGAGTTGGACAGAGTTTTGTCTGCCGCATGTTACCAAGTGTGCCGACACAGAAGCGTGGGCTGAGTCGGAGGGAGATACTGCAGGTAGCCTGAGAATATGCAATGTGGAGCGTGTACTGTTGGGTGCTATAAAGATAAAATGGTTTTTCTTTTCATGTTCCCCAGCTGTGTAGAGCTCTGCTTTCCTGAGTGGTCTCCATGGAGCTATTTCTGCTGCCTCAAATCACTTTGAGTGGGTCCATTTAGACATGGCATAAACATGCAGTCAGCCGAGTTACCGGAGGTTTATTCTGATTAACAAAGAGGCCTTAAAGTTCACTGCAACCTCTTTACGCAGTGCAAATACTTTAGGAAGAATAAACCTGCAGTCAGTCTGCCTCGCGATGTAATCTGATGTACTCTTTTTAAAGTGCTGTAACTAGGCTGTCTGAGAATTTATCCAAAAACTTGATTTTATATGAACAGGCATCTAAAAAACAAAAATAGAAGTAAACTTAATATTAGCATATTCATTCAATTCCATTTTATACATTTAAACTGCATCAATGAGTTCCAGGAAACAGGCACAGCTAAACTCAGAAGCTTTGAGCCAGGAGTACTTTCTACTGAAAACAACAACAACAAGAACAACAACAACAAGAACAACAACAAAAAAAAAACCCAACGGGAACACAGAGTTATTTACAGAAATAGCTCTGTCCAGGAAAAAGATGCAGCTAAAACAGCAATGCCGGGCCAAATCTGCCATCAACGGAAGGAAAAAAAAGAGAGAACAAAAACTACAGCAGCAATAACTGCAATTAACAGCGAGGTGAATCATGGCTGCAGGAAATAGCAGTCAGTATCAGGGTCAACCTGTGGATACATTCATGTCGACACATTAGAAGTGAAAATAACAAGACATATACGGTTTTCAAAAATCCTCCAAATTCTGGTGCTTATTAGACTGAGGTGAAGTGTAACTCTTTTGTAAGCATGTGAAGGTGTTTAAGATGTAGACAGATGGAGAGTGTGACAAGTTTATCCAAAGAGTATTTAGATAAACTAATGCCACTAAGATGCAAAATAAACTATCACATTGCATTTAAATTAACCAAAGGTTTCAAAATGTCCTATATTTCATCATCAGATTTTAATGTATTTACAGTGAGAGGCACTGGTGATGTACTGAAGGTGGAGTGTCGGAAAGAATAAGAGCTTCTTAAAGAGACAAATGCAAATTTTGTGAAATTTATTTTAAGTCACGTTTGACATCTACAGCATTTTTACACAACTGCACGTAACACAGTAACTTGATTGTGCTATAAAATTGCACTATGTGCCTAGAAAATACATACTGTCCCTTTAATCATGTAAAGGTACATCATACACTGTGCTATGGAAGTGTTTTCCTTTACAGATTCTTCTTTTTGTTGTTTTTGTCACACTTAAATGTCTGAGATCTTTAGACAGAAGAATAATCTTAGTAAACCCCCAAAAAAGCAGCTTTCAAGAGATTAAAGATAAACACCTAGCTCCAAACCAAGTTAGCTCCCTGGGAAAAACCAATGGTCCTCCTTGTTAAATCATGAATTAAACCTAATCCCTAACACTGCATATAGAAAGAATATTGGATAGCATACTTGGACAACGTTTTTACAAAGCCATACTGAAAACAGCAAACTCCATGAATGTAGCAGCTTTAGCGACAGTACCACCCTGTTGTCATTGCTGAATTAAAACCACAAGCATGCAGGGTGGTGTTCCTGCTTCCATCCAGCCCCATGGGGAGACACGGATTTGTACCACCTTATTACAGCTCTGCAGTCATTAGAAATGCCTCTCTCCCAGATTCAGGCCCCTTGGCTGGTTCTGCTCCCCTGGTTGCTAATAAGCTAATCTGTGGGCTTGTGAGTTAGGGTGAAAACTGCCTGCTATAGCTCCATCATGCCCCAGCTCTATCTGTCCTTTTAAAAGGAAGCACAGGCCTCAGGTGTTTAGAATCACTCTGCATTGTGGTGGGATACTAACTCAGATTTAACAACGTCCGTCCCTATAAACCATGTCATGGTGCGTATACAGTCACCCTATGTGAGCTGCAATAACCTGCTGATGGGATAACATATCAAAGCAGTGTTAATTTGAGCAAACATAGATTAAATAACACAACTTTTAAAGAGCACATTAACCTGCGGGGAAATAGCAGCTATAAATTAAACCATAACGACGAGTATCTTGTAGGAGAACACATTTCAGAACTGAGTTTTTCACTGAATATAAGCATGTGATGTAAATCTGTTGAGACATGTAGCTCATATTTCCTTTTTGTTTTGTTAATTTTAAGAGAGATCAGAGTTTGGAGACTCAGAGGTGAGAGGTTAAATGATAAATAACAACTTGATACTGTCAATTTCACCTGGAAACCTAAAACATGTCAAGGCTGTAAGCCCCATCCTGATTGTCTCTCAGGTGACGGCTTGAACTTTTCTCTGCCAGTCATAAGGTTCAGTGAGGAGTTACACTGATCAGACCTGTGGTGATCTACACCAACTTTTTTTGTATCTTTTGCAAATAATAACCTTAAAGGAGGTATTACATGCCTTTCATTACAGCTCGCATTTAAAATGTTTTATTTGGTCTGATGTAATTATCTTAAATGTCGTATTTTTCATTAGCTGTATGGAAAAAAGCTTGTCCTAATTAACAGAAAGATACTTGTGACATCAGTTTGTGTGTAATTAATTTAAAATGTGTTTCAATTTGTGATTTGAGTTACTGAAATGAATGAACTTTTCATTAATATTCTTGTTTTTTGAAATATGACTTCACATTCCTAAACTTTTATCTGTTTTCAATGCTATTTATTACTGAACCAATCGACTGAAAACCAGCCTTTAAGGTTCCTCACCAGTTGATTGGTGTATTTTTCCTGGAAGATCTCTTCAAAAGGAAGGGATTTGCTTGTTCACTTTACATAAAGAGACTATATGTGTTTTGGCAGCGCTTCAGATTCTCTTTAGAGTTAATATTCACCAAGTTGATTCAGCTCTTTGCCTAGCAACAGAGCTGAATTAATTCTGATAGGCTGAAAAGCTGCTGGTTAAAAACAAGCACTGGAATTGGTTAAACCTTTAGAAAACAATGAATTATAAATAGATTTCAACAATATTTTGTGAAATACTAAATTAGATAGTAAATTACTGATTACGCATTGATCTTCTTTTTAAGCTTACTGAATAAAACTGCCAATGGTGTGTCTATTTAACATGATCATAGTTGTTGCTTGTTCAGTAAGCTGGAGGCATTTCAGACTTTATTAGGAAGCAGAAACATCTGGCAGTTAATTAAGAAGTGCTAGCTAATTCATGTATGATCACACTGCAATGCCTTGTCATGTTTTATAACTGGTCGCCTGTAAAGCGTTCGTCATTGAATGCAGCCAGCTGGTTCACAGCCACACTTCCTACTGTCACTGCTTAAAATGTAACCGAAAGCCTAAAAGAAGGCGCCTCATGGATGGGATCCCCCTTTTCTTTGTTCTTTATAATTTGTCTCAGTGTCTTGCCAGTTCCTTAGGATTTACAGCTGCATGAAGAAAACCATATATCTATGTATTAAATTGTTTTCCAAACCTATTTTGCTGACTGATACGCAGGGGTGAAAGTAGCTTTAAATTCTTGGGGGTCTATACTAATGAAAAAAATAAATAAATAAATAAATAAATAAATAAATAAATAAATAAATAAAATAAAATTATTATCACAAATGATAATGCATATTATTGTGCACAGAAAGGTAGCAAGCAGTTTAATTTTTACTTGCACACCCACACACGCACGCACACGCACCTACTAAGGCATGCTACTCTGTGTTACTGACATCGTGGAGATTCCTACACACGTCTACATCCCGGAATAGCACCTGACCTGAGTGGATAAAAATCTTCAGAACATTTATACCACAGCAGGTATGGAAAACCACAAAAGCAAAAATTAAATCATATACAAATCTATTAATCTCTTCATGTTAAATAAATAAAAAGTATAACCTTTTATTTAAATATTTATGTCAGCTTGTGTCATGCAGAGCTGATCTGATCATTTCCATAGCAATGATCAGAATCAAGGCGTTGCACCAGAAGTCCAGTGAGCTCACTGATGAGATCATAGATGACATTATGTACATCACAGTAGATCAAAGCAGTTCTAATGCTTGAATACTGGAATCTCTAATCATCAGTCAGGATCCAGAAAGTTCTTGGAGATTAAGATTTGTGTAAAGCAACAATGTTCAGTTTTGCGACGGCGCTTATTCCCGTTTGGTTGGGGTATTGGATTTGCTGTGACGACTGGGATGAAGAAAGTGTGCAATCGTTTCTTTCCAGGGAAGGATTCCAATGAAGGATACAATCAGGATGAAGAGGACGATCTGTTTTGGAAAGGATTTCCATCAAGTTCTAAAGAACAAACCGGCCCGGCTGGGGAGGTTTGTTCTGAAAAGGCATTGGATGTTGGGACCTCAGACTCCATCTCGTCTTCTGTACAAGACAGTACAGAGGGTGACAGTACTGTCTCTGGAGAAACTGACCCGGCTGGGGAGGTTTGTTCGGAGATGATGGTACAGCGTGAGGGTGAGACTGCAGTCGCAGAAAAATCTAACCCGGCTGGGGAAGCTTTGACTGCGGCTGATCTCGCAGCCAAAGCTATGGCTGAAGTGACAGCCACAGCTTTGGTTTCGCTGGTCCCATCGGTTTCCTTACAGAATAGTCCTCTGAAGGGCACTTTCACAGGGTCCTTTGAAATACAAAGTTCCCCGGATGGGATACTTTGTATTTCAGATGACAACAAAGTTGCTCATTTGTCCAACAAACCATCTCTAAATGTCAAGATTTCTGTTGGTGTCGAGGTTTCCTGTTCTCCTGAAGTTAACTCAGAAGATAGTGTTGGCTCGGGTCTGCCATTTGTAGGGAGGACATCTGCAGGACCAGGACAAGCGGAGAACTTCTTCAAGCTCTCGGATGAGCTCCAGAACAGCTGGGTGAACGCTGCTTTCCAAAGCATCCTAAACCTGAGCATCACCAAGCGGTGTCTCGCTAAGGAAAGGGTGTTTCTGGAGGCATCGTCCATCCCCTGCTGTGGGAGTCTCCTCCTCTCAGCTGTCCGTCAGCCCTGCAAGCATTTTTGTCAGAAAGACCTGTCCCCAGTTCTGATGGAGCTGAGGGAGAAGAAGCTGCCATCAGGCGTGGGAAAGGACCACGACATCAAAAGTTTGCTGGAGTCTGTGCTGGTCTGGCTGGATTCATTTGGCGGTGACACAGATAGAGAGTTGTATGACAACGACTCATGCTCTAACTGTGGAGCCACTTCCCTCAGGATCCTGAACAACGGCGCCATGATTACCCTTCCACCAGTATTATTTTCAACCAGTATATCTATACTGCTTGAATACTGGTTGGATTTGGAAACGCTGTTGTTCAGGATGCGGGACAGCCTGGCAGAAAAAACACTGCCTGACCAATAACAAGGTCCTGGTGTTTTTTCTGCATAGGTTGACCAGGGAGTACCAAACCAAAGCCACTCAGACCATAGATGTGCCTGCAGAATGTGGGACGGAGACGTACCACCTGTCCTCCATCATCTGTGGGGATCCAAAGCTGACAGACGTCTACTGTTATTTAATGAAGGGAGAACGAACCGTGAAGGCAGACAACGAGCATGTCTTCACTGCAGACAGCGACTGCAGTGAAGACATGTCCAGCAGCGGTTTCATTTACATTTATGAGAAAAATCGATCAGACACCAGAGGACAAAAGGTAAAAAGATTTGACATGTTTCCTGTTTGCAGGTTTCTCTCCGGGCACTCCGGCTTCCTGGCAAAGTCTGAAATCTCCACTGAAATGATCCAGTAGGCATAGGTGGACCCTGGAGGCACCAAACCAAAGCCACTCAGATCATCGATGTGCCTGCAGAATGTGGGACGGAGACGTACCACCTGTCCTCTGTCATCTGTGCGGATCCAGAGCTGACAGATGTCTACTGTTGTTTAATGAATGGAGAACGAACCGTGAAGGCAGACAATGAGCATGTCTTCACTGCAGACATGTCCAACAACGGTTTCATTTACGAGAAGACTTGATCAGACACCAGAGGACAAAAGGTAAAAATATTTGACAGGTTACATGTTAGCAGGTTTCTCTCCGGGCACTCCGGCTTCCTGGCACAGTCTGAAATCTCCACTGAAATGATCCAGTAGGCAGAGGTGGACCCTGGAGGCGGGTCCGGTGGGCGGCGCCGGTGCAGGAAATACAACAGACACTGACAGGCCTCTGTGTCTGCCTTTCTCTTAAGAACTACTGAGCGGGAGGAGACAGCCAGGTGAGGAAAAACTGTTCTCTATCTATTCAGTATTTCTATCATCCAGACATTAGGCTGTTGTTGATGTGCTATTAGCTAGCTGCTAGCTAACGACTTTGCTAGTAAAGCAAGATGGCTTCTTCACTGTGTACAAGGCACATCACCCATCAAAAACCTAACCTATCATCTCCATAATGGATATATGTCTAATTTCCTTTGCTGCATAATATACATGGCATTTATTCTACTGTTAGGTAAATGTATCTTGAAGGAGAATAGGACTTAAATAAAAGTCCAACAAGGATATTAATTTAGAATTAAAAAATAACCCACCCTGAATTACCAAGATAGATATAATGTATGTAATAAAAGTGTGTCATTAATGAAGGGGAAAAAAACTCAATCCAGACTTTAAGTTTAGGGTCTGGTTCGCAGAGTATGAAGTTAATCTTTTATTTTTTTCCCCCCACAGTTATTCTATGGAAAACAAGAAAACTAACCTCAGTTAAGTAAAACAAAATTGTAATCAAAACTTTTGGAATTGTAATGATTTCTTTTTAAAAAACAAAACATTTTGTTTAAAAAACCTTTTTTTTAAACAACTAATTTTTGGCTCGTGAACTTAGAAAGTTATTTGCCAAACAAACTTTTATTTGCACACATCATAAATCTTTCATTGCGATTTTAGGCCCTGCCCATGACGTCATGTGAGAATAATAAGCAAACGTTGAGTCACAAACAAAAACTTAGAATAGCAAGAAAAGATTTCTGACAAGCGCAAATAAGTTTTTTTTTCCTGCAGTTTGATGCAGCTCTGCTTTCCTGAATGGACCATCTTCATCTCCACTGCAGCAAACAGGCAGCTCTTTTTCATAAGATTACAGTACACTAAAAGGTTGCATTGTGCCCTTGTTTATATTTTTAATGGTATAATTCTGTGAAGATAAAATAGGTTTGGTGGTCTAGCTCTGATTTGCATATCTTGCTAAATTGCGGGTTTAAATATTGCAAAACTTTCAACAAAGTAGACCTGCAAAAAAAATGACTAATAAAATATCTTACACATTCATAGAGATATGCTCTATAGATTCTTCTTAACTTTGATTGTATATCTCATAATTTTGTAATTTATCATTGTTTATTAAACTCTGAAAGCTGTGTGTCTTTGTTAATATTCTGTCCTAGAAGGCGGTAAGATGTGCGCTTTTTTTGAGCACCTGACCCTTTAGCGGTCCCCGTTGCCATGGCAACCACAACGAGGCGAGCACAGGTTACGTTTAAAACGTAACATTCGGTCTGTTACGACATCAGGCTTCATATTTATTTTGCAATTATTAATAAGCGCCTCCCTGAACACAGCGGTGGGTTGATTAGTTAATTTTAAACTATTTTGATAATGGAACCAAAAGGCACAGATGTGCGTTTATTGAAACAATAATTACTGAGATTATTATTGTTGGGTCATTAATTTGAACAGGTTTTGTTGATTATTTTTTCTTGTTCTTTAATAAAGTTACGAACGTTTTTGATAAGCCAATCAGAGGAGGACGTGCTGGTCTCAGCGTCCAGGCGGCGTTCAGTTTGTCACCTAAATGCCGAGATCGACGTGTTGCAGCCGCTGCTTTAGCAAAGCAGAACAGTTCAGAAACAATATGAAATGGGGAAAAAAAGCTACTTATTAACTGATTAAGTTATGTTTTAGATTGTTCTTGAAAAACTAATCACTCATGGCTGCTTAGTGAACCCGTTGATTCTTTACAGCAGACAGCCGCTACCCTCTCCAGCAGGTAACTGCGTACCCCGCTAAATCTTACTTTCACCTCCGCTGATACAGACACTCAAGGTAAAGCCTCCCCCTCGCAGACGCCCGCGCTGTCTGTTCCTTTTTTTGTTGTCTCTCTTCTCGCTGTATTTCTGCATCGTGCTTCGGATCTTTTGGCAGCCCCTCCATCGTTTTCTGTTCGTAACTGACACTTCAATGGAAATCCGGCTACAGTGAGGATGTGGTGGGTGAAAAGGGGAGATGGTGACTCACTCATATAGTATTTTGCTATTGATTAATCTCGTCCTTCAGTTGGTTTACAGTGTAGGTTGGGAAACGACTGTAAAAAGAAGTGTTTTAGTTTTGAATACAGTTGGATCACTTCTTATTCGATAACCTATGTTTTTATTTGTTTAGACTATGCTGTATTTTTTTATGCATTCTCTGTGGTCCCCTTTGCCTCAGTGCACAGCTCTGTCAAATAATGACGCTTAATTTTTTTTTCAGTCCCTCTGTGGAGGAATGAGTTATTTACTCGTGGAAATGAATTTTCCAACCCTGCCGGCCAAAAATGCACTGAGGTGTAAAGGGTGCGGTTGCAAAACATCATATTTCTACTTGATGAAATGCGCACAACCACCAGCATTCCTCTAATTAAATGTCAAAAAACTGAGTTTGAAAATCAATGCAGCATTGTGTACAGAGAGAATGCAAGCAGCTAATTCAGAAAGGCAGAGGAGCGCCGTGAGCCTGATTATTTGACAACCCCACTGCTAATGAAATCTATTCTCAAATTAGGAATAAGCCCCCCCAACCCCACACTTTCTCCTCGCCCCCTAAGGCAAACAAGTAATATGAGATGGACGATGATAACTCTAAAGGAGGTTATGAATGTGATATTAGCACTTTGTAATAGAAAGAAAAACTGTTCAAAAATGAAAATATTCAAGCATCTGGGATTCCTGAAATAAAAAAGGACAACTGAAAAAACTAAATAAACAGAAAAAATTTAATTTTGTAAAAAAAAAGAAAGAAAAATCATGATTAAATAATAATATAAAAAGTGATATAAAGACCAGCAAAAAGCTGTTTCCATGATGCTTTGCTGCAGACACAAGACAGATGCAGTGAGCGTAGAGAAGGGATATTTCAACCAGCAAATGCAGTTGCTACTTGGACTTACAGTGCTGCAAGAGAGGCTCTTTAAAAAAAACAGTACGAATACGGTAACCTTCAGCCATATTTATGACCTCCTCAGCATGGTGCGGTTTCCTGTTGAGCTTGTAAAAGGATTTTATCTGAGGGTCTAATTATCCGCTGCAGCACAAATAAAATACTGATAAGAAACTTTACGCCTGCAGGTTGAGAAGCAGATCCAGATTATGAGACAAAACGTCCTTTAAACTCTTGCAATTAAAGCCTTAGTGATTACAAGATGCTCAGATATGCTATAAGCTTCAAAATAATATTTTTCAAAATTGATTTAAATAACTGAAGGTCTCTTCTCTGTTCACCTTAATGCTGGCGCTGGGTGTTCGGGACACAGACTGGCGTTAGTCCATCTCATCATTTAAGAGCAGCCATCAAATTTGTTAATTGCCACTTTTAAAATGAATAGACATGATCTCTGTCAAGATGTGAATTAGTTCAATAAATATTGTATCAGTTGTAGGACTTCTTCCAAATATTTCCTACAGTTTGCGCTTCATTGAGACGGAAGGATTAATTTTCAGGACTGACATTTATAGTTAAAACAAATTTAACGGTACGCAGAAGATGTCCGGTACATGTGTCGATGAGAGAGTCGGTGTGCTACGAAATAAATGTGCTACGAAAAATATGAAATTTTTTGCAACTAATTCTAATATTAACAGTATTAATATAAATATTTTGTCATTTAAAATGCATTTAAGCCCTAAATGTTTATCTGTGACAAATCTGTACACAGTAACTACAATCCAAAGTTTTCGACATTCCCTAGATGAAAGTCTAGCTGAACTCTTGGATCCTCATCATTTTCATTTTATCTTTTTGTTCTGATCTTCTAAATGTGAATCAGAAAGCTAACAAAACTCCAACAACCAATAAAATTGATCTCTGGCCTATTTTTATTAGACACAACTTCTAATATAGAGAAACTCTTTCAGGGGAAAAACGGGGGAAAATAAAGCAGGTGATCTCCTAGGGACCCACCTGTTCAACAGATCAATTAAATGTAAAACACTCCATCTGGGCCACCACACACCAACAAAAAGCAGATTTTAATAAAGAAGGATCTGCACACTCTTGCATTTAAGCCATGCTTTCAATTTCCAGTGTTTGGCTTTTTTTTTTTATTTTTTTGGAGACTCAATCTTGCATTAAACCACAAAGGGCACCTGGTGGACTCACTTGATCTTATTAGCCTACAAAATATTTGTTTCTTTTTCACAGACACTAACAGAGATTGCTGCTGTATCAGATGGAAACACATAACCAAGAGACACAAAATGAGGCAACTCAAGAAAACCAACAGTATGTGAGAAAAATCCAGAAAATAATCAAAGAAAATTAATGGTCATTATTGTTGCCTACTGAAGGACAAGAACACGATGATCAGGCAACTAACCGAAGCCAAGATGAAAACCAAGGAGCAAATTAAAACATTTATTTTAAACAAAACAGACAGCAAAGCAAACAGGGCTACAATAGCGGGAATTCATATGGCAAAAAGCAAAAAAAAGATACAAATGACAATTTATGGGGGACATGCATACTTAGGCACTCTCCACTGCTGTTGATACTTTGCACAACCACGTTTCCTTGCTTATAAAAAAAAAAAAATAAAGAACCCAGTCAAGTTTCCTTTGAAATTCTGGGTCACTGACATGGCCATGGAAGAAGGTCGATTCACGATTATCCAGGAACTCTTTACTCTTAGGGTTTTGGAAACGCTACACATTTTGGAGCCATTTGCCTTAATTTGTATGTTTTGCCTTCTTGTCTTTCCTATTTTGAAGCATCGCCAATAGAAGTGAACCTCTGTGTCATGTCATTTATACACCCTGAGGAAAAAGGACAGACTGAGCATCAAAAGATCAAAACGCTCTAATGACTTCAAAGTAAACTATAAATGAAACATAATTAATTGTTTGTTTTTCTAAAAATGATTACTGGTAATTACCTTAGTTGCGACCTATGAATAAAAGATGATCTGAAATACAACAAATCAGTGCTGAAAAATAAGCAATGTTCTATCTGGCTTTTTTAGACTTTTGAAATGTTTGTCTTGTCAGACAAAAGACATTTAAAATGACATTTATACAGAGCTGCTGGTCTGCTGAAAAGGATCATGGGATGTGGTTTGTCATGTCTCTGTGTATAAATAACATGTCACAGATGGTGAAATTATTCACTGCTAACTTCTTAAAGGTCCGATGGAAAAAACATTTACATTCTTGGAAAAAAACAAAAACAAAAAAAACCTCAGACCCTCCCACTCCTGGGACATTTTGACGGACAAGCGCCGCCATCGCCACGTCAGTCTGCTGGCATCATCGCCTCTTTCTCCCACGGGCTCGGTGTTCAAACGACGGTGCCAATCTGTCCCGACACATCGCACAAACAACGCCATCAAAGAAATGCGGCGCTAAAATCAATTTCTGATGCAAAGCGATGGCAATCTAAATGATTCTCTTTGTGCTCGAACCTCCCGCTGATCCTAATCCTTGTGTTGCTGCCTGATCTTATAACTTTTGCAAGTTTGAGCCATCGCTATTAACCACAAGGCCATTGCTCTTTTCATCTGTTTCTTGCTAAGCCAGAAGCTCTCAGTGAGCTCAAAGGGGCTTTACAAAATGAAGGAGAGCCTTACACGGTGCCAGAGGAAAGAACAGCAGCAGATTGATACAAACACTTGACTTTACTCTTTGTTTTTCACTTCATCTTGCTCAACTCGTCATGAAATGATGAAAACGTAATGAGCAGTGAGGGAAAGAAACTATTTTTTGGAGGTCAAATATACTGTAGAAATTATAGCTTCCTCTTTGTGCTTAAACGTCTTTTCTTCTGTGACTGTTTTGAGCGTTTTACGCAGTTTCAGATCAAAATAAGAGCTGACAGAGGGGAAGATTTGTGCAATCGAACGTTTTGAAGCAAGGTGAAAGAAAACATTGCTGCATAATTTGGCACTTTTCTATCAACAATTTATGAGTGTGAAACAGCACTGTGGGAAATCTTTGTGACTTTACTCATTTGTTTGTTAATGACTTGCTTTCTACTCCTTGAAGTAATCTTGAGCAGCAGTGCTATTTTTCTGGAGGTGCTTTTATATATAGTTTTCTTGGATTTAGTTTAAACTTTGGACACCTTTCCTTTCATATGCAAAAGCAGAGTTGAAATTTGATTTCTTCTGCTAGAGAACAAAATATGCACTGTCTACTTTGCTGTAATAAGCTTTGGAGTAAAGGGAAAGTTGAATCGCTTTGTGAAATTAGAAAGGATAAAGCTAAGAAAAGATCAGCCATTATGCATTTACTCAATAACGTTCTCACATGCTCCCATTCCCAAAGAGCAACATTGTTAAAATTCGTTTAAAGTCGGCACGATTTCATTTATAAAGATGAACTGAAGCATAATTTCCAGATGAATTGACCAGGAGTCCTGAATGTTCCTCTAAAGCCGACAACGGACCTTTTCTGTCAGCCAAGCAGCAATCTGTCGTCTAAAGTGGAGCGTGTGACTAAATGGCAAAGTACAGACAGTGTATGAGTTTTTACTATACAGTAATAGCTTATTCTGTGGGAAGATTTCTTTTTAGATAAAAGCTCATTTTCAGCCTGTTTTTGCATTTCTCCAACAGCACATCTCCTCTAAGGGTTTTATGAAAATAACATGCTTTACGATCGCTTACTGTGAGAGACGGAAGGTTGGACTTTAATACAGAAATGTATGTATAATGAAAAGTATGTTTAATGCCTGCTTAGATTAATTGTGCTCGCTCTGAGCATAATTAATATTTTTAAATGATTAATTAAGTATTATTTATTAATCCTTTTGAATGGGGCAGAAGGAGAAGCTGACTCAGGGAGACATTTTCTAAAATATCCTCTTATTGAGGAGTTTTCATTGATTGACTCTAAACAGTGATCAGCAGCTCAAACACCAAAAACTTCTGGATTTTCTTCATGCTCATTAAAGGCATGAAAACCAGAAGCTCCCGTCCTTAAAGCATGCAAATGAATCAACAAACAAGAAGCTGTTTCATGTGCCTTTTGTTTGAAAGAAATCAGATAAAGGTTAGGGGCTTCATTACGTAAATGCAGATAATCTTCTTAATCCTTTATTTTATGTTTTATTCAGAATGTCTGCAGAATCCTTTTCCTTTTGTTGTCTGTTTCTTTTGTTAAATTTAATCTGTTCTCTGTTTTTTTTCCACATTCTGCTTTTTTCTCATACTTGCTCCAAACTTGTTTGTTGTTACACCTGACCTGTTTATTTCTCTCTCCGTTCATTTAATCAAGTGTTGTCTCCAGTTCAGTTTCAACCATAAACGTCTGGAGCATGTTTGCTAATACAGACCTTTTTAAATATTTATGTGTTACAAATGTTTGCAAAAACAAGAGGAAGCAGTGTGACCTAATGTGTCACATAAAATCTCCCCTAAAACTGCAGAAAAATAAATCTATACAGCTCAGATGGACGTTGGAACGGTTGGTGAAGAGGAGAAGCAAAAAGAAAAAAAAAACATAAAATATTAATCATATCCAACATTCTGGTGGGAAGCTTTTGGTTAAGATCCTTCAAGCTATTGAGATGAGAAAACTATTCAGATGATTCAAGATGAACTGGAACAGATTCTTTCCACAAAGCCCTGAATCAGCACCCAGCACTGGGACAAAACCCCCAGACTTTGGCAGACATGACCACTGAAACATGTGCTGCACATAGAATCCGTTCTTTTTATTTTTTATAACTCTGCACTGAAACATGTGGGACTTTTCACACTTTGCAAATACACACGGAAATCATTTCGGTTGAAACCTTTAACCCCGCGTTCTCCAATTTCAATGTGACACAAAATAGCTTATTCTAATTTAACCACATTCACTTGGTAGCTCTGATAAACATAAACCGATCTGCAGATTCCTGGGGTTCATTGCACATTAATGTGGCGTTTAGGACCTGGAACCAAACCTTCGTCTCTTTGAAACCTAGAAACCTAGGCAGCAACACTTCACATGGAGCCACTGTTGCCCTGCTTTGCTTTTGTAAACTTCTGTATGGTTCATAACTTGATGACGATTAAATAAGGAATATTTTGTTTACTGGTTTCAATCTGTAATCTACTTGGATCTCAAAGAGTTGATGGAGCCGTGCATGCCAACCCAGTGCTTTTTGAAAAAGAAGCGATCCCAAAGCATTACAGATCCTCCACCTTACTTTGCAATATTTATCCTTTGATTCACAACAAACCCATACGAGTCGGTGAAAAAGTCAATTATAGTAAAATCTGACCAAAGCACATGGTTCCAGGTAAAGAGTTTGGTAAAATCCTCTTGTGTATGTGTAGCAATAGGACCATACCACTTATTCAGGGTGCTGGAGAGATAATATAACCTCTTTGTGTGGCGGACAAAAGAAATAACCTTAATTTTATCATTTTATTCATAACAGAAACCTGTGTATTTCTCATAAAATTGCGCTGCATGTGATTTTGTAAAAAAAAAACAAACATATATATAGAGATAGATATTCTTGATGTCGAATTTCTTCACTAAAATGTCTGATTTGTAATACATGTATTTTTGTGTGTGACATTATGCTATTTAAAAATAAAAGTTTAATTAAAAGCTTCTTAAGCTTTTCTACCCAAAGTACCGGTGCATCTGTAAAACACAGTCAACAAAAACAAAGTATTTCTAAATAATATGCTATTGTAAATTAAATACCACGGACATTTGCGGTTGCAAAATGGCCTCAAAAAGTGGTTTCCCTCCGTGGAAGCCAGGCGTTACCCCAGGAGGACAGGCGGGTGGGGCACAATTAAATTATTTGTCTCAATAAACTGTGTAAGTCTGTGTGTATCAGAGAGCAGCAGCCTGGTGATCCATCATCAGCGGTGAGGGTGTGGAAGTGGGAGGATGATGAGCGGACCAGAGGAGCATGCTGACGGCAGGAGCGAAGAGAGGCTCTCCATCTCTGCGAGCGCTCCAGAGTGCGGCATAGTTTGGGCTTTTAAAATGGATGTTTAATGGATGCATGTTGGGGGGAAAAAACACCCAGCACTCACACTGGATGCGTTAGCGGCGTTTCTATGCAGCAGCAGTCCCATCATGTATTTCTAATGATCTGGAGTCTTTCTTGAAATAAAACATATGATATTTAATTTTTTGCTAAGTTAGCTCTGGTTGGTGATTTGGAAGGTCAGATACTGAAAAGTTTCTTTTTTTTTCATGCCTCAAAACTGAAAACTTCCACCATTTCCTGTCTGTAAAAGGAAATGTTTCAATACACTTTTTTCCTCATTTAGGCCATACTTTCCACAATCACTGAGCCAGAGGACGGGTACACCCTGGACAGGTAGTCAGTTTGTGACAGAACAACCCCCAGTTGACCTACTATCCATGTTTTTGAGACGTATGTTGAAACCAGAGAACCCGAGAACTCACACATACACCCCGAGAACATGCAAAAGGCCCTGACTGGGATTCAAACCCAAGACCTTCTTGCTGAAAGGCAGTGGTGCGAGCAACTGAGCCAGACCAGACCACCTGTGAGAGATTTTTTTTAATACCTGATACATAATAAATGGACAATCTGTTTATTCCTTCAATTTAAAAAGTACCACCTTGAAGAACCTCCAATACGTTTTATTGTCTTTTTGATATTGTTGCCAATGAGTTTCTTAAAAAAACCCAAACAGAAACAGCAACTTGTTTTTCTCTCGTCTATGTAGTGTAACTGAAATACTCCACAGTCCCTCATTTGTGTAACCTGTAGTGCATCGTTTTCTCTTCTGACTATTTTTATTTCAGGTTCCCATTTTTCTCGCTCATGTTTTTAAAGTACTCTGAACATTTAACACATTTCTTTCTTTTTTCACACTTTGTCAATTAAATTATAAAAGAAAAATAGAACAATTGGTCAGAATTTGAAGCCAAATTTGTGAGCTGTTGGCCAGGAAAAGCCTAATCATCGCATCTTCATTAATAATAACCAGAACTCAAAGGGAATTCCCCAGAAAATGCAGTTTTTCCTAACGCTGTAGTCAACTGAAACAAAAAGAGCCTTAGTTGTCGAAGAGATTTACGCTGTTTGCCTTGACGCCTTGGCATTTTATGAGCTGCACAGCTCAGGTTCATCCCCGTTAACACACAGAGGCAGCAGCAGCAGCGTGTCACACAGGTCAGTTCCGTCTCCACATCACTACACATGTTCCTCCATGTTTCTCTGACCAGCGGCAGCATGTTGCAAACACACAATGAGAAGCAACTGCAACCCCAACACACACCAGAGAGCCAGCATCACCTCGCGTACCGATGGAACCCCCCCCCCCCCCCCCCCCCGTAACGAATGCTGCGTTCAATTTCGCAGTAAACGATCGCCGCCGCTCAGATTCACCTGGGAGAAAGAAGGAAAGAAAGAAAAAAATCTCTCCCAAGCCACAAAACTTACCCGCCGTGACTCGAGAGACGCCGAGGCAGCCGCTGAGGACGAGCAGGAAAAATCTCTCCATGATCTCTCAAACGCTCGGACGACGTGCGGTCCCATTTATTTACTCGGGCCGCGTCACGCTGCTCGGCATCCACGTCTGTTCACGCGTGCAGTCTGGACCGCCAGGAAAGGGGGGGGGGGGGGGGGGTAGAGGGGGGGAGGGCAGGACACGGCGACTCTTCAGCACCCTGGACAGCACCTCACGGCTCACTCAGCTGCCGCGATTGTCTGTAGAGCTGCAAGCCAGCATCATCATCTTCATCATCATGGACTGCGCCGTTTCACATGCGTCCAAAAAAAAAAAAAAAAAATAATGTGCACCAGTCAGATCCCTCCTCCAGCTCAGCAGCCCTCGGCTGCATCCGCAGACTGAAAACGCGTATGGCTTTGTGTGTGAGGTTCCCACCGCGTAGAGACACACAGCCCGGCTCGACAAACGCAAATCGTCTAGCTCAATCAACAACAACAAAACAAACAAACAAGCAAAAAGCGCTTATTTTCTCTAACCATCCGTGGATATGTGAATTCAAAGCTTTCCCCCCGTCGTATGGGTTTGAAATTGCAGCCAAAAGTTGCCGCCAAAACACCGAGGCTGACCTCCAGAGCGCGGCGCGACCGTGTGGGATGAGCAGCTGACCAAGTGAAAGCTTGTCACCCGCCGCCCTCTCACGCCCCTGCTTCACTTCGACCGCTTGGTGAGCCAGATCGCTCCGAATTATCGCTGCCCACTCTTCTATTAAATATGCACACACACACACACACACACACACACACACACACACACACACACACACACACACACACACACACACACACACACACACTATCCCACGCAAACAGTCGCCTCTGTGGAAACGCGTTTCTCCACTTCACAGGGAAAACAAAACAAAACACGTGTCTCTTGACTTCACCACTGAGCTGACACCCGCCTCTCCGCCTCGGAGCGCCCGGAGCGCACGGCGAAGCGGGCGCAGAGGTGGTGAAGGTCCGGCGTTACAGTACCTGACAGGCTCCCCGCAGCTCGCTCCAGGGCTCGAAGCTCCCCGGGATGCTTGTGTGTTTGTTTCTGCCCCTGTGCGCGTCCCGAGTCAGGGGACAAGCCCCACCGTCCCCCGGCGGTGTCCCCAAGAAGCGCTGACTTCGCCGCGCTGTGCGCCTCGATCCACAGCCCGCCGCTGCCTCTGACGCGTTACCAGGGAACAAAGCAGGTGGTGGAGCGAAGGGGTTATTGTTCCGTTTTTAACATGCTCCACTCTCCTCTCCCCTCATCTGTACGTTCGCGTGTACAACAAAAAGGAGACAGTGAGATTGTAGGAGCAACTATTGTAACCCATGAAACTTTGTTCCATTTTGTCATGAAACAGTCTCTGACTTTAATGTGTTTCGTTGCAATTGTTGTGCTTTTGTTTTTAGCCGTTCTTGGCTCGGGTTAGCCCCGAATACAATCAATTACTTTTCTCTCAGATCAATGTAGCTGTGCACGTTTATATCTAAACAAAGGTTATAAAACAATTAGAGACCATCTGACCTAACATACACATAGGTTGTAAAACAATTTCCCTATAGCTTTGCACACATATAAATGCAAATAGGTGAAATATGATATTCATGCCTATGGTGGGTGTATGGAAAGTTTGTCCTGCTCTGTGCTGATAATCATTTGAAGCAGAGCTGCACAAAAATATGTAATTATGATGCTATTTCTGAGAGTTGAGTGTATTAGACACTCCTTTGTCAGAGGAAAACAAGCTTTTCAATGAGGCCACATTTATCTGTTATAAATGTTGTTTTTATTGGTCTGATGTAATATCCTGATCTTAGATATCATCATAATTAGCTAAAACAAAGTAATGGAAACAGCAATTTGTGTGAAATAATCTATATAACGTGTTTCTCTGAGAGAATTGAGATACTGAAATAAATGAACTTTTTCATAATGTACTAATTTATTGATTATGACTGTATATCCAACTGTAAAAATATATTATCAATATATTATCAAATATATATCAATAGAGTGAACACAAAACACTTGAAATATGTTGCCATCAAGTGTTTTGCAACTACAGCATTAGACACAATTTAATTGTGATTCAGCTCTAATTTAAAGTGCTTTTTTAATAAATAGTTCTTTAGACTTCCTGAAGGTTTTTCAAATGTTTTATTTAAGCTTTACCTGTGGATTTTTAAATACCACTTTACATCCCATTTATGTGCAGTAGAGGTAAAATACCACATGTTGTAATCCTTGCTTGCAAAGTTAAATCTGCTTTTATTGTGGTTTTTATATCGCCAAAACTGCCTGTTGGATAACTTCAAACGAAGCCCATGCGATATGATCTCCCAACTGAATATTACAGAAACTGAGCTGCAGCATACAGCTTACTCAGATGTCCTGATTAAATTTGAAGCCCAGACACACAAGGACTAAAATGTCAACCGTTTCTTTACTTTGGGAGGGTGAGACTATCAGAGATCTCTCAGCGTCCCGGGCCAACAGAATGTTAATGGCCTTTAAATTCAGCACTCAGCAAACACATAAAGGACTCAACCCAAGCGGGTAATTTGCTCCTGGAAATTGGCCTCTTTGATACTTTATATTATTCACCGTTAAATGCAGAAGAAGCAGAAAGTCAGTTGTAAATCTCATGTCTTTGTGGCCGTTCGGGTTGATGCTTGTTCCTGCGAGTTTCTCCTCGGTGAGCGGAGGCCTGGTTCGTCTCGGTATGACTGTTTGTTCTTTGCTGAGGGAGAGGCATTTGTATGCTGTCCTAATAAGAGTGGGAGCAGGAGGCCATGAAGTAGAACGTCAGTGTAAAGATAGAGTTTACTCTCACCCTGCAGCGCTTTGAAGCATCACTTCTGTTGATGCCGATGTGAGCCGCTCTTGGCGGGCTTAAGGCAGAGTCTCCATCCAAACCTCTGAGTGTTAGACGGCCAAAAGGGATCAAAAAGTGGCTTGGAGATGAATTTTCTCACACTTGGAGTTTCATTTTCAAACATTCAGCAAGTCAATTGGCTTGGACAACTTTTTCCGTTTCCCCTTGAATATACTTGGGCAAAAACTGGCTGGTACAGTTAATCTGAGGTCGTTTTATGGAAATAATTGGGTGGCAAAGATTTTTCCCCTTAATTACATTAATAAAACAATTCACTTTCATAGCTTGTGGTGTGGATTGTTCAGCTCTCTATGTGTTCTCCTAGCCAGACCTGATACTTTAAGTGTTTGCCCATGTGTTTACGGTTACAGTCTTTCAATTTTCAGATGGTGGACTGAACAGAGTCCTGTGAGATGTTCACAGCTTTGGTAATTGTTCTACAAACAAACCTTACTTTAAACGTCTCTACAACCTTCTGCTTTCTGTTTGTTCACCAATATCCTCTAACAAACCTCTGAGGGTTTCACAACACAGATGTACTTCTAATGACTTTAAATTAGACACAATCAATCTTTATTTACCACTGAGTGTTTGTTTACACTGGAATTTTGATTGGGGTATCATAAAGAGGGCTAAAACAAAATCAACCAACCTTTTGAGCTTTATATATGTCTCCATAAATGTCTTGAATTTAACTTAAAAGTTATGCACTACTTTATGTGGATTTGTCATATGAAATCCCAATTAAAAGCACATTTATGTTACTTGTAACATGAAACAACGCAAAACGTGAAAAGGATCCAGGGTTTTAAATTCTTTGAAGGAAATATGGATTTAAAGTGTTTTTTCAATCATTCAGTTTGTTTAAAAGTCAGATTTTATAGACGTTGGAGTAAAAGATATAGTCATGCCCCAACAACCTACTGCTGGGAATAAAAACTCTCTGATTGGTCAGCAGAAAATCTTAATCCCGAGCCTCTATTACAAGACATATATTCATTCTTTAGCTGGAAAATATAAAATTCTATGCATATTACAGGCTGGGAGCATCATTCCATGGCTATTAGAGACAATTGATAAAATTTTTTAATGCATTTAATTTAAAATTGCTGAGGCATCCAACGATAATCAATTTGACTCACAAAGTATGAGCATCACCAAGCATCACAACCAGAGTGGATTATTAAAAAAAGAGAAAGATTAGGCTATATTCATTCTTTAGCTGGAAAATATAAAATTCATGGTTGGTAAAATCCACAACTTGAATTGGCATTTCTTTCTTTAAACACAGAACAAATCAGCAAGTAGGACACCTTGCCATGAATATTTTACACGCATCAATATTTTGCGACTTGACACTGGAGCTTACGGCGACTTTTCTGCCTCTCAGAGTGATTTTGGATTATGAGCTCTGGCAGGTCGCTCAGAGGTGGCAACCCGGACCAGGATGCAGAGAGGGCAGGATGGCAGGTTTTGTTCCTGTCTCAGCCTGATAAGATTGGGAATCCGGCCCAGAGAGAGGAGATTCAATAAATACAAAGCTGTGCCAACTGCAGTTGGGTGGGGGGAAGTGCTGGGCAGAGAAAAAAAAAGATAATTTATTCATAAAGTTTTGAAAACCCTCTCCGACTTTTCTGCTTCTCTTTAGTCTCAGTTTGAAAAGTTTGATTGGCACTCAGTGTTGACACATTAAGACGCTCCAGTCCATTAATTCTGCTGACACGTGGAGCAGCTGTAGCTGCAGATGATTGAGTTCTTGTTCGTAATCCCATTACAGCGCAGCAGATTCAGAGTTCATTTGCAGCTTTGTGCGAAGACATGGTTCCATCTGAAAATGGGACAAATCAGAATTGGCAGTAGCTCGGCGACTCAAAGCTCTTCGTGGCACCACATCAAGGGAGAAAGTTTTAACAGGAAAAAAACAACAAATATTAAAGTAATTTTAACTGTCACCCAAAAAAAAATAAAAAAAATCAAACAAATCTCTTCTGTGTTCAGTCTATTAATACCCAGAGGTGGGATGAAAAGATTCTTTATGATGGATAACAACACTATTTAGTTGCATTTGTTAAATAGTCGCCTTGTTTTAGTCCAGCTCAAAACGTAGGCAGGCCTTTCAAGCTTTACTGCTAATGTAAAACTTGATTAAGTCACATTTTAAACTAATTAGTCTTAAAACTTATGAAAGGATAAGATTCGGTATTTTATTGAAGCCAACATAAAATTTTACACTTAACTGACCAAGCAGATAAAAAATACAATACAAAAATTGAAACATTGTCAGACAAAAACTACACACAACTGCTTTAAGAAATTCTAACTTGCTTGAAACATGCACATTATTAGGCGCTTGCAGGTCTTACAGAGGCCAACCGGAGAACATTTTTTAGACTTATTGTCAATTTTTGCACCTCCCTTTGATCTGAAAGGAAAAAGTTGGAAAGGGGACAGGCACCACTTTTCAGACAGCAGCCAGAGTAAGAAAGAACAAATTCTGTCTCCGTGGACATGATGGTCTCTCAGCTTGGATGCTGGCTGATTTTTTTTTTTTTTGCACAAGCAGCTCTCTGACTGGGCCGTGGTTGTTCCAGTGCTCCTGCTTCTTCTGGCACAACTTGTAGAAGTTCTCATTTGGATCACAACCAGATTCCTCATACACTAACTACACTCAAAATAAGGACAATTTATGAGGCTGATATAAACTGAACATTTAAAGTTGCTAAATCCAGGGACATGGGCGACCAACTTTTTTTCTCAGTGAGAACGTTTCTGATGAATAAAGAGTCGAGTCCACAGACATGAGCTCAGAAGAAAAGTTAAGTTGTGGGCTGGAGTAGGAGTAGATCAGACATGGACTACAGGGTAAGCATGCAGTGTCATGCAGCTGTCTTCTGTATTGCCTGTTAAGATGAGTCCTAGCGTAACATTTTAATTAATAGCTCCATGGAAACTCACATAGCCTGATATAGGTTGGTTTCTGTTAGAGACTGAGAAGGTCGAAGGTCAGAATTTTGGAGAGCCAGGGTAGACAAAAATCAAACAACTACTGAAGTCATAATTCTGATATAGAAATTCAGTGCAACTAGAACAGCAGCTTCAAATCCATGCAGCTCTGAGTCGCCCCAGAAAGAGGAATTTGGATGTGATAATGACGTTAATTGTCCTGATTTGGGCACTTTGTAGGTACACATTTGTAGGCAGCGTCTTTATCATGCAGTCCAACACTGAAAATATATGTTTCCAAGTAGACATTATGCATCCACCCTGTGTCTATTTGGTGCAATGGGATGCAGAATGACAGAGGTGCAGAGAGACTGTTATTACTCAAAATCTCAACACATTTCCTGAGCGCGGCAGACAAATTGGAGAGATTAAAGTTGAGTTGGCTCCTGGTTTTGGGTGGACTTCCAATTGATTGGTTGGGCTTGAGACCAAAAAATCTCTACAAACAGATCACAAGGTGAAGACGTAAAGTGTGGTGAAACTTGGCGGAACAAACTTATTTCCACTCCTGATGATGATTTGTGTCTCATTGATTCGTCCCCTCACTGTGGTTGGGTCATAAAACAGCCGCCATGTAAGTCAGGATTTCTGGGTTGGGCAGAAGACGGCTTGGTTTTGAATCGTGATCTCATCAGATCCTCACTTTTAGTGTGATCTGGTGATTTTGGAGTCCGAATCAACTGTTTTGCTGTGAGGCGTTGTGAATAATCAAGAAACACTGTTTCCAGAAAGGAGTGTGTGTGTGTGTGTGTGTGTGTGTGTGTGCGTGTGTTTGTCAGCTGCAAAAACATTTGTCAAATATGGCAAAGCAGCTACAAGATAGATGGCAGAGAGAATCACTGCCATCATCCAGTCTCGTCTTCATCCCCTCATCTTTCTCTCTTTAAAAAAAAAAAAATTAAGTCCCTTCGGCATGTGTGATGGGTCAAAACAGCAGGCCTTGAGCTGCATAATCACCTTTTTTGTGCTTGATTTTCCATCTTAGCCATTGTTTCCTACTGAATACTGAATTTCCGACGCTCTGCCTAATGAATTCCAACTCTTGACAGCTTCCTTTGTGATGAGATAATCAATGTTATTCACTTTGCCTGTCAGTGGCTTTAACTGTGCTGCTGAGTGGCAGACCCGCATTTGTCAATTAGCTGGATTTTGTCAGAGAATATCTCCCTGACAATGTAATTATTAGGCTCTCGTTCTGCCTGTTCAAAGCATTGATGTGCTTACTTCCTCTAGTGAGGGTTTTATAAGTATCTGAAATATATTTAAGCCTTCCTGCCTGCAGATAAAGGGTGAAGGTCAGAGGACTGGAAGTAACTGAAATAACTTAAAACGGAAAGAAAATATAAATAAGGGGAGAAGTGGAAATAAAGATATAAAAAACCTTCTTCTGTCTCCTCCTCCTCAGCTTCTTGTTTTTAGCTAAACTGGTTCCGAGGAATTAAAAACTCATTAAAATCGGTTTCAACTCCTGACCCTTAGATTGGCTTATTTCTCTGCCCATTGTTTGGCTTTTTCTTCTTTTATCATCTTAAAATTGTGGCAGTGCTTTATCTACCCATTCCCAGCCCATCGCCCCCTCTTAGTTCAGCGATCTCTTTGAAAATGAGTTTCCGATATCATCTCGCAGTCTTTTAAGATATTCTCTTTTGAGGTTTAAGACTTCAGGTCAGAGCGGTTCTGCATGCAAAAAACAAAACCAAACAAAACAAAAAACAAACCAAAAAAACCCCCAACAGGAATCAAACAGAAGAAGAGAAAGCAGGATTCACAGCTTTGACGCTTTTACTAACACCCTAAGTGGTTAGTAAACTGCTGGTTAAGCACTGCTGAAATGAGTGTCACGGTTTAGTCCAACTCAACTGATTTCACTTTCAGGGATAGTTACAGTGCAGCCAGAGCTTTTTTTTCTCTCTCTCTCTGGGAAGACAGTTTAATTGGGCACGTTTTGCATCTCAGAGCACAACTGCAAGCTACTTTTTTTTTTAAAGAGGCCTAATTTGAATAAAACTGTCTGACTCAGCTGCTTCACCTATTCATCACACATGTAATCTCTATTGAAATGAGGACGAGTTAATGCCTGCTTGGTGGAAGGAATACAACAAGTTTCTGTTCATTGAGTATTGTTTAAAGATGTCAGCAACAATGAGGATGTTTTATTGCCATGATAACATCACCAGATGGTTCTGCAGCCATCAGGAATTGAGCTTACTTGCGAGATCCAATTGGAAATATGTACATTCAATTTCAAGACCACTTTAAATGCAGGAAAACACCACAGAATTACTTTTCACCTTCAGGAACTGCCAGGTTCCTTAGATATGTCCTTCTGGACCTTAGCATGAATGCTGAAAAAATGACAAGATAAAATGTCATCTATAATTCATGTTTACCTGTAAAGTTTGGTATTATTAATATTCTCAATAATTCTCATTTCTGTCCTTGGGGGTCCTGATACGGAGAGTTGTCCGATCTGAACCTTGGTTCCATTTCCTCTTTCATTCTTGTCACAGATTAACATAAATATTAAAAGTAAAATATAACTAAATCAGTCTCCTTTCTCTGCTGAATGTTGGTCAAATCTTTCATAATGTTATAGTAGCATTTTGAATGTTAAATTCTCTTTTCATAAAACTTAAAACCTTTCGTTGTACCTTTTCGGTACAATAAAAGTTGCTGCTTTTGTTTGCTACAGAAAAATTTCTGTAGCCCAGTTAATCACTGATTAATGAAAATGAATACTTGATTACACCAATTATTAGCTCCCACTGATTCTTATCAGAGTTGTGATTGAAATGTAATTATCTCTGATTGGATAAATACATCCTAATGTTGAGAGATAGACAGGAATCTTATTATCCTTCTTTAAATGTGTGACACAGAATGTGTCTGATTTCTTGAGAATGGTTTTGATAGTGATTTATTTCTATAGATTGGCATAGTCTGCTCACTCTACAAAACAGAAAAGATTAGATTATTCCCAATAGGACTACCAAAGCTGCTGTTGATTCAGTACCTACCAAATAAAGAAAACATGCCATTAGCAACATTTTCCCCAAAGTCTTCATCAAAGCTGCCTCTGGATCCGCTGTGATGAAACAACAAGGATAAGCTAAGCTGCTTCTGCTTTGCAACGCTTTGACTCCTGATTTCAAAATCCACTAAAGACCCAGTTCTCCAATAGCACATTTGTATGGACAGAGGGACCAGGGATGGCATCATCGTCGTCTGTTACATAAATAAATATTCATAAAACAGCAGCAGCATGAGCAATGTGTTGCTCTTTACCACAAAGAGCCGCCAAACTGGTTTGTTATTTCATCTGGAAATGAAAGTGCTCGTTTTACTCTCGTCTCAGTGGTCTGTGACTGTGGAGAGGTCATCTTGTCCTACTTGGCACCGATGGAGCTGTCACATCCACTGTTGTCACTGACGCTCCCACTGAGACACGCTCACACGGTTACCGGCTTCAGAAATGGGTTTCATGAATAAAAATACACTTATGTACCTTTATTGTGCAAGAAGTTCTGTGTCATCTGTTATTTCTTTACATGCTTGTCAAGTGAAAAGGTGACGTGGCAAGGCTTCTAACAATCTGAAAGTTGATCCGACCCCCTTCCTTCGGACACCCCTAAAAAAATAAAATAATAATTTATTAAAACAAACTGTATTGAGAGCCCACTTGTGTTTAATTTGTGTGAATGCTTTAGAAGGTTGTTTATAGACAAACAGCTCCATGAAGACCAAGGAACACATCAGAGGTTTTGGAGATGATTGAAGCAGGCTGAGGTTATGAAGCAATATTCCCAAATAGGAAAATTTGATGTTGCGCCATTCAATCCATCATCAGAAAACAGGAAGAATGTGACACAATTGCAAATCTTTCCAAGAGATCCACCTCAAGTGAGAGAATGGGTAACGAGAGCCATAATCAGAGAAGAAGCCCCACAGTAACTCCAGAGAGGCTGTGGAGATTCACACTACAGGTTGAAAAATATTTGATTTAATCTGCTTTTGCCTTTCTGACTCACTTCCATGTTTCAGATCATCAAACTTAACTTTAAGATCACGTGAGTAACTAGAAAAGGGAGTATGGAAGAGAAGGCAGAATAAAGGTTATCTATAAAAACAACTCTGCCTTATATGAGAAAGTTTAAATTACAAACTGACTGGTTTAATTGTCAAGACTCACATCTGGTTAAGAGCTTGACTCTTGACTGTCAAAGTGGGCTACAATATCTCAAAAAGCAATATATCATGACCTGGTCTAAAGATTTTCAAGAATAAATAGGAAATAATTCATTAACATATTAACCTCTAAAGGGTTACCATAACATTTCTATAGGTGAGTCAGTCCTGCGAACCACAGCGTGAGCCGTTATCCACCACAATCTACCCCTGAACCAGTGGTGAACATTTCCAAGGACTGGTGAATTTAATAAAATACACTGCATGGGTAAAACTCTGCTCACCTTATGACAGAATGGGGAACAGATTCTGATTAGTTTATTGTTATCCTGGCATTTTAACACTTAATTGAAACCTATTCTGTTGGTGTTGTTAAGATAGAAAAAGATTGTTTTCTTTATTATTATGTCATAAGGTCACATTCATAGGAGCTTATTAAGGCACAATTATGCAACTAATATGGATCTTAATGAACAGTTAATGGCTGATTTGTGTGCTGTAATATAAATCACTACTCTTCTGAGATACTTGAGTTGATTTGCCATAAAACTTCCCATCTGCCTGCTTGTCAGTGTTGCAATCCCTTCCTGAACCTTTCCCTGGATTTGTTCTCACTGACCCTTATTCTGCTTGCACCTCCTTGTCCCTTTGATCAAGATATCCTTTTGATCAAATCTATGGAAAACAGAAAACCCAGAGTCTTAATGAAATGTAAGATTTCTTCAAAGCTCTCTCTAGGCCAGCAGATGTCCATGTGCGCATCTACTCCCACACAACATGTGCACCTATGAAAAGCTGAAGACTAGCAAAATAGATGGCCGTGGCTCACACATAACAAATAAAAGCAAACGATAGCAACAGGAGGATTGCTCTGAGCAATGTTACGCAGCCACGCTGAGCTCGCTCGCGGGGGTGGACTCAGTGGACCAAGGAATGTAATTATGGACACAAGGATGTTGTCATGTGCCTTCTGAAATAGCACATTGGTTGGTGTGTTTGTGTGGTTTCACCATCATTCTGGTTGGTTTTTCCTATGGCCCAGTGAACTCACTGCTGTTCATTTGTTGGATGATGCTGCGGTTGTTCTATGATAAGCTCCTTTTCCACTTTATTCTGTCGTATTTTATATCAAGAAGAAGTTTTCCATTATTGTTTACACACTTGTTGGAGCAGATTTGTATGTTGCTCCAGTCTTGGTTGACTTAACATCCACAAAGGCATGTATAAAAAAAATAAGACTGTAGGATCATATCGAGTCTTGGAAAGTATGTATAAAAAGTTTCTAAATTCAGTAGCTTTGTGAATGTATCTCTCCTTGTTGCTATGGAAGTTCTGTACATTTTCTGTATCAAAGCTCTACCACATCCAGACGTTTCTCTCCTCGTTTTGGTTGCATCCTACCCATCATCCTCCTCTCCTGTCTCTCAGAAATGCTCTCACATTTAAAGGTCGACCAAGCACCAGTTTGTTGCAAATGAGAACTCTGAAACAGAGGTCTGCAGGCTTATTGGATGTTACATTTTCTCACCACATTCAAATTTAAATTTTACTCTAGCGATGCTGATGATTTCACATCCGTCTCTTTTAAAGATTCCCTTTCATGTTCGCTAAACCAGTGGATTTTTGGACCGACATGAAGAAAACAATTGACTCATGCCAATGTCATTACCGTCGTGAAATCGGCTTGAAATCATTCAGACAGCCGGTCTGAGGCACAGTGTTTAAATTGTGTGAAGCATGTGTCTGGTGACGTGTCACGGACGGCTTTCTCACAGGGACTCGACACGATTTGTCTCATGAAATCAGCGTTTGCGTCTGTCAACATCTTCTACTCCCCTTGCACTTGCTCTGCTGGGTTTTCTCACAGTGTGCACGTCTGCTCGAGTGTCTGTATACCGAGGAAAGGAAAGTGTTTGTATTCAGGGAAGAGCTGCAGCAGGAACCGCAGTAAGGCTCCTAATCCAAAGCCTGTTTCCCTGCAGGCGCCCCCTCATTTCAGCTCCAGGACCAGGAGGTCACTTTCACACACCTACACCGTTTAACGTTCTTTTGTTCAGCCGACAAAGAATTTGCTCTGAGCACAGCTGTTGTACAGCATTGGCAACAAAAGCTTGAACTTTAAGTGTGGAACATCTTTAGCAACAGAATAACCAGAATATCTCAGAAACATGCACAAAGGTATTTGATTTCACAATGTTCTTTTATGCTACAAATGGTGTCATGCTCAGAAGTTGGGCACCACAAGACTATTTTTGTTATTAGCAAGAAAAAAGGATTCGCCAAAATAAAAATAAGGTTCACAGTACTAATATTGAAGTGTTAATACCCTTGATCCTTTTGTGATTTTGTCAGATTGTAACCACAAATATTTAGTTAGATTTTTAAAACTGTGAAGTAGAAGTAAAATGTGAAATTTTTGGGCTACTTTTTGGCTGATCTTCACCAAATAGATGAACTTTAAGAAACACTTGATTATGCCACCACCATGATTCAGTATGGGAAGACTATATTCAGGGAGATGTGCAATATTAGTTTCCGTCACACATCTTTAGGTTAAAATTGTCAAAAGTTAATTTAACTGAATCTGTTTTGCTCTGTCCCCTGCATAGTTTGTTGGAAAGCACTCTTCCACAATGAGATATGTCATTACATTTTAAAAAGTGCTTTGTCAAGTGTTGAAACTTTGTTGATGTTGTTCTAGAATCTAATCTTACTTTAAACAACTTTCTCCCTGACCTTTCTGCTATTTTCCTTGGTCTTAAATCACACACACAAGTGAACTGTGTTTATTAGTTAATTTAGTTTCACTTGATTTTATCTAGGGGTGCTAAAGTAAGGAAGGCTGAGTAAATATCCGTCACACATGTGCATTTCCACTTTTAAAGGCATTATAAATAATATATTTGTTTCTTTTAGTATTAAAATAATTATTTGAAAATTGCTTTTATATTTGCTGAGGTTAACTTTGTGTGAGATCTAAAACATTTGAAAGTGAAAATAAAAATAAAACTGAAAATAATCTGGAAGGAGGGAAACACTTCCATGGCACATATAGACCCGGGCCAGACATATTAAATCAGAACTTGGAAATGCTCTGTGACTTTGGACTTAACATGTGAACGATTTGATATGAGGATTTGTATTTTAATGTTTTTTTTATTTTTGAAACTCTGAATTTACGACTTCCAGATATAACTCAAAAGCAGTTTGCAGAGCAATTAGTTCAATTTCACCACTGACTACCCCTCCAGTCTGCAGGAACAGTTTCCCCAGTTTTGCTGTCAATGAGAAAGAAATACTTCCAGTACTGATAACTTAAACATTCATTTGTGATGGCGTCGGATATTGATGGATAACTAATTTTCCTGTTGACATGCTTTCTCTCTCTTTGCAGTATTTTGACCAAAACCTTCTCGAGATTCAGCAACAAATATGCAATTTATGCTTCACAGTGGAGTCAAATGCGCAAACAGGCGGTCTTTTACCTCTCTATTGACCCTAATTGTTGTCTCTTTTCGTCTCCCTTGTTTTCTTTTCCCCCCTCATTGTTTCTGTGTCATGCTGATTATTCCTGTTAGACATTATTCAGGCTGACAAAAACCTGCCTGCTGCGAGCTGATACGGCCATGGAGGGCTGCTCCAACCTCTCCTCTCTGATCTGATGCCACACACACACACACACACACACACACACACACACACACACACACACACACACACACACACACACACACACACACACAGGCACACAGTAAATCCTCTACATATTTACCACACTATGAGGTGTGTGTTCAGAAACTTGGTCAAACCAGTAAGAACAGAAGCATCAACTCCAAAATAGTTTTCTTTTTCTTGACCAGGCAACAAAAAGCGAAGTATTTTGCCCATAAAATATTACTGATTTTGTCTGGCCTTAATGAGATGCATTGAGAAAATGACGAAAATGAGAGTGATGGATGCACACAGGCGGTAGGTGACAGTGAAAAATAGGAGGACATCAATAGTTCTGGCTGTGACACATAACAGATGAGGATGTCTGCAAAGCGAAAAAATAGACAAAATGGTGTCTATTTTTTGTACAGCCTCAGTGGAAGTCAGTCCCATCTATAGCCTGCTGCACGTCATTATCCCACTTAAGCAGCCATGAGCTGAAGCTGCAGTTACACATTCAAAAAATATTTATGTCAATATAATTCAACCGGAGTGGCCTTAGTTGTGCTTGTGAGGTTATACTGAACTGTCCTGGGTCAGGTGGGAGCAGATGATCGGCACCATATTTTGATAAATAAAAGAAAAAAAAGAAGCAAATTGCTTCAAAGCTGACAATTATTATCTGAAGTATTCCAGTCAAAACAAAGGTCATTTTTTTGTATGTTTTAAATCAGTTGGATGAATCTTTATGTCAAAGAATATCTTCACTTATTGTGAAGACAGATATGTGAATAGCATATATTTTTGTACAGCAAATATACAAAATGTTTCACAACAAAATCAATCAACTACTGTTTGAGATTAGTATTCATACTGCATTTGTGTGTTTACACAGTTGTTTGCAAAATTACAGTCCTATCATTTTTAACAACAGAAAATATATTTTACAGGAAAATTTCACGAGAGTTAAACAGAAGCTACAGTGAAAAAGCAGCTTGTGCATCACTTCAGGGCCTCCAACAAGTCTCAGGCTGATCTCAGTGACACACACAGAGGTATTTAGGTCCAGCAGCAGCTGTTGTGTAGCCACTTGCTCTTTACAGAAAAATGTCACATGAGCTGTAACAAGACAAACTCGACTTCTACTAACATTTTCTGCTGTCTGTACTGTTAAAAGCATCCGGAACTCAAACTTTTCCATACCATGTTACTTATAAACTGAAATGTTGGTGTTATTTATACATATTTTATGTGTTAGACCCACACAAAGTAACTGTGAAATGAAGGAAACCACATAAAACACACATGCTGACACCACTGCATGCACAAACATTTTTTATTAGTTTTTAACAAACAGAATCCGTCTGTTATGCGTCAGACACAACATGATGTTTATGAAGGAGGTGATTAAACTCTCCCTTCTCCACCAAGGTAGACTAAAAGGCTTTCTGCTGAAGCGGCGTGCCGCTTGCTGTCTCTTGTAGAATATACTGGGGTTTCTCTCTGACTGCTGCGTGAGTGATGAGAGACACAACTGCAGAGTGGGAGTTGGCAGCTGAAAGAGGTTAGCTCAGAGCGACCTCCATTAGCTGAAAGAGAGCAAGAGAGGAAGTCTAATGTAAGCGGAGCAAGTGCTGGCCACGACTCCTAGTTCCTCCGGACTGATGATCATAAGAACAGGGAATCACCATCCTCCATCGCTGTTGACCTCAGAGCGTCAGAGTGCTGAACGTCAAGAGAGCGGAGTTATAGAGTGACTTTCTGACTTTAGCGGGGCTGTTTCTGAAGACAAAGAGCTCATTTCTGGATGTGCTGTCGTCTTGTCTTCTGGCAGTGACGTCAAAGCTTTATCTGTGATTATCGTTATCATTTTCTCTAATTTCACGTAAAATAATTTCAAGACTTAACATGTTATGTGAACATTTCTTAGAATTAAGTCGAATATTTTATAAGGTTTCCACAGTTTTTGCTTGTCTGCACACATATAATCAGACAGTGGAGAAACACCTTTCACATAAGTTGTGCTTGACAAATGATTTTTATGCAGGCATGGAAAGAAGAAACAAGTGATGCCTCTTAAAAGAAATAAAAACATATAAAGTAAATCAAAAGGCCAAGGAAGAGCAAGGAAGGTTGTCGCAAGAAGATTTTTCTTCATGTGATTCTGATGGAAAAAACAACTGTACCAATGCTGGTGAGTCTCCATCAGTTGATGAGTAAGATGTGGTGTCAGTTTGCCAGTCCTTTAAAGGGCATCACAGGACAAACTACTGTTTACATTTATTCACACCTGAAGACTAATTAGACAAGGCAATTAAGCTAACATGCAGGTTTTTTGACTGGGAGGAAATCAGCAGAGATGATAAAGAAAACAGTCCAATCTATTTAAAATGTGGACTTTTGGGATTTCAGACTACAACTACTAAGAGTCTGTAAAGGATTTAGCAGGTTACTTAACATTGAACATACAAATAAGACATAAAAGTATAGGACATTTGCAAATCAAAATTAGAAGTGCTGATTCTCAACCATAAGTGGACTGGTAATTTTAAGCTGGTCTCTAAATCCTTTTAATTGATTTTCACACAAAGTTAACTGATCTCAGATAAGTGGAATAAAATGGGTGGATGAATTAAAGATAGCACACCATTCCTCATAATAATAAGAAAAATACACATATTTTTGGTTTTTGCCAAAGCACCACAGAAAAACCTCCTCTCAAGGTATCAACTGGATTCTGGAGTTTCTATTTTTGCCTGTGTTTGGTCATTTCTGTTCCCAGCTGTCCTGCCAGTTGTCGTATTGCCATCTGCTTCAATCTATCTAATGAAGGTTTATTCTTCTCTGGCATCCTGAGAAATGAGTCTTCCCCACTGGCCTAATCAGCCTTCAGGAGCTTCAGCCCCTAAGGCAGCATCTGTTTCGAGTTGTGCCCATATTGGTCATTTCATAAACACTCAGCCTAATGAAGGAAAGACCAGGCCTTGTTTACTCGAGTCTCCTTTTCTGGAGAAGCACACATATATACTGTAGTTCTAAATGTGGTGCACTCAGAGGGCAGCCTGCAGGGTCAAGGTTGAGATGATCCTTTTAACATTCAGTTTAGAGAAAAATGCTTGATTTCTGAATCATTTCTCCCTTTGAGAAAGTGCTTCTCAGACTCCAGCTTGGTTTTCTTTGACTGCTTGCTTTGTGTGTGCAATCTCTCACTCCACAGGTTAAATTTTCAGAATATGAATAAATGTCTACATTCAAAGCTATCTCATTGTAAACTGGACCTCATTTTGTTGTTCTTGTGTTTGATCCTTTTTTCCGCAATTGGTCGTGATTCAGTCAATATATGTTCAACCTATCATATCCTGTTCATTCGTAAATACTTTTCACTGCTTGTTTTTTTTGTTTTATTCATGGTTTCCATTTAATGGGATCCAATCCAATTCTCCATCTACTGTATTACTTTTTAGACTTTATTCACCATAGCTGGTTGCAACCCTTTACATCATGGGAAATAGCTTTCTGTCTTGTAGGGATGAGTGTATTTGTGAGAGGCACTCCCTCATGTTGGCCCACATTTTGTCACAAAGTGGTGTAGATTTGGGCACAAAAGTTACCATTGGATTTGTTCTACATCTGATTTATGAACCTGTGTGCATAGTAGCCTATCCTAGCAAGAAGATAAATGGGTTGCATGAAAACAATCATAAATTAACAACCACATGTTTATTCATAGTCACGTGCTGGAAGAGGTCCTCTTTCTAAAGAGTCTCCCTTATTAGTAATCACTGCAGAAGAACTGCAAGAAACACAATGAAATCAGATTTTCTAACCCTCAGTGGTCTGTTTGAATGGGCTTTTCCCACATCTTCCTTTGAAAGGAGTCATTTTCCAAAAAGCCCAAGCCTGGAAAGCTATCACTTTGGAGCAACAGGTGTTTCTCCTTTAATGATTCTAGATGTTGGTGTAACTCAATGATGAATCTCCTTGGAAGATAAAACAGAGAAAAGCCCTGCCTCCTCTTCATAACCAGACATCTTTTCAAATCTTGCAGGTCTGGAAATTGTTTTGTACAGACAGTCAGTAAGTGATCCTGAGAAATGATTAAATTAATCGCAGCTTTCTCAAAATATTTTGTCTTGATTAACATGAAGCTTCAAATGATAATTGTCCCTTCAATAATTGTTTAAGTTCATCCTGACAAAAAGTTGAATACAATTGTTCATGATATGAATCCTGGAGTAGAATGTGAGTGTACCCTATATAATCTGGTTTAAACTGGTCTTACACATTTTGTCTGATCTGGGTCACAGATGTGACACCATTATCACCAGACCATCAGCATTTTTCTTTTTGTTTTTGATCTTCCCCAGAGTAATACTGCTAAAAATAATAAAAAAAAATCACCCAGCATCTGGAGATTAAACACTGTCCTGAACATACAGGTGTGCAGGGATGCTTTAACATGATGCCAAGGTGAGACGACAACAACATTAACTTTAGAGAACCAATTATAGCCTCCCCTCACTCTGGGTTATGAGCCATTCAGAGCACATTTTTGTCAATTGGTACTATACCAGTGTTTCTCAGTGCTGGCCCTCAGGGACCACCGCCCTGGGTGTTTCCCTTCTGCCACACACCTGACCTGAATAAATGGGTTCCTAACAGGCTCCTCCAGGACTTGATTGCAGGAGCAAATGCAGTCATTCGAATCAGGTGTGGTGGATCAGAGACGTGTCTAAAACATGCAGTGGTCCTCAGGGGCTGGAAGGGAGAAAGTGCTTTGTGTTGAGATGCTGAATCAGTGATGAGCAACTGTTGTATTTTGACTTCACAACAGAAATGTGGCAACATTTCACCACAAAATGAAGCAGGGTATAATATTAGTATGTTGTGCAACAGTGATACAAAGATAACCTTTTTGTGACCGAGTTATTTGATCTATCCCTACTTCAGAGCCTCTCCATGAATCCCTAATACAGCTCTGTGCAGATAATTTAGTTCTTATATCGACAGATGCTTGAGAGAACCGAGTCCGGTCAGAGCAGGAAAAGTCGCTGATTTATGCCTCCGGGGGAGTTTGTGTTGCTGATCATCTGTAGGCAGCGGAACTTTCCAGCATCTTATGACGCTGGTGTTTTCAAGCAAACCTGATTTATACGGTTATTCTCGGTGAAGTAAGCCCCGGCGACAATGGTGGTAAATTTCCATTTAGAGGAGTTTTATTGAGGCTGCAGAAATGATAAAGCAAATGATTTATGATTCTGCTCAATCTAATCCCCTTCCAGGATGGTGAGAAGTAACGGGGCGGGCGGGTTTGAACGCCAAGCTCTCTCTGAAGCAATGAAGAGGCCAGTTCGGCAAAATTGCAGATGGTGTATGGAGATGAGAGCGGCGTGCAATGCAAATAGATACAGGTTTTGTGTGCTGAATATTAACACTTTAACATGACAAGAGCGATGCATCACAGATCACAATCTTCACCGTCTGATCCTTCTGCCAGCTGCGCCAACTTTACCCACGATGAATGTTATCAATCTGACAAATCCCCCGCTGTTCCCGTTAGATCCCATCTATCAGGGTGAGAGTGTGAGTCCGAGCGTGAAGGTTAAAATCAACTGGAAGCCAATATGCGTCTTTTTCTTCCAGACTTGTCGTGTCAGAGCAGCATCTGCCGATGTCCTCTGGCTGCTCGGCGCTAATTAGCGGATCGGACTGGTGTAGGACTTTCTCCATCTGGTGGCCTCGAGCAGGACTCGCCGTATTCCACGGCGAGGAACGCAGAGCTCAAGTGGAGGATTACTGCAGATCAGGGAGCTTGACATACAAGGACAGTGCTGTGCAAAAGTTTCAAATCTTCAAACACTTCACGTGTTGCGGCCAATAAGATAATATTCATTAACAGAATCTGCTGGATTTCTGATGATCTTTCAAAGTGGTTTTTGTTTATTCAATCTGGGATTTTCAAAATCCCAGATTGAAATCACTTTAACTTGTACAATGTGGTATGAAATGGAGTGATGGTCTCCCCTGTCATAGGATTTCTCTGCTTGCTGTGCTCTGGTCCATTCAGGCAGCTCCCAGATTGGAGATCCTCGCCATTAACTTTCCGATGGAACAAAGTGAAAAGCTCTTAATGCAGGAAATAATTTCTAAAATATTTGTGCACACATAAAAAAACGCCGTATTTTTAAGATTTGCAGTTGGTTGCACCCAATTTTATTAAGGGAAAAATGGTTTGGATGCAAATTAATATGATACTTTACAGATTTCTGTCTGTTAACAAAATCACAACCCTTATTTTGTTTGGGGAAAAACTAATTTAGCTTATTATATATGAACTGCTGCTTAACTTAACAATGCTTCAGGTCTTCTCAGAGGTGCCTGACTTTTTAGGACAAAATCAAATGAAAGTGAACACCATTCTGCATGTTCCACTGTCCAGACTTCATCCTTTCTCCCCTTGAAGCCACCCATCGCTCAAATCAACCTCATTTCCCATTTCCTTCTCATTCGCAACTCACTCCCTAGCATGCCTTCTTCTCTTGTTATGTCCCAGCTTTTTCCATCCCATAAATCACTTGAAATGTGCAGAAAAGTCTCATCTGCAGCAGAGACTGATGCTCTGTGCCGCCTGCTTTCCCTTCAGCGAGCAGAAAAGGTGTTAATCTCACTTTTGTGTCACATGGACTGGAACTGTGCACACCGCCACATGTTCAACCCACTGATTTTTGACTTCGTATTAGTTTATATAAAATGGTGCAGTGACCTACATGTAAATATAAAGGCGTTTAATTCTTTGAAGGTAAATTTTACAAGATGCTTCCGTTCATTTACTAATATTTTTCAAGAACTGATTACATTCCTTACAGTGAAATAAACATTAGAAAAAAAGAACAATTCTTAGCATGTTGGGGAAGGGCCCAGTGCTTGACTGCAAACAAAACAGCATGTCTGCAATAATGACCTAGGAATATTTGAACACATTTCAATGGAGGAAATCTACAATAAGTTCAAAAATGTAAACCCATTTCCGTTGTTTTTCAAACTTTTTCATTATTTTTAAAGTTTTTGTTGCATTATCAATCCAGGTTAAGCAATTTGTAGCAACAATACAAGTAATAAGGGAAAAATAGAAGTTAATTTGATCTGCCTGATTTTATATACACAGTCCAGTCACATTAATGTGACCATCTGTCAAAAGCCAGAATAACCACCTTTCGCAGAGCGAACTGCTACGAGACGTGCAGGAAGAGAGTCACTTAGGTCCCTGAAGGTCTTCTCTGGGATGTTGAGCCATGCCGACTCTAATGCCGTGGCCAGCTGCGCTAGATTACGCGGTTGAGGATCCATGGCGGAACAACTCGATCGAGATGGTCCCACAGATGCTCGATTGGGTTTAAGTCAGGTGAGTTTGCTGGCCAGGGGAGGACGGTAAACTCATCCTGGTGCTCTTCGAACCACGCACGTACACTGGCAGCTGTATGGCACCTCGCATTGTCCTGCTGGAAGATGCCATCATCCTGAGGAAAAACAATGCGCATGTAGGGGTGGACATGGTCCGCAAGGACAGATGCGTACTTGTATTGATCCATCGTGCCTTCCACAATAATCAGTGAACCCAGAGAATGCCAGGAAAACATTCCCCAGACCATAATGCTCCCGCCTCCAGCTTGGACCGTTCCTGCAATGGTTGCAGGGTGGTTCCTTTCAGAGGTTTCACGCCTTATACGCCAACGTCCATCTGTCCGATGGAGCATAAAACGCGATTCATCTGAAAACGCTACCTGTCGCCACTCAGTGGACGTCCAGCTGCTGTACTGGCGTGCAAATTCTAGCCTTCGTCGTCGATGAACACCAGTCAGCATAGGTGCACGAACCAGGCGTCTGCTTCGGAGGCCCAGACGCAGCAATGTTCGCTGAATAGTGGTTTGGGAGACACTTGTGGTAGCCCCTTGGTTCATTTTAGTGGTCAGTTGCTCAACGGTAGCCCGTCTATCTGCCCGAACGCATCTCCGCAACCGTCGTTCGCCTCTGTCATCTATGGCCCGTGGTGCACCACATTTGCCACGTCGTTGATTTTGGACAGTCCCATTTTGCCATGCACGGTACACTTTTACCACGGCGGCACGCGAACAGTTCACAAACTCAGCCGTTTCGGAAATGCTTCCACCCTTGGCCCGAAAGCCAATGATCATGCCCTTTTGGACGTCGGATAAATCGCTTCGTTTCTGCATTACGCCAACGATTGAAATGTTTTCCGAAGCCCACACACACCCTTTATATACGCTCAACTGCACTGTGCTGCCACCTGCCTTCTGTGATTGGTTATTTAACTCTGAAGTGGAAAGTACGTGGTGGTCACATTAATGTGACTGGACTGTGTATAAAATTAAAAACTGACTTTTCAATATTGTATCCAGGTTTTAGGATATTTTCTGTACCAGCTGAAATCATCTATTTCTGTTGAGCAACTCAGGCTAAAATTTCAATAAGTTTCAAATAGTTCATTTGGAGGAGAGAATCACTTTAGGAAGCAAGTTTGTCACAAATTGCCACAGGTTTGCCTTGGGTAATAGGCTCACTGGGAACAATCATAGCAAAGCTGCATGCCTGACTGTTTCCTCGTCTCTTACCGCCTCATAATAACAAAAAAAATTCTCTGCTCAATAAAATAAATGAATAAAACATCAACTCACATGAATGAACAGCACCTGCAGAAAGTGAAGGTTGCTCACTCTGCATTTGCTCCGATGTTTAGTCAAAGATGCTGTCAAAATGTAGCAGCATTAACAAATAAACATGCGGTCGCTCATTTACAGTCTCACTGCTAAATGGGACTCCTGGGCAGATTTAATATTTTTTGACAGCAGCTTCTGGCTCACTAAGAGCTGCATTTGTTGCGTTGACACATTTCTTTCTACTTAATTTATATTTCACAGCTAGTCCCACTTCTCCTGAATACCTAAAATAATGACCATATGTTTAATGCAAAATAATAAATAAAAAGAAACCTTTTAAAGCCAGTCGACTAACTTGAAAAGCAACACAAGGAATCTCAAGTAGATCCACTGGGATCCTAAGTGTGAAAGAATGTCAAAACTTATACAGCTTTTTTTGCAAAGGTTTATAAAGTTGACCTAATACTTGTAGCTAATACAAATTTAAGAGCAGAAGACATGACACTAACACCATCAAATGTGGTGCTGATGAGCCAACACAAAGAAAGGCAGGCAGGTTGAGGAGTAAACATGTCAAAAAATATCTTGGTAAAACCTGTTCTATAATTATTCCACAAAGCTTGCAAGTACTTTGTTCCTAAGGCTGTTGTTTGGGTCTAGCCACACTCTGAGGAATGTTTCACCTGTGACATTTGAACTATTCTATTATGAAAAAGTTGCAAAACTCAAGGGATGAATCAGTGTAAGGTCAACTTTCAGCAAACCCCATTAGTTGGCACTTTAGAAAATTTGTTTATGTAAGAGAATCTGCAAACTCTATGCAACTTGGAAGATTCTGCCATTGAGACACAGCCAAAAGAGGTCTAGATGTAAAGTTAGAAACACATCCAAAAGGCTTGTATCTGTAATCATTGACTAGTTGCAGATAAGCACAAATGATCACCACTTTTCACATCTGCTTTTGTACATTTTGAAATAAACATAAAAACCTTCCTCCCAGTTTACAACCATGTGCTGCTTTGTATTGATCTATCTGAAGTTTGTGGTTGTAACTTGACAAATTGTGGACCTTCCACTAAACGTACCCCAGGTGAAGAGTTTCAGATGACACAGGAATCCTTGTCATTGATGGAGGAGTCACTCCAAAAGGCCACCAGACCAGATGCCAGCGTGATGGGTGGTACTTTATTGAGTCCACACTTCAGCAAAAATATCGATCACAAGGAAATATGGTTCCACTTCTGAGTCTGAATTGACTTTGCCTACAAATCAAATGCCACCCCCAGCATCTGCCATTATGTGCATTATCTGAATAAACATCAGCTGGCACGAGGCAGTGATTGAGTGATTGTAAATTTTAACTTTCCACTTACTCTGAGGGTTTTACCTAACTTATGCCTGTTCTCCCTCGGCTCCTGAAATGCCCGGTGACGTATTAGCAATTAGAGAAGAGCACATTTAATGATTCCATCAGACCTGCAGCTCTGCCCAGCTTTAAGTGCAGCCTAGGGGACGTTTGCGATCTGGAGGCTTGGCGATTGGCTGCAGCATGATGGGAAATATGCACAGGGGCAAAGCATAACTCAAAATAAATGAATTGAATTTATTCACAGTGATCAATAAAATAAATCTAGGTGGTGGCACTTTGATGTTTTGTCGGGATCGACAGGATATTGGATTTTGAAATAAAATCTTTTTACTTTGGACAGTGAGTTTTTTGAATTAATAGCAATTTAATATTTTTAAATGGTTCACTAGGTTTTTTTTAAATCAAGTGAACCAGATGAGTGCCACATTTCTTACGACAAAAAGTAGAAGGGTAACTTTAGTTGTATGTCTCTTTTTTTGATTGTATATAATGCAAAACCATTTATTTTTAAGATAGCACACTAGTTTTATTTTAAAGAGAAAAGCTGGATAGTCTTTTTGTGGAAAAATAACATTTATTGTGATTTAAAAACTATAAAAGGCAACACTGAAAATCAATGAATCACTGAAATCAATGTGTAATAACAAAAGATGATCAACTGGAGAGACATTTCACAGCTAATGAAAGTCAAAAATTTCATTTTGAGCCTCTTTGACAAGCTCAGGTTTTCCAAGAAGCAATTCAGTAGATTGACAAACATTGTCTGTTTTAACAATAGACATTTATTTTTTCCTGTTTTTTATTATGATATACAACCGTAACAAGTCAATCCATAAAGTAATGAACTTCAAATAACAATAAAAAAACTCAACAAGCTCCTTGCAGATTAAAAGAGGCATGTTTAATATGCTTAAAATGTTTCATGGAGACACTGAGCTGCTGTGTAATCATGGTTCCTCTCATGGTTTTGAACATGATTTAATCAGCATAGCTTTGATCACTGGTGTAATTATATGGACCAGTGAAGCCGTGCATCAGCTGGGAGAGATGAAGCATGGCAGTCGTTTAAGTTAAGAGGGGAGCTGGAGTGTCTGTAAGTGAATGACTTTTATAGTTTTGTGTGGCTTACAAAGTTTAAGACCATATATTATGGATGTATAGGTGGCTTTTTTATATTTCAATGGTTTTATATGATCTTGTTTGACCACTTGAAAATTCTGCAATTATGTCTATAGTGGATGTATTATTTTAATACTTATAGCTCAAAGCAATGTCAACTAAAACTCATATTTGTTGTGATCTGTGTTTTCTGTGTAGTTATTTTGAGATTTTCTGTGTTTAGTCCTGTTTCCCTGTGAGTCTCTGTTCTGTCCTCCCAGTTGATTGATCCCAGCTGTGTCTAGTTTCCTGATTACCCTCCCTGTGTATTTAAGTTCACCTGTTGTCTTTGTCTCTTGTCGGATCCTCGTGGTGTTACCGTCGTGTTTGTCGTCAGCCTGTTTTACCGTAGACTTTATCATTAACATAAATCATCTTCATCCTGGCCTGCTGTGTCTTACCTCACCTCACCAAAAACCACCATCATGACAATATTTTTATAAAAGTTTGGAAATAGTCTATCATCTTTACTGAAACCAGTCTTTATTTTAATATACTGTATATAGAAATCCTGACAAGAGGCGACTTATTAGGAACTGTGAAATAACCAACACTGCAAAATGTTTGGGAGGCTCACCAGAAAAATATGCCAAAGTCCCCAACAATATCCTCCTATTTGTATTTGCTCTAGTTTTGAGCTTCAAATGTTCTCTGTGTGTGACAGCAGCTGCGTTTCCATTACAAATCTGCACAGATCTTTGTATTCTGCTAATGTCGAAAAAGCACAACTTTGCAATTGCAGTGTTTCCAATAAATATAAAGCTAAATTAAAATCATGCATGAATAAGCTTGTTCAAGCAATAGATCATGTCATCACGTGAACAAGAGATAACTTGACTTGTTCACATGAACATATTGTGAACAAACAAGAATGTGATATAACAGGAAATTAGAAAGTATAAATGTAAACATAGTATTTTATACTTTAATGTTAATTCTAATAATAAAAATATACATAAAATAGTAACAATAATAAAAAAAATCATTTCAAGCATATCACAGCAATACATGTTTAATCACAAAAATTTCTGTGATTAAAATGTATTTTGTAGCATCCTCACCTAAAAGAGCCTAACTTTCACAAAGGCACTACTGTGCAAGGAAGCATAAAAAGTTCCCTTTATCACAAATTGTATAGTAATTCAACAGTGAGGACAAGAGAGCAGCAAGAACTTTATTTCCCTCAGGAAAGTAAATCAGTCAACCAAGAAGGAACAGGATAAAAGGAAATGGAGGGAAAGTTCTCATTTAATGGACAGTTTGTGCTATTCTCACAAGCCATCATGTCTGAATGAGAACAGCATGTTACTACTTTATTTTAACAGCATAGATTTATCACCACAATAAAATTACAGTTATTCAAACTCAAGATTTTGTAGACCTCGAGGTGAAAGGGGTTTGATTTTTTATAGATAAGTGATTGATCATGACATCATTAGCATTGATGGATTCCTTGCAAAACCTTAGAATTGTGAAGATAACACTGTCACCATCATATCTGCTAAACAGTGCAAGAAACTTCAAAGACTGTACTGATAATTCAAAGAGATGCATCAATATTTTACAGAGGTTATCGCCGGTCAAATAAAAAAGATGAACATTCAGACCATAATGAAAGATGAATGAGGCAGTCTATCAACTATAAAACCTTCTGACCTGTAGAGTTATTGTCATATAAAAACAGTCTTTCAAAGGGATGATTGCCACAATCCAGGGGTGTTTGAGTTTGTGGTTTTGCTTTGATCACTTCCTGGTTATGTGTGTTTGTCTTCTTATTCCTACTTTAAAGGTCTTGCTTTATATGCTCATTCTTTTACATTTAGTTTCCCAGATGTTTCTTGTATTTTTGTACTTCTCTTAGATTGTCCTTTTGATCTAGATCAATTGAGTCCCTGTTCTGCCCCTTCTGTGTTCAGTTTCTATCTTCCTTCAGTATAATGTCCGCCTTTTCTCCCAGATCCACCCTGTTTGTAATTTAAACCACATCACACTCCTTAGTATTTAAGCCTCTTTTTCTGTCACTCCCTGCTAGATCCTCCGGTCACATGGTCCATTGCTTGCTTGTTATCATTTCCTATTCTCTTCATGTCAGCGCTGTTAGTGTTGTTATGTTTCTCATAAAATAACTCCTTTACTGCCACAAATATATATAATGCCGTATATTCATCCTAATAGTAACAGTAATAGTAAGACTATCAATATTAGCCAAGTTTAACATGGCTATCACATGAAAAAACTTAAACTAGCTTTACTATTAAAGTCAAAAATCGGTCAGTGGTCATTTACTGGAGAATAAACAGTATTTTTTCCACATCATTTGTTTTGCAACTCATTTTAGCAACAGCAGATGACCTTTTTCTGCAAATAAAAAAAATTTGAGTGCAGTCTGGCCATTTGTGTTTTCCATGTAGAAAATTATGTAAGATCACATTTATTTAATTCACGAGTGAAATATGTATAAGAAATACTAATGCAGAGAACATGGTGCTCTCCAAGATTGTTTATTCATCATGTCTGGGACATTGTCACACTTCCTTAGTTGAAGATTATTTCCATTTTAGTTTTAGCTCATCAGTTGATAATACCCGACCTTTTTTTCTTCACAGCTGAAATAAACGTTCACTTTTTACTATTTAACTTATTTCATAAATACCTATTTAAAAACAATCTAAGATATTGTCGTTTTCACCCTTTTGATAATTTTAACACTTTCCAGGGGTTATGAAACTGAGTTATGAGCACTAATGTCTTTTACAGTCACTGAATCTTTTACAGCGGCTATCACCTCAGACACCTTTGACAGCAGATGGAATATATCTATATGTAATTATATGAATTAACAGTATCACCCTACCAAAGTACATCAAGTCTCTTTGGCTGCTAAATGCTCTGAGCACAAACCTGATCCTCATTTTCTTTCCTTAACATCTATCCAGCCAAGAGAAGCACCTTTTTTATGATAAATTTTAAGTACTTATAAAATGTCAACTAAAACAACACTTGAATGCTTGAAAACAAGAGGCTCTTCAAGTGAAGCGAGTTCAACAAAGTACTTTGTTAAAACCAATCAAACAAAATCCACACTGGCAGGAAAAATGGAGTGAGCTAAATGTTGTTGCTCCTTCACCGCAGGATGTAAGTCAGCTCTGATTACCATCATAAGCCGCCCCTTCATTTTCTCGAGCCATCCCTTTCACCCCTCCTTTAATCACTGGCAGCATCAGCGCAGGAATGCTAATGGTAACCTATGGGAGAAGGACACAGCGCACAAAATAATAAAAACCCTCCCACGCTTTCTGGGACAACAACGAAGCGTCACCACCGACATTACTCCCACGATATGGGCTCCTAATTACACGAACAGCAATAAAGGTGATTTAGCAACAATATAAAACTTATGGAGAGGAGGAAGCGATTCTGTTGATGAGTTCATCATCGCGGTCATTAACCGCCGATGAGAAGCTATCATCTGCTCTTTTATTCTGCAAGCTCTCTGGGTAAAAATATGAATCCGTGTATCATTTTTTGGACATTTATCTGAAAACATTAGTTTTCTTTGTGCTCCTGGCCTTTCTGTGGGAGTCTGACACAGATGCTCCGATGTTGAAACCAATCGATCTGAGCAGAGGAACTCCAGATAAAAGCAAAAAAAGCTGAAAACAAAAGAATAAATTAGTTTGTTTTCCTCTGGCTCTTTATTGATTTGATCTGTTTGGGGCTTTAAAGTCAAGACACTGCAGATTGAAAGAGGAAGTCTGTAACAAAGGGCAATTTTAACAACAGACTCCAGCGTGGAAGATTTTAAATAAGATTCGCCATACAAGCTAAAATGGGAAAAAATAAATCCTCTCTGTGTTTCATTTCTGTTTTTCTGGGCTGAGTTATTAATGTCTGAGCTTTAATTACTTAGTGGAGCATGGTGAGTCAATGCTTTTATCCACAGAAGGACTCAAGCTTGCCCTGCTTTTTATATATTTATTTGAGAATAGCTCTGGTGTATAATTAATAGACAGGGCAAAACCCATGAATAGCAATGCGACAGATGTTTTTTTTAAATGCCCTTCTCTCTACTTCCTCCTTCATCTTTCTTTAGGGACCACTTATTCTGCTTGACGGCTGCTGAAATTCATTTGTAGGCTGGCTGTTAGAAAAACGGACGTGAGATTAATCACTGAATTTGTGTTCAACAGGAGAGTCTGGAAGTTGAGACACTGTCTTATAATAGTTCTCGCATTGTCACTCCTTTGAAGCCATACGCTGTTTGTTTTCAGGCTTGTGGTGAACTCGCACTTCAGATTCGGATTCCTGATTGATTATTAAACAGATCATTGTAGCTGTACTAACAATAAAGAAATAGCATCACCTCAACCCATGTTTTGTAGCAATGGATACTTATGATTACAGCTTAAACTATAGGAAATTACTGTAAAGCTTTAGTCAAAAGATAAACTGAAATCAGAAGTATAGCAGCCCTCCAATTTCCTGCAGCTGTTCATCAAAGCTCTCACAATCATCATTTTCAGAATCATTACTGTCCTCTTCAGAAGCTGTAAGCATAACAGCAGCAGGTGCCATTTGTTGTGTGTATAAAATTCTTATTCACGATGTTTAGACTACAATGCAACACGAGGAAATGTCTAAAGATACCCACGACTAAAAGGATGAAACGCTGTCATGAGCTCGTTGTCCTACCCGTTTCACTCCTACGTCAGCCATGTTGACTGACAAACACTATATAAACATGTTTAAGAGTAAGGTCAGTATTTTGTTCTAGTGCAACAAAATGAAATGTAACTCATCTTCAAACCTCATAACCCCATCAAGTCCAAATATTCTGGAACATGGTGAACCCAACTAGGATTTAAAAGTGAAAATGCAAAAAATGAGAAAAGGGGCACAAGGAGGAAGAATTAATTAGTCAGAAAGTCTATCAGCTTCTGTGTGCACAACTCAATGTCACGACTGATAAAGGGTTCTTTGGCGCTTATACTCAGCATCCTGTTAAAAATGATCAGAAGAGGAATAATTAAAAATTATTTAACTCTTTTATTTTCTCTTCTGCCCGGATTCGCAGTCGTCATATCAGCTGAACCATAAAGACGAGACAAAACGTTTCTCAAAGTCCAAAACATAAACAACATTTATTAGACAATCAACTAATGAAACTGACAGAACTCAATAAACCAGCAATATTTACCTCACACGACAGACATCCACACACCGCGACAAAACGTTATGGGGAAGCATTTCACCGCCATGCTGCTTCCCTGGAGATTGTGCCACAGGGAAATCCGTGTTTTCCTTCTCTGCTGTATTCAAATCAGGGGAGTGTCCTTAGCTAAGTTAATTTTAAAAAACTTGTTTCTAAGATCAAGGAAGTGTTATTTTCTTTTGAATGAAGTCAGATGTTTTTATGACCTGGTCTAGAGGAAGCTCTTCCCTGTTTCACAGAAAGATTGTTTTACACCAGCTGTTAAATCTTATCAAAGTGGTCATAATGTTTAACACATACACAGAGGAACTAGCTGTGTTCTAAATTATAGAGAACTACAAGCTAAGTTATTTTAATTCAACTTAGTGTATAATGTTTCAATAGAAATATCCTAGATAAGAGATTACGCCAATTGAACCATGGTTATAATTTGAAGTGAATTTCCTTATTTTGAAACACTATTAATTTTACCTAATATTTAACATATGGTTAAGTTTTTACGACTAGCTGATATTTTTAGAAAATCCCGCAGAAAAGATACACTAATCGACTCAGAAATACTCTGCAGAGTAGAAAGTCGAAATGAAATTACACATAGAAACTAAGCATTGCGAGGCTCTGTTTGTGAGACATGCAGTCACGTGAGACTTTCATGGGGCATTTCTGGGCGGAGCTTGGTGCTAAATCATGCTAAAGCTAGCGTCGCCATATTGACACGTTCCTCTAGCCACCTGTATCAGCCGCAGTTCTCCTCCGCAGTTGTTCACTACAAAACACTTCTGCAGGTATCCTACCCACCGGGTGCAAGTTTACTTGTGCAGAACGTGCATAAAACAGTCCAGTTGTTGCTCCCACCTCAACCTCTGCATGCATTAGTGTAACAGATGTATAATGAACAGACGGGAATCAGGATTGCGTTGATTTATTCCTCTCTCCAGCGCAGCTTGGCGCGAACTGTTTGAAACAAGAAAATTTTACTGCAGCAGCTCCTGGGCTTCAGCTTCCACACACACACCTCTCCTCAGCGCAGCTAGGCGCGAACTCAGAGGAATGGGTTAAAACCAACTAAAGTTCACAAATAATAATAAAATAAAATCTGCATTCATACAAAACAATTAAAATAAAACTGGAATCTGCCCAAAAGTTACAATTTTCTACCATAATATAGAAATATACAACAACCAGATAACATTTTGAAATAACTCACATACCTGTTTGAAACAAGAAAATTTTACTGCAGCAGCTCCTGGGCTTCAGCTTCCACACACACACCTTAACCAACCAAAAAAATACAAAATAATCACTTTGGCGAAGAAAACTTAACAGATGTTACAACCGTGGGAAATAAATGCCCAGTGAGGTGCTGCTCTAAACATAAAACAATTAAACAATAATATATATATGAAAACTTAAGAGTTTAAAACATACTTTAGAACATTTTCAATATTTTAATACGCAAACAGAAACTCACTCACCTCTCCTCAGCGCAGCTAGGCGCGAACTGAGGAGGGCAGCGGGAACACACAGGATATAACGCAAAAACAGGAAGTAAGAAAATAAGAGCTTCCCCACCAAAATAAAATACAATTAAAAACAAAGAAAAAACAAATATTCATAGAAGAGGATGGATTTCTACACACTAGTGACCAAAAATAAACGCAATATAAAACAAATGATACGTAACAGACATATCAATTCCAAGAAAATGAGTTTTGAGAAGGTTCATAAAGAAAATTAAATAAATAAATAAAATTGACTCTACTACATTAGCAACAGTCTCAATGAGCTTCCTTCTTGCCGTCTCCCACGTTCTTCTCCCTTCTTCTTCCGATCATCCCATTGTTCTTCTTTTTTTTGTCTGTTTTCACATATCCCTGGTTAACCTAAACTACTTCATAGGTAGGCAATTCAATATAGTCGTACACAAGTCACGTCCAGAAAAGCTTCAGCTTTCTGTTTTTTTCATTTTTTCTCCGATTTTTTTAACCGATCCCCGCATGTGTATAATCACTCGGATCAAAAATGTACAAAGACAATAATACAAGTTTTTCACTTATATTCTCTATGTACATACAATCAACCTTGTAAATATTTTGTAAATATTAAAGGGCCTTAAGAGCATGGTTTTTTAAAACCCACACCCATGTTTTTTATGGATGTATGTCCATTCAGACGAAGCAGACTCCTGTCAGGTGAATTCTTGGCTGTTTGAACAGAACAGATGGTCGTCATTAACAGGACAGGGTCCAAATCATTCAGACTGATACTGGTTCAGGCTGTGACAGCTTTGCCCATCGCATTACAGCACAGCAGCAAACCATGTACTCATCACAATTCCCCAATCGATGAAGCGTTCATTCTGCACTCCAGCTGACAAATCGACTCTGCAGCCTCTGGCTCGCCTGCTCCTTCCTCTCTGTTTCTGGCTCAAGATGAAAATGGAAAAGCCTTAGCCTGTTTTTGAATGTAAACCCACCCCTATTTCCTTAGCTGTAGGGTGTTCAGTCTTTCGGATCAAACATAGGAATGCTTTGTTCAGCCTAAGCATAGACGATGTGATTGCTGGCTTTTCTTGGAGAACGTGGAGCAAAACAATTCCATTAAGTGTTCGGCTCCACTTGAGCGGAGAGGCCAACATTTGCTTCCTCTACGCTGGCTTTGCTTCCTCCTGTGAGGAGATGCTTATTTCTGCCTTTGTACACATGCACAGCAGGGGTGGCCGATAACAACGTTCCCCTGAAAGTGAAGCTGACACAGTTGATATTTAAAGCAATGCTGCCATGGCTCCTGCTTTACTGGAAGCTTCGGTGAGGTTCACTTTAGTAATGCAGAAAAAAAATGGCTCTAACTGAAGCTATATGTTGAGGATCAAGACAGCTTTTCTAATTTGTTACCTAATTGGCCCAATTAGAGGCAACCTCTCGCCCTTATCCACATCTACTCAGTGAATTAAGTGCATGTTAGTCTGTGAAGGTGTGCTCACACTATGACTAATCAGGAACCTCTGAGAACCTCTTTCATTGTCTGAAGAACTGATTGTACTCCCTGTCATGTTCTGTCAGTTCAATTTCCCCGAGCGTTATTCCGAAGGCATTAATGGACGAATGATCTTTTGGGTGCGTGTTGTAACCATGCATCATTTAAACTGATGGATGTAGAGCTGCTGAAAGGAGCGGGGGAGAGATGCTGAACACTCCAAGTCATTAAAAAAAGGTAAATCTGACCAAAAAGATCTCCATCACTATGTTTTATGAAAAGCAGCATCCATCTTGCCGATAGTTTATGGATAATTCCGATGAGCGATATTGACAGAGAAAATTGCCCCAGAGGCAAGAAGTCATTAAATGTAGAGTGTACAGAATGCTGTGTGACAGATCGGTCAGCTTGGAATGCATATGTAGTAATGACACATTAGCAAGAAATACTAACAGCTGATAGTCCAGTACACTCAGTTCGATTCAGGACCAAAGTTGCTACATTTTTTTTTACATTTTCAGCTGGTGCAGGTCAAACCATTTGAAAAACCTGTACATCTTCTCTCCTGTGGTGGTGCTGCACCACCTGGAAAAAACACAAAAACCCCTAAAGAAGACACTGAGCACAATTTACTTTTTCATGAATGTAAACAAGAGGCGTCAGATTTCAGCGCACGTAGAAGTTTTCATTGCAAATGTAACTCTTAAGGGTTAGGCAGTTGACTAATTGTTATGCAAACAATTTTTTGGTTTGTCCAGAATCTGTGTTTCATGCGTGTCAGATTTAGGTGTTTCAATGCAGAGTTCTTCTTTGAGGAAAATAAAAAGAAGATTCAGTGCTTCACTAAAAGTGTCCCAGGTCAAAATGAATTAACTATCAAAAAAGTGTTTCTTGTAAAAAAAATAGTTTTAAATCTCTATAATGTTATGACAGAGTGATATAAAATACCACAAAAGCCATTGATCAACAGTTATTAAAAGGTACAATTCTGTGTATTATGTATTTAAATGTTTTAATTCACAAGATGCAGTGCTGTAACTCAAGACCTGAATAACTTGGGTGGTAAGGGGATATGGTTCTCTGTGTGGCAGCTGACCGTTTTGAAGTTTTCAGGTCAAAGTGGCCTTCACTGGACTGACACTACAGATGGCTCATTAGGCTGTGGCTTGATAAGCCACTGCCAGCACAAATGCACACACACACTTATGCACACACACTTCCATCCTCCTGTCACTCTTTTTTTCAGTCTAACACCCCACCAGCTGCTCACACACATACATATAATATGCATGAGAGTGTGTTAATCACCTGTCTGATAAAAAGAGGATGTGTTTGTGCGTGTGTGTGAGACTACTTTTGAGCTTTTTGAAATTATGTCCAAATTAAATTATTTTAAGTGCATTGGTAGATTGACAGGAGAGTTAATAGCTCAGGTAAAATATGACATTATCACTGTGCATGTGTGTGTTTGGGTTTGTGACCTTTCAGGGCCCATTTTTCCAACAAATGTCATGTTGCGGGGACTGACTGTTCCTTATGGGACCCAAAGCCCAAGTCCTATAAAAATATGTGCTGTTATAGCATCAGGAGTTATGATCAGCACTAAAGTGAAGTGTAAACTGAGTTTACGTTATGTTCAGGGATAGGCACAGGGTGTAGAAATTAATAAAATAATGGATGGAAATCGTAATATATGTGTATGCATTAGGTTTTTCACATGCTAACACACATAGAGCTGGTCTTTGTAACTTGTGTGTTTGGATGTTTATGGGCTGTCTGTGTGTAAAACTGTTTAACCGTTTCCTGTAACAGTCAGGATTGACAGAATCTTTGCTTGAAAATGTGTTGCTCATTACACCGACTCAACCTGCAAGAGGGGAAAACAAGGCCATCCTGCCTCATCACCTCTGTTAAAACATAATTCACATTTTCATCCACATCGCTGAACATACACCAGTAGAGGTTCATGTACTTCTGCAAGACCCTGTTCTTAAACCAGGAGTGTCCAACACCAAAGTTCAAGAGCTAGAGTCTGGTAACTTTCAGCTGCATCCCTGCTCCTACTCATATAATTGTTTCTTTTACCTTAAATCTGTCAAACTTTTCAGCTGGAAACATTAAAGCATGGTCTTATCAGCTATTGAAGCTTATACAGTGTTCATCCTTCCTTTCATACAGACTTTACTGGAAATTGACTCAAGGTTCAGTCTGTGAAATCGAGGAGGTCGTTAAAAGTGAACACACTGATTTCAGCTGCAGTTGTTTGGGTTGCAGGTAATGTGCCTGAGTGCCGGGAGAGGGACTCTGGAGATGGCTGGTTACAGAGTGTAATGAAAGCTCCGTTTTCTCTGCTTCTGTATCCAGCCCTGCTCATCCATCACTAGGAGCACCATCAAAGTGAGCCAGTGGAGAAAAAGTGAGGCCCCCTCTCTACTGCCTTCCCATCTCAGAAAATAAGAGAACTAACAATAGGACGTGGCTGGGCATTATCACAAAGGGGGCATCCTTTTCTGCTTCATAGCCAGGGGAAGATATACCAGGATGATCTGGATTTGCCCCTGCTGGAGAAAGCAGCTTCATTTCTGAGGAATCAGATGTGGTTTAATGAGGGGGGTGAAATGTCAGGATCCCTCTGTCAATCCTTAGAAAATAATCATTCCTCTCACAATCCAGTTAGATGTTTTCAAATCCCATTCACACATTTTAAGCATTTTTGTGTGCCCAAGAGTGATGGTAGCATCCTGATATGAATCATATCTTGTGAACAAAAACAGAAAGCTGTAGATGGAGAGGAAAGGTACAGATGCTTCAGGGAATTTGGCAGTGACTTGACCACAGCACTAATGAACCCAGACTTAGGTGACCTCTCAGGGATCATGAGGGTGTTAACAGCCACAAACAGACTGCAGCCAATTATACCCAACTCAAAAACAGGGAGAAAATGACGTATGTCACAGGGAAGGATGAGTTTTTAATGACTGTGAATAAATGAAGCATTTTACAGATCAAAACCTGAAAATTGGTTAGGATCTTAAGCTGTGTTTTTTGTCTTATTTCTCTTGAATTTTCTTTCTACATAACACAGGGCAATTCAAAGCTCTCCACTTGACGAAGTGGAAAATAAAACAATAAATAAGTTGAATAAATTTGAAAACCAATTAATAAGGGTCCATAGAAAAGGCAAATGTGTTTTAGTGTCACTTGATATTAGTCACTCAGTAATAAAGTCATGTTTTATTTAATTTTATTGACTTAAACAATACTGAAGGAATCTGAATAAAACACTAATAACACACATTTAGTTGCATTGAAATGCATTATTTTATTAAAGCTTGTTTGTATTCTCTGTGTTCTACCAACACAAGCTAAATTCTCGTACTTGTGTGTGTTTAAGCGAGTGCTGCTTTAAACATCTTTTAAGACCTTTTTTTTAATACATATTTACCACATGTACTAATAAGAGTAGATCCCAAATCCCATATACAAATGCATAATATAAAATAAAAAGCAACATTTGCCAAGTATGCACAAAAGAAGATGTTAAACATAAAGTCTCCATAAACCTGTTGAAAAGCAGCCACCGTGTTAAACAGGAATATCACCTCTGGTGAAATTTGCCTGCATTCAAGGAGCAAAGCTGAAACCTTCTCTCAGCATTCGTCTTTATGCCCCAGAACAAAACAAAAAAAAATAAAATAAAAAATACGCTTTTGAATCCTCTAGAGGAACCTTCAGCATTTACAAAGATATCTGCTGGAAAAATAAAACTCCAGCATGTGCAGCAGCTCAGTTGCACACTGGGGGGATTTAAAAAAATAAAAAATAAAAATAACAATCACAATGTCATGTCAGAGCACATACATAATAGATGAGGGTTTCCTCTGCTCAGTATGCTGCTGTGTGGTAACTGCAGCTGTTCAGAAGAAAACAAAGAAACACTTCAGATTCAGATTGAGAAAGCAAGAAAACAGCTTTAAAAAAGATGTTCAGAAATGGCAGTGCTGTGATAATGGAGGCAGGGTGCAACATGGAAAGGAGAACGAGTCATTGTTACCCTCCTAAGACAGTGAAAGCTTGGTTCTACATTATTAATACATCGACAGAAAATAAACTAAGTGACATCACAATGCGAAATCCCTGATCCACTGGTTTATATCTTGTAAGTATCCCTAATGTTTCTAATTAAGCTAAATAGTTTTGATGAGTTGCACATTGTTTGCAACCAAACCAGAGATGCAAAAATTGTGAAAATGTGTATGTATCTTGAGGTTTTTGTCTTGTCTCTGGGAGAGGAGATGTTAAAATCTCCTTTACCTCCTTCACTACGCTCCCTGTGGATCCCGTCAGTCCCACCGTCTCCTGTGGATACCTAAACTCTCCCTCTCATCACTCTGGAGACCCAGCGAGCAGTTTGCTCCCGGCATGCAGTGGTCCAGTGAAAGACTTGCACAGAAGCATGCTGTTATCCAGCAGAGTGCCTCAGAAGTTCTCGCACAGACAGAACCGAGAGACTTTGTGGTTCAATATTTTAGGTCAAGACAAACCTTGTTATAGTTTGAAGTCGCTGAGGCGTTCCAAATTTGCATTTTAGCAAACCCAATTGAAACCATTCCAATAAGTTTGAATAAAAAAAAATAAATAAATAAATAAAAAGATTGCTCATATAACTTGGTTTGTTTTTGACATTTACATGAACTTATCTTGTGCTGCAACTAAGAAACAAAGAAAAGTTTGAATTTTCCCTTTAGTAGTTGAGGTATCTTTTTTGTTTATCAAAACTAAAAATCAAACTTTTTCCTCCTAATAGCAAAACTGAACTCTGCATTATATTACCTCTGTTTTGATTGATCCAGACTAATTGAGTCCTCCTCCTCTGCCTCTGACTTCATAAATTTTCACACATTGATTCTGTTACCAGGAATTTGTTCAATATATAAAACAAACCGCAGCGAGTAGGTTTAAATGTAAATTTTATTGTAATGGGGCCCTGATAAAACAACATCCTCGGTGTAGGAGCTATTTTTCCAATTGTTTTGTTAAATATTAGAATTTAAATTGTTTAGTTTATTCTTAGCATTTGTTTGTTTTCCTAGTTGAGTTATCATTAGAATTTTTATTTTATTTGTTATTTAGAATAAGTTTTTTGGTTAGTAATTCACTTAAGTTAATTGATTTCAGGTTGAGATGTGGGTATTTCATGGTATAAATAGGTGGGTCTTAGGTAGCTTATTATGCACATGGGTGGTCACAAGGTTTTTTACCAGCCAAATAGTCACATCGTTTTTTTTGTTGGTCAGTGAATAGGTACAGGAATTTACGGTGGCTGTGAGGTGCAAAGCAATTACAAATTACAAAATCACTACAACATTAACGAAAACACTACAACATTAACGAATCACTACAACATTAACGAAAACACTACAACATTAACGAAAACACAACATTTACAAAACGGAAAAGGTAGGTCTCAGTGGAGACCTAAGAAATCGCTGATTGGACTACAGCTCGTTAGAAAACGGAAAAGGTAGGTCCCAGTGGGGACCTAAGAAATCGCTGATTGGACTACAGGTCGGTTTACTTTTGAACCGGAAGTTATTCTGGCTTTACGTGTTTTTTTAAAACATGAATGTACTTGGTGATCCACACATAGACATAATATAATGATAGACGCCTCATGCTCCGCTCTCCCCTATTGTCGCTGACGAGATTTAGGGCGGCCATCTTGGAGCGGTAGACCACTCCACTCTGCCTTATGTGTTTAGCGGGCAAAATGACATATCAGCGCATTTAATCGATCATAACACACTTTTTTGTCACTGGAAACTATATTCAGACATCTATCAAAGCTACATTTATAAATAATTGTATTATTTAAGTATGTTTTTAATACATAGTTCAGCATTTTTAAATATGATTAGTAGCTATAACAATAGAATAGGAATGGAATATTCTGATATCGATGTATGATGAGCATATTACAAAGCACACAGCCGTGAATAATTTATGGTGAATGGCTGTGTGTATAATTTATTATAATAATACATAGTTATACAACTATACAATCACAAATAAATAATGATTAATACTGAATAATATATATTGGATGCATGTTAATATGTATGTATATATATATATATACATATATATATATATATGTATAGCCTAATATAAAAAAATCTTAGATTGTAAACAAAGATCAAGACAAATATTTCACTCCACAACTGTCAGTTAACATCTAATTTGTTTTATAGAATTACACTTAAATACAAATTAATTTGCACAAATTTCATTAAAAAATATATGTATATATACTACATACATATAAACATGCATCCAATATATATTATTCAGTATTAATCATTATTTATTTGTGCCATTATTAATTAATCATTATTTATTTGTGTTTGTATAGTTACATAAAAATGTATTATGTAGTGACCATTTGTCCAAAAAACTTAAATTCAAAAATCAAAAAACTCAAAACTCAAAGGTGATCAAAACAAAAGGTGAATCAAACTCAAATAGTCACCTGATGCACATGGATTCTTGTTTATACAGCAAAAAGAAATCAAAAGTCAAAACATGGTTCTTTGGTTTTATTTGCAGATCAGGCAAAAGGTCACAGGTTTCTGCTCCCACTCCTGTACCTGTTCACTGACTGACAAAATGAAAACCGATGTGACTGATTAGCTGGTAAAAAACCTTGTGACCACCACATGCATAATAAGCTACTTAAGACCCACCTACTTATACCGTGAAATACCCACATTCCAATCTGAAATTAATTAACTAATTAAGTGAATTACTAAACAAAAAACTTATTCTAAACAAAAATTAAAATAAAAATTCTAATGATAAATCAATTAGAAAAACAAACAAATACTAAGAATAAACTAAACAATTTAAATTCTAAGATTTAACAAAACAATGGGAAGAATAGCTCCTACAGGTATATATATGTCTATCTTTGTTGTGAAATGTTGTTTGTGGAGCCTGACATCAATAATCCATCGATCTGAACAATAATATCCCTGTTGTTTTGATTGGCAAAGTAGGAGGGACTATCGCTCTAAGATGGCCGCCGTATTTCCTGCGCCGAAGCAGCCAATGCGGGGTCTACTCTTATATTATGTCTATGCTCACTCAAACTGAGCGTGCCAGAATAACTTCCGGTAAACCAAAAGTAAACCGAGCTGTAGTCCAATCAGCGATTTCTTAGGTCCCCACTGGGACCTACCTTTTCCGTTTTCTAACGAGCTGTAGTCCAATCAGCGATTTCTTAGGTCTCCACTGAGACCTACCTTTTCCGTTTTGTAAATGTTGTTGTGTTTTCGTTAATGTTGTAGTGATTCGTTAATGTTGTGTTTTCGTTAATGTTGTAGTGTTTTCGTTAATGTTGTAGTGATTCGTTAATGTTGTGTTTTCGTTAATGTTGTAGTGTTTTCGTTAATGTTGTAGTGTTTTCGTTAATGTTGTAGTGATTTTGTAATTTGTAATTGTTCTGCGTTAATGTTGTAGTGTTTTCGTTAATGTTGTAGTGATTTTGTAATTTGTAATTGTTCTGCGTTAATGTTGTAGTGTTTTCGTTAATGTTGTAGTGATTTTGTAATTTGTAATTGCTTTGCACCTCACGGCCACCGTAGGAATTAGACCATAAGCCTGTAACCTTTTATGGACTGAACTGGAAAATAAAATCACACAATTATATTTTGACTTTGACTCTTTTTGCTGCGTAAACCAGAACCCACGGTGCATCAGGTGACTATTTGAGTTTGATTCACCTTTTGTTTTGATCACCTTGGAGTTTTTTGATTTTTGAATTTAAGTTTGGGACAAATGGTCACTACACTCGGTTAATAACTCACAAAATCTGGTATTTCATCTCCACTCCTGAAGTTTCACACCAAACTTTGACAAAGACAAGTTCTTGCAGCTCCATCCTTTATGTGTGCTCTTCCCTGAGATTTGCTTCTGTTATTACTGCTGCCTTCATACGAAAAGTGTGGCTGAAATTGCGCCCTAATGTGACAGGGCTTGTGTTTGCAGCCTTTAATCTTGTGAAAACAGGAGCACAATTGGTAACTGAGAGCTTTTCACATCTTAACTGTCAGTTGAAATTATTTCATGTGAATCGATTGGTCCTCTGGAAAATTTGTAAGTGTTTTTCTTTTTGGGTTTTTTCAGCTGTTGTCAGTTTGTGCCACGAGACTCTTGTGTCAGTTTGTGTTTGGTTTTGTGTTTTCAATGGATACTTGCTTGATTTTCTTTATTTTTTGTTGTTGAATTGTCTTCATACTTCCTCACACCTGTCGTCATTTAGTTAATTGACACACCTGTCACTTATCAAGAACTCCCTTTGCTTGCTTCTTTTACTCCGTGGGTTTCTTACTTCATGTCCTGATGAAATCCTGTGGATTTGGCCTCCTACAGACATGTTTTCAGAGTTCATCTAAGTAATATGTTCTAGTCATTTTCAGGTTTTCAGCTATCTGTTCTTCCTACGAGGCTTTATTTGGGTTCTTCCAACCATCGTCTGTGCTCACTTGCACTTGCAGAATAACAGCAGGGCTGGTCATTTGGAGAGAGGCAATTTTTTCCACCGCTTTATATTATACCGCTTCTTGCCAGAAGAAAAATAGCCAACGAAAATATATTCAAAACAAACATTTTGCCAGTAGCTTCCTGCTTAATTTTCTCCACACAAGTCAACCTGACTTCTAACATAAACTAATTACAAAAGCCTGAATCGGAGAGTAAAACTGATGACTTCCTCAGCTCTTTACCAATAAATTATTACCCTTGTGTGAAATAAAACTCAAAATTCCATATAATACATCCCCCTCCCTGTTATATCTCAGTGACTACATAAGGCACTGAACTAGCAAAACGCATCAACTTAACAAGCTCATAAAAATAGGAGCTTCTGTGTGGTCGGCTTGCAGTGAGGACGTGAGAGGAGTTTTTATGAGGGATTTGTGGCAGCTAATGCTGCAGGGAGATGTATGTGACAATGACAAAACTTGTAGCAGGCGACTGAATGTAGCCCACTGGTGCAAAATCCACATTTTAGTTTAAAAATATTGACTTTTGTCACTGCTGTGTGTAATAGAGATCAATACAAACTCACAGGTAGGAAGCATGGAGGTGAAGACCAAAAAGTTCATTTACATGTCTAGCTAAAAAAAAAACAAAACAAATTAAAGATTCTGAATGGCAGAAGAAGGTTTAAAGTCAAACGCTTTAAATATTGAAAATTAAAATTCATAGCAGAATAAAGTCGAAACTGGGAAGTAGATTGGAAATAAATCTGAGAGGGTCTGGCGCTGAATAAAATAAATATGCATAATAAGGAAAGATTTACTGACCCACCGTGAAGCATAGGTGTGCTGTAATCCACCAATAAACAAGAAATAAGCCTTTTCAAAATAGCGCGTGAAGCATTGAAAGTGTTGGCAAAATCAGTTCTTAATCTGTCTCTTTTCATCATTTATTCTGAAAGAATAAAATATCTAAACATGCAATTGTTTTGCAATTTGGCATAAAGAAAGACGTTGGGACAAATATATTATAAATGTATTTGAGCCAAAATACATTTATAATATATTTTATAAATGTATAGGAAAATAGCATTCATAGGAAAATAAATGCTAACAAGTCACTGTGAGAACATGAGCTGCACATTCCCCATGCAATGGAAAGATAGATGGATGAGTTATTTTGCAACTGCAAACTAATAAATGTGTAATTGGCACAGCAGTGCCTTAATGTTTGTAATATCAGCTCAGTCAAAGCTCTATTGTGAATATTTTTATGTTTGTTGGAGATCATTAGTGAAACAATGGCATCACAAAGACTAGTAACATGTCAGGAATTGAGTTGTTGAGAAATATAAAGCAGTTATTGCTTATAAAACAATTTTCCAAGCTTTGAATATCACAGAGTCCTCTTCTTTCACTTGTCAAATGAAAGAGACACGTGTGTAAAACTGGTCAAGGAAAGCGTTAAAGAGAGTTCAGGTGGAGGAATCTATTGGCACAACAGCTTTTTGTTGTGTGCTCCATAGATCTTACCATTGTGGAAAAAAGAATAATAAAAAAAGTCACATCTGAAAGAAATCCATAAGAAGATGCCATTTAAGTTTCCTCAAAACCATAAGGGACACACCAAACATATGGAAAATAGTAAACATGCTACGTATGACAAAAAGCTAAATTTGCACATCACCCTAAACACACCATCTCCGTTGTGAAACTTTGTGTTGGCAGCATCATGCAGTGGGGATGTATTCTTCAACAGGAGAGATGAGAAGCGTTGATGGAGCTAATTACAGGGAAAATCTGGAAGATGACATGTTAGCATATGCATAAGACATGAGGTCCACCCACCAGATGGTCCTGAATGCTTAAGTAGAAGGCAACGTGGCTTCTCCTTTTCTTTCTCCAGGAAGTGTTATGATACCCAGAATGAGTAAATCACACTCAGACTGCGATCTACTGCAGGTGTATGTGTTTTCCAAAAAATGGCTTCAAGTGGTGTAGAAAGAAAACGATCACTAGAAAGATCCGAACTTACCCCGCAACAAATTTACCTGCCTAAAAGAATCAACCCTTCATTTTGCTTCTCAGAACAGATCTCAAGCTTTTTCATGAACTGCTTCCTCACATGTATTTTTTTCTCAGATCACTTCACACTGGAATCAAACCAATCCTTTGGGAAGCCCTGTGGCGTTCCTGCACAGCTGGGTGTTTCAGGAGATCCAGAGAGCGATACTTGATATCAACACTTTGTGTCTTCCTTGCTTTGCAAGCACGCTCTATTCACTGCGACTCTCTCTCTACCGTTTAACACAATGAGCAGTAATTATCCAAGCTGCAATCAAATCTCTGATTGTTGCGCAAATCTTCATCGCGCTGTGAGGGGGTTTTAGCACATTCATCCAGATGCTGATGTGCCACAGAGGGAACACAGAGAGGCTTGCTCACTGAGGAGAGGGCTGGAAGGGAGAGCCACAGTGCCTCCTGTCTGCAGTTAGAAACAAATGACAGGCAATTTAAAGCCACACTGTGTTTTATGGCACTGCAAAAAAAAAAACAACAACCCGTAAGCAGATCTGCATAGCAACTTAACATGCCTATTTGCAACTCTTTATTACTTGTACAAACCACTTCTGTCTTCAGCCCTGTTTCCTCTGAGGTCAATGAAACGGTGCACAATGTTCTTCTGCCAGTAAACACCCCATAAAGTGGACAGCCTCAAGGTGGAGAGAGGTTTGTGCAAAGTCAGAATGACATTGTGGAGTCCTGATTCAACAGCAAGATTGCACACAGATGAATATTCCAACGCAGCGGAGGAATATCATTAATCAGGAAGTTACCTTTTCTGTCAGGATGTGGTACCGTCGTCCCAGACAGATGCTGTCTGGGGTCAGGGTGTGATGACTGATAACAGACATGAGAAAAATGTTTTCCCATCACTACTTTGGTTTAAGCTCTTTGATTGATGTCATTTCAAGGATTCCTGATTACCGTGGCTCTAAAAAGTTCTGCTCAGATGCCCAGTGGACCATAAAACTCTGTCTGGGTTCTTGTTGCTCTTCAGAATTCAAATAAAAAGTGTTAGAAATTAATGAGCTCATCACTAACATGACTGTTATTATGTGCTAATGATCCTTTGAACTTGGTCAAAATGGTGATTCGACATGCAGCTTTTAATTAAATGTAAAACTAAGAATTTGGGACACAATTTAATGTGTTATGGATTTATTTAAAATATATTTTAAAATATTTAAAATATACTTCAGCTAACAGCAACAATCTGGCATAATGTTGTATAAATATTTGATCACTTTTCTTATCAGAGTTTGCAGATTTCATTTAAACCGTCTAGTTTCCTGTCAGACTCTGCTTTTAACAGTTTATAATTCTTCAATAAGATTGAGGGCTGAATAAGATTCAGGAAGCTTAATACTAACCTGCTTTGTCCATTAAAGTGGTATCCAGGTCTTTATCATCAAGCTGTTGATTTAAATTGATGTTGTTGATTCTAACATGTTATGTAATTATTCTAGTCAGAGATGTCAAGATAAACATTTTAAATGTGTGAACGTTGCATTAAATGTCAAGTGGAGGTGGGTGGCAGCATCATGCTCTGGGTCTATTTTACTCCTAGTGGTATAGATGCATTGCACAAAGTGTATGGATATTGGATGTTCAAGTGGGAGTTTGACCTGAAGCATGGAATTTAGCTGACCTCAACCCTACTGAGAATGGATCCTGATCTCCCAAAGGTTTGTCTCAGGAGACCAGGTAATTTCAGTGAAGAATAATTTGCTGCTAGTTGTCAAATAACCATGGAGAATTGCAACAGAAGCTTGGCAACAAAAACAAAAGCGGTGACATTTGATCAAATATTGGTGGGACTGTAGGATTAGAGAAGATCAACAATAATAAATACAAAACATATGCATTCAATTCTTGGTTTTACAAAAGGTGCCTTTACCATAAAAATGCACTAAATACCGAGTGGAAGCCCAAATTAATGGCATTAAAGCCTATGATGTATATATGTAATATTCTGACCACAGATTTTGCCTAAAGGTTTGCTAGAATTTCTCACAATAAATAAATAGAAGCTATAAAAAGGCATTCTTTTCCAAACGCACTGTTTCCAGTTTTTGTTATAAACTACCTGACTCCCCCTCAAGCTTTTGCATTTTTCCTTTTCATCATTTTGAGCTTTCAGGTTAGACTAGCATTAGCCCCAAATTACTTTTCAGCAGGTAAAAGTTGCACACTTCCTCTGTCCCATGAAATTGCTTCTGACTCCTTTCCTTAAAACCAAGGCGCTTCAGAAGTGAGATTTATAGGGAACAAGAAGGTGATGATCTGAAATATATCCATAATCCTCTTTCACTCTCAACAGAAGCAATAAGATGTCTCTATCAGTCACGATGTGCGTAATGGTAAAATTGGAGCTGAGATCGAAGCAAAATGAAGAATTTGATTTATCTGAGGTAATTTTGAATTTCCATTTGTCCTGTAATGGATAACATGAGCTAGTTTTGCTGTTTTTTTTTTCCACAGCTCACATTAAAAGCAACAGAAACATTCTGACTGCAAAGAAAGAACAACCAACCTCAGGGAATGTCAGGTTGTTTACGAGGAGCTTCCTGCCAGTTTACTTTAATCAGAAGTGCAATGATTAGGACCTGAAAAGCTCGCCTTAGGGCTGTTCCAGCACAGACAGGAAAGGTTTGATTTCTAGCCTTTATCAGTATTTCTCAAGCATACAGTTTGTGTACAGAAAGAAGCCAAGAGGGGCGGTTGCACGTCAGCAAGGTCCACAGCTTGTTCCTGCTGGCGGCATGGCTTATAAAGTGCTGCTGATTTGTAATTTCCCTGTGCCTGCAGGTTCTCTCAGGGGAGCGGGCTCTTGCTGCATGAGCTTGCTCTCTGCATTGACTCTCATGAATGATGGAGGAGGCACGTGTCTGCAACTTTCCGAGCTGCTTCTCAAAGAACTCGGATGGTTTGTAATGTAGAAACTGGATACGTTGAAAGAATAAACATAAAATGAAGTGAGCTTAGGTTGGAAATGAAATGCAATATGGGATAACAACTTCCTGGTAACATTTGCTTTTGAGTTGAGTAATAAGTTTATAAGTTCAGGCCATGTTAACAATTATGATTAGTCAAACAGTAAGAGTAAGACACCTCTTTTCAAATCTTTATCCACTGACTTTGTTACGTAACTGTGCGACTGTCTCATTTTGACAGGAAACGCGCCTCATCAGCTGTCTTCCCTGCATTATTCATGAACAGAGTGAGAATGAGCGACTCAAGCACAACCCCCCATCATTTTTAGATAAATCTCTCGGCCTTCTGGTGGAGCATGGGGAGGGCTGATCTTGTTTGTGTTTTTTCTTTTTCTTTTATCTAACAAGACAATTAGCACCCAGTACAACTGACTTTAAACATGCATTCACTGTAGCAAACATGCAACTAATATTAGCCTAATGAATAAAGATATATTTCAAAGGTCAATAGTCTGATCTTATGGAAGGAATAAACCTGTACACTGTAGAAATGGTCCATGCTTATCAAAGCTGACTAAAAAGGTAATGAGATGTTTAGATGAAGCCACTAGGGGGCGTATTAAATCCTTTAATTTAAAACCTGTCGCTTTGTTTAGAGTTTACTGATTTTATCGCCCTCTGGTGGCTTATGATAAATAGTTGTAAAACTTTAACAACACAAAATCCTGTCTTTCAACACTGACACTGTATAATCTGCCCGACCAAAGTATTTTACATCACACAGCTGTACAACGTGTTGAAAAGGGTTTTATGCATAGTTTTCTTTGTTTTAATGTGCTGCCATTATCTGTGATAATTAACAAGAAATGGCTTTTCAAAAATTGTTTACAGCAATCAGCATTTATTTCAAGGTAAACTGATATCAGGCAGCATATATTGATTATCTCTGTCTTGCAGATTTTAATGGTTCATTAATCTACAGTAAGGAACTTAAATCATGTCAAAATCATGTCATTTGAGGATAAGACTCAAAACTAACACTTTATATTTCTAACCCACTGATATTAACTTGGTTTTATTAAAAAAATGTCCTATGTAACACAGACATCTTAAAAACTGAGTTGAGGGTCAAAATATAGCAACTTCACTCATAGTAATATTTTTACTACTTTTGACGTTGGCTGTCCAGGGCATATGCTCAGATATGAATTCAGTTAATTGTTGATGTGTTGGCACTTTAAATGATTAACAGACAGGATAAAGAGGTGATCCAAAAATGTCCACTTGTCTTTTGACTAAAACATGGTTTGTGGAACCAAACGTTTGCAGTTTGATTGTATGTCTCCAACAGAGATTAGTTTCATAATAGTTAAAGGGAATTCTTGATGTGTTTATTTGTGAGACTTTTAAAACTTCAACCTGCAATGGCAAATGTGAAGTGAAATCCACCAATTGAAAGAAAAATAGTGACCTAATGTTGCTATTTTGCCACTTTTCAGGGCTCTGTAGCTTGAAGAAGCGGGTATATAAATTGCACCATGCAGCCATTATAGTCCTGAGATACCCTGAGGAGTTTTACTGAGAACCTCACTGTAAATGTTACACAATGGCCAAAGACAGGCCTCATGCCACACTTTCTCAGGAGGTGTTCTCCACCTGTTTTGATCTTGCTCCTTTGACTGTGTGTGTGACCTTTTACTCTAGTCCCACCCAAAGTCGCGTATATTTACTTAAAGGACAAAAGTCTCTGTTATACAATCACGCAGACCCCCATGGCAGTGATATAGTTCCAGGTCTGCTCCACATGGAGCCCTCTCAGGGGCCCACGTCCCAAAGGTCACAGCATCAAAGACATGACAGGTCAGGGGGCCGAGGAGAACCTGGTTTAACCCTCCGGTGCCCTTTGCATTATGATGTAGATACACCCACTCTCTTTAGTTCTATACGATACATGAGAAAAACCTGAGCAAGTTTATGTGCTGTTTTCATTGTTGCCTTTGATTTAAATTCTGATCTTGATTTTCCTTTTTCTTTTTTTTTACTTTGAACATTCTTTTGTTTGGATAATGGTCTTGGATGGTTGGCTATCTTGTTATTAACATAACTGTTCATTCCAAATCATGCAATGAGAAGAAACAAAATTAGAAAACATATTTATATCCACCCACTCTGTGTCAAAACATTTACAGAAATGTTCATGTAATTCTCTACATGCACTTTAAACTTCTCTGGAATCTATGACTATTATTTTTGCCCCAGATCTCAAGCTCAGTAAGATTGGCTTGAGAGCATCTGTGAGCAGAACTTTTCAGATGATGTCTCAGATTTTGACTGAACCAGTCTAGCATCTAAAGAGTTTCATTGCAACACTTCCTTTGTGTTTACAATCACTGTTTAACTGTAAAGTGAAAATCTTGCAAAGTCTCAAAATTTTTTGTTCCCTCTGCAGGGAGGGAACATCAGAGGCAACGTAAAACATGTGATATAAGAAATGAAACCAGGGGCATCTGGTCAACAGACAAAGCTCCTTCTTGAGACTCAGAGATTTGATCTGAACCTGCTTCTTTTCAGAACTGTTGGGATCTTTATGGGTTAATTAAGTGTACTGTATTTCGGTAAGTTGTGTCCAAAGACACATGTTTCCTTCTGCTATCTGTCTGTTGGCACATTGCCCAGCAGAGCCCCAGATATAGGGATTCTTCTAGAGAGGTGGTAAATGCAGGGCTTTCCATCGCTTCTGCTTCCCCATAACATGATACTGTCACCACCATGCTTTATCACGGGGATCATTTCTTTAGGGTGATGTACAATATTAGCTTTGCAATACGCAGAGCATTTTACTTTTAGGTCAAAAAGTGTAATTTTCCTCTGAACAGAGGTCCTTTTTTGTGTTCCCCAGAGTAATCATATCCAGCTTTATTGGCCACGATTGTTTGTACAAACAATGAGTTTAACTTCACTTTCAGATGCTTTACACCATTGACACATTTAGTATGAGGGAGCTGAATGAATGTCTTTTTTTAGACTCAATGCAACTTTTTTAAAACTGGAGGAAACGAGTCCAAACTTTTTCTGGAAAGACTGATGTGTCTACCAAGTACATTAACCCATAAAGATGTCAAAGCATTGCAAATCCCATCACCTCTCAACCATTTCCATGGAGACGCTGATTATCCATGCAGGGAGAAACACATTATGCAACACAGTAACAGACTTGCCATTCAGAGTTAATGGGATTATATTTCAGTCTGTTCTGCTCTGACATGTCAATAAACTGGGTTTTGCTGAAGGTGGGGCTTTTTTTTGCAGCCAGGAGCTTCCAGGACACACAGCTTCTACATTTTGGGATAATTGTTTGAGCGATTTCCACTATTTTCTTTCTCCATGGGAATGTGCCAAGTTAAATGTTTGTCGGGGAAGTAATTAAGGCATTTTTCTAACATTTTAGGTGACAACATGTAAATTTTTCACACGCGTTTGGTCAAAATTCAGTGTTTTATCGAGAGCTTTCTTTTCAGTGTCCAACCATTTGCTTTACAGATGGAGTTGACTGAAAGGAGGAGCGATGGAGGGCAGAGGGACAATCTTACATGAGTTTCTTTTTACTCTGTAACCCAATAAATTTGTGAAAGGCCTAAATGTGAATGGGAGGGAAAGAGGTCACTGAGCAGCACAAATGTAAGGAAAAGAGAGAGGAAATCTAATCAGCTTGGAGATGCTAATTTTATGGAGCACCAATTAAGGAGAATTTTTTTATGACACTCTTTTTGGAGAAGACAAAACAGCAGAGCTGGGAGGGGGTACTTTAGCTTGAATGGTTCTCTCTCCTCCACTCCCCCCATCCTTTCCTCTGCAGTATTGAAACCAGTCTCTAATGGGATGGCACCTACTTTACGCCTGCCCTCGCCCACATTGAAGAAAGGAGGCAGACTCTGTTTGTTGCTCTGGACGGTCGTGCGTCCCGTTTATCACTGTCACTTCACTGAAAAAGGAGGACCGAGGGGGTGGTGCGGACTGGGTTTCTGGGGAGGTTAGCCGTACAATCTGTCCCACTTGGGGTTTTACGACTGCGGGGGCCCCACGTGGCGAGACCCCCACCCAGCACCAATACATCTCCATATCTGCCTTTCGGGCATCGACGGCCTTTGTATCGGCTCACTCCGGCTGCCAAGATGTGTGTCTGCACTGTGAACTGGGGCCTGGGTGGAGTACCTAACTAGACAATGATGGGAGATCCGAGACTGCCAATATTTAACCAGCGAGCAACCCACTCACGCCCCTGCATGGCCGCAGAGCCCCCTGTGCCTTTGTGGACTCTGAGTTAATCTTTCAAAGGTCCGAGCCTTGCCCACTGTCCCCTAAATATACTGCTACTCAGTCTCTTGAGCGGTACTTTTATGGGACCTTTTGTCACTACTTGTGGTGTTTACTCTGCCTCCACTGCACTCCATAACTCCACGATCCTTAAATCCTTCTCGGAATTAACTCTTCATTAATAATACATTAGAGAGGAAGTGAAACAGAGTGATTCCTCTGCTAAGTAAACAGGAATAAAACATGCAATTAAAAGTGCTGATAATTAGAGCTGGAGCAAGACATTACTGAGGTTTTCACCCCACTTTTCAGTTCTTGTGTGTTCCTCTTCCTTTCTATCCATCTTTAGATACATCTGGAAAATACTTGCTGCTCGTTTATTGCCCCTTCCTTTTAGCGAGCATTTATGGACCCCTTGTAAACTAGTATTGATATTTAATGCTGCGCTCAGCAGGGCACGGCTGTTTTGCCAAACACCGAAGCCCAGCACTCTTTGGAACAGAAAAAGTGAGACAAAGAATCATATTAATAACAAAGGTGCTATAAATCCAAACTAAGCCTGCTGCCAGCAAGAGACCACGCAGTCACAGTACCATTCCTGCTGGGGTAGCTGCTTTACACATGTGGGTTTGTTCAGTTGAGATGGAAGAAATCTCAATGTTTGTCTTTTTAGAGAAATTATGCTTTCTTAGCACTGTATAAATATCTTGAGTCGTCCCTCATTTTCATGGGCTTGACTAATTTCATTAGTCATTTTAAGATGTTTTCAGAAAAATATACATTTTGTTGATAAATCCTCTGAACTCTTCTGGGTTTGCTATCCCTGAATTTACTCAATCACATACAATCATAGTCTTGTATTTAAATGGGATGTTTTGCGATAATTCAAAACTATATAGCACATCATTTTGAGACACAAGGAAATGGATACAAATGCAGTCAACTCACGCTAGACAATCATTTTTAGAAGCATTGCTTGCTGAAATTAAAACTGCTTTTTGAGGTTTGTTTCTACCAGAGTGACATTTTTGTCTATCCATCTGTGCTAAATAGTTCATAGTTCATCTTCCTCAGCTGCAGCCTGTTTAGGTAATCACTCATCTTTACAAATCTTCACACAATAGTTCTGGTTGAGTCCGTTCCCTGGGTCTTGCTACTCTTAGTTTCTCCCTCCATCTTTCTTTCATTTTATCCCATTGTTTTTTGACACTGAAACAAGCTTTAGGTGTCAAAAAACACGGAAAGTTTGCGAGTTTGAATTTGTGTTTGGATTCTACTAATCTAAAGAAGCTGTTAGTTTTTAAAAGGACTAAAATTCACAGTTTAAACCTCAGACATCTAGTTTGGTGTGCTGCTGTTTCCTGAAATGAAAAATAAATAAATAAATAAAAAAGCTGCCCGAGGCATTAGAACTAAACGTTATAGCAGCTCATAACGCTGGTAAGGAATTCAAAGAGATCTCAAAAGTGGTGGAAGTCACCTTTTCAGCATTAAATATTGTCTCGAAGTGGAGGACACTTCAACCTGAAGAGCCTGCTGGGACAGAAATATCTGCCCGAGACTCGCTGATGTAAAAACATCTAATGTATTCACATTTTGGATTGCATAACACATTTCATTAATGTGTTTCCCACAATCCCCACCACTTTGGTTCATCTCCTAATGATGAAATAAATGGAAAGACTAATGATTGCTTGTAATTGTAAAGTGGGGCTGCAGACCGCATAGCTTTGAAATGAGACTCAGAAAACAACACTATAATTATAAAAGAAATTTAAAAGATGAACATTTTAAAGCAATCATCCTGCCATATGATTGCTTTTAAATGTTCACCTTTTAGATTACATTAATTATGCAAATCAAAGGACAACTCATACACATGCTATTGCGTTTGCACACTTTCATCTCTAGTTATCTTCTCTAACTTAAGTTAATAATAGTAAAAATGATTTGTGTTCATAGAAATGCAGTTTTTTTCTTAGCACAGCTTTTCAAAAGATTATCATTAGGTGTAAACAGCTATTCAGTTGAACTATTTTCTATTATACAAAATTATGTGTTACTTTTTTCAAATCTGTACTATGTTTTGTAAAGGGTGACCATGCTGATGCTCTCTATACATTCTCAGAGGCCCAGAAGGTTTCTTCTCCCATCCTCCTGCAACTGAATCTCTCACCTTAAGCTTTAGTGAACTTGTGCCCTCTGTTTTTCTACAGACATGCACTTTTAGGTTAACTGTAGCAAGTGCATGAGCCTGCTGTAGGTTTTTCTTTTTTGAATTTAGTCATATGATGACTAAATCTAAATCTCATCTGACATTTGCATCAGTCTATGTGAAATGTGAACTACCACCACAAAAATAAGTAATGCTAAAATTTGAGAATTAAGAAAGTTCTTTCAAGTAGGAGTTGTATTTAATATTATTTTTAAAAAAAGAAAAGAAAAATGTTCTAAAAACTGCCATGAATTTTTTTGTATAAGACTTAGCATACATTCCACCTCCAGCTTAGCGCCAGTAGAGCCTTTACAGCATAAACTTGGTGTAACTGACGTCAGACACATGTTTTAGTTTTAAGAACCAATCTATTCACAATAATAAAGCCTTAATAAAGGACCTGCAAACAAGTTAATGTTCAAATAAATCATCCTGTTAACAAATTGTACAACCTTTATGCATCTCTTCAAGATTAACAACTTAAACACAGAATGAAATGTACAACCTATCAATGTTTATATGTTATATTCCACTGAATTGATCACAGACTTTGGAGCTAAAAGCGTCTCAGTTGGACTGCAACAGCAGCAGAACTCCTCATCAATATTCAGGTCTGAATTAAGGTTTAATGTGCCCATAATAAACCACCTGAGCCTGTGAGTGGCTCCTGGACGGAATATGGGGAGTATATGGCCAGCTGAAAAGGGAAAGGAGAGGGCTAAAAAAAGCAACAAGAAACTGATATTAATCTGGGGGCCATAACACATGATTCATGATAAAAGTATTTTTTAGTAGTACACAAAACACAGATGTTGTAGTGGGAATACTCATTTGTATGAAGTGTGACTCCTGCTAAATGCAGAAACAAACTAAAGCACACTGAGATTGTGTTCAAGTGGTTTTTTTGTTGCTCTTTTTTTTTTATCTGTGATCTCTTTTAAATCCTTAATTCTGAATGAGCATGAGCCACAAACCAAACATTCAATTTTACAACATCTGTTTGAATGCAAGTTTAATGTGTCAACTCAGTGAGGAGAAACATGTATAAAGTATCTATCAAAATTCTTTGATATGATTATTGTTTTACAGTTTCTGCAAAACTGGAAAGTCAATCATTCATGTGAAGCTGGATTCAAATATCAACAAAACCTACTGTTTGATCACATTTTTGGCTTATTCAATCTTCAAATTTATTTAAAATAGATCAGAACAATGTTCTGATCAAAAGCTTGTGAGGGAGCTTCTGTAAAAGACATCACCAAAACAAAGAAAAAAAAAATCTGTTTCATTCACCTGCTTATGCCTTCATGTTTCCAGAAGCAGAAATTTATCTTCATTATTTAGGGCTGATTTCTACATCTGGGCAACAGAGTCTTAATTAAAAGTTTAATTTGCCTTTTATAAAAGTTAGAAGCAGGTGTACCTTCTGGCTAAGAAGAAGATTAGACAGCATTACCAGCAGGGATGCCAATAAGTAAGATAAAAATAATTTAGTACATGATTTTAAGTTAATTTATTGCTGGAAAAATGTTAAAAAAGTCAAAATAGAACTAAAGTTAATTTGCTTGAATTTAAAAGCCCTCTGATTTAGAGCAATTGTTCCAGAAAATATGAATTTTTGAATTTTGCAGACTTATCAGATCTTTTTTATTCTCAAAAACACATTTTACAAAACATACAATTGGCAATTCAAAGTCATGTTTAAAAATGTGTTTGAAACTTAAACACAAGGTAGATTAGCCTGAAGTTATATTTTCTCTAAAAGCTCTAACTGGACTGTTTCTTTTAAGCATTTTTAGCTGCCAACTAAGCAGCAATAACTTCTGTATTGCATCAAGCAAAAAGTCCAGGAAGTCAATTGTGTGTTACTAACTAGTCTGATGGCCTGAACAGACAAAAACTAACAACACAGCATGCTTCACTCAATGACCCTGCAGAGGCTGTATACCAACCGAACACATGTGGGCACACACAGAAACCATTGATCAGCTCGTCAATCACTGGTCAATGAGGATGGCCAGTGGCCACCAATGCTTGGATCATTGTGCTTGGTGACCCTTAGGTCAGAGGTAAGTAGCTAAAGAGATGAACCTCACTACAAAAGGACTGCATCATGTACTTTGCACATACAGTGGCGTTGCCAGCGGCACCGTTATGAATGGACACATGGCAGGCCTGCCCACAGATGGGACGTGAAAGCGTGTTTGTGTGTGGCAGGGGCTGTTGCTGGGGAGAAGGAGCACAAGCGGAGGTAACAGACTGAGACAATGGTGCTGATGAAAGGCAGGTTTCGTGCCGAGGCTTGAAGGAGAGAGATTATTGGGAGAGAAGTTCCCCATCAAACTGGAATGGTGGGGGCAACAGGGAGTTGGGGGGCAGAGCAATAGAACTACTCTGATCGCTGACACAAAGCCTCCCCCGTGCACCAAGGAGCTGCCAACTGTTCGAAAGTGTGACCAACACAATGCCAAACAGATACACTGAGTAAGACTGCATCTGTGCAGCCATTTGTAGCCATTTGTTGTTGTTTTTTTAATAGATGTATGTGTATATTTAACTCAGCTTGTATTTAGAAACATTTTTTTTTATTTTATAGGAAGGACAGTTGATTAAATAAAACTTAAGGTTTGATATAAGACATTAGATTTAACAGCCTTTAAGCAAAATGTCTTTTAAAAGAAATGCACTCCTCCTTCGCATTCAGTTGTGGGTAAAAACAGAAGTTTTCATAAATAATTGGAAAAATTTTAAGTTTTTCAAGAACATTTTTATTCAGTTCATATGTTGAAATTTTGGGGTAAATGATGTGGTAAATGATCTGGTGTATTGTCTACATTTTCTTCAGTTTTTGCATAATTTTTTTTATTATATTCAAGTGTTTCAAAGGAAACAACTTTTAATGCCAAAGATAATAAAAGTAAATATAAAAAAGCAGATTTCAAACTATTTCATCTACAAAGGCAAAAAAAAAAAAAAAAACTACATAAACCATCCTGGTCAGACATCATGTCCAGATTGAACTTCTAACTCATACTCTATTTACACTGCATTTTGGTTTTTAATTGTACTTTCAGTTTTACCTGAATTTAGTTTAAACTTTTTTCAATTTCCTTGGTTGACTCTTGTTAAAAATTACATTGAAATCTCAAGTCTTGCTCTGATTTTCACTTAAAAATATAGCTGTATGCTTTATGAGGTATAAATAAATTTTACTCTGCATTTTAATACTTACCTATTCCTTTAGGCATGTGAGGTAAAATGTATTCTTTTTGCTACTGGTATAATGTTGCTCAAGATAGTGAATTATAAAGTGATGCAGTTTGTCTTTGTAGCTTATCAAACTAAAGCATGTTTTTGTTTGTTTGTTTCAATAATTACCCAACTTGCTATCACTCGGTCTTCCACCAACCTGAAGGCCAACATCTGGATATGGTCTCTGCACCTCCTGCTCAGCAACATGTTTGGCTCTGTCCCCTTTCACTCTCGCTCCCCCTTTTAGACTGTCTGTCCTCCCTCAGTGTTCCCCCCAGGGTAACTGTGGGGTAATTTATGAAGTTCTAGCAGCATGGAGTAGGCCAGTGTATGAGACAGCCTGCTGACCAAGTCCCATTGAGCTCCTGGACTCCTTTTATTCCCCTGTGCTTGGTCGCCTCCTCCTAACTACCCTCGCCCTGCAGACTTCCACAGCATGCAATCCTCCACGGCCCCTTAAAGATGAAGGTGAAAGTTATTGGAGTCTTTAGTGACTCATAAACATCCTAGGGGATTTTCATACTGCCTTTGTCTCTTTTTGTCATGGGTAAGATAATGCAATTGTTTCAGGCAGTGTAAATGAATAAATCAGAGCAGTTTGCATGAACAAAAGGCAGCACTCCCTGTTCTCAGAAACACTTGTTAGCCCGTTATGTGCTTGGAGAAACAATTTTATATCCTTTTCTCCTGCTAAATCCACAGATAAAAGCAGCAGAAATTCACGTGCAGTGCCTTGCAAAAGTTTCTGTATCCCTTGAAGATTTTCATATTCCTCACTTCACAAGCCCAATGTGTTCGCTCGCGAAAAATCCCAATAGCATGCTTTGAAGTTTGTGGTTGTGAAGTGACCTGATTCTCATTCCTTTCCCGGTCGACATTTTGTAGACTCGTCTTTCTTGTTGCAGTTACAGCTGGAAAATTTTGTCTTCAGCAGCACATTTTCCACACTTCCACACTTGCACATCTCAAACTTGAAATGTTTGTTCATCCTACTTTGAAAAAGATGGATGGAGTTCATATGGCCTCATCTGATAGGAGCATCTTCTTCACACGCGTTACTGTCTACATGGCTTGTGACAATATCCGTCATGGCCTATTTTTCACACTATCTTTCTTATTGGCATTCTTCAAAAATATTTGAGGTCACAACTAATATTTTTTGTCACAAAGTGTGATTGTGAAGGACCCAAATGTAGGCAAGGGAGATGCAAAATTATGCAAAATGTGTCTAAATAAAGCTAAGCTCCAAAATAACAGGAGGAAGCTAAATTAAGAGCAAAACATTTCCAGATGAGGTCAAAGTTCACATCACTGATCCCTCATAATGTAAAAGCGTGATAGTAAAATATAAACTAGGGATCACACATCTTCTCTTAAATAATTCACAATCTGCTAATTAAGTGACATTATGTTTTATACCTGCACCAAAACGACTATTTGTTTCAGTGATCAAAGTGATCTGAACGAGGCAGCAGAGGCACTGATTTCCTCTCCAGACAATAAATGGCTCTGCTGAGGGGCAATGCCCAGAAATGGCACAGGAACTAAAAACATAATAAGGAAGACATTCTAAAAAAATCCTCACCACAGAATAAAGTTGTTACTTTAATTTACTCCAGTTGATGGAGCAGTAAAGTAGCACACATCTCATGACCAAAACTGAACCAGCAATGGCTCTATGAGTAGAAAATCTTCATAGTTATCTTGAGCTTCTTGGTTCTCCGATTCATGCTTCCTGTGAACAATCTGTCTTAGTGTCTTAATGGGTTTGCAGCTGCTCCACACAATTTTCATTAAGGATATTATTTTATAACCTAACATTTCTTTAAACGTCTATAAAACTTGCAGACTGAACTGTTTGTGTGAAGCTGATTGTTTGTTAATGTCCTCTGACAAACCTCTAGTGCCGTCTCATTACATCTGTGTTTTTTAGTGAGATTAAATTACAAATAAACTACATAAATTCACTGAAGGGAATTGCTTGTACTGGATTTTATTTAGGTGTAAAAATAAAGCAGGTTAGATGTGCCACTTTGTGTTTCTCAAAAACATTGAATTCCAATATAACACAGCAGGGTTGCTGGTTGTAACGTGACAATCTGTGGAAAATTTATATATATACTTTTGCAAAGAGTTTTATCTTAGCTGATGGAAGAACGATAGTGTGTGATCCATAGTGAGAAAACTGTAAACAACCCCAGGATCTTCTTTCGGCCACATGCCCAGATTAAAGCCTGGCGGGTGTAGAGAAGATCGAGCCCCTGATCCTGTTAAACAATGACCAGCAGAGAGCAAAAGAGGCCTTATGCTGAACAGCACAGGTTTGCTCTTCAGCTCAGTGCTTTATTGAGCTATAAGAGGCCCTAATCTGGGCTGATCCTCTGTCACTACAAGCATATGCCTGTGATAATGCCCTCATTTTATGGTCACCTGAGCACTTTCATTGGAGTGCACCCCATGAGGCATCAGAAAACAGGACCGCAAAGCCGGGGGGGTTGAAAAGGAGGACGTCTCACATCTAAGACCTGGATGAAGGGTCCTGAAAGGTGACATTTAGAGAAGAAAGTTAAACACTCTGATGGAGGGTTAAAAACTGAAGGATTATATGGAAACATGGAAGGTGGTTACGCTTTCATTTGTAAAATGCAAAGCTTGGAGATCCTTCTGTCTCTCTGTGTGGCCCGTTGCCTATGCAAACACATGAATAAGAATAAAAACGACACATAATGGGATTTATTTGGCCCATGAATATAAAAAATGAAGTAATGGAAGAACTATTGATGCACTCCACTGATCAGCAAGAGTCCGTATGTCTTCCTGTTCTTGGTCTCTGACAGTATGAATCATCTCCAGATATTCACGTCAAAATTTTCGGCATGATTTTTCAAATTCTTTTTTGGCTGAAGACATTCATTTTCATTTCTATTAAAATATTAGAATATTTTTTGTCTCACATTGTTAATTAGTATCTGACCCAATTAACAGATGAGAATCCAGCAGCCATTTTGGCTCCGAGCCTAACGATGGGAAAATCCATATGCTCCAAATAAATGGCTTATGTTAGCTCTCTAGGTTCCACCAATTATAATATCCCTGAATATTGGCTAATCCGAAGCACCCTGATGGAGCAGTGGTGGGGGGTCTTCAGAACCCTTTTGATTCCTGGTTGAGACGCTCTTTCAAGTCCGTGAGTAGAATCAGTTTGGGAGGATTTTTTGCTTTGAAGATACATATTAAGCAACATGTAAACCACTGGGAGACCCATCTGGCATTTTACAACGGCCAAATCTGAGGAGTAATTATACACTACATGAAATACAACAATGTTTTCTTTACATGTATACTGAAACGTTAATGCAATATTGTCAGAACATGAAAGTACTTTTACCAGAGGAGGATATTTGGTACAGATCTTTTAATAATTAGATGAGTATTTTTTTTTTAATAGTAGTAATGAGACTATTAAAAGCTTGAGATTTTCTAGTAAAATGAGGAGAGATTGTACGCAACCATGCAAAACATTTCTGGTAAGTTCTTTAATCTATACATTAAAACATGGGGGTGAAAAGGCAAACAAGCAAAGGTAAAATGTTTTCACTTTCATTTACCACTGCTGTTTTAATGAATACAAGAGAGTGAAAAAATACTTATCAATACGCATTGCAGCAACAGCATTTTTCTAGCGAGAAGGATCAGTATTCAGCCTTAGGCATCATATCCATCTTAGCCATTATACTACAGTTAGGTTAGCAAAACTACTAGCAACTTAGCATGTCAGCAAACACTAGTCGCCACTATGTACTAAGAAAACATCATCTTATTTTAATCATTGGCTAAAATGTCAGCATGTTTATTATCTAAAGCCAAGATATAATCATAGAAAAATGGGAATATTCCACTACCTCTCCAGATCATCTCTTAAAAGGACTCTAAAGATGAATAGAAATGTTTAGGTTTAAAAATAAAAGTTATTTTGAAACCTTGGTACATGTTGATAATGAAATACGTTACTTGGCGGTTACCAATCACCAATCAATTTTTAAATCCAAAGAAACATGTCTGGTGTACACATTTTCACAACAATCGCATCAAACCTCTGTTAGTGCTCACACTACTTATTTTATCCTTTTGCATGTAAAAAACCCTTGAACTATGTTATGAAAGTGTTTTGAAAAGGGACGGGACAAAGCCTTTCCACATGTTAGATATGATAAATAGTTTATTGTTTTTTTTAAAGAATTTGAAAGTTTTACAATTGCTGCTCTGCAGGAATATTTGCAATGCAGTTTCTCTTTCTGCTCTGGAAAATGCTGTTTTTAGCCTCCTATTGCATGTTTTCAAAGAGGACATGTTTGGTGCTGCAGGGAGAACAACAGCCTGTACAAAGTTGTTTGTTTGAAAACATCTGAAAATATATGCATAAGCTTGTACATTCTGTAAGAAGTTCTTAGAGTGTATCTTTAACTTTTAAAGATAAAAAGGTAAGATTTTATTGAAGTAGAAGAAACCATACCATTTCATTATCTGAAGACAGTGATGTGGCCTCTTTAGTATCTGTTTAACTCTCCATGAAGGACCCCCTTCCAGAAACAGTGATGTGATTTCACAGACTGTTTGGAAAGCCGAGTCAAATTTATTTGACCTTCTTTGTCTTAACTCCTAGTTGAATTGTGCCCAGTCTTCCATTAATGCTGCTCTTTTACTTGTTTAAGCCGCTTCATATGGTGCCTCATACCTTTCTCCAAAGTGTCTCATAGAAACCATATGTAAATAAGGCCTTGGAGGCATCATCTATCTGGTGAAATGGCAGACAGCAATAAAAATGGTGGCCTGTTGAACTCTGAGGTCAGCACTTTCACTTTCTTTTCAGTCAAACTGCAAAAATCAAGAAAAAGCACTTTTTTTTTATTAATCTTGATTTGTCTCATAAATTGTTTGTATTTTTATATAGCCATGGATGATTCTATAAGAATAGTTGAAAATGATATGTGAATATTTCTCTGTTTTGGTTAATGTGTAGTGGACTCATTAGATTAGGGAAGTTAAGGGGGGTGTGGGAAGGTGAAGTGGGGCAGCATGAAGGAGGTGTAACAGGGGGGTGAAAGTGTGTCCCTTCTGCAATTGGCTGTGGCCCTAAGTGTCTCATTATGCAGCTTATTGTTCCTTTGTTGTGTCCCCAATATAAATACACACCAGCAGGCCCACGGCGTGACAGATTTCAAACACTTTCACTCCTGTGGAACAGGCTGTGCAGCAAAATCTCCCTGTGACTATAAAAATTAAGGATTTTGGACAATTTTTAAAAAAAAAAAAAAAAAAGACTGAAATGGATTCAGATGCCAGCTCCACGTGCAGCCGATCCTCATCTCCAGACCTCGTGGTGGATGACTCTGCCGGCAGCTTCTTCTCCAACACTATTTTTCAGAAATACTGCCAGGAGAATAGAAATGGCAGCGAGGCTGACGAAGGCAGGACAGAACGCGGTGGCGGGAAGACCAAGAGCAGGTCCGAACTCAGCAAGGAGGAGATGCAAGACTTGAGGCTCAAAGTCAACAGCCGGGAGAGAAAGAGGATGCATGACCTGAACCAGGCCATGGACGGACTGAGGGAGGTGATGCCCTACGCTCACGGACCTTCTGTTCGCAAACTGTCCAAAATATCCACCTTGCTTCTAGCTCGCAATTACATCCTCATGCTGTCCAGCTCTTTAGAGGAGATGAAGAAACTGGTCGGGGACGTCTACGGGGGTGGTGCTGCCACCCAGAGCCGCTCCACTGCCCACTCAACTATCAGCCACGCAGCCACATCGGTTCACCTCCCTCTGCATCCTCTGGCCCAGTCCCTTCACTCTCTGGTGGGCAGCGCACCTACAGCTCTGCAGCATCACTCCTCTGCTCCCTCTTCAGCTCCAGCGCCTCATTCCCCTCCATCTGCTAGCTTCCTGGGCTTCCATGCTCCAGTGCAGGGCCTTCTCAAGGACCCGCTCCACCTTGGCGGCTCCTACAGACATTTTCCTGGCATGCCATGCCCGTGCACACTCTGCCAGCCTCTGCCGACCGCCACCTCCACGTTGCACAGCTTGTCTATGAACAAATGAAGGACTCGCGACAAAATGACTGAATGCCAAACTTGTTCATATTGTACATACAAACTGCTGCTATTTTGTCAAAAAAATATTTTGTACTTTGTGATAGAGCAACATTGGGCCTTTTACTTGTGAAACAAAATCTGCAACTTATCCAATGTATTTGGTAAGGAAAGCTTGTAAAAAATTGGAACAGATATTCAGGATTTCTATTTTCCTAAATTAAAAAAAATACATTTGAAACTAACTTGTTTTTCTCATTCTTCGTATTAATGGTACTTTATCCAAATTGCTGCTGAACAATGAAAACCGCACAAAACATCTTTACTTCCAAGTAAAACTTTGAGACCAGAAACGATAGATATGCGAGTTTAATTATTATGCAACATAGATTTTACACAGATTTTGTTAGTAGAAATTGGTAAAAGGGGGGATATTTGTTGCTAACCAGCTTTGGGCACACTAAGAGCTAAGGAGGGACAGGAGGGTGAGACAATACGACAGCACAGAAGCTGAATGTGGCGCCATCAATCTTCACCTCAACAGGGTGTTGGAGATGAAAGGACGACACAGGCGCCATGAAGGCGCGTCACTTTTGTCAGATGCAGGCGAGGGATACAACGATGTCCTCAGCTGCAGGCCAGTCATTTGTCACTGTCTCGTATGATTATGGTTATAAGGCATACAAAAGGATTCAATTAAAGCTAAACTCATAAAGCAGTTTCATGAACATTTCCCCACACCATCCAAAGTCTGCAGTCAGCGTTTGCTGCGAGCGTCATAAAAGTCAAAATTCAGGCCATATGAAATAAAAAATGGCTCAAATAAACCACAAACCTGGCTGTTTATGCAAACAAGACCTATAGAGAACCATGAACATGATTTAGTTAAACAAGTCAGCGATGGCTGGCCTTCACTTAGCAACAAATCAAGCGTGTAAAATACATGCTTATCCTCCCACGGCTGACAGATGAGCTGGAGATCAGGGAGAATGAAGAGATGTAAGTCATTCTCACCCACCTCCTCCTTATCACAGAGCTGAAGAGGCTTTGAACAATGGCCATGTGGACACAAAGACAGGGGCAGTCAAAGCTCTCGTGCCTGGGACATAGACCCCCTCCATTCAATCTACATTTCATCATGGTAACAAGCGCTGTCGGGCCAAAAGGCCTGACACCCTCGCTCACCACAAAGGCGGTTAGCTCAAATATATGAGGCTATTGACACTGTAAAGAGCTCCTGTCAGCGCCGGGGGTTTGTCAGCTGTGGGATGTCTCAGTAGGGGGAAGCAGCTGCCAGCCAAACCAAGCGCTGCGGCTTCTGTCGTGGGGACCGGCACCGCGCCGTCACCTGGTCCCCAGTCCCATGACACAGAGAGCCACAGACCTCCCCCTCTTTACTGGGGCACAGGTGGGAATGGGAAGCTGAACACATTGAGGAGATTAGTGGGGATCGGCTTGCCTTTGCTGGAGGTAGATAATTAGAGACACTGACTTGTGCAAAGCTGGTGTTTTCTGATTGGCACCAGATGGTGTTAACCCACAATATGGCATCAGTGGTCTGGAAAGTCTACGTGCGTGTGTGGGTGGGTGTGTGGCTGAGTGGGTGTGATGACTGTGGTGTGTAATGGATATGCTTCTTAAATCATACAATATGGGCATGTCCTCTGTGTACCATTATGAGCAGCCTCTGCAGTCATCACTGCTGTCCTCAGCATACGCCGACCAGCAGAGGAAGTTCTGATTTAAGTGGCATAGTTAGCATGTAACCATGTCCACCATGTAAAATTATTCCTACATTTAAAAAAAAAAAAACATCCAAAACTATTTAAAGCTCATTGTTGCATCTGAATTTATTAATTAGCAGATTGTACAAAAAGGTTCTAATATTATTATGACTACTGTTAAACTAGCTTTCAAAAAATCTAGTTAAAAAAAATCAAAATGTCAAATCTACTGTTAAAAAAATAAAACAAATATAATATTTTTCTAACAAAACATAATTATGGCAAATGTTCTTTAGAACACTTTCAATTAGGCTTCATAATCTAATCAAAATCATTTAATTCATTTTGGTAAAACGCTCAAAATGAAGCATCTTAACAAATCTACAATTTTATGCAAGTTCAGAAACTTCACTATGTTTTCACATGAAATATTATTTCCTGTTTTGTCTTATGATTCTGCTAAAAGCCAGAATAATATTATTTTTTAGAGAAATTTCTTTATGAACTTTCAAATTCAGGGGGGTTTATTTATGTCCTTATTATTTGGTGAAATTACCACTTACATGATAATTTGGACCATTCCTCCAACAAGTTTGTAGGCTGCTTTTCTCAACTATCTTTTTCAGCTCCATCCATCCATCCATCCATCCATCCATCCATCCATCCATCCATCCATCCATCCATCCATCCATCCATCCATTTTCTGTCGCTTATCCGGGGTTGGGTCGCGGGGGCAGCAGCTTCAGAAGGGAGGCTCAGACTTCCCTCTCCCCAGTCACTTCTTCCACACAAATTTCCTGTGAAATGCTGACTTTGTGTTGCAAATAACAACACAAAGTAAATAATTTATTTTAATGAATTTGCTTTGATTCATGCTGCAATACATGAATTAAGTGCCTCAGAGAACCTCCTTTACCAAGCCAAGAATGCTGTGATATAGCATTACACATTCCCCTTTTCTTTAATGTAATGTCCACGCCCATGTGGACAGATGGATAAGTTAACTGCTCTAGATTCTGATCAATAGAGGGCTGCTTATCCCAACTTGGCTCAGGCCAACCTGCCCTGACAGAGTTAATTAGGGAACTGAAAGGCCCAATTAAGGGGAGTCAGGGCTGGACAGGGGCAGACATATTGGAGGACATACGTACACAATGTGCAGCGTCTGGAGAAAGGCGAACTTCAATTAGGGGAGGACACACTTCCAGAGGCTTGTAGCCTGTTCTTATTCATTTTTTTGCTCAGTATTCCCCCCCCCCCCTGCCACCCTCTTTTCCCCACACAGAATACTGATGAGGGGAAAAGCACAGCTGCTTGGGGTCAATGCACACATCGAATACGGTGAACACATTTGCTCACAGATGTACAGAGAGGAGGAGACTGATGACAGGATTCACGTTCGAAATGCTAAACGCTGATTAGTTTACATAGTGGCTGAGAAAAGCTTTGGTCCTCACATACTTAGTTTTTAAAGTTTAAATTGGGTTTAATTAAAAAGAAATGTGTGTTAAACTATTTGAATCCCTTGCTGAATGTTTGTCTTGGATATTATCCTCTTTTCTGATACACTGAAAATCTGTTCTTACTTAATGGTTGAAAACATCCAGGTTGATGTAAAATATATAACTATAAATTTTAACATAGCAGGAAATACGTAATCTCTTTTTATCTTTTATTTTCAAATAATCTTTTCCGCTAGTAATTTTCAATTTATTATATGTTTATCAGCTGTAAACATGTGGATTGTAAGCTAGAAATTAAAAAAAGAAAAGAAAGTTGAACCTATCTCTTTTAAAGTTTTTTCTGAATTGCTGTAGCTAGCAAATTCTGAACAATGCATTCCATTTTTTAATATGTTTAAAAAATATTCATTAATTGTTAAATGATATAAAAAATTGATTAAAATACAACAAGAAAACTGAATAATAAGCTGTGACAAAAATGTTATCAAACAGGTGGCCAATATAAATTTCCCTATCCTTGTAATAATCTTATAGTTCGATTTCATATTCTGGGAGAGTTTTAATTCTGAGTAGATAAACTTGATCTACAGTGACTAAGCCAAGCATATAAGTAAAGGTGCTCAACTTTCATTTATTTTGGAATACAGGATTTAGAGTAAATAGAAGACACAACAAACAACAAGAAACAATAGGAAGTAGAAGTTAAAAACAATCTGTCCATCTAAGCCAAAAATTTATACCGTCTACATTGTTTAAAAAGTGTGAAGGATGGAGCCAAAGATTTTGTCTGAATTTCCTTCTTTCTTTTATCTCTTCCTTTCTTTGTTTCATTCTATTTCCTTATTTTATTTCTCTTTTATTTGCTTTTTTTTTTTTACAAAACAACTGTCTACATTACATTTTCACTGACAGAAAGGCAAAATGATCAAAATTAATGTTCAAATGTTCTTAAAATAAATGATCAGTGTTTTTTTTATTTAACAGAGATATATCTTTGAAATAGCCTTCAATTGAGTATTTTTGACCATAAATATGTATTTCAACCATACACATTTATAAATATTCATGTCTGTGCTTTCAACATCAAAAACGTCACGACGTAACGTCCGCTTTTGCGTTGCCGAGCTGTTTGGTTCTTTGGAGCCACCGTAGTTGGCGCAGCAAAAGATTATTATTTTTTAATTTTTAACTCTTCGATGCGTATCCCTTTGATACAACGGCTTTGCAGAAATAGTGAAAAATAAGAGCGTATCTGCGAAAGTCCACGTCAGACTGTATGACGTGGAAACGTTTTGATATCTGGTGGGGTCGGAGTTCACTATGATCTGATGATGTCATCGTCTGAAGATGGCTGAAGGGTGAGAGAGAAGTCGCAAAATACTTGTTGTTTTTTGTCTTATTTTATGTAATAACGGTGTGATATTAAACCGAACTGATTCTTGTTGAATTGCGTGTCTCATAAGTGTTAATGTCGGGAATTTGTTGTTACTATGGCGATCTGCAGCTTTAGAAACGAGTTCAGGAAGTGGATTTGTTTACCAAAACATAGCAGCGGTAGCTTTAGCTTAGCCTGGTTAGCTTAGTATTAAACCTGTTTAAATCTCCAAATCAAAACCACCAGACTGGATGCGCTCGTAGTTTCTACACCAATTACTAATATGCAGCCTTCGAAGTTGCAATAAATGGTCTTCCTTGACGTTTAATCGTATATTTGTCTAACAGCTGACGGTAGCACAGACGTTATCTTGCTCGGCAGTGTTTGGCAAACAGAAACACTGCGAAAAGCCGCATTTAACCTGTACTAACACGAACACACTATTTATTTTTTAAAATAAATATCTGGTATTTTTGAAAATGTCTTCTACAGAGAAGGCTGGTGGGGAGGTTGGTTTCAGCAGAGCTACCAGGCCGTGAAAGACAAGGTAATCATTTCGCTATATTATCACAGTTAAAATAAATGAATGTTTTGTGTTTATCTGACGCATCGGCCTCGCCATGTCTAGTTGTTTGCAGTATGAAACTGCATGTTATTTCATGCAGTTATTTCTCTTCTGTCTCTGTTTGAGCAAACGTGTTACTCGGCTTTGTGGATACCTTTTTCTATTTTTTGCTATCTTTTTTTTAAGAAACTATTTGCACGACAAACATTTTTTAGAACTTGGCAAACGTGTTTTGATACTCACGCCAAGGTCACTTGTTTAAGTTACTGATTAAAGGGAGTGACTCTGGGATACATAATGTCTTTTCATTTGCTGTTCGAGTTTTGACAAGATAACGAATATTCGTTCAGAAAAGTGTTTTTCTTAATGTTCTATCAGTGTTTTAATGTAATGAGAGGCATTAATTCTTATTTTATAATTAAGTTAAAGACATTTGAAAACGGTGTGCATCTAGACCTGAGGTCTTAAATCTGCAGCTCTAAAACCTCAAATGGCTTTTATTACCCTTGACATAGATTTTTTTATATTCATTTTCTAACAATAGAAAGCAAGTACCATACTGTCCATTTTTCAAAAAGCAAGCCATTAGCTGTAACTCCAATTGGCTTCCCATGACACATGGTGAAGGTATCGTGATTTTAGCTACCAGTAGCAGGAGAGGAGCTGCGCCAAGAAGCTAACAGAGGCTAATAAACACTGAATAGAAGAAGAGCTGCATCGATGCAGTTGCAGCCGAGCATGTTTTAATGTTACACAATACAGTTTTACCAAGTTGCTCAAAGTCTAAACTGGTATTGTTGTGCTTTTAAGGTGTAAAGTTTACCTTCGACCAAAGGAATCCCAGCGCCCCCCTTTTATAAAAAATGTCCGCCAGCGCCCCCTGCCGTCCTCTGAACGCCCCCTGGGGGGCGGTACCCGCCACGTTGAGAACCGCTAGTTTAATATAATGTTGAAATTCATGCAAATATGCTTCACAAAAGCCAACAGAGGCGCATTTGAAGATTGATGTTTTTATTTGGCATCAGATTAGTTGAAACTGTTAAACTAAAGGGTTTTAAGTGACAGTGGTGAAAATCTATGTCTAAAATTCGATGTTCCATTGGGTGTAAACCTGTGGACTACTTATTTACCTTTTTACAAATAATGTTTGGAATCTTTGTCAAGATCTCATGTAGTCAATGGATATTAAAATGCATTGCTTGCTCACCACATTTGGAAGAACATGTCCCTGACAGAGACGTCTGACAAAGTGGTATAAAGTTATGACTCAGTGAAATGGAAATTCTCTTGAACTTTTTTTGGACACGTTACCAATTTTTTTCATTTTCATTTTTATTTTTTTCATTTTTTACTTTTGAATATGTTTAGTTTAGTTACTGACTTCCAGTTTGAGCTCAAAAGACTTGAGTCGAAAAGATGCAAGTCTTTTTGTTACTGTAGGTTTTTTTTTTTTTGTCCATCATCAGTATGGACTCCCTACTTGCCACCACACTTACAAAGCTGAGAAACATGAGTTTTCTCAGCTTTGTTTTCTGACCTAAGCTATTACTGTAATTAACTATGACAAAGAAATTATCTGACTTTTTATTCTGTTTATCTGTCTCTCTGCCCTGCAGTCATCTGAGGCCTTAGAATTCCTAAAGCGAGACCTGACAGAGTTCTCCACTGTAGTTCAGCATGACACGGCCTGCTCGATTGTGGCTACAGCCAATGCTGTCAAAAACAAGCTTGCTGTAAGTCTTTGTCATTTTTGCCATAAAAAAACAACAAAAAAAAACAAGTGTTCAGGTGGACTGACATTCCACTGCATCATCTATGTTTCTTTCCAGGTGGAAGGGTCTTCTGAGACAACAGAGAAGGTGAAGAAGAGCCTGTCTAGTTTCTTGGGGGTGATAACAGACACTCTTGCTCCACCTCCTGATAAAACCATTGATTGTGATGTGATCACATTGGTGGCAACGCCAGCAGGAACCACCGAGGTATACGACAGTTCTAAGGTCAGTATTGAATACTTGTAATAATAAAGAAGTAAACAAAACTGCAAAGTGAGATTTTTAATTCTTTCTATGACAGTGGCGTCCGAAGTCGTCATGTTTTAGTTCTGGAGGCCTGGAGCTGGACACTCGCGTTCTAAGATATTCATGCAACCATTCAAAGCTATACAAACCTGTCCAGGGACTTAATTCAGCTCCACTTTCAGACATTTTTAAATCAAAACAAAATCTCCAAAGTAAATGTGCAAAGCGAAGACAAAAACCCAGTCAATATGTATCACTTGTTAGAACTGATAAAAATCCGATGAGCTGGACGGGATTTCAGCAACATCTGTGACCATAACGCTTGACCACTGTTAATAGAAGACGTGTGTGATGTGCAATACCTTTTTTTTTTTTAGCTTGACATTTTGTTTTCTGTGTTTATCTCTGAAGAAGCATTATTTCATCATGGTTCTCCCTCTCTCTCTGCACAGGGACACAAAATATTATGGTTTTCAATTTCAGCAGGCATCTTGTAAAAACTTGTTTTAGGAGTTAGTGTGCCGTTACAGTAAATACATAATACCTAAGAGGCTCGTATTGTTTTTTTTGTTTCACTTAAACTTTTCTCTCCACTCTCCTGGCAGTTTGATTTGATAGCACTCTCAAGAATGTGAGCCAATAAAACACAAGGCAATAAAGAAAAAAAAAAGTGAAGTCTTGCTGCCTGAGCAGGTATTCCTCTGGGATCAGCCGCTAACCTGACAGCTGGCTTTTTAAAGACCTTTCTGAACATAACCTGCTTCTGTGCAGATTTTCTGGGAAATTCCCCCGGAAGCATTCAGCAGTATTCTTGTTTGAGGGCATCTCTGGTTTTAATTTGTTTGTGACTAGACCAACAGTTGAAAGTGAACACATGATTTGTACGTGTGAATAAAACGACCATTGTCCAATAATTTATTTAAAACGTTGTGTGCCTTTTCCCCGCAGGCGCGCCTCTACAGTTTGCAGGCTGACCCCGCTACGTACTGCAATGAGCCTGATGGTGAGAAGCAGTTTTTATGGGGCCTGAAACATTGTCTTTATGATTTAAACTGTTACTGTGGTCTGATGTGCTTTGTTTTTTTTCTCCATATATTCTTTGAAGAGAACAAAATCAATTTTTTTTTACATTTGCATCTGATTTTATCAACATAGATATTTTAAATTTAAATGTTACAATAATATTGTCAAACATTTCTGTGTTTTGTGAAGCCTTTCTACATAACGGCGTTATTTGTTTCCGTACTGCAGGGCCTCTTGAGCAGTTTGACTGCTGGCTGTCCAGTTTCAGTCTGGACGAGAAAAAAGGCGAAATATCAGAACTTTTGGTCAACAGTCCATCTATACGAGCTCTCTACACCAAAATGGTATCTCTTTTTAGTTGTCAACGTTTTTAACTTCTTGCTCGTCTTTTTTCTATCTAAGATATGCAATAAAAGAAGTTTCTCTTTACTCCAGGTTCCAGCTGCTGTGTCCCATTCAGAATTCTGGCAGAGATATTTCTACAAGGTCTTCCAGCTGGATCAGGTACACTGTCATGTTTATTTGAAAATATAGAAGAAATACAGCAAATGAAATAACTGCAGGCGGCTTCCAAGATGGTTGATGGTTTCATCTGCTTGAAGATTGATGTGTTTTTTTTTTCATAGTGATATAGGATATTTTTTTGTTCTGGAATGAAGGCCAGCCATTCATTTTAGTAGAATGTGTTGAGTGACATCTGCTGGAGAATCCTGGAATTGCCCAGGATTTTCAGGAATTTAAGCATAGAAAGGCTTTGATGCTCAAGAGTTATAGCAGAGAACCAACTTTAAATTGGACCTTTAGACACTTGGACAACAACTTATCATAAAAGCTGAATGTTTATTTCTCTGAAAGAGTGATTCTCAAAAGAATCAAAATGTCATTAATTATTTATATCTATATTATAACAGGTTTTACTCTAATACTGTAATTGACCTGTTACATTTAGATTGATCCAACACGTCACTGGTGCTGAAAATGTCTAATATTGAGTCTTTTTCATGCTACCAGAAGATTTCTTGCTGCTATGCTAAATGTCAACAGCATTAACATGCAGAATCAGTAGCGAAGCATCACTTTATTACTGTCCCTGTATAAAAACTTGCCTTGCAGCCAGGTGCAAACATAATCAAACATAATCACTCGATGAAAGTAGCCAAAAAAAACCTCAGGAAAAAAACGTAGACTAAAATGACTACAAAAAAACGATACCCAATCATATTTTGAATGCATGTAGTGACACAGAGAACAGATACATAATATGTGCTAAGCATCATAAACTTGTCCTTTGGTAATGCATGCCCTCCCTTTTACCCTTCTTGATTTTTTTGGTTTGTTCACTTTGGGTGAATCTGAACATCACTGCTGACATATGATGCTTTCACCCCTTTGATCAGGACGAAGTGTGTAAAAGTCAGTTAAATAGGACAGTTTTCCTCAAAGCTGCTGCCGTTCTGTGTGGAAGCCCTTGCACACATAGAATAAAAGTGTGATTTTGAAAACGGCTTAGCATACGAGTCACAAAATATTCCGAGTCTTTGCCACTAAAGCCTTGTGGGCAAAGGCAGAGTTTGACAGAGCTTGAGGAATTCTTAGATTTAGAAATGAATAAAGAAATCAAATGAGGGCTGCGGTAAAACTTTTAACAGAACTGTAAAATATCACCAACATCAAAATCGTCTAATATGTAGAGCAATAACACGTAGATTATTCTGTGCCGTGTTCAGGAGGAGGCGAGGAGAGTGGTCCTGAAGCAAAGAGCAGAGCAAAGTGCTCACATAGAGACCCTTGGATGGGAGGAGGAGGAGGAAGGTATGCAGGCAACAAACAATCTGTCAGCTTTCATGTAAAGCCTTTCACTCACTGTGGTCTCTGGTGTTTCTGATCACGTTTCAGATGATTTCATTGGAGCTGCTTCACCACCTCATCTCCCCCTCGCGTCCCCGTCAGACACCAACCCATCCGGCAGCTCTGCAGCTCCCGCTGAGACCACCCTGATGAGCCCTGTTCTCTCTCCGAGCGAAGAGCCCAACACCACGCTCTCGGTCAGCAGCGACAGCATCAGCCTGCCCACGCAGGTGGAGGTGCAGCCTCCGCCCGCCGCCACAGAGCTCACCAAGAAACTGAACGAAGCGACGCTGGAGGACGTCGTCGGCAACAAACCGGACGAGCAGAAGACCGGAAGGAGCGACTCGGCTCCAGAGGCTCAGGCGGAGCCGTCCGCGGCGACGTCAGTGCGAAGTCCTGCTCCTAAACAAGCAGAGGTGGCGAAAGAGGAGGGGCCGCAAGACCTGAGAGTGTTTGAGCTCAACTCCGACAGCGGAAAGTCAACGCCCTCCAACAACGGCAAGAAAGGTACAACGCCGTGTTACCGCTGCGCCTGGTACTGAGAACTTAATAGTTTTAGAAGCTTCTCATTGTTGGGCTTTTGTCCTCCAGGCTCTAGCACAGACGTGAGCGAGGACTGGGAGAAGGACTTTGACCTTGACATGACAGAAGAAGAAGTCCAACTGGCTCTGTCTAAAATAGAGGATACTGGAGAGGTAAGTCTGGAAAGGAGTACCTGGAGAGAAACCACGCATTCACATGGAGGATATTAAAACTCCATGAAGGAAGACCCCAGGCTGGGACTCGAGCTCACCTTGCTGCCCAATACTAAACTCATAATCTATGAAATCAATACAAAAAACAATTTAATGCTGTCAAGCAGTTATAGGAAGACAAAATACACTAAGCAACAGAAAAATGAAATGATTAAAATAAGGAGGTCCTAAGAATGTATTTATGTATTTTAAAAGACGCACCAGCTGGATTAAGAGTAATTCAAATTCAGGGAGGGAAAAAAATACATTCATCCTCGTTTGTGTCTAAATTTATACTCTCTAAACTGCCAGCCTGGAGGTAGGTGGCTCACATAAAGGATAACGAGTCGTAACTTTATTATGTCGGATAAATATTCAGGAGGTCGGGGGATGATTTGCTAATTCTTTCCTTCCTTCTCCTCTTACCAGCTGGATGAAGACTGGGAGAACTGGGACTGAGAGCCTCACAAGCAGAACACGTCTCGCTGTCAAAGCAGTCTAGAACCGTGCTTCTTGTGTTTTAACTCTTTCCACTCTGTCACCGTGTCATGATTGTCAGTTGGGGTTTTTCTAGCTGGTTTGGACCATGCGGTAAACCTGTTGAAAAAGACAAACTCCAATAAGAGCTGGACTGCTTCGCCAGCTGTCAGATCAGAGCAGGTAAACGTCTAAAGAGGTTTCTGAGCGTCCGCTCGTGTAGAAAGCTTATGACACTACTGTACAGCGGGTTGCAATTTTTCTGACCTTGAAGCTAGCCAGCATTCGAAGTCAGTTAAGTTTTGCAGCGGCAGAGAAGTTGCTTTCTTTTTTTTTCCTCTTTATGCCATTAAAAACATCTCATGTTGCGAGTCTTAAACTTGGGCCGCAAGATGGCCAATAAACTGTAATGCTGCTTGTCACCTTTATAAGATGAAAGCGATCATTGAATGGAGGTCCATCTCGTGTTTTTGTCTTTCCTCGTTTTTCATTTTTAATATGCAAGCGAATCCAGCAAATGGAACAAATATTCTGGCCTTCTTTTCATTTTGGATTCCTGTTGACTTTGATCCTAAGGCCTTGCAGACACACACAGCGTTGTGACGACTTGATCCAAATGTTTCCCTTCCCCCTTTGCTCCCTCACATCCTTTAATTAGATTTTTAAGCCTGTTGCTGACTGTATATTAGTTTGTGTCACCTTCAAACACGCCACATGGGTTATGAATGTCTTGTTTGATTAGAGAGAACTAGTTAACCACTGGTCACATTTGATGATGGGGAATTTAAACTGGTATGATATCTGATCCTTGACTTTAAGGGTAGCATCTCTTTCTGTTTACTTGTTTGAGAAAGAACGTATTAAGTTTCTCTGTTGGTTGGGAAAGCTCAGCAGATGGTGTGCCAAGCAGACCAAGGAGCACGCTCCACGCTTTTTTTTGTTTTGTTATTGCTTTGTTTCTTTTCACCTGTACCGTATCTGAGAAAACTAAGCCAAGAGGTGTAATATTTATATTGGAATAAATGCTTAATTATTGTAATTATCTGCTTTTGATTGCATGTCTGTGCAATGACAATATGCAAAACATTGTACAGATGGTTATTGTTGAGTTGTATGTTTTACTTTGTTGTTGTTTTTAGGCTGTTATTCAAGCCTTTGTTGCATGTCTGTAATTTTCAGCTGTGTATCTCCTTCAGTTTCAGCTGTTCTGCGCACATCTGTCTTCAGAGCTGTCAGGATTATTTTTCAAGTATTTCACTTGATCTCTCAAATGATAATAATCATTAAAAAAATGCCTACTATAATTCTTGTCATGAATTTCCGCATATTTATGGTTAAATGTTGGCGGTTCATGCATGAATACAAGTCCTTTTTGTAGGAGTTTTCTTTTCTTGTTTTCACAAATGGGTTTCCTAAATTCAAACTGCTCTAAAAAAAACATCTGTTAAAAGTGCACAATATTTTTTATATATTATTGTTTTTATTCATCTTAATACATAACTGTTGTATTGTCCTAAAACCATCAGCGAACATTGCTTTTTCATATTTTCGAAAATTTAAGAAAACCTAAACCTGCATATTTATGTTCGGCGCAGAATACATCCAGTTTAATCAGACTAAATGTTTCAGGTTATGAACCGGAACTAATCTGGTGGGACCTAGTTTTCTTGAAAACTGCAATAATAAGAATTGCAGCTGCATGCAGTGATGCTTAAAGCATTTACACCATTCACACCAAATCCACTTCCTTGGCTCTCTGAACGTCACAGATGGGTGGAGTACCCAATAAGAGTAGCACAACTTTAACATATTTTTGCTCAAGCAAATTAAAAAGTAACCATCTGAAAAAAAATTACACAAAAGTGAAAAGGTATTTTGTAAAAAGGGTGATTAAGCACAGAATAAAACAAAACAACAAAAAACATTAGACCTTTCATGTTTAAACATGTCACCAGACAGACAAAAATATACAGTTGTGTGCAAATTCTGGTATTTTAAAGACTAAAAATAATTCATGTGAATAATGTACGGTAGTTATGAAACAATTAACTGCATTTCTTAGAATATATAATTTATGAATCTAATATTTCCAATTTGTAATGTGCAGCCACTGGTCACAATTGATATATTGTATGTTATACACATGTATGCTATATATGTTGCAAAATATATATATATATATATATTATATATATTAATATATTATATTACAACAAGGTAAAGAACCTTTACTGTTAATATAAACAGTTTATTCTATAATCACTTTACCTGAAATTGGGACAAAAGGCTCAGCAGATAAAAACAAAACAATTAAGCAACAAACAAGAAGTCTCACTTTAACATAAGCTGTAGGTCTCTACCAGGTGCATTTTTCGTTGTTCTTTATTACATGAAGTAGAGGATCCAGAACTTTTTCTAAAAAAAAAAAACACAGTAACATTTCTTGATGAAACTATTGAAGTAAAAGTAAAGATTAAAAGTGTAGTAAAACTACAAGAAGTACATTTATTTACTGATGATGTAAAAAGCAGTTTGACTGCTTTGTCTTGTATTGATAACATTCAAAGAAAAATAACATGTCAGACCTTCAGAACAGATAGAAAAATATTTATCAGGTCTATGTAACGTCTTACATCCTAACCCAGCAATAGTTGATCAACTTCATAATGACCAAACCAGCCACCAGACGGCGCTGTTGCTCCATCCAGTGATCCTCCGTCAGAACTTGCCACTCCTTTTCTTTCAGCAGCATCCATCTCACATCTTATTAGCCACAATATTCCTCTCATAATTTGGTGTTACAGTTTCCACATTTCTACAAGGAATCGCTTAATTAATTGCTTTGACTTGCTGTGTCAAGGGAAGGATTTAGGAATGTGTTGCGAGGATGTGTATCTGGAGGCATCAGATGGGTAAAATGTAGGTCACAGTGGAGGGACACCTGTGCAGCTGGCTGCCTCTGCAACATGGATGCTGCTGGTAAAAATGGCTTCTGTCTGAGTATGTCTGTCTGGGTTTTTTGTTTTTTTTAGCAGAATAAGTGTGGAGGGTGGAGTTTCTCCCCCACAGCCCCCCAAACATGGTGGCTAATAAGAAAATTATTGAAATGTTAATTGCTTTAAGTAATTCAATTCAAAAAGCTATATTATATAGGTTAATTACACATACTCTGATCTATATTATTTATGTTAATTTTGATGATTATGAATATGTCTTATAGATATTATTAAAAAGATTCAAACAATACATATAACCATATAAAAAAAGAGCTTTGGTGCAGAGGTGTTATGTTGTTGCGTTCACAGTTATAGAGACGAGACTGCTGACTTGTCAGCTGTTCAGCAGACGATCATTGACATCGTACCAAAGCTGAATGTTTACGGACTGCTGTGTCTAAGCAGTAGAAGGAAAAGTGCAGAAAATAAGAGTTTCAGTTTTTAAATTGAATTAGCAATGTAAAGTAACTTTCAATGATATTACCAAGTTTAATTAAAAAAAAAAAACTGACTGCTAAACCCATCAACTTATTTGGCAGCATTGTTTGTGAATATAATCACTTCCATACGTTTTGTTAAATCAGAAGCCATACATCTGCAGACATTTTTTCCCCAACAATTTTATAAAATTCTGGTACATTTGTGAACAAAGTATTATTAGGTTAAAACCTACTCGAAGAGTTGTCGGGGCATATTGTCACTAGGGTTCACCAATGAAAACAACATTTGGAGTTTGTGATTTGGCTATTTCAATACCTGTGTGGCATCTGGACTGACTATTCCAGCTTTATCCTAAAATATAGAACTTTTGGTCATGCCAAATCAGGAGTGCTGTATACCAAATTAAAAATCCTTTAAAGTCTCATTTGTCCATCACAGTATCTTTATTTTTTATTTTTTTCATAAAACCTTCTTTAAAATTGGAGTTTAGTTTTCTTGGTATATTAGACCTGGTTTAAGAATCACAGCTCCAATTAAGCTAAGCTGAGTTTCCTTTTTTTAAATCATTATTACTATTTTTGATTATTTTGGTGCATGCAGTCAGTTAAAATCAAGGCATATTTTAGCAAGTCCAAGAGAACTTCTGACAAATAGAGGATCTGTGAGAGGAAGATGGGAGACAATGGACAGGACAACTATTTCATCTATAGAAAGTACAGCACCTATTTTTCAGCAGATTGAAATTTCAGCCTTGGAATATTTATGTTTTTTAAATTAATTTTATGTTTCCAGTAAATTAAAACATTGCTTCCACTTGTTGGATTGAAATCTGAAATAATTTAACTTTCCAATCATATTTTGGATTTATTGAGATGCACCTGTAAGAATCTTAATGGTTGCGTCCAAAAGAGCTTTCTCTTGTGGCATCTTCTTACGTTGTTGATCTTAATGCTTGTCTTTCATGCTTGTTGCCTACCTTGGTAATGGCTTGCGCACATGCTGCCCTACGCAGACCCCAAATAACCAAACACCGTATACGTTACATTCTTCCTTACTCTGTTCCCACTCTGAGGTCTTAGTCAGCAGAAAGGATGTAAAGGAATTTCCTGTCGTAGCCCAATGCTCCCTGCTGCCGGCTGTGTGTATGTGTGTTTTACATTAGCACCGACTCCCTCCGATGTCAAGTACAGACCATTTCACAGAGGACAGACAGTAAAAAGGAGGGAGGCCAATCAGACTGTTGAGAGAAATACTTCTCTCCTGAGGATCCTTACAACTCCACTCGCTCCCTCCACCTCCCTCCCCCTTTAATCCATCCTTGACCAAACTCTTCCTGCCTCCTCTTTCGTCTCCGTGTCCACATGCCGTCAAAGATGCAAATCAAGTGGGAATCCAAAGAAAAAATAAAATAAAATAAATAAATAAATGCATGCACAATCACCGGGAGTCAGGCTGAGGTCATTGTCATCAGAGCGAGCATTATTCTCGACACCCTGAAGGGAGAAACCCTGTAACCCTTCTGCCTTTCAGAACGCACAAAAGAGCCCCTCTGAGGGAGGAGGAAAGCTATGGAATGTGTTACCAGGGTTTTCTATGGAGCAGGTCCCCAAATTCAAATCCAGTTCAGACTGTCTACATGTTTGGGGATTACTTTGTACATACTCTATGTCTTGAATTCTCCTTTAAGCAATTTTAATGTCACACAGGAGCTTAAATCAAGTGTAAATCCATAGTTTTGAGCCATAAAGTGTGGATGCATCTTTAGGAGTTGTGGGGGAAATATTAAAAAAAAAACTTCTGAAGTGCTCTTGAGATGCCTCAGGATTTTTCCATGACAAACCCATCGCCTTTCCCAACGCGGAGCAGTGGAACTGGCTACTTTGTTTGTCTGGGAAGAATGCAGGGTTTAGCCCAGGAGGGGACGGCTGGGGGAAAAGCATGATAACTCCCAATCCCATTCAGATTTATGGTGAAGACAGAGGGGCTCCTCTTGATGTACGTCAAGGGACCGGCAGAGCGCCGCCCCTTCTGTTCCGGGCCAGCCAAAGCAAATGTTTAGCTGAACAAACCCCTGGCCATTCCTTACACCCCTGGCTCTTTGTCTTCTTCTAGGGCATGTCTCTTTCTGCTCCATCGTATGGGAAAGCAGGCTGCGGTCCTCCTGTATGGATTGTAACATGGTGATGACATTTATATTTCAGTATACACTTTGTGTCAAGAGGCTGAGTGTGAGAAGTTCAGTGTCTTTTTTTTTGTTGATAAAAATGAATATAGAAATCTGCAAATTTCTGGTAAAAAACAATAAATCTGTCTTACATGTAGTCAGTTTTTATATACAGCCTTTGTATTGTTTAAATAAATTTGACATTTATCTGCATCAAGTTCTAGCAGCGTCTCATCAAATGTTTAAAAATCCTCCAAGCGAGTCTGACAGAAGTGCGAACCGAGCTCAACTTGAACTGTTTTCAGTTTGCCATTAATTTCTTTCTTTCGTTCCCTCTAACTATTCCTTTTTTACCAGCTTGTTCTCCATCCTGTCTTTTCATTACTGCCTCATTTATTCTTTTATCCAGTCTTCCTATTACTGCTATGGGACACCTAAGGCCCTATTCATCTTCCTCCTTTATGGGTTCCCATTTTCACTCCCCTGTCTGACCAGACAGGCTCCCTCTAACTCATCCAAACTGAGGTCTGTAATTAAAGCCCAGATTGTTTTACAGTGATGCCACTTAGTTCTTTATCATTATGAAAACACACAAAAAAAGTTCAAACCTTTTCTGTGAGGTGAACATGAGCACATTGGATTTGACCTCTTACCTTACTCTAACTGCTTTTCTCCAGGTCATATCAAAATGTCTTTGCCAAACTTTTAGGTTATTATGATTTACTGGCTGCTTAACATGATGTATATCTCACATTAGTGGAAGTTCATGTCTGATTGTTTGTTCTACCCACTGGTGACAACTTTTATTTCCCAGAGTCACATGCCGCCTGCAGGAGGGAGCTGAGGTTCGGTAGGAGCGAACCAGTCACTGGCAGACAATTTGCCAAGGCAAGAAACAATATGTTGATGAATGTGTTGGGCTAAAAATTCAAAAGACCATAATCTACCATGACAGCGCAAGAAAAGTGTGGTTTCTGTAAAAGCTGTTTTGCTAAGATTTTCTTGAATATACTTCAAATAAGTGAAGTTCCTTCATATTTTTCTGTTTTTCACCCAACGAGCAACCTTTTTATTTAACTTCCAACTCCACTAATTTGAACCTATAACAGAAAACACTTTTCTGTTTTTGTTCTTTTAGTTTAAGGGTAAATTAATAATTAATGTTAAGCTGGAACAGCAAACAAAAGCACACTTTCCGGAAAAAGTTGGAAAACAAATCAAAGCCTTAAATGCCCTTGCAGTATCACATTTTGGAATAAATTATATATTTATATTTATATATTTTTAGCCTTACAGTGACAGTATATTAAGCCTGTGAATTTACTGTCACAAAGATTGAAAAACAGTCACCCTTGAAATAAGCACAGCTTTAAATCTTGTTATATGTTTGATATATTAAGAATAAATTAGTACAATGAATGAAACATCTGTGAACACCTATCAAAGAGTGTTTAGATAACCCATATGTATTTTAAAATGCTAATTCGTTTAACGCAGGCTAAACGCAAGTTGTTTTTTCTATAACAAGAAAGAAAGAACAAGGCAAACTAATCCTAATCCTAGTCTCCCACTGTGTCCTATGCCAATCACTGCACTGAAAGTCATGCATGGACCTCAGCTTTGTCATGGGGGGGAAAAGTGACTGGACTGTCTGTATTCAGGCTCCTGATGCTGCCTGATCCACCAAAGCTGCTGATTCTGGCACTGAGACTGGCAGCTTCTCCTCCCTCCAAAAAAAACCTCTGCCTCTGTCCCAATCCAGGAGATCTGATTGACACTGTGCGAGAGCCATCTGCCCCTGGACAAGATTACACAGTGCACTGGGCCAAGAAATCCTCCAGATTAAATATGAAATATAGGGCAGGAATGGCTGTGTCTAGATTTAGTTGTGCAATGTTGTCCTGTCCACGTTTGTGCACCTGAAAGATTGCTTTTTGCAAATACATGTCTGGACTTTTCTTCAGTTGTCTGATCGATTATTTATTATCTGAAACATCTTCCAGAAGGAATTCTAATCTTGTTCTTTTTCAGCTTTAATCAGTGCAATTCACATTTGTCTTATTTGTATGATTAACTAGTTGGTTGGTTAAACTGCAAGAGAAACAGAAAGGTAATTGACAAAACCACAGAGTGAGCAAAAACAACTTAATCCAAAATTTGTTACTATAGAAACTGTGCCTTTCACCCCTTCAGTTGTATTGGAGTTGCACATTTAACAGCAGGAATAAATTCCTCTTTTAAGACTCTTAAACTCTTGTTTTGTTTTCTGTGAATTTCTTGTGGTGTGAAAGGTACTAAGCTCAACTTATTTAAAATAAGGTTTTCCTCTCTGACTAAAAAACAATATTCTTTGACACGAATGAAGGTCTATTTTAAGAAACTGCAGAATGCTGAACAGCTCAGATTTTTAAAAGATTCCCCTTTGTGTTTGTTTTCCAAGTGAATAAAGTGCTAACCAGCTTCCAAAGAGAAGACATTTATTCTTGGAGTCAAAGAAGAAACACATTTATTTAGTTTGAAATGGTAAATATCTTCTCAACCGCAACCATTATAGTCATGGCTCTATAGCTCATCACATGGCTGGGGTTATAACCCTGGGAATGTGTGTTTTTTCTTCCAAACCAGGTTTAATCTTATTTAGGAATTAGTTCTTGCTGATAGCTATTAGGCTGTGGTGTTCTTCACCAACTCTTAAAAAAAACAAACAAACAGACAAACAGAAACGCCACTGTGGAAGACCAGCGTTAACTTTACAGAAACTTTTAAAATCAACTTTTCAGTCAGGCCCAAACAGTATTAACTTAAGTCGTTTAATAGCAATAACAAGACAAACTCTGAATATCTCATTTACAGCTGTTTTTGGTTTTGAAAACATCAAACGCCTCCCACATTAGTTCATCATTTCATGCTTAGAAGGTGATTTGCAGCTTGTAGTCAGCATCAGAGCTCGATCTCATGGGGGAGCTTAGCAAAACGTCCAGATGGATTTTTCTTCTCCTCTGGCAGACAGAATTAAGCAGAAGATTGCAAATTTTCCTGAAGTATGTCCAAATTTTTATCTAAAGGTGGTCTATGATGCTTTATGGTCACCTTTTGAATAGAGTTTCTGCATTATTTGTGTGTTATGTGACCTTTGTGTTCCCTCAATTAATCCCTTTAAGCAAGAAAGGGATTTCACTCCCAAACCGTGAAAGATTCCTTGTGTGCGGTGTAGATGGACACTTGGTCCTGACATAACATTTGCTCTCAGTGTTCAGAAACAAGGAGCTGAGCGAGTTGTAATAAAGGCTGGACGATGGAGGACTTGAGTGTAGCGCTGTTCTGTTGCAAGGGGACATGTGCCGTCATTACTCACAGCTAAAAAAGCCATTTAAGACAGCTTCTATGCTCACCATGGACCAACCCACCCACTCTACAGCTACAGGCCAAGGAAGGGCTGGGGCGTGGACTGTCTTTAGAGAATATATTAACAGTATTGGACAACTTGGCTGTAGTCTCTGACAATCCATTGCTGTCTTACTGTAAACATTCTTGAGCAAAGTTATCTTAGACAAATCTACAGTACAGAGCAAAAGTTTAAACTATCCCAAGTTTTTTTTTCTTTTTGTTAAAGAGGCTTTCATGCAGTCCTTAAAAAAGGTCTTCTTCAAGTTTTTTTTTAAACTTTTTGAAGGTCTAAAAAAGGTTTATATGTTCAGATGCAAGAATCAACCCAATGCCGTAAAGAAATGTTTAAACGCCAATATCTTTTTAACATTTGCTGAGTTCATTAACCTCAATTTATGTGATTGGAATTATGAATAGAATAACACAAAGTAGTTGAGCTTTGTAGAACCACGTTTTGCTGCATCTGCTGCCGTTGCTGCTCCATTTGTTAGGTTTGCTAATGAACAAATGAAAATGCTTTAGTCTAAATAATTCTAATGTAGCTCTGGTTGTGTGTTTAGTGTTGTTATCTTGCTGAAGGGTGAACATCAATCCTAGGCTGAAGTCTTATGCAGCCTTAACTAGGCTGTCTTATTGACTCTGACCATCACCGTCTGGTGACAAAAAAGCTTTCTCTGTTTCATAGGATAGATTATATCTTCACCATGATTTGTGTTAGTTTTTCACTACATTTTCTGTTTTGCATCTTGTGGCTTGTAGGAAACTGCAGGCAATACTTTACGGCCACTCGTCCATTACGTCCAGATTTGTAGTGAGCACAACTACAGATTTTTCTCACAATATATCCTTCCAGCTGAGCGTTGGCTGTTTGCAGCTCCTCTAGATGTACAACATGTAGAGGATAAGTAATGCTATCCTTGCACGGTCTCTCAGTATAGGTGGACAGCCATGTCTTGGAAGGCTTAGAGTTGTGCCATGGTGATTCTATTTTGGGATCATTAATTGAACATTTAATTATTTGTCTTCTTCATCCACCTATTTGTTGTTTACCTTGTTCTTCGCAATGTTGTTTGTTCTCCAATTCTCTCTTAACAATTATTTGTGACCAACATAAAATAACTGTAATTATACTAAGATTAAATAATACACATGGAATGCTAATGAAGGTGATTGGTGGTAGGGGATTTTTTTAGTGGTATCAGAGTTAAAGAGGTTGAATTTAAGTGTACACCATTCATACTTTTATTTGGGAACATCTTAGTGTCTCTGCTCTTCTACTCTGCAATCATGCTCTAATTTTCATCTATCTATTGATTACACCCGCCTGTCCTTGCAGGGTTGCATTGGGCTAGCGCCTATCTTTACCTGTCATTGGGGAGAGCCAGCCCAGTTGCTCCAATCCATCCAGTTCTGTACTAGTATTGAGAAACAGAGATGAGGTAAGGCAGTCCAAGGAGAACCATGTGGCCAGCTGGCTATTGCCGGTCCAGCTGATGTCTAATGGAAAGCATGGGTTTGTAAGCCAGCTTGAAATTCTCATTCATGTTTGATGGAATCCAGATATCAAAGATGAGTTCAGAGTTGTTCCAAAAACCAAACGAAGGCTTTGATTCAATGACAAGGAACAGGCTAAGAGATGAGCATCCCCTTTTTTTATTTCTCAGGCAAGCAAATGTATGAAGGTACGTGACCAAAAAAGACATGCATAAGGGTGAAATAAAACTTTGATTTCTCAGTTTTGTCATCGTGTTGGTCATGCAAGAATGCATTCCAGGTGGCCGCTATTCCAAATGGAAAAAGAGGAGGACAGGAATTAGTTGAGGGGGGCTCTAATATAAAACACATGTGAGTTAAAGATGCGGTCAGAGGGGAAGTTTGCCTTTACCATAATTCAATGATTTTTGTGTGAGCCTCAAAAATATAATGGATTTTTTTTCCCCCTGCACCATCCCACATTCGATCTTGTGGCCTCAAGAGGCTCCGACCCCTAAAACAGTTTTTGTTTCGCCCCGATGTAAACACTTCCATATGCGACGAGAATGCGTTAAAGAGCAGCCTCAGCCACGGCTTGGACGTCCAACAAAACATCTGTGATAACTCCTAATCCAAGTTTTCAATATGTATGCAGAGCTGCACACATGGGGATGGATATTTTCAGAGTGAGGAGAGAGAACAGGGAGAGGGGCGCAGTAAAGGGGGGGAGGAAGTGCTGGAATGAAAAGTGTCTTGTCGACAAAAGGGAAATATCTGAGGTTTGGCAAGAAACCAGAGTTTGGGGTGTGGAAGTTTATTGTGATGTTCGGCTTTGGAACTGAAGCCCTCACACTATTTTTTCGCTGTTGAGCATCAAGTCTTCAGCAATGAAAACAGTTGAGGAGCAATGAGGCTGAGGTTTTTGCTGAGAAGACTAATTTGGCTTTGAGTGTTGCGGTTGTAGTGTAAAACATGAACTGTGCAAGAGGTGTTTTGATGTTTTGCGCAGCAATTCTACCTGTGGACTCGAACACAGCATGTCAATGTTGGCTGTGGCAGTTTAAGAGGGTGGCTCTTTAGATGGTGACAGATTGATGAATAGGATTAAAAATTGATCAGGTTTGCTTTTGGTCTCTATTCCTGGAAGCCAAAGAGATGGTCACATTGACAAACCAATTTTAACCCTTCAAAGTACAGTGAATCGTAATTCATTCCTCGTTTTAATGACCAAACATAATGTCCCCGTTCCTCTTTAGGTGAGTCTTGAGCTCAGTGAAATTCTCCCAGCCATTTTCTAAAGATGAGCTACATTGTTTTGCATGAGTATTTGCACTCCATAAAATGTAAACCTTTTATAACCACAATTTTTTATGTTTCATTCATTGGTGCATAAGTGGAAGGAAAATGGTTTTCAAAATATTTTACTACTAATGCAAACCTGAAATATGTACCTTGTATTTGGAATAACCCCAAAGTCAGTTTCTCAATAAATAGTGTCTATCTTATTTAATTTTAAAAAGTTAGTCTTAACACCACTGGAGAGGTATTGGAGAAAGTTGTGTAGATGTCACACATATGAAGTTATAATACAATATCCCAAGCTTTGAGCATCTTACAGAGCATTGTTCCATCCATCATCTGAATATGAAAAGGGTGTGGCACAGCTACACCAATATCAAAACATTCAACACCTTGACTAACAGGCCAGATAAAGAGAATATTAATCACAGAATCAGCCACGTGGCTCATGGTAACTCTGGAGGAGCTACAGAGATCCACAAGTAATTGGTGGGAATTTGTTGAAAGGATAGCCCAAACCCTGATGGCATCATTTTCAAATCAAAGTATCCAGAATGGCCCAGTCAAAGTTCAGATCTAAAATATAACAATCAATGGAATCTTAAAAGCACATTTTTACCATTGCCCTCCATCCAGTAGAGATTGAATTTCTTTGCAAGAAAAGAATAAATGTTTTAATCTCCAGTTGTACAAACCTGGCAGAGACAAATACCCAAAGAAATAACAGGTGTATCTGTAGTAAAAGGTGGTTCTACAATGTAAGTATGTACAGTGCACTCAGGGGGGTTGAACACCAATGCACACTAAACTATTCTGATTTTTATCTGTACTAGGTCTTGAAAACTATGTTTCTTTCCCCTTCTGTTTCAAGTTATGTGTAATTTTTGGTTTGTCTTTCACAGAAAATACATAAAAATTTTATTGTTTAACAAAATGTGAATGGCAGGTTTTGCTGCAGGATGTGGAAGAAAGAAAAAATGAAAGGATGAAAAACCCAAAGGGAAAAGGAAAATTTCATGCATCAGCCTTACAGTTGATGTGGCAGATTTCCAGCTTTTATATGCTGCAGCACTGTGTGTATGGGGTATTGAAGGTACCTCAGGTAAGAGTGTGTATGCATTTTCATTTAAGATAAACTGGCCCCAACCTCTCGGGGGGGCCCATCATCCATCTGGTGATGTCAGCTGTGAGTGTGTTTATATGTCTGCAGATTTGAGTGCTGAAACTCACTCTATTGGTTATTCCCTCTAGAAAGCCCCTATGGGGAGTACAGAAGGAGGTTACCGGTTGACAGCTCGAAGGATTATACTTTTCAGCTCTCCTTTGCCCTATACCCATTAGTTGTAGCGTTTTCATGGCTGTACCATACCATAAGTGGAAAAGGATTGTTGCTCGAAACACTTTGAGAGGCCCAACCCATGTCCAGCAGGAACCTGAAACCTCCCCAAAACAGGGCAAGAAGGAGATGAAAAGGGAAAGAAAGAATTAGTGAAGGAGACAGTTGGAGGCCCTGAGTGCCAGAGGTATCATTACCTTCCCATTTTACTTGATGAAACCCATTTGGCTGGATTAGTTTCACACTCTCAGTAGGACCCTGAGGTAATAAGGAGCCTCCAATCAGGATTAGCTAGCGTCAGAAAACTGAGTGATGAAGTAGAAAAACCTCCTCGCTCCGCCTCATCCCCACAAAGGGACACTGCTTCTTTCTGCACAGTAATGGGGGTGCAGGAACTCTCATGTCAGGAGTAGCAAATGTGTGCGTGTAACGTGAGAAAGTGTATCTGCAGTGAAAGGCAGCCAAATTGCCAGTCTGAATGACAATGAAGGACGATCATCGGGCTTGCCAGATTTGGAGGGGACATTAAATCTAAGAACGAAAACCACTAGGTAATGAGTTTTTGTAGCAGTGTGTGTTTATGACTGCATATATTAATGAGTGTGAGTATTTGTGTTCACACCTCTGGGCTCTGTCATCTTTACTCCTAATTATCTGAAGCATAAATCAACTGAATTTGTGTTGCCAAGGCAGCCTGCAGTAGGTTGGGCACTGGAGACGGTAGTGGGAGAGTGGATGGGCTATTTCATTAACCTTTTAAAGACTTGGTATTTATTTCATTGGCAGTACTATGAATGTAAATTTGTCATTCTGTGAAGGTTTAAATGGCTAAGTAATAAAAAGTCTGGGGAACAACACCCACACGTTGAAAAACATGCACACTTCTCTTTTGTGCGCTCTCCTTTTTTAGATTTGTTGATTTGTGGAGGTGTGAACATTCATGTAATGGTGGGTTTGTCACTTTAATACGGACTACATGGATTCAGTCAACATTTCATTGCACAAATCATTCATGATTCATTGGAGTCATGACAACATAACGGCTCTTACAGAAAGACAATGCCTTGCTAAAGTGTTAATGCCTTTAGACTTTTTCACATAACAACCACAAGCTCAAATGTGTGTTTTGGGGATTTTATATCATAGACCAAAACAATGTAGAGTGTAACTGTGAAGTAGGAGTATTCTTTTTTTATGAATAACAATCTAAGAAAATGTTATTATTGACTGCTTTGAGGATAATAGTTTTTATTTATAGTACATGTGGTATAATACTGTTTCATATGGCACTCCAAGTGGCTAATGAATTCTTAGCCAAATTAATTAGACAGTAAAGTTTTAGTTTCAAGCATTTAGTATCTGGAGTAGAGTGAAGCATTCGTATTGCATGAGATGTTATTGCTGGGCCATTTGCACAGTATTTGAGACACGGTTATGCATAGTGTGAATGACCTACATGTTATGATGTTTCAATATGCACAATTGTGGTGAACGTAATAACACGGCTGTATGATGAAAGCCGAGTTTTAGAAACACATGAGAGAAGTCTTCACAGCATCTTATAGGATTTATTAGCTATTCTCGCTGCAGACACCAACAACCTGCACAGAAATCTGTTATGCAGTATAGAAAGAACCAAAAATCATAACATTGTCCCAGACTTCTTTGGCAGCAGCAGAGCAGAGCAGGAATCTTCTGACTTCTTTTTTTCCCTGAACACCAGCTGGTACTGACAATGGTGTGTATGTTCATCTTAAACAGCTACACCTAGATGTCAAATTAATAACGGTGAGCACCATATTGCATATTGGAGCATTAAAATTAAACTTATTATAAATAAATCACCTTTTTTTGTGAGGTATGTAACAGGACGATTGAATTGCAATGTTTGGTGGTGTGAACCCCAGGATGAATAGTCTCTACTGTGGTAGAGACCAATAGGGATCCTTAAATAAACAAATAAACCTTTGATTTAGGGTGCAGTTAAATTCAGCACAGCCACCTGCTCCCTCTCTATGTGCAGCAGGCTGCTCTGGTGAGTCTGAGCAGTAGCTCTCTGAGTTTGAGGGACGACATAAATACAACAACAGCGATGGCCTCTGTCAGATTCTCAGACTGCAGCTTGTAGTAATGTTTCCAGATGTTGTCAGTGTGTTAATAAGAGTGTGAAGACGCCAGGTTAGACGTTTGAATATGCAAGGTGGTTCCGATCATGAAAATCAGTTGCATGGGCCAACATGTTACATGTTATATGTTATTCTGGGAGCCTTTGCCGGGTTTGCAGTACCCCTTTGGTAAATTAGTTACGCATTGTTTGTAGTAATTAAAACTACCTGGCATTCCCCATCCACTTCCTCATCTTTTCTTTTCTTGGAAAAATCTGTTTCGTCACAAGATTGTGGTTAGTCGACATGAAGAGGAAAAAGTCATTGCAGACTACAGAATCGATAGTCTAAAAGTTGGTGGAAACCCTATTATGACCCTTATGGCGTAGTTGTTTATGAAGCCCAGCTTCGTTAGAAATCAAATTTATTCCAAGGATAGGAACGTTATTTTTCTATAGCTCCATGTCTTATTTAACTTTTGAAGCAAAATCCAGATATTCAATAGAGTCAAAAGGGTTTAACAGTAGAACCATTCCCATACTGATGTTAAGATGATGCTGGTATTCCATTTGGGAGTCTATAGTTCGTTGGTGGACTTTGCAAATTTAAAAGGTCACCAAAAAGGAAACATTGCTTCTTGCAAAAAACAACATTCCTAAAGCAGCTGACACAACTCATCTGTAGCGCAGACTTTGTCTTCTGTAGTTATGTACATCAACAACACATTTGCTCAACACCTGCCTAATGGTATCTGCTTTCCAAGTCATCAGTGCAGTTGAATCTTAAACACAACATACGATGTTACAGGTAACAGAAAGTCCTGCAGCAAAGGACAGTTTGAAGTGCATCCATTTGAACAGATAAAGCTCACGAAATAAGAATAGATTCTCAATTACTGTGATTTGGACATGTTCATTTTCTTTAAAAGACTATTTGAAAGATAAAAGATTGAATACCAGCCTCATGTCTTCCAAACTTTTCCATGTAAGGACTGATTATTATTCTAAGATTATTTATTTTCAGTTTATTTCCAGTGCTAATGTATGGGATACATTCAACATACATACACACATACATACAGCTCTACAAAAATTAAATGTATGTCTTCTTTTGTGCAAAAACGCTCATCTGAACCAAATGCCATCTTTGTACAGAAATGCCCCAGGGCTGGGGCAACAGAAAAAGGTCTCTTTGTTTACAAGGTTCATGGGTATATTAGCTACAATTTGATGGTTAAAAAGTACATTCCTAAGATGCCTAGGCAGTCTCTAAAAACCGGGGTAATTCAATTGTACCACATGATTTTTTAGTGAGTAATCTACAAATGGGCACTCAGTGAAAACAGCTTGGCATCCTGGATTGTTGAGCTCAAGATGACGGGAGAGGGGAGAGTGTGTGTGTGGTGGAGAACATTGGATTTGTGTGGTGGGAAGAAAATAACAATTCAACTTAAAAGAAGAGAAAACACAGTATAAAGAAACAATCCTTGTACATTTACAATGAGGTATATCATGAGGACTAAACCAATGGTTTATTGTATAATATAAAAAAAATCAACCCTTCAAAACAGAATAAAAATGACATCATTACAGCCACATGTCAACTGACAAGGACATGTATTATTGTGAGTATTTTAATAAAGTGATTTCTTTGCTTAAAACCTGTTACTGCCTTAATTTATTAAAGATTTCTTAAAAAGCAAATGTTTTCAGCGATTATCTTAATATAGCACATAAAGTTGATATACATGTAGGTACAATGCAAATTAGTGACTTTAGATAAATGGACATATGAGGGAATTGTCTTATAAAGTAAGTACATTCATGAAGGTGTTTAATAAGGAAGTATATGTAGTATTGTAAATACAGCAAAAAATGTATCAGAATTTTCTATACCACACACTTTCTGTACTTGGAGCAGTAGAAGTTTTATTATAGTATGGAAAGTAAATCCCAAAGAGCTGTACTGACATTTCTGCTGTCTGCCTTCTCTGATATTTGCATGCAGCAATAATGGAGGGAGTCGATGGATAGCTGCTTAAAGTCCATACCAGGATGGTGTCGACATTCTTTCTACTTTTTAATTTCTTCTCTGGAGCACTGGGTGCTACAAATCTTCAGATATTTTCCAAACACCTTTAGATATCTCTTCAAATCTCTTTTCAAAATATCAAGTTGGTACGGTCTTCTTTCTGAAGACCTGAGACAGCTTTTTGATCTCACCATGGTGGTCATTCTCACTTCAAGACTGAGGTTTAAACAGGGCATATCGCTTTCAAAAATATCAGTAAGGATGTTCAATGGTAAAATCCTGATTTACAATTGTTAGAAAACACACACAGGCTCACACAGGGTGTCCTAGATTTTAAATATCACTGTATGTAGTAAAATCAATAATTCATTTGTGGTTTTGCTGCCAAACAAGTAGAAAGGCAAAAGCCTTTTAGTGATATTTGTCCCTGTCAGGCATTTAGAGGAGACTAATGAGTCTATTTCCTGGGAGGTTGTCTGCTCCTCTTATCCAGCCTTCATTTTTTTGTTTTTATACACCTTCAGGTTCACTCTTACTGTGTGCACTGCCTGAAGACATAAGCGCTTTAAAGACGTAGGTCACATCACCTCCAGGGTGCACTAAGACGTTTTTACCTCGATTTTTTTCTGGTCCTTCAACTAAAACATTGTGAAACAAGCTGACCCTTTCAGTTTCATGCTGTAACTTGAAAAATATTACAACAGTTAGCAAGCTTTCCTTTTGAATTTAACAGCTAAACAGGAACTGATTTACAAGTAGAAAAAAAATCTATTGGGGTTTACAAGATACACTGCACAAAAGTCTTCAATAAACCCTATTTACTTTACATGTTCCTCCTCACAAGACAGACTTTTTTATAATCTTGTTGGATTTCTTGTTTTCCAAAAAGTTTTTGACCAGTGGTTTTCCTAAGTTAATTTTTAAACTTTTCTTTGAATATTGACTGCATATATTTTGCTTATTTATTTTATTGAGTACCTGACCATTTCTAAAAGAAGGTTTTTGATTGAAAAACAACTTATAAATAAAACTATTCCAATTTCTTTGGACATTACAAAGGGTAACAGAATTAGACAGATGGAAAAGGTGATTTCCAAAATAACTAGTAGCTAGAACATGTGTTTTTTTACTTTCTGAAAACACTCCTTACTTTGAATCACCCATTGGGCATATTGCTGGATGGAAACGCAGTGAAATCCCCCCAAAATGTCGAAATACCAACAAAAATCTGGAGAGCTATTGATCCGACTAACTAAATTCCTGCTCTTTAGAAGCAGATTTTGAAGACAGTTGTGGATTAAAATGCATCATCATATATGTGGACTGAACTGTACAAAGTATTTGCGGTCTGAATCTGGTAAATTGCAAGAAAGCCTTTTGCTGAGTTTAGAGTGACAGAGGATGGCCAATTTAATCATCCAGGTCTTAGAATTAATTTGGTGTTCCTCGACGTCTTGGTCTGGCATTTAGAGCTGTCTGGCACTGCAGGCTCACAGTTTGCCTCTGGAGGACCCATCTTTGAGCTCGGATCAAATCAAATTACATGGCCTGCAGCACTGTTAGGCTAAAGCATATCAGCCAAACTGAAGGAATGATGCTTTACATGCATTTATTGATCATCCATTACGTTCTAACACCTCTGGTTGACATTTATCAGTCCAGGCATCCTCTTTGTATCAACAATTGAAGTTGTCATAATATTCACATCACAAAATCATAGATATTTGAGGCTGTGCATGGCTAAAGGTGTAACAGGCTCTCCCTCAGTTTGGAGAGAATTTCTCTAACATAATGGCACCTTAACTTCTACACTTTAATGCTTAGGTTTTTGGAGAAAGTCTTTTGATATTTCCATGATGTGGCATAAGGAAGACATCTGTTTAAGGTGTTTATTTTAAATACAATTCAAGTGAAATTTACAAATTCATGGCATTATTCTTGCCCTCTAGAACTGTTTAAAGGCATAATAATCTTACTGTATGTAAACTTCTATAATTGGAGGAAGCAAAACATAAATTCTCCCCCTCATTACTCTGGTGTTCAGCAAATATAAATGATTTTAGTTTCTCTAACTGGTTAATAGGGAATGCTGTGACTAATTTAATACCAGACGGGTAGAAAAAAAAACAACAAAAAGACGTTTCATGTGCTGAATGCATATATCTCGTTTCAAGCGCAGAAACATTTGAGGCATTGGAACATTGTCTTAATGTGACTATCCTGGCAACAGAGCCAGCCTGAATGTCAGGGGAGCGGGCGACGGTGCCAGGTGTCTGATTGTGACGGAGCGAACAGACGACATGTTGAGAAACAATGCAATTATCTCCTGCGTCATCTCACCAGGAGAGGAGCTGTGAGGATGGAGTATGGATGGCGCTCGTCATCTGTCGTGTCTGCTGCATCCGTCAATTTGGTAATATCTGCTTTCCTCAGGAGATTGGCAGGTTTGCACATGAATACAAATTTGAAATGTATTCCATCATTGCATGTGTCACTGTCCATATTTATTTTTCTATTATGCCTTTAAATAATTTATACTTTTCATTTAAGATCAGTGGAGTCCCTTTTTTACCTCTGCAAGACATAAATGATCTCATTAAGATATCTTTTGTTGCAAATGGCATCTCCTTCGGTTTTCCTCTATATTTTGTTCTCCTCTCTAAAGCAACTCTCTGGGATACTGACTCTGCTCTAATTCAGTAGTAGATTAAGACAAGATATGGTATCTAAAAACGGTAGCAATGAGTGAGAAGTGATTTGGAGCGCAGGTGGTTAGGGAGTGATAAAAGAAAAGAAAGACAAAAGAAGAAACTGAGACCAAAAGCAACACAGACTGATGGTGGCAGAACTCCTGGCGATGTTAGCAAAAGAGAATCAGATAAACAGAACAAGGGACACGGTAAGAAAAGAGGGAGACATCAGTAGATACAGTCCTTTTTATTGGCCCCATGGGGACAATACTGGACTAATGCCACTCAAGTCATTTAGTCCAAAATGTCCTCTGTTAATCTGACTTGATCGCAGAGTTTCACTTACTGAGGCTTTTATGAGCTTGGTCGGTTCAGAAGATAAAATAAAATCTTTCCAACACATTTTAGGTCTATTTCACATTCTCCTCTTGGCAGGATGTGCTCGGCAAATATCTGAATAGAAGTGCCTCGGATCAGGTGCTTTAACTACCTCACTTGTAGCAATGGTTCTCCTACTTCAGAAGACGAAGGTCTTCATCCTCTTTCTAAGGCTAATTTAGCACATTTTGAATTCTACAGAATGACATTCAGAATGCTAAGGGTTAAGCAGCTCTGTCAAACATCTTAAAGCCTCAGCAAACTTGGAAACTACTGGGTCTGGGTTATTCTCTCTTAATAAGATCAGGCTCTTCCCTGAATCAATAGTGTAAAGAATCGATACTCCAGTATTTATTTCTTTAAAGCAATTTTCTACTTTGGCATTGTTAGAGTGGGTTTTTCAGATTCTTTTACCTGAACTATATGCTTCTGCTGGTAAAACAAAACAGACATTTGCTGCTACCTTGAGGATTTGAGTTTGATTTGAGGATTCCGAATTTGTCAGTGGTTCAGAAAAGTCCAGTTGTTTGCTGGATCTTTTGATTGTCAAGTTTATCCAGCCCAGAGATGAGTATCCTCAAACTCATCTTGATGCTATTTTAGGACAAAAAACTGATGCTGCAGAAACACTGCCAGTCAGAAAGGAAACCTGAGAGAGACTTCAAAAGACTTGACAAAGCTATATCGGTGAATGTGCAGTCCAATCTGCAGTACAATGGCATAGATAACAATTTGTGTGTTCAGACAAAGTCTATCTTGAGATTCTGTCTCAAGATAGAATCTCAAAGCAATAAGGATAATGTGAATGACAAAAAGAATACAAGAAGAAACTGCTGGATCCTGATTAACATACAGGTGCAGATTGCTGAAGGATTTAGGGGCCATGAATACAGCGATAGCTGGATAAACCCATATCAGAAGCACAAAGATACACTTTCACAGTAATTGTTTATATATCAACAATAAACAGCGTGAAAAATAATATGTTCAGTCTGCACCACTCTTTACAAATGTCACCTGCACATGATTACAGCCTCTGCCCCAACAGGCGGCACCCTCCATCTTCCACTCTCTCTTTCTCTGCTTTTCCCAAAGGAGGGGGTGTGGAGGAATATGAGGAGAAGAGGAGGATGAGGCTGAGGGGAGGAGGGTGGTGGGCGACCCACACCCCAGTAACAGGTTTGATTGGAAAGCATCTAGCCCCCGGCAACCAATCCCCCAGCAATACCGCACATGCTCACACACACGCATCCATGGGGTTTCTGTGGCAACTGTGGTGCAGGGGGTAGACAGAATGATCCGGTCTGCAGAGCAAGACACACTATGGTGATGGGGGGGACGAGGCCTCTGGCAGGGAGAGGGGGAAGGCCATACTGCTGGGTGGTGGCGGAGAAATAGAAGTCAAAAAAATAGGCTTAATCTAGGAATAATTTCAGAATAGTTTCAATGTAAGAGCAATCACAATTAGCTATAGTATAGTATTTCTGTTATACACAAGGCGGATATTGTTGGTTATTCATCAGCGTCTTCCTTTTAATACAAAAGTCCCAGCACAGAAGGAAGAAGTGGCTATAAAGATTATGAAGAACACGCCATGCAGCATTTCCTTTACAATATGATGAAAATCAATACAGAGGGTTTGCAGTCAGATTTGGTCTTCAGGGCTATTGTCTGCCGTGGCATCTGTACCTTTTCTTTTGCCCTAACAAGGTGAACCAGCAAACACTTGTCCAGTCAGTAAATAATAAAACTAAGCCATCTGCACTGTTTATAATTTTGCCACCGTTTGAAATTCGTAGTAACTATGTCTAAAATGCTTGTCCCTCTTTTTTTTGTCCTGGACCGATGAGCTGCCTGTCTAGATTGTTCTACTTGGAACCGGCTGTCATGCAGCTTCCAAAAACCAGGCTTTTTGGAGATTACCGACTCTGAACCAGTTCTCTCTGGTTACTGGAATGGGATTAACTGCTGCTGCCTCTGTGCCCCTGTGTGTGTTCACACACACAAATGTACACAAAGTCTGTGCATGTGTACTAAAAATAAAAGAGAAAGCCTTAGAACACATGGACTGTGCACAGAAAGAGACAAGTCATATGTGGTTGCCAGCATCCTTTGTTGTCTGCTCTGATGAATGTTGGCTCAGCCCAGAGTGTTTAATATTGCCGCCATTTTGCTGCCCGATGGTGTCTGTGGCTCCTCTCTCTCTCTCTCTCTCTCTCTCTCTCTCTCTCTCTCTCTTCACCTCGTTCATGGCGGTGGTACGCAAAGCGCCTGGCTTAATTTCCCAGAGTGGTAACCATGGCAACATCAACAGACGTTTGTCAGTGGCCATGGTGACAGAAGATGTGCTGGCTTGACGTGTTTTTTTGTTTGTTTGTTTGTTTTTTTTCTTTTGGGGGTGTGTGTGTTTGTGTATGTGTGTGATGGAATTACGATGCACACGTTGTATCCAACCCACATTAATTCAGGATTCTGCTTGGCTGGTTGGTTTTTCTCTTTTAATTTCTAAATAAAGATGGAGGAACACAAGCTAGAGTGAATTTTCTTTGTGCATTAGTGTGTCAGACAACCCCATTCAGGGGTATGAGAGTGGTTTTGCACATCAGACATCTTCAGTGTGCACCATTTATACCACCGTCTGATCATAAAAGACTGAAATTGTCGCTGAGGTGAGAGTTCTCAAATCTTTTCATCCTGCCACGTTAAATGAATTGGATTTTTTTCTCCCCCATCTCTTCCACCCCACCTCCAGCACAGACGAATTGTAAATTAAAAAGCGCTTGGTGTAAATACTGCTATTGTTGGAGGCGTAATCAAACATTCATGAGGAAGACGGATCCAGGGAGAGCCAGAGAATCTAGGTCACGGATGCGCTCACGATTCTCTGAGACTCTTTCTTTCTAAACCTCTCCTTTGTCGTCTGAGCTTGCTCTGCTGTCCAAATCTCCTCCCCTCATCGTTTTTTCTATATCACAGTTATCTTTCCCCCTTTTTCTCATTTGTATTCATTCACCCCATTTCTTATCTCTTCATTTTTTTTCTCCTCTTTATCCTACGAGCACATCTCACTTCATTTTAACAATTCATGGGTTTTTTTGTTGTTTTTTTTTAAAGATATTTATCATTAAATTAAACAGATCTGAAATCACACCTGGCTGGACCTGTGTAAACTGCACAGTAACACCTACGCACCTTTGAGCCAGTAGCTCAAAGTAACGGCCCTCTTGACCACCATTCATCAATGAGAAGGTCATCTTGTCAGTGCTTTTACAACCACCTCAAAGCCAACTGAGGCGAGCTGAGCAGCACATTAGCAGTGACTGACCTTGTAAGTGTGTCCACAGCCTCTGAGAGGATGCGAAGGACCGGTTCCCAGCAGGTCTGTCTCACAGAGGGATTCTTGTTTATAACCGTGCTTTTGTGATTTTATGCTTTAATGGTATTTGATGCGACAAACACAAATTTATATATGGTTGTAATAAGAAAAAAAATGCACATCACCCTAAAACAACCATGAAACACGATGGTGTGGGGATGCTTTCTTGAGCAGAAAAGGGACGTTTCACAGATTTGTTGGGACGATATAGAATGCTAACATAGGCTAATTGTGGAAAAAATGTTAAAGCATGCAGAAGGCTTGAAATAAGGACAGAGACACCAGTAGGAAGTGTTTCAAGGGGATTCAATACAAATGTACGTTGCACTTTTCACATTTTCACTTTCCTTCCAGTTACATACTATGTTGGGTGTGAGTATTACATAATCATGATAAATTACACTGATGCTTATGGTTGTTAACATGATACAATGAGTACAAAGTTCAAAGTGTATGGATACTTTTTATGTCTCTTCTTGAATTGATCACACTGAAAAATGTCTAAATTTAAAAAAATGCACACAAATTTTCTCACTGGCACATTTGCAATCTAATTTTTAAATTACCTTGGTCTATAACACAATGCAACTAAAATGTGTTGATAGCAGATGCAGATTTCCTATCAACACATTTTGATGGATGTTGTGTTGTATTGATATTACAGCATTGTTAGCATCAATAGAGCTACTGTTCACGGCACTTTTACTTATGAGTATTGTTGATCATACTGCATGTATAAAGAATCTGAGAAAGTATATTGTTACAATACTTATAGATATAAGGAGATCACAATTCTGATACTTCTGGAGAAGGGTCAGCTATTTATAAGTTTATATTTCTACACATTCAATTGAACATTTATCAATTTCCATAACCTACCTGTAACCTACCACCTAAGAACTACCTGTAAATATGGAGGCTAATGTGCCTCAGTGTTTGCATGTTTTGCCCTGAACACATTGTAATTTTAATATCTCTTCCATATTCCAGCTGATCAGGAGCCTAAATCCATCCCACCAGCCCCTCTCCCTCCCTCTGAGGTATTAAAGGGTCCGAATCTGCCGGCCAAAAACCACCATCCAAGCCCAGCAGGCCAGCTTGCATTGAACTCCCTCCAGCTAATCCATTTGTATTTTTTCAATTACATATCGAGGGCAAGGGAGCAAGTGGACAGTAATCTGTCAGCCTCTGCCTGGAAAACCCAGCCCTCTCATGACCCAAATATCGGGCTAAAGAAGAGTGCTGGGGTTGCTGTAAAACAAAACTAAAATAGGTCATAAGTTTCCTTGCCACACAATTTAATTGCACTGAAGGGAAATAATTGTGGTCATATTTGCGTGAGGTTGACCGATTTCCCAACTGCTGGTCACCAACAAATCATTATTAGGCAACTTTTACACATCAGTAAAACCAGACAGTTAAATATTAAGAAAACCAAAACCTGTGACGTCACTCCACACCCGTTTGCCATTTTGGATTGGGGGGCTGGGAGGAGGACTGGGCCATCTGGTAGGTCTGTGCCGTGGACGGGCTTTGGGCCTTTGGTGGAAGCTGAGGGGGGGACTTGTGTTTCAGTTCTCCCAGGATTGTTCAGATCCCGGTTCCTGCTTACATTGACTGGTTCTTGGCCCAGGGTGGCCACCGGGTTCTGGTGGGTGGTCGGCTGGTGGTGTGTGCCTGGCCATCAGCAGTATGTGACAGTAATTGGGGTCGTGGCTTTGCGTTGGCATCCTCTGGGCGGGCAGGTGGGGTGGTGAAGTACACCTTGTAGTTTTCTTTGGGGTGGATGGTAAGCTGTGCTCTTCCTGGAGTGGTAAGTCGGCTCAGGTGTCAGTGCCCGGATGTCGTGGCAGTATGTGTTGTCTCATGGAGGGGCTGGCTGAAGTTGTTGGCCTGACAGACTCCATGGTTTTCTGCTCACTTCTTTGCTGCACAGAGGGGATGCCAGCCCTGCTGGTTGTCTTGTGGAGTTAGTAGTGGAAGTTTAAATAATTTTTTGGATGTGTGGCATCTGACATTTCGGTTGGTTGGGTGGTAACGATGGAGCTGGGCAGTGGTCACAAACTGCAATACTCAAGGGCCAAAATCCTGCAACTTTTGTAAGGGTCTCTTGTCCTACACTCTTAAATTAAATGGGGAAGCTGCCTTACTAGCATCCAGCTACTAACAAACTAACATTGGAGCTAAATGTGCTGAAGATGAGACATCTAAAAATTGAGGGACACAAACATCGCAGCCTGTTAAATTAATAATAAAGGCATGTAATGTCCAAACATCTGCCTAAAATGCATAAATAAAATATATTAAAACAAAAACATGTTAAAAATATTACCTTCAAAATTCTTCCACAATAATGTAGAACATGATGGAAAAACAAACAAAAGCTCAGTACACTTTTACTGTGAATCTTTAGCATTGTATTGAAACTTTCAACATTACATTGTTCAGTGGTGCAAAACCAGCAGAGATAATAAATCTACTCTATCTCTGATCTTCAAACAGTAAAGTTAAAATTCATGAGAAGCCACTTAAATGTCCCAATGTTGCATGAAATAGTTATACAGTACTGCAGTATACACTCATCAGCAACTTTATTCAGTAAACACCTTAATTGGGTTGTTAACCCAAATGACAATCAGCCGATCGTGTGGTGGTAAGTTGAAGCATGTAGACATTTAGATGTGGTGAAGCCAATGATCAAATCAGAATGTGAGAAAATTGGATTTAAAGGGGTTTGAACTTTGGTGTTTTGTTTTTGCCAGATTCAGAAACTGCACATTTGGGATTTTCTCAAGCAATAATAATAATAATAATAATCAATTTAATTTATAATACACTTTTTATTAATACAAATCTCAAAGTGCTACATGGTGCATCTAAAAACATAAAATTAGCAGTCAAAAACAATAAAAAAAGACTGTCATTTAAATGTGGGGTAGGTTTCTCTAAAAAGGAAAGTTTTCAAGCCAGTTTTAAAATCAGACAATAATTGTGGGGCTCTCAAATAGTCTGGGAGAGAGTTCCATAGACGAGGAGCAGCCACAGCAAAGGCTCGATCACCCATAGTCCTTAGTCTTGATTGAGGATGGTGAAGAAGATTGCAGGCTTGGGATCGTAGGGGTCTAGAAGGTGAATGTGAAGTAAGGAGGTCCTTCAGGTAATCCGGTGAGGTTCCATACACACAGTGATGGGTGATAAGTGCACTTTTATATTGAATCCTACAAGTTACAGGAAGCCAGTGAAGCTCGTAAAGAGTAGGTGTGATGTGATCAAATTTACGAGCTATCACTAGGATCCTGGCAGCACTGTTTTGGATATACTGAAGTCTCTGAAGGTGTTTTCGGTGGACTCCAATGAACAGCGAGTTACAGTAGTCCAGCCTGGAGGAGACAAAGGCGTGGATGAGGGACTCAGCATCAGAGCAGGAGAGAGATGAACAAAGTTTGGAAATATTACGAACATGAAAAAACAGGTTTTAAACAGGTTCTTAATGTGATTTTCAAATGTGAGACGAGAGTCCGTTCGAACTCCAAGGTTTGTAACAACGGAGGAAATGGGAATGTCTTGTCCAGAGAATGAAATACTCGTCAGAGTCGAGGATTGAACCTGGTGAGGACAAGCAACAATTTCTGAGGTTAATGGTCTGAAAAAGATATTATATTCGGTCAATGTTGATGTCGGATACCAGAGAATTCACCCTAAATCTCTGAAATCACAACATGTTGATGCTTTGCAAGTGGAAGATCACACCGCGGTGGATGGTGGATGGTGGATGGTATTATCCACAACAACTAAGAACAGGAAACTGAGACTGCAATTCAAACAGCAAAGTGGAAAAAAACTAAACCTGAAACTGGTTTATTTCAAGAACCCACTTGTGAGTGTTGATTAGTTTGAGAAGCGATCAGATATGATACAGTTCATCAAGTAGTGCAGCATCTCTAAACGGACTGGTAAATGTAAATTAAAAAGCGGATAGGAAGACCAAGAGTGAATATACAGGACAAACCTTTATACCGGAGAATGAAGTTGTGCAATGGGGTGTTACAAATTGTAAACAAGAACAATACAATCTGTGTATTTATGTTTGCATGCCTCTGTCAGAGCTGGAAAGCATGTTTAACTTGTGAAAATGGATGTGCATGTTGTAGAGTCTGACTGAGACTCCAGGTCTCAGTCAGCAGGCTGTATGCATACTTCCTGTGTCTCACCCAAAACAGTGCAGCGCTAACCCCCACATGCATCGCAGGCTATGTCTCGAGTGCGCTTCACTGAGCAGGCAAAAGTTTGTCTTGTTTGCCATCATCTCAAAGTGCCTCTTTAGAAGTGACTCATGCATCAACAATCAGTACTCAAAGAGCAGCATTTAGTTTGTCCCTTTGCGACTCCCTTGTCCCATATACTGTATCATCAGCCACCAGGGAATCAAAGCTTGCTCATATATTAATTGACACACATTTATTTATGTCACCTAAAGGTGAGAAAGGTCTCACTAAAACATGAGCTCTCATTTTTAAGAAAGATTGGATTTAAAATTGTGACTTCATATATGAGTAGATGTCAAGAAAATTCAGACAAGGACAAGGGAAATTAGTGCACACTTATAGAGCTAGATAATTGCCACCTTTTATGTTCTTTAACCTGTTTGTTTGTTTTCCAGTTAAATATTATCATACACTGTTCACATTTAAGAGGAACAAGTTCCGAAATGATTCATCATTTTCTCACAAAGACCTGGGATTTCTACAGACGTCTATTTTTGTCTGCAAGTGAACTTTCATCAACCCAACAAAGACTCTTATAACAAGGCTTTTTGGAAGCTGTCAGTCATTCGGCACAAACATACTGCAGTGCTGACATTTGCTAAAAATGATCCTGCAAGGAGCACCACAAAGCTCAGTACCAAATGAACCGACTAAGTTCAAAATTAAGGCACACAATCTTGTTGGCTCCAGAAGAACAATGGAGGAAAAGTCAAAGTTGTGCTGCCTTCAGTCTTCTGAGTGACAGTGTGAATGCTTTGTGGTCTTCATTCATTCTATAAAGAATAATAAACTAGTATAAATATGCATATTTGTTTTTACTCTTTTTTTAACCAAAGTGTTAAGGTTTGCTAAATATCTAATGTTGTCTTAGTTAATGGTTCTTCTGGTTTTCTAAAGAAGTTGCCCTTGGTTTTTCACCTGACCTGTTGCGGTGTGCGACATTTACGTTACAAATGATACAGCTTAATAATGCTTTAAAGCTTTGTTTCACTTTGTTAGCATACGGATGTTATGAAAAACTGTTATCTCTCTTTAGATTCAATATTTTTAACTGGACGTAGGGTATAATTTTGAGTCATTCCAATACATAAAAATTATCTTATCATTGTAGCTCTTGATAATTTAGCTGCTAGCTGAATGTTTAGGTTGTTGTCCTTCCGAAAGGTTATCTTCCACCTAAGTCTCTTTCAGACTTATGTGACTTACAAGGCAGTTCTCCTGGACTATTTATCTTTATTCATTCTTCTGTCAAGTTTGACCAATTTCCACATCCCTGCTGAAGAAAAGCCCTCCCTCAGCACGATTCGGTCAATACCAGATTTTGCAGTGGAGATGATATTCTTAAGGTGACATCTTTTGGATTGTGTTTTCTACGAACCCCGAAACTTTTACATTTGTGCCTGTCAGATTAAATCTACTCCTGTTGCTGTGCCTTCCAGTTGGCTTGTAAAATGTAAACATGACTTTCTCTGACATAAAGGCCAGATTTGTAGAGTCCATCGTTCAAAGTTTCAAATAACTATTTTTAATTTCTTGCACTGAATTTTATTGGTATACATTTGTTTTGTTTTTTACCATAAAAAACCCCATTCATTTTCTTCTTCTTCAATTCCTCTGCTTTGTGTTGATCTATCACATTCCAGTGAAATACATTAAAGTAACAACTTGAAACTTTAGAAGGACCTTTGCAAGGCACCACAGACAAACATAAAAGGAAGCAGAGAAAGAGGTAGAAGATCCTCATTGGAGCTGTTAGCTCTTGAGGATGTATGTTCAGGGAACAGGTGGATGTGAGCGCTGCCTCTCTCAGGTGGTGTCGGCAGGTCAGAAGCTGGGCGGCTGCTTCTAATTGGGCTGTCTAAATGACAAGTGTATCTACCACTGTGCTGGACCACGCCACATAGCACCAGGCTTAACTGAGCGAGTAATGGGCAGAGAGAAGCGTGACCTCATAGCCCCTCCCTTTCACGCTTATTAGATGAATAGTATGAAATGACAGTGGAGGCTTTGTTCTTTCCTCTGTGTGTGTGTGGCGAGTCTGACTGAAAAAGTGTGGTGTGTGTTCAGTCCGACAGAGGCCTCACCACCTGTTCAGGAAACCTTTTCCTGGCACTAAGTGTCAAATCATTACATTAGTGACTGTAATAGACCACTGGAACTCTACGGCAGATAGACAAAGGCAGCCAAAAGTCTACTGTGGAGAGTGTGAGCCATCTTTGTCAGCCAAACCTAATTTGTCACACTCTGTTGAACCTCTATTACAACAGGCTGTTCTTATAAAACTTGATTTCCTCCCACTTTGACTATTTCAGAAACATCAGTGCTTAAATCTAAGGCAAACAGGGAGCATAGACCAGCGGCTTTACATATGGGTCGGAGAGCCACGAAACGTCCATACAATCGCACATACGTACACACACATTGAACATTAAAGTAGCTAAGCAGGGCAGCTTAGCAGAACCAACAGCAGGGAAAGGGAAAATAAACACAGGGGCCACCAGTAAATCACCTCCATCCGCAGCAGCTCAGCAGAGACTGGATGGTGCTGGGAGGCCCTATGAGAAACGGCAGTCAGAAAAAGGGAGCCTGATGGGACTATGGACGACTCAACAGTGTGGGGGCCACAGTTTGAATACTTGTGTTACATTTTACTCTCTCATTTCAAAAAACAATAACATTTTCCTTCAAATAGGATACCAGCAAAAAAAAAAAAAAGCAGCTGCCTCTTTGTTCTGCCACAAATATTAGTTTCAATATTGACCTCTAATTTTTGTTTTGTTTTGCTGAATACAAGTTGGGTTTCTTACACAACAGCATGTACACAACAGCCGAGGAAAACACCAAGTCAGGTGAGAATCATGAAACAATTTTACATCCCACGAACCCATAGAGTCAAAAATCTGGTAGGCGATACATCATAGATGGTACAAGGATTCATTTTGACATGAAGAGTAGACATATCATCTAATATCTCACTGTTTAAATGTAGACCAGATGTAAAAGGAAGAAAATGTAGAATTTTCCCACAACTGAGCCATGCATCACACCAGGCTCTCTCTCATTCTCCATTTCCCGCTTTCACACTCCCCCAATATCATCTTCCGGAATGGCAGGAAGTGAGACTGTTGCCCTTTGACCCGTCAGGAATGTTTTCCTCCCCTGTGCCAGCAGAAAGTGAGGCTCTCTGCCCCCTGACCCATCACCAGCTGATAGAGTGGAGCCTGACCTAATGTACTGTCCGTCCATCTACCTGGCTTCTCCGCTGCGCTAGATTTATGATATTGTCAAATAACTCCCCGGTCTGTAATTTTTACAAAGTGTGAATGAATGTCGGAGGCATGACGCATGTTATGCGATGAGACAGGCATTCTGGCAAACTTAGACAGGATCCTGTCTGTCCCGGTGGCACCCAGCCAGCCACACAGTGAGATATCACTCAACACCGCTGGGTGAGCCGCCTCTCGTAATGACTGCCAATGGGCTGTATCTATGGACCATTACTCTATAGACTCAGTAGAGGCAGAGTGGTAATGCTGACTTATGGAGATTAACTTTTTAGCCACTGAACGGTACACTACACTGACGAAGCTCATCGCTGGGTCGGTCCTCACTTCCCTCTGTGAAACGTTGAAACAGAAAAGCTTTGGATAACATGCTGCTGAAAGGTCGAGGAAGATTTTTATGTTTTCTGGCTGCAGAGTGAACAGTGAATCTATTCAAGGACGTAATCATAAAGCAAATTAATTTGGGTGCATATTAACTTTACTGCAGCAGTGATGTTGTTTTTCCTGCAGTATGCTGCTTGTTAAGGAGGGGAGCAGAAACCAATAATTCAAATACAAACAGAAGCTTCTTTCCAGGAAAGTACACTTGACGATCCGTGGCTGCTGGACAAAGCAGTCTCCTTATTAAGCCTGTCTTGCATTGCAAAAGCATTTCTAACTGTTGAACTTCTTCACATTTTGTCACATTAAAATCACAAGTTTCAGTGAGAAAGTTAAAAATGATTGTGGCATTAAAAATACGTGGTTATCAAAATTTAGCAAAACTAGAAATTACAAAAGAATAAATTGGTATCAAGCCCATACTTGCAGCTAAAATTGTAGTGAAAGTGAAAGGTTTTGTTTGCAGAGTTTTGAGTCAGGAGGACTGAAAACAAATATTCAGTCAGAAAGCTTTCGGGTTTTTGTTTTTCTCAAATGTTTTCACAGGCATGTGTCATTTTCCTTCCACTTCTTGTCAGCTGTGCACAGCTTCACGTTGGTGCGTTATGGGAAATTCAAGTGATACACAAAAGTTTGTAGTTGTATTTTGACCATGTTTCAAACCTCAGTTGATACGACTGCTTTTGCAATGTACCGTAGGTCAGCTTTACGAAAGCGACCACCTCATTCACCCGCTCCACCCTTCATTAAAATATTTCTGGCATTTCGCCCTCTGGCTCTTCTCAGGATGGCTCAGTTTCCTCTTATCACCTATTAGATCCAGATGAGACCCAGGCATACTCCCCCTCCTGACCACAACCCTGTCTCAACTTATCACAATTCAAAACAGATGGTGGCTAACACAGGCCAAAGCCGCCCGTTGAATCTGCCGCAATGTGTGTGTGTTTGTCTGTTTGCAAAGTCTCTTCCATTAAAGTGAGTGTGAATGAAGGTTGGTGACTGTTAGCATGACATTAAAAAAATGGCTTGATTTGAAAAACAAGGAACTGAAATGTTGTTTTTCCCTTAAATGCCAGTCGTGATTAGATCTACAGTTTGGCTGAGGTTTGGCTTCATAGATGTTCAGAGGTAGTATTAAACAGAAGACTCAGGAGACCCCTCACATGTAGACACACATGACTACAATGCCACAAATCAAAGCTATGAACACATTAAGCTGAAGATTTGTAATAGTACCATGTGTGATACTTGTCTGATGTTTGCTTAGAAGCCACCAAAGAGTACAACAGTACATAAATAAATGTCTGTGTATTCAGTGAATACTGAAATTTTATGTGAAAGAATAATGCATAATAATAGTACAAATGAAACACTATTTTAATTTAAAAGGGCATGTCACTTGACAACCCTTGTCACCCATTATTTGCAAAATAAAAACTGATTCAGATGGAGAGTGCCAATATTAAAATCAATTTTCAATAATCAGTTTAGGTCTGCGTAACATTTTCATCTGCATCATTGCCTTGCTCCAGCCTTGAGCATTTTGCTGCTGCTAACAGGTTTTCTTTCAGAATTATCCTGAATTCAGTTCCATCCATCTATTATCCCAACAACTTTGACCAACTTCTATGTCACCCCAGCATCATGCAGGCAGAACCTTGTCCTAGTAACATGATGGGGGATGGTGTGTTCAAGGGGATGTGCAGTGTTAGTTTTCTGAATTATGGTGTTTTGCATGTAGGCAGAACAGTTTAATTTGGTCTCAACTCTTTCTTACTTGCTTGCTGTTTCCATTATGTGACTTGTGGCAAACTGCAATAGGACCTCTCATCATATTATTTAAGAAATTACTTTCTTCTTGCTATGCTTTCACAAAATCCAGATTTGTGAAATTCATGACTAATGACCACAGGTTTTAAACAGATTCTGGTGCAAATAATTTTGACTATTCAAAGCCCTAAAGAGGCCAAAGAGGTTTCCTTTCACATTTTTCCCTCACCATAAAGCTGTCTGAAGAAGTTACATCATGCATTATTTTGCTTTGGGGTGGTTTTCATGAAGGAATGATATATTCCATCATGAAAGCTTTCAATTAAATTTACAGTATTTGATTTGATTTTTTGCATTGCTGTAGATAACCAATCTCTCTAAATTTTCTACTTAGAGCTGGCAGAGTCACTGGTGTCTTTCTTCAGCAGTCAGAAGGCAAGAGGCGGAGTTGTCAGTCTGTCACAGAGGAGCACTGTTACACACCAGAAAACCACACATACAAACATTCTATAAGAGATATTTTTGAAGGACAAGTTACCCTAGCATGCATGTTTTTGTACTGTGGCAAAAAGGCAAAGTACCTGAAGGCATAAGGAAACATGAAAGCTGCAGGAAAAAAACATGGCTAACAATGTCACTATCGTGATGGAGTCCAATTCTGTACTGAAACTTGGACCTACCTAAAATGATGTGTATGGAGTTGTTTCTTTATTATAGGTTATATTTAGCAGAACATTTTCCATATCAGTTCACTTTAAAGAAATTGGAAGCTGATGTTAGGGATGTTACGTAAACAAGATTTACATACAATAAACTCAACTGTTTGTCCAATTTGCAAATGGAAAATGGTTAAATTCAAAATGAAGACAATTTATTAGCTTAAAGATAACTGATTTTGAACTATTTCAAAGACATAGCGTCAAACCTATGTTATCTGTAAAGATTATCAGCAAATCTCTTCATTAAGAGTCAAAGTTTAGATGCGGGCGAAAGACCACTGGCAGTCGAAATCAAAGCCGGGACTGACATTCCAGGATTCTTTGCACATGATGCTCTGTGTGGCTGCTTCCCCTTCGTCTGCAGCTGATATGTTGGGGTCTCTTCTTGCCTGTCTAATCTCTGTTTACGTTGCAGTCTGTGCATTGCTTCCAGCCCCCATCGAGTCACGAATGAAGGCTTCCTCTCTGACCTTTAAGTCTCTGGTTGACTTTTGACCTTGTTCTTCCATATCTGTGTTCACACTCATACTCTATTATGTCTACACAAAAGAATATATTTCAGGTCATAGATGAACTCCTCCTAAAGACGGAGGCAGGTGAAAACAGTCAGGATGGCGCTTGATTTTTTTTAAAAATTATTATTATTTTTGTTTGTTTTTTATGGAACACTCTCACTTCACTTATATTGGTCTGGAATCTCTCTGTGTCTGTTTTTCTTTCTGTCCCTTCACATCTCTACCCCCTCCTCTTATTCTTCTTCTCTGATCTCCCTTACAGCAGTTTCTAATTAGGATTAGGCCTCAGCGTAGAGGAGGAGAGGTGAAGTTTTTGGTCTAGTAAGTGATGGAATAAGATGTGATAAATGAATGGAAAATAAGAAGATGTAATAAATAAAATGGCAATGATGGCAATAAAAAGATCACAAGTTTCCACGCAGGCTTCTTGGTCTGGGGGCAAGGACTTGATTAAGTGAAGCCAGACTATAATTTTTTTTAAATTCTTTGGGAGCAGTCTTCTGATTAACCATCTAAAAAAAATCTGTTTGTGTATATACTTTGGAACTCAAGAGTCACAGTGACTTAGGGGAAGTTAATGATACAGAAAGAGAAGTTTAAGTTTTTTAATCACATGCTGATGGATTGTGAGCAGGTGGAAAGCAGAACTTTAAAGAAGAAACAAGAGAAAGATTAAGCAGAGTGGGTAACTTATTGAAATGAGGAATGAATTATCTTCTTCCATCTGTCTGCTTTCAGTCTGGTAAGCAGTTGTTTTACTAGTTGACGGTGATCACTATTTTCTTTACAGCATCATGTTGTAAAATAAGGATATCCAACAGTGGACTGCTTTACATTACCAAAAATAAAACTTATCCAATTCTTTTTCAAAAGTTAATTTCCTCAAATTAATCTACAGTTTCTGGAATGACTCTTAATAAGTTAAAATATGTGTGGGGCATACCTTTAGTCAGAGTTTTGGTTTCCTCTCTGTTCACAATGTTTTGATAACTCCCTTAAAGATTATTGCTATTTCAGCATTTCTTTCCCCTCATTTTTCTAGTGGTTTCATAAATCAAAGGCCACCAAATTTCTGCCTTGAAATATGGTTTTACATTGTCCTCAGACAGCTTGGCCTCCGCATTGGGACACATTCTGCAACAGCAAATTGGAAACTACTTCAGCTAAGCTATGCCTGGTGGTGTTTTTCCTATAGGATCAGAAGGATCAATTTGAAAAAAAGTCATTTAAATGTTGCAAAATACACATTTCGCTTTATGATTAACTAAAATTTCCATTGTGTGATACGTATGGTTAAGGTTTGCAGTTGCTCAATGTCTATCTGCCATACGATTGTTTTCTTGTTTCTCTTTAAATTTGGTCTTCTCTTCATTTTAATCTATGAGCCAGTCGTGTTTTGTGAGTTGTCTGATGCATATGTTTTTTATTAGGTTGTATTGCTGAGATAATTAGATGGTCTGCAAAGTGTTTCAGCTTTTCTGAGTGTGTGTGTGGCCGCCAGTGTGTGCAGAGTCCATTGATCGTGCTCTAATCCCAGAAGCCGGTAGCAAGGATAATGGATGATGCTGCCAGGCACTATCTGAAGTCCCCTCCTCCAACTCCTGCCAGCTTGACTGACAGCACAGGGAGAGGATCAGAGAGCAGACAGCAAGGGTCCGCTGCATGCCATACATCCAAAAGACAGAAAATAGCGTCTAAAAGCTTAGAGACAAGAGCCACCAATTTAATTCAACCAGTCTCCAAAGGGTGCTAAAGAAAGAACCTCATCTGGGAGGGGCTTTGTGTAGGATGAAGGGATGACAAGGAGAAAGATGGAGGATGAATGATTGAAATTAAAGGGCAGAGGGGAGGAAAACAAACTGATGACAGGATGCTGGGATTTGCTTTTGAGAGTCAAAATGTGTCTTTGGTTGAGTGGTCTTTCAGATATGGATTTGGATCAAATCAAATTACCACCACAGAGCCGAAGATGGGCAATAAAATATGCATTTTCATAAGGCAGAGAGCCGATCGTGTCGAAATCCCGTCAGCCCGGCGGTGTTTGTCCATTTAGATCAGAAGCCAGGAGCCGACCCCGGTAGATGTGTTGATGCAGACAGCTCATGTTTCATAATGTTTGTCTGTCATTCCCACTGCGGCAGACCACAGAGACAGCCTCATGGTGGCCTCGGCTTCAGCCTCCACCATCTTACATTCCACAGCAGAAAAGAATAGGGATGTCTGAGATCAAAAGGCATTAGTGTGCTTATCCCACTCTAAAATGAGATTTCTCATGCGTCTCTGTCTTTTTTTTTAGTGCCACAAATAAAACATATCACAGCATGGGGTTGTATGCCATCACAACCCCATTGGACGCCTGGATGGTTTTTAGTGATTTACGGTCATGCAGAAAGGTTATGTGATTAAATCTGGCTCCAAATACTCTCAGCGATCTCCACATCTTACAGGAATAAATTCCCGCAAAACAACCTGATTGTTCTCCTTACCAGCAATACATACCTCCAGGGTATTGACATACTTAACATTCTAACCGTATCTAATGTCTTTCTATTTTGCCTCTAAAGAAGTCAGTATGTATTTTTGAACTTTTGAACTTTTATGGACATACCAACAAGTGGCAGAGCTCTGGAAAGCTTAATTGAAGCAGTGCAGTCTACTGAAGCAGAAACGTTCAAGTATCTTTCATCGTATTTACACCGCTCAAACTTTTGCACATTTTGACTTGTCAGAGCCACAAAGTCTGGAGTATTTTCTTGGGATTCCACATAATTGTGAGCAGAACATAATTGTGAAGTTGAAAGAAGTATTTAAAGATTCCCAAATTAAAATCTGAAAAGCATGATTCTCATGTATGATGTGGTGTGGTGTACTTTTACTCTAATACTCCTTAATAAAAAAGTCAAGGGTCCTGTTTGTTATTTAAAGTCAGTATAAACTCGGCTTTTATATGAAGATTTCAGAGGGTTGCTAAAGAACATTAGAAAACAAATAACATCATTAAGACCAAGGAACAGAGAAGATAGCTCAGGGAGAAAGTTATGGAAACGTTTAAACCAGAGTTAGGTCAATAAACAAAATCTGAGGCACAGAGAGCTGGTTAGTCCCATCACACAGAATGAGAAAAAGTATGACAAAACTACAAGTTTCACAACACATATTCATCCTTGTAACCTGACGGCTAATGGAATAGTTGAAATTAAAGCATATTGACGCGTTTACCTGGACAAATCACATTAAGAATATATGGCAATGCTTGATAACTGACGTTGACAGACATTTTCTATCCACTGAATGACCTTGAAATAATTTCTAAAGAAGCTACAAGTAGGATTCAAACAATATGCAAACTGTCTTCCTACAGTAAATTACACAAATTACAGTAAAAAGTGTATAGCATTAGTTTGACAGTGGTCATTTGCATATACACAGTCCAGTCACATTAATGTGACCATCTGTCAAAAGCCAGAATAACCACCTTTCGCAGAGCGAACTGCTACGAGACGTGCAGGAAGAGAGTCACTTAGGTCCCTGAAGGTCTTCTCTGGGATGTTGAGCCATGCTGACTCTAATGCCGTGGCCAGCTGCGCTAGATTACGCGGTTGAGGATCCATGGCGCGAACAACTCGATCGAGATGGTCCCACAGATGCTCGATTGGGTTTAAGTCAGGTGAGTTTGCTGGCCAGGGGAGGACGGTAAACTCATCCTGGTGCTCTTCGAACCACGCACGTACACTGGCAGCTGTATGGCACCTCGCATTGTCCTGCTGGAAGATGCCATCATCCTGAGGAAAAACAATGCGCATGTAGGGGTGGACATGGTCCGCAAGGACAGATGCGTACTTGTATTGATCCATCGTGCCTTCCACAATAATCAGTGAACCCAGAGAATGCCAGGAAAACATTCCCCAGACCATAATGCTCCCGCCTCCAGCTTGGACCGTTCCTGCAATGGTTGCAGGGTGGTTCCTTTCAGAGGTTTCACGCCTTATACGCCAACGTCCATCTGTCCGATGGAGCATAAAACGCGATTCATCTGAAAACGCTACCTGTCGCCACTCAGTGGACGTCCAGCTGCTGTACTGGAGTGCAAATTCTAGCCTTCGTCGTCGATGAACACCAGTCAGCATAGGTGCACGAACCAGGCGTCTGCTTCGGAGGCCCAGACGCAGCAATGTTCGCTGAATAGTGGTTTGGGAGACACTTGTGGTAGCCCCTTGGTTCATTTTAGTGGTCAGTTGCTCAACGGTAGCCCGTCTATCTGCCCGAACGCATCTCCGCAACCGTCGTTCGCCTCTGTCATCTATGGCCCGTGGTGCACCACATTTGCCACGTCGTTGATTTTGGACAGTCCCATTTTGCCATGCACGGTACACTTTTACCACGGCGGCACGCGAACAGTTCACAAACTCAGCCGTTTCGGAAATGCTTCCACCCTTGGCCCGAAAGCCAATGATCATGCCCTTTTGGACGTCGGATAAATCGCTTCGTTTCTGCATTACGCCAACGATTGAAATGTTTTCCGAAGCCCACACACACCCTTTATATACGCTCAACTGCACTGTGCTGCCACCTGCCTTCTGTGATTGGTTATTTAACTCTGAAGTGGAAAGTACGTGGTGGTCACATTAATGTGACTGGACTGTGTACATGCTTATATTTGTCAAACTTAGGAGTCTTTTTTCTTAATGATTCACAGGTAAGACTTTAATCATACCCATGAATCATTTTCTTGATTTTTAATTAGCAAAAAATAAATATGAATATAAAAAATTATCATGTGATGGACTCAAAAAGAGTAAGAAAACAAACCTTTGTGGATCAAACTTAAAGTAAATCTTTGAAACACTTCCTGGAGAACCATTGATTTAATTGTTTTCAAGGATTAAGAAAACGTCCGACTTTCTAAAAGTAAAATATCAAAATTTGAGGGATGACTACATGTGTTTTTTTTATAACTAACAAATTCACTTACCTCAGACAATATATGCTTTCAAACCATCAAAGCAAACTGTTGGGAGCGCTGCTCAAATATTGCTTCCAATGTAAAATAAAAGAACAGGACCACATTTGGGTTTTACTGATCTTAAAAGTTGCCTACTGCTCTAAAAGAAGAACAGTATGTCAAGAGAATAGGGAAGTGATAATAAAGTAAAGTAATTCCACACAATAAACTTTTGTTTTTTGCATGCGTCAGTATCATTTTAGTGAATTTCCACTTATGTCAACCATTTAGCATGTCCATAGTTGACTCTATTCTCTGCAGTGACTAATGCCGGTGATAAGGAGCAGAGACCAGCTTGCTTTTCCTCTGTTAATGCGCAACATAATCTCCAACACAGAGAACTAATTTATTTTTCACGTTTCATCAAAGATAATTTCGATGAAAAAATCTTGCCTTTCTCTTCTTCAGCAGTGGTGGGAAGTAACGAAGTACAAGTAACTCGTTGCTGTACTTAAGTACAATTTTCGTGTATCTGTACTTTACTTAAGTAGATTTAATAATGGATACTTTCTACTTTTACTCCACTACATTTTACAGTTAGTATTTGTACTTTCTACTTCACTACATTTCTACAAAAGTGTCGCGTTACTCGTTACATCCAAGTCGCATTGAGCTTTTTGTCCGTTAAAATGTGAAGTTTAGGGACTTAAGGTGGCGCCGTAAGATGCAAGCAATAACGTGACTTTGTGTCTGTTGTCACCCATCGGCTCCACCTTTACTCGCACGCGGAGCTCCAAGTACACCTCGCTGCAGCGTTATCCACGGTCTCCCGTTTTAATTTTCTTTTGAAATCTGTGATATATCTTCACCTTTAGGAAGGAGTTTCACTCTCAGCATGTATTTGAACTTCAATATTTTATTTACTTTAGGGCAGCTCACAGTTTTTAACACATTCTGTAGTTTTCGGTGTACTTCTAAATCGACTCCTTAGTCCCATCTTTTCGGGGTTTACTACTGCCTGTAGTGGCCTGGCGGTGGTAACACAACTAACATAATCACGTTACTAAATCAGAATACCAAAGTCTTTATTATTTATTAATTCTGGCATTACTGGAACAGTAAAAGATAAATTCCCTAACAAAAGAACATACCTTTCCATATTCTTAAGGAAGTAGAGCTAATTAAATTAGATAAACAAGACCTGAAAGCGATTCCAGTTTCACTTGATGGCCAATCTGTTGAAACTGTGGCAAATTTTAAATTCCTTGTGTCATTCCTGGACAGTCAGCTCAACTTTGCTGAAAACACTGACTATATCTTTAAGAACTGTTCTCAGAGACTCTATCTTTTAAGAAGACCTTGGGGTTACCCAACTAGAGATTGTGTTAAAATGTTAAAACTTAACATTCTAACTAGAATTTTAACTTAACTCAAGTTAAAACAACATTTTAACTCAAGTTTTAACTTTTCATCTCCTCAGCTGGTTTGGTCACATGAGCTGCAGATTAACAGACAATCTTTCAAGAATACTTTGAATGGCAGGTATAACAGCATAAACAGTGATGAAACCAAAAACATCTCTGTCTCAACTGTTTGCTGAAAGAACATTGGAAGACAGCAAGAAATATTCTAGCAGAGATCATCCATCGTCTTTATTTATCAGTTTGACCCTCTGAGCTCATAAAGATGTCAAAGTGTTCCTTTAGGAACTAAGAACATCTATTAGAAGTTATTTATTGACAGTGCAATAATTATTCTTAACCAAACTAACTTACATTTACCTATAGCCTGCTGTGGTAAATGTGTAAGTGTTTTGTCTATTCACAAATTGTTGATAATGTGATTCTATGAATATGATTTATCGTTTTATCATTTATAAATAGCTTTATCTTATTTTTTCCTGTATACAAGACTCTACCATAAATTGTATCTCAGAATAACGTACATGGCACCATGAAAACAAAAATGTGATTTTTTTTTTGCTTGTATCTGTTTAACAACCTGGGTTGTTATTCCTAATTTGTTTGTTATTTACTTTTGCTGAATTAAATTTCTTACGTATATATTGCAAATGGTATTTATTATAGTTGATCATGTTGTTTTTCATGTCTCTTTATTTCTTTTCTTCCTCCTATAATTGATGGAGATATAGATATTATTCATAATGTACAAAGGTATTGTTTTTCATTTAATTAGCTCTACATCCTTAAAAAAGTGAAAAAATATGGTGTTTTATAAGATAATTTATCTTTTACGGTGTCAGTAATGCCGAAATTAATAAAGACTTTGTCGTATTCTGATTTAGTAACGTGATTATGTTAGTTGTGTTACCACCGTCAGGCCACTAGAGGCAGTAGAAATCCCCGAAAAGATGGGACTAAGGCGCAGATTTAGAAGTTCACGGAAAACTACAGAATGTGTTAAAAACTGTGAGCTGCGCTTAAGTAAATAAAACATTGAAGTTCAAAGACATGCAGAGAATGAAACTCCTTCCTAAAGGTGAAGATATATCACAGATTTCAAAAGAAAATAAAAACGGGAGACCGCGGATAATACAGGAAATAGCGCCCCCTTCACTTCCGGAGTGCAATGGTCCCATTTCCATATAAAGTATGAGACAAGACAGTGGTCCGCCCGCCCCTTTCTGTTTGCTGCAGCGAGGACCTTCTCCGGAGCTCCAGACATGCACAGTGGTTTCCTCTGAGCGGGAGAAGGTGAAGGTGTCTATCTAATCGATAATGGACCTTACCAAGCCCCGCCCAGAAACGCCCCTCGGACTACATGTCGCACAAGCAAAGCCTTAACGCGCCTAGTTAGCATAGCGTCGACTGACCCTCTGCAGAGTATTTCTGAGTCGATTAGTCTAGCATTTCTGCCGGATTTTCACAAAATATCAGCCACGACAATGAACAGGGAACTAACAAGTACATGCCATCTTTTTTGGACGACATCAAGGTGTTTTAGCCACGATGCCTCCAACATTGTGCGCGTCACAGCGAAAAGCTATCGGTCGATGAGGAACACAGCAGATCCTGAGCATAAATATAGCTGTGGACAAGATCACTGAAGCCTATTGTTCTTACAAGGCTGGGTAAGTCGGACATTCATGGTTTAGACTAGACGTTCTCAACGTGGGCGGTACCGCCCCCCAGGGGGCGTTCAGAGGACGGCAGGGGGCGCTGGCGGACATTTTTACAAAAGGGGGGCGCTGGGATGCCTTAGGGGGGCGTTTGGTCGAAGGTAAACTTTATTGTCAATAATAAAATAATGCTCAGTGCAAAGTAGCCTGCAAGTTATTTGGTGGGGGCAGTGGCGCAACTGCACATTTATCTGCGCATAAATAGGCGCCTGTGAAGTCCCCCCACCCCCACTGAACGAGAAGTTGTGATGCACTTCAAGGTGTAGAGGTTGTATCGGTTCTGCCATTATGCTGTACTTGGCTAAAAGGTTTTCATAATGGATGTGTTTTTATTGACTATTTTTTTCATTCACTAAACACAAATAAAGCAAAGCAATACTACTTACACCGGCAGACACTCTTGTTCTTATTGATCCTACAGTTGAGCTGCAAACGTGGTCGTAAAAAAGTTTAATCCAAGCAAGGCATTCCTTTCAGATTTTGGAAATCTGTGAATTTTAGTTCCACAAACACGATCAGGATCCCTGACATCGCCTGTACAGATTCCCCACTGACGGTGAACCATTGTTTTTCGAGTCCTGACGCAAAAACTTTGTGTCGGTCCTGTACTCCACAATGTATATTAGCATGAGTTTGTGAGACGGTCGCCCACTGATAGCTGCGCTGTGACGTCAAATGGGCATTAGCCAATGAAAAGGTTGGGCTGAATAAGTAAAATTTGAAGGTATGAACACAGAGCAGCTCATTGATTGATTTGGTCTCCTGTCATGGTGGCAAACATTGCAGTGGTATGGAGGGTGAGAACAGTCACAGTGCTCCTTCTGCTTGGTTTCTCGTTGCACAGTTGGACATTGTTCATAGTTGAACGTTATTTACAGTTAATTGAAATGTGTCAGTTGTGGTTTCTGACAGGGGCAATATGGGCAACCTCCCAGGGTGTTATTTTTCTAGGGATAGCAGGAGACCTGCGGATTGTAGCACAAAGATGAAAGCAAAACAGAATGAAATGAGTTTTAATTGATACTGGTTGAATATATTTCAGCTCTAAGTATTTAAGTGTTTTTATGAGAATGTGGATCTTTCAGATCAATCTGAGAACCAATTTTTATAGGTAGACTTAATTTATTGTTCATGTAGCGCAGGGCGCTGGTCTTGGTCTCGGGTTTGGTGGTCTTGACTACAACTCTGCTACGTGGCTCCTTGGTTGCATGTCCTCCCCCCACACTTCTTTTCATCCCCTTTCAGTTGGATTTCTTTCTAAATAAATGTCACTAATGAAGTTCATACTATGTTAGGACAGGAGACAAGATGTTTCCATCCCTGACATTATGATTCATAGAATCACATATTTAAGACTAAACTATGTTACAGAGAATAAACACAATAAGAACATGTTTAATCTCTGGCATTGCTCATTAAAATGGCACATTTCTGATATATTAAGATTAAATACGTTTGGCACACTTAATGATATTAGCGATTAGGTTATGTATTCATCAAGTACTTTTACTTTTAATACTTAAGTATTTTTTAAAAGCCAGTACTTTTTGACTTTTACTTAAGTAAAATGGGGTACTTTGACTTTTACTTGAGTACATTTTTGACCAACAGGTCTAGGACAAACCTATAACTGAGAACAACTTTTAACATTCAATTAGTTTTCAGCTTCTTCTAAAGATAAGACACAGCAAGAGGTGTTGAAATAAAGCCACTTTATGAGCTATTTTTGATATCCATTAGGCGGTTTCGCAACAACAAAGTCTCATTGTTTTTTAGACTATCGTGTAATACTCGTAATATTAGGATTTATTTTCTCTTATTAATTTGCTGGAAAACCCAGGTCAATTACTGTAGCCTTCTTAAGTAAAAACTAACTTCCGTCTTTTCAACCATCACAAGGAAAACAAATGACCACAATTCCGTTCAATAACCACCTTGTTTATTTTGTTTCTCTGTCAGCTAAGCCCTCATATTCATGGGAAACATGGGGACTAGAGATCAGTATGTCAACAATAGCCCGTAATGTTGTCTCTGTTATTTTCTGCAATTTATTTACACTCAATTCAGTGTTGAAAGTCTTACAGAAGTTATAAAAGAAGTAATGAAAGAATTGTGAAATTATGTAGAAGTACAGATGGATACGTGTATTCTACATTCAGGGTATTACTTCCCATAATGTACAGTAATGACATCCAAACCAGTTTCTGATTCTGTTTACATTCAGCTGAAGTTATTTTTTGATCCACTTTAGAAAATAGTTTGCAGGGAAGCTGAACATTCTCAAGACAGCAGTCTGATGGAAAACCAGGCTGCATGCGTGTTTCCTTTTTGTGGGTGAAGCTGAACATTCACTGCTGTGTTTACAGCAGATAAATAGCTTAGAGGCCACAGAGGTGTCACTGTCTGCCACCAACATAAGCCGTGGGTACATGCATAAATTAAGTAGTAATAGAGATGTGCAAGATATATGTTGAACTGCATGATACCAGTGCATGTTTTTAGTGTTTACTGTGAGGACGACTTTCCTCTCTGATGCTAAGCAAAGAACAGATGAAAATAGATCCGTAATCCAAACATGTATGCACGCACAGAGCCTGCTTTCACACTTTTCTGCTCAGTTCTTCTAAATTTAACACATGCGATGTTGCATGCACCAATACCCACCAAGCATCATGCCTGCCCTTATAATAACTCTGAGGCCATGTGAGGATACCTCACTAATACACAACATTAAGAGCATAATGCTTACAGTCAATGCAAACGCTTGATGGGAACCCATTGGCTGTAGTACACAGTCCAGTCACATTAATGTGACCATCTGTCAAAAGCCAGAATAACCACCTTTCGCAGAGCGAACTGCTACGAGACGTGCAGGAAGAGAGTCACTTAGGTCCCTGAAGGTCTTCTCTGGGATGTTGAGCCATGCCGACTCTAATGCCGTGGCCAGCTGCGCTAGATTACGCGGTTGAGGATCCATGGCGCGAACAACTCGATCGAGATGGTCCCACAGATGCTCGATTGGGTTTAAGTCAGGTGAGTTTGCTGGCCAGGGGAGGACGGTAAACTCATCCTGGTGCTCTTCGAACCACGCACGTACACTGGCAGCTGTATGGCACCTCGCATTGTCCTGCTGGAAGATGCCATCATCCTGAGGAAAAACAATGCGCATGTAGGGGTGGACATGGTCCGCAAGGACAGATGCGTACTTGTATTGATCCATCGTGCCTTCCACAATAATCAGTGAACCCAGAGAATGCCAGGAAAACATTCCCCAGACCATAATGCTCCCGCCTCCAGCTTGGACCGTTCCTGCAATGGTTGCAGGGTGGTTCCTTTCAGAGGTTTCACGCCTTATACGCCAACGTCCATCTGTCCGATGGAGCATAAAACGCGATTCATCTGAAAACGCTACCTGTCGCCACTCAGTGGACGTCCAGCTGCTGTACTGGCGTGCAAATTCTAGCCTTCGTCGTCGATGAACACCAGTCAGCATAGGTGCACGAACCAGGCGTCCGCTTCGGAGGCCCAGACGCAGCAATGTTCGCTGAATAGTGGTTTGGGAGACACTTGTGGTAGCCCCTTGGTTCATTTTAGTGGTCAGTTGCTCAACGGTAGCCTGTCTATCTGCCCGAACGCATCTCCGCAACCGTCGTTCGCCTCTGTCATCTATGGCCCGTGGTGCACCACATTTGCCACGTCGTGGATTTTGGACAGTCCCATTTTGCCATGCACGGTACACTTTTACCACGGTGGCACGCGAACAGTTCACAAACTCAGCCGTTTCGGAAATGCTTCCACCCTTGGCCCGAAAGCCAATGATCATGCCCTTTTGGACGTCGGATAAATCGCTTCGTTTCTGCATTACGCCAACGATTGAAATGTTTTCCGAAGCCCACACACACCCTTTATATACGCTCAACTGCACTGTGCTGCCACCTGCCTTCTGTGATTGGTTATTTAACTCTGAAGTGGAAAGTACGTGGTGGTCACATTAATGTGACTGGACTGTGTATAATAGCAATGCCCTTGGGGAGCAATACTATTTCTGTACTTTGAATAGGAAACAACAGACGTCCCTGCCATTCGGTGGAACAGTTCTTGTTTAAATTTATATACATCAGAAGGCAATGAAAAAACTAAATGCTCCCAGAGAATAGTGACTTAATTTAATTTCTTGTGTTCGGACAACAAGAAGACAACTAATTAAAAAAAAAAAAAAGCTGTAATGACCAGATTTATATCTAACCTATCCTGCATGATAGTGAAAGATGTAAAAGGGGTTTAATGGTAATGTTGCTGTAAACTGATTTCTAAATTCTGATACTTTTGCAAAATAAAGTGTAAATGGATCTTACACTTTATTTGTTTATACAATATCCTCTGTATTTACACATTAGATAGAATACAGAAAAAAATTGAAAAAAAAATATAAAATAAAATGAGCATGACTGAAACCTAAAATGATTGTTTTTGTTTTTAAGTAAGATGTTATTAAGTGCCAAGATATTGATCATTCAAGTATTTCCACATGATTTTCTTCATGTGGAAAAACCATTTAAAATTGTACATAGCACCTTGGTGCGAGGGTAATATTAAGTAATTTTACCTCCATTAATTCTAATTTAAAAATTGTGTCTATTACCACCTGTGGTGTTGAGTAAACATGAAAACACAGAAAACTGAATGAATCCTTAATGATTGAGTAAACAAAACATGACTTGAAGTTACTCAACTGTAATAGTAAAGATAATATCACAAGATATAGTGCACGTGTATTTAAAATTCAATCACAAATTTTGTGTCATCTTATACAATATTAAAAGAAAAAAGCTACAATAATGTTTTTTTTAAATCATCACAGCCTGAAATCTATGACAGTATGAAATTGGAACACTATACCAACCAATACTGCTCTAAAAATAAAAATGACCTACTTTTAAAACAGGCAAATTTACCAGAGCAGTTGCATTAAGTAGTGCAGCTTCATATTTACACAAAAACAGCATTTAGTCATTCAGAAATGCACGACGCAGTGAAAACAGTGCAGCAGAACACAATGAATTTATTTTTCTCCTCACCTTACAAATCAAAATCAGTCAGTTAGAAAAAAACTGCTGTACAAAGATGACTGATCTGCAGCTGAGTTGCTGTAGTAAATCTAACGTCAGTGAGAAACAACAACTGTAAGTTTATGTAAGATTTCATCAGATATTTGGTTTGGGGTTTGATTATGTTTGTCATTTTATTTTATAATATTTTATTGAGCAATAAATTCAGGCCTTCATAATGAAATGAATTAATTATTTATTTTATGTATGTCTTTGAAGTTTTACTCAAATAAAAATCTCATCTGTTCTTGCAGCACTCAAAAAAGGTTAAATATATTCCCAAATATTTAACTTAAGAAAACAGACAAGTGAATGTAGAATGTACCCGATTGGCTTAATTATCATCCTATTTAGTAGCATAGAAAGACTTAAAAAATTTTTTAAAAAAACTCGTTCGGTGACTAACGCCTACTTTTGTTTTGCTGTGTAGACATAATGAGTGTATTTCAAAAGTAACTGTTCAACATCCTGGCTAGAAGCCGTTTCTAAGAACAAATTTCTTTTAAGGTCATGGGTGCGAACCTCTGAATAGACCACTGATAAACAGCCAGTGTACTTTTTATGGAATCATGCGTTTTATACAAAGCTTCTTTCATCACCAGCTTACATGACTTTTTGAGAACACTAAAGCATGTGTAATAGATTTATCACTTGATTCTGAAATAGACATTTGGATGAGAGAGCAGACAACATGTCATTTATCTCTTGACCCGACTGACCCTGGTGATGCGTCCAGCAATAGAAAAAAAATAATCATAAAGCATTTTATACAGGAGAGAGATTGAACAGGATTACCACTGTGGCAAATGTACAAGGTCTTGCAGATAAACACACCATTAGTGGTGGAGGGCAACAATGCCACAATGTCACTCACACAGGGATGTGATTTGGGTCAACCAGCAGCGGACCACGGTTTTAATTCTGCTAATGACTAAAACCTGTCTGTCTCCTCCATGGCCTTTAACCTGGCTGGTTCTTGCCAAAGGTCACAATCTGAGGATGCAGCAATCGGTTGGGCCGCTTGTTTCTCCTGCTGCTTTGGTTTTGATGAAAAAAAGAGATGAAAGGGAGGAGGGAAGGATAGACAGAGTGTCTTGTTTCCTCTCGTCCAGCGGAGGAAATACTGATTGAGCAGGGGTGTGGGAACACTAAAACCAGCAGCGAGATGCTCGGCAGGGCGCCGACCACCTCCTTGGCAGGATGCAGGCAAAAGGGATTGTGGGAAATTACACAGGATTAGGGAAGGCGTCTAATGCCCTCATCCAGCGGGACATTTTCATCAAGAAACAGGGCTGATGGATCGGGACAAAGAGAGAGAGAAAAAATAACCCCAGCTAACCTTTTTTTCCCTGCTTCCCAGGATTAGATCTTACAGAAACCTACTTTCTTCTCCTCTGTGGTGTTTCTTTGAGAATTTTTTATTACACACGGGAAGAGGAAAGGAGGTAACAACGTGTGAGCAGATAGTGATTGAAACCCATGCAGATTTAATTATAACAGTTTGTGGAATGTGAGAACAAACCTTTCCTTTTCTCAAACTCCAATAATTTCACATAGAGTTTACAACAAGAGTTTAATCTAAAAGCTGGGACACACAGGGCAGGTTTGTGTGTGGAAAAATATTTTAAATATCAGGCAGTTTGAGCATAACATTAGAACAACCTAATTTCAGTTGGAGTAGCTGTTCAAGGTTGTTTTGTATCATGAGCATCAAAAATATTGATAACAATTTTGTTTTTGTGTGTAGCGGTAAGTGTATAAACTTAAAGTTTATCTCAGAGCGGTGCTTCGGACATCTTGTCTGATGGTCTGTAGTAAAGAATTAATGTGCTTCTAAAATCAGAAGGAAGTCCGACTCAGTTCTAGCAAAGTTTACCCAACGATGTGCCAAGTGTGATTTCAGATCAAGATCTTTGTTTCCATTAGCCAATTGTATCCCCATCTCCCTATAAACCTAGGATTTTTGGATTTCAAAACTGGATATTTTTTCTTCACTGCACATCATGTCAACTACAGTCCCTTGATAATTCAAACAAATTTAGCAACATAGTGGCTATGTTGGCACCTTACCTGGCTCTAGATATGCCAATATACAGTAATATACTATTATAAAACATGCACATCAGTGAGAGACATAAGTTTCTGCTGTTCTTTTGCATATTACTGTGGAGCCAGAAAAGCGTTCATTATCTGATGCCCGGAATGAAATGTGCCACTTGTCTATGTCTTTTCCTCAGTTGTGCTGAAGGCTGTAGGGTAGGAAGTCAATAAAAGTGACAAAAAGACCCTGCAGCTTGTAAAGAAAGGCTTTAAAAGTAGATCTCTTTACTGCCACTTTGCTCATCCTAATGAATCAAAGCATTTCAACACACAGAAGAAGAGTAAGGGGAAAACCCTCTGCATACATTTTCTATAGTTGGCATGAGGGAGAAACAGGAAGCCTCTGTCTTTATAAGTGACTATATAATCCAATTAGCCTTTTTAATATTTGAGTTGCTAGGTGATGCCTGCCCTGGCATGCATTTTATTCTCCACTTGACTGTGTCATCTGTAAGGCTGTTCTGAATGCTGTGGGAGAAGCTACTGAGGAGCTATTCACCCAACCTTGTAGTGAGGTTTACATGCCCATTAAATCAGGCTTAAACGGTGCCAATGTAGACATGCCTGCTTTATGTAATTAGTCATGGAGAGATAATTGCAAGGTCACTTTGTGTTATTGTGTTCAATCTGATTAAAAAAAATCCTTCATTTCTAGCCAGCCGGTAACTAATAAGATGTTAGAGATAATGGATTAACAAAGCTTTGCAGAGATCCGGCAAAGCATCAGGTTTACCCTTTGTAAAGGCATCAATTTTCAGGTTATGCATCTTAAATTATAACGCAAGTTCAAAAATGTGGCTCACATCTCACGGTTAGTATAGAGGTCATGTTTGTCATTTTTCTGAGCCAGTGGATGCATTCCTTGTAATGTGACAGCCAGGAATTCACTGAGGTAAAACTGATAATGAAGCAAAATGGGATTTTTTTTCCTCTCTTAAAAGAAGAAGGTGTTTTCCAGCTGGAGGAAGTCAGAGATGACAAGCCACAGTATCTGACTGAAGGATGTAAAGCTCTTCTTCAGGTACAAATGAACAGAATTGAGATACACATCACCAAAGACCACCTTCAGGCTAATATCATCCATCCTTTGCCTATACCCACCTGTGCCTAAAGATTTCTAGTGTCTATCTCTAGATGCCACTGGGCGAGAGGTGAGGTACAGCGACACTTCGTCAGTCCATCAGAAAAACACTGGACAAACACTCACATCCTCATACCAATTTCTGGGGATCAGCTAACCCAAAAGTCATGTTTTCTCACTGTTCAATGAAGACCCCAGGCTGGGATTCAAAGCCAGGATCTTCTTGTAAGACAACAGTGCTGCCAGTTTGCTGACAGTTTCAGATACACTGGTATCTGCGTCCTAAATCAGGGCAGCCAAGCATGACTCTGCTCTGTTGGCAAAGTGGCAGCAGAGCAGGGCAGAAACTCAAGTAGTGTAAATTCAGGGTGGATGAGAAGCAGCTGCATTACATAAAGGATTAACAAGAAAGCCTACCTGCAAAGTCATTTTTTCTATTCATCTTCTTGGCAACTACCAAGCTGCAAAGAAGTAACTGCTGTAGTTTGGGAACCACTGTACTAACCACCCAATTGTGGACTTGTTCATCTCATCCAACTCTTGCCATCTTCCGCAAGCGATTCTCTTTTCTCATGGCTGCATAAGGTAACGTTTAATTCTTGGCTCATGTCCATCAGTCTATCATGAATTAACGTTTAACGCCTCTGTCAAAAAAATGCATCACGAAATGGAAAAAAAAAACAAAAACAAAACCATTTTATAAGCCGCACTTGACTACAAGTCACAAGCCAAACTATGAAAAAAATTTAGACTTATTGTCTGGAAAATATGACAACTGTCTTCTCAAAAGTGAACTACGTCTCTCTTTGGCTCCTCCAGATACACAGCATGTTCCTTGGCTTCTCTAATTAATGCTCTTCTTGCCAGGTCTCTCATTGTAGGTGGATGGCCTGGATGGTTTACAGTTGCTCCATACTTTTTCATTATAAAATGATGGGTGAAACAGTGCTCTGTGCGATGTCCAAAGTTTAAATGTTGTCCTAAGCCTTCAGCATCTCCAGTGCTTTCTCCTTGACCTGGTTGCTTCTTGGTGCTTCCATATTTGTGTTATGATATTTGCTTAGTGTTCTCTAACAGTGCTCTGAGTTCTTGGCTGAACCACTGGATTTATGAAGAGATCAAATTACACACAGTTGGACTCTGCTACATGAGAGTGTTTTACTTAGTGTCAAATTAAAGCGAGTTTTATACAAATGTCTGCCACTCTAGAAAAACTTTTTTTTTTCTAGACAACAAATTGCATCAAATTCTGAAAAACGTGTCCTTTTTCTATCCCCTTCAACAATCATTCCTAACATGACTGGTCTATCATATAAAACCCTAGTAGGTTGCAGTTTGTGGCTGTAACATGATACAAGTTCAATGGGATTGGAATTCGGTGCTTGGCAAGCAATGTATTAAACATGCTTCTTTCATGTAAGACAAAGTTAAAAGAAGGCAAACAATAACATCAATCTGGGACAAAAAAAACAAAACAGATAATGGCTTAAAAATTATCAGTGTTCAGACTCAAAGATTTAGTTCTCAACCTCAACTTGCCACATACCAATTCTAAAACATCTGCAAATCCTTACTGTCAGTTTAATACAGCAATGAATCTTCTGTAATTTATGATCCTCATCAAGAGCAATTTGTCAGAGAGATAAGTCTTTAAAGTAAATGAGGAGAAACCACAAGCTTTGTCAGAAAGTATTTATCTTTTATTATTTAAACGTACCTCAAGTAACCCAGGGCAAGCAAGAGAGCCAAAGTGTGGTGGTAACAGTGTGTAGATTTGTTCTTACCACAAATGACATGTTTTTTTTTTTTATTATATATATAGGGCTTTCCCTGAGCCCTCCCACTGTCATTTGGTTGCATCAGTAAGCCAGTCCCCACTTCAGGTTTGTTTAGTCAGAGCCACACAAGGCATTGAGTGTAAAAGCAGCTTTTAGATAAACAGTGTAACCTGAGAAGTGTTGTGCCCTAGCAGGTCCAGGTTTTAGGTTAAGCCATATCAGCAGCATGAATCTTAAAGACACTTGAGGTGTGACTCCTTTGTCTTTTTTTTATTATTTTTGATCCGCTAGTGACTTCAAAAGTGTGTCATCAGATGCTGTTTGCATCTCTGCTGAGCAAGGGACTCATGTTTGTGCAAGAAAACCCCGAGACAGGAAGTGGCACTCTCAGCCGTGACTCAAAGAAGAATAAAGTTCATTTTAGTTCTGGTGCATATGCTGAGATCAGATGATAGCTCTTTCCTTGGAAATTGTTGCATCGTGAACCTTATAAAGAAGGGGGATGTGTGAAACCAAAAAGGTCGTAGTGGGTGGTAACCACAACAAACAACATCAGGGCGGGTTCTCGTTTAGCCACCAGTGAGAGCACTAAGCCTACAGTTTGTCCAGTGAAAATCAACAGAGTCCCAGCTGGCAGCCTGTTTCTGCTGCCCAGACAACAGTGGAGCTCTATAACAATAGTGCAGGACAGCTCACACACACACTAAGAGTCCACTTGTTTGCATTCCCTGCTGCATGACACAATCAAATGGGGGTCAAAACCCTCCAAGCCGATTGGTCAGCCATGGCAAAATTGCTGATTGGGTCCAAAGATCACAAAGTCGTGCCAAAAGGTGACATCAGCCCATGGAGCTTAACCAGCAACAGAGAAGAGAGACACTGGGATGAGTTTAAGGCAACATCCTACTTGCATACTCTGATGGGTACAGTTACAGTCATGCTAAAGTGATGATATTTATCAAACATCATGCTTGTAGAATAAAGAATTACTCTGTAAACACAACACATAGTTTTTAATTTATAGTTTAACAAATGTCTGATTTTGGTTCAGAACCTATCACACTGCACTATATTCTAAATTTTAGTTTACACTGTGTCTGTATGACTTGATTTGACCTTTTTTTAAGTGTCTAAATTACCTCAGTCACAGCTGCTCCGGCCCCTTGGTTCATGAACTGAGAGGTGGAAAAACGGTAGAGGGATCTTTCTGGAGACCAGCAAATTAACTCATACCAGAACTAAGGATTATGGGGGAAAAGGCTTTTAAAATATAAGTTTTACATTTTTTTCATATTTTTGCTCATTGCTCTTTGGAAATAACCCATAGTTTAGTTATTTAATATATTTAGGTCTAATAATAAATGTTAAATTCAATTTGGATCTGTAATTTGACTGTAGTATTCTAACATATAAACATGTTTTCATCTATTGCACTGCTGGGAGTATCTTTGGACTCATTGACCTTCACTCTTTTGCTCACGGCCTGTTTTTGAGCAACATGACTGAAAATAACATGCCCAAAATGAATTGAATGTATCTCATGAACTACAGAGTTTATTTTAATTGTTTTGGTATCAAAACAAAGGCAAGACCCTAGGGAATATATTACAGCTCTAAAAACCACCCTACCTGTTACTGAGGAAAGTGAATTAATATAGTAAACAGCAGAAATTAAGAAAAAAAATCACTTCAATCTATGAAGGTTCCTTTCAAAGCATGCAGTTGAAAGCCAAAACATGTAGAAAACAACAGTTCACAATCTGACCTTTTACTGTGCCAAGTTTTATGAAAAAAAAAGTTAATCATATGAGTTTTAGAGAGGTACTACTTGATAAAAATCTAGGCGAACCTTCCAAATTAACCATTTTGGCACAATTTGTGCCATTTGAACTTTCTTAGTTTTTATTTCTGTAGGTTCTGTTTCAATCATTTATTCTTTTCATATAATAAATGATTATTTATCATAAAGAAGTAATTGCATCTAATAATTGTTTTGGGGGGTTCCTTTGAAAAATCCACATGCATTCATTCATAAAAAGAAAAAAATAGACAAATTGTAATAAACTGAAAATGGAACAGATTAACTCACAATAACATTTCAAATAGAATTATATAACAATGAAAATGCAAATAGCAATTAAAACTCATGTTAAAATGACAAGATAACAGGAAAAAACTCACATATATCATAATTACATTACAATAACAATGCGCTCTGCGCGTAAAGTCATTGCATTCTGCATTCAGACATTCACAATTACGCGGGGCAGTTTCTCGGGATCCCATTGGCCGATTTTAATGATTGACATATCGTTCGAACCGTCAGAGCCAATAGAATCCGAGGGCGTTGACATCAAGACGGAATCTAAAGTCGTTCACCAATCACAGGGGGAGAATCGTATGTGACGTACATTTTCCGGGTATTTTGAATTTTTTTTTTCATCTTAGCGATTTGACGAGAAAGGCGCCAAACTGGAAACCATGTGAAATGGACGCAGGGGAAATGGATTATTGAACCAAGTCGAAATATTTACTCTAATATGGATTATGACCACGAAACAGCAAACGTAGAACTGATTTTTTGAATTTGGCTTTGTGAAATGAGCTTTTTCCTTTTTTCTTCTTTAGCTGCTGGTTCAGTGAGTTTTGCACGTAGCCTGGTGACTCTGGTATTGTTGGAAACCGCAGAGCTTCGGCTTTAATCTGATTTATAGTTTTGCTCTTTTGTTGTTCCGTTTTTTACCGGGTGTGCCTCGTTAGCCTCGTCAGTGCCTAATTGGGTTTCTTTTTATCAATCTGCTTAGTGTTCAAGCTGGATGTTGTTGAGGTAGAAAATATTGTTTCTATCATTTAGAAGAGCCTTTTCCCTTTACGTGGATATGCAATATGCCTATATTGATGAATGAATAGCATGTGTTTTTAATTGATCTTTTTGGGGCAAGCGGCGAGGACCCATATTTGGGTCCTCTAGAGAAATAGAGGTTAACATTTACCCAAACTAACTGACTGACTTTTTTCAATGGCACTGTACTGGTTTTATCAGGCTTGATACATAGCGATATAGCTACTGAGCTTTCATGTGTTAAGTAAAAATGGCCAATATTAGTCTGAACTGTCACCATGATTATTGGTGATAATTATCACCAATAATACTTATTATTATTATTGGTGATAATTATGATAACATCTGCTGACTATTATGTAAGTCAGCAGATGTTGTCTCATCTGCTTGATGAAGTCAATCACCAACACAGAACCTGAAGGAACATTGTTTATCAGCTAACACCCCGTTTTTAGTTCAATGCTTTTGACCTTTTTTGTTCAGACAGAAGAACCAAGTTTCCCTTTACTGTGACACTGATGAATCACTTGAGTTTGAAACTGTGGTGAATAAACTTTGACTAACTGGACTCCTGGAGAGATTTCTACAAACTGCCCCAGGAGCTCAGCTGGACACCACTTCTACCCTCTTAATTGTCTGAATAAACATTTGACCTTCAGTAATGCCTATGTTTTAGATTAAATGATAAATATTCTTGAGATTCTATTTATAAAGAAAACGTCTAAATTGAAAGGGTCGTGACAAACATTGGTACAATTATAAAATAACAATCAAACATCATCAAGACTGTTTAAAATACACAAAGATGGAACCCATCTTACAAAAACATATTTAGATAAACCAGTTTAGTGGTTCAGGACACAATCTCCAGCACGTGTCTTCCTGTTGTCACATACCTGACTTAAATGAATGGGTTATTAACCGGCTTCTACTGTGCTTGGTGGCATGTGAAAGGCCCAAGTTTATCTTGCCACCACACAGTGAGGAGGAGGATAAGGAAGGTTAAAGACAGATCACGCTGTAAAGATTTTTACATGTCTTATTGACGGATTCCAATAATGGTGAAGCTGTAGATTTAATGTGCCTAAGCTAAACACAAAACAGTGGGCACCGATGCAGAAGATAAATACCAGAAAAAACTCATGTTTGCTTTAAACATTACATTTTTCTGAATGAAAATGGTACACCATACATCATTCTAACAGAAATACAATTTTGCTGCTGAAGTGACCCTTCAGAAAGTAGGGCTTGGGATTTGAGACGTTCAGTTAAGCTAGTCTTTGCTCACTGTTCTTATAACTTTCCACTCATCTGATAAAGAAAAGAGTAATTTTCTATAAACCTTTTAGAGATTTTATCAGTAGTTAATACTGTATATTCACTCAAGTCACAGGACATGCTGGGTAGTTAGAAGATTTTCTGACACCTATCGTACAAAACCAAAAATATCCCTGTATTGATGGAAGAAAATCACTTCCTCTTTCTGCTTTTGTTTTCCTACATTTTTTCCACTATTAGTCTAAAACAAAACCAAAAGAAAAAAAATGTTCATCTTTAGGATTCGTTTTACAATGAAAGATCTCTCCTCGGAAGTCACAAAATGTGGCAATTTGGTAAAGTTTATTAATGGACCTCTTAGTCATTGTGTCTCACAGCTTTCACATCAATATGCCTTCTGACTGTCTCTGGACAAGAAGGGGCTTGAAATCTTATCAAATGGAACAATCATATCTCACACATATCCAAGGAAATCCCCGTGCCAAAGCTACGCAGAGCAGTTCACAGGCTCATGCTGGCTGGTTTGCCTGGTGACAGGAACTGGTTGGCACCGGGCGACGTGAACTGGGAGCTTTTGTCTACGTTGCAAATGGGCTCTGATTCAGCTTGATTCAAGCTGGTGACTGCATTTGGGGAAGTTTTCCTGAAAGACTGAGGGCTGCCCGCTTGTCACAAGAAGGTTTCGAAAGAAACCTCAGCGCTTATGAATTACTTAACACATCAACACATTTCCTAAGTACAGATAAGTCACTGATACTCCAGTGAATGCAGAAACAAAAACTTGCAGTGAATCACCAGCAGTGATCAATTCCTTAACGATAAAACCTGGGCAAGACACAGATTTCCAAATTTAAATGAAACCGAAACACAAATTTGAAGGGGAATTTTTGGCTTTAGCAAATAATGGATGAGCAAATTCTGACAGATTCCAAAAGAGTTGAATAAGCCTTTTCATTTTATGTGACTGAATTTCATCTGAGATAGCACAGAATACAATGGATATTTTTTCAAAGTTATGTAAATCTCACCCTCTTACTTTTAATGTCAAGCTTCATTAAGCTACATAAAAATAATACGGTGCATTGAAAACAGAAAGATGGGTGGTAACAGTTTTTCATGTTGTAGGCTGATTATTGAGAGGACTGAAGAAACATACTCCTGATTTGAGGATTCATTGGTATCATTCTTCACATGCTTTTGCTGTGACTTTCTGCGAAACAACAGACTGCAGTTGTGCTCTTCTTGCCTGCAGCAGTTTCATTCTTCCAGAAATGATGAGGTTTCTGCATCTCCCTGGTCTTGTCACGTAGCCTGTTTACTGCCAAGTCCTGCCGGTGTATGATGGATGGTCTCTGTTAAACACCACTGTGTCTCTGTCTCGGTTTTAATTGATTCTTTAAAACAATAAACCCGTCTTCTTGGATGCTAAATGTACAACAGAACAGGGCGATTCGTCGTTGTTTTTCTGGCATGTCACTTACCTATACTTTATCCTTATTGATAGTAATCTGAGATAAAACTTCACATAAAACTTTCATAAGATGTGACATTCATCAGAACTAATTTTTTTTTAAGCGTTACCTAAAGTTTTTTAAAATCCCTCAAGCAAGTTATATTAAATTATGAAGTGTCTGGAACACCTGAGTTTTTTGGCACACTTCACAAAAGTTTTTATCTGTTTGACGATAAAACCCCCCCCAAAAACCTCAGCCTTAATATAACTCTATTTTTATGATTAACTACTTGGAAGAGCTGTGCTGTAAAACATTTATGAGAAGCCACTCCAGTCATTGCTCAATTCAAATTCTCGTTATGTCATCAGAATGATGATTTTTTTCTAAATACCACTGGAAATAGGCTTGCAACTCTGCAGTCTGCAGCACCAACTCTTCAAATAAAGTAATGTTCTTCTTGTACATCCAGTCAAACTTGTAAATATCTTTCTGGCAGAACAAAGAGGAGGTTTGATCATGATCTTCAGTGTGGACAAATTAGCAGAAATCATTAAGTCATTAATTTGATTTCGTCTTGTACGATTTCACAAAATGATTCCAAACAACTTTGAAATACAAAGTACCTGAAGCAATAGTGGAGAATCAAATCTGGGATCAAATGTTTTTTTCTTTTCACTGATTAGTTTTTGTGAATCTAATAAATAAGTACTTAAGAAATGGCTACAACAACCATCTTTTTTTCCCCAAACATGTGTTTTGAATTTGGTTTACATACACCATAATAAAAGTCTGTCTAAATCATATTACATTTTTACTGTTTTATGTCAGTTAGGATTACCAACTTTATTTACAATTGCTAAATAACAGGGTAATAATCGAGTTTTTGGATAATTGTTTGCCACTTCCTTCAAATTAAGAAATTTACACACATTACATTAGTATTTGTGAGGTTTTTCCTTTTAACTGTGTCATTTGGGTCAATTGCTTCTGGTATATTTCCTACAGCTCTTCTGGAATTTAGGCATATTTCTACTGAAAGAATCATGGTATCTGAATCAACTTTACTGGCCACCCTACAATTTTCTATGAGACGTAGATCTGGTCATGCCAAGACCAGATCTTGGCATATAAAGGCTTCAAGAGCCTTTGTAACTAAATTTGCAGTATGTGCAGAGTCCTTTTCCATTTGGAAGACCAATTTGTGCCCATACTTTAGCTACCAGGACGAAGTCTTAACAACTTAGTACTTTAGTTAATTCCTGGTGTAGAAATTGGTCATTAACTTATTACAATTGTTGAAAAGGAAATATTTTTCTGATTCAGTTTATTAAGATTAGCCTTTTGCAAATCAGACAAAACAAAGCAAAAGACTCCTGAGGTGAACCTTAGGATTCACCTATAGTTCCTAAGGAGAACCTTTGTGAATCCTGTGACGTGAAGCTTTTAGTGAATAAAACGTGGGCTGGTACAGTGTGTGTAAATGTATCAAAAGATATGCCAGTTTAATATCTAAAAAACAGATCGGGGTGAATTTTGGAAAAAACACAGGCCGCTCCAATTGTGTGATCCTGCGGAGTTTTATTCAGAGTAGCTTTTACAACTTTACTAAAAGAGATATGCCTCCCTAAAAGGGACAATATTAATTAGTTCAGTTATGTTAGAAAATGTTCATGTTGGAAACTGACATCATTACAGTTTCATTACAGTTTTTATTTCTGTAACTTGAGTAAAAACAAATGTGATGTTTCTGAGTGCTGGTCATTACCATACGTTTTCAAATTTCGTCCGAGTTCATTAAATCACATCTGCAAAGTTTAAAATGGTACAGGCAGAGAATGGACAACATGCACAAGCAAACAAAACAAAACAAAACAAAAAAAAACAGAAAAAAATCCAACATTTATATGCGACACGTCCAAGTTGTTCATCTCCTCAGCCTCCATAGGCTCCAGCCTCCTGCGACCCTGCAAGGATAAGCTGATGTCGCCTAGAGACGGATGGACATTTATATTATAATTCAATTTTTAATTAGCTTCACCAATTCAATTAATATATTGAATAATAAATTAGAGACTTTTAAATATTTTAAGAAGAATATTTATCTATTTGATGTTTTATTTAATGGCTTGAAGGTAATTTAGAATCTGTCCAAAAGAGGAACTTTTAAAAACTGAAATCTGGAGCAAATAGAAGGGAGAATAATGGAAGAGAAGAGTAAGGGAAAAGATTAATCAAGTAGTTGAATAGTAAATGTTAATTTTCTACTAGCTTCACAGTGTTGTGGGTAGGAGACCAATTGTCTTGGGCCCAGACAAAACTGTCAGCTGGCGTAACTACAAGTAAAGCATTGTAAATATATCAGAACCAAATAGTAGGACTGGGTGAGCACAAATGGCGGGAATGCAGAGGTGAAAAATTATTTTCGGGTTATGAAATATTGGTAGACACAAAGGCAACACAAGGGGTTAAAAATTGGGCGAATTAACCTGAGGCCTTACCAACCAACGAGTTAGTCTGGTCTAAGATGCAAATTGTGTCTCAAAATTGTAAAACATAGAAAACCCCCAAAAAAGAATCTCTATCGGAAGAGTTTCATAATTAGAGTGGAAGGTCTTTGTAGCTATATTGTGAATAATTTAATAGCAGCTGGGAGAATCAACACATTGCTATGTGTCTGTGGAGTTTAAGCCGAACTGGTGCTGCACCAGCCTACACTGTGATATCGAGAAGGCAACACAGTGTTTTAAAAGCATTTGACTGTGATGGAGAAGAGAGGGAAAAAAGGATGGAATGAGTGTTAAGGGGGGAGGTAAAAGGAGTTAGGGGAGGCAAGGTGGGTGTGGCAAGGATGAAGGAATCCTCTGCTGCTCAATGTCAAAGCAGGGAGGACTGCAGGGGAAGTGAGAGAATGGGGGAGGTTCGAAGGACAAGCTTATCGGTGTGTTTGTGATGATAGAGGGGAGCAAGCTGGCTGTCTGAGCCACAACAGGACAGAAAAGAAATCCAAAGGGCAGGATTTCACGGAGACATTTAATGTGTGTCGCGCCTCCTGCCTCTCGAGTAGCACTGCAGAAAAGGCTCAGGGTGTATGGATATTTAATGAAACACCCCCACTCTCATCCTCCACCAAATCTGCTCACTAGCACCGGCGTCCAAAGGAGGAGGAAGAAGAAAGTAGGGCACGTCTGCAGATTTAATGAAGCAAGAAAAAGCTGCATGACAAGCTTATGTTTTCTCCTCCAGCAGAGCTACTCTCCTCAAAAGACAGTCTCCATTCTGGCCTGACATGCAGCCACAGAAATGCAGTATTATTAAGACCATCCCATATGATTTCCTTCAATTGTGTAACATGGTGGATTTTGTGGGATACTTAACGGCGGGATGAAAGCCAGAGAAATGAGTCCCGTCCACAGCATGTCAACGCAATCACGTTTGATCGTTTTTAGAATGTAATCCCATTGAGAAGGCTTACGCTGCATTAAATCTCAAACCTCCCCTTCTCATTTCCGAACTGTACTGGGTCAAGTCACAATGCACTTTTCTTCAAAAATGATTCAGCTACTATTAATTCAAAAATATATCTCTTATTTTTGTATATCAAACGGGCAAAATTATATTATTATAATACATTTGTATGTATGTAATGGAAGATATTTTAGATAAAAGCTAAGCTTTATCTAAATATGAGCTTGAGGATTCTTAAATGGCTCCCTTTGATGGCTGGTATTTCTGTTGATGCCTACTTCACTTGAAGTGATTGCAGAAGTCTTTTTTATCTCACAGTGTGGATAAGATATCTTTGATCTCTAAGCTTTTTCAATTCAATACAACCAGAACGAGACCTCGGTTTGACGGTAGCATGGAGAGTGTCAACGTGTGCAATTTCACAATGTCAGGATACTGATTTGGTGTGATATTTGGACCATTTCAATGGACATGCACTAATGCCCTACTTCTCCACATTAAGAAAATGCCATTTGAGGTTGAATGGGGTTGCCAGAGGGACGTCTTCTGTTCATCTTCATGGGAAACTAATTTTGATGCAAGCTCCTCTGGCCTTTCAGCAGACATAGAACTGGCTGCAGAGATTTTGGCTTGCATAAGGCTCAGGAGTACCTTTGTGTTTTGAACTTTGAAAGGTTAAATGGGAGAGAAAAAATTATTTTTTTTAAAGTGTTATTTTGACATTATTATCAGCAATATTTCCTTTTCCTGCAGAAGATATTTTCACATTTTAGAGGGTTTGGAGGAAGATTGGGAGATGGTCAGTCAGAGGGAACATTTAGCAATTTAAAACAAGTCAAATGGGATAAAACGCTAAGCTTTCAAAAGAGTTTTCCCATCATCGTTGTTACTATGCTAAAATTATATCAGCATCTCTAATGTAGTTACAGCAACTTTAGCCCTTCTGGGAAGTATTTCAACAAGGTTTAGGATTGTGTTTATGATTTTTTTAAAAAAAATCTTTTTGATTTTAGAGTGCATTTGTGAGGTCAGACACTGGTGTTGGACAAGAAAGCTTCTGTTGTAGTTTATCCCAAAACTCTTCTTTTGAGTTGGAGTAAGGAGGGGGGCATCTAAAAAACTGTTCCCTCAAAGCTGGGAGCATGAAGATCCAACATGTTTTTTTAATACAGCAACATCAAGAGTTCATTTTAGAGGAAATAAGGAGTTGACTGCAGCTCCAGAAAAAGAGTTCCACACAATAAATGCCTCTGCACCAAGCTTTCTACCACGCTGACTGAATGGAGTCAGGCAAGTACTGCAAGTTTGTTGCAAAAATTTGTTTTGCAACAAATTTTTGCAACCAAAATTTGTTGCAGAACAAAATTTGATTGCAAAAATTTGTTCTGCAACCATTGGATTGCAAAACAAATTTGCAAAACAAATAGGAATGATTCACAATGCTAAGCAACAAGTAGCATCTGCTCAAGAGTCCAGTGGTGGCCGTGTCAGACTTGGAAGCAGCTGCTTGTCTATAGAAACCCACTATGGTGAAGCTATTTTATGCATGTCCAGTGACGTCTTCGCATCGGCATCTACTGACACAGGTCTATGATTTCACGTGGCCTACCACTGTGTAGACGTGTTGCTGTCATTCCAAATATTTTCCAGTAAACTGTTGAAGATTTAAAAGGTAAGGAAGTCTCATGAATCGACTTACTGTAAAGGCAGCACCTTTACACAATACTACACTAGATTTCACTGAGCTCCTGGGAGTGAGTCATTCAATGTTTGTAGAAGCAGTTTTCTTGCCTGTATGCTGGATTTCATACAACTGTAAGGAAGGATATGACTTAAGCACCTAAATTCAACATCTAAATTGAATGAATTCAGTTATTGGGATGTGTAAGTGAATACTTATTGTTATATTATATATTTCTCTATAGCTTTGCTATCTTTTTTTTTCTTTTGTCAATAAATTACAACTAATTTTTGGCTCAATTTGTCTTTTGTCAGGTATCTCTTTGCTTTCTTTGATTTCATTCAGTTGTACAATACTGAATATGGTTAGTTGGGCCAGAATGAAGACATGTTACCATCCAGTCACTGAGAAACATCTCAGTTTGAGGCAATAATTAAATCTGAAGATAAGCTTCTGCTTTGCTTGTCATTAGACCTTCCTTACCTTTTGGAGCAGATTCAGTATTTCTTACTGGTTTTACACCAGTTTATTTTGTGTGTAATTGAGGAGATATGTTGTTTTGACAAGGGTTTGGTGAGTGACAACCCCAGTGAGCAGCAATGTGATTTGAAGCTTTCCCAAGAGGTTGACAAACTTTTACAAACATTCTTGTGGCAGGCTGAAGCGTAAAACATTGTGGTTTGTGGTCAGTAACATTGGTTTAAAAAGGAAGAGGAAGAAACATATAGGCTGCTTTTAATTGTTTTTCCACAAAGAAATCTCATGATCAGTGGTTAAAATTTTAACAATACTTCCAAAATGCTTTAAATTTAAGGGCAATGATTCTGCGTACTCTCTCCAGCTGAGTCAGAAATAACTTTGATGAGAAAATGAAAGGTCTGACTCTCCACCTGAACTTCGAAAGTCCACAGGTGAAATGAAAAAGAGAGAGGCGGCCATGAAGAGGAAAAGATTAGATTTTTTCAAAGTACATTTGATTGCTGTCTGATTACATCTAGTACTGCAGGAAGAGGCATAATCTTTCTCACTCACTGTGTGCAATACTGATAGACTAAAATAACAAACGACTCATCTCAGTCAAAAAAAAAAATGTTGAAAATGCTCACAGAAATGTGTTCATGCATCCGGGGTAGAATGCATTGCTGTTATTTATTCAGTGTTTCATGTTTTACACAATATTTAGTGTAACTGCCTCTTACTTTACAGGTGAATCTAAATTAATTAGAATATTATATTAAAAACATAATTTGTGACAGTAATTATTTAACTCAAACTAAGCTTAAGTAATATTGGCTCACTGGTCCAGCAATCATTATTGCAGAGTTAATAAACCAAGCAGAGTCAGACACAAAAGTTCAATGTTTAAGAAGTTGGCTCTTCACAGAGTACTGTTTCCAGGAATGTTAATTAAAACAAAGGGAAAACTTTGGTTTTAAAAAAAAAATAGTCCTTTGAATCACTGGGCTTAGATTCACATGGAGGATTCATTACACAGAAACATATTTGAAACATGGGCTTCAACCAAGTTTTTATTGAATGTATGGAGATACTTGTTAGTAGGATAGTACTGAAAATTATTTTCATTGTACATTCATTGTAATTTTGGCCTAAAACAAAATTAAAATAGGTAAGGAAAAAGGAACGGTGTGCACGAGGCTAAGCCCGGGACCAAACACACCTCATGGTGCATTTAAAGGAAGGACATCCCACATTATCCGTAAGGGGCCCCTTTAAAGTCACAGACTGTCTGCGGCTGCAGCCAACGGCTCTTATACACAGTCCAGTCACATTAATGTGACCACCACGTACTTTCCACTTCAGAGTTAAATAACCAATCACAGAAGGCAGGTGGCAGCACAGTGCAGTTGAGCGTATATAAAGGGTGTGTGTGGGCTTCGGAAAACATTTCAATCGTTGGCGTAATGCAGAAACGAAGCGATTTATCCGACGTCCAAAAGGGCATGATCATTGGCTTTCGGGCCAAGGGTGGAAGCATTTCCGAAACGGCTGAGTTTGTGAACTGTTCGCGTGCCGCCGTGGTAAAAGTGTACCGTGCATGGCAAAATGGGACTGTCCAAAATCAACGACGTGGCAAATGTGGTGCACCACGGGCCATAGATGACAGAGGCGAACGACGGTTGCGGAGATGCGTTCGGGCAGATAGACGGGCTACCGTTGAGCAACTGACCACTAAAATGAACCAAGGGGCTACCACAAGTGTCTCCCAAACCACTATTCAGCGAACATTGCTGCGTCTGGGCCTCCGAAGCGGACGCCTGGTTCGTGCACCTATGCTGACTGGTGTTCATCGACGACGAAGGCTAGAATTTGCACGCCAGTACAGCAGCTGGACGTCCACTGAGTGGCGACAGGTAGCGTTTTCAGATGAATCGCGTTTTATGCTCCATCGGACAGATGGACGTTGGCGTATAAGGCGTGAAACCTCTGAAAGGAACCACCCTGCAACCATTGCAGGAACGGTCCAAGCTGGAGGCGGGAGCATTATGGTCTGGGGAATGTTTTCCTGGCATTCTCTGGGTTCACTGATTATTGTGGAAGGCACGATGGATCAATACAAGTACGCATATGTCCTTGCGGACCATGTCCACCCCTACATGCGCATTGTTTTTCCTCAGGATGATGGCATCTTCCAGCAGGACAATGCGAGGTGCCATACAGCTGCCAGTGTACGTGCGTGGTTCGAAGAGCACCAGGATGAGTTTACCGTCCTCCCCTGGCCAGCAAACTCACCTGACTTAAACCCAATCGAGCATCTGTGGGACCATCTCGATCGAGTTGTTCGCGCCATGGATCCTCAACCGCGTAATTTAGCGCAGCTGGCCACGGCATTAGAGTCGGCATGGCTCAACATCCCAGAGAAGACCTTCAGGGACCTAAGTGACTCTCTTCCTGCACGTCTCGTAGCAGTTCGCTCTGCGAAAGGTGGTTATTCTGGCTTTTGACAGATGGTCACATTAATGTGACTGGACTGTGTATCACTACAATCACTATCACTATCAACTTTTGGTTGGCTAGTATGCCGTCATAGCAATAGAAAGCCACTCCTCCTTCTTAGGTATGCTTCTCACCTCTTATACTTTTGCTTCTCCTGCAAACTCTGATGTTACGTTCTTACCATCTGGTTTACGACACATTCAGTGGGGGTTAATGAGAGAGAGCGAAGATGATATCATTAAATTCATTTGATGTTGTGACAAGTCTGCAACGCTGGACAAGGTGAGAGTGAAAGAAAAATACAAAAACAAAAGGCTCAAGGTAAAAACATATACTTTGATCTTTATTTTTTGCCCCCTGAGTCATACCAGGACTCCTTGTTGCTTCCTGTGGTGCAAAACCTCCAGCACTGATGTTTAAATTTATCTCCTCACCGCTAGAGGGAATGAAATAGGTAAGGGTTGTCCCACACGGGTGCCCTTGGTTTTATGTCTGTGATTAAAAATGGGCCACACAGATAGGAAATGAGTACACTTAGTAATGGTGTGGATATATTGATTTTCTGTCTGTGTCTCCACCTCTTTCTTTCCTCCACCTCCACTTCTTAATGAAGGAAGCCTCGACTGGGTCTGAGTCTGCACAAGAAGACAGGAGACAGCTGCTCTACTCCGCATAAGAAAAGTTAGACTCCCATTACATGATGTGAGTAACTGCCCAAAGTCTGTGTGCAAAACTTTACACTGCATAGATTCACTCATAGAAAAAATAGAAAATCCCTACTATTGTACTGTTCTTAGGGGTTTGAATGATTTGACTATGCTTAGAACTTTCCATTTCATCAGCTTTTAGTCAGTACTTGTTGATGTACTGGTATGTTTTGGGTCACTGTTACATAGGTTCCAGTTCTGCTTCACATTTAATTTTTTTATTTTTTTTATTTTTTTTACAATTTTCTCACCAAAGATGCTGGATTCCAAAAGGGTGAGCTGGACAGATCCTGCTACATTAGAACATTCCCAAACATCCCCAAACCCATGTGGGATGTTGTGGTATGAGATTGTTTTCCTGGAATAGTATATGTGGTTTCTGCTGAACATGTCCTCTGTTGTGGTGTCCACATAACTCAGTTGTAGACTCATATGTGCAAGAAACATTGTACCAGGATTACAACTTAACTTTGTATTCATGTAGTTATTTGTAATATTTTTAACTAAGGTTATTCCCTTCCACACTTCCAGATGTTAAACATGTGCAGTCTGATGTTACAGACGTTCACTTTTCCATTAACTGGAGATATACACTATTAAAGATCCTGTAATGACAGTTAGGGCTTTTAGAGATTTCCTGTGGCATCTTGTGTTCTCCTCTTGTGGTGAAAGTGTGTAGGCATCCGTACCTGGCCACGTAGGCAGCTATTTTGAATATACCCACATATTGGCTGTTTTTCACACAAGAAATGTCTGATTTAAAATTCTTTAGAGGCTCCTGATTTCAGCGATTTGAAATGAAGATAAATTTGAGGATGTACAGATTTATTCCTCACAAGACATTATGTTGTTTTTGTTAAATAAAATTTTACAATGCATTTTCTTTAGTTTGGTGATATACATATTGCTTACATTTATATTAGAAAATCTATTAAGCACACAATATTTTATAGGGTGTCCTGAATTTTTTTCACTGACTGTATGATATTGGCAAATAATGATCAAAACCACTTTCATAGCTTATGACATCTGACTTGTTGAAATGTATATATAAAGAAATTAGCTCTGGTTCAAATGTTCAGTAGAGTATAACTTCTGTGATATCTTAGCTGGGTTTCTACTAAATATGTTGTTGATAATGTTAGAACTTTCTAGAGTTTGCAGAGATACATGGATGTTGGATCTACATGTATAGATCCCTTATGGTCTTCCCTGAAAATACCAGCTTCTGACATCTCAGAAGTCCACTTTTGCCTCCGTCCAAAAAACAGCAGACGGTAGAAAGTGGACTGTGTGGTGCTCTACTGCTTCATCTTGCCTGCTGGTGAAGAGCATCTACTTAAGTAGAATGGTTGCTATCAGCGCTCTGGAAAACCAGTCAACATGGCTAGCACTCAATCTGTACTCTGCTGGTTGATCACAGGGCTCTTCTCATGCTGTCACCCAGCTTGTGTGTCACCAAGGCCACGTGGTCACAGGGCGGCCATTAGCCTAGTCCAGAAGGAATTCTGTATGAGGACTAGGTCACCTTCATTTCTTTAAGCATCCTGTCTTTCTCATTTCATTCCAGTGGTTTTGACATTTTAATGCCTCATAAAGGACTGAGACAACTTATCTGCTGAGTGTCAGATTGGATCGGTGGTCCCAATGCTCAAGAAAAAAGATTGGAAAATGTAGTGACTATTGAGGGATCACACATCTCAGACTCTAAGGGAAAGCATACCTTTTGTGTTGCTCTGACTGCCTGTTGAACATGAGACTCAGAAAGAGCAGTGTGGCTGTTGATCTTAAACCTGACAGAGTTGTTGAGGGTGTGATGGAAATTTTGTTGAGTTTTATAGATGTGGAGAAGGTTTAAAAAGACATCACTGGTAACTCAGGAGAAGCAGAAAAGATCCACAGCTAGGGTGGGGGAAAGGACAACCTAAACATAAGGCTGACCAATAAGGGAATAGTTTAGATTAAAACATATTCATCAGTTATTGTGGTTCAAAGTCCTGATCTGGACTTTGACTTTTCACAGTTAGTTGAAAAACTCTGAAAACCATGCAACCTGTTTCTTCCTCTCTTCCATCACTCACTTCTTTGTTTGGACCAGTCACTAAAATGCACTGTCAGAAAACACTTGTGAACAGAAATAACTGAAAAGGTTGGGGGTTCATGAAAACTTTTTAAGTCATGCACATTCTTATTACTAGGTCAGTGAACCAGAAGTTAATGTTGTTTGTTTGTATCATACCTGGACAGTTTTTATATCTTCACTTTCTTATTGTAAAATATATGTATATTGAAATAAATATTGTACAAAAGTAGTTATTCCTAAAACAGCCAACATGAATCATATCATCCACCCCTCCAGTTTCTCACATACTAGTACATATCCCTTTGGTTCCCAGGACTCCAGCCTAAATGGATGCACACGGCGCTTGTCTCTTTGTGCTAGTAAATCATCTCAACAGGGTGATTATGACTCTGGGTTTTCCCTCATGCTGATGCAAGCCTGACAATTAAATTAGTTGGTATGAAAACAGATGAGAGGACGAGCTAGTGGACTTAAAGTAGACGTGATGTACCAGAGAGCCCAAGAGGGGACATAAAACAAGAGAGTTGAAGGTCTTGAAGATTTCCATCGTATGCCAAGATAAAACAAATAACAGATAAGACATGAGTAGATGTGGGGCTGTGCAAGGACAATTTAAAGGTACAAAGTGTAGAAATACTTATTTGGATGAAAAACAAAATGTGATGGTAAAAAAGGGGGAAAAAAAGTGCAAAAAGAGAGAAAAAGCCAAGGGGCTAATGGGCTTGTGGCTAATCAATCCTGACTGATGGCCACTTTAGAGTGGCCAAGCTGACAGATGGAGACCATCCCTCTACTTTAGCTTTCCCCTGACTCCAAACTCACCACACCAGAAACACATCAACACCCAGCCCATCAGCCCTCACCCCAACTCTCTGGAGAAAATCAGACATCACGCTCAGAGACACGCTGGACCCAGCCAGCGCCTGTCAGATGAGTCTTTCCATTTATCATGTAAGGAGAGCCACATCATGAGTTCGTCCTGTCATCCCTGACACGGATGGGATTTAGTGAGTGCTGCATCAGTTGTAGATTGATTCCCTATAAGTACTGATTGGACTAAATGAGCGTGAGTTCGATTGCACAGTGATTGAGTTACAACTCACTCAACCACGTGTTCTTTCCTACACTTTCTCTCTCAGCGGGCAGAAAAAGCAGACACTGGTGACTCTATTCTCTGTAACTGTTTAAATCAGTCATGTGCCATCACTGCAAGAGAGAGAGAGGCCCATTTTCCAAATTCGTGAATAAATCCGTAGTCCCAGGATAATGGTGGGTCACAAGCTTTTCATACAAAGTCACAGCATTTTGTTACTCAGATGTACAAGTTATAAGTTGTAAATTTAACAGAAAGAATTAGTAGTGGGACTTATAAATGAAAATGTTAAGAGGTTTCTAAACACCTTTAAACTCCAAAATTCAAATACTGCAACCTTTCATTTAAAGGTTTGTGATAGGTGAGAGTGTTTGGCAATTAGTATCTTACTAAATAACTCACAGCTACAGTACTACGCTACCATCTTTAGCTAAAAAAAAAAAACCCAGATCTAAGTTTGGACTTCAGAAGTATGTGGAACAAAGCAGAAGTGGTGTGTGAGATTGTTGAACCTCTAGATTCACCTGGTACATCTCAGTTAAAGTGTGACTGAAGATGCTCAATTGGTACTGAGGGGCCAAATGGTTTTCAAAATATCCATGCTATTATGTCACCATCCTGACATAATAGTTGATATACAAGCAGCAGGGATTTATGCTCTCATGTTGCTTATTACAATTTCTGACCATATCATCAGAATGTGCCGCAGAAACCGAAACTCAGAGGGAAATGTTTTAGAATCTCTTATTGTTAAATTCTGGTGAACATGTGGCCTTATTTGCCTGCTCTTAGCTGACAGTGTGGCGCTCAATGTGGTTCATCTGCTTCACTGGTTGATGTTGGACATTTAGAGGTTGTATTCCACAAACTCAGCTGAAACATTTTCATTCACACAACCTGCTGGATTATTTTTTGGACTGATTCTCAAGAGATTGTTTGGGGCTAAAAATACTAGCAGATCAGCAGTTTCTGAAATAATAAGAGCAGCCAGTCTGGCACCAACAACTATGCTGCATTGAAAGTCACTTAAATCCCCGTTCTGGTTCAGCAGTTTGTCTTTATCACGTACAGATGCACCTAATAAATTGCACTCAGGTGGACCTTTTAAACAGGATTAAACAGAAGAAAGTAGAATCCAGTGATGGTTTGCTCAGACAGAGCAACTTACAAGACCACAAGAGGGAGAAACAAAGGATACAGAAAAGGTATTTGCTGGAAGATTTTCAGCAGACAGTCTTATTCTGAAGGAACTCTGCCACTGGGTTATATTTGCAGACACACAAGCTTCTTATGCAGCAGTGTCAACAGCTGCAAACTCCAGCTGCTACTGTGTGCATACATACATTTGTCACCCTTATTTCTTTCTGCTCAGTAAATCAGCACAGTCTACAATCCTCCGCATTGTCTGTCCTGTCCTGTACCAATCCTTTCGCAGGGGAATGACTCCGTTTTCCTCACCCAGCTGTCCGCTCAACAACCAGCATAGGTCAGCCAGTAAGGCAGCGATGCAGTCCTTGCCCAAGACCTCAACAGAGTTTAGATTCTTCACTTCCTGAGCCATGGAAAAGGGTCAAAGCACAAGGCACAGATGGCAGAAGCCAGCCTGAGCTGCGGAGAAATCAACTCTGCTGAGGGGTGGAGATCTGAGGGGTCAAAAAGGCAGACAGAGAGAGAGAGAGAGAGAGAGAGAGAGAGAGAGAGAGAGAGAGGGGAAAAAGAAATGGATCTGTTTGGAAATGGGAGTGAAAACTGCACAGAGTCAGGCCATTTCTTTCCACAATGCACTGGAAAACACATCCGTTTAGTTTTTCAGGGTTGGTGCTGCTTTACCGATCACAAACCACTCCTTCAAAACCAATTTCTCTTCAAACCAGTCCACAGACTTCAGGCTGAAACTTAAACTTGGTTTTCTCTGAAACAATGTTTGGCACCATCATAACTATTCTTCTGCATGCATTCCTTTGTTGTTAATAGGAAGTTCAATCGATTGACATTTATAAAGCGACTCACAGCCTCTTGAATCTGACTGAAAGATCATCTTCAGAGATTTGTAATTAAAATGGGTTTTCTGCTGATATTAACTCCCCTGAGAGGCTGATACAATTATTACTGAAATCTTTGGCATTCATGTTAGCAGATCAGAAAGCTGAGTCATAATTAACCCAGGAAATAATGTGAGGTTCATCTTAATTTCTCTACAAACCTTTCTGAAATTGAAGTATTGTTCAAGGTCTTGGGTGCGCTGATGAAACATGTTAAATACCGATATCCTTTGGGGAGGGGGATGTATGTAGAAGTTTTTGTTCTTGTGGGAAAATAAGTAACTCTTTTAAGCTTCAGAAAGTATTTTTCTTTTGTTTTGTGGTTGATATTCACAAAAACACCTTAATCTTTGAGATGTGGAACATGTTTTCTTTCTGAGTTTTATGACGGCTAAACATTCATGATGTTTACCCTTGAGTTGATTTGCTGATTATAATGTGAACCCCTGCAGGAATCTGGAAATTGCACCCAAGGATGAACCAGACTTGAGGTCCAAGTTCTTTCTAAATATTCTGACTGACTTCATTTGACCTTTTACTTTGACCCAATATGTTGCTGTTATTAACTCAAATGAATGGTTTTTAATCCTGACTTTGTAGGCTCATAGAAGATTAAAAGTCATTACATCACCTGGACTTCCCCAACTTGTGTCACTGAATTTGAATTTAAAAATAATAAAAGTTATCAGAAAATGTTTCTCGTCATTCTGGCATCAATTTTATGTCAGAAAGTAGTGAAAAAGGTCTGCAATGTCCTCTATTATGCATTTCTGTGTAGATGTCTGGGTAATGATCAAGTCAATTCCTTACATGGGTTAATAACTATTAATTCCAATGCGAGTACCTCACCAATCATTTTAGTGTAACTGTTTAGGAGGAAAAGAAATATTAATTACACATTCATGATAGATAACATGCTGAAGTTTTATTGCATTTACGGCATTTAAGGCTGGCTGGATCAGAGACTATCGCTTCAATCGGAGTGCATGCAGCAGCATTTCGCTCTTCAAGTAAACTAATTACTTAATTTGCAAGAGCACTGCGAGACATAAGGTGGTCATTAAGGCCGCAGAAATCAGATAACCGGAGCGCTAATGTTTGACAAACACCCTTTTTGTCATGCTCTCCATGTCGACGCGAGTGGAACGTCCAGTAAAAAACGATTTGAGACGGCAGAAGGCGGCGTGCTGAACAGGTGACAACGCAGCCTTGTCCCACCCTGAGACAGCCACCCAGGCTCAGCTTACTGTAGAGAGTCTCACAGCAGATGGTGTCCAAGGAAGTGAATTAGCTACGTGTGGCCGTGTCCGTCCCCACACACACACACACACACACACACACACACACACACACACACACACACACACACACACACACACACACACACACAACAGATGGGGTAAAAAAAGACAAAGAACAGTGGGGTAGAAAAACAATACCATGAAGGTAGAACAGCCGAGGTGAAAAGGAGGGGGGGGGGGGGGGGATTTGGGTTGGTGGGAGCTTTGTTACCGGCTCATTAGTTTGTTTGCTTGTGTATGGTTGTGCCTTTGTTTGGCTGTTGCAGAGCCTTGGCCAAGTTCACGAGCTTGTCATCTGTGATTAAATGCTGTTCAACGGGTCACTTGCCATACAGATCTAAAGCATGAAACTCTTTTTGAGGGGGGGAAATGTCATACAAGGCAAACCTGGACAAACATGCAAACTTGTGTTTTGCGAGTTTTATTTAAGGAGGCGACATCACTTGCCAAATATGTGAAAGAAGGTGCCTAAGCTGCTGAAAAACGAGTAGGAAAACAAAGTCTGTTTAGTCCAAAATTTGTCACCCAACGTGTTTCTAATTGTTCTCCTTTTGGTGCAGTTCCAGAAGCTCTCCAGTCCTCAGAGGGTAGTTGATCTGTAATGGAGCTCTGACACTAGATAGGTACACACTATATGGGTGATAAATCACTCCATCAAAAGCAGAAATTACTCGTGCAATTTGTGTAGGAGCTGGAAGGGAAAGAACCCAGTTTTTGGTCCAAGTAATCTCCCAGTGTCAGCGGTTCAAGAACGGGCTCTGGAATTTTAATAAGTCTGGGGAAAAAGGGCAGAACAACTTAAATGCCACACAGATGTGGCCTATCAGTGATGCAATCTTACAAGGAAATGAGTTGTAGCACTCTCCAGAAAATTACTTTGTTGGAAGCTGTTACATATGGGCCATGCACAAAGCTGCGAGTGGAAATGTCAAAATAAAGGTGAGCTGATACCTGACGCCGAAAGCGTCCCACTCTCTCGTTTTTCCATCTCCTCATGTCCCCGCCCATCTGGCTGTGATTATTAGCTGTAGTCTAATCCAGCACCGTCTCCCTTTTTGACACCAGCAAGTCTGTTGTTTCCCCTCATTGTTTTTTTTTTTCTTTTGTCGCCTCTTGCGCTGAATTATATATTCTCTTTCTATTTTAGCTTCTTTGCCTTCTTGCTTGAGTGCTCCTGCATCTGTCACTGGTCGAGTGCCCTGAGAGTCTGTGTGGCTCGCTGCCAACACTGACAGCTGGCAGAGAGAAAGATGGAGAAAAAATATGTGACAGAGCAGCGAGGGCAGAGAGAAAGGCAGGCGGGGAGAAGGGGGGGAGACGAGTGGTCGATAAATATCAGGTCGAGTCAGAAATCCTAATATCACCTTTGTGACAGCGCCTAGCATTGCAGAAGTTGTAAAGGAAATCAATAACAGTGTGGCGGGTAACAGCATAAAGCGGTGCAATATTAAACTTGCATAAGGAAACAGGTGGAAGGTTTTTTTTTTACCTGTCAGCCTTCATTCTCTTCGTGTGCCTACTTCTGAAATTGATAAGTCTTTCTTTGCTTTTGGTCAAATTGACAGTGATTTAAAGATGTTTTCAATCTCTTTTACTCCTTTTCTGTGTTTTTTCAGAAAATCCCTCTATAAGAACCTGACTTTAAAGTGTTTTTTGCTATGTTGCTTATCTTTGTTTTATGGTGTAGATATTTAGTCTTAGTCTTGGTCTCTAGCCATCCCCCCACTATGTGTTTCAGTTTATGCCCCTTCACAGCTGCAGCTAATTGAGCTAATTAGACTCACCTGCTCATTGTTCAGATAATTGCTCCTCATAGAATACGTGGACAAAGTATCTCACAGTGGTTCAGCTGCCAAAACGCAAAGAAACATTGCGAAATAATAGCGTAATTTTCTATCGAAAGATTTTCCCCATCTGTATCTTGCAATTTCTGCAGACTTACTTGACTGCCTCACTCCCCTCCTCCGGTCTGTCTGCTCAGGTGGACGGCCATATCATGGGCAGGTTTGTGATTCTGCCAAGAAGTGAAAAGTACAGGTTTGCTTTCTTCTGAGGCCTGAAAAGAAGAAGTTTATGCAGTATTAGAGCAGGTCATGTCAGTATGAATCACACGTCAAAATGTAAGTTGATACACTGAGTCCTGCTGAAAGACAGACCACAGCTGACCTTACTGGGCTTTCAGTACTTTAGGGTGGTCTGCAGTAAGGTATCAAGTTAAACACCCTTTTAACAAGCCGTGCTTTGATGATGCTCAGTCCTAACGTGTTTACATTGGCTAATGCTCACAAAGAGAGAGTTGGTATTAAATTTTAACAAGTGTGAGAAAAAAAAGCCCCACTTCATACAAACTTGCGGCTCTGCAAAAGCAAAAGGCCCAGCATGCCAGCCCTTCAAAGGCGTTAGATTAGCAATTCGCCTACACTCCTGATGCAGCATCATCATTCTTGAGATCCCGTTCAGTCCTTGGTGCGACATCAAACTAAAAGGCTGGATGACGCCATCTTATATTTCCTGGGTGTTTATTTGGCTGCACAACAATCGCCTGTGCTCACAGCGTTAAAATAACTGCTCTTTTGTTTTTAATGTAGGCACGCTGATATATAAGAAACCCCAGTGGAAAAATATTCCTGTGTTTTCCAAGCTGGAATCTTAGGAATCACCAGGGTCCTTCCTGTAACAACATAGAGGACTGAAGAGAGGATTTAGACCAGAGAGAGAGAGCAAGAGAGAAACCAAAACAGCAGCAATCGATCAAAGAAAAAGGCTTGTTTTTTCACTTTTTTGTTTTTACACTGTTTGATAGTAGAATGTGTTACCGTGAAAATAAATGAGCTGCTTTGAAAGAATAAAGAAGATTTATTACAAAGATGGTCTGTGGGAAACAGTCGAGGCTTGATTCTCCTCTACTTCTTCTGCAATGACTTAAACCATTGGAAAAATGAAGCTTTTACTCTGAGCGGAATACAAAACAGTTCGCTCACATTTAGGAGCGAGCTGGCTCTACTAAGTCTGATTAAATGGTGGGGGAGGTGGGCAGGGCGAGCGTAAGAGAGAGAGAGAGAGAAAGTGGGGGGCAGAGGAAAGGAGTAAATCTCCAATTTTCCATCTGGAGAATGTATGTCAGTGGGCTGCCCTATCCGCCTGCTCCACATCTAACTTTCTCAGCCTGATTCGTTGCAACGCGGTACAGTAGTGTGTTGCCAATGTGGGCAATTTAAATTCAGAGAGCAACCTCTGCACTGTTGCAAGCTGCACTTTGCCATTGACTGGTTAATGGATGAATTGAAGAGTTGCGTCGAGGCAGAGCATACTTACATTATTACAGCTATTCTACTGGATGAGCTATTTTTCCACGCACCTGAGCAACAGATATGCTGCATATGTAAAGAAAATCAATAATATAAGCAACAATAAATACAATTTGTTGTGATTTCTAGATTTTTGTCCATATGTGAATTGCTCTGCATTTGAGTTGAGCTTTTTTTTTTTTTTTTTTGCTGCTATCCTTGACTCAAAATCTTCAAGCAAGCCAGAAGCCATGCTTTCACATGCGATTGTATGTTCTTTGCTGAGGGAAGATTTATTCTCATTTGCAGGTTAAATGCAGCAGTATAAACATTGTCCAGAAAAGTCAACGGCTCAATTAATTTTGGTGTCACCCAGATTCCGTTAAATGTTTTAAATATTCTGTAAGTGTAAAGAAAAATGTCTTGTCGGTTAATAATTTTAGAGAAGGTTCTGTGTGAGTTGGCAGAAAAAAATAGATCAACAAAAGCAAATATATGCAAAATTTTCCAGTAGTTCCTAAATGTGTAGTAATTTCATCTGAAAGGGACGTAGGTAATGGAAATCTAAATTGTGCGTAACTGTTGAGAGGGCACAACGTGTACACTGGAGCTTTTCACCCCAAGTGTAAAAAACCCAGATGGCCTCGTGACAGCAATTAGTCTTTGGTAATTTGGTTTTGACCATGTGACTGCAGAAGCTTTCACCAGCCTACACAGTCCTTTGTCGGAGGGTGAACTTCCTTAAATGTGGTGTTGCAAGGGGAAGTCAGAGGAAAATCATAGCATTATATTTTGCAGCACTGAATATTGGCTTTGAAATTTGTTTACGATGTATTTTTCCTTTGAACTGGGAAGTGGGAAATTTCTGTTCTTTACAAGTAAATTTCGAATGGAGTTGCCCTGAGAAAATGTCAAAATATTACAAGAGAAGACACAAGTGCTGTCTCAATCCCAGCAAACTGAAATATTGTTTCTTCTTTTAAAACTTTGACTTTAGTTCTCATTGTACAAGTCAACTTGTATCTATGAACATATGGTATTCTAGATTAGAAAATTGTTTCAATGCTTCATTTGTTTGGTGAGGAAGATTATCTTGTTTTTTGCAACTCATCAAACAAAACAAACAAACAAAAAAGTATAAAGAAGTTGAAATGTCTTAAAGAGTCTTCAGCAACAGTTTATACCTGAAACTATGTGCCCATGTAAGAACAAAGGTACCATAATATCTTAATGGGCTGTAATTAGCAGTCAGAAACATCTTGGACATGTATTTTTGATCTAAACAGAGAGCCTCTGAAAATTAGAAAACCAGGAACTTACAATTTAAACACAAATTATATCATCCATCCATTTTCTTTAGACCATTGTCCCTTAATGGGGTCGGGAGGGTTGCTGGTGCCCATCTCCAGCTAACGTTCTGAGCAAGAGGCGGGTTCACCCTGGAAAGGTTGCCAGTCTGTCGCAGGGCAACACAGAGACACATAGGACAAACAACCATGCACTCACACACACTCACACATAGGGATAATTTGGAGAGACCAATTAACCTGACAGTCATGTTTTTGGACTATGGGAGGAAACCGGAGTACCCGGAGAAAACCCACCATGCACAGGGAGAACATGCAAACTCTATGCAGAAAGGCGGGGGCCGGGAATCGAACCCAGAACTTTCTTGCTGCAAAGCAACAGCTCTACCAACTGCACCACTGTGCAGCCCACAAATTATATCAGTGATATAAACTTTCCTTTGCATATCAGCTCTTTTCAACAAGAATGCTTAAAAAACCCTAAATGTACATTGCAGTCACAGAGGAATCAATCTGCCTTTATCACATCCTGCTGAGGGACGACACGCCATCCCTAGTTAACTTTAATCATCTTGCCGTCTGCCTAATCAATAAGGCCCTGGAATGCATTTCCTAAAGAGGTAATGATATTACAAACTTTTTAGACTATCAGCACCATTTGGGGGAAAACATCCCCTCCACCAAAAACTCAATTATACCCACGAACCCGTTGCACCTGAACTTCTCCTCCTCCGTTTCTCAAATGGAATAGCAGCTTTAACAAAGAGGAAGTTCAGCTCACAAAGCCTAACCCGGAGCAAAAAGGGCAACGACTGTTTGATAGAAAGGAGCCACCTCTGTTCCCTCAGCTTCAGCCTACATACATTTGCTACTCTGGTTCCTGTGCTGCTAAGGTTAAACAGAGTGAAAAGTGCTTGCTCTCATTTGTTGTGACTCATGTGCCAACAGCTGCAAGGGAAGTAAGAGGGTGTTTGTGGGTTCAGCTCTTGTGAGTGGTGTGTTTGTGCACCGAATGTGTGTGAATGTGCATGGGCTCTTCCTCCGCCACTCTGCTGGGACTGCTCTATTTCCTGGTTGCAGGTGCTGTTATGAGATCATTTCCTGCCGGCTCCCCCTGCTACGTTTCTGTCCCCGCGTTCCGGCCTTTTCCTGTCAATGGGGAAGAGGGATATATAGGAAACAGGATGAGTATCCCGGGCAGGAGTGGTCACAGAAGGTTGGGAGAGGTGGAAGGAGGGTGAGATGACCCTGGAAATGGAGGAAAGGACCACAGATACACAGATATTGTTTTTTACACTTTGCTTTAGTGGAACCAGGCTTGTGGTCTCATTTCTCACCAGACTGTGACTTGTCCCATAATATTTTGTTCTTCTTTATTTTGTGACTATTATTGCTGTTACATTGCTTTCCTCCTCCATTTTCCTCCAAAGACATAAATGTTAGGTCAAAGTGTATATGAGCTCAGAAAGTCTTATGTTGCTTCAAAGCTCTGCCACTAGATCAACAAGGATACCTGGATCCAGTGGATTGATTTGTTTCAAAGAATCATTCAGAAGACTGTCTAGTTATTTGTTTTTAAGAGGTCAGTCTGGTGTAAATCATTTTATCAGGAAAATATATAATAGGAGAAAAATAGGACAAGATTTGGATGTTTTGGGGACACTAAAACAGCTCAAGTGATCTTAAGATGTCCACTGGAACCTTTTTTGTCTTTTATGAAGACATGAAACTCTTTTTGGCCTTAGAAGTTCTACAGGAACAAGAAAAATAGAAAACAAACCACTTTACCCCGGAAAGCAGTCTGTGTTTGCAAAACTCCATAAAAAATTATTGAAGAAAGACTTCATAGTCAGTTTGATATTATTTCTTCACAATAAGAAGTGTCAATGTTGGTGGAGTATCTGTCGTGTCTTTTTACACACTGTCCTTCTTATATTGCAACACGATGCTCAGGTGAAAACAGTGTGGAAAACTCAATTGGTTCAATACATTGGCTGTGAACTGGCACAACATAAACTATATTGAATTGAATGTGTGTGTCCTTCACTGAATATTTTTTGAAAACCTTAACGTCATGCCACTGTGTCAAAGATAATTTTACTTTTGGCCAGTTTGATAAAAAAACTATTTTGTCACATTAATATTGAACTAAAACACAGGAAAGAATCAAAATGATGGGCCATGTAACCCAAACTTCCATAATCTTAGTATTATTTCTAACTGAAATTAGAGCCACTCAAAGCTACATTATCTACAGCTAGCAGCATCCACACAAATGGTTCAACTCTATTATGCCTAATCACGGCATCTGGTTTTACCACAAAAGAAGAAGGCATGGGAAACGGCTGACCATTGCAATGATAAGGAAATCCAACTCTCATTGGAATGTCCATAAATGAGAGGCATGCTGCCGCAGCACGGCCCTCTGATAACGCAGCCAGGATGACTGCAGGTCAAAGGTTGCAATGACGACCCACCAAACCCCTCCTGTTTGCTTTCCGTCAGATTCTCTGAAACGTCTCTTTATACATTGCTGTTGCATACGAAATCTGCCAGATGTTACTCACATACGTTCCCAAGTAGTCATACACATCGTACACACTAAATCATTCATCAGCAAACTCCACAGGCTGTGCGAACGACAAGTCCAGGCAGATGAGTCGCTCTGACGTTTCCGTTATGCTCCTTACTGTTGACTTATCTCTTCTCCCTTTAAGGGAAAAGTGGTCTCCTGTGGAAAATATTTTGCAACCTCTCTTCTCAGTGCATTGTGAAATAGGCCTTAGAATGAATGTGTCTTCACTATGTTATTGCGTCCTTTTATAATGTCTTTTGATGGCCGTCCAGATAAAATAGATTAAGAGTTCTTGAATGTGCAGTAACTTTAAAAAGGCCCTTATGGCAGGAATCCTTTTAATGTTATGATGAACTGCTTTCTGCGCACTCTGAAATTAGTTTCGTCTTCTGGGTCACCTTAGGCATTAACTCTGAGTGTGTGTGTCTGAGTAGAAGGGAGAGAGACTGAAAAACTGAGTGATCTCCATCTTTCCAGGAAATTCCTCTCCACTTTATGGCTTTTTCATCTAAGGACAATGGGGGTTCATCTGAAATCACATTTCAGATCTCACTCCAGTATTTGCCAGTTCCTAAAACCAGTTCAAAATAAACCCAGCCTTCTTACAACGTGTGAATCATTTTCCTCTAATTTACTGAGAACGAGAGTTGGTTGATATTTCTGCACAAACCATGGGGTTTAACCCCTGGCAGAGCTTCCTGCCTTGTTGGTGTGTGTGGAGTTTCCTGTTAAAAGATGTGTGACTTTCCATGCTCACACAGCTGTGTTGGGAAGAGCTGAGGGAAAACATCCTGGGCTAAGAGAATACCCAAAGCAAATCCCAGGGTGAACACAGACTTGGCTACAAATCTTTCTAAATAAGCATTTGTAATTTTCTGAGACAGGTTTGTTTTTTTTCCCTAACTGTTAATAGCCTGGAGGTCTTTAACACACAGAGCATTCTCACAAACACGTGTGAGCCATCTGCTTAAGAATGCCAGAAATGTAGAAAAAAAGGGGGGAAAAAGGCTTAAGGGAAGTGACAGGATAAGGGACAGAGGTGGTTTAGACATGTCAGGTTTCAACTTGAAGCCACAGAATGTTCTGATATGAAACTCTACTTTTCTTGGAAATTTAGTCAGATCGTGGACACAACCAAGTCAGCTGACCTTTCACCTTTCACTCCGGGAATCACTGCAGACCCCACCAGGAATGTAGAAAAAGTATCTAACTAATTACCCCCCCCCCCCCCCCCCACTTGACTAGACTTTATGAAAGAATGTAGACCAGTCGTTTTGACAGACAGAAGATAGCCGAGACTCTTAAACAGCAAAGATTAGATTAACATCTTTATGTAGAACTACTTTTGAACCAGTGGTGGGCAGCTGACACACAGGGTTGATCTTTTCTCAAGCACTGACAGCTCAATTATCTATCTGCTTTCTCCATGAAGTCCTAAGTGACGTAGGAATTCCTTCAGGAGGCAGCCGGAGCGGGGCCACTGTCATAAAATCAACTCCTCTGATCTCTCTAGTTGGTGTTGTTAAATTAATTTTTATAGCCATCTGCCCGGGGGAATTTAGCTGAAAGAAGTAGTGTTTTGGGGATGATAAATGGATCGTTAGGATTATTGTCTGGCGTTCTGTAAAATGCCCATCAGTGATCAGTATCTCACCAGCAGCAGATAGCAATATAGGGAGTCGAAGGGAATGTGTAGTTAAGATCAGTTATCCATGCCTCATTTGTGTTTAGTACAATTTTTTTTTACTATTTTACCAACATGTTTCTTCTTATTTGATGTAATATTAGCATTTTGGACTGACCCAGACAGAGTTGTGACTTGAATATGTGGAGATTAGGGTGATGTTAGGAGGCCTTTCAACGTTAAATAAACAGTATTAGTGATAATGTGCCAAAAGTTATCCAGCAATTAAAGTAAATATCTTTTTTTTTTTTTTTGATGAGGGCATTACATATATTTCTTGACATACTAGTTCTAAAGAATTGTTTATAAAAACTGGATTCTCCATTTCTGTTATCTTGTCTTCTTTCCTATAGAAGCAAATGTCTTATTGAATAAAAAGAAATTCTCATTTGAATCTGCCAGGGGCTAAACAGTTCTGTTTAGCCAAAAAATACTTAACCTCTACTGCAAATTAGGCTTATCACAGCTAATCATAAAAAACACCAAACAAGAGCAGTTGAATAAACATTATGAATGGTTTCTTCATACTTTTCTCCAACTGTCAACTGCCCGGCGACTGGAAAGTGAAATGATCATTTATATAAAGAGAAGGAAAGACGAAGTGGTCTAAAACTTCCTAGTGTTAACTGTGGACTTCAGAAAACACACTGGACCAACACCAGCAGATGACATGGTACCTCAAACCATCACTGATTGTGGAAACTTCACACTGACATCATTCAACTGGGATTTCGTACCTCTCTACTCTTCCTCCAGACTCTGGAAACTTGATTTCCAGATGAAATGCGAACGTTTCTTTCCCCTGAAAAGAGGACGTTGAACCACGGAGAAACAGTCCAGTTCTTTTTCTTGTTAACCCAAATCAGATGTTGCTGGTGTCCACGTGGCTTGACGTGAGGAATGCAACATTAGCAGCTCATCGGTACTAGTTGTCTGTGTTTTGTGGCTCTAGACTCCTTCAGAGACGACCTCAAATTCTTGAGTGGATTTTGTCTGACAATCCTCTACCCACAGGATCCTCTCAATCATGTGGGCATCCTTGTATTATTTTATTCACCTTTTCCTTCCACTCAACTGTCCATGAATTAAGTAGTTGACTTTTTTACATTATTATAAGAAAAACTTTACATTGATTTTTAGATTTTCATTGTCTGTAAACCATAACCTTCAAAATTACATGAAATAAAGTCTTGATATGTTTCACTCTGTGTAATGAATCTATTGTCAAAAAAATAACATTTTTTTCACAATATGTCAAGTTTTTGAGTCATATTTGTAAATCAGAAAACTAGAATATACAGAGGCCTCAGTTCCTTATTGATTTTAAACTGAAATTGTTATTCTCAAGTGGAAGCTCGCTGGTTATAAAAGGATTTCCTGTTTCCTCTGAGTAGGCGCACCCGGTGCCACTAATTTTTCATGAGTCTTTATTAACTCCACTCATCTGAGTGGTTTGTCCGTTTTATTACAGACAACAAATGGTTTGCTATCAGTGTTTGGTCTATGGAGTCTTACTAGTTTGTGACACAGCCATTGTGTAGATGTTGTTACCCAATATCCTTTTTTCTTTATGTGCTCTAACGTGAGCTGTACATTCTTTGAAGGTTTATCAGCCTCAAACTGTGACCCATCTCCTTGTCTCTTTCTGTCACATATTTGCCACTCCCACTCATCCCCAGGGAAAACACGTCAGGGCACTTCCTCTTCCTGTTGGATGGAGGCCAGGCATCCTGCATACGCTCTGCCGCCCAAGGGGAGAGCAATCACTTCCTGTGCACCTCGGGGGATGTGGGAGGGGACAGATGATAGGGGGGTCAGGGCAAAAGGAACTAAAAGTGCCTAAGAGAGAATGAAATCAACATTTAATAGGCAGACTAGGTACTCATCCAAATGACAAGCATTCCAAGTGCCCTGGTCATCTTGAAACAGATTTTTTTTAATCACAACATGATGTTGCAATTGCTGTGAGATTATTGAGTTTAATCTCTGTCATAAAATAAAGTGGTTTCTTTATTTCATGCTTGCCAGGGGGTAGTCTGTAGGTTTCTGTTCAGGAGGAGTGACAAATTATACATAATATTCTTAGATAAAACTAAACATCATGTCCCCCACAGCATCACATTGCCACCACCATGTTTCATGGTGATGTGTTCTGCACCTTTGCGATTCTGTTTGCTCTCCAGTGTTCTTTACAGACTGCATCGGTGCTTCAAATTATTCTTAACAGAGACGTGGCATGAGTAAACTATGTTTAATACAACATTTATATGTTGGTTGCAATGCACTGCCACGTTGAGAAACATTTCATTTGAATTATCAAGGCCTGTGGAAGCAGGAAAACAGGTGTTAAAAACACCAAACAGAGCAGGAAACAACAGGGTGGAAAAACATTTCAAGAACAATGACTCTTGTAGCATTGTGGAGATGAATTAACGGAGTGGTGTTGCATGTTTTCCAGGCAGATATTGTCACTTTGTAGCACAGTCAAGTAACTATGTTATCTGCTGTTTTAAAAATGCTACAGTATATATATTTCAAAACATGATTGAGATAGTTTGTTTGATAAGCTCAGCAGACTCGCAGTCCCACCTGGTGTTTGCAAGTCGTTGCTGCCACTAGTCTGGTGGGGCAGAGTGGGAAAAGCATGAGGAAGGGCTGCTCTATGGGGCAGGAGCTCGACTGGAGAGAAAATGTGAACTGGGAGGCTAGAAAACATCAACAACAGTCCTGAATGCAGGTGTGCCAGTTGTGTGTTTTACCCTCTTCGCACACAACTGGAACCTTCCAACGCCATCATTAAATTTCTTGATGAAACCATCAATCCTTCCAGGTTAAGTCATTTTTAAGAGCTAATATTGAGATAATTAAATTAAACATTTTTATGTCCTTGAGAAGTTGTGGACTTTAATTAGCCCAGTTTATGTCCTTATAAATACAACCTCATTTTGACCTCATGGACATATCACCAACAAGCAGAAATATTGTGTGTTATAATACAGGACAAGAGGTTGTTTAGATACTGACAATATTCACACTTATCAAACACTGGCATCACAATGTGATTTCTATACACAGCTTCATGTCTTGTAGTTTTGGGCACAGTTTATAATAAACAGTCATACGATACGAAGAAAGAGTATCACTTAAAGTGCAGTATAATTACAACATTTAGTCAACAAGCATTCTCTAAGCATGACAGAAAACCCCAGAGCAGTCAAGATACAAATATCCAGTCTGTGTGAGGAAGAGCCACAAACATGATACTTATTCTGACACAAACAAGAAAAGGAATGTGGCCAGGCATGCACATGCCCTCTGAAAAAAAAAAATGAAACAGCAAAAAGTGTCAGATTGTTTGGAACACAATGCTATCTGTTCATGGATGCATTTTGCAAGCCTGCGTAGGCAGAACCTAACTAATGAGTTTTATAGCTGTTCTAGTTTGTAAACAATATTTGTAAAAATAAATTGATCATCTGAATTATTTTGTCATGTTTTCCAGAAATGGGGGAGAATCCTGGAAGAAAACTAGTTAAAGGCTGTAAATGTCTAGAGACCGGGGTGTTTTTTGTGGTTGTCCTTGTATTAGCTATGAATTTGCATACAGACATGACATATATCAAACTATATCTGTTCTAAAGGGTAAGTAAAGCTAAGAAAATGAACAAAGCTCACTCTTGTGTTTTCGATATTTCTTTTAAAAACTTTGTAGAGCTCCTTAAGCAAACAGTCGCCACCATATATGCTTTATTTCAACAAAAACAAGGAGGTTTTGCGGTATTGTTTTTCTTCTAAAACGCCTTTTAAATGCTGTTTTTGAACAAACTGGGTTTTTTTTGAGTCATGTGGGTTACTTTTGAACAAAAAGGATACATTTTTTTGAAGACTGATACTTTCCATTTGAAACAAGTCTTTGTTGTCATATCTTTGTCCTTCACTTTCTGCACTAATGTTATCTCTGCATGATTGCTGCCATTTACAGAAGGAACAGGTTTAGAAATAAAGTTAAAGCTCATTGCTGGTCAGATAACAAATCCGAATTCCACAGAAGACCACTCACTGATATAGTGTGTCTGATATAATCTACATCAGGGATCTTCAAATCCAGGTGAGTCACTGGCCCAACACACCTGAATTAAATGGCTGAATCATCTCCTCAGTATGGAGTCAAGTTCTCCTGATTCCTGCCAGTGAGACATCCAGAAATTTGCAGGACACTGGCCTTCGAGGACTGGAGTTGAAGACCCACCTGCCCAACTTCTTAGCTGATATTTAGCAGATCAGCGGCGTCTTCTATGTGGCTGCACAACCGATGCAAAACGTTCTCCATTACTGTTGGAACCAAAATAGGTTGGCAGGTCACAGCTGGTCTGGCAGATTGATACAGTTCATAAGATACACCAGTGCGGCTTCACGAAGAAACACATTGTTTGGATGGACAAAACAGCACCTAACTTATCTGTTGAGAAACGGCATACCTTCCTATACCGCAGTTATATTTAATCTTTCTACTAAAGGCGAGGCCTGTGCTGCCAGTAATAAATCATTCTAAAATGACTGTTTAAATTGATTGTCAGTTTGTTGTTCCTGAAAAAGTCGGTTAGGAAACATGCAAGAAACAAAGGTAATGATGAGGGGATGGAATGGTGACTAACAAAACAAATTAAAAATAAGCAAATATGACCACTGTGAAGCACAAAAACACACATCATCAACAACAACAAAAATCAATAATACAATTGGGTTTAAGGGATCACTCTGATCTAAAGATAGTTGGTGTTGGCAGTGACCGCCACTGAACGTTGACTCTCCGGTTGCCACGCCGATGAAACGTGTTCTGCAGGTTGTGATGTCTAAGTGTTTGCTCTGTTCATGAGGAAGCGCTTGGCTCCCCTGTGGGTGTTGACAAACTCAGCTCACTTAAAGGCCAAACTGAGGCCTAAGTGAACCCCAGGGGGCTTTGGATAAAGGTGGCGGCGTCTGGGCCTATTAACAGGATCGTATTCTCCGTTAAACACACGAAGTGGCAGACGACTTTCCGTGGCCGAAATGATGTAAAGACAAACCCAGACAGATGGAGCAGGCAGCATTTCCTCTCAACTCAAATTCACTTCCGACCGTCGCTCAATCCTTATGTGCATCTCGTGCCCTTTTTTCATCGAGCTCATTTGCTTTACTCATCGCTCACGGCCTCCTCTCTTTGCTTTCATTCCTGTCTACCTCAGCAATATTTTTCTTTAAAGTTCAAGTCTCATTTTGTTTGAGCAGCCTCCAACTTCATCTCCGCTCCGCCAAAGGACAGCGCTCGTTCCAGCGCCGCGTAGCCTCGTGTCTTCCTTCCTCGCTCCAACCGAGGCAGTTATGGGACAGATGTGTCAGATACTCAACTGTGAACATCTGGAGAATGTTAATGTAATCATTGCAAATCAGATTCCTTTAACAGTTACTGGCAGGAGTTCACGGCTCAAGAGGGAGAGAGGGGCTCGGGAGAAATGAAGCACAAAGTGAAATGAGGAGAGAGCCGGAGAGGCAGTGAAAGATGAACGAGAGATTTAAGCAGATATTCAGGCGTAAAGGTGTCGCGCTCTTTCTTTTCTCCCCGATAGCTTTTGAGTGCAGATTATAGAGGAAAGCATTTGAATAATGAGGTAATTAAAAGCTTTGTCCGTGGAAATGTGCATTGGCCAAATGAGGAAGGAGAAAGCAGTTCAGTTTCACTTAAAAAAATTTGAAAAATTTCAAAACTACATTTATTTATTTATTTATATTTTTATTCTGATTTAAATGAGCCATTCAGATTTTCATAATCTCTTGCAATCTTTGATATTAAATCTGATCAAAAGCTGGTTTGGTTTGCAGAAAGCCTTGCAAAGATTCTTCATTTGGGCTCAAAGTGTGCAGCCTAAATTTGAGTTGCACTTAAGTTGTCAAAACATAAAATTAAGACTTGGCTTTGGCTGTTTAGGACTTGAAAGTGGCGGTTCTGGGCTTATTAACAGGATCATACTCAAGGACTGAGACTCGAATATCTTTATCTAATGTGAGTAAGTCAACCTTATCATGGTGCACTGCATACAAGTGACTGAGTGACATGGCAAAATGTTTACATGCATGGTTGTATGGGTTCTGTCAATAAAACAAGTTAACAACAGTCTTCAAGTTCATCTGTTCTTGTTTAATGCTATCATCAAGTGAGTTTTTACATCAAGATATTTGCTGATTATATGGAGCGCTCTATTCATTAATCCAGAATCTCTATGGACCGTGGCGTATTGTCAGGTCCTAACAACCTGTCTGTGCTTAATATAAAACCCATCTGGATGCTCCTCAAACTAAGCCTTGGATTAAATAAGCTTGGGTCATTTCAAAACAAAGCAAAGCAAAAAAAAAAAGTTAGCTAACCTCTGATAACTTATCCTCTCGCTTGGAGGCTATTATAAAGATACTTCTATTTCTTCAAAATAAAAGAACTTCCTGATTGGTTCATTCAGAAATTTTACTGGTGCTATTATATGTCTTTTTAAAACATTAATGAATTTTTACATTTTCTGTGGGGTAATGAGTCAAAATAATCCACAGCAGAAAACATTTTTTACTACATGTCAGACTGAACATTGCACAAAAGATGCACAGAAAAAATGATGTTAATGTGTCAAATTAGGTTTTTACTCTTGACTCAAGACTTTATAATTGTGTTTGTGTGGGATTAGTTTGTCTGCTGGACGGTTTGTACGTGAGACTGGGCCATTTGTAATTGTAACCTTTGCCCTCTAAGTTCAGGACTGTTGCAGCTCCATTTCCTTTTCCCTGGATAAATAAGCACATGCGTGTGTGAATATATTTACTATTTAAGGAGACAGGAGGGGGCGAATCGGATGTACTTCCTGGTTCTGACTCTCCCCAAATCCTGGGCTATGGAGACATGAGGGAGAAAATAATGACAGTGCAATAGCAATGAGGTCATGCAGTTGAAGGACTGTCTGGTCGTCTCTCAGCCTCTGATTGACCCAGATTACAACAACCACCAAATCAGATCATATACGCCAACCCCCTACCCTTCCATTCAGAGAATAGCCTGCGGGTCTGCATGCGCTTTTCTGACCCTCGACTGAGTCCATCACTGTGAAGCTGTCACACTGAACAGCAGACACTAATGACTTTCTCACATGTTGCTACGTTTTTGAAAGCTAATTCTGTCTTGTTCTTCCCATGTTGATGTGCTCACTCAAACCTGCTGTGTGGCAAATTTATATATATATTTCCTGATAGTTATCTTAGGCCCAACCTCCAACTTGAACCAATAGACATGATCGGAAGGAAAGCAGACAGAAAAGGAATCGAGCTACAGGAAGGATATGAAGGACAGGATGAAGCACGAGAAGATTGGAAGCCCATTGAAGGTATTTGCACCCTTAATTTCAGACAAATAACAGTCAATGGACAAGAGAAATAAAGCAGGATGGGACATTTTTAGATGGCTTTAAGCAAAACCAGACATTACGGGGCACATGAAGTCTGTCAATGTCTGGAAGAGGTGGTTCTCCAACAATTTCAGTCATCTTATTTTTGTATGTCAGTTATGTGAAATTATACTCTAGAAGAGAAATAATTTATGAGTACCGCCAAAACAGTGGAGGTGCAGAAATTGTTAAAGCAAAACTGCTTTTTGATGGGGACCTTCGGACAAATCAGACATGATTTAATTGCCATGTTTCCTTTTAGCAATTAAACTGCCGAGTCAGACCATTTCAGGAGAAGAAGTCTGAACCATTAATGGAGGCTTTATGGGCCAAACACTGACCAGAACCTGTGATTACTGACTGGAGTTACTCTTTGGCTTGGCAGTTAGATTTAGGAACTATTTTTCCTTAAACCCAAGCACTAGTGGAAAAAACAATTAGCTTCCAAAGCAACAGGAATGATACAAAAGCTAGCTCAACACTTGGCACATATTTTTATTATAATGCTTGTCATGCTCTCTTACCTTTTCTCCAAGTAAAGCGTCACAGACATTACAGAAATATTTGTAGAAACAGACCCAGAGCTTTGGCTCTGTCAGCTGATGTTAAATATGTAAAGAGCTGTTTCTTAGAAACCAGATGTTTTGCCTCTTCTCTAAGCTAACCTCAACTTCCTTTCAAGGACGGGCCATCAATTATTTCTATAATATATGAGATTAAAAACATGCATATTTAACTTGTTAGTTTTTTTTTTGTTTGTCTTTCTCTTTTAGACATTTTTGGTCAAGCAGTGGAATCTATAGGTGGCCCAAACATTCTCAAGGAATGTATTAAAAGTACAACTTTTATCTGCTACACATTCATTCAAAGGAATATTATATAAAAAAAATTATTTTAATTTCTGTTCAATTCGAACTGAGTTTCTTCACTAAAGAGAGTTTTGAGAAAAGTTGTGAGTTTTATTATGGACGTTGGCCAAATCAAAGAGAAAAATATGCTGTTTCAAATATGTCTCTCAGAGTGATATGGTTATGGCTAAGCTTTGAGACGGGGCAAAGGGTATTGGGGAGGGGGAAGGGATCACCTTTCTGCCCTGCAGCTCTCCCACAGCTGCCACCTCCATCCCAGACAATTACTGTCAAACTGCCCTGCTACATATCACACTCTCTTTTCTCTGCCCCTGCACATGCACACAGATTAAACACACAGAGACCAACAGCAAATCCACGTGGGACTGAAAGATGTAGCTGTTTCTTAGAAACAACCACACTATTTTTTTTCCTCTCTTTTTTTTTATAGAAACTGCTGACTTTTAAAACTCCTTTTCTCTCCGTTGTCGAGGAGAGTTTCGGAAAACTTCAGCAATTCACAGAGGAGCTCTTGTGTGGCACTTGTGGTGGGCTCCATTAACGCCAGATTGCTGTGTGGCAACATGCTGGCATGAAGCACTTAACCTACTTCCAGACAAGCATTAAAGCCTAGTCATGGCAACTGTGTGAGCCACGGGCCAAAAAGCTGGTTACTTGAGTCAAGCTCCTATGGTCACATAGTAGGGTGTAAAAAGTCTTGGATCATTTCTCACTTCCAAATATTTTCCTTCCAGTCTGTAATTTCTTTTTGCAGACTTAACCAGTAGCTCCCTAAGCTTCCATGATATATTTTTTTCACATTTTGCTCCATTTTTAATCTGGTACCTAATCAGTAGACTGTCACATAATCCAAAGTCCTAAGAGAGTCTAGATGCCAGGGGGAAAAAGTTTAAAAACTAGAAATGGCTTAAGGTTGAACAAAATTAAATTTCTGAGGTGGCAAATAAAAGTGAAAGTAACTCATCTCAACACAGATGAACATAAAATCAAATGCTTTGACAAATTTAGATTTTATTTGTAAGTAGTGCACTAAGGAGTAAAATCAAACATTTTTTCCCTATCCAATTTTTTTTTCATGCTTACCCTGACATGAAAAATATTAAACTTCAACTCCATGCTTCTCTAGACTTTTCTCAGATGCAAAGAAATGATTTTGGTTTTACAAAAATACTTAAAAGAATGGTTTTTTCTTATGAAGACTGAATAGAGCAGTAGGCCTTGACAAATGAGCAGAGGCCGGTAGTAATTCCCAAATTACCACAAAGAAGCATAATCAGTGCAGAAGTTAGCAAAAACTCCTGGCGGTAAAAGCCACAGCACATTATGAAATAAAGAGCTCAAAGCCGCCTCTAACATGGTAATGTTATTGAGTTATCCCCTAACTGGCTCAGCCAAATCCGCCTGCTGCACTTTGCTTAATGTACAACAGCTGGTAGCAGCTGGGGCCTGCGGCAGCCATGATGGATCCATGGTGATATTGCTGTTCCCGCCCACTCTGACCTCCCAATGATTGTTTATCCACAGGAGGCTCCAGAAGAGTGAGGAGATTTTCAAAACTTTTCACTACCACAGCTTTTTCCTAGATATAATACAAACTAGCTATCAAATGTGGAGCCACTTTTGCTCTTGTTTAGTTTGTAAGGGGAAAAAAAACCCTCAATATTTTATAACTTCAAGTAAGGAATTTTCTTCTTAGACAACTTTTTATTGTTTCCTTAAGAGAAGGCAAATAAATGATGCTGAACTGAGGAAATAGGAGAAATGGCTGACAGCAGACACATGAAACATGGGAAACAAGGAAACAGAAATGTAACAAAATCAGATGGAAATGAGACAACCCAACTGGTGAAACGATCGCGATTCAGTCCCAAAAGGTGACAAGGGAACCCAGAAGCAGCAGGGAACAAGCAACGGATAAAAAAACAAGTTCTCAAAATAAATCATGCTATGCCAAGAATTTTAAACAAAGACTTCCACACACACTAGAGGAATCTTAAGCTTAGGGAAGTAATAGGAAATGAATTTGAAAAACAAAAACAAAGATTATGGTAATCACTCGCTTCCTTCGTGAAATTAATATTTTAAAAGTTTAAAAAGCCATGGTTCCATCTTCCTCATTTTCTTAAAATATTTAAAAATTTATGAATTTTAGTGTATTTAGTGAGTTTATTCAAACCTCTGAATAAACTATATACATTTTATAACATATTATTACATAATAATGTGATTATCACAAAAGAATTTTGTCACCAAGATTCCTCCTAACATTGCAGCTGCATAATCAGCAGGGATAGCTAGAGGGAAGCTGAATATGGTACCGAAAGGTCAAGCGAAGAAAATCAAAAGTCAAAAATGCTTTGGAGGAAATGTTTTACTAAATATCACCAATAAATTGTTTTCCTCATTCATATGGCTGTAAATATTCTCTTCTGTGTCTATCCTGCAGGAATATCGAGGAAAAAGCTGGGACACACAGCAGGTACATGGTTAATTAATGGATCTGACTCTATTTGGGGCTCTTTGCAGGCAACATTTGCCTGAGAGGCCAGAAGATATTCCAATCACAAATTTGATCTGAGGCTGATGACATGAAAGCTTGACTCTTCTTTTTAGTTTAGTCAAGACACAGTTTGGTAAACACATTAAAAATGAAGCATATTTCTTGGTCAGAAAATCATGTTTATAGTTTATACTTCTCACATCGTCATACACCCACTTCTCTTTTTTTTTATTTTATTTTCTCACTTCCATGCCCTCTGTCAAATCCGGGTACACAACACACACATGCATTTTTCACCGCGCCATGATCCAAGCACACCACTTTAACCTCCCCTCAGACTCTGAGCTACAAGACTAATGCATTTGCACGACAGGCCAGGCAAGAAAGGAGCAGCCAGAGGGACCAACAAGAGAAATAAAGATTTAACACCTAAAGCCAAGCAAAAGGACCTGGAATGTTAAAAAATGTTTAGCCTGTTGCAGATGTTTTGTTTTCTGCCTTTTTTCAGATCATAAAGAAACTTTAATATCAGCCAGAAGTAGCCTGGGTAAGTAGGAAAAGCAGCTTTCAAGTTGTGACTTAATTCAAGGGACAGAAATACACAGTCCAACCCTGCACTACATGAATGACTTTTGAATATTTATTTTCCTTCTTTTGTCTTCCAGGGATGGACTTGTTTAAATATACTTCAGAAAATTAAACAATTGTTGTGCTTTAAGATCCAACTGTGCTTGAGCTAAAAGTTACAAGCTCATAGCCTGACATCCTTCTTTGGGATTTTTTGTTAAAGTCCTGAAGTCATGGATCCAGCATGCTAGTTTTCTTTCTTAAATGCTGTTAATTTTACACCAGATATAAATATTTTTTTTGACCAGCCATGTCTTTTGTCTATTGCTCAGTCGTCTGGTCAACTAACCAGCAGGCACAAACTTTACACAGTCTCTTTCTTGTTCTTGAATTATGAACACCAACCTTAGCTGCATTAACTTAGATGATCTCGTTGGTTTCAGTGAGGATTCACTGCGTTGCATTTAGATCAGTACTGGATGCTGATTCTGAAAAGCATCTCCACTGTCCAATGTTTTCTCCATTTGTAGAAAATATGGCTGTTAGCTGGAGTTTCGTAGCCATTAAAAAACCCTTTCAGACAGATTTATGTCAGTGACTTTGTTTCTGTTGTTACCTGTTCTTCAGTTTCTTTGGATGTGTTGCATTTTCAAGATCTTTAGGCCTGCTTTGTGCTGTTAGACAGTTTCTAAGTGATTTCCTGGCTGTGGCAAGTGAAACTGCACCTCGTAAAATGTTGTCAATTCATGATTTAACAATTAAATCAGTCATACTTTTCTTTAGAGGAAGATGAGTTTGGAAAGCTTGTTTTCTGTTAATAAGGTAAAATGTGTATTTATTGAGCTTATCTTTGTTTGATGTTAAAAGTTGCTTGATCTGAAACTATGCGAGATAAAAAAGAAAACAATAGGAGGACACTCTATATTCCACAATGAATTAACAGGACAATTAGCCCATCATGTCTCTTTCTGCTTCTGTAAAAACTGGCAGAGCCTCCTGGGATGATGTGTGACATTTAAAAAGTGAAAAGAGGCTTTTTGTGAGGGAATGAGTTTTATCGCTGCAGGGTGTACACCTTTGAAGATGAGAGATGTCTTACTCTATACGAGGGCGCTTCTGCACTCGCTGAACGAGGAAAGAAACTAACGGGTGAACGAGGATGTTAGAGTGGAAACCTCAAAAGGTGAATCTGCGACAGCTCTTAGTCTGGTCACAATCCTCAGCGGCATCACTGACACGGCAGCTTTAAACACATAACGTTTGAACTCCAACAGCAGCTGTGCTGGCCTTCATCACTGTTGTCACATTGTCGTCCTTGTAATTGCAGTGGAGGCCTGGGCTAAAGCAAAGACAGGTATCTTTCCATTACAGTGCCCTCCTCTCATACGTTATCCTCATCCGAAAGGTGCGCCTTGCTATTGATTTTCTCCACCTGCCAAAAGCTCGGCGAACAGCCGTTCGCTCTGACAGCCGCATTACTCTTCCAGGACGCTTAGCAGATATCAATAATCGGCCGTTTCCTTCTCCTGTATTTGGAATAACGAGGCCATACATCAGGACAAACACATGCTACCTTAACACAGAACTGTGTGAGGCTCTCAGACCTTATTAGGTAGTTCAGTCTCTGGTTGGATGAGAGCAGAAAGAGATGAGTGTATAGTATAGGACATATGAAGTTCCTGTTTGTGTTCAGGTCTGAGTGGCTCTACATTATCCTCATTAGGCTTTGCTTCTGCACACAGCCAAGCCATTACTTCTCTGAAAGACTCCTGTTAGTCCATGACACAGCAACTTTGGGAACATTCACACATGTGACATGCCCATCGATCAAGCTGAGGACAACCTTGACTCTGGGGGTTGTGTGGCTGGTGCATGCACAGGTGTGTAGTCCGCTGTTGTGTTGACTCAGAACAGTGCCAGACTATCTGAAGGTTTAAGTGCTATAATGATAGCACCGAGGCCAAGATAAAGAAGCTGGTCAAAGCACTTTGCTGCTGCTCGTTAATTACTCAAATCATGGTAACCTTGAGAGGGGACCAGCTGGGGTCACACCACCAATTAGGAGGAATAACCTGAATCCAGCCAGACAACTTTCCCATGATGTCCCCATAAGTCTCCCTCAAAGATCAGCTGAAAACTTCCAGAAAGCATCCAAATAGCTAATAATGTTTAGTGGGACTGGAACTTCTGAGACCATCTTAATTTTCCATCCACTTCCCGAAACAGCTGCTTTTTTCTGTTGTTGTTTTTGTAAAATATTAGCTGGGTGATTGCCCTCCTATACAATTCTGCTAGATTTTCATCTCCTTTCTGTGCTCCATCTTGGACTTCTCTCATTGAGCTTGATTTCTTTGGTAGAATTTCAACCAATCAACAAACATAAGGAGTTTTGAACAATGTTGACCAATTTCTATGCTGTTTTAGAAATGTTGTCAGTAGTTTCAGCAAATGCAGAGGCTGCAGTGAACAAAGCTGCTCTGTCTGTGTTGCCGTCTCTTTAGGCTCAGTACTTCTCTCTTTGCAGTGAGGGACATTTCCGGCTAGCTTTGTAGCATTGAACCAATCCATTACATCATGGGCAAATGTTAGCAAGAAGTGGTTTCTCAATAGACAAGGATCCAGACCCTTTTTATGACTTCTTTTATGTATGGCCCAGAGTCTAACTCATGACAACAGATCAACTTGCCCACTGTCTGCTCATCAGAGTGAAACTTCACAAAGCAGAAAATACCCCCAAACCTGAAACATGGTGACAGTGACCAGTCTGCATTGATTTGGTCATCTCCGTCACTGAGTGCCACATGCGCATGATGCACATCTATATGCTTAAATCCCACTCTAACATTAATAAAGAGCTGACAATCTCATCAAATGATGGGCTTTCATCTATGTATCTAAACCATTATTCTTGATTTCAAGCAGATTATCTCCCACATAGACCTGAATGGTGCCTGATCGGCTTACATGTCGGGTATTTGAGCATGTCACGCTGGAGCACCTGATCATATGGTAAACAACCTTCTGAGAACTACTCCATCCTTGACCCAAATACCAACTCTGCAACCACATAATAATGGTGGAGTATCTTTCTGACACATACAAGGGATCCTCATCAGTACCTCCCAAATTATTGCTCTGTGAAAAAAAGCAAGTCTAAAAAAGAATAAGGCTGCAATTACAATATTTCTGGACGGGGGAAGAGGACACTATATTTTACACACATTACACAGACCTGACGATACTAAAATGTCTTGCTTGTGATGCTTAATGCAGAGAATAACGAAGGCCAAGAGGAGAAACAAAAATAGGAGTTGAAACAATTCATTCTATTTTAGGAAACCTCTCACACCATTGTCTAAAATTTGAAACCATTGTCATGTTTACATTGTTGTTTATTTACTGAGAAACTGATTATTGTTTTCTTGATAAATGAAAACAATAACACCACCATACGGTGATCACCATGTGTGAAACAAAGACTCAGAAGAGAACATGCAACACATTTACAGTCAAGATAAATATAGAATAGAAATTCAAGGTATTAGAAAAATTCAAGAAAATTGTATTCACTTCAACTGCACATTACTGCTGCGACAGGCTGGCAGCCTGTCCAGGGTGACCCCGCCTCTCGCCCGGAACTGGAGATAGACACCAGCACCTCTCCCGACCCCACTAAGGGACAAGGGTGTAAAGAAGATGGATGGATGGATGGATGGATGGATGGATGGATGGATGGATGGATGGATGGATGGATGGATGGATGGATGGATGGATGGATGGATGGATGGATGGATGGATGGATGGATGCACATTACTGCTTTTACGACAGATTTTCTGACTGCAAATGCTTCGTATGGTCTGCTCTCACCACATGATTCACACAGATCACTGGTGGCATGTTGTCTTCTATCTCTTTTCAGTGTAAATTGTCATCGTCTTCTGAAAAAAAATTAAGGCTTAAGCGTTTATAAAACAATGTTCAAATGCATATTTTGTGGCATTTTATGTCAATTTAAATGGTAAAAGTCTTCTTAAGCAGTTAACTTCCGCCTCAAAAACTAGCTAATCTGGATTCACAGCAAATGAAAAGAAATTCATCTGCTGCAGAAAATATGTTACCGTGCTTCATAGAATCCCTTTAAGACAGTTTTCTTTCCTCTGGATCAATAAAGTAAAACCTAACCTTCTCATTACTACTGTATATGAAATATCACTAAATGTATGGATGGCTGTGGCAACAACGGCATGTTACAAATTAATGTATGGGATACCTCTGTCTTTTGTTCATTTCAAACCAACAATCAAAATAAAGATGTATATACACTATTTCAACTCTGAAAAATGTAATGACCTAAACTGATTACACCTGAATTTGATAACTCCAAACAAATATATCTTTTTAAAACAAGGTTTAAAAGGTATCAAAATTAATTGCGAGAGCACAAAAGTGAAACATCTCAGCATTTTTTTGACCTCTTAATTATTGAAATATTATTGAAAACAAAAATCTAAATTTATCCAAACTCACAAAGCCTTTTTTTCTTTATGTTTCTGAAAAACAAAAATTGGGGGTGTGCACTGTGTTGCTATAAGGTGGATGTATTGTTTAATCACAAAATGTTGTCAAGATTGTATGAATCTGTTTTCAATGTTTTCCTAAACTGAGAGAACAGATTTGTACAACCTGCATTTTGTATTTTCCTGCTCACTGTGGGGTTTTATAACCTCTGACATAAAACCTAAAGTTTAAGTAAAAATCCAAACATTTTTTGGATGTAAGTTTTTTTGTTTTTTAAATGGCTTTTCATTCATTACCTGTTCCATCACATCACCCATAATGTTAGTTAGTCAAATACAAAGAGTCAGTTTCCCTTTGGACCCATTAAAGTGTTTTTTATTCTCTCTGCTCCTATCTGAGCAATATGTCTCCTTTTGTTTTAATGTCTTTTCCTGGTGCTTGTTGCCTTTGTCTTTGACATGGAGTGAATGCATGGGGAAATAAAAACAGGCAGTAAATGTTCATCTTTGGCAAACCTGACTGTGCTCATTTCTCAATGAGACACAGATGTAAATAACTGCCCCCAGTCACCACACTCTAACTCCGCGACACCTCCCTCCCCATCTCCCTGTTTCGACCAATCAATTCCTAATCAATCACTTCCAATCACTGTCAGACTGCAGCCAGACATGCTAAACTGGATCCAAGCTGGATGGAGAAAGGCAGATGGTACAGGTTAAATCAATGTTATTAAAAAAAAAATCACTTACAATTTTAGATTGCTAGACGGTTGTATGGGAAAAGATGCAAAAAGTTAGAAGCTTAAATAAACCTAGATTCCTTTCATGCCACTCCAGAGCTAAAAATAACACTCTGGAGTGGAATTTAAATAATACAGATGCAAACACATAACCTCACCTTGTGAATAATTCAGTTGCTTTTATGTAACTGTGTTGTGATAAACCTGAGAAGGACCAAAGAGGGAATTGGGGGCAACAGATAGGAAGGAATGGGTTATAAATAGGTCAAACTCCGGTGATGCTCCGTGACAACCCATCTGCAGAGGCAGATGGATGAATTGGAAAAGTAGAGCAAAATGACAACCCAATAATAAAACCCCGCCAAAGCAGCGCAAGCTCAACAAACCTCCAGACGAAAGGATTTTGAATCTCTTATACTTGCACAAGACGCTGCACGTTATTGGTTAATTATTGCATTTATGACATCTCTGCCTGCACATTCACAGTTCTAATTGGACAGCATTGTGCTTGTCTGATGCCAGCATAAATCAAACACTGAGTAAGGACCCAACATCTAGGAATAAGAGATGCATCTTATTCTTAGTTGCACATTAACACACAATAGTGTATCCTAGATATTTTATTTTTGTTGTTGCAGGCCTTTTCTCTGCCCTGCATTTCGGTGTGTTTGTATACTTGTGAGCCTGTTGGGTACGAGGCATGCAGATGAGTACAGGTTTGACTTGTTGCCTTTGAATGAAAATGCTACAGCCAGGGAGAATGCAGTGTAAGCTACAGAAGAAAAAAAAACAACAGCAGCTAACACCCCAAAAGCATGTATTCAGACTGAGGCAACACACGCCCAGGACGTTTAATAAATAAATATCCAGCAATAATTCATGATGCACAACATATCAAGAGTTTCTGACGACATATTACTGAGATGCAAATAATTCATTAGAGAGAATGAGGCCTTTTGTAAGTGATGCTTGCCCAGTTTGCTGGATGTAGTATTAGTCTATAAACGAGAGGAGAACAACAACATGACCTGAATGACATTAAGCTCATTATGTCTAGACAGCACAAAACACCATAGAACATCTTATTTTTCCTGCCTTCCAACCCTCAGTGAGATTACTGCTGTATGAGGACCCAGATGGGGGTCTAGGGGGGAGGGCAGGGCCTGCCATCTTTTGTCAAAATGAGACTGACATGATGATGATATCTGATGTCTGAGTCATGTAAACAGGCTCAAGGATAACCCTGAAAGCCCTCTCTTTCACTCAGCCTCCCCTCCCCTCCCCCCTCCGTCTACGCCGGACCGCCTGCTGCGACGCAGCAGGCCAGCCGGGTCATACTCAACACCAACCACAGCCTTTCTACAAACCAACTCACTCCCCATCCCCCCACCCCCAGCTCCCATCCCCCATCCGATCTCTAAATCTGCATTACAATGATGATTGGGGAGGAGGTGCAGGAGGCTGAGCGATTCAAGGAGCCAGTGGAAAGGAAAAAAAAAAAACTGAAGTGGGCTTAGAGAGAGTGATGATTTCACAGACTGGCCCAAAAAATAAAACCATAAGGTTCATTTGCATGTGCTTGCATGAGGGTAGTCACTATTTATTTGTCTGAATTAGTAATAGAAATAAATTTTATTGAAAAAACAATATGTAACTAAAGACTATCGTTTTTATTATTTTTTATGTTTTACAATAACTGCCGTTAAGTTTCCTCTTTCTCTATTTGGACCCTCTTAGGCTTAAGTCTTGTTTTGGACACAATATGGTGCCGTCTACTACAGGATGTTTCATACCAAACATGCATCCTGGGGAACTTTTCATATATGATTTGTCAGTTGACAATTTTCTGTTTTCTGATCAAGGTTTTCTGTAAAAACAAATTGATTTATTGGACTCCTAATAGGAATGTCTACCATTCGGAAGTAATTCAGTTTGATCTGAGGTCATAATTTACCATATTTTGTCCACTGGTCAGAACAGGATTAAAAAATAAATGATAATAGAGTGTAGCACAAAGCTTTCAGATAGCTAGTAATATCTAACTGAATTCAGTTATACGTGGCATTTGAATTTATGAACGTATAATTTAAGGGAATTGTTAGCAGCGAGGACAAATCAATGTGTGCATTGGGGTTTAAGAGCTTGAGCACACAATGGTTTCAACTCATTTTGACAATTTAAAGTCCATTAATGGGACATAATAGAAAAAGCTGGAGTGTTCAAAGCTTTTTTCACCTGTGTGGAGCATAAACTAACAAAGCATCTCCTCCCCCATCCATTCAATTCTGCAACACCAGGTAGAAACTCCCAAAGCTCCAGATTTCGGTAACAAGAGAAAATGCATTGCACAAATCGATCGAAGGGCTTTGCATTTGAAAAGCGGGTAAAAACAACCTCTGATCAATTAAGAAAGCAGCCCACCTCTAAAAACTGGACTCAGTGACTCAGTGTTCTTGGTCTTAATCAAGCACTAAGTTTGGAATAAGCTCAAGCCCAGTCAGTTTAAAACATTGGCGTAAATAGGCTTTTTCTTCAATCTCTAGACATCCTACTTTGGTTTTATTTATAAGATGTTTTTATTTGACACATCTGTTGTCAAGTGTGTGTGTGCGTGTGTATGAATGTTCGGTATAGTGCTACATTGAGTGTGAGTGATAGAGACGGAGAAGGAGAGTAGACTATGGTAATGATGAGTGAGATGATGGCACACTGACCCACTAACGCTGCAGTGCTGTTGCCAGTGGGGATGAGCTGGCCTACTACTATACACCTCTGTCTGAAACATACACACAAACACACATGCATGGCATATATCCTGCATTGCTTCTTTTGTCTTTACTCTTCCTCCCTCTCCTCCTTAACCTGTTCACCTTTTCCTCATATGTGTGTCGCCTCTAATCTCTTGCTGCCTTCATACCTGATTTGCATGTTATGACAACAGAAAGAAACAAAGTCGCTGCTTTTGCACAAGTCCTGATAAAAAGATAGGCAAAGAGGTTTCCCGAAAGTTTTAAACCAGAATCAAATTTCTTCATATTTTTCTTCCAAACCAGGAAGCTGTGAGACAATTCTGCATGCTTTCTTGGAGTCTTCTATGGTTTTTCTTTGAGCTTTGGTTGCAGTCCAGTGATTACTTGAACATGGCAGCCTATTGCCTAGAAAGAAAAGCTACAAATTTATGAAACAGTAAAATTCAGCAAAGCTCCAGCAATGCAAGAGAGATCCTTAATCCCTCAGTTGATCATTTACTACATGAAACATTTTCATAGTAGCTCTTTGAGAAATCTCCTTATTGCTGCAAAAATGTTTCAGCCTAGATGATTTATAGGTTTGGGTTTGTGCATTAAAAAAACAAGCAAAAAGGACATTACTCTGCCATATGGTCAGGCACTTCACTAAAAATGAGCATGAAAAAAAGAAAAAAATTTACAATTCCCAATGAAACTGCAAAATACATATATTCATTTCACATAAATAAAATAAGTCAAACCCTCTTTTTTTTCTGCTAGTAACTGGTATCCCAATAAAACCTTGGTCTCTCCGTAACCATCACCCTTATAGAGGTTGAGAGATGAGCAGTTGCTATGGTAACTGGCTCTGTAGCATGTCTGCATGCTCACAGAAATGTCTGGTGTTGGTGGGAGGGGGGGGGGACAGTTGTCGCGACATGTCTGCCACCTGAGGAGACACGTCAAGAGGAGCGAGTCTATGCATTTTGGACGATTGCTGTTGTTTTCCCTCCATTTCCCTGAGCTCTCCTGTGATGTGAGTGATCACTTTTATCAACGGCGTGAGTCTAAATATGCAGGCCAGCTTAAGTCACAGACGTCTGAGTTTGCATCCTTCATCGTCTACCTTTGAGAGCTGCTGCCAGATCCCGACAGAGAGATACGTCTGCCCTCCCAGCCAAGATGTCTGCCGTGCGCAGCTTTGTGGTCGCCTGCTGGTGAGGGCCTTTTTGCAGTCAATAAGGCAGTTGATCGAATTAATTAGCATTACAAAAGGCTTTCTTTTAAGTCCACACTCCCCAGTTCATGGTAGTGAAGAGGAGTCTGCACTTGATTCTTCTTGTAATTAGGTGCTTGGCAATGCAAATGTTGTGCTTAGGCCTAACTAGATCAGATACATGCAATCAAATTTACATCTTGAAGTGCAAATAGAGCTGCTTTCAAGTTTTGCTGACCCAAACAACAAAAAAACCCACAGAGGCTTATTTTAAGGCAGTTTAAAATACTTGTAATGGGCATCTATTGGTTCTTAAACTTATTAACCATTTTTGATCAATAATTAATATTTTAGTGTATATAGCTTGTAGCCTAGGCTCAAGTGAAAAAATTATAATTGGTGTAATGCAGCATGGGGAGCTGTGGAGTGTAGTCCTGTGGAATAGGGACTAGAGCTAGGTCCAAATTTTAAAGAAAGGGTTTACGACTATTGAGGAATCACCCTTCTCGGGATTCTTAGGAATGTTTAGGGTATTGGAGGGAATTTCTAGCTTTACAAAGAACTGTGAAGACAATGTTTCACATCCTTACCTTCAGGGAATTCCAGAGGATGTTTGTAGATGTGGAGAAGACCTGTAGCCACGTCTCTAAAAATGTATGAGGGATGCTCATATTGGGTACCTGGGTCGGTTTTTAGGGCTATCTGGTTCCTTAATATCGAAACCAAGAGTATTATTTGCATTTCCTGCTTATAAGCACATATCCTGTTTACAAGGCCAGAGAAGATCTCTGAGAATAGTAGTAGAAAGAAAGGTGCCTGGTTTAGGAACCTCAGGGTCTCCTCTTTGCTTTTTGGTTCACAGCAGAGTGTGCTGTGGAAAACTCTGGCTTCTCCAAGTCAGACTTTTGACTGGATCTCAACTGAAAAAAATAATAGATTTCTCCCTTTGGGCAGCATTTTGTTCATAAGCGACGGTAGGATGAAAGGGGAAATGGGTGGATGTATTACATCATTGTCTGCAATAATGTCTTAAGCCCAAAAGCCCAAAAGCCCAAAAGAAAAGCTCTTGATTTAAGGTTTTCTAGGCTCGTCCCACTCAGAGAAAACAGCAGTTTGAGCAATTAAGACCAGAAGGAGCTTGAAGAAAATGTGTTAAAAAAACAACAAAAAAACTAGTATTAACTAGTGTTATTGGAATAACTTGTGGTGTAATACTGACATCTCTCAGGATTTTATGTTTTTTTTTCTTCCACTAAGCTGTAAAACAAATGTACACCTTTTTGAGAGTGTCATTTAAAAGCACACAGGAAACATCTTGCACTTTTTTTAGTGATGATCTGCTTCCAAACTGTAAAAACTTGGGAAATTAACATAAAACATCACATGTTCACAATCTGCTCAAGGTGACTCTCTGAACATTTGTCCTTGCTGTGTCAAAAGAAACCTCGAAGATATGTTTCTGATTCCCTCATTGCACTTCTCTTTGCTCTTAACCCTCCTACTTCTCTTCTACTTGGGATGCTCATCAGTGGGCTTCTTGAGACTTGGACAATGGAAGCTTTTTACTGAGGGTTTAAGGGCTCATCCTGTGTAAGAGCATGAAAAATGGGCAACTGCACAAATGGGTGCATTGAGTTGCTCAGAGGGAAGGGGAAAGAAAAGTGTGAAGAGGAGAAGCAGCACCATGTTCAGTATGAAAAAAAATTAACGAGCAAGAAGATGCAGGAAGTTCCACAGCAAGTATTTAAGTTATTTCTCATGCTATTCTGCACTTGGAAATATCCATGATAACAAAAAAAGCTACATTAGATAAACTTGTTTGTAAAAGTATAAAGAAAACTTAAAACTGAACTTTTTTTGCATTTATTTGTGTCTATCAGAAAGGATGTTATTAAATAAAGTCCACATCTGTATAATTCATTCTTTGTACAAAGTTGTTCTTCTTTGAAGGTCTCAGAAGTTTGTTGCAGAAAACCACAATAAAGTCTGCCCTTGTACAGCAAAAACACCCACACAGCATGATGCTGCCACTCCCATGCTATGCAGTCGGGAAGGTGTCAGCTTTGCAAAGCATGTCTTAATTTTTTGTTCCTTGTTCTCTTTTTAGAAACATTTCCTTTACAAGTACATTTGAAGAGAGGAAATCCTCTCATGAAATATTTTATGTCTTCAATGCTATTAATGTACAACGTTGATGTATTCCTTTTATAAGTACACTGGCTTTATTAACAGGCCACAAATAGTCATTGAGGTTTGTTTTGTGCTGTTTACCTGCCAACCTATAACCACATTTTTCCCTTGATATCTCCTGACAACCTTTCAGGCTTGTTATTGGATTGTAATAATTGCTCTGAATTAAAAATGTTGTACTGGTCATCCAAAGTTCTATTATCATGATATTGCAATAAATTTATTTGTGCATTTATGCTCAGCTGAATTTATTACCGCCTAAAGTCTGCCTTAAAAAAAAAATCAATCAGACAGCTGCAGCTGATCCCAAACCCTGCCGCTCACGTTCTCACCAAAATAGTCACTTCCAAATTTTAGATGGTTCTAAAATACTTTGATTGATTGATTGATTGATATAGTAGCATCAGGTGTCTGAACAGCACAGACTTGTGAACTTAACTCTGATCAGTCTGGATTGAATCCTTTGAAACTAGAGCGCCTAACCATACAGACAACCCCAGACTCAACCCAGGAGTCCTCATCTGAGACCTGCAAAGAATGTCAAACCAAGCTTGAGACGGTGAGAGTGGGGCTTCCAAAATGCTTGGTGTGATTCTTTTTACTGACTCAGTTCAGGGGGAATGCATGTAGTGACAGTAGTGGGGGCGTCACATTTAAAACCCTCAGGGTACATTCAACCGCCGAATGGGCTAGAGACTGTTCTCTGGGTGGCTTTGCATGCCTAACATACCATGGCTGTGACATGCTGATGTGAGCATGTGGTGGGGAGATGTGTATGCTGTCAGGGACGAAGGCACAAGAGATGGAGAGAGATGGATATGACTCAGAAGGAAGGGGAAATGAGTAGGTCTTGCAAGAATATGCAACATTCCCATAGGAATTTATTTGTGGGATAAATTTGGTTCTTGTTGGATAAAGAGCAAAATGGAGAATGACAAGCTATTTAAGCTTCAAGTGCGGTGTGACAAGGAAGACTACATCAAAATGTGGGCTCCCCAAAAAACAGGCAAACACTGTTCTGGTATTTGCCTGGCAGAGAAGACGTTGTGACTGTCTGACAGTCTGTCTCCCCGTCTGTGTCGGTGACAAAAGGAGCTTCACTGCCATCTCCACCAAGTGCTTGATGTTATGTAACCAGTTTCCCGTCAGAAAGCCGATCCTGTCATTTAAAATCTAGTGAAGGCCGTTAAAATGCTTATTTCTCGTGGAATATATGAGTATTATTTTGCTACAACGTAACGAAAACCTTTTACTGATTAACCTATCAGTAAAAGGTTAATCTATATTTGCAATTAAATTAGAAAGGCGTTATAATACATTATTGATTACATAGTAACGCACTTAAATCCCTTTGTGTTTATTAATTTGCATTTGTTTGACTTTAAGCTCATAAAAAACATCTTTACATTATTTCTCAGAAAATAAAATAAAATATGAATATGACTCTTAAAAACATTTATTTGACACAGTTTGTTTGCCAACTGAAAAGTCTCTCTGCACTGCATATATGACATATTGGTCTTATATAATATTAATATCTTCAGAGAAATTGATTGTGAGTTTCATTAGATGTAAAACATAATCATCTAAATTAACCGAATGAAAATACAACAGTGTAAAATCAATCAACTTTTGAACAGAATTTTTTTCCTTTAATTGTGTAGATAACTTTTCCAATGAAAGTGCGATACTAAGCAGGAATAAGTGTATTTTACTTAAAGTAGGAAGGAAAAGCAAGGATCCTTAATAAAATGGTAGAATTTAGATTTGTGTTATTTACTCTCAGTTTCTCAATGGGTCTACTGATTTTTAATTTTTTCTTTTTTTTTTTAACATCTTTGGCACCAAACATCTCTTAAGTTTGCGAACGTCCGCATCAGTCCAAAACAAAGTCTTGCAGGTCCTCTGGTGGAGCGGCTGTTATCGGGCCCGTCCTCTCGCTGCTGATTGGACAGCGCTCGGCTGCCACGCCCGGAGGAGGAGCCTCCGGTCGATTTTTGAGGCGCGGTTCAAGTACACACAGGCTCCCTGCCTGCCATCCTTTAATTTGAGCTCAGCCGCCGTGGGCTTCGCACTCAAGCACACAGAGAGGGGGTCTTCTCGTTTCTGCATCTTCTGAGGGGGGGAAATAAAAAAGGAGATCCTACAGGATTTTTTTTAACACCTTTTTTTTTTTTTAAACCCATCCCGGAGTTGGATTCTCTTTTTTTTTATCTCTAAAAGCCTCCTCGGGGTTTTTTTTTCTTTTTCGAGTTTTCTTTTTCATTTTCGTTGCGAAGGAAAAAGACAATGGGAGCCCAGTTGTCCAAGGGTGGAGTGGAGTGGAGGGGAAAGCCGCCGCCGACCCCGCCGCTGCTAAAGCCAACGGCCAGGTGAGTGAAAAGAGGCCCGAGATGGAGGCGCGTCAGCGGGGAGCCACATGGCAACCCAACGCCCACTGGCAGCATGGGGGCCACCGTGGGGCCCAGAGCCACCCCTGCGCCCCGGGTCCCCCCCTCAAACTAACCCCCGACCCCACTCAGATTTCTGTTTTGGGAAACGAATGATACCGAATTTGAAATTAGTCGCAACAGATAAACTGTCGAGCAAGTCCCGCGCGTCCCCGCTTGAGCGCGCACCCAGCTCAAGTCTTTGTTAATTCCGTCTGCGGGTCTGTGTGTGTGTCTGTGTGTGTGTGTGTGTGTGTGTGTGTGTGTGTGTGTGTGTGTGTGTGGACGGGGGGCTTTACACCAGCAAACCGACTTTAAATGTAATCGATTCTTGTCGAAATTGGCGTTTGCTGCGTGTTCTCTCTCATGAGTTTCGGGTCAGACTGCGGCTTTTAGCGTCGAACAAAGGATGCGAGGCGCAGCGGTGCAAAGGATGCAAATGCGCTTCTGCTGGAGGCGCATTTTGCGGACTTGCAAACAAAGCGCGAAGAGGCGCCAGATCAAACCCCACTTACCCCCAAAACCGCACACTTTCAAGCACGTCTCAAACCCGTAGTTTATAAAGCTTCATTCGAAAACTTTATTGACAGCAACTCGTTCAGTTCCGATTAAAATGACAAGATTCAGCAACAGATTAGATTCTACATTTTAAAATCCTTTCCCGGTTGTGGCACGCGGTGGCACGCTCTCTCTTTCTATATATTCAAATTTATTGCTTAATAAAAGGTTTTATCTGCTGCAACTATCTGCGCTAGGAGCTCACGGTGTCGATTCAGCTCTTGGATGAGAGCAGCCACCAGCTTTGGTGGGAATTCCTTTGTTCCCAAACTTGCGCTCCGTGGTGACGTTTTTATGTCGCACTGCTGCCCCCCTGTGTCCGTTCAGGGTCTTGCATGCAGCAGCAAAGCCCTCCATCACCGATGTGACAGGCCGTCTCTCTCTATTTGCAGCGTAACGTTTAGCGCTGCATATTTTTATGTGCTGCTCAGGAAATATTCTCAGCCATTCATCTGTTTTGAGCTCAACAATTTCACGACTCATGCAATTTGGTCTTTGCAGGAGAACGGCCACGTGAAGACCAACGGCGACGTTTCTGCCAAACCCGATGGTGAAGTGGCCACCGCCGATGGGAATGGAACTGCCGAACCAGCCAAGGAGGGCGAGGCCGGCGCAGGGGACGCCATCGAGGCCGCTCCAGCCACCGAGGGCGAGGCCTCCAAGGCGGAGGGCGAGGCCAGCAAGGAGGCCAAGAAGAAGAAGAAGTTCTCTCTGAAGAATTCCTTCAAGTTCAAGGGCATCTCGCTGAAGAAGAATAAGAAGGGCAGCGAGGAGGGCAAGGAGGAGGCCACCTCCCCCACAACCGAGGACAAGCCAGAGGAGAACGGCCACACGGCCAAGGAGACCAAAGAGGAGACGCCGGCTGAAGAGGCCAAGGAGGGTGAGGAGGCGGCGGCCGCCGCCGCCGCCGCCGTCCCTGCAGCTGAGGGCGAGGCAACCAAGGCTGCAGAAGAGGCCCCACCAACAGAGGCTGCCCCTGCCGAGGAGGCAGCTGCCCCCGCCGAGGGCACAACACCTGCAGCCTCTGAGGGCGAGGCCAAAGCAGAGTGACTGCACCAGAACTGATTTTCCAAGATTTAAAGTATATAAATATATATATGAGAGACTTGTGCCAGTTCTCAAAGTTATAAACAAAACTACAAAAGAAGACGACAAAGGATATATCACGTTTGCTGATTCAACCACCAGTTCACTGCCTTTTATTAGTTCTTCGACAGACGGAATCTCACCGGGCCCTCTCATGATGAACGCGTCGGCTTGCGTCTCTCCACCCTCCCCCTCATGGTACACACAGGGACTGGCATGTGGCAACGGTAACGGCTTGGACGCAGAGCGAATCAGGAATACTGACTTATTTTTCCCAATTCACGGAAAAAAAAAAAACAACAAAAAAAGAAAAACATCTCTTTTTCTTTTTTAACAGCGTGGCTAACCTATAACATCAATTTCTTTCTTTCTTTTGGGATCTAATAAAAAAAACAAAACAAAATTTTCCACTGTTTGCAGAGCTGGAGCAGACCATTTCTCTCTCTCACTCTAAAAGACTATTAAATGGACACATAAATCTTTCAAATGATCTTATTAATTTTTAGATTTTACATTCCTATGCTTTACCCCCTCCCTCTGAATTCCAAGTATTTTGTCATGTATAGAAAAGTGATAATCCAGGAGGGGAGATTGGAAATGAGCTATGTCTTTGTTCGTGCATTTTTTTTTTTATTTGGCTAAAACCACATTCAAGCTTCTCGAACATTGCAGTGTTCACATTTCAGAGTTTATAATGCAGGGGGGGGGGAGGTTAGGGTTATGTACAAATGTGAGCTTTTTATCTGCAAACTGTCTCTGTAAATATGTTTTGGCCAACATTCTTGGTTCTCTTTATTTTGCTATTGTTTGAAGATGTTAATGGTTTTATTGTAACTTTTAATAAGGGTAAAAAAATAAATGTTCAATCCCCTCTCTCTGAGTTCTGCTTGTGATTTAACCCTCTAAACACACACACACACACACACACCACTGGTTAGAATGGTTGCAAAAAGCTTTGCAGCGTAGAAAGATATTCTGGAGTATATTGCACAATACATTTCAAAAATGAATCTCATGAGTGAATATCAGCACAAAAAAGTGCTAATTCAACAAAATTTATACTCATAGATTATATATTTCAAGTGTAGGCAAGACTGCTGACTTGACACTTTTCTAACACCCTGAAAGTGGAGGGTAAGCCACAAAAAGACATTGTTGAAGAAGACGGTGGTAGTCTAAAAGCATATTGATGGAAACTTATGTGGAACAAAAAGTGGTAGAAAATAATCTAAAGCGATAATGGCAGCCTCTCCAGGACGACCTCACAATCTTTGAGAGGATTGTGAATTAAAAGCCCATTCATAAGTTTGAGCGGTGGGTTCAAAATGTGTGGACCAGAAGTCATCAAGAGCACCATCGCACAGACCTGTACTCTCAGATTACTTTTGTGAAGTCATTTCTGAACCAGAGAGAATAACAAATGTTTTACTGGAGCCAAGGAGAAAATTGGGAGGGCAGTGTTGCTCTCCCAGTTTCCATAATTTTTTGCAAAACAGACTTTCAGAGGATGGAGATAAAGTGGAGATGTACACAATCCAAGTTGCTTGAGGTTGTGAAGTTTCCAGAGTGAGATTATTTTGAGGAACCATCTGCTTGTTTTCCTCTTGTGGTTTATGAGGACCTTGCAGCACCACATACTCATCTCTCTGATGTAACCGTGTTTCTTGGAGCCTGCATACGCTTTCAAAATATCAACACTTGGTTTAATGGCCACGGTATTAGTGAGGGGCCAGAAAAGTCTCCTGGCCTTGAAACCACAAAGAATCTATGGAACATTGTCAAGAGGAAGATGAGACACAAGATCCAGCAACGCAATCCAGGAAAGCCGTTGTGGTGGATGTAGCTATACCAAGTGACTACAACATCAGGAAAAAGGAGCATGAGAAACTGGAGAAATACCAGGCCTCAGGAGGAACTGGAAAAGAACTGGAAGGTGAAGACCACAGTGGTGCTGTGGTCATCGGCCCTCGGGGCAGTCACCCAAACTGGAGCAGTGGCTAAAACAGATCCAGGAACACATCAACTCTCAGTCCAGAAATGGCAGTACTAGGCACAGCCAAGATACTGCGCGGGAACCCTCAAGCTCCCAGGCCTCTGGTAGAGGACCCGAGTTCAGAGGATGAAAAGAGACCACCGCAGAGGGTGAGAAGGGAATTTTTTTTTTTATATACATATATATATATATATATATATATATATATAATGTTGAAACACGCACTAATTCTTGTAGATGAAGCCATCCAGTTCTAATGTAAATAGCTTCAAGAATAGAGCTGGACTGGGCTGATAAGTTTTGCTTTTTAAACCGACCAACTGAAATAAATTAAGTCACGCGTAAACATCCCTGATGCGCGCAAAAGAGTCAGGCTTTGGCTCCACCTGGTGGAGAAAAACAAGAGCTGCAAGGTAACGTCCACTTTGTTTTGCAATTTCCTCCGAATGGCATAGAGCTGTGCAAAACACAACACGTGTTTAATCAAGCCATTGTACGCACAACTACTAGTAAGACAATAATAATAATCGTGGTCTGAAAAAATTTGGACACGTTACAGATGCGCTTTCGTCAGACGAGGTGGCCGAGTGGTTAAGGCGATGGACTGCTAATCCATTGTGCTCTGCACGCGTGGGTTCGAATCCCATCCTCGTCGAAACGTTTTCTAGATTGTTTGAATAACATTATGCGTTTCGTATCAAACTCTTAACACGTGATCATGGTAAACAGTAGTAAACAATTTACTACTCAGGAAAATACCTTGGTTTAGAGTTAGCTTCCTCGGTCATAACAATCTTAACCAATATTAGATGGCATAGACAAAATTAGTTCCAAAAATCCAAAATGGCGGCAGCTTTGTGTGCTTGTTTTAGTAATTAAACCTTTTCATCAAAAATTTTTAAAAATTCGATTTTTGACCATTTTTAATTCATGGTTTAATTAAAGTATAAATTAAAAATTAAAAGCCATGCGATTTTTTATGTATCTTATGGCTAAAATAAATTAAAAAGGGACTATTCCTTGACTGGCAACTGTCCAGCATTATGACTCACTCTAGGAGGCGCTGTACTCCTTACCTTTTCTCTCAAAGAAATGCAGAGTGCTACAAAGTAAAGTTCAGTCACTCAGTCTAAACCCATGAAAACTATTTGCTACATAACACAGGGGAAACAGATACAGACTACCATTTATCAGTCTGAATTGTAAGAGTCTTTCGGGCAAATATCACCAAGTTAAGAGACATCTCAACTTGGTGATATTTGCCCACTTTATTTGATTGGATACTTGGTCTGTCTCTCTGTGATTATAACAAAGTAAAATCTAATTTCTATCCAGCGCTTTTTAGTAGAGACCTGAGGGGTTTAAGGCAAATCTGAGTGTAATTTAGAAAGCTTCAAAACTTTACCCACCGTAACAAAAGCATCAGTTCTCACTGATGTTTTTTGTTACACCACACTGTAATGTGGACACCTTTAGGACACTATAAAAATAAAACACCCTCTTTGAATTAAACATTACACATTCCAGGGGGATATATAACTTTGGTCTTTAGTTTATTTATTTATCTACAGCACTTGAAATTATTGCATGTTCAATGTTTGCATAAGAATTTGTATTTGGTGGACCTTATTGCACAACTAGGTTTCTTTGACATTAAATATACAGAAACTTCCCTCAGGAAAATGTTACATTTTATCTAAAATACTCAGCATACTTTAAGTGTCATTATATGGCTTAGTAGATACATAGTTTTAAGAATACTTTTCAATATGATTTGTTGGATCAAGAATAATCTCAGTTCTGTTTCAAAAATGACTAGTTGTCACTAATTAGTAATGCTTACTTGGCCTAACAGCCAGTTTTTCTTCTGTGGTATCACTTGTACCAAAACCCCACATATGTAACTCTGAACTGTGACATTTAAGTCGCTCCTGTGTGGCCCCTGTTGGTGTGGAGGGCTCCAAGCAAATGGAGGTTAAAGTGCAACTCATACCCCTGTGAAAGTATAACCTTAATCCTGAATTAAAAAAAAAATTCCAGCAAAGCAGGCGGCGCAAAGAGACACTCCTCTCATCTAGCACCGGGGGTAAGTAGGGTTCTGGTCAGGAAGAAATAATCACTGTTGTTTACTTAGAAACTTTTTAGCAATGTTTTATCAAAACCCTCAACTTGAAACTTTTTTCTGTGTTGTTGGTGAATTTCATGTTGACAACGCTCTGGAGTCCTGCTGTGTCCTGAAATATAATCAAATTCGATGTAATGAAATGAGCACATTTTTAGCAAGTGCCTACTACGAGCTAAATAAGTTTTAAAAGTAAACAGAATCAGCAGTTTCTGAGTCATTGTGATGTATGGAGCTACCGTTCTAAAGAGTCCATGATAACAAAGCTATATGTCCAGAATTCCACTCTACCTAAGCTGAGTGAGTGGACGCAAAAACAGAGTCAGAGCAAACAAATAATTTTTTTTTTCGAAGTTAAAATGAACGAACAAGTCCAGACTGCAGAAAAGCCACGCAGCTTGAGTGACCAACTCCGCCTAGAGGGGAAATTAACTGATGCCGTAATCATAGCTGAGGGAGTGGAGTTTCCAATTCACAAGATCATCCTCTGTAACTGCACCCCGTATTTTTGGTGAGTTGGTCAAACTGGATAACTCTCTCTGTTTTTATAAACAGGTAAAGGTACTATATTTTGTTTTTAGTTGAGGATTTAAGGTGATAATCAGTAGTCATAATGAGTAAACTGAAAGGTAATGTTGAGGCATGTGTGAAAGGCGAAACAAAGTGAACAAAAGGGCAGTTTTACAGGTATGAATGAGTGAATGAGTTAATATACTTTATTAATCCCAGGGGAAAAATCACATAACTTAATTTTAAAACAAGTATTAGAGTTTCTATCTCCTGTTTAGCATAAATGTTTTTCATAACTAAATACAATCACCACAATACTATTTCCTTTGGATATTAGTTCATAAACTCGTTTTGACTTCAAATGATTTACTCACATTCACATTAACTAGTAACCATTGACAGAAGTTCTAAAAACACAACATTAAAACCACAAGCCTAGTTTTCAATAGTGTTAATTGAAAGCGGCACTAATTTAACAGCACATGAAGCGTTTCATCCAAGTCAGGCTGATGAGGCCTCACTTGACTGAACATATTTCTGTGATGCTTGATTTGAGCAATTTAATATTAGTGGCAGTATGCTGGCATTGGAGCGAGAGAAAGACATTGGTATCATCGGAGAGAAACAAGAGCACAGCATTTTCAAGAAGTCCTGTAAAGTCCTGTGTTGTACAGTGCCCATAAAAAGTATTCAGCTCCCTGGTGAGGGTCAAATGGCCCAGTGGCGCAGATGTATGGCAGCCTCACTGTTAGCCAACGACCAATTTATAATTGGTAACTAACCAATTATCAATTAGTTATTAGCTACCCTCAAATGGTAGCTAATGACATCAATTGCTCGTTAGCTACCCTCAAGTGGTAGCTACCATTAATTGATAGCTAACAACATCGATTAGTTGATAGCTATCATCAATTAGTAGTTGGCTACCATCAATTGATAGCTAATGACATCAATTGCTCGTTAGCTACCATCAGTTGGTAGTTAGCTACCATTAGTTGGTAGCTAACAACATCGATTAGTTGATAGCTATCATCAATTAGTAGTTAGCCACCATCAGTTGGTAGCTAATGACATCAGTTGGTTTTTAGGTACCATCAGTTGGTAGTTAGCTAGCATCAGTTGGTAGCTAATGACATCAATTGGTAGTTAGCTACCATTATTTGGTAGCTAATTACATAAATTGCTTGTTAGCTACCATCAGTTGGTAGTTAGCTACCATTAATTGGTAGCTAATGACATCAGTTGCTCATTAGCTACCCATCCATCCATCCATTCATCCATTTTCTTGACACCCTTGTCCCTTAGTGGGGTCGGGAGGGTTGCTGGTGCCTATCTCCAGCTAACGTTCCGGGCGAGAAGCGGGGTACACTCTGGACAGGTCGCCAGTCTCTCATTAGCTACCATCAATTGTAATTAGCTACTATCAGTTGGCAGCTAATGACATCAATTACTCGTTAGCTACCATCAAATGGTAGCTACCATTAGTTGGTAGCTAACAACATCGATTACTTGATAGCTATCATCAATTAGTAGTTAGCTACCATCAGTTCGTAGCTAATGTCATCAATTGCTCGTTAGCTACCATCAATTGTAATTAGCCACTATCAGTTGGTAGCTAATGACATCAATTGCTCGTTAGCTACCATCAAATGGTAGCTACCATTAATTGGTAGCTAACAACATTGTTTACTTGATAGCTATCATCAATTAGTAGTTAGCTACCATCAGTTGGTAGCTAATGACATCAGTTGGTTTTTAGGTACCATCAGTTGATAGTTAGCTACCATCAGTTGGTAGCTAATGACATCAATTGGTAGTTAGCTACCATTATTTGGTAGCTAATTACATAAATTGGTTGTTAGCTACCATCAGTTGGTAGTTAGCTATCATTAACTGGTAGCTAATGACATCAATTGGTAGTTAGCTATCATCAATTGGTAGTTAACTACCATCAATTGGTACCTAATGACATCAATTGGTAGTTGGCTAACATCAATTGGTTGTTAGCTACCATCACTTGCTAACAACAATTGGTCATTAGTTACCAATTGATGTGCGCTAACAACCATGAATTGTGAGTACCTGTGTGAATGGGTGACTGACTGAAGTATATAGTACTTCATAAAGTGTTATACAATTACTGCACATTTGTTGTTTCACAGTGGAGGTGATGTGTGGTTTTTGGTGCCCTTCAAACATAGCATCTTATCTGATGGCCAAAGAGCTCCATTTTGGTCTGGTCAGAACAAAAGACTTTCTTCGACTTGGCCATTGGCAATATGAGCCTTGATATGAGTTTTCTTCAACAGTGGCTTTTTCATTCAACAGTTATAAGTAGAGTTTCTCCCATCTCAGCTGATAAACTCCTTAAGTGTTAGATGTGTTTTGCTGGCCTTTCTCACTAGTTTCCTTCTTGCACAGTCACTCAGTTTTTGAGAGGATGGCCCAATATGGACGAACCATATTGCTTCCATTTCTTTTTGATGGAACTAAACTGACTTATTTTCAATAACCTTTTTCTGTGATTTGTTTGGAGTTTACTTTTGTCTTCATGTTTTAATGGAGGCCATGCTTATTGATTAATCATTGAACACGTCCAGAAACGAGCATCTTTATGCTATGATCACCTGAAGAGACATAAAAAAATAACCCAGTGTCTGAAAGCAAAATAATTTTAAGACTTTATTATATACAAACAAAATTAGTTTCATCAATAGATTGTTACTATATTGTACTTAAGAGAAGATAATTACAATCATCTCAATAGATCTATTTTATGTTTTCACTGCAGACATTACAGTAAGCAAGAAGTAGGTAAACTAATCAGTTTTTAACACATTTTACACAAGTTATGGAGTGGAACACATGTATATATTAAATAAAACACGGTTGTGTCTTAATGACATTCCACGATATGGTTCCTCCTCATGTCTCTTCACACGATTGGTCCTACGAGACCAGAAAGTGTTTCACATACCAAAGGAATATCATCTGCAATGATGCGGCTCATCCTCGACTATGCTTACACAAACTCTCTCACCGTCACTGAGGCTAATGTGCAAGAGCTTCTTCAAGCAGCAGATCAGCTGAATGTACATGAGGTGGTGCGTGTCTGCTGCATGTTCCTCGAGCGTCTCATGAGGCCAGACAACTGCATCGGCATCTGGAGGTACGCGACAATCTGTGTGCACCCTGAGCTGCGTTGGAACGCCTTTGCCTACATCCTGCAACACTTTGAGGAGATTGCTTTGTGTGATGAGTTCCTGCAGCTCTCTGCAAACGAGCTAGCTGAGATCATAGAAAAAGATAACCTGAATGTGACAAAGGAAAATAAGGTGTATGAGGCCCTTTTGAGGTGGACTTCTCATGATCTTCCAGAGCGAGAGTCATACTTCCAGCTTCTCATGACTAAGGTGTAGTCATTAGATTGAGTTTAAATATAAGCACACGTTCATTATTTCATTATTTCTTTGCCAATGTTATTTAGGTTGTGCTATGAAAGCAGAGCAAAAAAAAAAAAATTAGGAAGTTTACCGAGTTTACTGGAGTACATTTAACAGTACATTGCTTTTTTTTTTTTTTTTTTACATAATTGACTATAGCAAGTTTTAGTGAATAATTTTAACTCAAAGTGTGTACATGACCTCCCCCAATGTGGGAAGGCAAAGTTTGAATAAAGCTCCTCAAGATAAACAGCTTGTTTTGATACTGCAAAAGAAAAGGAAAAGGACAGGAAATATATTAATTTAATTAAATCAAACATTATTTGAAGATAATAATCTTAAGATATTTTAAAAATCAACAACAATTAACTGGTATAATGATCAAAAACCATGAATCACACTTTTACCATATAGAATTCGCAGGAAACTTGTTGGAAAAAAGTACCGCATATTATTTTTATTATATATCTAAAGCAGTAAAAAAGTAAATTTTAGTAAAAAAAATATTTTTTTTGTTGAATTCCCATGATGTTTGTTACTTGTACATGTTTCAGTTGAAACTTTAAAAATGAACCTCTTAACAATTAGTATTATTTTCTTCATACTGTTTTTGTTGTAAATCTACGATACTTGATAGTAAGACATTAAGAGTTTAAAATAATACATTTTCTATATTTAAACATACAGTCTACATTAAGAATACAAATAAATCAAAAGCAGACAACATTAAACAAATGCAATGGTAACAAATTTCTTTAACAGCATCACCAAGCAGCAGTCTTACACATGGGCAATTTATTGTTACTTTGTAAGTACAGCGTAAATGTGCGACAAAAGTCAAATTAGCAAGACACCTGATGGCACTTTGTGAAGCATGCTTCCCTTAGACAAGAACTACTCTGCATTCGGCTGTGCTCTACTTAACATTGTGGATTCACAGAACTTGAAGTCCATTTGAAAGACAGAATCAAACAGTTTTTCACGTGCAACTGCAGAAATGACTACCATTGACACTGACATAGAATCTGACCATTTTCAGTTTCCTTTAAGTTAAAAAATGACAAAAATAGTTCAATTAGCATAATACATTTTGTTATAAGGATGCCATTTAACTATGCCTAAAATTTATACATGTAAATTTATATATGTATCCATTTCCTTTTGAGGGATGTTTTTGTAAAGGATTTGTAGTTTTTCTCACACTGTGAAAAACAAAACACAGTACTGAAAAACCTTCGGCAAACATGTTGCAACCGTTTATGACAGGGGTGGGCAACTCCAGGCCTGGAGGGCCGGTCTCCTGTAACTTTTAAATGTTTCTCTACTTCAACACACCTGAGACAAATAATGAGGTAGTTAGGAGGACTCTGGCGAACTTGACTGCTCTTAGGAGTTTGATTATGCTGTTGGATTCAAGTGTGTTGGACCTTGGAGACATCTAAGAGTTGCAGGACACCGGCCCTCGAGGAACCAAGTTTGCCCACCCTTGGTTTATGAGATTCAAAAAACAAAAAAAAATGCAGAGAAATACCTTTTCTCCTGTCATCTTTTGTCTAGATCCGACTGGCCCTGTTCAATATAGACTATTTCAAAGACAAGCTGCTGCCAAATGTCCTGGTGAAAAAACACTGTGTGGGCCTCCTGTCTGAAGCGATGGGAACCATGAGTCAAGTTTTATTATTTAGAACCCATTTGACCAGCAACTTCAATCGCCCTCGTCGACCTAACACTATCCTACTAGCCATCGGTGGGTGGAGTGGTGGAGATCCAACAAATGCCATTGAGGCATATGATGTTCGTTATGACCGCTGGACCAATGTTGGCAACAACCTTGAGCGGCCTTGTGCCTATCATGGTGCCGCCTTCCTCAACGGCTACGTCTATTGCATCGGAGGTTTCAACAGGGTGGAGCATTTCAACAGCGTTCGCAAGTTTGACCCCGTCGCGTACACCTGGCATGAGGTGGCTCCCATGCACCACCGGCGCTGCTACGTGAGTGTGACTGTGCTGAACGGGTGTATTTACGCCATGGGAGGTTATAATGGACATGGGCGACTGAATACAGCGGAGTTCTATAAGCCGGAGACGAACCAGTGGAATTTGATTGCTCCCATGCACGAGCAAAGGAGTGATGCGAGCTGCACCACTCTTAACAATAAGGTGGGTCGACTTGAGTTTTGTGCTGCCTTTTAAGCTACTGTGGTACTGTGGGTGACTGTGGCTCTGTGGATAGAGTATTCGTCCTGTGATCGGAAGGTTGCAGGTTCGATTCCAGCTACATGTCAATGTGCCCCTGGGCACCCCAAATTGCCTATCGGTGTATAAATGTGTGAGCGTTTGTCAGTGTGAATGGGTGAATGTGGCTCTAGTGTAAAGCACTTTGAGTGGTCAAAAATGATTAGATAAAGCGCTATATAAGTTCAGTCCATTTACCATTGAAGGCCTGGAAAAAATTGAATTGTTCGACTGGTTAGTATAAGTTAGCTGTTTGTCATCTATTCCAGTGGTTCTTAACCTGGGTTCGATGAGTCGGTCTCATCCGCGCCTCTGCCGCGGAGGTAAAGACACACATGTGTAAAGTCGTGATTTGTCATCACTTGCTTAGCCAATCAGAGCTTTGGAGGAGCTCCACTCTCAGCATGGATTTGAACTTATTTAATTACTTCAGCAAAGCTCACAGTTCTTACCAAATTCTATAGTCTAAATCTGCTCCTTAGTTGCATCTTTTCAGGGTTGGTACTGCCTCTAGTGGCGTGGGGTGGTTACACAGCTAATATAATTACATTACTAAATCAGAATACCGCAAAGTATTTTGTGTGTTCTTGGAGGGGGGGAATCACATTTTATTTATCGCTACAGAAGGGTTCGGTGAATGCGAATATGAAACTGGGGGGTTTGGTACCTCAGAAAAGGTTAAAAACCACTGATCTATTTCCTGAGAACAAAGCAAAATTGGAGAAAAAAAAATCCCTTTGGGGGAAAAAAAATATGCCATATTTGGCAGAAAATGTACACAGCGCCTCTCCCTAAGCAAAAAATATCCAAACGGTAAAATACCGTGGTGGCAGAATTATTCTGTGGGGATGCTTTCCTTCAGTAGGTTAAAGAAAATATGATCATAGTTGGTGGGAAGATGAATGGAGCTGAATGTTTTACATACTTCTATTTTGGCAAAGGCACTATAAAGGGGGCACCGTTTTTATGCTGTAAAGATGGAGTTAAAAGTATTTTCTTTAGTTGAAAGACTAAAGAAAATACTTAAGAGTTCCCTTCAAAATATGATTGGATTGTTCTGTTGACACTGATGCGCTTGCAGAGGTGTAAGAGCTGAAGGAAAGTGAGACAGAACTCCTGGCACTCATGTCATTGCTATCTGACCAAGTATCCTGATGTTCAAAAAGTTATAATCAATTACTATCCTGACATAAAAAAAGAAGTAAAAAGCATAAGCCCAACTCATTACATTTTTTTAAAAAAAAAGAAATTTCACTACATACTTATATGATGACATTGATATAAATAGTTAAATCATTTAGGACTATTTTATTCTATATTTTAGATTTATATTTGTGGGGGATTCAATGGAACAGAGTGCCTGCAGACAGCTGAATTTTACACCCCAGAGAGCAACCAGTGGACACTGATTGCCCCCATGAACAGCCGGCGCAGTGGAATAGGAGTCATTGCTTATGCAGGTCATGTTTTTGCAGTAAGTACAAGAAACTGTGCTGAAGCACAGGTTAGATGTTGAAACCTCACTTATAATGTGTGGAGGCCTCCATCAATGTTTGTTTCTAATCTGATCAGACGCAGGGATGGTAAGTAAGTAAGTAAAACTTTATTTATACAGTGCTTTTCAAGACAAAAATCAACAACCTGAATAGAAAAATACACAGAGTAAATTTGAACAACTGCTAGTACTTTAATTAACTAGTGGGGTTGTGGTAGGATTTGGTATTTACCACATGCAGGAGCAGTTTTCTTCTGGAGCTAATGTTTGGGTGAAATATTATTTCATTAAGTTCACAATTTAAAATCTACATAACACTACAAAAGTGTGTCAGGAAGTATCTGAAGTGAACAACAGGAGAGAAATTAATTTTGTAGTGTTGCTTTATCATGTTTAACATGCTGTATTCAAAAACTTGAGGGGTAAAATTTGAGCTTCCATTTTAGATTCTTCAAGTCTATGACAATTAAATTGCACATGTATATGCAAAAACCTTTTCATCTATTGAACTAAAGGTAATTATAAAATTATGTTGATATAATATATGTACAGTAATCAATTTTTTTTCAGCTGTAACTGAAATCTGAAATTAAAGAAAATAACTAAAATATTTCTTGCCTATGTTGTGCATTCCTTGGACTTTTTTAAGTGTTTGTTTTTCTGACATTAGTTGTGTCCTTTGCAAATAAAACACCATGGCAACCCTGTAAAAGGTTTTAACAAGCCTTCATATAAAATTGATATACACTCATTAAATTTTTAAGGATCAGCAGGAAAAAAACACCCTGGTACAATCCAGCGTGGTAAATAGAGAATAAGAATTTAAATGAAAGAAACAGGAGCAAAAGACAAACTAATATATAGATTTGGGAAGTTTAAAAAATATAAACTGAAAATAAATGGGTTAAAAAGGAATCAGCAGTGAATAGACCCAATTTTCTTGTTTATAGCTATAGAAACATTTTTGAGGAACTGATGTCTGTTTATGTAAACCCAGATCTCAAAATGTTTTCAGTGGGATTTGGATCAGAAGAACAGGGAGGATGGGTTAAAAAAGAGGCTATTCTCCTGTAACAAGTAACTTTTCTGATGGATGTGGTAGCGTGCCTTGTTGCCCTGTTAAAATAGTGAACACGGAAAACACTGGGCCCTTCAGTCAAGAGGGACGATTACTGTATTACCTGCATTGTCTGTATTTTCCATGGTGTGATGACCGTGCACAAACTGAAGCTCCATTGAAGGATAAAAGTCATAATTCATCCTCCTTTGGGATTACTCTAACGTGCCAGTAATCTTGGAATTTTTCAGACAAATGTTTTTCTTGACAAAGAATAAAACTCTGTCCAATCTCCCAATGTTATTTCGTTCCTCTTTCCTTGCTAAATGACGATGAATCCTCTTAAAGATATGTCGTTGAATTTATCGACGAAATCCAGACCTAAGCCAATGACCATGGCAAGGTAATTATTTGGGTTGAGTTGCTCATCTTAAAATAAAAACCTACTAAATTTAGAACTTCAGATTGTGTGTATTTTTGGTCTTGGTTGTTGGGTTTTTTTTTTAAAAAAAAAAGTGTATTCTGGTGTTGAAGGAGGTACTAACTTGCTTGAACACCAGGACACTTTCCTTTTCTCCAACAGGTCGGTGGCTTTGATGGCAACAGGCGTCTGCGCACTGCTGAGGCCTACAACCCTGAGACGAATCTCTGGACGAATGTGGGCTCCATGGTTACGACCCGCAGCAACTTTGGCATTGAAGTGGTTGAAGATAGGCTCTTTGTTGTTGGGGGCTTCAATGGCTATACCACTTGCTACAACGTTGAGTGTTACAACAACTTAACGGATATGTGGACTGAAGTCTGCGACATGGAAATCTTCCGTAGCGCCCTTAGCTGCTGCGTGATATCCGGACTCCCCAACATGGCCGACTACATGGTCTCTCGTGATGCTCTGCTGGAGGATGAGGAGGAGGGAGAAGAGGAAGAAGATGAGGATGAGGACGAGGAGGAGATGGAAGCTGGACATTGATTCATCATTTCCAGTGCCATTAACTAAGACAGGCACAAATACATTACTCGATTAATAAACCACTCAGAGCATTAAACTACAGTTGTGTAGTATTGGTGATTTCTTTTTACATAAATATTTGTATATTTGTGTTTGTTTCAAAGGTCTTTAAAACAGGCCATTTTTTCTATGTTGTTAATTCATAACAGAGAAACTATTCCTTGTTTTTTTATATACCATGTGATTGTAATGGTAACATCTTAATCAAACTAAGTTCATAAATGCAATTGATGTCAGAGGTTTACATATACTGATATTAATGCCCTAAGTTTGTGGGGCTTTTATTTTGAAACCTGACACACTGATTTCACGTGCTGCTTCATGTTCCGCCCCGTAAAAATACGCTTTTACGCTTAGAAGTAATGTTTTGAGTAAAATTAAGATTAAATTGACCAAACGTCTAAAATACTACATTTTAATTATGTAGTGAATACGGAAATAGTACATGTTCACATCCGAAGATAAATTCAGTTGTATTGCTCCTTATCAGAGTTATGTAACATTGACTTTTCAGATAAAATTGAACGCAGCATTTGCTCGCTCTGTGATTGGATCGCTCAAAGACAAGTGGGCGGGACATCTCACTGTGATTGGCTTAATCCGTGACAACAAAAGACGTACTGCGTCAGTCACACGAGTTTCACTCCTAAATGCGCATTTGTCCAAACGTCAAGCATTTATCGCACACATCTCTTTCGTTTTCAATCGTTTGCGAGTGAAAACCGAGCCGGACGTGTTTAGTATGGGTCTAGAAGCCTGGTACATGGACGGCTCGGACGAGGACCAGAGGAAACCCCACAGACTGGACCCGAACCAGTCCGTCTCCCTGGACGAGTTGAGGAAGCTCGGAGTTTTCCACTGGAAAGTAAATACACACATTCCTCATATTCCTCATAGTCATGTAGCCACTTTAACTCTTACCTGGTCTTAAAAAACCCAACCGTTCCGAGCAGCTCTGCTTCTGCTCACTGTGTCCCTGCAGCTGAACGCTGATGTCCATGAAACGGACCCAGAGCTGAAGAAGATCCGCGAAGAGCAAGGATACTCCTACATGGACATTATTACAATCGCCAGGGACAAACTACCCAACTATGAGGAGAAGGTAACTAGCTCCTTTACTTCCACTTGTCTAAAAAATATTTTGGAAGTTCTGCAATTTCTTGAGTACAACTTTTGAGTGGAGATGTAATGATATTTAGCAGGATTTGTTGTAATAAGGACATAGATATTGATAAAAAATAAAAACATTGCAGTCGAAAGTTCTGCAAACACAAGAAATCAACAACTTATCAATCCTACTTAACTACACCAGTAAACTGCAGTTAATTTCATTTTTTAAATGTCATATTTATTTATGCTCTTCTCTAATTGCATGAGTTACTATGACCACCTTCCAGATTTATTTTTCAATGTTTAATTAATCTTTACGGATACAAACAAATTGAAATGTTCTTTTTAAGCATGAGTGGATAAATAAGTTGTTAAAATAAGTGTGTTGCAAACATATAATGTTAAAATCCTTAAAAGGCTAACCAGAGATCGGGGTTTAAATAGTATTTGGCTCAAAACCTCAATGCTTTACACCTATCTAAATGTTTTATATATTTGAAGTAGTATTTACTGTATTTCCCTCTGTTAAATGAAAAACAAAATAAAGGAATACATTGTAATACATTATATTCAGAAAAAAATCAGAATATTAAATTGATCTCTTATTTAATGTGTTTTTAATATTTATAAATGGGAGAACAAGTGATCCAGCGTTCTTAGCTTAAGATTTCTTCATGCTCCTGTCCCATCAATCCATAATCTCGACTTTTTTAATAATCCCAAACCCGCTGCTGAAAGTGGTACTACAGCAATAAAACATTCTGAAAAGACCTGCATCAGTATCTTCACAGAACCAAATGAAAAAGAAATCAATAAAAGCTGTAAAGAAATTCAACAGTATTACTAAGGAACAAACTCACATATTGAAACAGATTATTTTAAATCCTGCAGGTTTTCTATGTTCTTTAATAATGAGTTTGGATGGGTGACAAACCCTCAGGTACATTATACAAACAGGAATTCTTACTGATATAGACATATGTAGTTATCAGTACTACTATCCTCTCAGATACTAATTCTACTACTACACCTAATACTTCAGCTGAAGATGTTCTATGAGGAGCATTTACATTTGGATGATGAGATCCGCTACATCCTGGACGGGCAGGCCTACTTTGATGTCCGCGACAAGGAGGACCGATGGATCCGAATCGCCATGAAAAAGGGAGACTTGATCACCCTGCCGGCCGGCATCTACCACCGCTTCACCCTGGATGAGACGGTACAGCGAAGATTTAACACACCCGATAGTTCACTAATTTAGCAATTAGGCAAAGCGGGTAAAAGCTTTAAATAAGTCCGAAATTTACTGAAAGAACGAAAGCTTGCAGTTTATAAAGGAGGTGTACAAAACCGTGAGGATTTGAAGAATGAGCCAAAACGATACCTGAAGGAGGCGTCTGGAAGCCATAGGCAACAGAAGCATGTTTTTGACGATTTCCCTTAATCATTATATAGAGCCTATGTGAACTGGATAGGTTGTTGAGTTTTGTTTATGCAGACATGAACTGGGACGTCGGTCAGGTTTTTCTGAGTTTGTTTTTTTCCCTGCAGAACTACACCAAAGCCATGCGGCTGTTTGTCGGGGAGCCGGTGTGGAAGGCCTACAACCGGCCGGCAGACGACTCCGACATCCGGCAGAAATACGTGGCCTCGCTGCAGGGATACTGAACGGCTGCAGACTCCCTCCTAACTAATACGCTAAAATCACTTCCTTCAGTTTGACCTCAGCAGGTTCATAGGAAGACTGATGAGGAAAGACGTCCACTGCGTACACTAATCATTTGTGATGAATGAGATCTTGAGGTGGAAGGCATCAGATTACTCATTTGTGCTGTACTGTTTAAAAGGTTACATGGTGCTTTTTAAGAGCTCACTTATTAGTTTCTTTAGATACTTTAGATCATGCTTTTTATATTTTACCCGGGTTTGAGGTAAGAAGTTTGAAGTAATTTTACTAAAAGGTGACTTCTTCGCCAGGAACAAAACATGAGTGCCTTCATTTGTAATAAATAAAGCATGAGTCTAATTTCTAATTCCAGGCTCGGGAAATAAACAAAATGGTGTTCATGACAGATCAATGTACATTTTTATTACACTAGAAATAAATCTGCTGCTAATAAGTTCTTTTATTTCATTTTTATTAATTCCAGCATGTTACTGCGACACAATAGATTTATTCAGAATAAAACGGCTCTTTGTATTCATAAATATGATAAACATAAAGATAACAGCAGAAGAAAAAGCAAAACAAATCAATAAGATAATCAAGACAACGGTTCAGATATGTACAACTTTGGATTTTGAATATTTTTACAGTTCTGTTCAGTGGGAATGAAACCGATGTAATCTGAGGGGCTTGTTAATTTCTACTGCAGGAGTGATGAAATCTAGTGGTAATCCTGTAGAAGTTGCATTAAAAAAAGTTTAAGGATTCTGAAGCTCAGGATAATGCCCAGGCCTGGTCTCACTATGAGCCAGCAGCTCCTGTAGTGTAACAACACGTCCTCCTGACTAGAAGTTTCTGAAAACTGCTCATATACATCATTATTTTTTAACTTTTTTTTTTATTTTGAAATTCTCAGTTAAAGTATATTTACTGAGAGGAATGTTTTGGAAACGTGTCGTCTATTGATTTTAGAGAGCAGCCTATCGTGTCTTTTTGAATTAACTACAGAAGATGGGGCTGTTTTCATGGTTGGTCTTGCTGCAATAGTCTTTGAGCAGAGGGTCATGTGACAGCTTAAGGAGACGGGAACCACATTTCAGCTGGGCAGAGAGAAAAAAATCACTTAAGTGGATCAAGCTTTATCCCAGATTTAGTTAAAATTTTAACGCAGATCCATCCAGAATATTTAGAGTCGTGATGCACACGCAACTTGATGGTTGGAGCAGAGCTAAAGAAAACCTAACATGACTGCATCCAGGTAAGAATGAACCATCAAAGAAAGAACTTTTAGTAGATAAAACTGATGCTTCTGTCTGTAGGACAGCTTCTTGCACACAGTTCCTAAGCAGTCTGGAAAACTGCTGAATTTTATAAGAGGCTTTTTAGGTTTGGGTGAGGAAAGAACATTAATATTTCCAGACTCGTTCCTTATCCTGCTCGCTAAAAGTCTTTTCCTTCCACCTATTCATCTGTTCAACCACACATTCCTTCTTCCATCTTTATGTCAGCCCAGTCATCTCTCTATCATTATGCATTTCCATCCCTCTTTCAATGTTTCATCTTTCTTGTATTTTGTCCGTCCATCTGTCCACGTTTCATTTGTTTCTGTCTTAAGTTTAAACTTCTGTCTTAAGTCCAGACCTATTTAGAAATTTAAGTTTTTATTAGTTATACTTTTAAAACCCGTCTTAAAAAGAACTGAGGATTTGGAATATTTTGGATCTGCATAAAGTCTGGAAATATGTGTAGGAACCCTGTTTGCATAAGAGAAAAGTATGTAGTGACAAAAAAGAAAAGTCAAGTCTCTCATGACCCTCATGTAATGTTTTTGTCCTCCAGATTTCAAAGTGGTTTAAAAAAGTGTTACATAGTTGGATTATTTTTCTTTAGCCTTAGAGCCAGACCTCCACTCCCTCAGTATTTATGCAGAGCCGCAGCAAAAACAACAGAACAAATAAGGACAATCGCCACAAATTCTTTCAGTCTCAAAACGCTGTAAGTGTGAGAACCGTTTCTGGGTCGCTGCCCACATGTCAGGAGTGCTGGATCACTTCAGTGCGATAAAAGCCGATCTCAAACGTGCCCTTTTAACATCTCTGAAACTGAACAGCAAGCATAGGTTTGACTGTCCCACGGGAGTACGGCTTAGTTCCTCTCTGAACCCGTCGTTAACGAGGGGCAGCAGCAGCACAGTTCTGTCCTCCTTCCTTTCAGACCAGTTTGAGGCACTGTGCATTGAAGCTGTCTCCCTCCCGGCAGGCCACGGCGTCCAGCAGCGCCTGCTTCTTCTGCGTGCTGCGCGACGACTCCAGCTCATACATGGTGGTCAGGTTGAAGAGGACGCTCTCATGGAGGTACTGGGCGGGGTCCTGCTGAACCAGGCCCTCCAGCTGGCCCAAGGACTCCTTTAGCCGGCCCAAGTAGAGGAGACACACTGCAGCGTTGTTATTTGCCTGTGAAAACAAAACAAGCAAAGAAAAAACAAAAACAAAAGCCAGTTCCATAGAAATTAGTTGGGCGTTTCAAAGATATTTGACATAATTGTTGCATTTTGCCCTGGGTAAAAAGATAGAAAATCCAACCGCACTAATTAAAGCTTCTAATGTGTAGACTCTAATACTTGTATAGTAATACTTACAACTGGATTTTTTGGGTCGATTTTTAAAACTTCAAGGAAAGTTGCGTGTGCGTCAGCATAATTATTCTGACTGAGGTAGACAAAGGCCCTGAAAAACAGGTAGAAATATGTTACACTCAGATATAACACTCACAAATTTAGAAACAGGAAAGTCAATCGTTTTATTCATCCACTGCCCATCTCCACTTTGTTGCTGCACACTGCAGATCAGTTGGCCAAAGACAGTGCCATCTATCTCCCTTTTACATGCAGTGCTGTTTTACAATTATGCTTCAGGGAAGCGATAGCTAGCTAACACAACAGAACTCGATTCATTCATTTAACATGAAGGCATTTAGATCATGTTATCTGTATATATTTTTTAAATATGTCTAAAAACGATCAATTCTGTTTAATTTGCAACGTGATCCACACTGCTGGTCACACTGCAGACTATTTTCTCACTGTAATACAGAGAACAAATTAGTATTTTTAATTTTTTACTTTAATATTTTAAAAACATTGCTTCAGATTATCTCTGTAGTTTGCCTCTGATGATATGAACCTTCCTCCTAATTAACTCAAAAACAAAAGCAAAACCACAACAGAACACCAAAAAAAGGGGAAAAAACATTAAGCTGTCGCAATCATCCAAAGTTCAGACCTTTTACTGAAGCACTCATTAACTAACACATGCCAGTGTTATTTAATACGCTCCACCACCTCAGACCAGAGAGCAGAGATGCTACCTTCTGTTTAGAAAATCAGGCACAAATGTGTGTATTCTGTTGCCAGACGAGCACAAATTTTACCCCATAGGTGCAAAAACACTTGATCTGCATGTACCTGTTCATTAGGACGCATGTAGCGTGACTGAGGTTACTGCCTTTCGTCTCGTAGGCTTTCTCCACGTCTTGGAAGTATCTTTCTGCAGTTTTCACGTCTCCGATCTGGGAAATAAAGCAGCTGCACATTAACTGCTGATCTACATCTTTGCCTGAAAAAAAAAAAAACTAAATTCTTGGAGCAGAAAAAAATAAAAAACAGGAAAGGAAGAAAAATCTGCAAGGAAGAAAACTCCTTGCAGAAAAAATATATAACAAGATCTAAACACTGTTTTGGAATAGAAACGCATCCGTTCTCTAAGTTATTCAATCTGCTTCCAGCAGCAAGTTCTTACATCTGTGACTCCTTCTCCTAAAAAACATGGAAGTAATGACTGGTGTTTTCAACAAACCACAATATTGTATAAAAATCCAAAAGAACATTTTTGCTAGAGTAGCTGCAACATATAAACGTTTAGCGGTGTTTTATATGTACATAAAACGTCTGTTATATAAAAGACAAATTGAAAGTTGCATCTGGAACAAAATGCTCTTGGTAGCTTTACTCTCACAAATTTATGGTAAGCACAACACCACTCAGCCTGGACTGCAATAAGTGTTTGCTAATTTTTCAAGTACCATGCATTCAAACTCTATGCCTGTAATACATGTGGTGGCACTTGTTTAATGCAGCACAAACATTAAAAAGGTGGCATTATGGTCAAGTCATTAAGAAAGTACAACTAAGTTGCGTGACTGTAAAAAAATAGCAGGGTCAACGTTTTTCAATGAAAACTTGTTGCTGAGAAAGAGCTGCATAGACCTCTTGTTTTCAGGGTTTTTTGTTTAGCATGAACCCAAAGCTGAAAGACACCAACACTTTAAAAAATATATATTTTTTGCATGCCAAAAGAGAAATAATCCTCTAACATAACAAAATAAGTCAAACCACTCCTGCCTTTAAAAAGACCAAATATGAATTGCTGGGTTTTGCATATGAACAACATTAATCAAAGCCTCTGTAACAGAAAATAAAGGGGGTTTATTTTTGGTCTATTTGAGCATAAGGCATACTGTGCAAAGCTAGGATAATTAATTCTGTGTCCAGGGAGTCTTATAGTCCATCCGTCCATCTGGTGATGCACAGACCTGCAAGAAGATGCGTCCGATTCCGCTGAGCAGCTGCACTCTCTGCTGGGGTTCATACTGGATGATGGAGTGATAGGTCTCCACTGCCAGAACGTAGTCCTGAGGACAAATAGGTTCCAAGATTGCATTCGGTGAGTGGGAACAATGAGTGGAAAAGGAGTGAAACAAAAGACAAAGGTGGAGAGAGGTAAACAGAGCAGAGTGTGGAGAGAGCATAGTCAAACAGTTGGAGTATTGGCAGGACACTGTGACCCTCCACCCACGCGACGATGTGCTGCGACGCATCGCTCACTTGGCGACTTGAAAGCTGAGCGACACGCCGCAGGGAGGTCAGAGAGGGGTGTGTGTGGACGCGGTGTGTACCGAGCTGAGGGAGGGGGCACAGGAGGTGTGTACTGAACATGCATACGCATATGAATGCACTGAAACTTTTGACTTTGCCTTTAAATTGAGTTTAATGTGGACAGGACTGTCATTTCTTTACATTTTGATTGATTCCCCCAAAAAAGAGAAAAAAAAAAGCAGAATTTACTCTACGATGTTCTTGATGTAAAATTCTTCAGGTTTCTGAAAGGTCCTTTAAATGCTATTTGCATATTTTGGCCATTTTTCACACATTTTATCAACATTTTGTACAGTTTATTTTGTATATTTCACCCATCTCTGAGCCATGGGTCTTGCATAAAAAAACATTCTAAACTCAAGGGGTAAATCCATATGATATCAACACAAAGCAAAGTAGTAAAAAAACCGAAAATTTTGTTAAAAAAAATTCTGTTGGAATTGCATTTATGATTATTGTCTTCTTCTTCAGGAAGCCTGGGGAACTGATCATCAGGAAAACCTAGAAGGATTCTAACTTATCAAAAAAAGAAAAATAAGACAAAACTAAAACCTTACAGAGCAACATTAAAAAAAACAAAAAACCCTCATATAAATCTTAAACTGTAAAAAAAAAAAAAAAAAAGCTGATTTTTGTGTGGGTCTTTGTCATCTTTTGAAGGAGAAATATTAAACACAATCCTAAAATGCAAAACCAGGATGCTGTGGACCAGAATCCACGCCCGGAATGAAACTGCGCTGACTGTAATCTCATGTCTCAGCAGTAGGTGGCACTGTGTTTCTCTCTACGGCCTGATGTGAACCCACGCCGCCATCACCTCCCCCCCTCTTTGCTCTCCGCTCGTTCTTTCTCTGACCAAGAATCCAATTAGTGGTCAGTCTGTGGGGATTTCACTGTGAATCCACCACCAGCCTGGCATCAGAGATCTCTGAGACTCACACCCACAGTGACACACAAACACACGCACCCACCTTCATCAGCAGCAGGCAGTTGGCCATGGAGTACATGACCCGACTGAGACGAGACCTCCACAGCTTTAGGGATGCTACAAACAGGAAAGAGAGACGGTGAAAAAGGGAGGGGTTCAATGACTTTCTATTTTCACTCCCATCGCTTTTTGGGTATTCCTGAGATATCCTAGTTTTCTGAACAGCCTCCGCGCTCTTCGCTCCTCCATCCCTCTCATTACAACCAGCTGTAACACCTGGGTTATTTTAAGGCGAGGTGCTGAGGAAGACACTGCGGCACATTTCCTCTTTGTCTGCTGTGGGAAGAGCCTGTTACTATTCATCACTGTGTTTGTGGGAGACGGAGCTGAGGGAAGAGCTAATCACTCAGTGGGGTTCTGATGTGTGAAGGCGAGGCCCTGCGTTATCGACTGTCTGTGTGGGTAGGAGAGAAAGAGGACACAGCCATTACGCTGCTTTTGTTAGGAGAAACCGGCTGAACCGAGGCGCCCTCACGGATACAGTCATACATGCGTCACCGTGCTAATTTTCCAGTATTTAGCTCAGCCGCAGCCATCGGTGGGCACATTTTCCAACTGATAAACACATGCCGAAGAAGTATTTAGAAGCTACATGGCCCCGATTCTAGGTCTGATTCAAGTTGCGCGGAGGCGGATCTGGGTAAATTTCCCTCGCACACTCCAGCGCAGATGTGAGTGGATTGGCAGGATTGATCCGTATTGATCCGAACGGCGTGAGGAGCTGTAGAGAACATTTAACATTCAGTGAGAGCAGCGGAGTTGTGAGGGGCTAAACACTTTTACTGCATAGGTGTGTGCTTGAGACTGGGTGGGTTGTATGTGTGGCTGAGGTATGCTGCAGTCCTGCGCCAGGTGTGCATCTGGATTAACTGTTCAGGCCCGTGACCTGACTTTCCTCCCACGATGCGATGCAGTCTGGGAACGCAGCCAGGTCGGATTCTCTGCGGTGTGTTTGCTTACCTCGCCTGTTCTCCTGTGCTAGGGTGATCATGCTGCCATCCTCTGCCAAGCCTTTCTCCAGGTTTTCCAGTATCTGTGCAGGCAGGGGATTTAAATTAGAGCCTGCATTTTAAATAGCACAACCATGTTAACAAATAAAATGAGTTCTCAGATTATATTTAGGCGTTTTTCAGGGTTTCTGCAAGTGTCAACAAATTAAAACAAAATACTTTTTAACACCATTACTGTTTAAATTTTATTTTCAACAGTAATGATAAAGAATAAGCTACAAACTGATGCAAATTATTATGAACTGAGTTGAACTTTTATAACTTTATAACTTAACTTTTACACCTTCTATCATTCAGCACGCTTCATAACAATTACTGACAACAGGTTTGAGTCAAATACAGAAATCTTCATTTCAAGCCAAACCTTGTTTAATACACACTTTTACACAAATTAAGGGATTTACATTTCAACTGCTAAAACATTCAAAAAGTCTGTTTGAGTAGCAGAAACTGGATTATAGCAGGAAAAGCAATACTAAAAATATAGTAAATATAGTCTAAAAAAATGTAACACACACTATTTTATAATACTCATTCAGTGCCAGACTTACTGATCACCTCTAACAACTAATGTACAATGAATTACATAAATATTGATATTTTCAGTTCATCAGTATCTTGGCTGATATCTCCCTATTTCTATTTTCTAGACAAAAAACACATTTTATTTGGCTGTAAGTTTAGTTTTTAAGACTTTTTTATTTATTTACCTGAATATAATTTTTCTACATAACATATTATATATACGCATATACAGTATATATAATATGTTATGTAGAAAAATTAAATTCAGGTAAATAAATAAATAAAATGTGTTTTTTGTCCAGAAAATAGAAATAGGGAGATATCAGCCAAGATACTGATGAACTATATATTTCAAGGTTTATGTTTATTAGTTCAAAAACTTTTAGTATAATAGTTAATATAGTAAATTTTGCTATTATTTTCTTTGGAAAATAATAATATCTACTATTTCTATGCAACTTCTTTATATATAAATCCATATTTTTCTATATTTATGAAAGATATGCGGTTGTATAGCATCAACTAAGGAGCTAAAAAGAAATTTCAGTTAATTAAAGTTAAAGTTATTATTTTTTTTAAAGATTTTCATCTTCCAAAAGTTAAATAATTAAAGTAAACGTCTCTTTTCTGTCCAAATCCTACTCCGTCAGAACATTTACGTAGCCAGATTTATTACCAAGCTTCTTTAAGGTACAATTATATTTTATTATTTTCAAAATCCAGTGTAAAATAACATTTAATGCTCATTAATATTATGCTAACTTGAAAATTCCTTATTAAAATATTGAGTCTGCTATTGTTAAACACAATCTTTGAGAAAATGTAATCTTAAAATCTTTAAGATAATCACATTTTCATTTTAGAATTTCCAACAGCTTAGAGGCTAATTTAATAACTCTGAAATGCTATACAACTATACTACTTTTATGCATGTTTGAATGAATGTCAACATAAGCAAAATAGCAACTTGAAATCCATAAATGATTGTGTCAGATACTCCATTTTTTTTGCAGAAATTAATCTTTTTTGCTTTTGCAAAAAGAAGAATATAAAAGTTTTTATATACATGATGTTTCTTATTTCTGTACTTGTTCAGACCTATGACGTATTTTTCAAGACACAGCGTGCATTCTAGATTAATTTAAAATATCAACATTTTAGGGAAGTTTAGTGACTTCAAAAATTGTTAGACTAAAAACTTCATCTTGAGGCTGTGAGCACATGCGTGTGTGTGTGTGTGTGTGTGTGTGTGTGCGCACTAACAGCAAGGCAGACAGTTTTGAGGTTGTGCAGGCGGTCCAGAGCCTCCTGGGGTTTGGACAGGTACTGGGGAAGCTCGGCGTGCAGCAGCCGCATGGAGAAAGGCACCATTGAGCCTGGATGAAAAACAACAACAAAAAGAGAAGGGTGGAGATGGGTGGAGGGAAGACAGGAACGGGAGGGAGAGAATGCACGAGGAAGAAGGGACAATATGGAACGGGGTGGGATGGGAACGAAGCAGGAGAGTGAAGACAGAAAGATGAGAATATAAAGCCATCCACCCACACACAGACTGTACACAGCCCTGGAGGCAGGAACCTACAGATGGCACCGAGCTACGTATGGCTGCTTATTAAAGCCTCTCATCTCTCCATCGCTGTGTGCCGCACAGCTCCATCACTCATCTCCCTGCCTCATCCCTCTGCCTGCCTCTACATCATTCACACTCTTACACACACACACACACACACACACACACACACACGCAGGCAGACAGACACACACACCCCTGAGCAAAAGCCTGTGTTCAGGTGAGTCCCCAGGCTTTGATCAGGGTCTCTTTGATACCGTCATCTGATCTGAAACTCTGCGAGCTACTCCATCTTTGGCTGCTGCTTCTGCCAGTGTGTATCTCAATTTCTATCTATATTCTCTATCCGCTGGTGTTCGCCATCTAAAAATGGAGGGCATGATACACTCTTGTTTTCCCCCATAACACATACTGTCTGCGATTCTGTCCTGTTTTACAGTTTTATCTTCTGAAGTGATTCATTACTCAGTCTTTTTGGGCTTTAGTAGTTGGAATCAGATTAAAATTTCATTTTTACTTTGCGACCAGAACTTTTGTTAGTTAGAATTTGGTGGTTTTTGAAAGTTTCTTTGGCAGTATGGATAGTTATTTAATTAAAATAAAAGGATCTGCTTCTCTTGTGAATGAATAGCTGCTGTAACTAGAACACGTCTCAACTCTGTAGTCCTCATAACACCAGGGGTCCTGTCTTTTCAACACTTTACGAGCAGCTCACTGTGGTTGTTGCTTGTTATGTGCTTGCCGGTTCTTTGCACCGCTAAAGAAACAGGTTGGCAGACTCTCCCATCAACCTTCCTTACTGAAACCACATTACCGCATTGGAAAAAGTTCTAGTTTTAGTCTCATTCACACAGCTTTCTATGGAGACTGGACACTCAGAATCAGAAAATTTTTTGTTGCGATTCTGTACAATAACAACAGAGTCGGATTCTGGTGGTTAGGTTGGCAGAAAAACAACAGGCTACAAACTTTTTCTATAAAAAATAATTTTGGTCCTTAAATTATTCAGCATTTTGTACTTATGGAGTCTTCTCATTCTAGGCTTTAGAAGACATGAAAAAGAGCATGGAAAATTTCATACCAACCGTATGTCAACAATTCCCCATCTAAATTATGATTTGCTCCTAACTTTCCATGGTACTAAACGGTGATTGTTTTTCCTAACCAAAGAAAGTATTGGCGGACCACTGAATACCGCTTGAAGCTTAGCAGCTTTGCTTTTATCAATGTTGATTTTTTTTCTGTAGTTAGTGAGCACAGGTATGTGTAAACCAAAATATGTTTATTTATACCAACAACGATGTTTGATTGCTACTATAAAAATGCATAAAAGTTCCTGCAAACAGTTCTGTTCCGATTACTGACAGTAAACAAAGACATTTGTATGCCGGGGCACCAACATAATGTCATCTTGCAGTGTAGAAATGTGATTCCTATGCTAAAAATGACCTCATTATATTGACTGAGGGTAATCATGGATCGTTTTCACATGTAAACCGCATTGTAACTCATGATTAATAAATATAGTAGTAAGTCCACCTGTCATTGTTGGATGGTCTAAAATTTGATTCAGTTTTTTTCCAAATTTGTTTTACGTGTGTTAAAGATGTGAGAGAGGAGCCAGAAGATGTTTTCCAAAGCATGTGAAAGGCAGACAGACAGCAGAAAAGCAATCGAACGATGATGTGAAGTTTTGGATAATATTATTTTTAGTGCCACCACGTAGGTCATCCACAGTTACAATTCTGTTCATTCAATTTCTGAGTGCAATGGATGTTAACAAAAACACAACACAAAGGCAAAAAATAATAATAATAAAAAAGCTTCTTTTTAGAAACTTTAGCAGGGCAAAGGTAATTTTGTCTCAGCGTGCTGATTTTGACATATCTAAAAAAAACAACAACAAAAAAAAAACAAACATTGTACACAAAATCCATTTGGGTGAGTCAAAATGAATGGTAAAGAAGATCTATTTCAAAGAACTAAGATTTTTTTTTATTTGCGATAAAACCACAAGGGCTTGGAGTAAACCAAGGGTGCAGAACTTTGAGGAGTGAATAATGTCTGAGTATGTTGGCAACAACAAGAAACTGCTACTGCAGATGTTACACATTAAGCTTTTGCTAGTTTATTTAAGAGTGATTGTTGATCACGTCAGTCAGTCGCCTTTTTTAAGGCCTCTCTCTGCCTACGTCTCCCAAAATGCAATGTGGTTCTGGATCGGAGCTTAGTAAAATTCTACATTCTACTGGACATATTTTCTATTAATATTGATCACAAGTCTATTGCGACAGATATCGTTATTGTTTTATTGCCCACCCCTACCTAAGCACTTCCACTGAAAGAGTGAAGTTACCACTGTCTCCAAGTTTTCACTTTATAAACAAAATAATAACAAACATCGACTTTTTTTATTTGAGTGCTTGATCGATCTCAATCCTCTAGAAGAGAGATACATGGGGCAGTCATGTCTCAAGGCATACACAGAAAGTGATCGCGGGTAATAGATATTCGATGCAAGAGCCGGAGTAAAGAGATGTTCGAATTCTGATGCCAGGCAACAACTCACGCCAGTTTGTCTCTGAACACCTAGTAGGGCATAAAGCGTTTAATATTGAGCAATGGAAAGTCAATCGGTGCTCTCTTTAGAAGGCTGTGCAGCGTATCTTCAAATGTTGTGTATGTGCAGCTGTGTCTCTGCTGCTGCCTTCACTGTGGTAGCCCAAGGGGCGAAGCAGATCCAAAGTAATGGGAATACATTAGAGAGCAATTCATGCAGAGGAAAAAAGAGGAAAAACAAAACCAAAGAACTGCTGGAGACAAGTAGAGCTGTTGGAGCTTCTCAATGATACAGTCTAATATCAAGCTTGTGGCAGAACTTTTCTTTGAATATTTAATAGGACAGTGGTGGTGTGCTTGCGTTTCCAAAGAGCTTGGTTAAAATGTAGAATCTTGTTTGAGAGCATGCTTTCGGTTTTTCAGAGCTCTTATTAAAAATACTATTAAACTTCAAGTTCTATGTAAGCAATTTTCATGGAAAGGCTTTTGGACGAATAAAATAGAAGAGTAATTTTGAAAAAAATAAAATAAATCATGGTTGTTCGGCTGAGAAGTACTTAACTTTGAGCGTCTGACCTATGTGGTCAAAACCAAAAGTACTTTCAACGTAGAATGTTAATGCCAGAAAATAATGTGGTGAATATGCTCGTACCTCTCCTCCCAGGGTAAACAGTTGGATAGTACTCATAGTACAGATCTGGTTGGTCGAGGTTGCCAAAGGGTTCAATCTCCAGTTCAGCATTTTGGAAAAGGTTCAACTTGGTGAGAAGAGACAGCCGCACAAACCAGAGCTGGAAACACACACATGAAACAAACTAATTTATCAAGCGAATGTGATTTAATAGATGAAATAACTCTTTCCATCAAATCTAAAGCAATTTTTGTATCTTTTCAGTTGAGATCAATCATTATACACTTCATTCTGAGCAGTGCCACTTAAGCATTATTTGTAATAAAATGCAATTCAACATTTGCAGATGTACATCAGAAGAAATGGAACATTAACAGTACTAATGCTAAATACTAAATGAGTTTTATTTGCGGCTAAAGACTAATTCGATTGCAGTGACTTAGAAGACTTTTCCAATCCTTTCTGCTACCTACAGAAACAGCGATCAATGGGTACAAACAGAAGAATGGATGAATGAAGCGAAGTCACTACCTGCAGTGAGTCAGTGGTGTGAGAGGTTGGCTGGCCGGCCTTTCCGTATCCCTGACCGTGAGCTGTCAACAACCGTCCGTCAGATCCACAGCAGCCCGCCAGTTCTTAGTGCGCTGTGGGGGAGAAGAGTCGCAACATGCCGGTGGAGGGCGCCGCACTGATTGACTGACTCTGTTATGAATCATGCTTTTTGTCTGTAGCAACATCTCTGCTTTCCTCTAATGACAGCTCTGTAGTTCAATAAGTCTGCATTGCAAACTGATCTTTTTTCAGGCTCTTTCTCTCATTCACACATGCATTTGCAAAGTTCCAGAAATATGAATCCAGAACAGAAAACCAAACTTCAATCCTTGTTTCTACTGCTTATTTGTTATGGAAAAAAGACCAGCAGGAGCTACAGAGCTATTTGATGTTGAAATATTAGGCAAATAGAGGAAAACATCTCCTATGGAAGGAGTGATAATACAGTAGAGATGGGAAACAAACTGGACTTTTAGCTTAAAGTCATCCTGGAGTTTTTTAGCTGAAGCTAATTATACACCTGACAATTGGAGGTTAAAACAATATGTGGGCTTGTGTTTGTATGAATAAAGAAAATCATGTTAATTGTATTAAAGAAAGCGCAAAAACAGCATGCTGAATCCAATTTTAATCTAAAACGAGGAAAAAAAACAGAGCTCAATTCTTACAGCTTTTTTGTGTTTTATTTTTTTTCTTGAAAATGGATTTGGCTTAATGTTTTACCCCTCTGGTCTAGTCAATAGTCAAAAAATATATTTAACATATGGTGGTTTTAAGAAAAGGTGTCTAATCAATCAAATACTCAGAAATAATAAAAAGGAAACACTGAAGGAAGGAAGAAAGCAAGTGTATAATATAGGAGGGATAAACATTTACTGGAAAGCCACTTTTGTTTTCAAAAGTGCTACCCCCCACTTGTCCTAATATTTTTGTTTCTCAAAATATATTACTATAACTTTATGAACTTGGGAGTTCTGATCTATTTATATTCTCTCATATAAGTTTATCTGGTGATGTCATTCCAGCTAAAAACTGCCGTCTCTTTGTGCGTAGGTAATACAGTATAAGCTCAAAATTAATTACAAAGCTTAAAATATCCTAAATCGTATCCTGTGATGAAGATGATACTTCATCATGGTACATGATACTGATCATGGTACTAATAAAAATGTACCAATTTCCCACTTTCTCTCTCTTTCATCGCGGTCTAATTTTATTTACGCTTCTTTATCCAATCATTTCCAAAGATAACCCAAAGTACCTGGGTTACTTTCAGAAACTTGGTCTGAAATTTTAATTTCATTATTCCACACCAAGAATGATTAAATAAGGCAAACTGAAAAATTTACATCAAAATAATATTCAAAGTTCTATTTATGTTTTGTGGAACAGATGCAGCAAGCTATAGAGGAGCGCAACAGTATTCATCTCCGTGTAAATTTGTTTTTACTTTTTTTGCATCAAGAGCAGATCATCGTAATAACCACATGTGCTGATAGGAATAGACTTACGGGATTTGCTGATGTTTGAGGATGTACTTGTGTAGATATATGTTAACGTCAATGATAATATCACTACATCTAAGCCTGATATATAGAAAACACAACAAATTAAACAACGGCTGCATTTTCATGTATGCTGATGTACAAGCCATACGAGCGCACTAAAACCCAGAGAAGGAGTGAATATGCATACAAACACACACAGACCCAGATATTAGCAGCATCTGCTTCCACAGGAGGTGGTACAATAGAGAGAAGGGGAAAAAGGAGGCGGAGGTGTGAGAGTCACCCCACCCCATCAGCACACATGACAAGGTCGGCTTGCCGATTGGGTCCTAAGTGCCGCGCCATTCATCACAGCCAGCGAGCTAATTAGGAGACAGCAAAAGAGAGGGGGTAACTTTCTTTCTAGTCATCTTTATTGCAAAACTCATCAGCGTTCTCTTTGTCCCTCTCTGTTGTAGATGCTCTCTTCTCACTTCATCCTTTCTTTCTTTCCTTTTCCATGCTTCTCCCACATTTGTTTTCCCTCCATCTTCACACTTCCTCTCCCTTTCATCGCGATCTAATTTTTCCCTCCCTCATCCTCCTGCTGTCATTTCCTCGTGCTTTGCTCTTTCCTCGTCCCGCCCTCCTCCGCTCAGTTCTCCTGCCCTGCGCCAGTAGCTGCACTGCCTCTGAATCTTCATTAGGGGGGGAAATGAAGCTGAAAACGAGGAGGCAGCGTGGATGGCCAAAAGCAGCTGCACTCACTCACACACAAGCACATCCTGCTACAGTACACCGCTGCCCTGCCACAGGGCATAAAAACAAGACAGGTGTGCAAGCGTTTGTCTCTAAGTGTCTTCGTGAGGCTGGGATTTAGGCTGATTGTTGTGCGATAGCTGCATTCCTCAACATACACACACAGACACACAGTGAAGACGGGACAGAAAAGGGAAAAAGGGGTTCAGAGGCGCACAAACGAGATGTGGATGAGAGAAATCTGGCCGACATTAATAGAGGCACAATAAAGGCTTTAAAGCTGGCTACAGGGGGCGGGAGGAACGAGCAGAACTATAAAAACTAAAACAGGATCTCAGAGTCTAGAAACAGTAGCCAGCGGAGCAGACAGCAAAATGTGGAGGAGACAGTTTACGCAAAGCGGATTGTCCAAAAAAAAAGGGAAAAAAGTGCCTAAACCTCAGCAAGTGAACTTCAGCTCAGTCCTTATGCAACGATGCAGCATCACAGCCTTGCATAACTCAGTGCTCTGATATTATCTTACACCACCCTGTAATTTTAGGTCTTGAACCAAACCAAACATTAGAGCTGAAAAAGGAGGTGGTGATTTGAGAAGCGAGCTAACAGCCTGCATTGTTCGAGTGGCAAGGTGACAGGGTCAGGACTCCGCTGAAGATGTAATGTGAGCGCCCTTCGAGTGAGATAATAACAGACATCTGAGGCTCGCTGTGATTTAAATTTGAGCAGACCGAGGTCTGACCTCACTGATGAAAGAAACTATACGAACAATCACAGGCGGGACTGAATCCAGATGCTAATCTAACATTTAGAACATAAAGAGTCTTTGCTCCTGCTGCCAGTGCTCATTGCAATGTCAGATATAACATGTTTTATCTTTTCAATTTCTCAAGACCAATTTGGTCGGCTAGCCTTATTCTACCTGCCTGACATAGCCCGCTTTATCTTTCAGGTCAGACTCGCTGAAACTCAGCCAGAGAGCAGGGTTTAAGCCACACTAACTTTCTCTATTAGAACACAATTGTCTTTATTGATTATAGAAAATTGTCCAATCTGAGAAATCCTTTGTGCAACACTACAAATAAAATTAAAAGAACAAATCAAGATAGAGTTATGAAGAAAAAATATAGAGAGTACTTTTATTTCCTGAGATTCTGCATCTTTTTGATTTTGCTGCCGACTAAAGGATGAATGAGGTCCATTAGTTTGTGAACCTGCTGCAGGCCTTATGAGGAGCAGTTCTAATCTGCAGTATTTTCTTTTTATTTCTAATTTAATTTTTGTTTAGCCAACTGAAGAAAAAGAAACCATTCTGTCTTTACAAACAGTAGCATACATTTCAGAAACATTTAAGACGTCCTCCACTGCTCTCAGGCAATCTGAATAAGTCAGGCAGCCCAATATATTACAAAATACATTGACAACATAAATATGCGAAACATTCATATTGCAAAACTGTTAGGAGTGCAATAACTGTAGCCTGAAACCTTCCAAGTATTACGAACATATATTTTACATGCTAATGTAATGCTTAGCCAGTTAAGAGTTTCATGGCAACCGATGCCCATCCTGGAGACAGATGAGATTACCCAAAACACTAAAGGACAAAAACTGAAGCCAGCGAGGGGAATAAAAGGTATATATTGTATCAGATATCATCACAATGTTTACCAATATTATCGCTATCACAAGATTTCCTGATGCTGTGCAGCGCTATGAATATGAGGGGTGAGGGGAGAATATGAGCTACTCTCCAGGTGAATTTGTACATTTTTAAATGATTCCAGCTACAGCTTTCAATGACCTTACAAACTGAGCAAAAGGCAGTTTGTAAGGTAATTTAAACAAAATTCCTTCAGGTAATAATCATCAACAAAATATTATTAGCAGCAATAAAATTGCAGCTGTCAACAGGCAACACAAACGATTTGGAAGTCAGGTAAGGAATTTGGGTTATGCAAAAATGCAATGATGAGCAGCAAACAAGAATTAGAAACACATTGTGTTACTCCATGTTTATGCATGGAGTATTTTTAGCACACTCTGTAACTAGAGAGTGGCAGATGACTGATAACATCACACACAGAAAGACTGCATTGAACACCAGAAGAGTGTATGAAGGTGGACAAAAAATTATCACAGGAAACTGCCTTTAGTGTCAAAAAAGATGGTTCAAACATATTTATATTACGTAAAAAGAACAGAGAACCATCTGTCAAGGTATTGAAGTTCTGATAATCAGTAATAGTAATTTTGTCTCAGAAATGTAACCAATATTATTCATATTTATAGAAAATAATGCTGGGCCAAGGATTGAGCCCTGAGGAACACCCCTAAAAGGGTAAATAATACAGCAACAGAAAATGATCCTGAATGTGATATCCCTGCATTCACAATACTGTCAGATGTCAGGCAACAAGATGTAAACAAGACTCCAACAGTGTCCCAAGCAGAAACATAGACTGATGCGAAGTGTTCTCAAATGTTCTGCCATCTCAATAGAGCAATACAGCATATGAAAATACCATCCTGACAAGTGTTAAACTTTGATCCTTACAGGCGAAATATACATTGCAGTACTTATGGTCCATTTGTAATGTACATTTACCTATGAGGAGAAAATCTAAAAAAATCCTGTAGGATAGTTTAAGGAATTTCAGAACCAGACATGACTCTCTGTTGACTAAATTTCATTTGGAAAAAAAAAACAACAGAAGAAAGAATTCCTTGTCCCATCACTTCCCTCTTTGTTTTGACCTTTGTGAATCAAAGGCTTGAATAATTTCAATTAACACAAAATCAGCGGTGGAATAAAAAAATCTATGCAATAGACTGATGGTGATTAATAATTTAGCACAGCTTAAATGACTTAGCAATAATTCATAATCAGCTCCACCCCAAAAGAAATAAGGAGGCATTACCATGGTGATTTATTGCAAGTCTTATCAAATCAGAAGCTCAATATGTGTGTTGAGATTCTTTTTGTCATGTCTCAGACAGTGCAGGAAAGTGACATTTTTCATCTTGTTTTAATGACTGATACGTTTGCATTAACTTAAAACACTACAAAGATGAAGGACATGAAAAAAGGCTATTAAGGAATTGAAAAGTAGCATAGCTACTTAAATAATATCTTGCACAGTAAATGCTTTCAGTATGTTTAAAGCCACACAAAACAAGCCAATTAGTAATTAACAAGTCTGACTAAAAATGGTTCACCCAAACTCTGACACACCCATGCAAATGTGTGCAATAAAAATGTGCACAGATAATGTCCTCCTTTGCTCCCTCAGACACACAAACACACATAATTAGTTTCTTTGCCAGTTAAAAGGGGTGATGCTTCTTAATTGTGTTGAAGATCGGAAGTTCAGTGTGTCTATCCTTTGGTGAGTTTGAAAAAAAAACAACCTCTGCATAACAAAGCCTGATGAACAAACGAACGCCCACTTGCTCTCTCTCACAAGAACAGGGGCCTCCAGGCGAATCAAACTTAAAAGGGCTTCCTCACACCAGCCCCGGTTAACACAGGGAGCTCCAGTGCTACTTCAATTAAGCTTCTGCATTTTGGATTACACTGAGGCTGTAGGAAAATATAGTAATATCCTAAAAGTGTATGCCAGTCATTGGCTAGCTCCACTTTGATGCCTCTGTTGTTGGCCTGCGGACACTTGAACCAGGGGACAGATATTGGCCCCCAGCTGAGGGATGGTTACTGTGCTGATATGCAGTTCACAAAGCAGTCGTTTTGTCTCCCACAGGCAATCACTCTGACTCTTCAAACAGTATCACAGAGAGATGGTGAGACACAAGGCAACATAAAACACCACGGTAATACACTGTACTTGCACATAGCTTGCAAGAAAACTCCCAATAATACTCCCCAAGTTGGCTCAACACTGCTTCATGTTGTAAGTGAGGTTCCTCTGGGTAACATCAGCCACTGATTGAGTTGTGGGCAACTGGATAGTGCCTGGTGGCTTGCTTGTCAACAGTAACGGCATTTCTTATTCTCGTCAGAGAGTGCTACGGAGGACAGCTTTCAGAGCTGTGTGCACACCCTGATCTGCAATCAACGGCTCCCGAAGTAGGCAAGTCCTTTATCCGTAGCTCACAACACACAGAGGTGAAGATGCTAGTTGACATGGAAACTAAAACTGAAAATCTAGTGAGAGAAAGTTATTTATAACTGTTGAACTTTTTTTTTCTTTTTACATTTTTATCACATTAAGGCTTCAGACTTCAATGAATTTCAAAGTATTCTACATAATCAACCAAAACACAAAACACAGTAATTTACGCTCCACTGAAAAATCACCAAACACCCCCGCCCCTGAAAAAGCATACATAAATTAAACAAGCTGCTGTTCATGAACCCGTTGGAGTACATGCAAGCCTTGGTCTCTTTGAGAAGATAACTATGCACTCTTTTTTTTTACCTTTGAAATTGATATTTACAAACTCAATCCAATCTGGCGTGAGTTATAAATAGCAGCATGTGCAGGAATTTCATTATTTAAATGTACATTTAATAATTATGCACAACTTTATGCCGAATAAAATCCACATAAATTATGGGTATGAATGAGGTATGTTTGCAACATAAAAAAATATAGAAAATTTTCAGGAGGTAGCATTGATTTTCCATGAGGTGCTTCATTAGAAAGTCATGAACCTACTTTAAGTCTCAAAATGAGCAAAAAAAATTATACTAGAATTTGCTTAATAAATTTGATGATTTCTGTCAACATTTTGTAACATGTAATTTTAAGATGTGCACAACGCCTACTTGATAAAACGATGTAAATATTATGTGATATAAACCATAAGAATGTTAAGAATGTTGTACAACTTGAAACAAAATCTAATCATTATTAAATTAGAGTTGTTGGTTTGATCATACACTACCTAAAAAGTGAGGACACTTCCACAAATTACAGCTACATAAAAAACACATGTGATTTGTGGTGGTGGTATTTGATGGCAATAAATAACTATCATCGTTCTGTATTCTAGTAAAACGGGCCATTTATCACCATATTGAAATCAATGTGAGAAAGATGTTAAAATTCAGCAGCAGGCCGACTTAAAATCTGGCACCATATGACTGAGGCTGCAGACTTCTCGGTCAGTCATCTCAACCAATGTACTATTGTGCAGGAGTCTGTGCCAGGGAGACTAAATGTGAAGCACTGGCTGTAAGTCCCATACACAGGCATACTGGCAGTGACATAAAGTGTCATATTCTACTTCAACATTTCCTAAACCATTTCTGTCAGTGTCACTCCTGAGATGTCAGAAGGTACTGTGTTGGTAAGCAACAGGGTGAAGTTTACCTGCACTTTGCAACAAGGATCATATGGCCACAGCCACTGTACATAGAGCAAGGTGAGAACAGCTTCTGCAAAGGTTTAAACATGCCCTTCAGCGCAACAAAAGCTGACAGTGCGTTTCTTAGACCCCAGTCTGTGAGATTAACTAGTGGTGGAAATGACAGCTATGTAGAAAGGTTATGATAATGACAAGTAAAGGTTAGGGCAATGATATCAAAGTGCAATGCAGCAGCTGGGTCGTTGGAGTCATTATGAGGAGGCTGTCTGAACGAGCCGAGGTGGGTCTCTCTCTCTCTCTCCTTGCACACGCAATGACACACACAAACATACGTGCTGGCCTCCGGCCCAGACAGCGTCAAACTGTGGGAGGAAGGAGAGGTTAGATTCTCTGGCGGGCAGCAAAGAGGAAAGAAGGAGAGAGACAAAGACGTAGGAGAAAGAAGGGGATGAGAAAGAGAGGAGGTGGGTGATTGCTAATGAAGGGGACAGATGAGGCCACCCCTGGGTGGTGCTGAGCCAGAGACAAGCTCACTGCTGACCACGCCACAGTCGGGACAAGAGAGGAGACTGAGGTCACTGGAAGACAAAGAGAGAAGGCTAGTGAAGCAGTCCCGAACTGTGCATAGATTATCCAGTGTCATCAACAACTACTGTTCCTTTAAGGACCAAATAAACAAGCATTTAAGAGTTCTTTTTGTAAAATCACTTGCTGGTCAGACAGTTAGATACTTTTACTTGTATAAGCTTTGTTTAATGATTTCTTATAAACATCGAACATTTGAGTGCACAGTTTTGTACAGTTCTTCTAATATCTGAATTAAGGACTAAATGTATAACAGGGTTCCAACATAAATGCTTTATGTAAATGTTTTTTAAGTTTCCTGATTCAGTTTTTTAAACCTCACTACAGACTCCACTGTGAAGACTGACTACAAATTAAAGATATGTATGTCTACAGTGGGCAAAGTATGCAATTGGATGCAAGGAAAGAAAGATGGAAGGAAGGAAGGAAACAAAGATAGACAAAGCTAGGAAGAAATGGAAAAAGGGCACAAAGGAAAGAAAGAAAAAAAGAAGGAAGGTTAATAAAGGCAGAGAAGTACAGACACAAGAAATGAAGGAAAGAAAAAAAGAAAAATTAAAGGATGGAAAAGTGGAGAAGAAAAAAGAAACAATGACATGAGAAAGACAAAAGAACAAAGGAGAGAGAAGAAATGACAAAGTAAAAGAAAAAAAGGAAAAAATTGAAAGGAAGAAGTACAGAAAGGGGTTGTAGGACACAAAGAAGGTCAGAAGAAGATAGGTAGGGCACCAGGAAAGATGTATGGAAGAAGATTGGGAAATACAAAAGGAAATATAGAAATACATATTTTTGCTTCCTTTTAGTAAGGAAGCAAAGACAGAAACAGAACAATAGCAAGAAGGCATATAGAGATGGAATGGAGGTAGAACACAAGAAAAAATTTTAGGAAAGAAGAACACTAGGAATGGAGGTGGGACAAATGGAAGGAAGGACACAAGGAAATAAGGAAGGAAACAAGAAATGACAGAAAAACAGAAGAAGGGTGTACGGGTGTCCAATGAAAGAAGGAAAAAGCAGAGAAAGGAAGAAATGAGGAACTGAAAAAAGAACAGAAAGAAAGAAGAATGAGAACAGGGAAATAGCTGGAGGACAGAGAGGGTTTATGACCCATAGAAGGAGAGTAGGATATAAGAAAGATGAACATGAGAAAGTAAAAGGAAGGAAGGAAACAAGAATGGAAGAAGGGTCACAAAGAAAAGCAAGCAAGTAAGAAAGAAATTCTTTAAAACATCCCCAGAGTTAAACAGTAGTGATATTTTTAAGCTTTTTTTGTCTGAAGGCAGTTATTTTCCTTTAAGCAGGTGCATCAAAGACATCTCATCAGATCTGTAAAGTAGTGGTAAAGTTTTTCTCCAGTGTAAATTTTATCTGCAAGAAAACTGATTGTGTCTATGAAATCAGACCTCTAGAAAAAAGAATAGTCTGTTTTCTCCAAAAAAGAGAAAACCGACTATTCTTTACAGTTTTTTACATATATAAATATGGCTGTTTTTGGGACATCTTTGTGTGTGCTATAAACATGTGAGTGTATATATGAATAAAGGGAGCACTGATGGTGCCATAGGGTGCAGTCACTCCAAGACTCTGCAGCATGACTCATTCTGCCAGCTCATAGCGGGGCTCTGCAATGAACGCACATGGATGCAGCCCTATTATAGGAGCACTAATGTCACCGAGCAAAATGCCATAAACTGAGGAGGATCACGGCTGACAGCAAACATCAGATAATGTATAATGACATGAAGTAAATACAGGTCAGACACAGGAATGTGGCTGTCCAATCAGACATCTGAAGAGCAGGTAGAAGGTACGAGAGGGGCTGTCCCATGTTTGCGCACCATATGATTGATTGGACGTCTTGACCCATAATCTGCTTTTAACGGCCAGCAGCATTCTGACATGTTCATTTCCCTGTCCGCGTATGAGTAATGGTGTGTGTGGGTGCATGTTCTGCTTGCTTGTGCACGTCCTCTCATATTCTCGTTTTTAACCTTCCCTCCCAGCTCTTTGAGATACATCACCTTCGGCAGCTTTGATCTACGAGCTTGTTTGATCTCAGAAGTTTAGAAATTTCATAATTTATTAGTAAGTAAATCAGTAGAATTCAAAAAGAGAAGGCAGGAAACGGAGAAGCTGTCTGATCCATACATCAGTGAAAGCGATCTTGATTAGAGGATCGACAACGAAACTATGTATATGTGTTTTATATAGACCCTTTTCCTGTGCATTTCAAAAAATATACGTCAGTTAAAGCTGTGGGTGGATGATCATGTTACAAAATGAGGGAGAGAAGCAGGAGAGATGGGGAAGATAAATAATTGCACAAAACCACGTTAATCAAAGGTTTTCAAGTTACATTCAACAGTCAGAGTGGAAAAAAAAAGGTAGAGTAGATCAGTGCATGGTGCTGAAGAATCTAAAGAAAAACAACTCTGGAAGACCAACACTCTGTGGTGATTCTAAGTTTTTTAATTTGGGCAAAATGGATGAATTTTGGCTACATGCCACAGTCAGCTTGTTACAGACTCAAGACCAATCAATATACATATATAGAGAGACAAGAAAACATTTAAGCCAATCAGAGGCAGAGCAGGGAATAAGCCCAAAAAGGAAAGATCTGTGAGGGACACAGTCTAATCAGTGACAATCAACAAAAGCACACTTTTTGAGGTTCAACAGTTAAAACAGTAAACTATTGCTAACCTGACAACTCGGCAACAAAAAAAATTATGCAAACAGACATTTCATAGAGAGCCTTGAATTCGTTGTAGCTTAGTCAGCAATACTTTCAAGATCTCTGAGAAATTTGCTCTCATGATATCATCTGGACTGGAGGCTCTTACTCCTCTGGAGATCCTCACCATCTACCTACCATATGATTGATGTCTTAGTATAATCCTAATGCCACAAAAATGACTTATTAAAAACAATATCAATTTTACAGAGTAAAACTAATCAACACCAAATATCTGGACTTATTTTTATTCTACAAGCATCAGCCATAGAAACTGGTCAAACAACCATTTTGACTCATAATTAATTTAATACTCTTCAAACTTTAAACTGTCAAAGTTCTCAGTTTTATTTCTGAGGTTTTTACTAATAAAAATTCTACTGAAAACATAGAATTCCCTTGTTTTTAGAAAACAGAATTGTCTCCAGAATACTGCTTTTTTTATTAATGTGGTAGAGCTTAGTGGGTAATAAGGGTAAAAAGCCTGCCACAAAGTAATGCCGAATCAAATCAGTAGCCTAAAACACAACATGATTTATCTTTGATGCTTAAAGGTAAAATTAAGATTAAAACTGTGAAAGAAACGTTTCAAACTAGGAGTCAATTATTAGCTAATAGCTAATACCATGCCGTTGTTCAACACCAACAGATTCAATGTAAAAACCAACAAGTATCAAGTAGTTGAGATGTTTTTTATAAACATTTAAAAAACACTACTTTTTTTCATCTGTGTAGGCTGCAAAGTATCATTAAAGCCTACATTAGATGTTAAACCTGACAAAACAAGGTGTGACAACTTGAAGTGTCTTGCAAAAATATTAATGTTTCTTTCAACATGACTTTGTCACGTTGACAACCACAAACTTTAACGTATTACATTTGGATTTCATGTGATAGTTTATTTCCAAGTGGTGCATAATTGTTAAGCCGAAAGAGAATGATGCATGTTTTACCTTCAAATTTGTATTCAGAACCTTTAGGATGACAGCCCAGCATAAAATGCAACTCAACCTATTACCTTCAGGAATACTAAACAAAGTCCACCTTTGTGGAGGCCTCAGAGTTTCAAACAGTCCCCTGCTACATTGACATTTTGCTAACGATATATCTTACAGTTCCAACAGCTGCCCTAGTTTCTTAAAACCGCAAACCTTTATGAGTTTCTTTTAGGATAAAGTAGTATCAAAGTGTCCAATAAGCCCTACATATACAATGTCGGGTACAACCTTTGTTTATGCTTAAGGCCAGGTGAAGCCCTCCTCCATCTCTATACATCTCACTCACACACACCACTACTTTCTTTCTCCTTCTTTGCCATCTCTGCTGTAGGGCTGCATTACCTTACCGGCTCCCCAGTTCTCCCCTTTCGCTCAGCCGGTGCTCCAGGGAGCCACCCACACCAATCAGCAGACGGCATATGATCCTCTCACACATACACTCAAACACATGCACTCACCTACACCATATAGTGCAGTGGAAGGGAAACTGAAAGTACCAGCTTGTGTGTGTTTATATATACACCGAGTCCAGAAGGCCCTTGAAATATGCACAGCAGTCCCATGCATAATACATGGGCACAGCAGGAGAAAAGAACTTGTGAGCCGAGTGGATCTCTGCCTCTCCATCTCCTCGCTCCACCCCTCCCTTCCCACTCTATAACACTGTCTGCCGAAGCTGCTGTGCATATGTCTTAAATAACAACTGTCTCTCAGGGTCATGTGTGGGTCATGAATTGTGATGGAGGGAACGCATCAAGGCTGGGGTGGCGGTGGGAAAATGGATAGACGGCAGCAGGAAAAAGGAATGAGGTGAGACTGCACGGTCACACAAAAAGTCACGCATTTTTATGCTCGGCAGATGAAGAACTATAATCTGAACTGAAAGGAGGTGAATGATTCACTGTTTTCAGTCAGCTGAGACCAAACCTGGTGGCAGTTTCAGCAGGATCACTGACGTTTACAGGCTGAGTGTCCAAAGGTCAGACAGTCGGTAGATGCCACAGAATGCCAAGCTGTGGTAACTTACTGCAGCTTTGTCATTTACCTCCAGAAAGTGAAGTGCAGCTCCATGACAGCGCCTGTGCTTGAGTAATGATGTTTAGCACCGGGACTCATTGAGGAGCCTTACGTAAGACTTGCATATTCTCCAAATCAAACATCTGAAGTCTGCAGCACGGAACAAAACTTTTCACAGTCCAATCTAGGTTTGTCTCTTTGGCTAACAGTTTATATGATGGATAAGGTGGGCAGCTCATTACATCATTAAAATTCAAGGTGCCCTTCAAATAAAAACGAGATCCTATAAAATATCCTGCATTCTGGAACATAAGGATAAATAAGATTGTCTCTGTCTGTTAAAATAATTAGACTTCAGCCTCGAAAGTAGATCTGAATAAAATGCAAAATATTTTTTACTTTCCAGACCATCAATAGAGAGTTGATAAAATATTAATATATTTTATTTTTATCTGATTTTTTTTTTATGATCAACAAACACAAGGCAGTTCATTATCCTGAAATGGGCAGAAAGTCAATACGTTTAGAGCCACTTTTCAATGAAATTATAGCTTTAAGTCTTTTGGGGTTTGTCTCTACCCTCATCTATCTAGAAAACAGACAGTTTTGTGAAACAGAATGAGAGCAGATTAAACGGGAGCATCTGTGAACGTCATTTTTTCAGTCTTGCCACTGAATCTCAATTTGGGTCCGGACTTTGACAGCGCCATTACATCATATTTATATACTTTGAGCTAAACCATTCTGTCTTGTTCTAGCTGTACTTTGAGAAGAAGTTACTCTGCTTCCGTCTAAAGTATTTAGTGCCACCTAACGTCCAATCAACTCTGACACAATTGTCTATCCTGACTGACAAATAGCATCCCCACAGTATGATGCTGCCACCACCATTCTGCATTATGGCAAAAGTGTGTTCAGTGTTATGTGAAGTTTAGTTTAGGTAACCAGGGCACCTTCTCCATTATGCGACTTGTGGTAAAACAACAAGCTTTTATTTCCAACAGCACCAGTTCATCTTGTGCAACTCTTTGCAGACATCTTATAAATGAGAAAATTCTTGACAGAAGATTTTGACTTTCCATTTCACTATTATACATTGCTTTGTGTTGTTTTATCACAATTCAAGGGGTATACATACTTCTGCAAGGCACTGTATATTTAAATTATTTCAAGTCTACTTTTTGACTTGAAACCTTTTCACAATGTTCGGCTGTTTTAGAAGTGACGCTTCACAGATTGTCCACAAACAAAAAGATGGTAAACCACTTACAATGAGCTGCTTGAGGCCGATGAAGGACTGCTCCACAGAGTTTGCGGTGAGGACCTGACGCCTCATGGCTGCCTGCTCTCCCAAGAAACGAAGCATGAGGTCTTTTACGGCATCTCCCTGCATCAAAAAACCCAATACTGATTACAGTTAACCCACAATGTCTTATTTTTACTAGCGGTGTGCCGATCGATCGGTAACCGATCATAATCGGCCGATTTCCGTGAAATCGGTGATGTTCGGGATCGGCGATCATTGGCTCTGTTACCGATACTGATCACCTACATCTCATTTCCCAGCATGTCTGCATGGTCTCTTCTTTCCTTCACACGGCGCAAACGCGCAGCAACAAATCCTAAGCGATGTGCAACTATAACGCACTGAGTGAATGAGGACGTTTGCGTGTTGTGGCGGAAAATTGAAGCAGGTCAAAATGCATCAATGCAACGAAGCTAATACGACATAAAAACAAAAGCAGCGCACAGCTACAAACACTCACCCGGATTAGCATGACGGTCTGAAAGCTAAACAAATAACCTGTAAAATGATTTAAGTCTTCGAGCTGCGATGCAAGACGCTGGTTCTCCTATTGAACCGCTGCTACGCTACAGGTAGTAATATTTAATATTTAGTAATATTTGACACGGAGCCGCTTCTGCTCCACCTGGTAGTGACTCTCACACCGAACCTGTTTAAAGCTGCAGCATCCAACTTAAAAACATACATTTTACATACCTATTAAAACTTTCGCTGTCCTAATATGTGACAGATAATCTTTAAAAAATAATGATCTCCTCCCTGTTACTCCTGTCAGTCAGAAACAGCCAATCAGAACTAGCAGTAATCAGCTAGCCGCCATGCTAACAAGAAGTTTTCATTCAGTAACTCAGCATTGTTTTCGCAATGGATCCTGTATTTTTCTTTAAATGTTAAGTTTTATACTTGAATTTTTTTGTCAATGTTGAGAGGTTTTATTTGGGCTCTTTGCATTATTTAGCCTCTTCACAACCTTCATATGTTATCAGTCTGTTAAAGATAGTATTATTGATAGCAGTTCAATTTGCACAATGCCTGTTTTGTTTAGTTTTCTTCTTGGAAAAAGTTATTAAAAACAAGTTTTTGTCTAAATTAAGGTGAATTCATGGTTCCTTTTTCACATAATGTAACGGTAGTGTTTATGATAAAAAATAAATAAATCATAACTATGTGATCGGTATCGGGGATCGGTATCGCCGATCATCCCTCAGGGGTGATCGGTATCGGTATTGGCAGAAAAAAACCTGATAGGCACATCCCTAATTTTTACCATTATATTATGTCCCCAACACCCCGAGCATTAATATCTCAGCTACTAAAAATATCTACTAGAGTCCATCCAACTGTTTTCAAATAAAAATACCATGGTTCTACTACTTGATCAGGTTTTTGACTTGACAATGCATGAATCCATATCAATCAACTAGTTATTAAAATACTTGTCTTATTTGTATTTCCAATGCATAAAAATTACCAGCAGTAGAATGTTTAGCTACTTTGGTTCAATACATGGACGTAATCTGTCCTTTTCTAGGTGTCAGCAGGTAAAATAAGAATCAGAACCAAAATGAATGAAACTGGTGTAATAAAAGGTGTTAGAGAACATTAAACAATTACGTAACATTATATGCAGGAGTGCCGTAATTTGTAAAAATACTTGACAAATAAATAAATGAACCATGCTTTAAGTTCATTGTTAAGAAAAAGGTTTGTTTACATGTACAAAATCATTGTAGGGAAGGGGGCAAAAATGGTACAGTGTGAAGGTAAAAAAATAGTGTGTGAACTGCTGAAGGTGAGAGCTCTTACGAAAGAGACAACAAACATTTCACAATTCTACTGCAGAAAATCCCAAAATATTGAGGTTAGTAGCTGTAATGTGAAGAAATGTGGTCAAGGGGTATGAATGTTTTTGCAAGATAAATAATTTTAACGAATGCTAATTTTATTAAATATGAGACTGATAATAATAATAATGACTGATCCTTTACTAATTTTTGTACTAATCAATGTAAAAACAGCTGCTGAATCTACAGATAAAAAGTCACTCTGATTTAATGCGTACAATTATTGAAAACAAGTTTGAAATGTCTTTACCTGCAGGTTGTCAAATTTCAGCCCAGGCATTGTGAGTTTGCTGCTCTCTACATATGCAGGGCTGTACTGCTGGGTGGCAATAGATATCAAGACTTTCTTCGTCTCCTCACAAGGCAGCCAGGCATCATGTCGCCTGTCCACCTCACTCAAGCTCAGCGCAATCGCAAACGGGTCATCGCTCCCTGAGAACACAGCTTGGAGCTGGTTGAAGGGCTGTGCCTGTGTGGCTGAAATGGGGACCGGGGCCGGACTTGGAGCTGGGAGACTCTGGGGTGGAAGCGGTTGGGAGTTGCTGTTTGGTTCAGTGGGAGCAGGGCCTAACACTGGGCTCGGCGTGGGAGATGCAGAGTCTAAAAGCGCTCCTGGGGTAGAGATGGAGGAGGTTGAAGAGAGCTGGCGCTCAGGGGTAAGAGGCATAGGTGGCGGGCCAGGCCCAGGAGAAAGGTCAGCGTTGGGGTTAGAGACAGAAATAAAGGATGATGGAGCAGTAAAAGAATCAAAGAAGTCAGAGGCTGGATTGGCTTGTCCGTTGTCAGCAAAGAACTTACTGAGGCTAGGGCTGGGCTGACAAACTAGGGGAGCGGTTAGCTTACTGGGGGTCACAGCTTCATCACTTCCACCCGCACTTCCCATGGTAAAACTTGGGGACTTGATCAGGGTAGGCTGGAAGCCGTCGGGCACCAACGACTTCGGCAGGGTGCTCTGGCTGAATATGGTGCACACTGGCACAGGCTCATCTTTAGGACTTATCCCTCTGACTGGAACATCATCAGAATTAGCAGCTGGACTCAAAGTATCGCCTTGAGGTGAGACAGAAGCTGGGACTTGCTGTTGTGTGGCCTCCCCCTCTTTTGTTTCCTCTTCGGAGCATTCCTGTTCCATTTGGTCCACTGAAACTTTAATCTCTGTCGTGTTCTGTCCAATTTCACTGTCCTCCTCTGTGTTTCCAGTGGTTGCATTCTCTGGCTCACCACAATCCAGATAGGAGTCGATAGGAGCCACGTCGTCCTCCTCACTGTTGTTAGGCGAGTCAGAAATCATGACGCTCTCCATCATTTGATCATTTAGTCTGTCCATCAAGCTCTCAGTGGGTGTGGCGCTGCTGTCTCCCTGGGGTGTGACAAAGTCTGTGCCGCCCAGATCGATGCTGTCTTCTTGGGGAAGGATGCTTTCTTCGGAGGGAATCTGACTTGTGGCTTCTGCAGCGGGCTCTGAAACTGCAGCTTCATCATCAACCGTGATGCCCAAAGACACAGGCCGCTGGGCAGGAGCTTCCACTTTGTCCATCTTAATGCTCCTGAAGAAACACAAACGTATTACAATTTTAAAGTTAGTTTGTCCATATATCACAACAGATGTTAAAATACAGCTTTATTCAGTTTATTAAAGAATACAAAAAATAAAGCTTTAATTCTGCACAAATGAAATCCTGATCCAATTGATTCTAAAGGCATGAGAATAATAGTAAGAAACAAACCAATAAGAATGACTTTCTCTAAATCTTAAACAGCTGTTTATCTAATAATAAACATGGAGGAAGCACAAGGTGATAATCTTGCTTCTTTAGAAACAACTGTGGTCTAACCGCTTTGCCATTGATTGTCCACTGCACAACTGTATAGTCACCAGTCTTTTCCATGGCTGTATATGTTGACATTTCTTAATAAAATTTGTCCTTTTTTGTATTGGTCTTAAAATGTTCTAATTTTCTGAAAAACGGAACTTGGAAGTTTTAGTTTGCTTTCAACCACAATCATCATAAAAATGACAAAATAATAAATGAAACGTATCAATCTGTATGCAACAAATGCAATATGTGTTTTTCCAATTTTACGTAAATACACTTTCTGACAATCTTTGAATTTAATGAGAAGTACGTCTACATGGAACTCTATATGATTAGTTTCTAGATTATTAATGATTTGGATAGGAAACCTAAGGCTCCCTTGTCTTATGTTCCCCATTTTCCTTTCAGGAAGTTGAAAACCTTGACTTCCTGTCAGTACAAACTGTAATAGCTACAAAACATATAAATGGCACTGACATACAGATACAGAAGTAAATTTAGTGTACGTTGCTTTATGTTGTTATGTGGGCATGATTCAAAGTGTTTCTCTCTTGACATAGCAATTGGGCTAATGCTACATTAGCCGGCTATTCACCACATTTTACCCTCACTTAACCGCTATCTGGTGCCTAGCTGACGGCCACTGACGCTTTTTCAATAAACGCAACAAATTGCTTTTGTAGTCCGACAAGACTAAAATACAGAAAATAAACCGAAAGCTAAAACACATTGCTATATTCTTACCTCACTGCAACTGACGGATGAAAACGTAATGCGCATGCGCCGCGCAAAAAAGCATCGTCATAGATGACAGAGTACTATTCTTGAAATTGTTTTACGTAAAATGAAAAGCGCGGAGCAACGTTTACAGGCTGTTTTTACGAAATGTGACTATGCGCTTGTCTTAAATCCCGGAAGTGATGCTACTGTCGGTTGTTTTGAGCTGCACGGCTCAAATGCAGTTATTTTTAAGGTAATTAGTCATTGAATCGGTTTTTCAAAGGATAAGGAACGATTGGAAACAAGGTGAAAGATGGAAGACGACGCTCCTGTCATATATGGTCTCGAGTTTCAGGTAGGTATTACGTAATTTCTGTCGCCTAATTCTACTCGTCTCTATTCATTGACACATTATTATTGTTTTGCAGGCTCGTGCACTTACGGCCCAAACAGCTGAGACTGATGCGATTCGCTTCCTCGTGGGTACACAGTCTCTAAAATTTGACAATCAAGTAAGAATATAATTTTACATTTTTATGTTAACAAAAATGCCATAAAGTAATTTTTTTCCACAAACTAAAGGTATTGCTGATACACTCAGCAGTTATAAGACTTACTTGCTGAGTGCATTTGGGCAAAGTGTCATCTTAGGTCTTAAAAGTCGAGTCGTATGCCTTGTGTTTGACCCCACAAATCGTTCTTATACTTATGGAATGATTTTTCTCTTCTGTCTGTTTCTCAGAAATATTCTCCTAGTTTATTAGAAATACCTGTTTAGTAAAAGGTTGAACACCCATTTCCTCTTACGCTGCTTTACTTCTTTGTGAGATAGTCAACAAGATGTTTGAAACATCTCTTGGAGATGTTGATCTGTACTGGTATAGCAGTATCCCATTACTACATATTTATCAGCTGCATAGCCAAAGGTGCTTTTTGATTAAGAGTTAGTGACTGTTGAAGCATGTTCAAGAAACCAGTTTGAGATGGTTTGCGCTCTGTCAAGAGGCATTATTTTGGTTAACACTGCCATCAGAAAATGGGCCTTGTTTGTAAGTCAGTAAGCATCTAAGGAACCCTAACAATGACAAAAGCATATTCTCCACACCATTAACTACCACTGTCAACCTTGCCCATCCATACAAAACAGGGTTGTTGCATGGTTTTGTTTAAATTAAAAAACATATCTGTGAAGTTTTTATTAATTTTGATATTAATTATATATGGATATAGTCTTCACTCCTCTCTTTTTCAATACATACATCACTTTTATATCTGTTCCTCTACATGTGTCCTCTTTTTCTGTAGATCATAATGCCATATGTAAACATAGTAATCATCGAGACATCTGTTAGTCTGTCCGTCACATAAGTATAAAAGAACGAACATAGAGCAGGTCCTTGATAAAGTCCCACCTCTGTCACTCCTAAAGCACGCCTCACTGGTGTCTGAGTTCTCATACCTGTTCTGCACCTCTTTAATGGCCCGTTTCCACATAGCATGAGAATAAGCGGTACTCTTGTAGTTTACGCATTGCCATATTCTGCATTTTTCACAACAGTAAGTATTTCCAAACAGACATATTTCTTGTATGCTGGTTTTCAGACATGCAGCTGTCCGGCAGCTTGCAGGTTTTCAGTCAGGCAGCAGACCGGCAGCTTGCAACACTATGTAGGGGACAGGTATTGCTAAATGACTCAGTGCTCCATGCAGCCAGTAAAAACAGGGTTTACTGTAGGAAGGGTAATGGAAGAAATTTTGTTGGGGTGGAACAGTAGCTCTTTTTTTATTTTGTTGTGTAGATGCACAGCCTGAAATGATAATTTGCAAAGATTCATGTTAAATTTAAGTAAGTTCTTAAAAAGAGAAACTAAGACAGAATTTTAGCCTAATTTCACTCTTTAGATAGCACAAAATTACATTGTTGAAATCCAGTTAATGTCAAATTGTGTATAAATAATTTATTTACAGGGACAAAACAGGAGGAGAGTACAACTGATAAGAAAACCAAATATTTAGAACTTCTACGGTTATTGATGATCTTTTTGGGAAGCAATTTGATTTTAAATGTATGCCCATCTAAACAGTTAATAAATTATTCCTGTATTGATTGAAATTGATGCCATTTATTTAAATCATTTATTTCAGTTTGTCTTCATACTGTATGTGCACCCAATATTTCAGATGTGCTGTCTACAGTAAAAGACGATGGAAAGGATCCTTTGTGTTCATTCATCTCTTTTTTTTTTCTGTTTCTGTCTGATTGTTGGGGCTGTAAACCCGTTGGTGCGTCTAAAAGTGTGTAAAGGAAACAGAATGAAAGGGTGCATGTGCGTACATGCACATCTTGCAGAGGTCATTACGGAGACAGATGACAGTAACAGTTGGCTCTAAACGGGAGAAGAAATAATTAGCTCTGAGTAAGAAGAAGCGTTATGTGTGCCTTAAAAAGAGGGAGCCTATTTTCTGGCCGACTTCAGTGTGAAAACAGTCTGGCACTGAATGCCTTCATGGTTCAGTCCAAGTTCTGTGTAGCGATGCTAATACGGAGCCTTTCGGGAATGGTGAGAGTGTGTCCTAGTCTCTCTGTGTGATTTCCTGTTGCACATTGGTGGTAGCTTCATATATTTCCTCTGTGTCTTCCTTAAGCTCAAATCAGTAAGTTGTTCTTCTTAGTCAAAATCTTGCAAACTATTCAACAAGTGTGACACAACTAAGGATTTAACAGATTAAAAACAGAATATTAGCATGCAATAAGGCATAGTATAGAACAGGAATTAATGAGAGAATAAAAGCTGTTAATAGCTGTCACTGTTTTGAGTTAGCACTGGTCACGGGAAGACGTCTTAGAACTGAGAACTACTTGTAAGAAGACTTCAAAGAAATAAATAACGACTAGAGAGGCAGCATTCTGACTATTTTTGTTTGATCTGCTGTGATTGTTAGATTAGTTCCTAAAACATGCATATACTTTTTTTTCTTTTCAATAAATGCGTTACAACTTAAAGTCCAGCTAATTTTGGACTACAGTAAGTAGAGTACAGTAATACCCTTACTTTAACATTCATGATTCCTTTGTTATATTAATTAACAAGCCAACATATAGTCTGTGACATTCCACAAATTTTGCCACCAGCTAAAACTAAGGCACCGGTGGTCTCATGCAAACAATGGTCAACATTTCATTAACTTTATGATGAAGGAATTTTAAAGAGTGAAGTTACTTGATGCTCTATTTTCTCCCATCTACAATGTGTTGTTTTGCAGAAACCCACCAGTCGTTAATATGTATTCAAATGTGTCTGATGTCAAAGGGCATCCTGAGCTTGAAAAGCTAAGGGGGATCATTATTCATCCTTGAGGTCATCTTCTTTCAGATGACCCTACAGCTGAATCGTGGGCCCAGTCTGTGCGGCTTGTTTTATTCATGAAGCTCATTTTCTTTTCCATTCTGCATAAGTTTTCTGGCCAACACTGGTTAGCTCACTTAGGTGAGTTTGAACTCGCATGAAAAATGTTTTTTCAATTGGCATTTCAGCCCTGATAGCTTCTGCTGCATCCATAAGCCTGCTGGCCTCTCCACCTCCCATTAAGCGTAATGCAGGGTGGAAATGTCTCTCTTAACTCGCTGAGCACCTCTCAAATCCCTCAGAGACCAATAGTCGAAAATGACAGATCGGAGGGCGCCTCGGCATGGCATTTAAGGCTGCTAACGAGATAAAGCGGCCGAGCTTGGCACCTCTCACCCGCTCGCTACTCCTCTGTCCTGCTTACTGTCATCTGTGCGGCTAAAGAGCTTTAGTGGTGAAGCCCGTGAAGTGGGAGCCACAAGCCGACTTGGCTTCATCCCTCCATTGCCCCCTCCTCTTACAAATCTCCCTTCTCTCCTTCTCCTTGCTTTAATTCCTCCCACCACTGGCACATAATTAAAAAGTGCTGGGCTCAGTGCCCAAGTGGCTGAAGGCTATGAGTCACTCCCCAGGCTTGGAAGAATGAAGGATAAATCACCTGGGGAGGAGGACTGGAACTTCTCTCCTCTTACACCTTAGGTTCATTTGGGGGGGACCCTATTACAGGCCCTCCAATTACCCTGTCCCACCGGCCTGAATTTATTTGTGCTTCTCGCCCACCACCATAAAATTATAAGTTGCCGTAATAATTTCTTGCTTGATGCAGTCCAATCCAAGGTTAATAGCTGCCTAGCTGACTTTGAGGAGGCTGAAGGATGCCGGTGCTCCAGTGCTCTTGTCCTCCCCTCTTACTCCCCATCTACCTCCTCTTGTTTAGCCCGTAAAAGTAGCGCAGACATTGGGGAGTGGAAGTGCCTGCAAGGAGTTATTGTCCACTGCAACCCTATTAATGGTCCCCCAAAGTGTTGTAAGTGTCATTCTCATAGGCGAGACTGTCATTAAGTCTCTGATCAAACCTTGAGACCCTCACTGTTTTACTGCATTTTGGGCCCTGAACCGTATACAATCTTGAGGGACCTCACAGAATAGATTTGCATCTAATGAAAACAGCTCAGTAAAGAAGAGTTCCCATTAACTGCTTATGAATAAAAGTTTAGTTTGTGGAGCTTGTGCAGCTAAACCCCTCAGGTCAAGGAAACTCTTGATCAAGGAGAGACCTTAGTTTATGTACACTGTTTTGGATTATTAGGTAGAAATTTATTAATTTGCAATTCCTGAAGTACTGCTTTTTGATGTACAGTTAGAGTAACTTAGGCATATAAACTAAAGCTGAAAAAAATTACCTGTTAGAACTAACATAGTCCTGCATGCTAGCCACAATAGTCATATTTATATAATAAGAATAAATAAACTCTCTAGGATTTCCTAGCAAGAAGGGCAAAAAGAAGAAAGCACAATGTCACAACTAAATACAAGTAGAACTTAAGTAGAATCAAAAAAGTTGAGAATTTATAACAAGTAATTTGGAAAATCTCACTTTTTAAAATCATCAGAACAATATTTAAACATTAATCTATACATTAATGTATTTTGGTTGGGTGTTTAATTACATTATTAGAGAAACTCTTAACAAAACCCAATAATTTGATCACAGACTATATAAGTCTCAGTTATTAGAAAGACTGAACAAATATGGCTTGTCTAGGACAGCCCAGTGTAAAATCAATATGACTGCTAAGCATGATGACAAAGTGCTGCTGACATGTCCTTGATATGTAGCCACAGCTTGCCGTCTCTGCTTTGAACATGAACTCGTCTGTATTTCAAGGAACAAAATCTACAGCAAAAATGGCTGAAAAAGAAAAGAATAGTGCAGAGTTTAAGTAATTGCTTATTGGCAAAGCTGAAAAATTTAAATTTATATTTTCCAATAAATGCATCCAAACTAAGACTCTTGCATGTTATTAGTGAACATAATAGTGACAATGTCAGTTGCAGACATGTTCCCATCTTCTTTTATCCTCTCTGTCTCATCTGTGCTTCCAACACTTTGTGACCTTTAGCGTTATGGGCAATGTCATTTGTGTCCAGGCTGAATATCTGCTTCCAAGAAACTCTGTCCAACTGGCTAAATATTAGATTAGCATGGAAAAGTAAAGTTCATAAGACTTGGAATATTTTAGCTGATAGTATTTCGCTTGAAATTGTTCTATACTGTAGTTTTAAAAAAATCCAAACACTGATACTGTTATGACGATTTATTCGAGAGTTTTTATTCACTCTTCACATCAGCTGTACTTTTTTGAATTAATTAAAAATGAGATGTAGTATGGACATGTGCTTTAATATGTTGTATTGTAATTTTTATCTTAAAATGTAATGTTTTTCAGAGTTTTACTAGTTAAAAAAACTTATTGAAATACTTGTCTTTCTTTAGATATTTTGTGGAATTATCTTTCAAAACAGGTACACGGCCTAGAGCTAATTCGGTATGGAGGGGGCCGTGGCTTGGAAAAGTTTGCATCCCCCTACTATAGACCACCTGGCTGAAATTATGTGGTGGGACTTTAAGACATTTTTGACAGGAACAAATGTCTGTAAACGTCAATGAACTGAAGCAAGGTAGTACATAAAAGTGGACCAAAATTTCCTCTACAATGACTGAAAAAGTCACACTGAAAAGGATTACTTAAAAGTTATTGCTGCTAAAGGTTGTTCTACTAGCTACTGAGTCATTAGCTTTTCTCATGACTGGATGAGTTTATGGGAGTTCTTCCATGCGAGTAACATTGCAGGGCTCATAAAAGATGGAGTGAAGTGTCCCATTCAGAATGGCTTGATCTGTTAAACCCTCTGAAGTGGAGCTGAGTTTTATATTGGTCAAAGCTTTGGTGGAGAGGATTTTCTGGGATGCTTCAGGATGCTTCTCCAGGCTAATTATACAAGGAGCATTCTAATCTCTCTCTTCAAGAAGAGATCTGAGGTCAGACATTCTTAATTAGGATGTTTACAGGAAGTTTGTAAAATGTTCTAATTATTTTGTCTGCTTTAGGTTTTGGAAATATATGTAAATATGTTGTTATGGTTAGAAGGGAAAAAAATAGAAGTTCTCAAACTACCCAGAAATTATTGTTACCAAGTAATTGAAATGTTAATACATTAAGACAATAGAGAAGCAACAAGTTATGCCCACTCAGATGTCCCTCTAAGCCTGTGGGATTTTAGGAAACACTTTTTTACAGAAATATCTGGTCATTGTCTTAGCCATATTTGTTAAATAATGCAAGTTGTCTGTAAATGATAACAAAATAACTGGAAGATAGTTGCATGTGTAATTGTTACACATCCTTTTTTAACAATTGACTCCAAAGATATTTGGTCAAACTTTTATATAAACTATTTGGTCCTCGTTTGGTTTTAGTGAAATCACAGACTTTGGTTTTTAAACATATCAATATCAAACTCAGTGGTTTGGTGCAGTTAGCTTGGTCACTTCTATCCAACATCCACTGGATTCAATTATTTTGTATTTAGATTTTAGTCGTTGAATGTAGCCTGCTTATGTGATTTAATTATGTTGACGTGATTTTGACTTATAGCATGTTTCTATGCACTGCTGGAAATTAGTTGGACCCATGTCTTGCATAAAGATGAAATGTTGTGAATTTTTCATATGTAAATTACGCTGAATTGAAGCAGAATTTAGCATTGCAGTGAATCAAGAAGCCAAAAATCATCATATTACTTGCTTTTAAGGACAGTAGTTAAGCAAACAAATAGGAAAACAATAAATTCAGTTGAGAAATTTATCAGGTTTGATTAATTTGCAGCAGTTGTGCCAAGTGAGAAAAAATAACTTAATTTTGGTGATGTCATTAACTGACTCAAAGGGTATTTTGAAGGAGAAATTATCCCATATTGATGGAGTAGACTGAGATTTCAGAGACTTTAAAAAATAGTTTATCCTTCTTTTAAATCAGAGTGCGATTGAAGACTTTATGAAGATTTGTAATATAAAAAACTACTATCTGGATTTACTGATGTTAGCAGAACAGCATGAGTACAATGCCAGAGTTGCACACACCAACTAAACCAATAATTAATCTATATTTGTTCAATTGAATGCTGTGGCTGTCAGTTTTTCTCTAGGCCCAGTTTAGAAACAGCCCTCTTGGAGATCCTAAAGCCTGCTAGAGTAAGCACAGTCATGTTTTGTTGTTGCCTGCCTTTGCGCTTCTTAGTCAGGTTGGGAGTGTGGGCTCTGTCTCTGAAATGATAAATGGAAATAACCATAAAATGGTTTTCTTAATGACATAAGTGACCAGATAAATACGAGCTTTGCTACGAAACGGAGCAAATTAGACATATAAAATTATGGTCCATTAAAGCTAAATCATCATCTGCTCTTGAGGTTTAATTGCAATACATATCCTAATCCAAGTGTACATTTAAAGACCTCATACAGGGAAGTTGTTTTGAATTATAACAGCCCATTTAAATAACATATTATGGAATAAAACCAACAACTAATGAGTTTTTTGCACATTTCTTTTGGTCCACCTTGATTCTGTCACATCAAAAGCATGCATATTACTGTCTCAATCTTTTCTAAAATGTATTAGGGGAGAAAAAACTAGTAAAGTGACATCCATTGCATAAAACAGGACATTTTTTAGAATTATAGATGGTGAATGACATTAAGTGGATTGTGTGTGAAGCCAATGTTTTTTGGTCACTCTGAACCCATTTCTCACCTCTGCCTCTGTTTCAGATCCACATCATTGACTTTGATGATGAGAATAACATCATCAATAAGAATGTCCTCCTTCACCAAGCTGGAGAGATATGGCACATTGCTGCTAGTCCTGCTGATAAGGCTGTACTTTCCACCTGCTATAACAAAAGTGAGTTCTACAGTTTCAATCTGTTTCTTTTTGCTTATTTCATGCTCTTCTTATTGTGTTAATCTTATGTGTAATGCACATGTGTGTTGTAGCCAAGTTGCTCTTTTAGCTGTGTTAGGAGTCGAGCTAGCAACAGCTCTACAATAAACAGGGTCTGTTCAAGAGCAGGAGATGTTCCATGACTGTAAACCTGAAGTTTTTTTTCTTAAAGCTGCTGTTGCAATGTTTCTTGTCTTTCCATTTTGAAAAGAACATGGATCTAAAAAAAAATAATAATAAAAAAATATATATAAAACACAAGGTAATAAAGAAGACTTAGTGGAACTTGCATTCCCTTAAAATCTATCCGTCCAGTTTCTAATTTTTGTTGCCTCTTACTTAAAAGTGACCCAGACCAAGAATATCTGATACTCTTCCTTGTTTTTATACCTTAAGACTGCTTTTAAAATGACTGGGAACAATGTAAATGTACATAATTTAATACGATTTTTAAGACTTTGTCTGTCAATTCACAGCTTATTTAAGCAATTTTTACTTAATTCATTCAAGTAGAACAGTGGTACAAATGTAGTTTCCATCATCAGTAATTACAGTTTAAACATCATGATGACATGCATCCTAGTTTTTTTTAGTTTTTTTTTTTTTTTAAAGAGTAATGCCAAGCTAATATTTTTAGATTCAGAAAATGAACACGTCAATTACTGCCTTTTCAAGTCTAAACACAGAGTCTCTGTGCAAGAAGCATCATACTGAAGACGACAGCCATGTCAAGCAGGGACATGGGGTAAAAGAAGGTGGGACACGGGGTGGGTACCTCTGGGAAGGAGAGTCGTCTTTCACTCTGTGTCAGCCGAGTTCGGCACGCTTCAGCTCACAGGGTGACAGCCGCTCCGGACAGCCAAACACGGGCTGCTGCACACACCACCCACTCGCATAAAATATATTTAATCATGAGCGCGCATACACATGAGCGTCACTGTACCATTTCCATACAGCCTTTCAGCGGCAACCAAAAACGTGTGAGCAGGCTTTTCTCTATAATGATTGCTTGGCCATTACTCCAAAAGCAAGGTTGTCCAAAACCACTCAAGAGCATCAGCCACGTGTTTCTTTTTAATTTGACAAATAGGCTTAATGCCAGTGTTTTTTAGCCCAGAAGCCGCCTACACACTGTCAATATCTACACCAAAAAGAAATTAGGCTGGTTCGCTCTCTGTCTGTGCTTGTGATTGGTTTTTACACTCCAGCTTGAAACTTTTACTCCAATTACTGCACCAGTTCTACATTTACTCTCCTGCTTCCAATTAGCAGCTCCAGCACTGGCAAGGATGTGCCAAAATAGCTAATTTCAGATGTGTGATTAGCAGGAAAGCATGTCCACATCACAGCACATTAGCAGCGGTCTGTCTCCCTTTCTGACCTTTTCATTGAGGTGTGTTTTTGTCATATGAGCTTTTATATCGGGTTCAGATCTGTGTCTCCATGTTGTTTTCCTGTAGCCAGTGACAGCAGGGTGGTGTCCTGTGCTGCAGTATGGCGGATGCCCTCCGACTGGGACTTGGGAAACCACGAGTCACCTGATGACTCTGCTCACAACCCTCAAACTCTGGAGCTGCTCTGTCATCTGGACGATAGTTCCCATAGAAATGCTGCCTGGTAGGTCTCACCTTGAAACAGAGAAAGTCCTTTAAATCTAATTATTGTTATGATTGAAAGATAAACTATATAAGCTCTCATTAGTTACTTAATGGCTTTTTTTAAAAAAAATGTTTTAGTATTTGCCAGTCTGGTAAGTATAAGGTTATTTGTTCGTTTTTTAATTAAACAAGTTTGTTGATCTTCAGTCAGTGCTTAACATCACTTGTTTTTATTATTGTGCCTAAAAAAACTGTGGTAACAATGCAAAATGACCAGCAGAATATTGAAAGAGAACATCGTAAACATCCTTTCTTTGTAATTGTCTGTCTAGTGCCTATTTATATATAATCACATATTGAGCTTTATGACAAACATTTGAACATATATTTTAAAGTTTCATAAAGAGGGTTTCCAAAATGCTTTTATGTATTTAAACATGTTTTTTATAAGTAACATAATAGTTACTTTCCTTTGTAGTTATACAATACATTGACTATCTTACTCACTCTATTAGGTTTTTGATAAAGTAACTAATTACTTTTTAAAGTAGCTTGTCCAATGCTGAAGACAGACTTTTTCCTAAGAAGCACAAAGATGTCCTTCTTAAACATTTTATTTATAAATAAATATACAAATATTACAAATCAATGTATTGCAATCATAGGACAAATATAGATGGTCAAATGTGCATTGATTGTAAAGATTATCTGTTTTTTCTTTTATAATACATACAAACATACATACATACATGCATACAATTTACAACAAAAAGTCATGTAAAATTATGATCTTATTTTCAGAAATCTCCTTAATCCAGATAGTTATCTAAAAGGAAGCTGTAGCGCTGAGTGCGTTGCAGCTCCCCCTTGTGGATGACAGGTCATAGACAAATTGGAAAATTTGCAAAAAAATCCACAAATAAAACTAAAAAAGCTTGCCCCTCAAAAATTTGGTCCCTCCCTACAGTGAGTCAGATTGAAAAAGCTTTGAGTCCTTCTCTATATGTTTTTTTTTTTTTGCTTTGTTTTGTTTTTTAACTAGCAAGTAAATATAAATATCATAAGTAATTGTTAAATTTAGTCCGTTTTTCATCTACCTCACAATTGGTTGGTTCTCATTGTGTCTGCCTCAGTCTGATTCATAGAGAAATTGGCTCAATTCAACGTGATACCATCGGTCAAATATATAGTTTACTGCAGTGTAAAAAAGAAGTCAAATTACTCTGAACCAGCTTTTTGTGTGTTATAACAAAGCTCCAATTGTCTCATTCACTGTAAAACATATACATTACATTACAGAGCCCTCTGAAGCAATGGTGCAACACATCCAGTTCTGCTGTTATCAGATGCAGTGAAACTCGCGTATTATTTGTTGAAACACAATCCCGGAGGATATTTTAGAACTATGTTGATCTGTAAAGTATATAAATAGACTTATCCAATAGGCAGACACCGAGACAGCCTTGGTTTCATTGAGATTCGAGTTTGAGATGTCCTGCACCAAAGTTAAGTGTCACTGAATGTTGAGGAGCCAGATGTTATGCTCTTCTTCACTGTCGCAAAAATAATTGTTTCACAACATTCACATGCACATCAGATATTTTTGTGCCTTCGATCTAAAGTTTTCTCCAAGGGAAGGGTGACTTTTCTAATCTCATGGTTGTACCTTTCCAAATTTGGTCCCTATTAATCCAAGTCAACATGAATGTGTCACCAATGTACTGGAAGAAATGCTCAATATTTAACTTTTATGACTGATGACTCACACAGTAAAACAAGCTCAGCGGTTTATTAGGAAAACATTCAACATTCTTAAATGCATTTTTCTCATTTGTTGTTTGGGTATGAATGGTTCACAAGTTAATCTTTAACCACAATCTTCTCTTATTCTGTGAGTGTCAGTTATGTGTTGAGCTGTCCTAGTTGAATAAATCTCAAAGCAAAGTCATCACTGAGCTCTAATCATAACTAATGTGCAGGAAGCAGCTGATCCCCGTTTGTTGGAGGGAATAGAGCTCCTGAGCAGGAGCAAAATGATGGTTAACAGTATCAAGTGCAGAAACATATTAGACTCAAAGATGATCCCTTCATTCAAATCATACAATGACAATACTATTGAGCATAAATCATTTGAGTGCATACTTTTGCTTGTTTATATATTTTTATGTATTACTCTTAAGTCCTAGATCAAACTTGTTTCAAAATCCAGAGGCCAAAGGCGTTTCCAACAAAGACCTAACATGAGTTCACGTTAGGAGAAATCTGTTTTCTTGGTCTGTTCACTTTCAAGTCAGAGGTCCATGCTTGCAGCGTATTCAAACTTTGTTCCAAAACTGATCACTCCACTTCTTTTTTGTCACTAATAATTTTCTACACATCTGTTTGAAATTTTACCACTAAAATGTTATCTTCTATCAAGACATCAATCCATCATCTGGACATATTTTTCCTGCTGATGTAGCATCATATACAATGTCTTCAACTAACTATGGAAGTTCATGTCTAATTCTGAAGGAGGGACTTTAAGAAAGGTGTATTTTTAAAATAAAAAAAACGCATAAGAAACAATGAAAAGGCCAATTTTGACATATTTATGTTTTAAACCTTTTAGATTTTTAGGCTCTAAAATATGACATTTGGCCTTTAAGTTTAGAAGAACTTGGAAGACAGATTGACAAGCCTTTAGTTCCTCAGAAAGTGAACCAGCCACATACGCCTTTATACTCTGAAATGCATCTTGTCTTCATCTCTGCTACTTTTGTGTGCGTGTGTTATTATTTTTCTCTGGATCTGACTATTGACTGGCCCACATCTTGGATTTTAGTCATGGCTCGATCCTTTTGTCTTACAGTCAGAGCTGTTCGCCATAATTCACTGCCTATGAGAATGAAAATCGATGGCCATTCCGCTTTTTACGCCGCCGTTCATCGTCTGCCTCATGATTGCTATCATTTTTAGACACGCCAATCAGTAAGCGTACTGTAGCAGGTGTCTGCGAGGTAGAGATAAAGATTGGGACGGATGGAGGAAAAGCTGAGAGAAAAATGCAGAGATGTTAAATTTTTTTGCTTTTTGCTTGTTTTGTTGAGCTTGTTTTTTTATCATTCACTCTAAAGTTCTATTTCAGGGTAAAGACTTGTGTTTTTTTAGGGTTAAAAATTAAAGTTACAAATATTTCACTTTTGCTAGGGATCAAAAAAGTTAATTATCTGTGCATATATATGTGAGAGACCAGGTCAGACGATGCTGTCGGGGCAAAGATTGATGGTTGTGGGCACCACCGTCTCAGCGCCCTGAGAGCTATAACCCTCACAAGGGCATCACACTGTGCACATGCGGTCTATACGTGTGCGTTTCTGTTTTGTTGGGCTGTGAATTGGATGCTGTGAAGCCTGCACCCTATGCTGTGCACTATTGGCTTCCTTAGATGGATGGCTCTGGTGTGCCGCCTGCCCGCCTCCTCCATTTCTCTACAACATACACACATCCTCTCTTGTTCTGATAATACTGGCAGCTTGCACCAATCTGTGCATGCTTGTGTGTGTGAAAAGACAAAGAGTTTGTGTTTTATGGGGTTTTATTTTTACTTTATTTTTGCGTGCGTGTTTGTCCACCTGCTCCATGTGTGTTTGCATTCACTGTAGCGTGTCTGCCTGTTTAGCTCACGCGTGCTGTCCCTTCACTCCCGCTAACAATAACCCTTTCTCCTTCCTCAAAAATCCCCTCATTGTTTGGGCGGGCAAACATTTGAGCCTGTGCTCCGTTGTGAAGCGTGCGCTGAATAAAAATGCTGGCAAAATTTTTTTTTGTGTGTGTGTGTTTATGCGTTCTCCATGGCGATTTTTGCCCTCTTATTCCTCCTTGTGCACTTAGTTTCGATTGGGAGCCTTGCCAGTTGACCAAATTGATTCATGTGGAGCCATTTGAGCCAATCGGCACGCTAGGAGGGATTGGCAGAGCGCAAAAAAAAATAAAAAATTCTAAAGATGGAAGAAGATGGCTATAGTACAACTGTGTATTTGGTCATAGAAACACATTCTCATTTTTGAGCAAAAGTTATTTCTCTTTAATAGTACCTGTCTTGGGCTTCTTTTATTACTTTTTTTTCAAAAAGATCACAAGTTTTGGTCTGTTTTTGTTCCTTCTCATGCAAAAGAGTGTATTGCATAAAGTAGGATGCATTATTGTGTTAACAAAACTAGATTTTTCTTAACTATTTCCAATTAGTACTGCTGTTTAGAGAACATGTTATTTATTATGTAAATAACTTAAATAACATGTTATGTTATTTAAGTTATTTACAATATACAGTAATCATCTTGTCTTCATTTTTTTAAAAATGTTACTATTTTTGACTTATCTTGAACTACTAAACTTAACTACTAAAGTTAAATTGGGACAAATATTATTTTACTTTTCCATTAAGCTTTATAGTTTAGTAAGAAGCACTGAAAGCCAGTTGAAGTTTTAGAGCAGTGTATGGTGTGAGTATCTGCTAACTTGAGACTATGTCTAAATTGTCTAAATATTACATTAACGTGAAAAATGAAAGTTTGTCACACTCGGAATATATTGACTAACAAGTTTTTTCCTCCAAGTAGTTCTTATGAATGAATATAACACACATTTTTACGACAGTGACAACACTTTTGCGATATATTGTGCAACCCTAGTATTTGGTGATTTTAAGACCATATCTTTTCCATAATTAATCCCCATGCATGTTTAAAGAATGCAGTCTAAAATCATATTTTGCATGCGTTTTAATGACATGACTCACAAAGATGAGGTTAAAACTACTGGATTTTGATCTTAGAAGCTGTTGAGGTTATTGGACTCCTTATTCTGAGTTTTCATGTAGAATAGGGCAAAATAACTCCTCAATCTTTTGATTTCCTGTTATCCTTGATGCCAGAAAGGTGTTTTTTTGTATAGTTGAAGAAGTGTTGCATGTAGATGATTGCACTAATTTTGCAGACATACACCTTTAACCCTATAATATTAAGTGTACAATTGCTTAATATATGTTTTTGAGACTTCTATTTATTTTACAAAGATTGTGCTTTATTTAAACCTTACTACCAAATTATATAGCCATGACCCCCTTTGGTGAAGGTCCCAAATATCACAGGTGAAACTGTCCTGTTTTAACCAAAGTCTGTATATGCCTTTTAAAAAACCTCCAAAGTTTTGTTGTTGTTGTTGCTTTTTTTCATGGAGTAAATTTAGGATTTTTTTTTTTAATTTCTCTATAAATTTGTCTTGCTGCAAGGTTCAAAAGCTGGCCAAGTCAGGAATATAATCCTTACCCATTAAGATTGATGAAAGCAATGGTTTGAGCTTCATTGAAATGTAAAGAAATTTTTTCACCAGTTCTTAAAGATTTTAAACCCGTTTAAAGTATAGTTTCCTGACAATTATTTTTTGAATAACACTTTTAAGGGAATATTTTTCAAGATAACGTTGTTGATTGGTAAAATACTTTAGGATTTTCTTTTTTTAATTTCTCTATAAATTTGTCTGGCTGCAAGGTTCAAAAGCTGGCTAAGTCGGGAATATAATCATTACCCATTAAGATTGATGAAAGCAATGGTTTGAGCTTCATTGAAATGTAAAGAAATTTTTTCACAAGTTCTTAAAGATTTTAAACCCGTTTAAAGTATAGTTTCCTGACCATTATTTTTTGAATAACACTTTTAAGGGAATATTTTTCAAGATAACGTTGTTGATTGGTAAAATACTTTATTGCAAATAGAAGTTTTTTAATAACACACAAAGACTGATTTTGTTTTCCATGTACGTAAAAAAGGAGACTACTATGTTGGATAAAATATTCTCCTGCATCTGTTCTCACTGCAGTACAGTAGAGGAAGGATCTTCTGTACTATACAGTTCACTATGATGAGCATGTTGTGGAGCATTTTTGCTTTTGCACAAGTTCTTGAAGGTCCAAAGTTCAGAGTCACCCATCTCTTAATTTGTTTACCTCATTTATAACATTGGTTTTGCATTGGTGCACAGTTACTAGCCAATTGTTTTGTTTTGCTTGAGGATTATTTTTATCAATCACCAACTAAAGTGTTCTTGTTTAATCCATCCATCCATTTTCTGTTTTCCTTCACCATATCTCCCATTTAAGAACTGCCCTCAATTTCTCAACTGAGTTCAGGTCAGATGAGGAAGGAGGCCATGTCATAAGTTTTTCCATCTTTAACGCATTCACTGGCTATGCAGCCACTTGGATGGATGTGATGGAGCATTGTCTTGCAAACGAATCACTGTCCTTTAGAAAGATGCTGACTTCTTCCTGTACCACTGCTTGAAGAAAGTGTCTTCTAAAAACTGGCAATAGGTGTGGAAGTTGACTTTGAGCCCATCTCCAACACAGAATGATCCAACCAGCTCATCCTGAATAATATCGTCCTGTACTAGTGCCCCATCTTGCTGGCGTCTGACATGAAGTGGAGCTTTGTGCTACTGATCTAGCGATGGGCCCATCCACCTGGTCCATCAAGAGTTACTCTCATCAGTCCACAAAACCCGTGAAAAACCTGTCTTCACATTTTTCTTGTGTATGTCAATGTGCCTTGATTAGCGGTGGTCAGGTTTCAGCTTTCCTTGCCATCGCCATTTCTCTGAGTTCAGAACATCTTCTTGTTATATGTACTGCAGTTATGTTGTAGTTGGCAGAATTGGAATATTATGGGTTCCTGATGGCTCTTCTGACATTTGGTATTTTTTTTTAATTTTCAGATTTGATTAAACCTTTGTTTAGGCCTATTTTCCTTAAGGAAAGAATCTGCCTAATAATTATGAACAAAACCTTATTATAAGGTTTTGACCTCCTTAGGCCATACTGGAATTGTCTCTGAGTAAATTATAATCCAAGTTCTGTTAATAGGAGCCATAACTGTTTAAATAAGCTAAATTATTTATTTCATAAAGTATGAAATTCTTGCAATAATTCTGACTTTTCCACCATACAAAAAGCTCAATAGTGCTGCCAAAATACCCATCCTTCAGTGTTCCTGAATGGGCTTTTATATAGACATAATGAGTTTGTTTTTGTGTTTGGGATTTGACCAGATAGAAAAAGTTCTGTCTGATAACATTCAAACTCTGCTATAATAATGCAATTTCATTTTTCAGGAACTTGATTCACAAAATCTTGACAAACGAAAATTAAGAAAATAAGCGTTTTCATGAACTTCATCTACATACTTGCAAAAGGTGTCACTTAGTTTGGCATTTTTTTTACTTGGTATGCTTGTTAAATCCTGCCTAGAAGGAGGAGAGCCACACCCGATGTGTTTGTCTTGTACATACTGGGATTTAACTTGTATACATGCAAAGCACAGCATAAAAGGAGAACAATCTGCATCCCTTCCCTCGACTTAGATGTATGAGACTGTGAAACCCCCACAGCTCTCCCTGACAGTATTTACATACTGCTTCAGATGCTAGCTTGTTGCAAAACTCAAGGTCAAATGCATATAACTTACCGTGTTTAATAAGAAAGAAAGCCGATATTAGACACTGCTCAGTAATTGTCTCCGACTCTCTGCTGTTGCATAAGATAATTGATACTTTGGGGAAAAATGTGATGTGCAAATCCCAAAGTGGTGAGTATGTTTTAATTGGCCCTATGGTGTCCTGATGAATGTGTGTTTTTGTGTCAGTGTGAGGGAGAAGGTAGCAATCTGTTGTCTTATTTTAAGGTTTCTGTGTTAGCAGTTGTTTGCACTTAGGCTCATTCCTCACGTGTTTGGCACCTGCTGTTCAATTTTTAAGATGGGGCTGTAGGTGTTGGGCTTGTGCTACTCTTGGCCCAATGTTCACCTTCAGTGAGTTATATAGAAAGAACCCATTTTACAAGCTTCACAAATTTCTATGAACTTATTTCCAGTCACATATATACCGGTAATCAACCCATATCTGTCTGTTTGGATTTTTTTTTTAGACCACCACCACGTGCTGCATTACTATAATGTGTAATGGAAAGAAAACCAACCTTTCTTTTCTTTTTTTTATTCCAAATAAAACCATAAACTGTCTGGGTGTCACTGATACCTGTAAATCTATGTGTGAGTAATTTATTCTCAGTATAGATGAATTTGTTCTTTAAACATAATGAAAAAACAACTACATTAATAACTTTATTTTAACAGTGAACGTCTGTGTCCATCTTTTATCCAGCCTGTTTTCCAAACAAACCTCTTCTTTGAAATTGGCAGCTTTGACCCCAACGATTTGCTTCAGATTAAGTTCTGGCTCCCAAAATCCTAGTTTTAAAACTAATATTAACCACTGGTTTTCGCTACTAAAATATTTTTGGGGTTAACGCTAGGCATAAATATTCCTTTGTTTTCTGAAAATGAATTAAAGTAAATGTGATACAGCCCTAAAGGCGAATACGTTTGCATGCTGGGTGTGTTTACGTCTGTGTTTTTGCATCCAGAGTCCATGACTGTTTGCTCCTCAGGAGGGCAGTAAAAGCCGTCCCTCAGCAGCCTTAGATTTACAGCCCTAATAAACACAGCTCCGTTGCCCCTCCTCTACTTTTCCCAACCCCTCCAGCGCTCTGCTTCGCCTCTTCTAATGGCGCTATCTATATTTGAAACTTGGACTCAGTCCAACAGCAAACTCTCACTTGGTCATTTGTTTTATCTCTCTCAAACACTCTCATCATCTCTCAGACATAAGCATTGTTGTGGCTTCTCCAGGTTGACAAATGAGTTCAAGAAAATGAAGTGTCTAATTGATGAACTTCCTAAATAAATGCATCATTTACTAAGCGTCTTACGACTCTGGTTTTATAGCTGTGTCAAAATTAGGCGACCAAACCTACAAGTAATCCAAATTTACACTGCATTCAGTCCGGATTAAAACATAATTATCTTTTAAGATAAAAATTATAACATTACATCAGCACTGAAAATGGAAGCATTTTTATGACCATAGTTACATTTTGCTCGTTTAAAGGTTTCTGACATTATCTTGCATGGCAAGACTGGGAGTTAAAGATCTGCTCTGTCTGTTGGGTTCTTTTGTCTTGTCACCGTTTCCATCTTTATTTAGCTATCTGAACTAAGAGAAATGAAGAAAAGTACAGATGTGATCTGGTCCCCAACAAGGGAGCAATGAAAAACTCAGCAAGTGGCCCTGTGCTCATAATATATGCTTTAAGTAGAGCACAGTGAGGACTTGCAGCTCCACGAGGCATGCAATAAAGAATCAATTCTCTGCAGACGGTTGTATGCAGGGAGCGATCAAAGCAAAGTATGCAGTAAAAGCTATTTTTTTTTAGCTACGGTGAAGCAACCATGTGTCCCACTCTTGTGGCATTAGATTGACAGAATTGGGCTGCAGGATTTGCCAATGAGTACTCTCTCATTTATTCAAGGCTGTCACTTTTATTGGCAATGAATTTACTTCCAAAAGTATAATCAGTGAAGACTGCAGCAGGTGAGATGCATAACAACCAGCAACACAAATCTGGACTGTTACACGTGGAACATGCGTAAAATATACATAGGCTCCAGGTCAGTCAGCCCCATTCCCCTTTCGCTAATTTGAACTCCCGTGCTGTGGGAAAGAAACTGTAGCCCTGCAGATGCAGGGCTACAGTTGCAGTTGCAGATGCAGCAATGAGGAGGGTCGGAGCAGCACATGTATTGGGTTGATTGAGAGCACTAAGACCCTCCTTCTTTCTCTAATTGGTTGTTTCTGACCAAGTGGTATATATATTTGTACACATGACAGTAGGACCACAGGAAGGAGATAGGGGAAATTTTTTTTTCTCATATTATACCCTCATTTTATAGTGCTGCAATATATCAACAAATATATAAAACATATCTTTTTATAAAAGCTACTTATCGTGGCATTTAACTGTGGGAGAGTGTGTGCGCCGTCCATTCCCTTCACATGACTAGACTTGTGTGCTAGTCATGCATCTCCAAATTTTTGTAACTCACAGTGGATTATGCACATCATCTTTCACTCAAAATGGACAGTTTTGAAGGATCACCTCTGCCTGGTGCAACTCCCTACAGCTTTGTGGCATCTGTTGCAGATGTCAGAAGTTCTGCACTTGGCACTGCCTCCTGTTCAGCCTGATGCACTTTTGATTTCTGATGGCTTAGTCCAGCACCTGCCTTTATGGCTACATCTACATGTTCATTTTATGTGGTACATGGTGTTCACATTTGTAAAATTCATGAGATTTTTCGTTAACAGTGACCAATCACTGCAATGGTCTTTCAGAAGTAGAATCTATTTTTATTTTGTCCGGCCATAAAAATGTCACTAGAATAGCATGCAGTCAAAATGGTCTCTAATTGTGACCAAAATACATAGAAATGATCATATGTCATTTGTCCCTTTCACAATACACATGACGTTCGTTTCTCTTCTCTCAAAAATTTACAGTTTTAGGAAAACCCTCAGCGTCCTTGCCCACAATGGATTAGTTTGTCTAAATAGAGAGACTCAGTGCATTTCATCAGGAGCAGATGTTCTCACCATAACAAAATTGTTTGAAATATTCTAAGTAATTAAAGTCTGACCTCTGAAATTTGGGGCATTTTTCTCATTGTTTCCCTCACTTGCTTGTAACACTTTGGGGTCATTGTATCCCATTCACTAATCAGTTTGTTAGATTAACTTATTTGATCACTCTGTGATAAACAGCTGTTTGCTGACAACATGCTAGCTATTCTTAAAACGGCAAGATAATAGCAGGTAACCGTAGTAACCGGTGATGGTTTAAAGTCAGGTTGCACACGGACCCTTTATGTTTACATATTATTCTTCTATAGTTAGTGCTTAAGTATTCTCAATAATGTCTTCCTAGATCATATAATTATTTTGTTATTTTTAAATTTAAGGTCAACTTTTATAATTTTTTTACACAAAATCACAGGGGACTGTTGCCCTAGTGCCCCTACCACTGTCATTCTTGAATAACATTGAATTACACTTTTTTTTTTTTACATTGTCTATGAACTGATGAGAGACTACCCATTTCTTACCCATTTGAGGTAACAAATAAGGCACCTCAAATGGGATGATTTCAAAGTGTTTTCTCATGATCTGCCTAAAACATAATTTATAGCTAATAAAAGAGACTAACTTTACTGAAACTCCTTTTTTATACTGTTGCTATGTTTTCATTAGTGCTAAAACTGTTGACCCCCAGTTGCAAATGTTAATTAAAAGCAGTCTATTTATGGTTTATTTTGAATGGTTCTATTGTGTAATTTAGAAATTTCTGAAGTGCTAATAATAAGTGCATTCAGTAGGCCACTGTGGGGGTAGTGGGCCATTACCTTAATGCGGTAGATCACGTCTTTCTGTTACACTGTGTGGATTACATGCAAATATAACCAAACCTCTGTGCTCTTATTGACCATGACTCAGGTCTTCTGAGTATTTATAAGCTGCATGTGTGTCCTTCTGCATTTACAGCGTGTTGTGGGAGCCCATGGGCGATGGCAAGCGTGTGATTTCATTGGCTGATAACCATGCGCTGCTCTGGGACCTCCAGGAGAGCTCCACACAAGCCACGGTATGAGACGCACACACACTGAAAATCACATTCACACACACACTTATTATTTGAGAACCAAGTTTTTCTTATTTTTGTTTTCTTGGTTTTAACTGAAACATATTTTTACTGACAAAAAAGCTGCTTACACTATTCACACATGTTCATATAAAGTATTTGCAAAGATCTACGTTAGAGCTCCTGCAACAGCCACACTTCTGCCCCATGCTGATTGTAAGACTCTTGTGTCACAACTGAGAAGTCAGTCCATCTCTGCATTATTCGCCTGAAGCGTGGTTCGTTTCATTCTACAATGCTTTTTCTCATTTAAAACGTACAGAAACTTCTTGTGATATTTTTATAAGAATTATGTGCTGTCTGACTCTATTGCATATTATGTGGGGAAATCATGCTGTGCAGCAAAAATAATTGTCCTCGTAAGACATGGGGATGAGCAGGACACAGTCATGTGGCTTGAACAAAACGAGTTATGAACTTTGCCTCTCCCTGTGCACAGCTGTATTCATGTTGTGTTTAAAATGTGTGAGAAGAAAGAAACTTACAAAAAGAACATGATTCAAATTGTATGGTGATAAAAGGGTGTTCATGAATGAAAGTAATCTTAATGAACCTGAAGCCAGAGTGTACTGCACCATCTCTAAATTGAAGTTACCCTAGTTTCACATGTTGGGACCTCACCGAGGTTTTGGGATTTTTATTAAATTTTGACGGAATGCTTTGTTGAAATGTATTTTACTAAATGAAAGCTGCAAGTCTTTTCAGGTGTGTCTCCCTTATGGCTGCTTCTGTTGGTGGTAATTAGCTCCTGCAATTGTTAGACGGACTAACTGGTGCTTCATGACATGACCAAAGCTTTAGATATTGTTTTAGAACTTCAGCTATAAATGTCTCCACAACTTTATGCTTTATCAGACACACCTGTCTGATGTGTTCATTGGTCTTCATCATGCAGTTTATTGTGGTATATCTTCTTACAAACGTCTCAGCCCTTCATGGAAAAGCTGCATTTACACTTAGAAAAAAAATATCCACTTGTCTGGCATAATACCTGATTGAGTGACATTTAAAGACATTCAATTGACTTTTATTTTGGGGTATCAAAGTTAGGAGTTATTCCAAATTGCCCACCACACTTATCAGATTTCTATTTATAAAAATAGTCCAAAACCATCCGGTTCTTTTCACAGTTTAAATGCATTTTATATCAATAAGAACATAACATCCAAATGAAATATTTAGAAACGTATTATTTATTTTACCACTGAAGCAAAATGTACACATAAGCCATGGGAATACATTTGCAATGAACTGTGTTTTGTCTAAAAGTGGACAGAAAAAAAATATGTGGTCCAAATACTAAATTGTGGGCTGTAGAAAGTTCTCTATGAAAGTCTTATGAGATTAAAATAAGAGTGGGACAAACCCCAAATATTGCTCAACGCTGCCTGTCAGAGTCGCCCCTTGCTGGCAGAAATACATATTAATGACTCTTAATACAGAGAAAAAACTATGTAACTAAATTGAGTGTAAATACTTGTGGTCAATTTGCCTGTGGTTGTGTCCTTCGTAATGCAAGGTGAAGAGGCTCTTCACTGTAAATTCACCGTCTCCAACTTGCCAGCTTTGCACTTAGAAAGGCCATTATGTGTATTCAAAGCCACAAAATAATGGCGTGTGTCATGTGTGAATGCATTTGGGGAAGAACTAATCGAGTTGTGATGTGTCAGCCGGCTTTTGTGGATGTGTGTGTGCGTGTGTGGGGATCCATTAGAAGTCAGATGTGATGAGAAATATGAAGTGCATGACTCATTAGTGGTTTATGTAGATTCACATAAAAGGCAGCAAACTCGCATGCAAGCACAAGTCGGTCTGGGAGTCTAAAAGTCTGTTAGACTCTTTCTTATTGTTTTCATATAAATGGAAGACTAAGACCTCTCACTCTGTCCGAATATTTGCCAGGGTTATTTATTTTGAGTTCTAGGTCATTTTATTATTAAAAAGGAAAGGGTACAAAAAAGGTTGATATTTTACATCACCTACTCATCTTCAGTTTGTGTCCCAAAACTAATATGTATAGATATATTAGTTTAATAATAGCAGCGGAGGAACTGAACAAAGCCATGTTGGCCACACTTCCAAATATTGAGCTATTGAATAGTTGTAATTGCAACAAAGTGTGTTTAAACATAGGGCTGGCCCAAGGGAGCTGGGCACAAATGTGCACTGCACTTTTCAGTGAAGGTTGTGTATTATTATTTTTTCCTTCAATTCTACAATAATTAGCGACCTTGAGTTGTTTTGGCATATGAAATCCAACAAAAATACGTCAAGTGTGGCTGTAGTGTGACGAAATGTGGGAAAGTTATAATCATTTCCACAGAACTGTGTAGGTCAGTCCAGCACGTAAACGAGTGGACCACAGAGGTGATCCACATCTGTGAAACAGACACTAAACAGAACAATTAATACTCATGCTTTGAGGTAAACATGGGCATGAATGTGAATGGAAGAAATATGATGAGAAGAAAAACGTGTCAATACAGGATCCTGCTGATTGCAAAAATAAATATAAGAATGGAGGAAAACTGAGCTGGGATAAGGAAAGAGTGTGGAGCTGATGAGGAGAAGGGGAATGTAAAAAAGGAGGGAGAGCTAGGCAGCCAAGACAAATTCCTCCACTGCTGATGAGAATGCTAATCTTCTTACCTCCCTCCCTGCTTCCTTTTTTTCATCCCCCTCTCCTCTCCTCTTCAGTCTGTCAGAGGGTGATGTGTTCATCTCTAGTCATGTCCAGGACAGCATGGATCTCTCGCTCTCTCTTTTCTCTTTCTTTATTTCTGTCTTTCTCTTTGTGTCTCTCTTTTTCTCTCTGTCTTTCTCTTTGTGCTCTTTCTCTCTCCTCCTCTCTCTCCCTTCTCTCTCTCTCTCTCTCTCTCTCCTCTCTTCTCTCTCTTCTCTCTCTCCTCTCTCCTCCTCTCTCTCTCTTCTCTCTCTCTCTCTCTCTCTCTCTCTCTCTCTCTCTCTCTCTCTCTCTCTCTCTCTCTCTCTCTCTCTCTCTCTCTCTCTCTCTCTCTCTCTCTCTCTCTCTCTCTCTCAGGCATGGCCTGGATTAGAGGCTCTATGAGTTGGATGTGGTAGTGTGTATGCATTTATAAGAGAGGATTGCGGGTTTAAGCATGCCAGTGTGCATTGTTTTTGTGCCCATGATGTGTGTTTGCAGCACTCATCAGTTGGATTCGCTGGTGGAATTGAGGACACCTACACACCTTGTCCCGCGCATCTGCTCTCACACAAAGTAATGCGCGCACACTGAACCATCGGGGTGTGAAGAAAGCATGACTGCATGGTGGTTTGATAGAAAGCTCTGCATTAGAGCTGCTTGCCTCCTAAATGAATGTGTCCCCTAGTGTTGTGTGTACTGCCTTGTTAGGGCCCCTAATTTGGTTAGCGCACTAATAAAGCTGGGAAGCTGGGATGCACGAAGCTCCAGCTTTGCTGTTGAACCATTAGTGGAGCAGGATTCCTGCAGAAGTTTTCTTTCTTACTGGTGCTTAAGAAAGCTCATATTCTCTGAGGAGGGGAGGGGAGCTCCTACTTCTCAGTCGAATACAGGCTGTGTCTTTCCTTAAGTTGCGTGAAAAGACATTTAGATATGTGTGTGCACGTGTCCTTTGGCACCTTAAAACTATATTTATAGATGATAAACCTAATCTGGTTTATCCTTTGAATGGACCCTTTGGTAATTACTAGACTAGCTGTCCAGCATTTATTGCCCTCATTTTAAGCGGTTAAAACATCTTCAAAAACAGCTTAGTTGCAAAAAATCTAATTAAAGTTAAATAAGAAGAGGAGTATTGAATCAAAGCTGAGTAAGTAGTTTTGAAATGATGACTCACTAAAGATTACATTTCACATTATGTTTAGGTTAGAAAGCATCTCTCTGTCTCTGGTGAGTGGGTTTTACTGACTTTTTAGCGGATCTCCATGTTATTTTCCTACATCTGTTGAAATTTGTAGGAAATGTTTTTAATACAGACCCATGAAATAAATAAAATGTCCTAATTTTTTTTTAGAGTTTGGGTTGGTAGGGTTACAATAAATTTTCTTGAGCTTTACATAATGTTATAATGTTATTACCTCATCACAAACATACCTGGAGTGATTCTTTGGTTCTTTCATACATATTTGAGTCTGTCAGCTGTGAAAACGTCTGGATGGACAGACACTGATTTTTTTTTGTCTGAAACATTACTAAATGTAGCAAGAATGTTGCTGTATTGGCAACAGTGGGGTGACTATTAGTAACTGTATATGTGCAGACATGACAGTCAAACCCCTCTCAAAGCAGAGCAAAAGAGGACAGTCAGACCTTTGCCTAGGTAGATGAGATCGGCGCACAAGATTGGGTTCACATGTATCGACTGATCACCAATATCCCAAATTTAAGGAAATCGGGGTCGAATAATCGGTGCATTCTACTATAATACCTGGTAAACTTAGATATTTATGCTTGACAGTGAAACCAGAACATTTGAGTCTTGAAAAGTGCAATTTTAGTGTTTCATCTTGAAACCTTGCAGTACCAACTTAACAACTGACAAATATCTACCATTTCCTGTTTTCTGCACCTGTACAATTCTTCTTCCTTTAATCCCTCTTGCTTTATTCCCTTCATTTTCTCTTCTCTCCTTCTCCATGGGCTGCTCACCGTCTCCCCCCTCTGTCCTCCCTAGCTGAAATAATGAGAATGTACCAGGGAACAGTGTGGTGACGGACCGATCGATGATCTTTGCTCCAGCAGCCAGGGATGGGAGAAAGAGGGAGGGCTGGAGAACTGGGAGAGGGATGAGGATAAAAACCTGCAGATAGTCAGGGAGCAAAGAAAAATGGAGTAGTGTGGTTCTGCTTTTTGGAAATGTTAGATGCATCACAAATTTTAGGGAAAGATATTATCCAAAGCTGGTCTGCTGCATTAATTGGATTCTATTTTTCAAGAAAAGCCCTATGAAGCAATTTACTTTATAAATCAGAGGGCTTGAAACATTTTGGCTTTCATTAAATTTGCCATCATTGTTTTTATTTGAAATATATCTGAAAAAATATCCAGGGACAAGCATGTCATCCTGTTTGAGAAACCTCAAATGCTCCAGCTTAATCAGCCTTCACTGCGCTACTTAATTTCTACACCGAGTGACGTTTGAAAAATAAATGACATAATACATTCCAGTGATCCTCAACCAACCTACACAGCTTTGATTCAATTCTTCACATTAATCAGTTTTAAACGTTCTCAGAGCTCAGCAGATCTTTTCCAAAATAAATGGTCTTGTGTGTAAATCACCTCCAGCAAAGCAAAAAAACTACCTCAATCACGTTAACTCGCACAAATTTAGAGGAAACTATTGATTAAGAAAATTTTCTGCAGCGCTGGTCTCAACCTACCACACATCATTTATTTGAAAGACCAATGGGAATCCATTGGAGGTTTGATAAAAGGTAACTAAATCATTACTAAACCAGGAGGAATAAAATCAGTCTCTACACTACTAACATTAAACTTTTTGTCTCTTTCAAAACCAATACTAGCTCTACTCTTGGTCACAATGAAGTAGCAAAAACCTTTCAAAGTATTCTTGAGTCTTGAATTTGGAGTATAGGTCACAGGATAGAGAAAAAAAACATAGCCTGAGTATGAGATTTTCGCAAACTGCACAGGCTTAACTTGAAAAAACCTGGAAGAAAAGCACTAAGAAAACACTACAAAAACTTGTTGGATGTCCTCAAGTATTCAGTTCATCAGAGTTCAGTTTTCTGCCTGTAAGGTGGAAGCTTTCAAAGGGGGAGGAGGGGGGGGCAGGTCTTCTAAAAAAGGTCAATGCTTCGAAAAGCGTGTTATTAAAGTCAAGGGTGTAAATATGAACATAGAAGAACTACAAAAATGAACAGGAATCCCCTGCAAGTTTATTAAAATTGAAGACCTTTATAGATAAACTATGAGTGAAACATAAGCCATAGCAAAAACAGAATTGAAGAGGTTCTGCTTTAAATTAGTTGTAAAATATTTTTAAAGTAAAATAGTTAAAAAAAGATACATATTCTGTAACAGAAAAAGTGATCATGAAGGCTGAAGTTTCTCTTTTTTAAAATAGAAGCACTTTTTTATATGAAAAATCAATTAACTTTATGTGTTAATGAGCATTTTTCCCAGTAAACATATGGTCGTATTTGCTAGTGGACCTATTTTTGAAGAAAAATAAATAAAATGAAGAAGAAGCTATAATTAGGTGAATTATATGAGTAAAATAAAGTACACCGATCACAAATCTGCTACCCACTGAGGGTGCGCGGTATCTATAGTTCTTAATTAAATCCTCTTATTACTGTTAACTTTTAAAAGACCAAGGTGGCGAATGCTTGTATGGCATTTTCACAATATGAACTCTGTGAGTAAAAGTACCACAATATTATGTTTTAATACTAACATTTCAACAGAAATGCATAATATGATCTAGCTCCTTTTATTTAAAATAGAAATGCAACAATTATTTTAGTTGCTTGCTGGAGAAAACGTCTGTTTCTAAGGCGTGTAATTTGAAAAGTTTTAAACTAAAAATGGTATGACAATTAAAGCAGTTTTGAAACCACATATACCTCGATACAATAAACAAATCTTTTGCTTGTATTGCTTTTATTTGCTTTTATCGGCTGAACAATGAAATGCAGTGTCCAAAAGTAAACCTTAAAATTGTTCCTTTAGGAATATATTTTAATCTTGATTAGAGAGGGCTGAGAGATGCAGCTTCTTATTACTCTGACTGAATGCACTGTTCCTGCTGAACTTGTCACATGTATTTAAGTGAAATTTCCATGGATGCTCTGACAAGTTAATAAAGGTCTTCCGGTGTGCTGCAGGTCTCCAGCACTGCCACCCTCGAGGGCAAAGGTCAGCTGAAGTTCACCTCTGGCAAATGGAGCCCCCACCACAACTGCAGCCAGCTCGCCACAGCAAACGACACGACCATCCGAGGCTGGGACCTTCGCACTATGAGGTGAGCTCCATTACCAGAGGCAAGTCTGAAAATGTAAATCTCCTATAAAGCCTACACGTATTTGTTTTACTTTATTTTAAATACTTTGATTATTTATTGTCTAGGGAAAGACAAGTTGCAATGTTTTATTTGATAAACCATGTGGCTTTTACACTTTCTTTATATAAACTGTTTCACTATAAAGTTTATGGAATTTGCTTGATTTACTAAATGAAACATCAAAGTTTATTTTAGTGACCTTGATGTTGAAAGTCTCACAGCATAACACTTTTAATTCCTTGCCACTCAGTGTTGAGCCATGATTTCTCACACAGGCGCCGTCTGCTATCACCTGACTTAAAGCCAGTTGGATGTTTGAGTCGGATACTTTTAAATCTGACAGAAATTAGTCATTTAAGTGTCGTGTAAGTTAAATTGTCAGAGCTTAATGGTTTCAGAAGGTATTTACATGGCTTTACAAGACGTTTCAGTGCTGCACACAGGAATGTGTTTTTAATTATAGCCGTCGTGCTGAGCATGTTTTAGAACAATTTTATTTTCAAATAATTAGAATTTCTTATGCAAACAAAAGTGTTTAATTTTAAATCTATATGCTTTGTTTGACATTTTTGTGTGGAGGTATTTTGCCACTTCATATTTTGTAAATGAAGAATGAAACTGTGTTTAAGTTGGCCACAAGTCTATCAGAAAATTGCAAAAAAATGTCCAAAAATACAATCAGTTTTAAAATTACAATCTACAACAGGTTAAAAAACATATACAATTGAATGTATTGGTAGGGGACTTTTTTAGCTGAAAATTCAATAAAAATATTGAAATGAAAATACACAAAACTATCAAAGATACTTAATAAAGAATTAAGAGACTTGGATAAATCTATTTAAAATGACACATTAAGGTAGGAATGAAATCAGTACTGTAGACCAAAACAACAGTTTTAAAGAAATGTTTACTTTCTGCGTGTTGCAATGCTTAGCAGTGTTATTGACTGTGGGAAGAAAGCCTTTCTAAATGTTAAGAACTTTAAATTTCCCTGGTGTGAAAATATGGCGTGATCTATGGCTGCTCGATAATGGAAAAAAAAATATGCTCACAATTATTTTGTTCTGTCCCAAAATCATTATTATTTAAAACCATTACTCAATGAGTTTGGAAGACAAATGAGACATATATCTGAGTACATTGCCTTGAAAAGGTTCTTCTGTCTTGCTGTCTTGACTGTTTTTATGCCTGATGTCGGCAACAGAGATTGAAACATCGTCTTAAAGATCTCTGATTAGACCACATTTGTGCATTTTGCTCAGACATTCAATTTTAGCTCTGCTCATCTCTGTCATGTGTAGTTCACTGTTTTTCTTAGCATCACATTCAACATGCATGATATAAATATGTCTGTATTATTTTACAACCTCTAACGTTTTTTGTTTAGAGGTTCCTTTTATATATTCAATAACTACTTATCGCTAGTTATCTACTAGCGATAAGTAGTAAATAACAACTTTAAATTGCACTAAATAAACGCATCATTTTGGACAACAAAAGGCTTTTGGAATGAAGATGTTTTATTCATTTTCTTTAAAAACAAAGATTTGTATATATGTTTTTGCAGCTGTCTTGTTTTAAGATGATACAATATGAAAACTCTTTTAGAGATTGAAACTATCTAGGAAAAGATTGTGACTGGACAGATTTTTCTAATATTCTATAAATGCTTTTTACAGAATTTTATAAGTGCAAACTGAAGCTTATAAAAGTCTTTTTGATAGTCTGGATGCTGCTAAAGCAAAAATAAATAAGAGCACCCTTTGTAACCTCTAGCATGTTACACTGACAACGTAACATGTTTCGTGTGGAAGTTGTTACTAGGAAAAGATGACTGCATTGTTTAGAATTAGGTCAGAGGAAATATAAAATACATATGAAGCTAGAAAAAAAAGACTGCTTTAGTTTTGTGCTTTTAGTTTATGTATTTATGTTTAATGTTTCATTTAAATGCATTCATATATATTGATGTTCAGGTTGCATTTTCTGTCGGTTTTAGGACACTTTTGTGTCTACTTGTGACGTTTTGCTTAAAATCCGTTGTTCACAAGCAGAAGAAAGTGCTTTTTTTCACCTCTACATGTAATGAAGTGGGAGTGGTGGAACCGTAATGTTCCTGCTTGACATGGAGCATGTGTAGTACCACACATTAACCTTGTAACTGCAGGTTATCAGCAGCACACCTCACAACCTCTCGTTGTGTGTCTGCATTGCAAGTGTATGCTTTGTTTGTGTGCTCTGCGTTTCTTAGCTACTTGATGAGGGAGGTCAGCGTGTGTGTACGTGTGGGCTGTGCTAGAAGAATAATAATCACCTCGCTATTGATCGTCGTGATAACAGCAAAGTGCCAAAGAGATTGAGAGGGGAGCTTCGTGAGGGAGTAACGGGAGGGGGGGTAGCGAGAAAGTGAGAATGTATTTACAAGATGCGTATCACAGGGCTAGATAAGATAGTTGAATCATTGATTTCACTCCACTGCCTATAACAAATTAAAGAGTTCCTGCACACTCTGTTTATGCTTCTTTCTCCAGCTGATTTAACCATTTTCACAAAGGGAAGGAATAGGTAAAATGTAAGGCTTAGACCCTGGACTAATATTTGGGAATATAAAGAACTATGAAAACATATATTTTCCTATGGGACATCTACAACCAGTAGAGGGAGTAACATCTGCTTCCACCTTTTTCTAACAGTAGTTATTGGAAGAAAGTGCATCCATAAAATGTTAAAAATCTGAATTTAAACACATTACAGACATACATAAATATTAAACTAAATATATATACTGGGTAACATAGATATATAATCTTTAAGTTGTAGATTTTCTTTCTCTGTGTCTCAGCCAAATGAAGTAGAGAACATTTGACTGGAGATGCTGTCTAATGTAACTTTTTTTTTTTTTTATCACTAGCATTATCTTGAAGTTACCAGGACCAGCCAATAGGTCTTGTGACAAAACTACAGATGGTGTCTTCAGAAAGGTGACGGCATCTTCTGTCTAAACAGAGCATGATTTAGGTTTGGAATAGAGGTGTGCCGATCAATCGGTCACCGATCATAATCGGCCGATTTTTGTGAAAAGGTGTATGATCGGTAATCGCCGATCATGAACTCTTGTTGCCGATCACACAAACCGATCACCTGCATCTCATTTCTCAGCCTACCTGTGCATCTGGTCTCCTCTTTCCTTCAGACTGCGCAAACGCGCAACAACAAATCCTAAGCGATGTGTAACTATAACGCACTGAGTGAATGAGGACGTTTGCGTTTTGCGGCGGAAAATTGAAGCAGGTCAAAATGCATCAACACAACGAAGCTAATACAACATAAAAACAATGTAGACATACTTGACGGAGTTTGGCTACATCGAAGCTCACTGCAGTAAAAAAGACATATGGAGGATCAGATAGCAGGTAAAGCAGCGCACAGCTACAAACACTCATCCGGATTAGCATGACGGTCAGAAAGCTAAACAAATAACCCGCAAAATTATTTAAGTCTTCGAGCTGCGATGTAAGACGCTGATTCTGCTCTTGTTGTTGAACCGCTGCTCCGCTACAGGTAGTAATATTTGACAGATGGAGCCGCTTCTGCTCCACCTGGTAGTGACTCTCACACCGAACCTCTGCTTGAAGCTGCAGCATCTAATTTAAAAAATACATTTTACATACGTATTAAAACTTTCGCTGTCCTAACATGAGACAGATGATCTCTAAAAGAAATTATCCATCTCCTCCCTGCTCTGCATAATTACTCCTCTCAGTCAAAAACAGCCAATCAGAACTAGCAGTAACCAGCTAGCCGCCATGCTATCAGGAAGTTTTTGTTCAGTAACAGTAAGTTTATTGTAATGGATCCTGTATTTGCCTTTGAATGTTAAATTTTATACTTGAATTTTTTGGCAATGTTGAGAGGTTTTATTGTGACTTTTTGCATTATTTAGCCTCTTCAGAGCCTCATATGTTATCAGTCTGTTAAAGATAGTATTACCGATAGCAGTTCAATTTGCACAATGCCTGTTTTGTTTTTTTCTTGGAAAAAGTTATTAAAAACACTTTTTTGTCTAAATTAAGGTGAATTCATGGTTCCTTTTTCTGCATACTGTAACCGGTAGTGCTTATAATTAAAAAAATAATAATTATGTGATCAGTATCGGTGATCGGCCCTCATGGGTGATCGGAATATCACAGGAAAAAACCTGATTCAAATTTACATTTTAATGAACGATTAATCTGACAGAAATGAATGTGTAGCCAGCAGCGCATTTAGAGAAAAAGTAAAACAAACGTCAGGTGTCACTGAGAAACAGCAGTAACAAGCACACAGTGGATATAATCATGAGCGAGTCGAAAAACCGGTCAAAACAAATTTAGCTATAGTCTTTTAATTGTACAAATCTAAATATTTTAAATTTTCCTAAAAGAAAAAAAAAGTTTTGAAAAGCTAAAACCATGAAAATCCCCAAATATTTGAGTAGCTTTAGGTGATTGTGTTCTGAATAAAAGGTCTGGGGTTTCTATGGTTTCCTTGCCATTTGTTTGTGAGAAAGATTAACTGATTAAATCTCTGTAGCTGTTTGACTCTCTTAATCCAAGGTTTTAGACAAACACAGATTGCAACCAAGGGCACCACATTATATATGTGTGTATGTGCGTGTGTGTGTGTGTTCACGCATGCACACTGGCGCACAAGTGTGAAGTGGTTGCAAGAGTAAAGCTTGCAAGTGTGAATGAGTAGCGAGACGCGTTTGCCTGTCTGAGTGAGTGACCTGCTTGTGACAAGTGTTTGCTCTTTGCTGTGGGTACCTCCCTGTATCTCTGTGTGTGTTTGGTTTTAGCAACCTGGTTGTCAGCGTGGGAGTCGGTGTGTTTTCGTGTGTGTGTTTGGTGCCCAGTTGGCGTGGCAGCTGTATGATGGCAGGCTCTCAGCACGCTCCAATGCCTCTTCAGATGACCTTTGAGGTGTTCCTTCACACCTGCAAATGCAACAAAAACGCAGATATAGGAGAACACACACACACACCTCTACAGTTGGACACACTCTGACCTGTGGCTTGTCACTGACTTTGCCAGCCCAAATCTGACTGCCATGTTCAGTAACAGGCACAGCGAGTGCAGCCCAGGAGTATGAGATGCCTTATCTAAGTTATCCAACACCTGGAGAGGAACAGACTGTCTCCTAGTCACACAAAAAAAACAAAGATAACACTTCTTATAAAAACATATATAGATCCTGTTCTACTTTGTACTGATGTAATATGCAACATTATGTAAATTATGAACTACTCCGCTCCAATACTGGGGACAGAAAGTGGTGTTTAATAGAAAGCCGTGACACATTTTCACTTCTGCATGATGCCTCAGTGTACTCTGGCTGTTACATTATTCAGGGGACTGCTCCCAGTTGTAAGGAGCTGCAGTTTAGACTTTTTTTCAGTTTTTTTTATGCCGTTTTTATTTCATTAATCAAAGTTCCTTTGATATGTTCAAATTGTCATAAGATACATATTTTTTGTAACCAAACAAATAATTAAAAAGTAAAACAAAAAAGTCGATGTTGAAAATCTACCCATCTTGTGACCCATCTTGCATTATACTAAGTGTTATGAAGGTTACATCATGATAATTTAATAATTTGAATCTAAATTTTCTTTCTACATTCAAACGTTGTTTTTGTTATCTTAAATGTGCACAGAAATTAAAGGGACAGTGTAATGTAAAATCGACTTTTCCATCATGTTATGTTATTCTCTTATCAAAAAATAAATAAAAATACATGGAGTGGAGCTTTGATCTGTTCATGGATGTTATAGTTGCCTTTTTGTTTTGACCAAAATGTGTTGCATTTTGAATCTTGAAACACCACCTTTTCAATTTAACATTTTTAATGGTAAATAAATGTATAATTGTACAATTTATTCTTGTCTGATTTGATGAGATCCTCCTCTCTAACCTACAGTCCTCAGGGTATCCACAAATGGGGCGATTTCTACTTTCTCACTTACTTTTTCAGAAACTTAAATTGTCTCAGTGGAGAGAAGGTTGGAAAATAAATTGAGCCAATAAGTATTAATAATAGATTCCTTTGTCTTTTTGTGCTTGTGCAACAGACAGAGACGTTTGTAGCTGGCGTGCTATTTCACCGCATTTTCCTGAGATCCCTTTTAGACCTGAAAGTTTGCAGTGAGGGGATGAAGCGGTCGCACAGACACACTGAGCTGTGTAATGGCTGTCAAGCCTGCAGCCTTGCCATGCGCTGCAACCAGATGCATACTGAAGAGCGGAGCAATGTTGCAGAGAAGCATGAATTTTACTCCTATCCTCTGCTGCGCATTTGTGTGTGTAAAGAGACAGTAAGCCTATTGAGCGAAAAAGAGGCTGAAATGATTGATGGATGTGCTATTTGTTCCCTCACAGCCCAGGTTAAACGCCAGCTTTCTATTGGTGGAAAGACGAGGAGTCGGAGTTAAAACTCCAGACACAAAACGCTGCCGTCTCCTCTCTTTTGTGTTATTCAACCAACCTCCCTTTTAAAAATCTCATATGTCAAAATTTAAACAAGGTCATTATGCTGAAGACATAAGCTGTTTTGTTTAGAACTGTAGATTTCCATATGCCACTGTTGATTTGAGGGCGACCTTTTGAACCCAGCTGGTGTCAAGCTGATCATCTGTGACCTTTTCATGTCCCTGCTCCCTGTCAGAAGACACGGCACCATACTGCTTCCCTCAGAGCAGTGTGGTCAAGACTTCATTTAGTGTCTTAAAATAAGTAAATTAAAGTACAGGAAATACTTTTGGATTTATCAACTCAACATTGTTGTGTTCTCAGTATTTTCTATTCTTTTCCTACTGTTATGGCTAAGTGGAAAATTTCAAATTAGTTGATTCTTGATTAAAAGGAAAAATAGGGATTATTTGTTTTGTAAACACCAGCAGTATTTTTCTTGCTTTTTTAAAGTACAAACACTAAAAAAACATCTTTTAAAGCAGCCATATGTCATTTTGTGCCAGGAAACGGGATTTCACATGATTCAGGTAACCATGTGTATATTGATCTATGAAGATGTGCACATGCTTGTTGCTGTTTTGGGGCCAACTCTGTCAATATTTTCCCTAATTTTAAATGATAAATGCGGTTGTATTTTTTTAGCTTTATTTCATGTTTTAATGTTTATTATTTTCATGCTTTGATGTTATCTACTTTATTAATGTACTGAGCTTCTCATGCAAACTATTTTTCAGTCCAACACTCCTAAGAACAATTGTAAACGATGTAAGGGAAACGTATTATTGCGATGATGTGCTGAAGGCAGAGTATCAGAAAAAGCACTCCGCCTTCGGACCAATTTCTGTCTCTTTAAGTCAGACAAGGCATCAAATTACAAAGTCAAATTTCTTTTAAGTAATGGTTTGTACATACATCATTTTTATAACAGTTAAATGTAACATAGTTATTTGATTGTGCTATAAAATGTGCCTAGAAATTAGATAAGACTGCTGTTTTACCTAATCTGTGAACGTTCATAAACTCCAGTCCAGTAAGTGACCTTAATGATCCGTGTGGGATAGTTTATTTGACTGGGAATGTTTGTCACCAAGCCTTCTTGAATGTCAAACCACTAGAGGATACAATATTATACAATATCATTTTGTTTGTCTAATAAGAAATTTACTCAAAATGAAATGGTGGTCGTTGTTTATTGGTGGCTAATTTGAAAGTGATGAAATATATGACCAGGCAGCACAATAATAAATATTAACACAATGTGGTTTGATGAATTTGGATTTGGATCTATTTTCAGTCCAATGTAGCCAATTTCATTCAAAACTGCTGGTGTAAACAGAGGGAAAAATAGTGATTGAAAGCTCAATATGTCCATGTGAACTGTGATTACTGTTTCCATGGATACCTTACCACATGTCATACTGATTCCACAAAGTTACATGAGAGGCAGAGCCGCCCACAGCACACCTCAAAGCATCCCTCTGTTCCAGTTTCAAACTGGTTAGTCTTCATAAAAAATTTAAAAAGTAAAATAAAATCATAAGCAGAACTGAGCTTGTACTTTTTTCTCCTTTATCTAACTAGTTAATGATCGTCTGTTGTTGTCCTTGAAAGGAAAACAAGCGCCTGCAGTACTTTGAGATAATTAGCCAGACACAAGATTTGCCGATTGCGGCAGGTAACCTTACAGTTAATCCAAAAGGCTTAAAGAAACACCGCCTACTAAGCATTTTGCATACAGATACTCTAAATCAAAGATCATGCATGGTGGCAAAGATGGTTTAGATTGTCTTGGAAATATACGGTGATTAATTTTTCAGAAAACCTTACTCTAAGTATGTGTATAGTACTGTGCAACGATTTTGAGCTGTCTCCAGTTTTATTTTTGTCTTTGAAGCAGCCAGACTTTGTTTTTGTAATTCTCTCAAGTGGATCAGATTCTGTGGGTATTCCAGAAATCATGGAGACCAAGTGCAACAGCAGACAGGTCAGTGTATCAAAGAGCAGCCCCCTACCCCCGACTCCCTCAATCAGCTCTGACTAGCCAGCAGCAATTAGCAAATACCTGGTGTATCTACTGAGCTTATTATACAAGCCACTTAAGAGCTGAAGAACTCATAATACTGCTCCATTAATGGAAAAGCTATCAGTCAAATACTCAAGAAATGTTGCCTTTATGAAAGAGTAACAAGAACAACGCCATTGTTTAAAAATAAAGCCATACAAAGCTTAATTTTCAGGTTTGAGCTAACAACTAGATTAAATTAGATCAAAAATAGACATTTTGGCCTACAAAAATCAAATATTTAAACATCTTGAGAACACTCTGTGGTTAGCCACAGTGGTCTCGGTATCATGATGTGCACTCCCACATCAAGCTAAAATCCCTCTTGTTTACAGTTGCCTTTAATTGACACATTTAATGTATGTTGATGGTTTTTATGACATTTGATGAAATTTTATGTTCATTGTTTGTTCCACGATTGCCAATCGCATGATGTTCTTATGATGCAAAGCACTTTGACCTGCCTTGTTGCCGAAATACGCCACGCATGACTTGACCTTAAGCATATTGGGATGATAGAATAGTTAATTTGAGGTAAATTCATGTATTAGCATTGCAGAGTTAATGTCCGGGTCTAATACTAAAACTGAGAATTTGTGACAATACTTGAACATTTGCTCTCCATCCAATTTGGCTGAGCCTAAAACTGGGCAAATATGTGCCTCTATTTGGGCAAACGTTTCCTAAAATGGTGGAGGTGTAAGTCTGCCTCATGAAATCACAATATTAAGTGATTTGGTGAAGAAGCCAATGAAGGCATTGCTCTCTGCACAGTAAGGTTACAGGAACTGAATTGAAAATGAATGAAAAATCAGCCACATTCCAAATAAAAGTTTTTGGATCTGTCATGAAGAACATGGCCGATGATGACCAAGTTTTGATTCTTGTTCATAAAATTTAATAAAATGAGTAGCAATCTAAGACTTTTTTTTACAGCACATTCTGTTTGATATATTGATATATCTCTTTAATGGGTAGACTCTGCCTATCTTGCCTTCCCTCCTTCAACCTGTCTGCCCACCTTTCTTGTCTTGTTTCCATCCATCTTTCACTGCTGGCTCCATCTCAAAGCCAGGCTTTAATTTTGATCAGCGATGAAATGATTGCCCACCTCTTTCAATTCTTCTTTCCTCATGCCCCCCACCCCCCAATTGTTGTCATAGAAACAGAGCAGTGTGTGTGTGAGAAAGAGAAAGAGAGTGAGAGATTTTGTGTGCTACCACAAGCATCTGTGTTCCAGTCGATTCCCTCAGTGGAGAGATTTATCACCCAGACTAAGTTAGGAGGTTGTGTGTGATGGCCAAATGTGTGCTTCCCTGTCTGCCTTTGTAGTTTCCTGTGTGCACACCTTTATCATCTTCTCTATTTACACTCAGGAACAGTATGTGAGGGTGTATGTTTTCCCTATTTTATATATATTTTTTTATCTGCTTGCGCCCAACAGTGTGTGTAATAGGTCCCCTGTCCCCTCATCAGTCCCCCATCACACACTCTCTAGCTGGCTGGATGACTTTAGATTGAGTGTTTGGTGGCTTAGGCCGACCACAACTCTAATCCTCTGCACTCAAACAAACGTAAACACACACACACTTGCACACATATATAAGGTCCCAGGTCTCTCCACTATTAGCCAGGGCCAAGGGAGTTTATGCGTGTTTCTGAATGACTGTGTGTGAGCGTGCATGTTTGGAGGGGGATTGCTCAGAGACACAAGAAGGGGGAACGAGCGAAACTAACCCAATTTCCTGCTCCATTTCCTTTTCACGCGGCGGCTGCGTCCCATTCCACAGCGGGCCGGGCTGAACACCAGCCACCCTACAGCCCGAGGTCACGCCTTTTACCTCTGAGCCACACGCCAGAGAGTAGGGGGTGGGGATTGGGGGCTCTGTTTAAATAAATCATGGGGCCCCAGCTCAAAATTACATACGAAATTGCTATTTTGAGTGAAACTGAAGTTCACTAAAAGTTTCAAGTCGACTCAGATCAGAATGCTGCGATTTGATAGGAGCAACTTTGAAATATTTATATGTCCTGTGTTTTTTCTCATCAATGAGAATTCCATACTTAAGGACATGTAAAGTAATATATTTGCTGTAGTTAAGTTAGGAATACCAACATATTTTGATATGCTAAATCTTAGAATGATGGGCAGATTTTTATTTTATTTTTTTACTTTTGAGGTAAAAGTAAAGATTTAACTCAAGCACTGCTGTTAATTTATTCATTTTTTTTCATTTCCCAGTTATCAGATCATATATAAATGAATATGGTCAATTTTGTTAGAAAATATCAGATCAAAGCAGATTAAGGAGGGCAGTAATCAGCCTGCAATTGTGGAAAGTAATGAGAAATGGCAAATTTCATTTCCTTTATTTAACCAGGTAAGCCCCATTGAGATCTAGATCTCATTTTCAAGGGGGACCTGGACAATGATTTGGCAAGTTGGTAGAGCTAGTTTAACAAAACTAGCCAGTCTTGAATTTGTGAAGTAGAAGTGGATCACAGTAGAAAGGTGCCTGAAAGCTGAAGGTCATTCCTCCCAATTTGAGCAGTATTTTTCCCTGAGAATATTGCTCAAAACAAGTAGAGGGAAAGTCTTTAGATTCTACTGTCAGCATACTCAATGTCACTAATTTTATATGCAAACTGGCTGGTGTGTGTAACATAATTTTTTGTTGTTGTATGTGATACAAACTGATCAAGTTGATCAAGCTGCAAAAAGCGTCTCAACTTGTTCTTACATTTAGAAGTCAATTCCTTTTTCATATGTGAAGCTTTTAATTCCTTAAAAAGTTCAAAATTGCCTTTTTTATGGTCTAATGCCTAAAAAAATAATCGAAACATATCAGTGGACCAAAAAAATAGATGAACTAAAAACCAAATAATAATGTAGGGCCAAATGCTTTTTCAAGGCTCTGTACATACTGTAACTCTTATGTGACTTTAGTTGTACATTGGTTCATGATCCTTGTCTCCCGAAGCCTTTTTTCAGATCAGCAGAAGAAAGCAAGAACAGCAAAAATTGTTGGTCAGAGAAAAGAACAAACTGCTAGTTAATTAGATCTGGAACTCTGCCTTCACCATAAAGGCAGCGTGAGTGTGTAGAAAAATCGCTGCTTGTTTTTTTTTTTAACACCATTTCCTCTGCAGGCTAGCCTTGAACAGCAAAGCTCTGCATGGTTTTTGCTCAGCAGAGTGGAAAGCCTCAGTGTTATGGCCCAGTTGGGTGCCAGCAGTAGCTAGCCAGCAAGCTAGTCACCCCGCTGATTGCGTTAGGCAATTAACATGCTAATTAAAAATCTCATTAAAATAAGGGAGGTATAAGAGAATGACCTGAGGCAGACCGCTGGGCTTCATTTAGGTCAGGAAGACTCAAGGGTTTTCAGGGACTGTGTGTGTATTTAAATATGAGTGTGTTCATGCTGGTGTGCTCCTGGACCATTGCTTCACTGTTTGCCTGTTGGATAGAAAATGTCAGATAACGAGGAAAACTGAACTGGAAGCACACGTTGTTCTTTGGGCTCAGAGAGGGATCATGTCTGGGACTTAGGCTGTTCAAAAGACTGTACATCAGATTCATACTGATAAGTATATGACAAAAGAGCTTTATGTTGTTGTTTTTTTCCTTTCTTTTGATAGAAATGCTTCTGAACACAATGTGTGGCTGAGCTGCTTAGTATTTCATTGGTGTCTGAACACAAGTCATTAGGGTTGCTATTAATTACACATTTTATGTGGGGGTTAAATTTATTGCCTTGTTTTTTTCATTATTTATTATCTATTTTATTTTGAAAAAAAAACTTATAGAAATTGATGAAGTTTGACGTATAAAGTGTAGAAAGTGCCCCGTCCAAATTGGCAAAAAAAAGAAGCTAAAATCTTAAATATCATATAAATATATAAATATATATATACATATAAATAATAATGATTTACTTTATTTGTAAATATACATTTACAAATAAAGTTTTTAGAATATTGCATCTTATTATTATTGTGTACTTACTATGCATTATTTATGATTTTTTATTGTCTGAATTATATCTTTTTAGCTGTTAAATCATCTATGCAATGAAATCGGAATAAAACAAGAAGGAAGATTAGTGTTCAGGTTAACAGAAGCAGGCTGCATAGTAGTCAAACCTACACCAAAAGCCAAAAACAAAGCAGAGAGACGACTTCTAATACCAGAGTACATTTAAAAGCTTAAAACACCTTAAAGCTATTTATTCCTGGCTCATCAGCAGCCCCCATGTTTGTCTCTGCAACTTTTCATGGATGGCACTTTGCTGCCATCCATTATGGAACACCAAACCTCCATTTACTGTCGCCTAACTTCAAAACTTTAGAGCATTTTATAAAGCCACAATGATTTTAACTATGCAGACAGGACGTGCGCTGCACACATACACATCTTGGCAGAAACACTGTTGTGACTTTTTTACACAATGAGAAGAAAATTAACAGATGAAATCATAAAAATGACATGGTTGATAAAGAAATTGATGTAAACTGATTTTTAAGCACAAATCTACAAATTATTTCAGTAAATCCCAGCCGTCTTAATGCCATTCATCTTCATCGGAGTAGGTCATATAAACTTCTAATCCCATTCTATATAAAAAGTTTGGATCTTTCCGGAAATTCAAAGTAATACACAGTCCAAGTTACTTTCAGTTTTATTAAAGTTAAATTCAAGGAAGATCGTGTTTTGCCTCATTAGATCTACTTAATTTATTGTAAATCCAGTTTAGCATTTTGCCTCATGTTTTACATAAAAAACTAATTCCATCATTCAAATGGGTTTTAGAATCACTTTTAGCAGATATATCTTCTGAGGGAACATCACTCCCTTAGATCATTGTAAAATAACTGTTTTACAGCTGTGACTCCAACTCATTTCAACACCACCTCCATGCTTGACTGCTGGTATGAAGCGTTTGAGTTGATTTGCACTTTTTGATGTTCACCACACATGGAGGTCTACATTAAAGCCAAACATCTCCACTGTGGTTAATTTAGCTTGGATATTACTTTTAAGGCCTTCTCAGGTGGATTCACAGGGTCACTGCTGATGCCTTCACACACTGACATTGTCCACATTTCTCTTCGGAGAATCAAATGGACAATATTTCTTTTATGTAGGTGATCACAATTTTGCTGATTACTAATTAACGTGTCTGATCAGCTGCATATTGCTGCTACTTTTTTTCTATAAAAACCATATGGAAACAGAAAGGGTGCACTTCACTTCTCTATTTGCACCTTCTCCAATTTGGCTTGGTATTTGCTTAATAATCACTTGCACTGACTCTATTGTCATTTTTACTCTTGGCTGGAATATAATCATTTTAGAATTGAGTAAAAACAAAATAGAGAACGAGACTGTAGTTTCTTTTTGCACGATCTGCATATGCATGAATATTTCTCTATTTAAATTTAAAAGGGTGTTAGGAAGTCCCAGTTCTCACTGTTTTCAAGTCAACTTCAGATGGCAGCCAACTTATAATTGTGTGTATCTACATAAAAAATGCAGTCAAATCAACATATTCATCACAGCAGTGACAAAACACAACAAAGGCTTTTTCTTCAGTCTTTAGAAGCTGTAACCATTTTGAGTATTAACACTTTAGGAAAGTAACGCATTTGCTAAGAAACATTTAATTGCGAAAAAGCAGGACTGAGCAGTCCAATATCCCCAAATGGACCTATAAATGTGTTACTTGATTATTGATCCACAGGCTTCCTTTGCACAGAAGCATGACAGTTTTTTTTTTTTGTTTGTTTGTTTTTCACTTACTCTTTGTAGTCTGTTACATGGTGTAACCTTCAGTACATTTTCTTGCTGAAATCATATCCCTGCCGAGTCTGGGAATGAGCTTGATGAAGGTCATGTTTTGTGCAAAAACTTTAAGAAGTTAAATCACAGAGTGGAGGTGATTCTCTGAATAATATAAATATTTTTTATCATTGCAGATTTTAAGATTAGTAGTTGTTCATATGCACTTGTTGCAACTCTTGAAACAAACAATATACTTAGAGATGCAACGGAAGGTAAAAAGAGAGCCAAATACATAGTAGAATATTCAGAGAAAGAATATCTGAGAAACTTTCAGGGAGATAACAGGAGGACTTGGAGAGATAAATAGAACCCCATTAAGCAGAACATCTTTTTCTTTATCATGTCACTCTGTCAGCTTCACTGTGTCTGAAACTCAAGGCTGTTCACTTATGAGTCTTGCCTTCATCATTTACCTCTGCCCAGCGTCGGCTTCGTGTTTGCGTCTGGCCTTCACTGAACACAGAAAAGCTTTGATTAACCTAAGGAATGCTCTGACTTGTTTGTTGTTCGCTTATATCTTCTTCTCTCTCTGTGCCAGTTCCGCTTTGGGCTCCACTTCATCTTTTTTTTCATGCCTTGCATCTTCTGCCTCATCTCTAATCACTTCTTTTTTTGATCTTCTTTCATCCAGTCAGATCTACTGTATAGAGAGTGCCCATGGTCAGCTGGTGCGTGACCTGGACTTCAATCCCAACCGGCAGTACTACCTGGCCAGTTGTGGAGACGACTGCAAGGTCAAGTTCTGGGACGTCCGTAATGTCCAGGAGCCCATAAAAACCTTGGAGGAGCACTCTCACTGGTGGGTAGAACACAAGTGGGAAATCATTTTAGGTCCTTGAACGGGAGATAATTAATTCCCATATTGGTTGAAAGTTGCTTTGTAAGTCAACGATGCACACAGGCAAATTCATTACCTTTTTAAATTAAGAGATGGAATTTAACTGTATATGCTCTGATCTTTAGCATTCTTATATAATTCATTATGGATATTTTTCATCTCCGTTGTCTTCTCTTGACAAGAGATTCAGAGTCTTGCAAAAACATTGTATCCTTAATGGTGGCGTATTTCACTTTCAAATTTGGTTTTATGGCTACAATAAATATCTACAAGCAGGAGCTCATTTAGTTGTTTTGGCTTGATCGTGGGTCCTAGAGGATCATATTGTATAAGAGCAAATTGACATACTGAATTTTAACAAAAATAAATGGATGTGGTACTATCAGTATTAAAAATGATACACATTAAAATGATATGTGAAACCCGAGCATTTTATAAGCATTTATCTTTATAATTCAGAATAATGCCTTACTACAAAGAAAAATAAACAATGGTTAGGTGCAATCTACTTACCACTAAGAAATGAAATTCAACTTCATTTTATTTCTGCAGCACCAACATAAAGAAAATTAACAACTCATTTCAGTTCAATCACACATGCATTCCAATTGATCCTAGTTATCAAAAGGTGCACTTAGTTCAGCTCATTACTCAAATTATTTTAATAAATTTTCTATCTAAGAAAACCCAGCAGATTGCATTAAGTCATTGACTTGCAGCATTTACTCTGCCTGGATGGACATGTACTGAAAACAAACAGTCTCTTGCTTGTGTCGTTTACAACAATCCCACATTTTGAGAATACATGTAGTGACAGTGGAGACAAAAATAAGCCCCCACTCTTATTAAGAAGAAACGTCCAGCATAACCTGGCTCAGTCCAAGCGGCCATCTGCCACGACCGACTGGGAGTTTGAGAAGACAGAGCAGAATGCACAAAAAAGAAGCAGGAGAACTGATTTAGGAGTACTTCATGTATTATTAAAAAATCAAAAAGTTAATAGCAAAATAGAGAGAACTCTTAGTTGGTGGCATTACTTCAGCCGGTGCTGCCCTCCAGGAAGATATCGCAGCCAAACAGAACACCAGGTGTAGCTTCTAGAAACCAGCTGCCATCACCCGGTGCTCACCTTTTGATTTTTTTTTTATGTGTTGTTCTCTGCAATTTTTCTTTTTAAATAAGGTTTATAAAATATTCACTTTAAAATTGTGTTCATTCCTAAAGTAAATAGTGATTAATCTTCAGGTGAGTGTAACATTTTGATTTTGGGGAAAAGCATTTCCTGCATAAGAAGCAGAAGTAAGATCGACAGTGTGGAGTGTGAGGAAAGCACACCCACAATAGCAATAAATAAGATAACTCATTTGCTGGACTTGTGATTGGTTTCCTGTTTCATTAATTGCTTTATCTCATAACTAATGAAATGCCCCGACTTCTCTTGATGTAATAAAAGGCAGTAATAAACTCATTACTAATTAAATCCACTGCCACTCCTTTGGTTATTGAGGACTGGAGGTGAGTCCAGCCCCGGGTTGTCTTCTGCTGAGGCTTCAGGCGTCGCTCTGAGCTGAACAGCCGACTGCAGATGTGTCTGTGTAGGAGACACGCTCCGTCTCTTCTGTGAGCTGAATAGATGATCAGCATGAGCCAAACTGGGATCCAGCTGCAGCGCACACACCCACACACGCAAACAGTGGAGCAGCCACACACTTTGCCGACGTGCACGCACCCGCACAGGAGCAGACGTTATCTCTGAAAGAGAGGCAGGCTCGGCAAACGTATCCATAACTGTAGATTGCAGCAGATGGGATGTCTTCTGATGGGAGATAGGTGACGTGTGTGTGTGTGTGTGTGTGTTCACTATCATCTAATCTGTGTTTTTGCAGAGCTCTCTTTTTATCTGTGTGGCCACATGCATTTGTGTGCCTTCCCCACATTTCTATAAAGCACATTCTCATTTGTATTCGCCTGTATGAGCACCCATCTTCTTCTGTGCGCCGCGTTTATGTGTGGGTGTTTGTCGTGCGCGCTCATTTGTCGGAGCGCAGCCAGGATATGGCCTCGGGGCTGCTGGGGGTATTAGGGACTATTTTTTAGCAGGGAAGCGGATTAGCAGAGCGCAGGGAACGGCGTGGCCGAGGCTGATTTTTCTGTCAACAGCCTCGGTTATCCCTCAATCCCTCCCTGTGAGGGAACTGGGACCGCACTCTGAGCTGCGCCGCGGGCTCACAAAGGCACACAAACACACAAAGATCGAGTGCACAAAAAAAGGAGGAGAAAGAAAGAGAAGCTACTAAGGGAACGAAGGGACAAAATGGAGAGAGTTATGGAAGGGAGATGAGGAAATTGAGAAAGAAATAAAGTAAGGATTACGGAGTTTTTCATTATGATCATCAGAACATGTGAGCTGAGCTCAAATATAGACTGCAGGCTTCCAAATCCTTATTACTGGCATCTAAATACTCAAACAGAGCTATTTTAACGCCTGCATGAGATCACTGCGTTTTCTGCAAGATGCGTGTGGGTGGCTGAGAGTGTGCATGTGCGGTCTGCTCATACATACCGTCAACAAACTATCTCAGCATCCAGAGCTTGCTGCGGGGCTCTTCACCCACACACGGCTTTCTTCACAATCATTTTCATCATATGCATAAATGTAAAAAAGAAAAAGTGCTCCCCACATTGCCGCGCCGTCTAACTCTGAATGAATAATGTGTGTCCCAGGGTGTGGAGCGTCCGCTACAACCACAGCCACGACCAGCTGGTGCTGACAGCCAGCAGCGACAGCCGTCTCATCCTCTCCAATATGGTGTCCATCTCCTCGGAGCCATTCGGACACTTGGTGGACGACGAGGAGCTCAGCGAGGGGGAGGACAACCACCAGGAGGACAAGTAAGAACAACTCTGGGAGTTTTAACAACTCATTATCAGCGGCACCCAGCCTGAGCAGTTTGGTTTAAGCTGGTGGTTGGTGGGTTTTTAGAAGAAAGGAACATGGGATTTTATTTTTAATAAGAAGATTATTAAAGTAAACGTGAGTAACAGAAATGAAAGAAGTTGAGTGACATCAACGAATTAATAACACCTGACACCCAAATGAGGCTTTTTGAAGGAAGCCGTAACCATTCCCTTATTGGTAGACTTGTTGATGTGCTGGGCACCATTATCAGATTTAAATCTGATGAAATCAAATTATATTTAAGCAGTCAGCAAATACCATCATTTTTACATGTCTTTTTCAGCTCTATTCAGTCTCGTAGCTCACAATGGTTTTATTAATATGAATTTCCAAGAACAAGAAATGTGTAAAAAATGGACGGAAGGAAGAGGGAGAACACGAAGGACGGAGGAATGCTACCAAAAATATGAGAATATATTAATAATGCCATATTTGTGCATCACTGTATAGCACAATGTTACCAAAGACAAAGATAATCATAGTTAAGTCTACAGCTCTAATTCAAGTTTATGAAACAAATATTCAAAATTATATTGATCCAGGTAGGAGGAAAGTAGTGAAAATAAGTTTCTTTGAGACTTAAACCAGCACCCTGCAGAGTGATTTAAATGCACTTTGTGTTGAACCTGTGATTCACCAGAGTATCGGCCGACTACTCACGACCAAATCTGTAGTTTGAACCACTTAAACTATCTACGTATTCTAGTGGATGTTGCAGTTTGTGCTCTGGTTCCGACTGGCATTATTTCTTTGACACCTGAGGCAATTGGCCTTCCTATATCTTCCTGTTAACCGTTATATTAGAAAACTTACTCATTGCAATCCAGAATCATCTAGTAGATTGTAGTCACAGCTGTAGAAGTTTGACAGATGTTGCTAGGCTCTGGTCAGTCTCCAGGTCTCAACTTGATTGAAATGCTGATCTGGAACTTTGGGGAAATAAATAACCCCACAAGTTCCTCTACAATGTAGAAGAAATATAATTACTGCTGTCTGTTGTTGCCAGATGTGCTTTTACAAGCCACTGAATCATCTTGTGCACCAAGTTTGTTTCTTAGTTTTTTTTTTTGTTTTGTTTTTTTGTCTTAAGCTAACACCCACTGGGGTAACAAGTGAACATTTTGGGGCTGACAATCGAGAGGTTTCACCTTTTGGGTCAGATCTGCTCTAATCCTTTACAAAGGCTTAGAAGGGGAGTCATGGCACAGACACAAGTCTTCATCGGGATTAAGAAAAAACTATTTTCTTTGCTTTTCTGTCTTTAGTTGTTTAAAGGGTCTAATGAAACAAACTGAGATACTCAAGACTGTAAGGAAATACGCAGTGCATATTTGAACTTTTTTCCTCCTAAGATTAAAGCTGACAGCCAGAACCCCTCTGTCTCACAACACTTTGAAACTCTCAGTGATAAAAAGGAAAATATTAAAAATGTGTTACTGTCAAAACACTTCAGGAGACTCTCTCTTTTTTTTCTATCTCTGTAGAGTTAGCAGAGTTGATTTGGAAAAAGTCAGGAAAATCCTCTGTAATTGTTACTGTTCACTGCTGTCCAAATCTGCTGCAGTCCAACATCCATTATGGTCCCCCTCTCAGCCATAACTACCAGCTCTTATACTCAATGGCCAACTCTCATCCACAATTATCAACTCTTCTTCCTAATTACCAGCACTCAGCTTTACTTTTAACCCTTTCTCTGTGGTTGTTGTTGACCTACCGTCCATATGTCCCACTCTGTAGCACCTTAACACAGCGTTCAATCCTCCACCTGCAGCCAGATCATCTGGGATGGAGATTTCTTTATTGGAAAGAAAAGAGAATAATGTGTAGGCTTTTGTAGGATTCAATGAGATAAGCTAGTTTAAGATTTCATCACAATCGATTATTAGAAAGTGTCATATCTTTTTTCTTTTAAATTTTAGGTAAATCTACTTGAAGGGAGTTGCTCATTTATAGTTGTTCTGGATTTTTGGTCTCGTATAAAAGTCACAAAAGTCTGAAAACCAGACGTTTATACTCTGGTTCCACGGCAAGGGAGAAAGAGAGCGAAAAAGAGGAGATAACGCAGGGAATTATCTTTAACAAAAAAGTATTTTCATCAGTTTTATCAAGGGAAGTCTTTGTTGGATTAAAAAAAACTTCCTTTTTAATATATAAAATTTTGATTTTATATACTAGCCCAAGACTGTTTTTTATATGACTCCTCAAAATTAATTTTCAATCACAAGTTTTCACTTAAAGATTTCTAAATATGTGACTCCAGCCGTGTGATCTATGGTAGTCTGTCTGTCTGTCAGTGGTTAAACTGTACAGCCACATTATCCCTAAAAGCTCTCCATCCCTGGTGTAACTGAGACCAAGCCCAGTATTTGTTAGGATCACTTAAGAGCTCCCACTTGTGCTCTCTCTTTCTGTTCTTTCCCACTAAATGTATACAAGTGACACATTTAAGAGCAATTTTATTTTAGGCTGCCGTCCAGAGGGAGCAGCTACTGTCAGAGTAAAAACGTAAATGTGTAAAATAAATCCAAATGTTTAAATCATTGTTTTCCCCCTCAGGGACACTTACAGCCTGGGGGGCTTGCGGGGAATTTGAGCTGGCAGTGATACTGGATCATATTCTTGAATTGTTATTTATTGTCTCGGTATTGTAGCAGCAGCTAGCAGAAATGTGTAAGCACTGATCGTGTTATTGGTTGGCAGTTTTTTTTTTTAAAATATTATTCATAATTTAATACCCAAACTTAATGTTTGATAGTTCAATTTAACTCCTGAAAGTTTTGTGGAAATAAAGTGAATAAAATAAAGTGAATAAAATAAATCTGCTGTTCTTCCCCTTGCTAATGGTGCTGTTGAGACTTTATTTAATGAATGCCATTTAATACTCAAGACATTTTCACAAACCCAATCTACAGAATTCTGCTTTTGACAAATGGCAAATCATGAAGTCCTCCTCTTCAGTGTCTTAGATGTTTCTGTAATGTGTTTTCGCGCTGCAGGAGTAAGGAGCCCCTAAAAGACAGCGTGGTGTCCACCTACGAGGAGCACGAGGACAGCGTGTACGCAGCAGAGTGGTCGTCGGCCGACCCATGGCTGTTTGCATCCCTTAGCTATGATGGACGCCTGGTCATCAACAGGGTTCCCCGAGCTCTTAAGTACCGCATCCTGCTGTGAGAAAGAGAGCTACCCCACAAGCGTGACTAATATTTTGTCTGATGTTCTGTAAATATCTGAGTCTGGATGTTGTATCATTGTAAAGAAGGAAATATCTTGCTAATTAGCATTAAAGTCTTTGAATCGAAATGTGCCTAATTTTTGAGCTCTTAAAGTTTCATCTGCTGAACAAAACTGTGTCCTTGCACATTGCAGATTTGAAGGCATTTCTGTTCCAATGCAACCGATTCAAAATGTCCAACAGGATCTAAGATTTGAACAAAGTGTTGGCAAATTTGATCAGAAAGTCAGAAAAAAAACATAATGGTTATAATTTTGCCATACCCATTGTCTGCAATAAACATGAGAGGGTAAAAAGAACATTTTTACATTATGTTTTTCATTGTATTGAAATATGAAAAAGTTCTAGCAAATTAAAGTTTCACATTGGTTTTTGCTGTGCTTTTTTTTTATTTGTATGCATTTATTTGATAAAAAAAGAGTAATGACATTCTCATAGAAAAATACAAAAAGAATACTAAATAGATGTTTGCCTAAATTATTTACAACCCCTCCATTAGAGAACATTAATTATACAATAAAGCAAAAACAAATAAGAAGAAACTCATCCGGTTTCGGACCATGTTAGTCACGAACAAGAACAGAGTTAACAAACATAAAGGAAATGTCAGGAAATGTGTAAGGAGTAACCCTGATCAATGTCACAGACACACATATATATATTTATTTCAGTCAGTTTATTTCACCTAAAATAAAATAAATGGGGAACATTAACTTGTTCCTCAGTCAAGAATTGAATTTGACTGGGAGCAATTTGGTTAATGAGTTATTATTATTTTACATCTCATATTCATTATTACAATGTTATTTTCAGTTACTTTATTATTGCTATATATGTATCACTTTTTGCGCTATGGTTTCTTGGTTCTCTATTTTTTCTCTCTGCATTTTTTCCTCTAGAAGAAGACTGCTAGCATGTTCACGTCGCATTAGAAGTGACTACAAAGCAATAAAGTTTATATATATATATATATATATATATATATATATAAAATCACATAGGAAAACTAAATGGAACAATGTTAAAGTTTATGTGTAAGAAGCATAATTAAAAAAATAATTATATTCTTTTGTGTCCTCACTCTGCCACAGAGAGTTGACAGTCTCACTCCCACATAATCAAAACGAGTTAAATAATAAATATTCAGTGAGAATTTAGTGTTAAATTAATGGAAATGTATTTAAAGTATTTTCTTAGCTTCAACTGGTCCAGCGCTCAGTTTTAAACAAGTATCACACTCTTACATCCTCACCTAATGAGCCGTACTCGTAACCTGTCAGTTTCCTGGAGCAAATAAGGATTAAATGTGTTTTATAAGCTGTGATCTTTAATTCATTCTTACCTGTCGTAGATTTTCAGCAAATTGATGTTCTAATTTCATGAAGACTTCTTGTTGTCAACCCACAGATTGTAAAGTTTAAAATATTCCCTTGACTCCCTGAAATTAAGTTCATTGTTTTCTGTTTTGTTTTTTTTTAATTTAGAAAGTTTGCTTGTGTAAAACAGATGCAGACAAATTACTCGTTCTGGTTGATGGGAAAACAAAACGAAAATCATTGATGCTGTCCTTTGGTAATGAGTCTGAGGTTCTCAGATTTTAGATGAACTAGTTTATAGTGTGATGCATAAGACATAGATACAAAAACTATGAGATATTCAGTTTTAAAAGAGGCACATTTGTCCATTTTAACTCTGAATTATTTTTTTAAAGCTGCATAAAAGCTGTTTGTTTATATTTGGCATATCGAGAAACAAGATGAAATGATTTATCAGAGACTTACATTTTGGAAGAAAAACCTTGTAATTTGACAGCTACGTGCAAACTGTTGAGACCCGCTATACATCAGAGCCTCATAGTTTGCTGCTGCAAAGATCAATTTTAGTCTCATTCTACCAAAACAATCTAAATTCTAAACAAGTTTGGAGTTGAGTAAACCCAAGAAGTAAAGCAGAAGTTTCAAGAACGTCAATGTCAGATAAATTCTCATTTTAATCTTATGAGAATTGCTGAAGGTACAAATGAAGCGTTATTTTTTTAATCTGTTTTTCCTCCATGTTATTACTATACTCAAATGAAAGGTTTGATTTTTGATGTGAGATGACATTATGACTCGTCTTCACCATTGCTGCTGATGGGTGTGGAGTGTGCCGTGCGTCACCGTTCACCAGTGTCACAGTCTTGATTTTATAACAAATGCAGCCACACGACTCTAAAAGGCTTCAGGGAGAGGCAGCTTAATTCATTACTCAGATCTCAAAATTGCTGTTGATTTTGTGTCTATTGATTTTGAATTAACTTTCAAATAGTTTTATTGATTTTACTGGGAGTGCTTCTGTCCAATACCGACTTAAATGCTGCTGTAAATTCAAACTTAACAGAGCTATGATGCACGTTTACAGACAGGTGATAGAAATGATTTGCCATGGGTTTTTTTTTCTTCTTCTGTCTTTTCATGAAGAGAACATGGTATGTTATTATTCTGTCTGTTTTGCACCATCTGTATCTCGCTGCATTTTCACTCATCTCCCTCCTGCATTCACATGCTCGCCTCCTCCGAGTCTGTAGGTGCTGCGGCTGGTCGATAGCGACAGTCCGAGCCTCTGTGATAGCGGACATCATCGACAGGCCTCTTAATTGCAGCTTGACTTCAGGGATCACACTTTCACATGCTCTCACACACAAGAGAAGGGAGGGACGGAGGGGCATGGACACTTCATTATCATCAGGTCTGTGGCTAATCCTGAATCTGTTTCTCCGACTGACCACAGAACCTGCTCACAGCCAGCTGCTATTACCCTGCTGTCAGGGATCTGAGTAGAAACGCAGCAATATGTCATGTTGCTTTTAATCTGTACCAGAGTGTGGAAAAAACCCAACAGAGAACAGCATGTGAATCTTTCTGCACATGTCTAAACGGTGTGTGCGAAGGAGAGTCGGAGCTTTCCTTCATAAGGAACTTCCAGCAGCTGATATGAGCTCAGCTTTGTGACCGATCGTCGATCCGTCTACTAATAACAGCCGAGTTTTTGCATTTGAATCGATGAGAGCATCTCTTTAGCATGCCTGAAAGCCCTTCCCGGGACAAATTACATTAGCTATGATGCATCGATTGTCAATGGGGAGATTTGGGTACTTTATTGAAGGCAGTTTAAATATTCTTCCAGGGCACAAATAGAGCGGGAAACCAAAGCTTGGCATCCACATATGGGATTTAAATTAGTCATTTCAAAATTTTTGCTTAGTCTTCTAATGTCACTGGAGGATTTTAATCAGTAAAATGCCTTGGCAAAGTATCTCCATTCCTTTAGCCTTTCTATCGTTTGTCACATTACAATTAGAAATTTCTGTGCATTCATTAAGTTTTAATTAAACACATCAACACAAAGTACCACATAAGTGTAATGTGAAAGGGAAGCTTTTTTCAACATTTTTTAAATTTTTTTTCTTTACAAATTTAAAGAAGTATGGAGCACATGTGTTTTCAGCTCTTAAATAAGATTCAGTGCCATCAGTTTCTTAAGTCACCAAAGCGGTAAACAAAGTCAAGATTATTATAAATACAGCTGATGGACTCAGAGAGGACATCGCTGAACAAGCAGAGTTGGGTTGTTAAACAGAACAGATGGAAGAAGCTGCTCTGGTCAGATATAGCTAAAATAGTCCTTTCTGCATGCAAAACGTTACGCGTAGAGGAAAACTCTACGAATAGAACATCGTAGAGTTTTCCATACAACTACAAAGTTGTTTAAATCAATGAGTGTTTGGGTTCACCAACAGCAAGTTCAGATTTTCACATATTTAGCCACAGATCTAGAATGCAGAATTCAAAAAACTTGATATATCTACTTACAGTATGCAACAGGTTAATGCAAAATGAGGCAACTGTCTTGCAGTCCTTTGATCTTTGACCCAGTCTAATGATGAACACTTTCTGGTGCAGACAAAATGAACAACACTACAAATGAAAGTATTTCTCTTGATGCATTTTGGACTAAATTGAGAAAATAGCCATATAGAGATGAAACTGGTGCTTTATATATATATATAATACACATAACATATATATATATATATACATATACATATACATATATACACACATAACTTCTGCTCATTGTGTCTTTCAGTAAATATTTTTACTGACTCTGGGACATGACACCCACCACATGAATCATATCACTAAGAAGTGAGTCTCTGCGTAGCATCTTGAATGGAGGTAATTGCACCTGAGGGTCACCCGGGTGTCGTTCTCAGAGGGTGGAGGCGGAATTGGATTCAGCGGCTGTGGAAATGAAATAGAAAAAAATTAGATTTCATTTAATTATTTATTCATGTCGGCTAAGCAATATGGAGCCACCTGGGGTGTGTGTATGTTTGTGTGGGAGTGGGAAGGTGGGGTGGTGGGGGGGGGGGGCTTCAGGTGATTATTACCTTTGAGAATTTGCCTCATTTGCATGGAGGGGAGTTTATATGACCCCCTTGAAATGAAAATTATTCACAAACACGCCGCTCTCTGCAGAAAGAGGAGGGAGAAAGACAAAGAAGAGAAAGTGGCTGGTGGTGAGAAGACTCCCGTGGGAGAAGACGAACTGCAAATGTATGTTGAGGATTGAGTGAAGGAGAGAAGAGACGGGGTAAATGATGAGTTAATGACTTCCAGATTCATGCAAATCCGTCGTTTTTGTGTCCATTCTCAAGTGTCTGTGAGTTTTTCCATGAGAATACGGTGATTTCAGAGCTGGAGGAGACTCCAAACATGAACATTTTACAGGACCGGAAGCCCGTGGATAACTAAAAGCAAACAAAGCGTGTGAAACAGACAGGAATTTACCGTACAGGGGAATTGGCCTGGCATAAAATCAGTTAGCTGTTAACCTAGTTGCACCCGAGCCGCAGAGCGCGCTTTGTTGGAGCGTTCTCAGGCTCTCAGCTCCGGAGCAGAGGAAGGCCGGATGAAACACAGTCCCATCACGTTTGATGTTGGCTTGGCGCATGCAAGGATGACTACTTAACACTGACAAGCAGCCTGTAGTCGGGGGGAGTTGGGGGCGAGAAATCTTCTGTGCGCCGTAAGCTACTTATTTACTACCCGAGGAGATAAACTACTTTAGAACGGGAGAGAACATGAAGCCATCCCTGATGTTACAGGAGGAGCCTCTGCCTGTTTTTGGGGTTATGTTTGCGAAGAAAACTGAACAGCCTTTTGCCAAAGCTGTGAAATGTTCTTTCCACGTCTCTTAAGCCATATCAAGGTTTTCTACCTACAATTTAAGCAGCGATGGGAAAAATACAACATCGCAATGCATATGTATTCGTTTATTTGTTTGTTTTTATTAGTTTATTTATTCATGTATGCATAAAAACACACAAAAAATAATATTATTAAAAAGACGATATTCAAATGAACCAAACAAAGTAGTCTGACTTTTCCAGCGAACAGATCTGTAGGCTCACGTCTCGAATATTTCACCACAAAGTTTTGTTATTAACAAGAAGCACACAGCTTTTTTTTTTCTTAGTCTAGAAAACCTTTTATAGTCCTTTTAAGAAACAGGAAACGGGCCACTCTTCCTAGAAAAATGCTGGATAGGACTCTAATGAGTTGATGCATCCAGGTCAACTTTTGAGTGCTGGATGTTTGGTACAACTTACTATGAAATTAAAATGAAAGCATCAACTATATTTGATAAAATATGAATACTTTGTGTTGCATGTGACATTTTCCCTTTTTTTGTGTGAGGATTTTATTTTGTCAGTGGAAACCTTGCCCTAAAAATCTGCCTCGACCTGAGCTGGGGAACAAAACCTGTGGCGGTCTTCAGCTTTGAGCTGCACAGCCTGACTTTGGACACACCTGTCCCAACTGTTTGTGCTCTATGAGAGGGTTTCCATATATTTTGCTTCTTTTACGTTTTCTTCATCATTATAAACAGATTAAAACTTTTGGTTAAAGTTGCCAATTCCTTCTAAATACCCTAGTTTTCTTTGAACTGACCCCACCCATTGTAGATTTACCGGAATGTTGTGTGATCTGTGTTGGCAAGAAAAAAATTCCTAAAAAAAAAGTAATAATGGTGAAATAATGACTAAGCCCAGCAGTCAAATAAACCCAAGCCATGAGGTCAACACCCCTGTGCTTCACATTTGACATGCAGCTTTTAAAAAAAAAATAAATAGAAAAAAGATTTTAGGGCAGACTTGGATTTTATTTTCATTCTTCTCATTTTTTACATCCTTTTTTTCTTACCCAGCCTTTGGCCACAACTTTATTGGTCCTGAAAATCTCACAACTCTGAATTTCTTTAAAGTGCTTAACAGATAAATACATTTCAATATTTGTAGCCGATGTCATTGATCTGAAATCAACCTTCCCTTTCCGCTGAATGAGTGAGAAAAGAAGGTCCGGAGAACAAGACTCTTATCACGATGTGTCTATTTTCTTTTTCTGGCCTTATTGTTCCTCAATTATGGAACAAGCACAGAGTCTATCAGTGTTATTTATGAGCCTTTGCTACCACAACACACTTATAATTACCTCTCCAAAACCATAATTGTGCTCATTTCTCACACCCGCCACCCAGTTGCCCTCTTGCTGTTTCGGTTCAGATTTTGATAGACATTTTGGATCAGATTGTCCATTGGGATGCAGTATGTAACAACAAGTTTAAAGACATAATTTAGAACTGCTTGATCAACATATTGTGTGATTTCGAGTGATCTAATATTCCGATTTGCAGAAAAAACTCACCATTTGTGTCTCAGGCTTTTGGAATGCGATCAGCCAGAGACTGAAATAACCACTGAGCCCGTCACCGGCGTCCCAGCGATGCAGACTGACAGACTGTATGTGTTTGATCATCGGTGCGTGGCTGGGGGACAGAGCAGGAGCAGGGGCCGTAGCGACTCTCAAACCTTTTTGTCAATCACCAGACAGCGAACGGCTCACCATGAAATCCATTAAAACCAATTTAGCAAGAACTGCACAGCTCGGAGCTCCTCTGCAATCTATGGTGAAATAATGATGGTTTTCAAAACTTTGGAGCTTTGAGTTTTTGGCTGAAAAAAAATATATATATATTGTTTTTTTAAGCATTTGAGGTGTAATTAAGTATTATATGGTAAAAATAGCTCACTGTCAGAGTCAATTTTTTTATTCTTGTGGAAATATGTGCCTTTTGCACTCTTTTTGTTTCTTTAGTGTTGTTTTGATGTTTCTTATTTGTTGAAGTGCAGCTTTGTTGATTGTTAATAATGGAGATTTCCAAGGCAAAATGCTGAAGACAGATAATTATGTACTCTATAAAATAAAGTAACTGTTCATATGAGTATTTAATTTTATCATGAGGCCATCAATGCTGTTAAGTGCACCAATTCCTCCTGCAGGAAAACATGTTATTATTAGTCTAAAACGTTAAAGTTGTCCAAATGTCTCATCCATGTGTTTATCTTTAGCCGCATTGATTACTGCAACAGCGTCTTCACTGGTCTGACTAATAAATCAACCAAACAGCTGCAGCTGATCCAGAACGTTGCCGCTTGCGTTCTCACTAAAACCAGGAAGATAGAGCACATAGTGTAGAGTTTTAAAGTCCCTACAATGGCTCTCTGTAGCTCAAAGAATAGACTTTAAAATGCTGTTGTTAGTTTTTAAATCACGGAATGGTTTAGCACCGCAAGACATTAAAGATCTGTTATTGCTGTACCAACCATCTAGACAAGTCAGATTGTCTGGCTCTGGTCAGCTCTGCATCCCCAGAACCAGAACCAAACGAGGAGAAGCAGCATTCAGTTTCTATGCGCCACAGATTTGGAGCAAACTTCCAGAAAACTGTAAAACAGCTGAAACACTGGGTGCCTTTAAATCTCAACTTAAACTCCACCTGTTTATGGCTAAATTAGGGTTAGAGTGTGGGTTTTGAAGTCTTTTTAAATGTTTTTATCTTTACTTTTCATCTATTTATTAATTTTTTGTTCATTTCTCTTTCTCACTGTTTACATTTTAATGATGTAAAGCCCCCCGGAAAACATCCCAGTTAAACGATGTTTAACTAAAGTCCTACAGGGTTTAGAGTCCCAGTTGACGGCGTTTCAACTGAAAACCTAGAGGTTGGAGTCCTTGTCAAACGGTGTTTTTGACTAAAATCCCAGAGGGTTAGAGTCCCATTTAAACAACATTTAAATGAAGTCCTAAAAGGGGTGTGGGTTTTAATGTTTTTATCTTTTTTAATTTTTTCTCACTGTTTATTCAATGTCACATGCTGTTTATATTTTAATTTTGTAAAGCACTTTGAAATGCCTTGCTGTACAAATGTGCTATACAAATCAAATTTGATTGATTGATTTATTTAGATACTTTCCCATAATGTAGTTAAAAGACACAGTGTATTTAATGTGTTTCCTTAAAATGGTTGCACAATGTATAACAAATATATAATCATCACAATATACATTATTCATATCGCAGAGGACTATTGGGAGTGCAATAATTGTTGTCTACTTTATTCCAGGTGTTCTGAACATACATTTAACACACAAATCTAATATTTAGTCACTTGGAGAGGCATATGATCACATCGGAAACAAATGACAATGCACAATTGTCTTAAGTTAGAGAGTGATTGGAGCACGTGTGAGAAAGAGAGGAAAGAAGAAAATAGGCGTCTTTCAAATGTTTACAGAACTCTGACGGTCTACAAGGTCTGGCCTGAAAGTCTAAAACCTGAGAGAAATAATGAAACACCACATTTTTTTTTGGTTCTAACATTGTTGAGGAACGTCAAATACGAAGCCATTGTGCAATCTCTCTGAAATCTTGAATAACTTCCTGTTTAAAGAGTTCGGAGTTGCCTTAGCTGAAGGAAGCCACCAGGAGCCACTGAAGCAGTTTGAAGTTTTGAAGCTTGAGACAGACGAGGTGAGAATTACAGCCTCCAAGTCTGGAGGCAGAGTTGGCAGCTGGAAAGTGGGGAACTGGCTGGTCCTGTCTGCGAAGGGAGCTAAGAGTTTTCTAAGGAATGCGAAAAAAGAAACCAAAAAGAAAAGTATTTCACAGCTTGCCTGGGAATGTTTTCTGGAAGACGTAGCTGAGAAAAGGAAGGGGATCTGGATGATGAATGGTCTTTCTGTTTAGCTGCTTGTTGCACGTTTTATTCCTTTTTCAATGTCTGTGCTCTAATTACTGATCAGTTCTTAAAAATCAAAATTATTGACAATACATATGATCAGAGAACTTATATATTCTCTAATTATGTCATATAAAACGACAAAGTACCAGTTTTATCGTGACAGTAGGCATATCAAGTATAAAGTGTCTAAAAGTATTTTTCTTTCTCTTCACATTTATACAGAGAATGTAGGACGATTTATTGGTGACAAAAAAATTACAAATTTATTTCCAGATGCAATGTTTGGTGCAACCATAGTCCTGCATGACTGTCTTCTGTAAAGGGTTAGGGTGGCTCATTGAAACTTGAACCCTCCTTTTTTTAAGGTGGTCACAATTTTTATTTTTTTACTTTTCAACAATTTAATTTTATAATCGCAAGCAACAGTGGGCTTTATTTGGATTTTGTGTTACGCTCTTTTATCTCATAGTTCAGTGATCTGGTGTTATTTGGTTTCATGTTCTTATGTGAACTTTTTTAAAATGTCTGCATGTGTAGTTACAGAAGAACTCATTGTTGTAGGATTTCTTATACTTTTTTTTCCAAACATAAATGTGTCTGCAAGAAAATAAAAATGCGCATTATCAGTCTTCTTCTGCACACATGGGAGCTAATGTTGTGATTTAAAATGAATAATCTATAATGGCAGTAAATTGATTTTTATAGTCACCAGAGTCTAGGACAGTGATCTGTAAACTACCTGTGTTTCGTATGTTTTTTTTTGTTGTTGCTTTCTGTGTGAGTGTTTCCCTGCAGTTTTCCTGTCCTCTCCTGACCCCTCGCTGTTCTTCTGTCGTGCTGCTCGCTCACTCATCCGCTGATTCTTCACCCCTCTCCTCCTTGCTCATTCGCTCACATCAGACTTGTCATCCGGCGCAGCGCGCTCGGACACACTCATGGGAGCTGCCTGACCCAGATCTGTCTCCTCCTTTGCCCAGCTGACCACACACACACACACACACACACACACACACACACACACACACACACACACACACACACACACACACACACACACACCAGTCAGCCACAGATGCACTTGACATTTGGGTCGCTGACAAGACATCAGGTGAGGACAGAGGAGCCCAGGTGACAAGGAGAAGCAGTGAACCTTTGCCGTGATATTGCCCTAGTGAACCCCTGATCACAACGCACACACATATTGGACTCACACACACATCTCCTCTCTGAATTAGCCTGTCAAGTGAGCAGGAATTGAGGTGGTTGCTGCTCAGCTCTGAAAAGTAGGGAGTGACTTAATTTTCAGGTGCTTCTCTCCCACAACTTTGATCAAGGGGAGATGCACGCTATTCCTTAGCTCACAAATAATAAACCTGAAGAACTGAAACACAGGCTGAAAACAATCAAGTCTATAAAAGGGATTGGAAATTAAGACTACTAGAAAGCAAGAGAGGGTTTTATTCCTGCTAAAACTTTTTTACTAATCTGCTGACAAAGAAAGAAGACGCCATTTAACTCTGAAATGTATGTTTCTCAGCAGCACTTTTGTCTCGAAACAATGAATTTGATTACAATATAATTTGATGTTTGTGTCTCTGTAGTCAAATCAGCAGCTCCTAAGCTGAAAGTCAAACTGTATTATAAATCTTAACCAAAAAAAAAAAAAAAGAAAAAGTGCAATGAAATATGCGCATTAAAAGTTTTCCTTACTTTACAGCAGCAATTTGCAAACTCTGAACTCAGATCCAGGGGTGTACAGAGGAGCAGTGAGCAGCACTGTCACCTCGCAGCAAAAAGGAAGCAGGTCCTGGGTTCAAAATACACCCTGCGGTCTTTGTGTATGGCGCTTGCATGCATGAGCTCTCTCTGATTTCTCTGGCCTCCTCCCACAGTCTGAAAACTTGACTGTTAAGTTTATTGAATACTCTTAAAATTCCCCTTAGGGATGTGTGTGTGTGCGCATGTGTGTGTGTGTGTTGTATTTGATACAGTGTGACGACCATTTCTTTAGCACATAGTACATTGTGGGGACCGATTGCTTCTTATGGGGCCCCTTAGTCCATTCGCCATAACAAGAACATCCGGTTTTAGTTTAGGTATGTACTGGTAATAGTTCAGCTTGAGATAAAGGTCAGAGTTAGGCTATAAAAATGTGTGGAAGTCAATGCAAAGTTCTCGCAAAGATAGAAAAACACACTGCGTGTTTGTGTGTGGCTTTGTATTTAATACATTATAAGGAATAATTTCCTAACACATACTATATATGTAGTTTTGGTTTGCTGCTCATCTGAAACAGAGGCAGCAAAGTTTTGGTTTACTCAAAAATTTCCACCAAAAAATAAGCAGATATACACCCATCCATACAGCTGGATACTAATTAGAAATCTCTCTTTTCAGAGAATTGTCTGAAGCTGCCTGATGAAATTTAGAAACAAGCAGGTTATTTTAAAATGTAACTATTTAATTTCATTACCCATTACTTAATATTATAAATTGCTCCATATAGTACATTTATTTAAAAATAAATGTTTGAGTGACTAGTCTTTTTCAAGTTTTGAGGTGCTTTCGCTCATGTTTCTGAGAGTTTGTGGAAAAAGGTCCATTGAGCTCATGGTAGTAAATTCTGACCAGCAGACTAACCCTGCAGCTGGTGAACACGTCAATCTTTGTCAATCAACAGCCCACGAACAGCGCCCCATGCAACCCATTAAAACCAATTTAGCCAGAGCACCACAGCTCAGAGGTCCACGAACAGTCAACCCATGGTGAATTAATGATGGATTTTCAAAACTTTGGTGGTTTGACTTGATTGCCGGGTATTATTTCCAGCACCTACAGTGTCATTCATGATTACGTACTGAAAAGGGAGCTCAGCGAGAGATCATTTTTGCAAATTCTATCCGGTCTGGGTTTTTCTTTCTGTTTTAGTCTTTATAAAATAGTTTAGTTGCTGCTGTAAGTTACCGAAGAAACTGACTGAGTGTTGTCTTCCAGTAAGGTATCATTTAACTTTTTCGTGCTTAAAAATAAATTATTTTCCCATTCATGACCTGACAGTCCACAAAACTCTTCTAATTTTGAAACTATGTCGGGGGGGAGTGATAATTTTGGAGTTAGTCCAAAGCACCCTATAAATGGAAAATCCTTAGATCTATTTTATGAAGAATGTGTTTTACACTTTATGCAGAATTGGCACTCATGTAGAAAACTGCTTTTACTTCTGATTACATGACAAAAAAATTTTAATGAAATCGGAGCCTCAGAAAGCCAGACTAAGCCAAGCGAGAAATTTTAGATCTCAAATCAAAGTTGAAATGTGAAGTTATTGTTTTCCACTTAAGTGTGACTCTAGACTCTAGAGTTTCAAAGTATGACAAAGTTGTTTCACATGTTTTCTCCAGTGGCTTTGGGTATGAACAGACCTCAAACTTGAACGCTCATTTCAAAGTGGCTGGCAAAAGTCTAAGTTACACCAAGCTTGCAAAAATATTGGTTGAAATCAGATCCCAAGCAAAACTACATGGTGATGACAGGAAGTCAAGCTTTACTTGGCAACATCAACCTTTAAAATGACATAACTCTAATTCCTAATGGTGTAACGCTCGCAGAAAACGAGGACGAATTTCATTCATCAATTCGCTGCTTCAAAATCAGCGGAATAATAGCTAACATTTTCAAGGCTCACTAAAAGTACCACCAGCTGACAATGCACACTTTATAAGCTCCAATGTGTGAACACGATGAGGTGGTGGCTCTTAAAGACCTCAGTTGTGATAAAGTCCAGAGTGCCATCGAAGTGTTAGAGTCGTTTTTCACTCCTTACCGATTTAATTGAGCTTGTGATTTCTCCTTCTGTACTCACGGAGTATGAAAACAACGTGACATTTCCGCCACTTGCGAATCATAACGTAAAGGAAAAAATAATGTCTGGAACAACAAAAAACGAAGAGCCCGGCTGTAATTAACCTTAATCAACATAACAATTTGATAATCCTACCCTCCAGTGTGCATTTACCCACAACACTTAGCAACCCTTTTCTTCTTGCTGTTGCAGCCACGTGACTGTGCATATTTAACCCTGACTGGGTGTAATGAATATTTGATGGAATATATGATCAAACTAAATTTAAATGTGCTTCCATGCCATGCATGCTCTGTATGTTTGTGCAGGGAGGGATGGGGGTGCGGGTGGTGGGGGTGGGGGGGGGTTAGGGGGCCTCGTGTGATGAAATCTTGGGAATCTGGAAATGTGCCGGTCGGCCGGCCGGCCTTCGTGCCATCACACCCGAGCGTCGAGTCTTTCCGCCGGTCCGCTCAGCGGTGAATTAGCATCACATTCAAGCCGCCGGGAGCCTCATTCATGGCTGTGACAATCTATTCTCAGAGGTGCATCCGCCTTTATCCGCTGTGGCCTGTGTGTGCGTGTGTTATTGTGTGTCTGCCTGCTATAATAAGCCTCTGTCTCTGCTCCCTCCCGCCAGCCTTCCAGTTCCACTTCTCCGGGAGATGCGGGTGGAGGAGGAAGTGACCTATATAGGCTGCATCTCTCTCTCTCTCTCTCTCTCTCTCTCTCTCTCTCTCTCTCTCTCTCTCTCTCTCTCTCTTCTCTCTCTCTCTCTCTCTCTCGCTCTCTCTCTCTCTCTCTCTCTCTCTCTCTCTCTCTCTCTCTCTCTCTCTCGTCTGCACCAGCTTCCTGCACCTCAACCATGTGTGCGCGCGAGAGAACGAGAAAGTTGGAAGAGCGCATGAATAATTCAGCGGATGCCTGAACACGACCGCCTTCAATAAAACCATCCCCCTTAATGAGTCTTAATGACAGCCACGGCGTTGAGACAATCAAAGAGTGTGCGTGCGTGCGTGCGTGAAGGCTGTGCGTGGGTGGGTATAGCGTGAGGGAACGTTGACGCCTGAATAACGCCGTGCACGTGTTGCAGTTCATGTGTTCGCTACAGAGCCCGCGCGCTGCCTTTGCCCCAGGCTCTGTCAAGGTTGCCCTGGGTAAAACTACCTGAGACTTTGAAAAGAACATGAAAGCCGACTGCTCAGCAGGGGAGGTGAGAGGAGAAGCTTGCTGGGGTGGAGCATTTGAGGAGAAGAGTAGCAGCAGCATCCTCATCTCCCTTCGGCTCTTCGGGGTGTGCGTGTGGGTTTGAACTCCAGAATTACTTCATCCTTCCTCTCCCTCTTGATGTTTACAGCATCAGTTTTTCTTCACTCGCCCGTCTTTGACCACCTTATGCTGACTAGATTCCTCTCCTGCATTTGTAGTTTTTTTTTTTTTTTTTTTTTTTTTTGTCTGCAGTGAAACATGTTACACGTAATTTACTTTTATTTTGCTTCAGAACATATTTGGCAGTCTTACACAATTCTTGTCACCTTTGTTTAGGACCGCAAAGGCATGAAAATATCCGACTCCCGAGTTACATGTCTGTGTTGATGGTACCCTTGATCAGAACCTTAAAGCCTTTGAAGTTACTAGTGGAAATTCTTTACGAAAAAAGAGGAAGTCCAGTTGTTGCCTTCTATCTAAGCAATGAAATATGTTTATTGCCAATTTCTTTTTGCTTGCAAATAGTCCACATTCATAAACTTCTGAGGCAGGAAATCAATTCTTTTGCTCTTTTTATTTTTGCTATAACCAATATTAACTTGTGAAAGAAAGGCTGGTGTTTGGGGACTCCAGTCTGCAACTTGGACTCAAGCAACCCTTAAGTCATGACTTCAGAGTTGACTTGGATCCACGCTTTAAAGCCTTAAAATTTATTAGTGCGATTACGTTTTATCTTCGCTATTAAGCGCACATTTTATAAAGACTTGTAATAGTTGGCTCAAATAAAAGTCACGTATGTGATTCATTGAGGAACATTCAGCAATTCAACTTTAAATGCTTTCTTTGAAAAGAGTTTAATAATTATATTTTTAGTAGAGAACAATACCTCAATAATTTTCATAGTAATTCACAGCTGTTAGTGATTGTTTGTTCATGTTAAATTGAATGAAAACTAAGGTTAATTCATATTCACAAGTTAAATTAGGCATAAGGAGAATACTCTGAATTTATTACCTTCAACAATGCAGCGCAGGTAACAGGGTAGACGGCAGGCACTCGATGAGAGAATGTTAATTTCACTCGGAAACTTGGGGTGAAAGACACAAGTCTTGATTTTGAACAAGTGACTTGGCTTCATCTCTGCAGTTTTCCTACATGCACTTGTCCAGATGAAGGTCATGATTTGGGTTTACAGTCTGTAGCTTTCTTTTATTTTTCTTTTATTTTTTTTTTACTTTTAGACTGAGCACATTATTTTCCCTGATACACAAAAATCCAACCTTTACAAAAACATTGATAACAGAAGAAACACTGCTTCAGCTTCCAGTCTTTCTGTCTCATCTGGAATCCTTTGCGAGCTTAGCTCAGATTATCTGCGGACCACAGGACACAGCTTAAACACTGGCTGTTAAATAACAGCGTGGTCAAAGCAAAGCGTCGAGTTTGTGAAGCAGTGAAACTTTTTCTTTTTAATATTTTGCACGCAGTTAACCAGAAATGCAGAGAATTGTGTTGAGAGGCAAATTATCCACAAGTCGCATCAAAAACTCAGAGTAAGCATGATGGCAAAGTGCTCCAGATGAAGACAGCCTATCCCTGAACATGCATGGCAAATGTGTACAGTCACTTCATTGTGTTGTTGACGTTGCAGCAATTCCTCACACTTAGCGACATGCAGCAACAGTCTAAATAAAAAATACCCTTTAACAGGAATAAACCTCGATCAGAGCCTCCATCCAGAAATGCGCTATCGCTAATGAGAATGGCAGAACACAAAGACAATAAAAGCCCTAAGTGAGAACACAAAATGTAAAACCGAAATAGCAACAAAAATGCAATTTTCATCAGAAAATGAAAAAAAAAAGTTCTGCAGTACTGTAATGCTGTACTGTTATCACTAAAATACGCATCTGACATTTCATTAGAACCCGAGGAAGTGTGATATTCTTGTGCAAAAAGGACATGAATATTACCATTAAAGGAACATCATCTGCTTTCAGTGTTGTCTCTGTCTCTGCAAAACTGACATGTTACACTGAGTAGGTCTGAGTAAATGTAGTGCAAAGGCAGAAAAAGAGTAATCTCACCACATAGAATCTTAAAAAGATCACTTTAATTTGACTTGATGGCAGAATGAAAACGCATCTCTTGGCTGTGGTATTTAATGACACAGCCTATCTCAAGGTCTGTCTACATACTTGTAAAATCAAATGAGTGTTGTCATCTCTGTTTTGTTCCCATTGGTTCTTGAAGTCACCTCAGTCAGCTGCCACTTTGCTTTTTATTCAGTGTTACACAGATTAGCAGATGTCATATATTTTTTTTGTTTTCAAACGTATGTCTTGCACCTCTCTCAGCCAGCTTGATATGATGTGCTTTTATAAATACACTTTAATTCATTTACACACAATTTCCCACAGTGACCGAGACAAAAAAGGGTTTCTCGTGTGTTTTGACATCAGAAACTGAAATGTCGGATTTTAACAAGCGTGGATGGATGGATGAAATTAGTCCACATTTTTTCGGCCTTCAGGTTTAATTCCATCCCGACTTACTACCTGTGCTACGCTGTGATTATTACCTCACGTTATTTGCCCTGATAGAACCACTGACGGTGTTTTGAGAGTGTTTATGAATAGTTTTCCAACAAGTAAGAGATGCAAAAGTTCCCTGTCTCATCCTAAACTATGTGCCCTCGAACAATCCTGCCAATCAAATCTACAGACAGAGTGTCAACCTCAGGGCATGTATCACTGCCAGAATCAGCAAAGGAAAAAAAAAAAAGATAATATATTTTGAGGAGTCAGTTCAGAGTATGAAAACACGTTTAGCAATGTTAAAAGGTAAATAAAAATATGGGAAATTGAGCTGAATATTATTATTTCTTCAAAGCCTTTGTAACAGGGTTGTTATTAAGATTCATTGTTAAATGCATGGAACAGATGAAATCCACGCTAGCCAAGTGCAGTTTACTTCGATCAACCAGCAGTGGGGTCAATCAATCAATCAATCTTTATTCCAGACCAAAAAGGTCCATAATAAAAAAGGTAAAAACAAAATAAGAGAAAAATAATAAAATAAAAATAAATAAAAAAAAACATGACATTCACTGAGTCACAAATAAATGATGACACCAATGTTTCCACAATCTCGAGAAAAATCTCACTGTACTAAAAACAGGATTTACTAAAATTGCAATTATATTATTGCATGACACAGAAACACAGTGTGTTTTGTTGTTGTTTTTTTTCTGGAAAGGCAAAAACTGCAGTCTGATATGAAATCAGCTCTGATCCTGAACTCATTTCCTCCTAAAATATCACTTGCAGCCCTCTGACCCTGTGTTTTGTGTCCCTCTATCCGCAGCGTCCTGCAGCAGATGCTGATTCACCATCCATTGTAGCGTACAAAGCCACAGATGACCCTGTTGACACCAACCCGGGTGCAGATAGAAGGAAACACAGCTGGTACGCTCGTGTCGCTGCCCAGACAGCTGTCCCACCGGAGGAGGGGAGTCTCCCCCCCACCAGCAATGATGGATGACTCAAACAAGTTTCACCATCAGACCCAAGCAACTTCTGGACTTTTGGGTTAGACAAAAAAGACCACTAAACACATACCTATTAGCACAGTCGACGCATCACTAAAGCCTGCAGCAGCAAAAGAAAAAGTGACCATTTAAAAAAATATACCAAAAAAGGAAAATGCACTGAATAAATGGATGACTAAAAATAAAATGTTCCTATATGTTTTTGAAGCAACGTGGAGCAAAGAGGGGATATTAAAACTCTCCTCCTCCTCCCTGTTCATCTGTGTCTAAATACTTTGTATGCACAGCTTCTCTACAGTCTGCTTCTCCTCCCTGAAAGCTTTCTAAAGCAGCTTGTTGCTAAGTAGATAAAAGACTTCTGCTTTCTGGTCCTCTTCAGAGACCGAGCTTGTGGTCATCATTTGGCCACCTGAAGAGGTGCTCTCAACTTGCAGTAAACACATGCATTGTGCACAAGCATGATGGATAGTCAGTTTTGAAGTAAATCAGCTCATTGTGTCTTTATGATGGAGCTAAAGTCCTTCACTTGAGTGCAGACAAATATCTACATGCAGACATGCTCTGGATCTGCTTTTTCTTTTTCTCTCCAAGTGAAGACATGACTTTACAAAGATTATCATTTTTAAAAAAATAAAGCCCCAGAACTCCTTCTTATATGTTGATTTATCTTCATAGATTTAAGTTTGATTATCTGTTTCAAAACCACCAAGGGTTGTAAGTTAAAGCAGCAAAGCATCATTAGAAATATTTGTTTTATTTATTGTGCCTTAAAATTTTGTCAATCTACTTAAAAAAAGCTAGATTTTTTTTTTTTTACAAATTAAATCTGAGTCACAATTGTGATGTGAAAAGTGTTTTGGATGTTGGCCAAAAGGCTCAGTTTAGTTTTTACCTGAGGACTTACTTCCACATAGCTGCTGTGTCCTCTGCATGGCTGGTAAATTGAAAACACGACATTTTATATCTTTCTTTCTGACCCTTTTGCCATAAAACATTTGTGGTGAGCACATCTAATAGTGGATCTTGTCTACATATGTTCCCACCAAAACTGTGGATCTCTGTGGCTGCTATTATTATGAATTATTATGAATCTTCTGTATATGGCCACATCTGTTTTGCCGTACTCTCCATTTTCCGGGTAGACTGGTCCAAATCTCCATCAACTGGGTACGAGAAGCCGCCTATCCATCACAGAAATTTGTTCATACCTAAGTCCTAACAAGATCAAAAAACTAATCTAACAGTTATATTTTTGGACTGTGGGAGAAAGTCGAGGGAACCAACACATGCGAGGGTTAAACACACAAACTCCATCTAGAGAAGACAGGACCTTCTGGCTGCAGGGCAGCAGAACTACCAACTGCAACTGTAACAAATAAAGTAAAATAATAATAATAAAGAAAAACATTATTGTTTTTCTATGAGTATGATTATTTTTTTCAGGGCACTGGACTTGTACATAATTCCACATAAGTTGAATATTTTTAGTGTTAGCAAAAACTGCTGTGTTTTGATTCAGGAGTTGTTAAAGTTAAACAGAAACGACATTACATCACATCTTGAGTTCTCTTAATATTATGCTTGCCAGGGAAACTTAGTGAATAGAGAATTGGATTTTTGATCCACGTGTTGTTATGTTTGCTGAAGCTGCAGCATTAAACTTTAGCACGGTGGGTGTTTTCTGTAGCTTGTAGCTGGTGGTTTACTGCAAATTCAGCAGCCATGATGAGAAAGAGATGACACCTTGCCTGAGCAGAGTCTCTTTTAACATTTTTGCTCAGGACGTTGCTCACCTGATTTTTTTATTGTGTGTGGAATTTTTCTTTTTAAGCATTGTGGTTCATAGCTTCCATGATTAAATCTGTCAGAGTATTTCATAAAAGCCTCAATTAAATGATTGTGTGCAGAAGTTGCCTAAGAATCTTCCGCTCTTTCCAAAACCCTCCTTAAAAATAAATATGCCTACATTTCATTTGGAAAATATTTCCCTACCAGAAAACGGTTTATTGAATCCTTTTCTTCTTGTTTAAAAACTTTAAGCCGTGGGGTATAAGTCAGTTCTCTGAGACAAAAGCAAGCTCTACAACAAGTTCTGTGAGCAAGCACAGCCAGGTCCTTCCCTTTAAGAATGTAAAGTCTTCTGGTGGACTCTGCCTGAGATATTGGCAATCTCATCTGTGTTAACCTCAACTGAAAATAAGTTTCATCTTCCACCAGGAGTGAATAAATAGAAATATCAGGATTCACCACAGCATGCGGCGCTTCCTATTGCACAAAGTGATATCTCCCTCTACACTGTATTCCAGCGCTGCAAAATTCCATTAGGCCGCTAAAATGACTTGTCCTGCTGCAAAAGGCGGTGTCCATTTGCAGATTCTATCATCGACCGGGAGCTAACCTCGGCTTTCTTCACTTCCACACAAGCCTCTCCGCACTCGCTGTTCGGTTCAGCCGAGGCCACGTAATGATGTGCGGCGTGCGGCTGTTCCAGCAGGCTTCTTCAGAGGAGCAGATGGCTGTAAAGAAGCAGCCTAATGGTGCAAACACCCATTAAACACATAGGAAGCAGCTACGGTCTGAATCACAGTAATGACCTATAGATATCATTCCCGTTGCTGTGTGCGACTGAAGTGAGAGCACACATATCGGGACAAACGGTGGGTCACCATTAACCCTCACGGCTTCACCTTGTCTTGGGAAATCAGCTGCACAATCAGCACTGCAGCTGTTTGTGCTATTCTGAAGCAACTATCAGGCTGATTTTAACTTAAACAATGGCCATTAAAGGGCTTTTCATCTAATTATGGTAATGCTCCAGCCTCGTGATCTTTTGTTCTCGCTGACCTCGGCAGGAACCTGCATGTTGTCAAAATGTGACTCATTATAAGGCTGACTTTTGACAATGCATTCTAAAGGGTAATTGTGTGCAGTTCCAGTGATGTTGCCTAAAGGGTATGTGGAGCATTGTGGAGATATTATCATCACTGCGCAGCTTATGGGATCATATGCTGCACCTTAAATGGATTAACCTTTTTTCCTCCGTGACAACATATCACTCCACATCACCGCATCGTCTATTTTGGCTCCCACCTTCCTCACAATCTCCTCTTCTTATTCTGCATCTCACCTTATCTTACCTTCTTTTTCCTTCCCAGATCTTCCATATTTTCCCCCTCACCCTTCAGTTTGACTGATAAAGGCTGCGGTCTGTCTGTGATTGTCGCCATAGCCCACCATCCTCGTGAAGCAACCAGCTCTTGTGAGCCAAATCAGAAAAGGAGCCAAATACAGGATGAGAAGGAATGAAATGGGGAATATATTGATACATACAAGTTACTAATTAAAAAAAATATTGACTGGCACGCATAAAAAAAACGTCTTGAACCATTTTTCCACTTTCCAAAATGCATGACGGTGTAGCTCATTGAGTAAAAACATTGAATTAGTAATAATTTTTAAGCTTGATCTCTACTCACTCTGCTGTTTTTCTTATGCTTCTATCTCTGCCTAAAGAGGTCTACATTTAAGCGTCTAATTGTCTAAAACAAATTTGAAGAAACTTCATTTTCAGACTAAATATATGCCTGTTTCAGCCTCAAAGGTTATGAACCATGAAACATTTATTTAGATGTACATTCAGCAAAAAGGCTCAACAATCTTTGACACAATAACTGTGAAATCACATATTTTCAAAGTAGCAAAATCATACAGAAGACTAAATGAGGAAAATAACAATAATGATATTTAAAAAGTCTGGTTGATTTCTCTTTGAACCCAAATGCACTATTGGATCCATCAAATTTAGCAAGAAGAAAAACAATAATCTATACAGTTTGGGTGGAATGACTCGATGCAAATCAGGTGTGATCAACACTGATAACAGTAAATTTGTGTAACATTAAGAACGAAAACTATCAAGTCCAAGTATATATATCGCAACACAAAAATCAATAAAGCACCCCAGAAAGAGTGCAGTCATACGGGAGACTTGGTGTGTGCTCCTGATTTTGAACAAAGCTCATTCAGAGAGCGTTTCAATGAATCATAATGAGGCTGATTGAAGGGAAAGCTAATGGCAGAGGCACATAAAACACAATAGCTGGTGTAAATGGGATTCAGCGTCCTCCATATTCACAAACACACACACACACACACACACACACACACACACAAACGTGTCTGTCGCAGTCACTGCAGGATACTGCAGTACAGCTGGGCGGGGTAGGATTTTGGATTTAATTGTTTTATGGGAGAGTGACACGGCATGATAAAAACCATTCCCGCACACACACACACTCACACACACTGCACCCCCTCCAGCATGGTACTGAGTGTGACAGTCTATTACAGAGACTGGGAAGGGCCCTGAGGTACACATATGGGAAGGAGATAACACATAGCGGTGGCAGTGGAGGGCTGTTCATGCTGCCGGCAAGTGCACATGTGTGATGACGGGCGTGTGTGCACTCAGAGGTGTTAATCCTGTGTTAATCAATGACTGTTGTGCTGATGCTGATACTGGCAGCAGTGCAGATTCAATGTTTCTCTCTCTCCTGGTATCTCTGCAGCTTGCTCTCTCTGTGCTTTGCTCTCTGTAAATAGGATGAGGGGGAAAAAAAAGGAGTAGGAGTGAGCAAGGTGAAACTCAGACATGGAATTAAGGATGTGTTATTACTACTGGGACAAGATTCAGAGGCTGCACACCATCGCCAGCCTGCACTCACTTGCTGGCCTCAGATTAAAAGGAATCTGTTACTGCTACTTAAATATTTTCACTCTGACTTTTATTTAATTTTTTAATGAAAATTGGTTTCTGCATTTTAGCCCTGTGAAGCGTTGCAAATGATGCTGGGAAGAAAGAAATCTGTGATTGGTACTAAAGTAAAGACATGTCTCATATTTAGACCGTGTATTTGTCATCGTGTTTAGGTTCAAAATCAGTATCACTGAAAGAAAGTACAGTAAAATTATGTTTTAATTTTCACAAGACATGTACGGGTAAATAATTAAAAACAATGTTCTGGAAAGAAAGATCTGAGAGGATTTGTATATTCTTCGCTTACTCTGTAAAATAATAAAAAATGTTCTAGGAGCTCAATGTTAAAGCAGAAAGATTAAGCCGAGTAACTTTGATGTTCAATGCAATGAATCCTTCATCAATGACTGACTGAACCACCTGAACTCAGATTAACTTTGGAAAACTTAAAAAAATAAATATATACACGTTTGACTCTGCATTCCTACATTCAGAAATGCCACTTTACTTTGTACATTAACCACAGCCTTTAGCAGGTCAATCTTTTCATTCTTTGACATGCATGTGTTTGTCTGTATGTGTGATGATCAACTGAAGATTCTGACATGGATTGAATTGTAAATTGTGATAAACTCATAACCACTATGACATTTGTTTCAGACCAATGAGAACAAAGAAGCCCCCAGTGGCAAATCTACTAATCAGAAATCTTAGATTACACTGTAAAAAACGTCTGTAAATTACACTGTAAGAAATGGGAATACATAAGTTTCTGACCGTATAGCCGGAACCTTTTATTACTGTAGAAAATACATGGAGTCATCGTCAGTCAACACTGCAAAACAAGTCCGTAAACTTATGGCAAAAAATTGTAAAAATAGTTACGGTAACAGACTGTAATGTAAAAAGCACTTAATTACTGTAGAAAATACATGGAATTACAATAACTCTTAATTTGCTGATGTTTTTTTAAAGGTTCTGTTGGCTCTAGTCAAAAGTAGTTTAACAGGAAAGAGGGGGAAGAAATGCAGCAAATGTCACCAGGCTGAGAATTGAGCCTGCGACCACTGGCAGGAGGAGTTAGGCCTCAGTGCATGGGTTGTCCTTCACCACTGGGCCATCACAGGACCCCTTGCTGATGTTTATATCTATGATGTAAAACCATAAACCAGACTGCAAAAGTCATTTTCATAGAATAGAATGCTGGTGTGATACTTTGGTTTGTTTTTTAATACTGAAATCAATAAAGACTTTGATATATCAAACTGAAATCTCAAAGGCAGAACAGGTATTGAACTGGCAATCCACCAACAGCTAGTATTTTACTGTAATTTTATGGTGGAATTATGGCAACCCCACAATGTAAGAAAAGACATAGATTTTATGGTAAAACGCCGGTAGCTGGGGTTGGCGAAATTACACCATAAAAGTAAGTTATGGTGTTGGGAACCCGGGTTGTTGGAATGGTTTGTCATAATGGGTTCCAGTCTTTTTACCCACATGCAGAAACACAAACAGGAGAGCAATGAAATCAGTAAAGGTGGTTTATTGAACAAACAAATAATAAATGAAGGATGGTGTTCCGGGAGAAAGGGGAAAAAAGGTCCTCTGACTGTCAAACAAGAGAGAGCGGTTAGTGTGGCGTTCGGGACCAATGGCAAATTCAGATACTGGAGCGGGCTTACTTGAGCTGATGTCCTGTGATACGATTAAGTGGACGAAAACAGAGGAGGTCCTCCTGGGCGGGAAGGTTAGTGTGAGGTCCAGAGTGGCGAGATTCGAACGGGGTGGTGGAGCTGGAGGGCGGACAGGTAAGTCTGGTCTGCGGAGGTGGAGGCAGCGGGGCCGGCAGGGTCCAGACGTCACCGGGTTCTCCGGAGCCGGGCAGCCGACAGGATCCCTGTGGCGTCTCGACGAGGATCACAAGGGATCAGGCGGACTGAGCTTCTCGGATTGAGTCAGCGGATCACTGGAGAAAACCTGATGAGGAAGAAGCAATGGAGAGTATTACTCAATCGTAAGATCTCGATGGAAGCAAACACTGAGGATAGTACTCGGGTGGAGTCTGCGAGGGCTCTGGTACCATAATTGGTTAACACTCAGGCACTGAAGGATCGGCCATCCACTCCTTATGTAGCTCCACCGCCAATTGTAGATCACGCACAGGTGTGTCCACAGAGTTGCCACCGCACTTCTCCAGGGGCCAGCCACAGGCGGCCTCTGGTGGTAGAGGAGGGAAGGGAAAACAAAAACAAAACCCTGGTTCCTAACAGTACCCCCCCCTCAACGGACGCCACCTGGCGGCCGAGAAGAGGGAAGGGATGCAGAGAAATCTCTAATCAAGGAGGGATCAAGAATAAAAGAACGGGGAACCCAGGAGCGTTCCTCCGGACCGTAGCCCTCCCAGTCGACGAGGTACTGCCATCCTCGACCCCGTCGACGGGAGGCCACGATCCGGCGGACAGAATAAGCCGGATGGCCATCAATGACACGGGCGGGAGGTGGGGGCTCGGAAGGAGGGCACAAATCACTGGTCAAGACCGGCTTTATCTGTGAAACATGAAAGGTTGAATGGACACGTAGAGACGTAGGAAGTCGCAGGCGCACTGCGGCTGGACTGATTACCGCAAGTACTTCAAAAGGTCCTATGTACTTAGGAGACAACTTCTTAGCCATAGACTTTAAGGGAATATCACGGGTCGACAGCCAAACCTTCTGACCTACAGTGTAGGCGGGCGCAGGGGTTCTCCTTCGGTCGGCCAGGCGTTTATTTTGTTCCATTGTCCGATTAAGGGCAGCAATGGTGCTCTTCCAGACGCTCTTGCAGCGGCGAATCTGGTGTTGGACGGAAGTGACAGAAATATCCATCTCGTCTGAGGGAAGGAGTGGTGGTTGATAGCCCAGCGACACTTCGAACGGGGAAAAGCCTGTTGCTGCGGAGACATGATAATTATGAGCATACTCTACCCATGGGAGATGCTGGGCCCAATCCACAGGATTGGCTGATGTGAGGCAACGGAGGGTGGCTTCAAGTTCTTGGTTCATCCGCTCAGTTTGGCCGTTGGTTTGTGGGTGATGACCCGATGTGAGTGAGACTTTGGCGCCGAGGGCAGTGCAGAACTGTTTCCACACCTGTGATATAAACTGTGGACCTCGGTCGGACAAAATCTCCAGAGGAATGCCATGTAGACGGAAAACATGTTTGATTAATAGCAGGGCTGTCTGAGATGCAGTAGGTAGCTTCTTGAGGGAAACCAAATGGCAGGCCTTTGAGAAACGATCAATAATTGTAAGTATGGTGGTCATACCTTTGGACGAGGGTAGGCCAGTGACGAAATCAATGGCGATGTGCGACCATGGCCTCTTGGGAATGGGTAGAGGCTGAAGTAATCCCGAGGGGGGTTGGTGAGAGGATTTGTTTCTGGAACAAACTGGGCAGGCTAAAACAAACTCTCTCACATCCTTGTGGACTGAAGGCCACCAAAACCTACGACTGGTTAGGGCTATGGTGCGACTAATACCTGGATGTGCAGAGAACTTTGACGAGTGGATCCATTGGAGAACCCGGGCTCGAACAGAGCTGGGCACATATAACTTGCCTGTTGGACACGCTTCAGGAGGGGGTTCTGACTGATGGGTGTGTCGGACAATATCCTCGATTTCCCATGTAACCACTCCCACTGTGCAACTGGGAGGCAGTATGGGGGCAGGAACCTCCTCAGAGTCATCGGGAGAGTAGAGTCGAGACAGAGCATCAGGCTTGACATTTTTGGAACCTGGGCGATAGGAAATAGAGAGATTAAACCTGGAGAAAAACAACGACCAGCGGGACTGTCGAGGATTTAAACGTCGGGCGGACTGGAGGTAAGACAAATTCTTATGGTCCGTCCAAACAAGGACAGGATGTTCTGCTCCCTCCAGCCAGTGTCGCCACTCCTCCAAGGCCAGCTTAATCGCCAACAATTCTCTGTCTCCCACATCGTAATTGCGCTCTGGAGGTGTAAGTCTGCGTGAGAAAAAGGCACATGGGTGAGTCTTGTTATCACCTTCTGAGACTTGGGACAGAACGGCCCCAACCTCTGTGTCGGAGGCGTCAACCTCCAGGATAAACTGCCTGGCGGGATCTGGTTGGACCAGTACAGGAGCTTGGGAAAACAGATGCTTTAGCTGCTTGAAAGCCGCTTCGGCTTCGGTTGTCCAGGTGAAGTTAGTTTTCGTCGATGTGAGGGCGGTTCCTTGGTTCCTTGGTTCCTTTTTGCTGCTTTCCCCCTCTTTTACCACAACAGGGTGCCAAGAGGCTGTTCCCTCCTTTGCAGGTGGTTCCTGGATTCCTGCACAGCTGCAATTATTTAAATCATCTGGAGGAGTATATGAGGAGGGAGCTGCCGACACTTCAGATCTAGAGTGTTAGCCAGTATTTGGTACTCCAGCCCTCCATGCTTTTCACTGTGATCTCCTGTTGTGGACCTGAAGTGATATCTCTTATTCTTCATGATGCTGCGAACCCACTCATTGCCAGAGTTCCACTGACAGCTCTGCAGTAAACCAAATCTCCTTGGATACCCTGTCGTCAGTCTCACTCGCTCCTCGCCTTCTGTGATCCAAAGCTTGCCTGTCCACCAACCACCGCAGCCTCTTCGTTGGTCAAACAACAACCCTCCACCCGGACCAAACCCCGACAACAACAGTGATTCTTCCCCACGGACAAGACCTACCTCCACCCAAGTAAGACCAGTCCGTTTAGTCTGACACTGCCGTTTACTACAATCCCTGAACTCACCATCTCTCTTTTTTTACCTCCCAGTGCTCCAGTGATCCAGATTGCAGACTTTCCCCAGAACCCAATTGTTGATCATTATTTTGTGTTTACAATAAACTTATTTAATTGATTTATGTTATCCGCCTGGTGTTCTGCATGTGGGTTAAGAAATTAGATTCCATTATGACATACAGGTAAAATCTGTTTTTTTGCTTGTTTTTTGTTTGTTTGTTTTACGGTAAAACGCCGGCAGCCGGGGTTGCCAAAATTCAACCGTAAAAAAAATTACGGATAAAATGTGTTTTTTGTTTTACGGTGGAATTTCGGCAACCCCAGCAGCCAGCATTTTACCATAAAATCTTCGTTTTCTTTTTTACTGCATAGAGGTGGAAGTCTTTGCCAGTACTTGATGTGATTTGATTATAAATCAGAAAGTGTTGGTGCTAATCTATTAATGACATAACATTTTTGCTACTCCCAGCACTAGCACCCCTCTGTGCACCACTATTATCGAAAAGTTCAAGATGTTTTCGTTGAACAAAACGAGAGGATGATTATGTCACAGCTTGTTAATTCGTTACAGTATATGTATGTTATTTAACTGGGTTAATGATTTGAATTTTTCTACTGAAACATAGCAGGTTCGGCTGATTTGGTTACTAGTTTGCAGAGTCACCATAAACTCAGTGAACAGAGATGAGCAGAAAGGTTTGTTGACTGACACTGATTGAGATGATGAAGTTCTGACTTTATTCACTCTTTTTATGAGATTTACCCAACTGGATTATTTGCATTTTAGGAATCACAAAAATCTTTATTTGATTGCCGTCAAGAAATCAATTTATTTATTTTCAGTTCCTTCCTTTTTTGTTACCTGAGTTGAGAGTTTACAGTTATGTGTCCACCATAAACTGTCTTTGCTTGTTCCCTCCTTATTTTCAATATTTGCATCTCAGCACTTCAGAGAATCTATTTGATCAGTCTGACTTTTTTCAGTTTAGAATTGCTGTCATGAAGAAAGTGGAGAGGCCCTTTCGAACTATAAATGGAAATTAATCATGGACAAAAATGTCTTTAAAGAAAACTGCTTCATGCACATCTGGAGGGGGCTAATTGGAGCTACTAGATTCTGGCTGTACACTAAAAGGACGTGGTTTAACAACAGGAAATTCTTGCATATGTTTCAAAGGAGGTCCTCTTTGTAACTAAACATGCAGAATACGAGCAACTTAATGACAATCAGTAGCTGCTCGATGATACATTTTTAACCAATCTTACAAACATGATGAATGAGCTTAATTTAGAGCTGCAAAGAAAAGATCAGATGGTTATCAACATGATCAGTTACATGAAAAATGAAACTTTAGCTGCAAAGACAAGATCTCAAAAACTTCACTGGCTTCATGTCACAAGGTAAAGAAATCATGGGGATATTGTTTGCACAACTTGACAGTCAGAAGTCTGGAGCAGATTGAAATGTCGAGTCAAACTTGGACAATCTCTGCTTTGCTAAATCTAATTGGTGCTTTCATTCTTCTATTCAGTTGGGGGAAAATGCTCAACTAATTTGTTTTGCATCAAAACTTGCAACACTGTTTCATCTGCAGTGGAGAAATGAGATGTTTATCTCAGGACCTCTGAAACAGGATCGTCTTGAGGCTCAAATCTGGGAAAGAATGCAAAAATGTACCTGCTGCTTTGAAGGGGCTCAGTGAGCTCAGGGGCCTCCATTGTTTGTAAATGTAAGAGGTTTATAACCATCAAATCTCTTCTTAGAGCTGAGCGAGGTTGAGAGCTGAAACTGATGGTCACTCTGTCAGAACTCCAGCATTCTTTTGTAGACAGAGGGGAACCTTGCAGCAGAAGGACAAACATCTCTGCAGCAATCCACCAAATATGCCTGCATGGTAGAGTGGCCTTACCACAGCCGCTCCTAATAAAAGGCCCAACCACGGTTTGCTTACAGGCAACTGAGGGACTCTTTGAGTAATTACCTAAGCATCAGCCAATCAAGAGATTTTTCTTTTTCTGGCAGATTTGTAGTCGAAATTTTACTCATCTTTTAATTATTTAGTATTGCAAAAAATATTGAGGTTTTTCTTCTGCTTTTTCAAAATCTGTGAAAATATATTTTCTTAGAGATATCATATAAAAGGACAAGCTAAGCAACAGACTCCTAAGCTTATTACAACATAATATGGCCGTAATGAGTCTTGATCAACATTCTGCTAACATCCTGCAGCTCTAATGCATCCAGCCCAACCCACCTTTTGTTGCAGCTGATCAATTACAGAGCCATTACAGAGAATGTGCTCCACAGCTCCCAGCAGCTCGGAGCTTATACAGTGCAGGCCTCTTGCTGGTCTCACACCAAATGAACTTAGAGAACAATCTAAGGATCAATCCCATCACTTAGCCAATTAGACAATGGGGAGACAGATGCCCATTACCGTAAGAACCAGTCAATAGTCGGAGCCAGAGGCAGAGGCGGGCTGTCTGGTCCTGGGAGCGGGATGGAGGGTTTGTCTACAACTAATGGAGGAGAAAGGGGGCGGAGCCATGCAGGCGTTTTGATGGACGCTCAGACAGGCAGCTATTGGCAGCTTTTGTTGACACGGAGGGCCGGGATGTTATAAACATGACAGAGAGAGGTTTGCAGGGTTGGACAGACAGACTGTGGGATCAATGACAGAGCAGCCACTGGTTGATTATCTTCACATTACTTTGACAGGTCTCTTTTCACACTTTAGACAGTTTAAGTAGCTGGTTCAGAATAGATCGAAAAGTTGGCCAAGAATATATTTTCTTTCATAGCCTTAAATCATTTAGACGCTTTTGTTTCACAAAGTTTCTGTCATGGCAAATATCATGACTGTTTATTAGTGTGCCCATTACTCTCAAACGCTGATTCTGAAACAAAGGACCCAGAAAGACTCATTCATAAACAATCTTCATAAACGACAATAAATGTTCCATAAAACTGCCAACTTATGAGCAAAATGTCTAATTACATCCATGAAATGGTTGATAATGAGTGTTATCATATTTCTGGATAAGTGCGGAGGGTGTTTGTATTAAATAGTCATTTTCATTATTATGAAGGAAAAAAACAGTTTGGAAAGCTCCAGAGATCGTTGATCAAACTGGGCCAACAATTATTCAGTTCGATTTTTTGTTCATTACTTCAATAACATGACTACATAATGGATCAAATGTAATGAAAGGCAGTTCATCTCTTATTTGCAAAAGGATATAGCTAACAGTTTATTGTGATTTGTCCAGACGGGATCAGTTAAGAACAAATGCAATGTCAAAGCTGCCAACAAGACAAATTGATCCAAGTAATGTTCAAGTTTTCTACAAGAAAAACCTAACAAATTTAGTCAAAATTCAAGTAATAACAATATTAATAGTACTACTAATAATGATGACTATTATTACTATAATAAGTCAGATGAAAATCCTTTACATGCATGCCTTCCACTAAACTAATGAAAAACGAATAAATGAACTTGAGAAAATAGTAGATACAGTTTTGTTTCCCACCAGCCTAAATCTATGGCACTGTAACTTCAGATGCAGTCGCTTTATTGTTTGTTTATTATTTTCTTGGATGGTGTATTTTTTTGACCTATTCACAGTGAACCATTTCATAAAATTCTGCTACTTGATTTTGCTTGTGTGGCATCTTGCATTTGAGTTGAAAACACTTGAACACATTTTAGTTTATCCTCCTGGCCCCCCTCAAAAGTAATGTATGAAACATTACTAAAGAATTACCTTTATACAACTACAAATGCCATTTTTTCTTCTTCTTTGATTTTGAAATCAACTCACAGGGTGAAGAATTATTGTTGCCTTTTCTATGTTTAGAATGAAAATGACATTTTTATTATTATTCCATAGCTTACACAGATCCAGAAAAAAAAATCTGTAAATGTCAATTTGGTTCTTGGTTAAAGATCATCATGACAGGGAATGAAAAGAAACCAAAAGACCTTCTTGAGTAGATGTTTTGCAAGAAAGTCAATCAAACCCAGTTTTATTGTTTAATAAAAAGCTTTTTATGAGGACTGTCCCATTTTTAAACTCTTCAATTTCAGTTTAGGTGAAGCAGAAGAAAAACAATATAAAAATGGTTCCATAAATGAAATGCATTGTATAAAACTTCCCTATAGAGAGGCACAGCTTACCAGGGGACATAAAATTTAAACATTATGTCAACCAGAGAAATGTGCTTAATACTTTATACTAAACTAAATGCAAATTGCTAGGCAAACTAGTTTTAAGTGCCATGCCCAAGGGTGCAATGAGATGTGGAGGTGGAAAAAGCTGGAATTAAATCGATAATTTTGGGGATTTCTGACTATTACCCTTTCCAATGAGCCACAAACCCTCTCCTGAATCAAACGATTCAGAAAATAAGTCCTAAATAGTTAAAGAGAAAGAGCAGCAAACACTACAGAGTCAGACAGGAAGTGTCTCACCTAATGGGTACAAGTAAAGAGCTCTCTCGAGATCTTTGCGACCTTGCTTTAGCAAAACATATTGATGGCATTGGTTAAAAACCTAGTTCTAAACTAATTTATAGCTTATATCACAAGCTAACAATTCATGAGTGAGTGCTGCAATGCTTTTCAAGTATTTTGACAGAGTAGTCAAAACAGTGACCTGAAGACTAACCCAAAATCCAGAGACCATTCACATGAAGCATTAGAACATTTTTAAACGTACAAGTTTGCAAGAACAACAGTAATCACAATGGAGTCCATCTCAATGAACTCTCGTGGCACAAATTTCCTACACAGAAGAAAAATTAATTGATAAGACTTTCTTCTGAGAGTGCTGCTTTACCTTTGGAAGATAAAAACAACCTGGAGTCTAGTCTGGTCAGATGAAAGCAGAGTTAAATTCTTCAGAAGTCATTTTACACTCAATGATTTAAGGAGGCATTACAATTCAAACCCACACTGAAAGAAACCTAAAAGAAAAGTTTCAGATAAAGAAACTAAAGGCCCATTTAATCAACTGACATGAATCCAATAAAAAGTAAAGTGTGTGGAAGAATGATTTCAAATCACATCCACGCAATGCATGGAGACAAGCTCCTTTACACGGGACACAGTGTGAATTTTTTATTACCAGCAAAGGCTTTTCAACTAACTAATAAATAAATCTCAGTAAGCATGTTTAAAACTTTCTCTCCTTGTCATTCCACTTTATTGCAAATAAATTATGGAGCTCTGTGCGCTGACATCTCTGTGAGTGTGTGTTGGTCGTGTTGCTACCTGTATCTAGTGTGAATTTCCTGTCAGTAGGCACACAAAACAAAGATATTTACTGAGAAAAATGTTGTTTCCCATTTCAAGTCGAATGCTAAATCATCCACTGTTTTAAACATAAGAGTTGGGTTTCACAGTAATTCAGAAATCACATTCATTGCCGAACTTCATGGTTGGTACTCAAAGCGGTGTGTTTTCCCTGTTTTGATGTGAATTGGCATCTGCAACAATTTTTTCTTTTTCTTTTAATGCTTGACTTGTTAGGTAGCACCTATAATTTATACATCTATACATGTTACATGTTCATCCTTAAAGGGCTGTGAGGTAATTACAACTAGATTTTTAACTTAGTGAATAAGTGCAAAAAAACCCAGTCTGCTAAAAAAAAAAAAAAAAAACTGTTTATGTGTGGGATGCAAAGCATTTATACATGTGTCAGTACTTTTCACGTCTATTATGTTCCAGATTTTAGGGACCAGATTTTGTGCTGAATAGCTGAGCTGCTTGTTGATTGTGTTACTCCACTGGTACAGCAGTGTGAAGGTGTCTCTGCCTCTGTCTCTCTCTAGCCGCAGGGTAAGATGCCCTCAGGGGTGAGAAATCCACTTGGGATTACCGTTGACATCTTCTCTTTCTCTCTGCTTCCCTCCCTGCCACCACATGACATCCATTCCTCCCACTTTTATCCTTCACAGCTCTCAGAGAGAGACTAGCAAACCACTTTGTGAGTGTGCGTGCATTCGTGTGTGTGGCAACCAAATACAAGGTGTGCCCCTATTCTGTCTAATTCATGACAATTGTGTTGCTGCATCACCTGTATATTTGCGGGGTTACAGCACTGCTTCAGACACAGCATCACAACCACAATGATGGATAGATACTGTAATGGGCTCAGCTCACAATGGAAAACGTTCACACAGCTGTCATATTATTTAAATAAGGTCTCGTCTAATCTACACTGGATGTTAAAAAAAGAAAAAGAAAAAAAAACGTTTTCTCTCAATTAATTTTTTTTTTCCCACTATGTTCTCTACAGATACATAAAACACCTTTTGGATTCAGCTAGACGTTCTGTAAGACGACTTACAGAATGAAACTTGCTTTATTTGCAGATGGATGCTTTTGTCACCTGTATTCAATATTACCAAGCAGCAGTAGGATTCATCAGCGGTGCCACATCATCATATTTTGTTTTGCTCTCTCCGCTCCACCGACTCAAACCTTCTCCATATAACCAGGATCAAACTGAGGACCGCAGAGAACGAGGACTTCTGCGCTGCCAACCCAACTTCTATGGAATGCCCAACCTGACACTGTAAGGGCACCACCATTAATTTACTGCTTTAAAAAAATGTCTAAGATGTTTGTTTTAAGGGGGGGAAATGGTTAATTTTCTTGGATAGACTCCAAGTTTAAAATGTCTTTCTAAATTTCTTTTATTCATTGTAATTGCTTTTAGCTCTTTGAGATAACAAGATAAAAAGGACACTATTAAATATTTTTTTAATTAATTGTTATTGTACAGTTGCAACAGAATAGCAGGAAAAAAATCACAAGAATCACAAGAAAATAGTTCAGCGTCAACCTGAGAGATGATTTTCCTCACTGATGCAGAAAGCCTAAAAATGATCCACATACAGGAAATCCAATAAAACTAAGCAGCCAAGAGCAGTCCTGTCAAAAAATGTTTACGAAATATGGAAAGTTGAACTTTGACCTATTTTGGCTCATGAACAAAAGAGAATCTAGTTACAGTTCAGTTTACACATATTGGAATAAAAACGACTTGGTCAGGACTTTACTCAAAACTTGGGAGTTTAATTGGATAGATATAAATATTCAAGTGCTTTGTAGAGACTTAAGCGATACCATCTCTGCTACTGAACAGTTTCTGTGGCCAGGAATAATTCAGGTGCCCTGGATAAGAATTTTATGGGCAAAATCTTTTTTAAAAAAATCAAGTCGTTTTACAAAAGAAAACAAGGGCACTGCTGAAGCCTATGAGAAGAAAGAAGCCACAGTCAGTTTCCAGGTGTTGACATAGCACTCCAAGTATTTATGAGTGTAACTACTGCCAGCAGGGAGCGATCTCTTTCAAAACTGGGTCTGGTTAAAAATAGAGTTTCACTGTGAGCCAAAACAGTCTGAATCACCTGTTTGTGATGACCGTGGAAAAGAGATGCTCCTGTTTCTCTGCAACCTGGATTTCACAAGACTGAATCAGGACTTCACTGTATGAATAATACTGCAGGAATAACCTCTAAAATAGTGTTTGCTGGATATTTGGTTGCTGTTGCATAATGTGGTGACTGCTACTTATTATTGTTTCTGCTATTATTATATGTTATTTTATAAGGATAAATAAAACAAAAAAAAATCTATTTTTCAAAGGAGTCCTGGCTAAGAGCCACAAGTGTTATTTTACACACGAGAAGGAAGATTAATCAATTTTGAAACCTAATTGTTTGAGACTGTTTCTCCTGTTTCTCCTGGCCTTGAGCCTGCATGTTTAGTCCATGCACCACTGTGTTTTATAGTGGGGATAGATGGCGTGTTCCAGGTGTTAGTTTCGTGCATGTAGTCCAGAGTTACATTCTGGTTCCGTCGGCAACAGAACACCTTCTTCCACATAAAGTCAGAAGTTCATAAGTAATGTCATTTACAATTAAAATCGTGACGGTGCGTGATTTCAGCGCCGTGTGTGATTTCTTCGACTACATTCCCTCCTTTCCACCAACATCACGCTCTTCCTTTTGTTCATACCAGCTGCTGTGAGGAGGTTCAACCGGAGGGAGGAAGGTTGGGAAACTGCTTATCAGAGGCAGGCTGAGCCGGTGACATGGCCCATAAGGAGCAGCACGGAGCCCCACAAGTTATTACCCCTGCTACCAAGGCCCATTTTGTCTTCATCAATTCTTAAACTCATAAGACTCCCAGCCTCTCTCCTTCCCCAAATTGTACCATCTATCAAGTGTGGCACTACTCCGCTGCCTTTGCTTCCTTCTCTCAGTTCTTCTGCTCCGTGGTTTCCTCTCTTGTCGTTCCCACTGCAGAGCGAGGCAGCGCCTCTGCAGATTGTCAAATTATCCTCAGGCGTGAGCTATTTTTTTTATTTTTTTTATACGTGGTAATGACTACAGCGCCATGCATGTTTTCTTTCCGTCTTTGCCCTTTCAATCTCTTACCCCACAACTCTTCTTATCTCAAGAATCTGTTCCCGGCTTGATCCTCTTCTCCATCTTTCTCTATCTTTAACATCTTCCCTCCACCCTCTGTATCCCCATCTCTCTCCTCAGTCTGTCTTTCTTTTATCTCTTCCATCTCTCTGCTGGTTTCTCGCCGCAGCCGACCGACCAGTCCGCTTTCTTCCTTCCTCAGCCCCATCGCCTTCCCTCCGTCGCTCTAATTATGTGTGGAGACAAAGGCGTCTGATTCTCCCTCCTCCCACTCAGAGCTGTCAGGCCTGGTGTAGGAGAGAGTTAATTTCACACTTACTGCATGCTTTAATTAAATAGGGGTGAGGTGAAGGGATGGGAGATTGAGGGGGGAGGGAAAAAAAGAGAAGAAAACAGGGGATAAGGTAACACAAAGGGTGGATTCTGTACGAGTTGTGAACATGAGTCATGTTTGTCGTGAATGCCTACAGGTATGGGCATGCAGCCCTGAGCCAGGTGTGTATGTGTGTGTTATTTATATTTTTAGCTGTGGAGGTGTGCGCCTCAGCATGTGTGGAGTTTGCATCTTTCTTTCCTTGGGTGGATGACAGAGTTTGTGCTCCTTCAACGAAACAGCATCGGGTTGTCTTTTTAGCCGAGCGCTTTAATGAGGAATAAGTTTCATCGTAATAGGAGTCTCTGGACTCATGCATACTTTGGGTACACATGTTTATTGGAACACTTCAGAAAAAATAAAAAACAGGCTAAAAATACAGAAGTGGAATCACAGAACTCTTTTGGGATGAAACTAAAAAACAGGGAAATGCTGAAACCTGTTACGGTATTATAGTGATCTCATGCAGTCCATTGATTCACTTACCTGTCCGTCCATCTGTCCACCATTGGGCATATCAGTCAAAGCTTACGTGTGTTGTGGAATGGTCCAGTCAAAGTCTCAACCTAAATCTTGACAATTTGTGGCAAGACATGATTTCATATTCTTATTCGAAACATGTTTATTGCATTTTTCTGCATTACTTTCTTATTGTTTTATCAAAGGGTTCGCGATACAATAAAGAAATAAGCAGCGTTTTGATATATAAAAGTAATATGAAAGGTTTTTGTGTATTTATCTGCAAAGAATTTGAAGAATTTTGTTGTTGTTGCTCAGCTATTTGGTAACTAAAATTTGAATTGCACCAAATTGTATGATGTAAAAATGTTTGAATTCAAGGACAACAATGGCAGACTTGTGTAAAACAAGCGTTCTGTTATGGGGACATTCCAGGACAACACACCATGGAAAAAAATACATAAATAAAATGTCACCACTGAAGAAACGCGGACAAACGTGGACACCAGCTGCAGAACTACACCCCCATACGTTACCTATACCACAAACCGGAGCCGGCAGATATTAGAATAAGCCCAAGGAGAGGCATGCTGATTCCAATTAGCAGTCTGTTGTTTCACACTGTGGGCGATGGAGCTTGTTATTCCAAGCATGGAGAGAGTCTGAGGAGCCACTGCTCTGCGGCTCCCACCGTGCAATCAGCCTCTATGACTCTTTCATACCCAGCAAGCACTGATTGCTACATTCATCTGGCGCCATTCGCACTCTGTGAGGTGCTGCAGAGGTACATTTGTTACGAACTGTCGCGGACACCCGTGGAACAAGGTACGAAAAGCCTGGCATGAGGGCCGAAGTCCTGCTGTCACTGAGAGCTATATGGTCATAATGATCCCGGCATAGAAAGGGTTAGAAGCAAAAAAAAAAAATTAAAAAATAATAATCACAGTTCCTCTGTGCAATCATAATTTAGAGTATGAGTACTAATGCTATATTATAGGCACTAATTATATGCCTTGATTAAAAACTAGGGAATTACAATAGAGGATTCAATTGCAGGCTGATGATGGCGACACTTTGTTGTTGCTCTTTGACTTTGTGCATCAGCGGATGTGGAGAAGAATCCAGGTGCTGCAGCTAAAATAGCTTGATTGTGGACTTGTCAAAAAAAATCTGTTTGGCTGGGACTGATTAACCGGGGAAGGGAAATTATTTCAACAAAGCCCCGCAAATTCAGGTCTCGACTGGTAGTAATTGCTGCTGTGCTTAGATGTCCGTGCAGGAAGTAAAGTGAAGTGCTAAAATGTAATCGATAACAATATTAGGATGATGCTTTGGGGTTTTTTTTGTTAAGAATATTTTAACCATCAACAGTCAGGACTGAAAAATTCCCACCAGACAGTTGAGAAACATATCTAAAGATAATTTCCTTGGATTAGTTATTTGTATCTGGTATTTTTCTACATTAAGAAAAACATCAAACACCTGCCTGGAAATGATTATTGAAGGCTTCTGTGTGAATAAGTATAACATTTTGTATGGCTTTATGCAATGAAGACTTCACCTTTCTACATCACACAAGAAAATGTGTTATTGTGTTAATTATGTGTTTGCTCAAAAAAAGTTATGGTTTTTCAGTAATAACATAAACATATCAGAATAATAAGACAAGGGTAGCAAATTTACTGAATTATAGAATAGACAATTAAATGTGTTGTTTTGCTGCCACATTACTGTATTGTTCTTAGGTAAAATAATTATGAGTAAATTAAAGGAGTTATAATAATGAGAGGCTGAACTGGATTGAATCTCAATCTGTTGCTTAAGAATGTTTCTTTATCCTTTTTCTATGAATCTCCAGTGCATCTCATGTCATTAGATTTTTAATCACATTAACAATCCTATGCATCCTTCAATAATGCATAAGATTTATATTTTGGAGGAAATATATAAGACAAGAGTTTAAAGTTTTAAAAGTAGTTCAATAAATTGCCAAGCTAAAGTTTGTATCTTCTGGGTTTTTTTCTTCATACTTAAATATGTCTGCCGACCTTCTCTGTCATACATGTCGAGAGTAGTGAGGGTAGCGATGAGACGTTCACAGGTAATCCGATTCTTTTGAGGACTCCAGTCTCAGTTAGTGAGAGCTGTTCTTTTTTTACAACTTAGCTTGCTTATAATGCTCTACATGCACTGCAAGAGCGATGGTTATTTGTATTTAACTTGAAATTATATTTATCCAATCAGCAAATAACAACAATGCAAGAAAAGGGGTGGATAATTGTTGTATTTAATCATGCAGAAGTGAATTTCTGTTTTTTGCCAAAGCAACTGAAGTATATTTTCCTTTCTTCTAAATTACAAGGAGCCCTAAAATGTTATTTATGCACACAAGACTTAAAGAATTACATTTCTATTTTTAAAATGTTATATTTTATTAAAATACATAACTGTTTTTTCTACAAATGTATGCCACATTTTTCAGTTCTCTGTTTGTAAAAAGGGAATTTAACCTACTCTGTACGTTTTTTGTTTTACTTTAGATGGTCCACAAGTGTGATGTGGGCTGCGAGAGAACAGCCGTCAGTGGTCGTGCTCTCCCCACCGTTCTTGCTGAGTCTTTGGGTCAGAAGAATCAAATAGGTTCTGGACAGAAAGTAAGAGACAGGAAGAAAGGAAGGTAAGTACAATACAGAATAAATGGAAGGAAAGGTAGAATGGACTGATGGGATGGAAGTAGGAGGGAGAGATTCGGTAATGGATAGGGAAGAGCAGAAGTGCTAAAGGCATGGAGAGAGGAGAAAATGCACTGATGGATGGAAAATGACAAGAGGATAGACTGGTGACAGGAGGAATGGTGAAATGGGATGAGTTGTTGATGCGATGGACAGGTGGTAGACGGGTTGAGTGAAGTGTTTAAGGCAGAGATGCACAAGCAGTTGATAGATAATGGAGCTACAGCAGCATACAGAGTGGGAGGTAAACAGTTATATTTAACACTTCAACACGCTAACAATAATCTGTAAAATAAGAAAAAAATAGTTACATATGTCCTTTATATAGAGATGTGTGTACAGGCCCAAATCCCATGCAGGTTCTTATGCAATTTTTGTTGTCTGACGCCAAAATGTAACAGAGAATTTAGCAAGAGGGGAAAAAAGAGGATCTGACAGAATGGGAGAGTCAGAGTAGATGGAGGTTATTTCCAGAGCCCTAATGCATCCTGAAATCCACAGGACATTACCAATGTGACTGGGTTCACCCAAATTCAGCCCCCCTCCCATCAGGATGGCAAGAGCCTAGCACCCCTAGAAGACCCCACGGCTCATTGAAAGGGGTCAGAAGCAATGCGCTGTGCTCCATTTAGCAAGCTGCTGATGATGGATGAATGAATGAAGGAGAGTGGGGTGACGCTGGTGTGTTGCCTCCATGAGCACACCGGGAACAGGGTGCCACCAGAGACTTCTTCTTCAAACCGTGAATATGGTAATGGGTGTTAATGGGTGGTAATGGGAAGAGACACAGGTGGAGCAAAGGTGGCTACACTTTTTTTTTTTAGGTCAGCATTCCCACATGTTTTGTGTTGATGTAATAGTTGTAGATAGTTGAGCGTGAGGGTATGAGTGGCTAGTGATTCAAAGCAGCTCTCATGTCTGATTTTAGGTAGGACTTACCTCTTCACACTGAAGATAAATGTAGAGAGAAACGAAATCTTGTACAATTAAAATAAAATGCACTGAAAGCAGTAAGACATGTTTTTTTTTCCTGTTGTATTTGAAATAGATTATTTTGAACAACAGAGTAAGTCATTAGAGTAAGGTTTGTGGTACTGCGATTGCTGTGGTTAACAGCGGGATTCAAATGTTATGTTTCTGGAAACACAGTCAGGAAGAAGTTTGTCCGCTGGCGATAGGCACCGGCACAATAAATTAAATAATACATCCAGTGTACAAAGCAATACATTTTTTTTTCTTTTTTTACAAAGCGTATTGTTTTGTACCCAATACTGGTTCTGGTTTGTTTCCTCTGCAGGGAAGTTAAAGCTTGTATGTTCAGAAAAACTGCAATTTATAGACAACTGAAATCAAATTGACATTTTCTATAAGTCATTTGTACTTTTAAAGTTTCTGTTTTAGACTGGATAACAAACAAATTTATAGACAATGCACTTGTAAAAATGTTTTCTGTTACGATTACTTTTGTTACAATTATGTTACAATTATTATGTCAGTTATACAGACTAGTGCATCCTTTTTGGAAAGCAATGCATCGTTTGAGATTTTTTTTCAATAATAAAGCCTAGAAAATATTATTAATCCTTCTTTTAAGTTCAGTTGACCATGAAAGCTTTTAATGCATTCAGACTTAAATCTCCCCAGCATAGAAAAACCAGGATATTTTATTACAGACTTCAATTACTGTCCATATTTTATTGTACACAATCTGGCTATTTTCTTCTGCATCTCAATAACCATGGAGACAATATTAGCCAGTGTTGCAACATGAGGAAACTGATCCTCCTGATCTTTAGTAAATAATCCCAAATATTGTGTATTCTGCTAAAAAAGGAAGCTTGCAGATTTGTTTTTAGAGGGCAACAAAATTGTGTTCAGCTTTCATAATTGCACTTGTGCTGCTACAATAACAAAAACTAAAAACAAAAAGCAGCTTTTAGCAGTTTTTAAACATCCTTTTGTTCCAAATTTGAAGTGTCCAAGTCAATTATCTTTCATGCAGTATTTAAGTCAAATCGCTGGTGGCTAAAATAAAGATTCTCTCAGTCGGTGCAGGTGATCAGGGGCAGACTGGCATACTAGGGATTTTCCAATGTGCCAGAGGTTTACCTAGTGGAGCAGCATGCAGGATTAGCCCAAGGTTACGGAGATGTATTTGCTAAAAAAAAAGAAGAGAAAACTTGCTCAAACACAGAGAAAAACTCAACATCAGATTGTAGCAGTGGTAACACAACAATCAAACTATGAAGATTATTCTTGGTACTTTTACAAAGTATACCTGCTAATTAAGTTGTACCTTTAAATGTTAAGCAATGCAACATATTTTAATTTATCTTGGTAACTCAAATTTAATAGTTATCTACTTCTCAATAAACAAATGTTTAAATTCTAGATCTATGGTCTGTGTTAAAATGAAGCATTTATGGAGACCCTTAGCAGGTGCTTAGTCTGCTTTTCCGCTTGTCGCCATGTCATTCCTTTGCAGAACATTACCTGTCAATCATGAAGCTAAAAGCAACATTAAATCAGTCAACAGTAGCGCTGAAGATAGAGCACCGAAAGCAAACCGCAGAACATGAAGGTGGAACTGAAAAGTTGTCAGATGAAAAAGAAAGCCCTCCAGGAAGTTGTGGTAACAAATAATAATTAAAAAAACCATCTCTGACCAGACCTTTAGTTCTGGGTCTGATCTCTCCAACATACATGATTGGAGAGCACAGGTCAAAGTCCACCTTTTTTATTGTTTGATTTTGTGACTTAGGTGCAACTAGAGTCCAGGTCTGAGTCAACATTTCTCAGAGCCAAACACTTTAAGGAGACCCGTATCAAATATTTTGAAAAGCTAATTTTGTCGTGAAAGGTACATTTCTTCGTAAAACCAATTACAAGTTCTTTTTTTATCTTGAGATTTAAGTAAGAAGCCAATCTCAGCAGCAGCAGTAGTCCGCATGAAATTCAGTGAGTTAAAATATAGCAAACACAAAATAAACTCACTGACAAACTACCATGAAGAAAGAGTTTGGCTCTAAGCCCAGATTTTAACTTCATCCAATTTATTACTTCTCAACCAGTTCTTGGGTCCTCTCCAATTTTCCATAAATATAAAATTTCTCCTTAATAATTTTTTTTTGCTTATTTAAGATCATCCATTTCAAAGGAGCTCCAGATACCATGTCACTCTGTAAACGATGACACTTATCTGCACTATCCTCGCCACAAGATAGCGCTGCTAATTTGTTGAGCCACTGGCGAAGTCAGAAGGTGACTCTTTCCTCCTGTCGTTTTAGGGAAAACCGACTCGGGGCCTGGAGGAGTAGAAGATACCGCAATAATTAGCATGAGGTGTGTGACTGCAGTAGGCAGGTAGCGTTGCCGCTTGTGTGACTCCGCCGCCGCCGCGGCTCCAGCGCTGACATTAAGGCCAGGAGGACACAGGAGAGCTCGTGTGCTTGGGGCCTTTGAGAGTGTTGGAGAGCGCGCGTGTGTTTGTGTGTGTGGCAATTATCTGAAAGACTGAGGGATTGAAAGAGGGATGGAGAAAGAGGAGCAGTGTGGGAGGAGGCAGCTATGCGAGCTCCTAAGAGAGACTGGGAGGGCGAAGGGTCATTATTGACTGAATGAATTTTTAAAGAGGGCCCTCGTCAGGGGGTGGGAAGGGCAATGCGCTTCTGTGTGTGACTGTGTGTCGAGTCATACCGAATGCGTTTCTACAACACAAACCCTTCTATTCTCTCCTTCCGATGTACCAGACTATACAACACCTCCAGCCTGATTTAGACCTGCTTGTTACTCTATATAGACTCCATAGTTTCCACGCTCACCGGTAAAGCCTCATTGATTGCCCTTTCACACCCATTCACAATCAATGCTGGACCTGGTTTAAGGAGGACAGCCTCTGGGAAAAAAAAAAAAAGAGGGAACGAGCATGTGGTGGAGAAGGAGCGCATATAAAAGTGAGTTCTTCTCTTTGGGAAGTAGTGAAAAGAACCGCGAGGTGGGTTACTTGAGGCCACCACCTCCTAGCTCCTTGGATGCAGGGAGTAAGACCAGCCTCAAGCTTGTTTTGCAGGGAGAAAGATATGGATAGTTGGGAGGAGGTGGTGGTTGTTGCAGAGGACTTAGAAATGCTCGGCATGCTCGCTGACCCCGGCAGATAGCAAGCGAAAGAGGGAGGGGGGCATTCAATCATACTAATGAGCAGAGGGAGGGGGAGGAGAGAGGAGACGAAGCGATGGATGAAAGAGGAGGCAGTAAAGCAGGGAGGAAAAAGGGGTGACGGCAGTGGTGGGGCGATTCGGTTGTGCCAACCAAACACCCTGCTCTTCTCGCCCTCCACCACCTCCTCACCCTTGCAGCATCAACACACGCTATCTGTGTTTCTGTACCCAAGAGCAGCAACACTCATTAGTGCCAGGCAGAGCCACTGTTGGATGAAGCTGAAACACCGGCTCAAAGCAGCATCTCCCAGGCCCCCCCTCCTGCTCGTCTCAGTGCTCTCTCCATCTTCACTCCATCCCTCTCAGCCAATTTGGCCCTCTGTTGTTCCCTTCCCTTTCCTCTCTCTATTCGTTCTCTGTTTGCTTTCCCTTATCTTCCGTCCATTTGATTCTGGACATCCCTCCTTTCCAGACTTTCTTTGCTCTCTGTTATCTGCCTGTTCATCCCTCCTTCTACTTCCCCTTGCCTCTTTCGCTCATCCGTTTGATTCCCTCCAATCCTTGCTTGTCTCCGCTCCCGTGTTGGAGGGGTGATTTGGAGGATTAGGCCGGTGGCAGGGTTGTTGCTGTGTCAGTCTAACAGGCAGGGATCTGGACCACAGCTCAGTCCAAATCCCTTCTTCCACGCCTGCCTGCCTGGCCACCGAATTAGGGGCTTCCATCCCTCGTCCATCTTTCATCTCGTTCATCCTTTTTCTTTTTCGGGGCTCATCTTTGCCTCCTCTCATATGTTCTTTATCTAAGCTTTTCGCTTTGTGACACCTTCTGGTCTCTGTAGCATGCTATAAATTGATTATTGATGCCATTTCTTTCCCTTTCTTTGCGGAACAATTATTCAACAAGCTCTCTTTCTTGCAGACCGTAGTATTCACTTGATATCACAATCAGTGAGTCTATCGGAGAACACAACTTGTTTGCCTTTTAGCCTAAAATGAGTCAAACCCCACTGAACACATTTGAATTGATCGGATATTTTTTGGTCAGTCTGTCTTTACATGCCACAAAAACCTTTTAAATCGGTTTCACTGATTTAAAAAATGTGCTGCTTTTTCTCATAATCCAATCCTTCTCAAAATACCAACAGGGCAAATGCGCTTTTTTTTTTTAAATTGCAGCTCTAAGCAAGTATGAAGTCAATCCTGTTGGACAAGTGAGTTTGTCCCTGAGCGACCTACAGGGAGCTGAAAAATATAAAAAAAAGCTCAGCTTCTAGAATTAAGACGTCATAAAATTGAGATGCACTGCTTGCTAACCCCTTGAACTTTTTCATGTGCTGTCACATTACAACGGCAAACTTCAATGCACATTTAAGGGTTTTACTAGCTGGGAAGTGTAGTTAAAATGATGTATGATGTACAAGGGTAAAAAAAAAGAAAAAAAGTCATATGCATGTGGATTTCTGCCCCCTTCTTTCTGATACCCCTCAACAAAATCCTCTGCACAAGTGGGGTAGCATGTGCTAGACAAAGGCAGTATTAATCAGAAGCACTACCATTTACTTATATAGCACCAGTTCATAATATAATAGACAACTTTACCATCAAAAATAGTACATTTTGTCCATCTTAGATTTCAAGGAAATTCCATCCATTCTAAATTGATCCAGGTTTTCAAACAATGCAGAACAAGTTTTCATTAGTATGATTGAATGTATTGAAAAGCTTTTTAAGAAACCCAGCGGATTGCATCAGGTTTTGATGTTCACTACTCCTCCTGGATAAGCATTTAGCAACAGTCTGGGTTTCATATTGCAGCATATTGATTGAAGCCCATATGATCCCAGCTTATAATTGTGGGGACAAATAAGTGCAGATGTTGAAGATTAATGGTATTACATAAAAAGTGCATAAAAGTTCAACATTTAATAATAAAGTTTTGCCTGGGATTATCTCATTAACACCTCACTAAATATGCCATATCATTGTATGATAATTGATTAAAACTGATCATTTGTGACTTTCTTTAGTTGAACTCCTTAAGATCTATTCAGGATACTTGTATTTTTTTGTATTTGATTTTTTTCTTTACATTGAAAATTCTACCATTTTCAAATGTGTACCCTTTGCAGCACAATAGATTCTACCTGCTTTCGGTCTTTGACATATTCACAAGGTATTTATTTATTCCATTCACAGTTCTCCTTCTTGGATGAACCTGCGTGTCAAAGAGACATGAATAATTAATTCTAGAAATTATTTTGATATCCCTGCCAAAAAATTTAAAATGCTACCTGTTTTTTTTTTTGTTTGTTTTGTTTTTGCTGTCATTTAACTTCATCATATCTAGTTTACAGTGTGTGAGTAGAAAATTGTTGTAAGTTAGTCAAATGAACGGGCTAATCCACACTGCCTTCAAATGTGCTGCAGTGTGTGTTTGACTGTGGCTCAGCAGTGGAGGTAGTCACACTGTCATTTCACAGTGCTCTGTCTCTGTCTTTGCCTCGCGGCCTCAGCGGACCAAGCCCAGGGGACAGGAATAGGTTACACAGTCTGAAGGACACCAGGACACTGGAAAACTGGAGACAGAGACCAGAACAAACACAGAGTGTCTTGCTTAGCTGCTATGTAGCCAATTTAGTCTGAGCACATGCATGCATTTCCAAACATATACCAGGTAAATGACTGTACTTCCGCTAAGAACTGAAAAACATGCATTCCTAAGGTCAACAGCTTATACAAAAAATGCAATGTAATGCCAAAAACTCTCTGAAAAGTGAAATAACACGAATCACAAGAATCAACCAAGAAAAAAATATTACTAAGCTAACAGCAATGATTATATTTTATAGTTAAGAACTCTGACTTTAATCTAGAGTCACTTGACAGACTGGTAAGATGAGCAGAGTCAGATGAATGGATGATGGAGGTTAAATTCAGAGCTTTACATCTGAACATATTTTGACAACATGGTTTTCAATGAGTTTGATTATTTGATAGCTAACTGGAGCTAACAGAGAAATAAGTTAAAATGGTACGGTCAGCTTATTAACATCAGGAAGAAAAATATGTTGAGACTTGAAAATCTGTTATGAATGTTTTTTTATATTTATTTGTTTATAAGAATCATTTTGTGAATTTCAGAGTGTATTCATACAAGAACAGTAAGAAACTGTTTAATGTTGGTAAGACAGTGACAGTATTCTGTAACTAAAGGCACAGTGTGTTGAAGAGATTCAGCTTTTGTACAATTCTCAATGGAACCTTGTGAAGCTCACGGTCACATTTTCAAGGCACTTTGCCAGAGACAGGTCAGGACTGCAGGCAGGTCAATCAGATGACTGCACCCTTTTTCTCCTAAGCCGAAAATTTAGAATTTGTGGAGAATGTGTATTTTCTTCTACAAATGATGTGGTTTTAAAGGCATTGATAAAGCAACTCACAGCCAGTTAAAGTCATAGTCGAAGCCTAACCTTTGATAAAAACATTTGAAAAACCTCCTAAAACTTTTAACAGTTTTATTGTTGAGAATAATCAAAGTAAAGAAAATAAAATGCACCATCTTGTTGAATCCAAGTGCTTTTATGTCTGTGTTTAAAAACATTCGGAGCTGACAGAATTTTTAATCTTTTCTCTATTCCAATTTTTGAATCTTCTTAAAAATTCATTTTTATGTATAATGTTCCAAGTCATGGTCGCATTGCCAGCACAACAATGGGTCAGAGAGTCGTGTATGCACACGTGCACAAATAAAAAAAATAGATGTGTGCTGGAGAATCACTCAAATGTGTCACAGCCTTTTCCGCTGCATCCCCAACAGGCGATTGTTAAAGGGCACATGGAGTGAACCTGCCATTTATTCTCACGCCTGGTAGACCTGCTGGATGTACAGAAGGATCCTTGGATCAGAGAGCAAACGGCATCAAAAAAAAGACCTGAAAGATGATGTTGACTTTTCTCAAACACACACTGGCCTGCTAACCGGTCATATTCATGGATACAGACAGAGCATGCATACATCGCCAGCTGAGTGTGCAGGTTTAGGAATGCACAGCACTTGTGCAGATGCCCACAGGCTCACCTGCAAACACGCAGCGCACAAAGTCAACAGCTTACGCGCCAGTGTTCGTTAGACAAAAGTTAGCTGTGGAAAAAAATATAAAAAATAGAAAAGGACATACACACGCAGTTCTCCCTCCCTGCATGCCAACAGTTGTTTGATCAGAAATGTCCCATTGCTCACCAGTGATGGAAACTGCACTCGGTGCACTTGTGTCCCAGCAGAAAGTCAAACAATGAAGCACAGGAACATCTCAAAGCCCACAGGCTTGGATGGAAGAGAGTGCTGACAGTGACAGAAAAAGCCCAGTCTGCTATGGGACCACATCCACTGCACATGACTGGTCTGTCTGAACCACAAACCTGTAAAGTTTTCGAAAGTTTTTTTTTTATTTTTATTATTGATTGATTCCATTCATACTTCCTACAGTGTAACTCTGGACATATGCTCATTTATTTATTACATGGGTCCTCACAGCCAACACAGACAGGGTAATTGTGCTCACTTTTTGACTTGCTAACAGTCAGTTTCGATCTTTTTCCTTCTTATCCTAGTTTAGCAACGCCGAAAGGCATGAGTTGTTAGAAAAAGAATACACAAAGTTCAACTGTTCTTTCGAGTCATTTGTTGACACAACTCAACAAATGATTGAGTTGATGTCACTTGAAATAAAGCCAAGTGATATTTTTTTGATGCTCAAATCACATCTGGTTTTCAGCATCATTCAGTGACAAAGTGTTCTAAATGCAGCTCAGCAACCAGAAGAAAGAAACAAGTCAATAAAATAGTTTAGATGTAGTTTTGTAGCTCCTTGTATCATGTCTTATCTTTTTTTGTCTTATCATGTCTTATCTTTCTATTACTCAGTGGGAGGAAAAACAAACATGTTTTTATTTGTATTGCTAAAAATCTGAGTGCATCAAGGGCTTGTGATCAGCCACATTTACGCCAACACCCCTCAATAAAAACTGGATGCTTCAGTGTGTAATTCAAACACTTTACAAGTGTTGTCTAAAAGTCTAAATCATTTCTTAAACAGAAGTGAACAAACAGAAATGGAGTTTTGACTGAAGTTCAATCGGGAAGACTCTCTAGTCGCACCTGCCTCCTCAATCAGCGCCTCCCTCCCGGCAACCTGGACCTATCAGCGCCGGCCCAAGCCTCGCTCCAGCCAGTCATCGTTTGGGCTCCAGTTCAAAAGGACCTCCACCCATGGCCTCCTCTGCTCACCAGCTGCGATTGACCCACCTCCGCCCCATCTCCACCTTCTGCTCCCGGCTCTCAGGCCTCATCCTCCTCCGACCGCCGCCACCAGTACAGGCCCCGGGGGGTCTACATTCCTATGCTGCTTCAGGAATGGTCATCGAGCTTATCGAAGTCCAGCTCGACGTCCCCGGCCAGGGCTTGAACGCCAAAGAACTTTGTGTCTATTTGCATGTTCATTTTGTCATTAAACTCTTTTAATCGCTTTTCTCTCTCCGTCCGAGTCTCTCCAGATTGAAATTATGGTGTGGATATGTTTAAAATGCTATCTTCTATTACCATGAAAACACGAAACAAAAAAGCTCATTTACAAATACTTAGCCATCAGTTAAAAAGATAGGCTGGCCGATGTGATTGTTAATTAGAAAGCAGTGGAGCTCTGGAGGAGCTGCAGAGATCCACAGCTCATAGGGGGACAATCTGTTGGCAGGAGTACCTGTAGTCATGCACTTCAAAAAAAAAAACCTGTCCATAGTGGAAGAAGATATTGTTAAATTGTAAGGGCATAGTATATCATCCCAAATCCACCATCAACACACTAAACCACAGTTGCGACAGTACTATGCACATTTGGAAATCATTCATCATTTTCCATCCACTTTAAAACTATACACTACTTGCGGTTGGTCTCTATTCAAGTATCTACCAGTGTTGTTCAGAGAGTAGAAATTAATTCTCTGCTACAATTACACACACACTGCACAAAAACAATGCATCGTGCATGTAAAAAGTTGTGACATATGTAGAGCGATCATTCCATATGAGTGTTAAATATAATGTGACTATTGTTTCTGCTCAAGGTTACATGCTCATACGCACGGTGAATATATGCGTGGAGAAATTTCTAAAGTGATGTTCATCCACCTGTGTGCCTGTACAATACATAGTCCGTGTTTACATTTTGGTTCAAACTGATGCACTTCATTACACAGGAAGCTTTGATTGATATCGTACCTGTCGTTCCTGTCCACTGATCTTTAAAAAGACTTGCGCAGTCAGAATACAGATCATTCTGCGCCGGTGGTAAAGGTTGTTAAAGGACAGAGCAGCATGGTTGTTATTCTGCTTTATGCTGCGAATCTAAACCCTAATCCTGGCACCGACTGCCCCAGCCACCTTCAGTCTAACGACCCTCACCTTTTATATTCCTATAGCTGCAGGTGTCTAACCTTCTGTACAGGGACTGCTGGGTCGTGTTAAACCATTAAAGTGTTTAACTATCTCGGACAGCCTATGCTTAAATGTAAAATCATTATATTGCTGCTGCTGCGCAGGCTTTGTAACGACTAACAAAAATTGTGGAAATTCAAAGATGTCAAAGCAACGAGTGGCGAAGAGATTCATCTTTTTGCTGCATTTCCTTTTATGAAATTAACATTCATGCAAAACTATTTAGCTACAAGTCAATCAACCAAGTATATTTGCATAGAACATTTCAGCAACAAGACAGTTCAAAGTGCTTTACATCATAAAAACTCTAAAATTAAATTTAAAAAATCCTAAAACATAATACAGTCAGCAATTTGAGGAACCAGTAAAAAACACATCCAAGTCAGATAAAAGTCTTGAATTGTACACAGGCATTTTTCAAAAATACAGCGGCAGGGAAGATTGTCACAGCTGATTCCAACATGAATTGAATAAAAGTGAGGCAGTCCTGACAGAAAATGTTGGAGGCTGGAAAACACTTGATTGAGGTTCACCTTTTAGCAGGACAGCCACCCTAACACAACTAAAGCTACAGTCGAACCAAAGATGACTCTTCAGTTTTAACTAAGACAGAATAAACATTCCACATTATTATATAAACATTTTTGCACATTTTTTTAGTACTGCAAGCTGCCTTTTTTTCTTCACCTTACAACTATTTTGGTTCATTACATAAAGTCTCAAAAATATATAAATATGTCACTTGTGATAAAGTGAAACAAAAAGTGTTACAAATACTTTCCTTAAGTGATATTTGCAGTTTGCCTCTAGGTGCTCTGGTTACATCTTTCGTATGGCTTTGACAAGCCTCCGTTTTTGATTTTCACTCTTTTCCTGATCTTGCTTATAAATACATGAGCGGCAATCCTTAAAATGTTGCCATTTATTAGGGACACCACTTCAGGAAGTCAATAGGCCATCAGTTGTGATCACTCGCTTTTACAAAGGCAGACTTTTTGATTGACTAGCATGGCCACAGCTTTCTCTTTCAACAAAATTTATTTTTCATTCCGTCTTTCTTTTTCCACACCTGCTTATTGTAGTCTGGGATCTTGGATTGAAATACTTACATTTGTGAGTTTCTCTGATAGTGTAGCTCATAACATTTTGTTTGAAGTACGCCTCACTTCATCTTCTTCTTTGATGCTTCACCGTGAAACGGGAGTCACGCATAAAAAAAAAACACTTGTTTGTTGAGCTTCCTGCATCGCGTACCCGTTCTGTAAATTTGATCAAATTTATTTTCCCTCTTTCTGTGGAAGAATCAGCAGGTGGACACATTCTGATCCGGACTGATTCTCATTATGTTCATGAGACATTCCTCCGTAGGCATCTTCTTGTTCAATTTGTTGCAGCAAATGCTTTCTTCGTTCTGTTTTTTTTTTTTTTTTGACTGTGAAAGACACAAAAGGCTGCAACCTAAGCGTTTCCAGTTTTGCATCAAACACAGCTCGAGCAGCAGCAAGCCTCTTCGTTGCAGCATGGTTTATTCAGGCAGAAGAACTGCTCCTATATCTGTGGCATTCTGTTTGATGATTTGCAGAGGAGTACTGCAGCCTGCATGGCCGATCAAAACAGTGAGCTCCACAAGACAATGATTTTGTAATCATTGTTTGTGTCTCTGGAAGTCAGGCCTTTTTGGTGCTGCACAGAATAAAAATCAATGCCCTCACATATACTTTTTTGCATATCTGTTAAAGTGTCTGCAGAAATACACCACTCCCTGTAAGAAGCAACCAGTCAGAGCAAGGAGAGTCCTAGCTTTATCAATCATGCTTGTGTATACAGCTCCTCTCCCTCAGCAGACTATGCCATGAATGCATCGGTTGGTGAACACAGTTTGGTGAATGTTTGGTTGTCTCTCCTCCATTAGAGAAATTGTGGCAAATCTGCAATCTTGAGTTTGTACATGCTATAAAAGGAAGGGTGTGAGCAGCACGTACACAAGCCTGATTGACTTGCAGACAAGTGACAGGTTCTTCTGTCACTTGTTGACCCCAACTTGCTCACTGGTCTACGTTTTGTGTACAAAGTGTGTACGTGTGAATGTGACTAATATAAATCACTTTAAATGGCCAGTTTAATTGGAAAAGTGTCATGTACTTTTAGTCCATCAAGAGTCAAGCTGCAATCAAATGCACTGTCTCTTTAATTGTGCTCAAACAGCTGAAGGTGAAGTTAGTTAGGTTTTTAATTCAACCTAAATTGCAAATATCACTAGATATTTCATGATGAACACAAAAATCAGATTAAACTTATGCTTTCAAATGACTACTTGTCACCTCTGTGGGCTTTTTGTTGATTCCTCGCTGAATATGTCTGTCCTTGCTGTGATGTTGTTGAATTCTCATCCCTTACCCTTAAACCAAGATCCCAATTGTTTCATAGTTGTGTGCCAAAAGGTTTGCTGACAACTAGTTTTATTTCTACTTTACGTTATTCATTTTGTGGGGAGAGAATTTCAAACTCCCTCCCCGTCAAAGGAGCACACCCACGTTTTCTGCATAAGTTATCCTTCTGACAAAATGCTTGTTATATCAGTTTTCTCTGTCTCCAATAAGCAGTCACATACCCATTTACTGCAACATATTTGTGTTAAAAATGCCCTTTTTGTACAAACGAAAACGATCTGTAAACCATTAACCCTCCTAGAGACTGACAAGCTTTAAGGTGGTTGACGGCAGCATTTAATTTCTGATATAGGATCATGCCTTTTGGTTTTAAGGAATTACTCATAGGGTTATTTTTCTTTAGGAAATACATGTTTTGAAATAATTTTCATGCTTTAAAAACAATAGAAATGCTGACATGTATTTATGTTTTTACACATTCAAGTCTTTCTATTAATTGATTGAAGAGATTTTATTTCTAACCAAAACAATCAGTACCTATTGTTCTGTAAACAAATAGATAGGAGCATTGGTTTTTTTGTTTCTTTTTTTTATCTTTTTTCCTCAGCATGCAGTGTGTTTTTAGTAGATCATAAAAACACACATTATTTCTTTTATGAACATGGAGACAGTCGGAACCATCATCTACAGACTGCAGGCTGCAGACTTCTGCCAAATGATGGGGTCCTGAGAGGCAGTGGCTGTGACCTTGGCTGCCCGACTGTGCGTCTGACTCCAGCTGGGCGTCCATTAGAGGGCTCCACAACAGACGCTGGCATCTGCTGAGAGCCAAGGGTCGGATGATGTAGACACACACATACACTTCCATATACGCCACGAACACTCACCAAAAAAAAACACACAAAGTAGAGCATAAATAACACAAACAAAATGAAAAACCATAAGCACATTTTATGATGAGGTTTTTCGTGTTACATTAAAAAATGTGTTCCCTGCCAGGGAATGAAACAAAGTTATTATATGGATGGTACCAGAATGTACTTCCATATAATTCAGTCAGCAAAATCTAAGACAATTTCTAGAAGTGGGGTGAAATAAAATATGTACATTTTGTGACTTAGCAGCTTGAAGAACCACCTTCAGTAGCAACAAATGAGTGGCTGTCACCTTCTCGTGCGCTACTTGTCTTTGCAGAATTCTGCTTCGGTTTTAATCTAATCTTAATGAGTAAAATAGTAGTCCTATATTCACCTACGAGCTGTTTTTTTCATGGACACAGTACAAATGAAGGGTTGGATAACAAGAATGGCAGACAAGATGGCTGAAAGCCGTCAAAATTCAAATAGTAAGTATACTCTCAGTCAAAAACCACACTATTATTAAGATGTATGATGCCATTTAGAATGATGGTTGCAATTGGTACCACATGCAAACTTCCTAACAAGCATTGCATAAGAAAATACTTTTCATTTTGAAGCATGAGGACACACTATGGACTGAAGACTGACTGATCGGTTTCTTTTCCTTAGCCCAAGTTTTCTCCCTGCTCCTTGGCAGTTACTCTCCTACGTGATTTAAACATTTAGCGTATATGCTACTTATTAGCATATCTGATGTAGAAAAAATTATTTTATTTGTTTTACATCATACAGTTATAACCTCAGTAAATACAAATTAGTTCAATTTATTATGGGTTAGAAACTATCCAAACAAACCTGTACCCCTTAAACCGAATATCTGATTGTGGCATCTGTGTTGGCAACAACTGCATTTGCTGAAGAGATATTTAGGCCCACTGGCAGATATGAGACATTTTGGAGGGGTTTTACTCTGTGCAGGGGCGGATATAGCAGGGTGGCAGGGGTGGCAGCTGCCACCCCAAACGAGAGCCTTGCCACCCCTGTTGCCACCCCAGCTAGCGACAATGAATTCAATAAATAGTTATGGCAAATCGGACATTAAGCGCCTGAAACTCTTTTTTTCCCCCATAACATTGAATGCAACACAATGTAACCTGACACCCACTGCTGAGGACAGAGTGAGACCAGCAGCATTGATAGATGTATATGTTACTGGACTGGACGTTATGTAATTTATCGTAAGTCACACATGCATTTGAGTCCATTGAGTCATTAATATCGGTGGTCAGGAAAATACTACAATCACGCAAAGAATCAGAACAACTGACCGATGTTTAGCAGTTAATTCAACCATAGATAATGGTAATAAGGGCTTCAGATTCAACAGGTGAGGGAAACGTTTTAATTTAAAGAAAGACTGAACACTTGAGCAGTGGGTCAGTTATACTAGCCTAACTGTTGCTGGCCTGGTATTAATTTGATAACCTTAGCATGTGCTGCGCAGTTCGGTGTGTTTTGGTTCCGTTGGCACTAAACCAGGTCAACCCGCCACCAAGTCATCAGTAGAGCAGCTGGTTAAATCAGGTAATCAACCACCGCTGTACTCAGGAGAAACTTATCACAATCACAATATAGACATCAAGCCTGACAGACTGAATGTTCTGTTTTAGTGTTTTTGATACTTTTTTGTGGGAAATGTTTGTTTTTTGGTGTTGATTCCCCTGATCGGTAATTTCTGTTCTATCTGCTCGTTGAGCTGTTGTTTCTCGGTTACCATGGCAACGGGTCAACGTAAAGCCGACATACACACAGAGCGAGAAAAGAATAAAAGTGGTTGGAGCTATTTTTTTCTTTATTTCTTTATCCATTTGAATTTTGTTACTTTATTCTTAAATTTCTATTTTTTGTATTATTTACAGAGTTTATTTGTAGGTTGATAACTGATTTTATTTATTTATTTTTTTATTATTTTCTTGTTTATTTTCTAAATTTAGACAGGAAGTAATGTGGGTCAGTCCACTTTCTATAAGTCCAGGGGTCTGAAGGACCAGCAGGCATTTGGGTTTTGGCCCATGGTTTTTAGAGTGGTAGCATGAGAACAAATGAAAGTTTTTATCTCTGTAATTGTTCGGTGAAAGAGGAAAATAAATCACCAAGATCAATTAATAAGTTTAGACATTGAACCATGTTTTGCCCATGTCTGGAAACATGACCCCAGTGTGGCTTGGTGGAACTTTAATTGGATGTTTGGCTTGGCGAACAGTTAGAAGTGGTTCAGTCTAGTTTGGTTCTTCACCTGTTTATCAGCTTAATTGTACCTTTATTGTGGCTCACAGGCTGCACAGTGGCGCAGTTGGTAGAGCTGTTGCCTTGCAGCAAGAAGGTTCTGGGTTCGATTCCCAGCCCCGGCCTTTCTGTATTGAGTTTGCATGTTCTCCCTGTGCATGTGTGGGTTTTCTCCGGGTACTTCGGTTTCCTCCCACAGTCCAAAAACATGACTGTCAGGTTAATTGGTCTGTCTAAATTGCCCCTAGGTGTGCATGGTTGTTTGTCCTGTGTGTGTCTCTGTGTTGCCCTGCGACAGACTGGCGACCTGTCCAGGTGACCCCGCCTCTCGCCCGGAACGCTAGCTGCAGATAGGCACCAGCACCTCCCGACCCCATTAAGGGACAAGGGTGTAGGAAAATGGATGGATGGATTGTGGCTCACTGCAGCTGCTGCAATTCCTAAAAACAAGTGACAAAAACAGAGCTAATCCCCTGTGTTCTCAAAACATGGTGATATTTATAACAGTCGTCAAACTACGGCTCCTACAGCATATTTAAAATAAAACCATTGACCAATATAAGTAGATATTCGCCCTTTCTTGTATCTTGACAGAACTAACACAAACTAAACTGTTTATAGATTTATATCATGGAGAATTTATCAAACATCAGTTTTATATCGAATAACAAATGATGGCGCTACTAATATTTTTGTGACAGATTTCTCCTTGTCCTGTATTGGGATAAAATGGTTTTCTGGACACAATGCATGTCAATTGATATGCGTATCAGTAATTCATATCAATTAGCAGGAGTATGAAAGATGTGAAAATAATTAACTATACTACATTAAGAAATTGTATTTAAGCCTTGGTGCTACATGAAGCTGATTTTGAAACAAAGCAGGTTAAAACAATATTTTTGTTTTTTATATATATATATATATATATATATAATATATATATAATATATATATATATATATATATTGTGTATATACTGCCACCCCTGAAAAAGTCCCTGCCACCCTCTTGCCACCCCATGAATATTTTTCTAGATCCGCCCCTGACTCTGTGGACCAGTTAAGGTCATATCACAGCATGCAACTCGGGTTCAAGTCCCTAAATAAAATGATCATCATAGAACAGATTTCTGTATTGACTTCAGTTTTCTTTGATATTAAGCTTTCTCTGAGAAGCTGAAGCATTTTGAGAAACCAAAGTCAGAGGATGAGGAGAAGAATACTTTTTCACTGCACTGCATCGTTTTGCCTCGTGTCTGACATTTCATTGATTGTTGTCAAAGCTTTGTGAAACACTTAATATCTGCTTCCTGTTAAATGTTGCCGAAGGTTCGTGAGCCCACACACAATGGCAGCAACAACCCACACGTCAACACGCATTGCATCTCAAGAGTCCATTCTAATTACCGTAGCTGGAGCTCACTTTCTGTTGCTTTGATACCATGCCAAGTAGCGTCAAGTTATAGACCTTAAACGTTGATGGATTTGTTTGTTTTATATATACAGTGTTGACTAAATTGCTACGCAAATGCCAGTAACAAAAAATAAATAAATGTAAAACAACTTAGATGCTTAGACCTTGTCTCGTCTCTAACATTAATTTTCAGGCACTGCCCACAGTTGGCTGGCCTTTTGTCTTCCCTCTGACAAACGCAAGAGGAGGGCTAATTTTACCCTGCCTGCTGTCTGCAGTGGAATCACTGAGCCACAACACTGCTATGCTGCAGACACCACCTCACAGCACGCCATCCGTCTCTCCCGCTCTGTCTCTCCTTGTAAACCGGTCAACTTCGGCTCCACAACCATCATTAAAGCGTTCTGGCTGATCACACGCTTTAATTGGACCATATCACCAGCACGGGCAAAATGGCGCCTTGTTAGCACAGCTGCGGAGCACAGCAAATGCACAAACAAACAAGCAAACAAATGAGGATGTAACACTGGAGAAGCATGCTTGGAACCGAGGCTGACACTGACCTGCAAAGCAGGGAACAGATATGCAGACATGTAGGAAAATAGTGTAGAAGGATCAGGGGATTTCCTGTCTGCTGCAGTTATTTCAGCGAGCTTAAATGGCTCAGTGGGGAAATGGTGCTTTCCTGAGACAGTTTACTGTGTATTTCATCAGCTAATTCTAATATATATGACATCTTATGGGATATTAGAATCGAATGAGCAACCAGTATTCATTAGTACAATTTGTCGGCCCTTCGGGACTCCTGATACAACCAATAAGTCAGTGCTTCTACCACAATTTTCCGTTTTAGGCTTCGGCATTAAGGTTTCAGGTGTGTTTCTCTTTTTTTCTTTGCACACAAGTTTTGCAAAAATGTTCCACAATAGTTTCATTTTTCCCTCTCCCATTCCTCAGTGGTGTTTAATTTCAAGGTGGCAGCCCGCGCATCGTGATGTTTTCCATTTAGTGCTGAGGGACTCGAAGAATTCAGTGGGTCGTTTCACTTTCACGCTTTGCTGAAGAAAAAGCAAGGACCATCTGACAATAGTTGCTGCAAGTCACCTTGCCAGTGCTTCTTTCCTAACGAGGTGACAGAAAATTCAAGGTTGTGAATGCAGCACAGTCACCACAGAGTCAGGCATTTTACATATAATCATTGGCAGCATCGCCCCAGCTGTTTCCTCGACGATCCCATCTGAGGATGTTGTTAAATGTAAAATATTATCATCTTTAAGAGCTAAAACACCTAATAATGTCAGTTGTTCCACTGCTTTAGAAGTCAGTAGGTATTTAAAAAAGCTTTTCTGATACTAAAACAGCTTTTTGTATCACTTGAAACTGATCTTACATTTCAATCTATGGATGGCAATCTATCCATTGGGTATGTTTGAAAAACTGTTTTCTTGACTGGTAAATACATTTATAGCAGGACCTTCTCGAATATATGTGAGGCTGCTTATCGACAACAAAAATTAAAGGATATAAGCCATTTGCAACAAAGATCAAGCAATGTGGGTTAGCTCTGTGGAAGCAAATAAGGAAAGAAGATGGGCTTTTCCATTCTGCATAAAAAAATATTCTCTCTGTTGGAGATGATGGGAGGGCAACCCACAAAATAAAGATATGTATTAAGACTCTGGGTTCAAGCAAAAATTTCAAACTCACAATGCAAAATATTAATAAATGGTTTATTAATTAAAGGTTGCAGGGGAGGTGGTGGAGATTGAGGATATGATCCAGGACCACATGAGCAGTTAATGTTGGTTGTTAAAGATATGAAGGGGTGATGTTTAAGATGATTTCCATGGAAAACATTTCTTATGGGTCCAGAGGAAGATGGAGACTCTAAAGGAAGCTGAGTTTATCCTCAAAGGAAGTGTTGGCAGGGTGAGCAAAGCGACTGGTGACTGTGCAACTTCTTCCCTTGCCAGGATGGAGCAGCAGTGATGGAACGTCGAAGGGTGAATAGGCGTGTGAGTGATTGGCATGGTTTCCAGGTAGGTGGTTCCAGAGAGCAGTTGGTGAAGCGGTAAGCCAGGGGGGATGCACAGAGCTGAGGGAGGTGATGAGGAAGGAAGAGCCAGCAAACCAGGAATGAGTCAACCACAGGGAGACGGACGGCAAGGGGGGGAACAACTGGCATCTGACTCCACAACCCGCTCCTCTTTTAAACTCGTTGCGATTACTCCTGATGAGGTTCAGCTGGAAACACACCTGCCTGTTGCACCTGAAAGATAAAAAAGATGAGAGAGTAATAACATACACCTACCCACGCTCCTGCGCACAATCTCTGAGGACATAACAGTGAAACGGTTCCTTACAGCAACAGTACATAAGCAAACTGGGGAAGGCCAACAGCAGCCAGACCACTGAGCAGCTGGTGTTGTGTGCATAACTTGTATGAATTACCATACTCCTTTCTTTCACTATTTTTTTTTATTTTACTTTTATGTGTTCCTTACAACATATAATAAATTGGTTTTCCCATGATGACTGGCTTCAGCTGCCACATGAAGGGAAGAGTTTCTCTCAAGTTACCACTGAATTTTATGACTTATTTATGAAAGTGAAAAAAGCCTATTGCAATAAAACATTTGCTAGGAGAAAAGTGAATGTCAACACTCATTAGAGCAGTAACTGGTCAGAATGGGAGCAAATATACGACGTGTACTTGATGTGTTTTCTTAATTTTTGCATTTTAATTTAGCTTACTGGGAAGTGTGCTGGTTTTTTAAAGGGTTTCGGGGCTAAATTAATCAGATTTTGAACTTTACATCATGTTTTAATGTTGTTCCCTCATCATGAATAAACCTGGAGTTTTCCTTTGGTTATGCCATGCATCTTTGGGAAATTCTTGAATTCTTTCAACATTGGAATAAATATAAATATCTTACTAAAATGTATAAATTATGATATGTGGCCATTTATATTTCTTTGGTCGTTGCAGCCAAACTTTAGACTGATCCTAAATCAAAGTAGACCAATTTTATGATAATCTAAAAATGTGTTCTATATACATAAAGCAATAAAGCATTTTGAAAAAAAAAATGAGGATGTCAGCTTTCAAATATTTTACCGTATGGATCGATGTTAAATGGTCTTGCTCACCTCATGTAGAACATTTGTTGATAAAGCTCAAGGTTGTCAGTGGCTTTTTATATTGAAGTCTGAAGCTGGATGTTAGAAAAGCTCGTACAAACAACTTTCCTGAATGTGTTGCTCTATAGGGACTTTATCTGCACGAATGCAGCTTCCACAGTTCTTCATTGTGTGGATACGTTTTGTGTTTCATCACAAACGCCTCTTTCAGAACTCACCACTGTGAACTTTATGCCTTGCTCTCGTGGCCTTCAATAAAACAAAGGAGGCAACAAAACTGGCTTGCATGTATTTGGAAGGATGTGTTGGGCAAGAAACCCCTATACTTGAGTCATCCTATACTTGAGTCTCCAGTAAAGGGTGGATACAATACCTGTTCATCACATAAGCTTCTCCAAGTCTTCTCTGAATTTCATAAGAAAGTTTTCTCTTATGCCGCACCTTGGTCCTGGAATATTTTGCTGAAGTCATTAAAACTTCAACAATTTCTTCCCATGAATGACTTTAAAACTCTTCTTATGTGAGTGCTATTCTCAAGCCATTTTTAAATTATTTTATGAAGTCTACTTCTGGTAGCTTTTATATCGTTTGTACTCTGAGTGAATTTTATGATGTTTTTATTATCTATACTGTTTAACTAGTGGTTTGTTCACTGCTGTGCCTCTAGACCAGGTTTCCCTGGAGAAAAGATTTTTATCTCAAGGGATTAAATAATGGTTATATAGAAAAAAATAATAAAATAGTTTGATCTGACATTTCGTAAGGAGAAGGGAGCATTTTTAAAGTTTTTGATAAATGCATGAAGTAAAGTTTCCGTTGTGCTCTTCTATGATATATGTTAGACAGAAGGGCACCAGTAAAATTGTAAGAGCAGTGCCAGAACTCAGCTCATCGTTGTAATTTGTCCTTACACACTCACAGTACTTCCTTCAGTCAGACAAGATGTCAAATGTGCTTGAGGTCTGCAAAACTTCACAGGAAGGTTGGTCCAGTCATAAGGAAGTCCCGTTCCCCACCTGTACCTGTGCCATCAGTATTGTCAGATTTATGACTTGGAAAGACAGAGGTTTCGCATCAGCCATGACCTTAAAATCCACTACAGCAATCATGTGCATAAATCCACAGATAGCTCTGGTCATAAACTGTTTATTTGCACTTCTGAGAGTTGGTGTCCCATTAAATCCATCACAGAAAACCTCCATTACTCCAAGCGTTGGAACAGTGTTTGAATGCATAAGATGCAGGAATCTCATTGTAGAGCGATAAATCTTGCTCACAAGACAAAACAATACACAATTTTAGAGTCACTAGAATTATATAAAACTAGATTCTCTCAGACTAGAGACTCTCAGATCCAGTGTGGGTTATATTCCTGTCTATCTCTGACTGTTTCTCTGTATAACCCACATGCATTTCGATATTATATGTATGCCTACCAAACAGTATGAATGTTTTTCTTTATTACTAAGCAAGCTTCAGATTTATATTAAGCACTTCTTGTTGGAAACTAGTCCTTGTCAGAACTTTTCAATTCCCCCAACAACTAACATGCATAAAAAAGTATGGATCTTTACGTCCTTGTCTACTTGAATTTACCGGCACCACCCTTTTGTGTTACTCACCTTGAAGATGTCCAAATGCACATATTTTCAAGTTTTTAGCTTGTTCTAGCTCAACCTTGTCTCTCCCTTCAAATCACTGATGTATTGTTGGAGAAGCAAATTTAAAAAGCTACGGCCTGTGGAGATCATTTCATATGATTGTATTCATTAGTTAAATTTTTTTAATCCGAGTGTCGACACGGCTTTCGCTAAAATCTATGCCCACATCGTGGCTCGTCAGCCGTTAATATTTGTGCTAATTGTTGTTGACAGTTCAAGCGAGGGGAGTCTGCTGCAGAGTCTGCTCATCTCACCCCATCTCAGCTCAAACCAGAGGATTAGCACAGGTCTGAGGACGGAGCTATGTGTTTTGTTGTTGACTGAGCTTAAACCTGAAGGATATTCTGCTTTGGTGCTAAAGCTCAAAATGAGTAAATGGAAGAGACAGAGGATGGCAAAAGGTTTGATCCTGATAATTTTAGGCAGCAGGTTTGGCTCAGTCTCACCTTGTGCTTCACTGTCCCACTTGGATGTTGGATTAGGTCACCAGGAGGGGTAGGGTGTAGATAAATGGCATCTACCTTGCTGCACTCCTCCCTCTGCTTGCTCTCTCTTGCTCTACCCATTTTGAGAAGGTCATGGAGTCAAAAAAAGGGAGGGGGCGCTCTTCTCCCTTCTCACTTTGTCCTAAATAATTTGTCCTGTTTAGTGCACTCCACACAGAGAGCACTACAGCAGCTCTCTGAATGTAACCTTTCCACGCCAAACCGCACAGCTCTCAACCACCAAGGGTGCTCAAAAGATGATTACAGTTTTTTTAAAGGTTTTTTTTGTTTGTTTTTGCAAGACTTGACAGCGTATGGTCTTCATAATAGTGTACATTGATAACTTTGAGGGAAATTCTAACCAAGAAATATAACATTGAAAACGGCTAAAGCTAAGCTCTTTCTATAAAGTGTTTTCTCGCAAAAGAAAGAAAAAACATCAAACGTACCTGTGTTCTTAACGGACTTTTGTGCTTGTAGATTTAGCATTTTACTTGCATTTGTCATTATTATTAAACAATAATGCTTAATAATAACGGTTATAATAAAAAATAACTGCTTAAAGATCATAATTGTAGCATGTCACCTTGTCATCCATGCGTTCCTTTTTATTTGTCTTCCATCGTTCATTCCTTTGATCCTTCCTTCCTCCCTTCCTTACTTTGTCTTTGTTTCTTCCTTCCTCCTGTCCTTCTTTCTTTCCTTCCTTCCTTGTTTTCTTCCCTTGTATCCTCTGTCCTTGTGTGCCTTATCTGCCTTAAAGTTCTAGAAAACTTCATTGCGTTACATTTTAAAATGAATACCAAGCACAGATCATTCTGAGAAGCTGAGCCTGTAAAGGAAAGAAGGTTTTACATGAAACATGTGTTAGGAATTCTGGCAAAGACTAATATTTACTTATACCTACCTGTCCATCATCTGGTTCTTCCACTCTAGGATCCTCAGTCTTCTACTTATCCCACTATCCTATGACCAGTTAGCACATTTTTTTCACTTCCAGATTAATCTCTTACATTTTCTTACAGACATCAGATCTCGTTACTATTATGTTTTTACAAGGATTTGACCTGATTACAAGCATTTGGGTTACAAGAAACAGGCCTTTAACAATAAAAGAATACAATAATATGTTTTGGAAAGACAGAGTATCTGGAATATTTGGAGAATCATGATTTCATCCCACTGTAGTCCTGTTACTCCTCCTTCAGGGCTTCTAAATCTTAAATTGTTTCCTTTTTTGTCCATCTGGATGTAAGTCTGTTGGCATGAAAGACAGTAACTGTGATGGACTTTGAATGCAAAAGCATTGTGTAAAGATAACAAGATGACCTGTGTCGATGTTTGTACAGGGCAATGTGTGAGCATGGGTTCTAGAAAGAATAAATAGCTTTGCCCTGGTTTCGGTTACTGGCACCATTTTAAAACTGCACATGCATGCCCACTCATTCTCCCACACACCCACACCACACACACACACACACACACACACACACACACACACACACACACACACACACACACACACACACACACACACACACACACCAGTACGATCTATTTGCCACCAAGCTGCCTCTGTGTTTTGTTTGGCTGTCCGTCAGCAATTGTGTGTTTGTGTATTTGAGATGATTTGTTTATTTTTGGCCCTGTGTGATTGCGCATGCACTCCAGACTTGCTCACCTTTTCTATATTTTCTGTTTCAGATTCAGAAAAAAAAAGATTTTTTGTATTCATCTGTTAAAAATCATAAATCATTTTATGATGGAAATCCCCTCTACATTTGAATTTACATCATTAGTTCTTTGAAATCCGAATCACACTACTGTGAACTTGTCACATGCCCTTTTAATTTCCCTACATTTCAGGTCTTCGGCAAAAGCCAGATAAGACATTTTTTCTACTTTCAGATGATCCGATACATTGCTAATCTTAAAAACTACATGAAACTTTTCAAATTTTGCCACATTGCAACTTTAAACTTCAAACTAGTTTATCAGGATTCGTTCAAAAGACAGAAACGAAGTAATGAATACCAGTGAATTGAAGTTAAAGGACAAATAGGTCACATTTCTTTATCAATAGAAGTGTGAGAGCGTACCTTTGTCTTCAGCCTGACTAAACTGATCAATTGTAGAACTCTCTTTCTTTTGAGTTACAGCTGCAGAATTTTTTTGTATATCTTTCTATGAGCCTCGGGAGCCTAAACTATTTGGCCATTCTTCTTTGCAAAATACCTTAAGCTCAATCAGATTGCATGAAGGCAACTGCAAATATCAGTTTTTAACTTTTTCAGAAAAATTCATCCATCCATCCACTATCTAACATACTTACTTAAGTAAGGGTAAGTCGATCTCCAGCAGTCAACAGATGAGAGGTTGGACAGGCCTCAGTCCATTGCAGGTCTTTGTTTGAAAAATCTAGAATTAATTGTAACTTTGACCGAATCTATTTCATTGTGGCTCTGGGTGTCATCAATTGTCTGCTGGTAAGTGAACCTGAATCCGTTTCTGAAATCTTTAGTGGTTTCTGAGAGGTTTTCTTTTAAAAACACCCTTCCTATAGTGACAGCTATGTGTTCCCTATAACTCTGCAGAACAGCACTGCAGTGGCAGGAAGATGCTGGTGTCCTGATATAAGGTCAAACAAAAAAAGCATGTAACAAAACAAGGGCCGACCTTAAAAAAATTGTCAAAAAGAAACTCATACTTAGCAATTTCTTAAAGAGACACCAGGTAGATGGAAAATACAGACGGACTTGCTAATAACTGCAAAAAAGACACACAATTGCGAAAAGCGTTGGTAAAATTGGAGGAAATTTTTCTGTATCAGACAAAATTAGGCTTTTTCCATCAGTTGTGCAGCAATAAACTCTCAGAAGCACATCCAGAAACACCCGTTCTGATCTCATTATGTACAGCTCAGACATTCCAAAATTCCCCCCCAAGCTGCATCAGTGTGACCAGTTGCTCTTCCATTACTTTTCCTTTTTAGATTCTCTTACGTCAAATTTTTCTCAATCTGCTCTAATTCCCTGGCAGGTTTTTGTGTTTCTGCTTGTGTCATAGCTTCTCCTGGTCTAATCTTAACCCCCCCCCAAAGAACTTCCGGAGACTCCGTTTCCGACCCTGAAGGGTTGGTAAACCGCTGAGCGCTTGATAGGATGTGGTTTGAGAGAGTTGGAGGGGAAATAAAATGGAATGACATATCTCTTCAAAGCGTTCTGAGAGGCGGTCACAGTAATCGTACTGCTGTGTACTTTGCAGACCAGGTCAAGCTATAATCCTGACCTCATAGTGTCTCTGTGCAGCTAAAGGGGGAATAAAGGTAGCAAAAAATTGGAGCAGATTGGCTTGGATTGCACTAAAAATATTTTTTTGCGACCAGGAAATAAAACACCTTGGTACTTAGTACCAAGGCCAAAAGTGTAAAAATTTCTATATTAAGTACCGGTAATTAAATTTTCATAATAATATTTTCTAAATTAAGTCATTTAATATTCATAATAATATTAATCAATGCAGAAAAAAAGAGATGTGTGAAGCAGGAAGAAATTTACTTCGACGATGTGCAGCTGAAACTGCAGCAAAATGATTTTTTAAAGTATCAAATTTTAAGCATAGCATTTCAGAATTGTACCGGTTTAAAAAAGAAAAAAAAACAAAGAACAAATCATCATTTTCTATCTGATTCACAACAATGTGCAATTTTCCTTTGGTCTATCACATAGAATCTTCGTAAGCTAGAGGCAATATTATGGCTGTAATTTGAGGAAAATGTAAAAAAGTTCAAGGAGTAGAACAATTTTCAATATCCTTTTTGAATATTTCAGTTCTAAATTAGATTTTTTATTTTGTACTTTCTGGGGGGGAAAAAACACAATAAATGTGCATACCTGCAGTATATGAACTATTTGTTTCTTACCATGGCTACACATTTTCAAAGTGTTTTTTATTTCAGGCCTTTCTTTAAAGACTTGCACTGAATAGCTAATAACCATTTCTCACCACAATACGCAAAATTACTGACCATAATGTTAGGAGTCTGCAATTTTTAATACAATTATTTTTATACCATAACAATGTGGCATTATCGTTTTTTATTTTCCTCTTAATTTCCTTTTTATTTCCCCCTCAACCCCCTGTTGTTCAGTCTCTATATTTTATCTATTTACAACCTTTTTGTACTTTTTTTTATTCCAGTCTACTGTACATGCAAACAGAGTACACACAGATAAATCAGCTCTGTGTGTGTGTCAGCATGTGGAAGCTTTCGACTCATTTGTCCCTGCAGCCGTCTGGCACCCCTGCGTATGACCTGACCATGGCTGTTGCCAAGATACTGATTCTCCTATCTGTGTGTATGTTGGTGTGTGGGTATAGATGCATACATTGTTCAAAATACCAGTGTTACAATCTACCACTGCAAACGCTTGGCTGCTGATCACGCTTTCGGTCAAATACCCCACCAAAAAAAGCTCACACATACACACAATGTGCTTAAAAACACACAAAGGTGCAAAAACATATATCAGTATCCATGTAAATGGAATGATAAGTCATGGTTTGTGCAGATTATTTTTGATATAGTTTTTTTATTTATCAAAGTTGTTGGACATATAAAAACTCAATTTTATTTCCATTTAAACTTCACTCTGTGGAAAAGGCAACTGCTTTAAAGCTGCTGTGGTCAACAGGTACAGACATGTGACTGCCTGGTATTTAAAATAAATGACCTTAATACCACCACCTGCCTGATGACTTTTTTACACCTTTAATTAATGATTCTTCTTACATTCTTACCAGATCTTGGCACTGAGCTTTAATAGCTCTTAACAACAACTCAGTGTTGAACGCAAGCTGTCTACTTATTATTCTCCTAGCAGTTAAGTAGTTTCAGAAATAAAATTTAAAAAATACCTTAACCCAAGTTTAATGGATGTAACCCAAAATCAGTTAACTGTGATAAATTAAGTACATAGTTATTTAAAAAAAAAAAAAAAAAAAAAAAGTGCATACAATAGATGCAAAATAGCTTCAAGTAAGTAAATTCACACCTCACTGCAGCAAACAGAAAGGGGCGGGGACTCATGACGGACCGCTGTCAGTCTCTTACCTTATTTGGAAATGGGACCATTGCACTCCGGAAGTGAAGGGGGCGCTATTTTCTATATTATTATAATAAATAATAAAGACTTTGGTATTATGATTTAGTAATGTATTTATATTAGTTGTGCTACCACCCCACACCACTATAGGCAGTAGCAGGCCCGAAAAGATGGAAAAAAAGGAGCAGATTTAGAAGTACACAGAAAGCAGCGGAAATTGTTAAACACTGTGAGCTGCGCTGAAGTAAATAAAAGAGAGAAGTTCAAATACATGCTGAGAGAGAAACTCCTTCCTAAAGATGAAACTATATCACAGATTTCAAAAGAAAATTAAAACGGGATACAGTGGATAATATAGGAAATAGCGCCCCCTTCACTTCCAGAGTGCAATGATCCCATTTCCAAATAAGGTATGAGACTGACAGTGGTCAGGCTCATACCTATGGTCAATCTCATAGCAAACAGAAAGGGGCATGGACCCTTTCTGCCCCTTTTCCACCCTTTCTGATTGCTGCAGCGAGGTCCTTCTCAGTAAATTAGCAAAATTAGCTTACTTTGGCAAACCACTAGATGGCAACAAATTGCTTCAAGTGTGATTCTTGGTACATGTTGAATATCCCTCTGCTGGCATTATGCTGGCTTAATAGGGGAAGCAATTAAGGCCAAATTTATAATATTCTGAGTCATGTCTGAGTCTAGTGCATCTGCTGATTAGACTATCAGCAGATGCACTAATATTCTAATCAACCATCTAATACCAGTTGAGTATTCTTGCATTGCTGCTACAAAAGACCCCCAAAAAAGGCATACCAATCTGCAAAGTAAGAATATTTACTTTTTATTCTAAAATATCCATGTTAGTATTTTCTTTTGGAAAATCAGAATCAGAAGAACAATATATGCCACAGATAACATTGAGAGAAAAAAAAGGGCTAAGGGAAAACCAGACATGCTTTTTTCTAGCAACAAACGCTCATTTTGGAATGGAGATATAGTCCTTTCAGTCAAGCGCTCCAAAGGAAGCGTGCTTAGGAGATATCTTACATATCTTGTTTTAAAGGTGTAACTGCTATTGGAAGACAGTTTTAGTGTAGTCTCAGTAACAGTTTGTGCTGGACACTAATCCAAAGTGTGGTTGAGCTCATTTCAGCATAACTAGCAAACACTCTGGCCAGAAGTTATGAGAAGCAGTGAGAGTCATGTTTATCCTTTAAATTGATGGAAACAGTTGTCAACTTCAGCTTCTTGACAAGACACCCATGCAACAGAAAAATAAATGCTTGCTTCCTCAAATTCAGTTTCCTGAAGATTGACTGACTCTAGTCATTAATTCAGAATAGTTTCCATTTTTTGTATCAGCCATATGGCTGAGGTAGGCGTTAGCTCTCTCACTGCTAGATCTGAGTGGGACATCCGGTGTGTATGCCAGCTGATGTGGCATTTAAAAAATCTGCAGATTCCGCCTACCTGCAACATGCTTCAGTGTAAATTATGCCTATCCAGTGTTTCCAAATGTTTTAAGGGCATAATTTGAATAAATATATTTCAACAGACACGGATTACAGACGACTTGCTTAAGGAATCTTTTTGATGTTCACAGAAATACACACACACACACACGCACACATCTACACAGCGTAGATAGATGATGGCAGGGGATTGATTCAAATGCTGTGGATGTGTGTGTGTGTGTGTGTGTGTGTGTGTGTGTGTGTGTGTGTGTGTGTGTGTGTGTTGTGCGCGCGTGTGCGTGTGTGTGCACATTAGTCACAGTGGGCTCACACAGATCTTGTGTGTGTTCTTTTTTGTTTTATCCTTAGTGCATGTCTCCTCTCACATGGCTGTTGTTTGTGTTCATTTAGCCCTGCAGACAGACAAGAGATCCGATTGGCCGACTGTCCCCAGACATCTGACGAGGCACTCTGTCAGAACGTGGTCGCTTGCAACAGGTCACCTCATTTCCTCTGACACACTCTCACACACACACACACACTCAGACATGCATTTGCGCACACGCTGTAGAATCGGCGCACATCTACAAATATGGACAAAGGGTCAACCACAAGCGTGTTCATACACACACGGTAACAACATAAATCATTGTGACAGATAGCATTATTCAGCTGTGAGTCGCTCCTCTGTGGATAACACAGCAAAATAAAGCGTGTTTTTACTTATATTTCACTGCTTGTTTACCTTCATCACTGGCTGACATAAGACTGACTTCGCTTTTTCTGCTGCATGATCTAAGTGCCTTTTCTGTTCAGACTGTCATGGATAGTGAAGATGTATTACATAAATGTTTTTAGACCGTTTAAAGGTGCAAATGTTTAAGTGAAACAAAGAAAGGAGGCCAAATGAACACTAATTACAAGTGATATGATGATCTTAAATTTTTCTCATTAAATTCTTACATTGCAATAAAAAGCTTACATGCATCCGTCAGTTGGCAAGTGTTCTCATTTGGAAAGTTTTCTTATCCTCACAATGACTTCTCCAAAAAATGATTCTTGTCACTGTGTCGTATTTGACCTCCAAAGGTTACCTAACTAGGCCACGTGGGCAGATGTAAATTTCAGTCATTTGAAACAGTTTTTTGTTTCTCTCTGGACAGTGATGTTCTATCGGTATTCTGAGTTTGAGTCCTGCAGAAGACCTTCTAGTTCTCAAGTTCTTCCTGAAGTAAACAGTTTTGGTCTGTTTCCAGATGTTGGCAAAGAGGACACATCAGATTAATCAGATTATAGAGAGTAGAACTCATATGTAAAAAATAAACCTCAGACAAACGAGCCTTTGTAGTCTTCTACAACTCATGACAGACACTGCAAATCTCCAAGAACCAAATATTTTTTGTTGTATTTGAGAAGTGTGTAAAGAACCTTTTCTTTTTTTCACTAAATGCTTCATTAAATTTTTCATCACAGCATCAACAACCACACAGTGAGTTTGAGGCTCAGTATACATCAGAGTTTATGTACGTTCATTTGGCCTCAGAAATGACATATTCCTGTTTATGAGTGTACTGGGTGGGACAGCAAATTGCAATGTGTATGTGGAAGTAGAATATTTCACTGTTTGTATTCAAATGTCAAATGTGCCTTAGTGAGGACCTCTGACACTTAAGTTTATTGGAAAACTCATGGTTCTTTTTTTTTTTACTTATTGGCTTTCTGTTTCTGCAGTCGTGTAGGTGGAGGCAGGATTCCTGCTGTTTGTGGGGGTTTGTTTTAGACTTGACTTTAAGGCTTCAGGATAGAAATCTAACTTTTGCTACATCTCTGTTGCAGTAAAATTCATACTTAAAGCTCCACTCCTCTGCCCCACTTTACAGTTTAGCACAATATAACAATCAGTGTTATATTTTCAGATCAGTCAGTTTTCTGTTGGTTAAGTTAATGTCACTGCTTTTTTTCTATCGGTCTTTAATCCTTAGTAAGGTTTTTAATCAAATGTAAATGCAAAGTATAACTTCACTACATACTTCACAAATTTATGAGAAGTCAGGAAAAGGTTAAGAAAGGGAAAAAAAATCATCAGCTGCTCTTTTCCCAATCTGAAACTCATTTATTTATCCTAGCTAACAAAACTGTACGCTAGCTGGGTTTTATGTTAACCGAGTTAGCATACAGTTGGGCTTAGATTACCCAACTGCACATAGTCAGCTTTATGAAAGACGTGGCACCTATAGCTCATCAATGGACATTTTAAAGCCTTTAATAAAGATAATGGTTAAAGAAATTGTCTTTGTACAATTCTCTACATATTATTACAGATTCAAAAATAACTGATCCAACCATAGCAGAGTCAGGGAGACAGTTGGAACAGTTAGATGAATCTCTTCAGTCCTCTCATAAGACATGTATCTTCTGTTCAAATTGTTTCTTTTTCAAAACCAATGTGTCCTTTAAGAGAAGCTGCCTCTTGACCTTAAGAGTTAGCTTTTCTTTGTTGCACCATGTGTTTGTAAAGCAGTTATTTCCCTCAGCCGTCCACTTTACACTCACTCATCCACTTTTGGAATAAGAGGCAGAAACAAAGGAGAAGCTCCAATTGCCTTCTACTCAAGCATTTAGGAGAACAGTGACTCAGATGAACAAGAAGCTGTGACCAACTACTATGATCTATGATCACTTGACCAGTGAGCAAAAGAAAATAATTCATTTAGATGAATGACATTAATCTGTTCTGAAATGTTTATTAGAGCAGTTTTTCACATCCAAGAATGAGTTGGGATCTTTGTTCTCATTGAGAACATATTCTTATGAAGCCAAATCATAAATGTCTTGTTAACACAATATTGACAGTACAAAACTAAACTCATTTGGTTAACTCAGCTGTGATCCATTACGTTTGTTACAAGTTTGTCCTGCCAGACACACTGCAGTTGATTAGTCCTAAAACTGCAGTATTATTTGATCCAAAATGAAATTTTAGTTTAACATGCAATTGAAACCAAAACTAATGTTACTAAACGGAAAGCTCATCCTTCTGTCGTTGGCAATGTTTAACCTTGCTGGCTGAATATTGGATAAATAAGGGGTGGCCTAAACATTGCCCTTGTCCCAGTGCAGTGAATTTGAGTTTTACTATTTTAACTGGTCGTGGTAACCTGACATGCACAATAACCGGCAAAATAAAACTCTGGGACTATTACTTGATTCCCCTCCTCTCCATGGTGTAGATTACAGTGAATCATAAAGCTATAAAAGTACAGTTTAATCCTCAGCTTTTCCCAGAGCCCAACCAACACAGACATGATAACCTCATTAACACTCTCAGGTGATTCACAGTTTGTTGTGAGAGCACTTGCAGTGCAGTATATTCCCTGATCTGTCCTCTGAGATTTCTCTGCTGCTGATTCTGTCTGACACCACACAGAGAGTGGATGTTTCCAACCTCTGCTGCAGCTGCAGAGAGAAACTTGTCCTTCTCCAGCTCCAAACTCTGCAGCAAAAGACGCAGCAGCATCCTCCTCTCCCCCTGCTAACCGTCTGTCTCAGCTCACATTTTCAGAGAGGGGGAACAGGAGGCTCCTGCACTCATGAATAGTTGAATACCTCAGAACAGCACCAGGCGGGTGGATCTAGGATCAAACCTTACTTAGAGCAAATATACAGCAGACTCCTTCTCACTTATCCTGCACACCTGCAGTGGCCTTATGTTTGTTAAGACCTTCGCCATAAGGCACCAAAAACAAACCGTATACATTTCTTAGTCAAAAGGATTGTTACAGAACAACAGGAATGGTGTAAGATAAAATGTTGCACTCAGGAGTTGTGGGAGTTCAAACCACACCCAGGTAAACACTCAAAGCAATCTGTTACTCTAGCTTTGTATTTATTTGTCATATTTAAACAGCTAGGTTAGAGAATGTGTCATTTTTCTTGAATCACATTTTATTTTGAATGTGTACGTAACAAAGCTTCAACAAAAACAAGAAGTTGGAAAATTACTTTTTAACCAAGTGGCCAACCTTGCAAAACCTTATTTTGAATGGCAAAAAAAGTGTAACAAAACATGTCACTTTGATGTGTTGCCTGTGTTTGGATTGGGATAAGGTAAGTAAAACTCAGAGTACCCAACTTCTTTGGGACAGTGTGTTACTTTTGCCGTGTCATTTTAAATATTTATGAATTAACTAAGCATCTGAGAAAGAAAGTTCAATACTCTCAGCGCCTCCAAATGTTCAGATAATTCTTAGCTGAATTAATTTGAAAAAGGGCCATTAGTTAGAGCTGCTTCAAGCATTTAACATGCAGAATTCAGTCAGTCTTTATTAGTACATCTTCAAGCATTAGGGGTTTTTGTGCAGTTTAGTTAGTTTAGATTAGGGGTATGTTTTACATGTATGATGCAGTAACTAGATTTTCTTTGCTGGTGATCTGTGTGTTTTTGCTGCAATATCAGATGTGTAACAAGGTGCTGCTGTAACATTATTTACATAAGGCAGCAAATTTCAAGGTAGATCCGCAATAGTGTGATGAGAGTATTAGTCACAGCTTTAAAAACCTCTCAACTGCAAGTGCTGCTACAAACTATGTTGTCTGGGTAGATGTGTCTGTCTGAAAACCTGGCAAGAAAATATCTTTCTACCAACAGTGCTGAGGTAAAAGCAGAGCAGATCCTCTACAGTGTCCATTCAGGTAGCAGGTAGTCATAAAAACAGGATATTTCAGGAGTTGCAGTGCTTGATAAAAAGACCAAGACAAGAAAAATCAGGAAGAATCCAAAGATTTAGAGATGGGAACAACACTAGTTGCTGTTTTGCCCCACCAATGTGTGAAGTTTTTTTCAGTTTAATTAATGATGAACGTGTTAGAAATGTTAAAAGTGTTAAAAGAAAAAAATAACTAAAGGTTACCATAACAAGCACACATTGTGGTGGTGTCAGTAAGTACATAGCTTGGAAAGTCTAAAAGTATGCAGCTTCCAAGCTTTCTTTCCTGACATGACAGTGCCCTAATGGAGCCATTAGCCGAGCAAGCATTATGCATACCTGCAGGAGACAAAGACCACCACGGGGCTGATGCATCATCTACATACGCAGGGATGGTGATGGCTGTAATTATTCCAAGCTCCCATCCTCAGTCTGTGCAATTTTCTGCAAAGCAGAAAGTGGATGTTCGATAACTAAAGTGTACATCTACATCGATGGCTGCTCAGCAGGTACCCATGCAAAAAGCAGCACCCTGCCTGCAGAGGCCTGTTCAGACCCCCAGCAAGTGCGACAGAAAAGAAGAGAGAGGGAGAGCGGAAAAGACGTCGGAGGTCTGCAGAAGATGAGGATGGAGGTAGGAGAAGGGAAGAAACACAAGTGAGGAGGAGAGTGGCTATGATTGCCAGCCAGCATGTAGCCGGTAATTACAATGTTGTGTTCTCTCTCTCTCTCTGTCTCTCCCTCTCTCTCACAGTCTCAATCTTTCTCTCTCTCTGCCAACCATTCACACATTTCTGTCTTACAAGCCTGTGTGCTCAAGGTTAATGGGAAGTTGGAGGCAATCTGCTAAATAAAGACTTACATTCACATGACACATACAGGCAGACAACTTTCTGTGTGGCTGAAAAGACACAGCTATGCTGTTTTTTTACATTAATGGTGTTGTTATGCTTTAAAACTTAAATACTCTGAGGTGTTTGTACATCCATCAATTCCAGTTAGAGTGTAGTGTAATTCAGGAATGTTTCTTGTCTACTGCATTGTCAGCAAATGCTCAATTCAAAGAGTCATTTTTGCCCCTTCAGCTACAAAATAATGTTTATCTGGAGCAATATAAAAATATACCCTATTTATTTTTACCCGATTTATTTTGTGACTAAGAATATTTTGATAAAATTTACATTTATTTTTATATTGTTTGAAGTTAAAAACACATTAGAAGATAAGAGTAATGTTTTCATCCATTTTTGTCAAACGCATGAAAACACATTTAATAAAGGTTTTTCAGTTAACATTTATGTTCAACCAAATGTATGTTTTTTTTTTCTTTTTTCACTTTTACAGACTATTCAAAATAACTTCTTGGTTTAAATCAACTCTGACAAGTTTTGTTACTTAAACATTGTATTTATTTAGAAACATTAATTTCTGCATTGTACTTAGTTTGTAAACTAATCTTACTTGTTTGCAGGAGCAAAAAGGAGGAAGTGCTACTTCACTTCCTGTAATCATAGCTTCCAGTAGACTGCTGACTTCACAGGAAGGGACCAGGTTAAGAGGAGGAAGAAAAAAAACTTATGTAATTCGAAAAGTCAACTTTATGATTTTATTTGCATTAACTTTTGTATATGTTATTACTTACGTAATGTTACGTACAAAGGTTTTATAAGAGCCGCAGCAGAGGGGCCAAAACACATGGCCCTGGAGCCGCAGGTTGCAGATCCATGCTCTGAGAATATTCATTATTCACACAAAGTAGAACAGCCTGGCCTTCAGTGCAATCGCTTCTGTTTCTCATTCATTCTTCCTTCCTTCACTTTATCATAGCCTCTAATTTTCTCAGCTTCCTTTCTCCTGCTGTCTTGCATCATTTCTTGCATTTTTTCCCCCTTCCCTTTTCATTTCTCTCTCTCCAACTGTCTTCATTGACTTCACCATCCTGCTTGGTTTGCCTGCCCCGCCTCCATTCTTGCTCTTTCAATCATACATGCTGATATGCACACACGTAGGCTGCGATACATGAGCATGTCCTCTCCTTCCTGCTGCTCTCCTCCTACTCATTCACCCCCAATCTCAGTCTCTCGCCTGTCTGTCCCGCTCTCGTTTTTATTACCGTCTCTCCATCTCTACCTCCGTCTCTCTTTGTGTTTATGAGCAGGGCTATATTGAGAGCGTCTGGTTGGTAGACACAGAGGAAAAAGAGGGGGCGAGAGTGCATGATGAGGCAGGAGAAGAGGAAGAGAGACAGATGGAGTGGATGACATGCAGAGCAAAGAAAGAAAGTTAGATAATGCATTAAAACCTGCAATAATACATCTGCTCCTAAAAAACGTAAATGCATATTTTATTGAACTGTTTTGCCTTCTATGACCATTTTAGACTCGTTAGCAATTATATTTGTGAAAATAGGTTAAATGGCTACTTTACATACCAGTGACATGAAAAAAATATATAATGAGAGTAGCATTTGAGTATGCATAGAACGTGATGAAAACATTAACGAAATGAAGTTACAATATATGAATACTAGAACACTGAGAGTGTTTGCCATGTCTTAGTATGTTTGCAGTTGTGGCAGATGATGATCATGTATCATTTTTTCTTTCACTTCACAGATATGCAATACATCGTGTTGGTCAATCACATTTAATAATAAAATACATCAAAGTTTGTGTTTGTAATCTAAAAAAAATTAACAACTTGCCAGTGCTATGAATTCTACCGCGAATAAAGATTTCAGTCAGTATTGCTGCAAAGTTACCAAAACCTTTGTGCAAACGGAACAAAAATAAATGAAAAGAGGAATCAGTTCATCTAAATCTACTAGAAAGTGTGTTGTTTTAAATAAGTTTTAACATACTTTTTTTTCCAGCTTTGACCTATGACAGATACTGGCACAGTGGGAGATCATTACAGTGATTTGGCAGTTCTATAAATCTCTCCAAGCCATCTGACTCCTGCTTGCATCTGAACTAAACTCACAAAGATCTCCAACCGGTTGAAGGAGCACAAGACCCAGAGCCCAGAGAAACAGAAAGTCAGCTGTTTTTTTTTTTGTTGTTGTTGTTTTTTTTAAGTTTATATGTGAAAAAACAAAACAAGAAAAAAAAAAAAGCCCCAAGCTCTTCGCCTCTGCAAGTTGGAGGCGGATGTGTCGTGATGGCAGCATCTGGAGTGAATCGTTAGTGGAGAAGTTTGTGGTGTTTGATGACAACATTTACATCTATGCCGCTTCTATTCTAGCATGTCTTATCTCCCTTTGGGGACAGTAGATGCTTCAACTGGAGGCTAGATTGGAAAAGGTGCTTCATCCTGGGGTGCAAAAACAACCCTGTTTAGATGTTTATATAACCAAGGTTTCTTGAACCCAGTTAAGGAGCTGATTAAACCGGCAAGAAAAAGTTAAATCCAAGCGTGAATGTTCATAAAGTCAAAGATGGGCTTTTTAAAGTTTTATGGTTTGCAAATACTTTTGAACAAAAAATGAGTGTGATTCTGTTCATTTTTTTTCATATAAGGTTTTGTTTGGCTTTTTGATATCAGTTGTCAATTGTGTGTGGTTTTAAAAGGTAAAATGCTTTCACAAATTAAATGGTTGTTCATGGGCTTAAATAAAAAAAGGTATCTGGCTCCAAAATTACGGTAGCCTTGGTGAGGCTGCAGCGCTTAAAGGACCATGGAGAAACATCAACTAGGTGGTAAAAGGCTTGGGGGGGCTCTAAGAGAGGATTTTACAACTTTGCAAGGTTATTGTGCTGTCTTGTTCTCATCTAGACCATAAATAAAAATTCAGCTGTAAAAAACATCAGCGAATGCGTACTTACATGCATTGGAAACACAGCAGTACTAGTTTGATGTCTAAGCAGAGCGGTTTTCTTTTGTGAGTAACACCTATAAACGTTCAAGTACATATTATCCCCAGAGGACCGGGGTCAGTCTGAAAGTGCCCTTCGTCTTGTTATTTGGTGTTCTTTGGTGCAGCGAGACAGAAGAGTCAGACGTCTTAACGCTGCTACAGATGGTGGCAAAATTATGGAGCTGACCTTCTGTGGCTTTTTGCATGTACAAAGGATTTGTGAAACTCCTCAGCCTGAGTCACTGAATCTCTCACTCAGAACTCACAAAGCTGTTATTTCAGGATTCTAAAGGAAGACACATGAAAGCTGTCATCTTCAGGTGGTCTTTGTATCACAGAAGTGCACGTTCTAAGTCAACGGAGTTTACAGTTAGCAGATCTGAATATTTTGGAGCTTGTTGAAGGGAACAGTTGTTTTTGCACCTAGAACTCTTATGAAATTGCTTTTTTTCCTTTTTTTGGGGAACCGGGTGACAGAAAAGTTATACATGCGCACTGTGAGAATACTACAATGCTAACCAGTGGTAACGGTGGCGACAGCGGTTGAATTTTATTCTTTAAAAGGTGAATTGACGGTTCCATCTGTCTGTGTCGTTGTGTTCATGGGCAAGACACTTCACTGGCTTTGCTGGCTTGTGGTGGTCAGAGGTGTTGGTGAAAGCAGCTGTGGCTACAATCCAATGAATGATGCTTGAGTTCCCATCTGCTTTGGAGATTCCTTTCAGTATTAGCACCCTTTTTATTGATTTGTTTCCCGTCATAGATTATGTTTGATCATAGTAGTTCAAATCCTATAATGCTTGGACTAACTAAATCTGAACACACACATAGTAGAAGAGCTGACATCCTGCCACAGTACTGACAGAGCTTTCTGTCCTTCGCCTTTTATTCTGAAAGAAAAACTGATTTTCCTGTTTATTCATTCTACATTTTAATTAGTTCTTGGTATGACTATTCTGACATGAATATGGTGCAAACAGAATAAAAAATGTATGTCTATTGATTTCTATATTTAAGAAAGTTTGTAAGAAGGACACAGTTTGCAGCAGATCCACAGCAAACAACTTTTACCTTTGCTTTCTGTGATAAAGTTTATCCGCTGGATAACAGGATGGATTCTTTACAGCTTCAAGTATGAATACAGTATGGAAACAAAAGTTGTGTTTTAGTCTTGAATGTCTAGCAATATTTCTGAAACTATGAAGGCCAATATACAGTACTTTGTCTAGATAAGAAAATGGTGAGCATGTTTTTGAACCTTTTGCATAAGCAGGGAAAAGCATTAAAGGCCATTGTCATCAATGATTACCAACTACACTAAATGCACCTTGTGCAAATATATTGAGACCAAGTAGTCAAACCGGCAACTCCTTTCCCAAGAGTTGTTTGATGGTCAACTGCTGAAAGCCACACATATACCTGCTGGACAAGAAAAACACATGTTTTTGTTGCTGTTACAAAACGTTCTGTTTGTTGTGTGACTGTAACTGAATTAGGAATAATTCATTTGTGAATGTGAAAGGCCAGTTGTTGAAGTAATTGTTACATGTTTGTGTATCATGCACCCAAGTTTAAGTGAAACTACAAAGTTGGCATAAGTAGATGACCAGTAAAGTGAAATTGCTGGACAAGAGAGACAACTAATGCAACTTCATGCAGAGCAAAAATCAACCTAATGTTTATCACTATTTTTAATTTTTTTTTTTACAATTCCTGAATTAGACTAATCTAATGTAAGCTCAAATTTCCATTCATGTTCATGCTTGTGTAATAATCACTGGTTTTATCAGGATTGGCAATGCTGGGGCTTGAGATGTAATAATGAGGAAAATAAATCAGCTCTGTAATTAGGCTAACGGTTAAGTAAAGACACTGGAGCTCCACTGTTGGAAATTTACATATTTTAACAAATCAAATATGGTCCTGAACTGAGATTGTTTTTTTACTTTGTAATCTATAACCTCAAACCCACAGTTACTTTGACAGCACATTAGACTGTTTGGGGACATTGGAGAAGTAGCTGTGTGAAATACATGTACAAAGGTAATACATATATACCAATACATAGGTAATGTATTGGTGCTGTCAAACAAACACAAGGTTGATTTGGCAGCAGTGAGGAGGATGGAGTTTAAAAACAGCATTTAATAAGCTGTTTTGTCCACTTTATCTCTACAACTTTTACTATTTTCTCAGTGTTTGCTGTTAAGTTTTGTAATGTTAGTGTACAAAGTGCATCAGTTCATGCACTTTTTCTCAATTTTTTTGGGAAAGTTAAACTTCACCCCTGGTAACAATTTGTCCCGATCACATACTGAGAGTGTTTCTTTTTTTGACTGCTCATATACACAGTCCAGTCACATTAATGTGACCACCACGTACTTTCCACTTCAGAGTTAAATAACCAATCACAGAAGGCAGGTGGCAGCACAGTGCAGTTGAGCGTATATAAAGGGTGTGTGTGGGCTTCGGAAAACATTTCAATCGTTGGCGTAATGCAGAAACGAAGCGATTTATCCGACGTCCAAAAGGGCATGATCATTGGCTTTCGGGCCAAGGGTGGAAGCATTTCCGAAACGGCTGAGTTTGTGAACTGTTCGCGTGCCGCCGTGGTAAAAGTGTACCGTGCATGGCAAAATGGGACTGTCCAAAATCAACGACGTGGCAAATGTGGTGCACCACGGGCCATAGATGACAGAGGCGAACGACGGTTGCGGAGATGCGTTCGGGCAGATAGACGGGCTACCGTTGAGCAACTGACCACTAAAATGAACCAAGGGGCTACCACAAGTGTCTCCCAAACCACTATTCAGCGAACATTGCTGCGTCTGGGCCTCCGAAGCAGACGCCTGGTTCGTGCACCTATGCTGACTGGTGTTCATCGACGACGAAGGCTAGAATTTGCACGCCAGTACAGCAGCTGGACGTCCACTGAGTGGCGACAGGTAGCGTTTTCAGATGAATCGCGTTTTATGCTCCATCGGACAGATGGACGTTGGCGTATAAGGCGTGAAACCTCTGAAAGGAACCACCCTGCAACCATTGCAGGAACGGTCCAAGCTGGAGGCGGGAGCATTATGGTCTGGGGAATGTTTTCCTGGCATTCTCTGGGTTCACTGATTATTGTGGAAGGCACGATGGATCAATACAAGTACGCATCTGTCCTTGCGGACCATGTCCACCCCTACATGCGCATTGTTTTTCCTCAGGATGATGGCATCTTCCAGCAGGACAATGCGAGGTGCCATACAGCTGCCAGTGTACGTGCGTGGTTCGAAGAGCACCAGGATGAGTTTACCGTCCTCCCTGGCCAGCAAACTCACCTGACTTAAACCCAATCGAGCATCTGTGGGACCATCTCGATCGAGTTGTTCGCGCCATGGATCCTCAACCGCGTAATCTAGCGCAGCTGGCCACGGCATTAGAGTCGGCATGGCTCAACATCCCAGAGAAGACCTTCAGGGACCTAAGTGACTCTCTTCCTGCACGTCTCGTAGCAGTTCGCTCTGCGAAAGGTGGTTATTCTGGCTTTTGACAGATGGTCACATTAATGTGACTGGACTGTGTATAAGCAGTCAAAAAAAATCCTAATTTGCATATCCACAACTAAAAATCCTTTCCTATATATTCACAACTAGGTGTAAAACAATTAGATTTTGCTGATAGCCTTCATATAAATTTCCAGACTTTTGCAATGCATAAGTAAAAGACCTTCTGATGCTTGTTGTGTTTGTCTTGGCTTTTGTGTTTTTCTTTTTCTGTCATGATTTCTTACTTGTGAGCATTTGGGGGTGAAGATATCTAAAAACATCTAATTTGTGGATAAATGAACTTTCTAAAAATAGATGTAATCTACTATTAAGTACGTGAATAAAAAGGTGACCTTTCTCTGAAGACCTTGCAAACATAAAACCTAACTGTAGACTTTAACCCTATTTTTAGAGCATGCTCATGTGAATCATATGAAAAATGAATGCAAGTCAATGCAAAGTGCTTGTGAGAGAGTCACCAGGAGTGAGCTAGTAAATACTAGAGCAGCCAGCCCTGGTTACTGAGAACCAATAAACACACCGGCAGGCAGAGGCACCAGCCTCTGGCAGGGAAAGTGACAGGGGAAAAAAGACCCCACATAGGTTGGGAGACCCGAGATGGAAAGGGGGTAGTCCAAGACCCAGCTTGATAGATAAACAAGCACATACAGACAGAATCACATGTTCCTAACCTCATGCCCATACACACTTACACTCACACACACATGCACTCAATATAAGCACAAACAAAAATGAACACTATGCACACGCTGTACCCCCAGGTCCATGTAATGATACCCCAGAGGAGCAACCAGCCTCTGATCCCAAGAGGTGACCTCCTTCATTCTGGGCTGGAGTCCATAAGCCCCGGCTCAGAGTCTGACCCCATCCACATCCCGAAAAAAAAAAGTCCAAATGAGCCAACAAACCAGAGCAACTCCATAACGAAACAGTTCCAACCCCTCAACAAGCTCCAGTGCCAATTCCATGAACCTCCCACCCCCACAAGCCCTAACATGCACCCCATCCATACACACACCCCATGGCCAGCACCAACCAGCACACAAACATCAAACACATGTCTCCAACCACAGATGCCATGTATCTCCCACCCATAGGGGCATAGCCCAGCAGGAAACTCCGCCCCCCAAAAGCCAATACAAATCCACCCACACAGCACAAGCCCAGCACAAAGAGCCATGCTCGAAACACCCTCCTTAATAAAACGACGCGTTTGGAGGAATTTCTTCCATTCCTTGTTGTTTGGATTGTTGACCTTGGACCTTTGAGAAAGAAACTTTGAGATCTGCTATGCTAAATTTTTCTGAGCATTTATACTTTGCGGTTCCTGTTTTTTTTTTTTCTCCTGTTCTCAGTTTGTAATTTGCACACCCAAATTTTATTTGTTATTGCAAACCTGTATTTTCTCCTGCTTCCCATTTGCATATTGCCAGATTCTTACAATCATGATTGCAATCAGTCCTTTCATGGTTTCTTCTAGCATGCAGGTCCCCAGTGTTTTGGGATTTAGGGGTTTGAAGACTTCCTGCTGATGCAGTGTTTCAGTTAAACAACTGAAAAATGTAAAGTGTCCTTGGAATATTTAGCTGTTTTCTGTGCATGCTCATTTCCAGTAAAGCAATCATAGCAGTATCAGTAACCGTGAAATAATACGCAACAAATAAAGCTTCACTTACCACTTTTTAAACTCTTGCCAGAACAATTAGCGTAAAAAGAAGCAGGTATATTTGAAAGAGAGAAAAAGTTGCAAAGATCCAACTTGACCAGATCTCTGTAAAGTGTCAGCCAAACTTTTCAAGACACCCCCTACTCCTCTCGGTCTGTCCCATCATGGGAGGTTTTGATTCACAGGACTGACAACCTTATTATGCGGCACACTTATTATTGATATTACGCCGCAGAGGCGCGGTTGCCATGGTCACCGAGCGAGAGACATTTAATTTTCTCTCCTCCATCATCATTATCTATGGGGCCATCTGTTGTGGAAAATGAATTCAGCCTCATTTGCATGACTGATAAGCACATTCTTTATCTGTCCCACAGAAGGTCATATGCCATGGATTTGGGGACTTGAGAGAAAAAGAGAGTGAGAGGGTGAAATGATGCGTGGTCTTACCTCTGTGAATGAGGCAAATGGGGTGGATGTGTGTGTTTGAGTGTTTATCAGAGCTCAGATGTGTGCATGTGTCTGCATAATCTGCGGACATGTAATGTTTATGTATGCCCTCTTGCCATGCCTTTGTTCTCGTGTTGATGATTTCAAATTAACATAAGCATGTGGCTGTGCCTGTGTGTGTGTGTGTGTGTTTGCGACTGCCATTGTGGTTGCATGTGCGACTGCATATTTTCACATCAGAAAATGTATGTGGGTGTGTTCTTGTGGGCCCAGATGTTGCAAAAATAGTTATGGACCTTAAAAGAAGGCCGATTCTGAAAGTAAAGTGTTTGTGCAGCTGGGATTCAGGTGCTTGAATGTGTTTCCTGATATTCCTGAGGCTTGATGTTTAATCTCATTTCACTTCACATGTCCAAGTGTCCTTGGGCAAGGCACTTACCCCAGAAGTACTTGGTATGGAAGCTGAGGTAGCTACCTTGCATGGCGAGGTCTCGCTTGTAAGCCACTTTGAGAAGCACGTTTTGTTTGGTTTTATGCGTAATAGTCCGAGGCTTAAGAGTGTTTCTAAACCTTCCCTTGTGTTTTTAAGGCCTCCTAGTGACAAAAAAGATGTGGAAGTAAAAGAGCTTTGTTTTCTGGGAATCCTGTCAGCTTTATCTTTGTCATCTTTCAATAAATTATTTTAGATTTTTAAAGAAAAACATATTTTTAACCTTGAAATATTTGATATATGAGATCTGCAGCACTCATGCTGAAGCATTTTTTCACATGGATATAAAATATTTGGTATTACCGGATAACTAGGTTTATCTGGCATATTACAGGGTTAAATACATACAAAAGCAAATATATATAGATACAAGATGCAGTGCATTCCCAACAATGTGCTGGGGTTCTCACATCAGGATTTATGCATGTTTATAGTATGCTGTGTCCTAATCATTTCATTGTGGTTAAATGCAAAGCCAGCTATTTCTCAATCTTGTCTTTTCCACATTCAGCAGGTCAAGACAAAGAATTAAACATTCTTCTGTGAAACTTTGTTGAAATCAAACCACCAACACTGCATCCAACCCTTGAGAAACAGAAACTTGTTTTCTTTTTCATTTCTTCTTCTAGAAAATACACTGTTTTTGCAAGTATTTGTGTCATGGAAAATAGAGTTGTGTCGTCTGCAGACAACACAGTGGTTCAATGGATTGCTTAAAACAAATCATGGCCCTTGTAATGCACCTGTGTGGGTTTTTTTCTCCCCCACAGTCTCGAACTTCTAAATTAGATGCGAGTGCACATGGCTGACTGAATGTATGTTAGTCCTGTGAGGGACCAGAAATGTGTCCAGGGTGCTGTCCGCCTCTCGCACAGTGTCAGCAGGAACAGGCTGTAACCCCCTGACCCTCTTCAGGGTAAGTGGGTGTAGCTAATGGATAGATGGACGCTCACCTGCAGGATGCCCTGCAGTTTCGAAAGCCCTTGCCACCCTGGTGAAGATAAATGATGGAAACTTTTTGCATCCTTTTATTTAAAATTAACCCTTTTAAAAAACACACAACAAAAAGCTCTGACTCTGAGTTGTGGATAATTTGTAGATTTTTTTCAACCTGGTCAAGATTTAAGGTGGGAAAAACTCAATGAATACAAACAAAATCTATAGGTTCTTTGAAAAAAAAAATATTTTAGATGTATAAGGTTAGGGTTGATCATTAGTGGATTTCTTTCTGCTGTTGTTTTGCAACAAAAAAGATCCTGGGTTGAAATACTGGCCAGGGTTTGTATTTCATCCTTGTGCATGCATGGATTCAAGCTGAAAATGTCACATCAAGGACTTATTATTGATCAAAACATTGCAGGCAAAGATTGTGTTAAAACCGAAGTGACACAAGAACCATCATCCCCTGAACCTTTGGGAAGTAAATTTTGTTTTTTTATGTTTAGTTATTTTTTTTATGTATATAAAAAGATATAACCTTTTTAGTTATGCAGAAATTACTTAAGTCAACCTGGAATCTTAAGATAATCACATAAAAAGTTAGTAGAAGTTGCAGCCATTCTGCCTTCTTTAGAAAAGTAACTTTCTTTCCAAATAAAAACACCAAAGAAACTGCTTTGGATGCACTGGAATTAGATACTTACAAGCATAGAAAGGAGTATAAGCGTAAATTTCAAATGGAGAAATTTGATTTTGTGAGTGCAAATGTAGTCCTGCACAGTCTGCCTGCATGTGTTAGTGTGTTTATCCCCTGAAGCCTCTGTCGTCGTCTGCTGCTGCTGTGTGCAGATGTGCTTGTGTACAGGTACAGAGGCTCCCTGTGGATTTCTTTGCTCTATGGTCTTTTATGTCTGGCACATTTGTCATCCCATAGAAAGACCCAAGCATCTCTCTCTCTGTTTCTCTCTCCCTCTCTCTCTCTTTCTTCAATGACACACAAGCACACTGTACATAAGTAGGCTGAAGCTTGTTGTTCCTTCATTTTCTTACTCCCAATACACCAGCGATACTACCTCTCCTTTACACACGTCCTCTCCTCTCCTCCCCCTCGCCCCACCTGCTCTCCTCCCTCAGTCCCACTGAACAACAGGCCCTCACCTTCTCCATGCTATCATCTCGAGTCCCAACACACAACAGGCGTCTTCCTCCCCCACTCTTTTAGCTCCCTAGTGTTCGCTTGCTTCCACTCTGCAGCATCAACACCTCTAAGCTCAAAAACAAGCGCTGCTCCTCCCATCCTCATTGCAGCTTTGACGCTTGCTTCATTTCCTCCCTTTTGGTCTTTGCCCTCAGTTGTATTTGAACGATTTCAGACATGCAATTTAGATTACAACCATATTTAAAGCATTTAAAGCATTGTTCAAACTATTTTTGGTGAGTTGTAAAAAGTTATTAGTTTTAATTTGGCCTGCAAGAGTATTTGATTTGATTTTTCCCCAATTTTTATGTTGATTGAAAACATTTCCTTAACATTCAGCTTTTTCCAGCCATTTATTCTGCCTGTTGTATTTGCAAGATTAATTTCAACGCTCACCTATTTACAGTGGTGGGAAATACGTACAATTTTCGTGCATCTGTACTTTACATAAGTAGATTTAATAATGGATAATTTCTACTTTTACAGTAAGTATCTGTACTTTCTACTTCCCTACATTTCTACAAAACTGTCGCGTTACTCACATTTCGCTTTTTTCCGTTAAAATTTGAAGTTCAGGGATTTAAGGTGGCGCCGTAAAATCCAAGCAATAACGTGACTTACGTGTCTGTTATCACCCATCGCCTCCACCTTTACTCGCACACGGAGCTCCAGACATGCGCAGTGGTTTCCTCTGAGCGGGAGAAGATGTCTGTCTAATTGTCAGTAGCATAATAGCGCTGCATGAATCATAAAGTATGGCAACATGTAAAATCAGCAGCGCTTTGCTTTCACAGACGGTGGGACTTCGTCCAACTTTTAGCGTCACTTGGAAAGGAAAGCTTAAAAAGGTAAGATCTGTGGACGTGATGCTAGCAAAGTTAGCTGTACAGAGACACATGTTGCATCTGCGATGAGAAAAAGTTTGTCACTCATGCGCTGAATTATTGTGTGTTTACTGATGTGTTGCATATATGTGACAACGCTGTGACCAAAGTCTGTAAGATAGTGATATGACATTCAGGAATGATCCAATTCTTCTGGACGGATTTTTACTGATTAAATTTATTTCAGCTCTAATCTAGGTGCTTTTATGGGAATGTGGATCTTTCACATCAATTTGAGAAGCAATTTTGATAGGTAAAACTTAATTTTTTTGTGTCATGTAGTGCGTGGTGCTGGTCTTGACTTGTCTTGGGTAGGTGGTCTTAACTACAACTCTGCTACGTGGCTCCTGGGTTGCATGTCCTCCCCCACCCACTTTCTTTCCATCCTCTTTCAGTTGGATTTCTTTCGAAATAAAAGCCGCTAGTGGCAAAAAAGTGAAGTTCATGCTGTGTTAGGACAGGAGACAAGATGTTTCGATCCCTAAAATTATGATTCAGAGAATCACTAAGTATAAACTATGCTACAGAGAGTAAAAATACACAATAAAACATGCTTTCTGTGGCATTGTTCGTTAAAATGGCACATTTGTGATGTGTTAAAATTAAATACGATTGGTACATTTAATGATATTGTATCAATGATTAGGAAATGCGTTCAGCAAATACTTTTACTTTTAATACTTAAGTATTTTTAAAAACCAGTACTTTTTTATTTTTACTTAGGTACTAATGTTAATGTGGCAGTTTTACTTTTACTTGATTACATTTTTGTTTGTGTTTTGTACTTATACTTTTTTGAGTACTTTCTCCACCACTGCCTATTTGCAAATATGCTTGACCAAAATGGATTTTCATTGGTGGAAAATATAAGGTTATTTTACCAATCCTCCCAAAGTATCCACATAACTACTATAAAGTACAGAAAAGGTTAATACATTCACAAAGTTACACAATACCAAAATAGGATTTTTAAAAGTCACGACTGACTGTTTTTTTAAACATATTTGTTAAGATGATCACATTATTGTGACAGTAAACTATAAGCCAGATAATCTTAAAAAAAGTCCTGCTGTCACACATAACCCTGGTCCTAATACTCACTACACTCTATGCCCCTCTATGAAGTGTGTACTCAGTTGAAGTGAACAAGGGTTTGAGTGTGCTGATTACAAGCTTGCAATAATAATAATAATAATAAAAAAACATTTTAAATATACAGAATAGGTATTTTTTTAGGTTCAAAAAAGGAGATACACTGGTCCACACTCCAGCAGATGGCGATAATACAGTCTAATCTTAGATGTCACCTGCTATTAAATATCAGAAAGAAGAAGAAGAACAAAAGCCCCTTTGCATGTCAGCTTTGCGTTTGGGGATAAGCGGCTCGGACGCTTCCGGTCTATTGAAAATGGCATTTTACACTCAGTGCTTGCAGGGCTTTCCCAAGGTAATGTTAATGATGTACCTCAATCCAAAGCCCCAACAAGTAAGCTGGAGAAAGGTTTTAAGATGAACGCTTTGTTATATATTCGAAGGTGAGTATTACATTCTTTAAACTTTGTGGCTAACAATAACTTTAGCTTCTGCTTGTGGTTCCATAGTAATAACACAGGGACGCCTCCTTTGTTTACCATCTTTCTCCCACCGGTAGTTTTAGGCTGAAGAAGCTGATCCAGAGTGACATGAAGGCCCTGTGAACTTAGCTGTGCGGTGGCGTTAGCTTTAACTTGTCGCAACAAATATTTGCAAGCCACCGTCTTCTTAATTTAAGATCGTTTGGAAATCCATGAAAACTTAAAAGCCCTTTATATTTGGAAGACAAAAATGTTCATGGTATTGCTTTATTTGCTTCTGAAATACAACTTTGTCTTTCTTTTAGCTGTCACTGTAACTCAAAGCGGAAGCAAGAAAGCCGCGTTTTGCTCATGCGGATATGACGTCAGCGCCGGACGTGCAAGGAGCCGTTTGGGGCCGGGCTTGTGAGTGACAGATTTCTGCTACCCTGCACTAGTTTCATCAACGGAGTCTACAATGATTGTTAAGGCTTCATTGGTTAGCATGGCCACCAATGACAGTGGATAAATAGTTCTCCTGGCCAGGTCAGTTGTTTCTCTGTCATGAACACATGTTTTTACAGATCACCTGAACCATACAATTACCACATGGTGACAGTTTTAACAAATATGTAAAAAAAATCCCAACATATTTTTGTAAAAGTTACATACTTTGTTTCTATAGTTACTTTTGCACCTTAAAATGAAAAGCTACCTCTACATTTCTAACCGTCAGCTCTTCCCTGCTGTATTATTCATACCTCTGGTTCTGAGTAGACTCTTATTTCCATTTGGTATCTTCCAAATGTATACAGATTAACCAAAGTATTCCCTGTTTGTTGGGTTGTGCCCATTCCTCCCAATTGTTTATTTAAGATAGTAGGGCAAATTAATTGTGTTTGATTGGCATTAACATAGCCAAATAAAAATTTGAATTTGGTAATATCGAATGCCCTAAGGGTGTCTGTGTCCCAACCCACAGGAGTACTTATCATGCCTTCTTCAGCTGCCTGGCAGTGTTCCTGGAGAGAGCAGAGCGTGTTGGTTCTGTAAAACATTGCTGGGTGGCATTTGATTTGTTTACTGTTATGATGAACATCAAAACAATATGAGGAGCATATGCCCATGTTTTTGGATTCAAATCTGAATATTTATGTGGCTTCATTTGAAAATGTTATTACTTATCTGAACCGAGTGAGGAGTCCCAAATATGCACCTCTGCCTGGAGGGCTTTTGCATTTTCAGCAGTACCCGTCTCACTACGAGAAAATGAATGAATTAGCACCTCTTGTCCGGTAAGAAATGAACCTAATTTATAATCTAATTATGACGATGTCTCAGGGATCAAATTAGCATTCCCTGTGTTTGCAAATCGGAGTAAATATGGAAATCATTGCATCGTTATTCCCATTTTCGTTCACATGAGAGTGCACATGAATGCCACTCTCTTTATGGTTCGGGCGCGATTATATTGTAAACAGCGTCCCCTGCTTTGTGAGCGGGGCTCATCGCTGAGCACATGGCTGCAGATAGCCTGTTTCAATACTCATTCATCTTCTCTACTCTTCAATTCTGGTGCTCAGCCAGCCTCGAAGTTAAGAAGCTGGTGAGGGAGGGCGTTAATTAACAGCAAGCCAGCAATCAACCGGAGACTTTCTTTAGGTTTACATCTTGTATCTCTCTCAGCAGCCTGAATGAAGCCAAATATGTCACAGTCAGTGGGTTTTATAGCATTGGTTAGTTGGTGGTTTTATTCTCACATTGTACCTGGGTTGGTTAATGTTTTTTTTGTGCTTCCCCCATCATTTAGTTACCCCAGTGGCTGCTTCTCAATGTCATCAGTTGCTATTAAAAGAAATAAAGAAGCTAGTCAAATTTTTTTTTTTTTATGTTTGTTACTCACGAAAATAGCGACAGGTTGACAATTTGGTGAATTTCCATTCCGTTCTGTTTTTTTTTTTTTTTTTTTTTGTCATGTATTTTATTCTCCCATTAACTCTGGCCTGCCTCCCATCCGTTCTGAAGAGCCTCTCCACAGCATGATACTGCCAACACCATGTTTCATCCTTAAAGTAGCAAAATGATCGGCATAGTTACCTTTTTACCATATGTAGTAATTTGTATGGTAAATATGTGTTATTTGTTGCTACCACATGAGCTGAAAGGCCAGACAAGTGTAACTTAAAAAGAAATAGCTCCAGAGTAAAACTGTTGTCACAGATTCACAGCTCACATGGAATAATTTGTTCACAGGATAATTATTAGTTGTGTGCTCCTCGGTTATATCCTATATGGACAATTCATTTAAATACGATTATTAAATCTTAGGAATTGCCGCATGTTATGCAAGGGGCACAAACATGTGGAACAACAAAAATTAAAATTGTAGGCCTACATGCAAAATGGTATGTGACATGGAAAATCAGCACCCTTAACACACCATGCCCACTGAGAAACTGCTAATTGCAGGATCATGTTGTGAGGACGCTTTCCTTCAGCAGGACAACAAGCAGGACAGCTGAAAGGAAGATGGATGGATCTAAATACAGGGCAAAAACCCCCTTGAAAATTCATGTAAAGAGAAGCTATCCATTAAATCTGACTGAGATTCAGCTATTATGAATAGAAGATCGAGCAAAAATGAAAACATAAAGGTTTTGCACTGTTACGTGTCATGAAAAGTGGTTCTGCAAACTCTTTAGTAGGGGACTGAATGTGCAATTTAAAGTGCACATCACACTTTAAATAGTTTTAAAACCTTTTAAAACCATCTGTGATTTTACTTCCGCATATCAACGAGCATTTTCTGTTGATCCATCAAAAGTTCTAGTTGTCATTTATGTGTTTGTGTTCGTTACATGAGAAAATATAAGAAGGTGCAAGGAACACTTTTGATAGCATTTTACTGCCTGTGCCTGTAGCCAGCTCTGCCTCAGATCATTGCTCCAACATCTTTCTGAGTGATTTGTGCCTTGTCTACATTAGATAATTTATTTATTTTTTCCTCTTGGAAGTTGTCTTCCCTGCAAATTCTCACATTTTCGCTTAAAATTCTGGGCTGCTTCCGGAAGGATTCTTCACTCTGGTCTTAACATTATGCACTTTAGTCAAACCGAGCCTGATTTCTCACACAAATGTGTGCATTTAAAATGAATGCACCGACGATGTTCCACATGGCTCAGTGTCGTCTCCAGCACTCCTCTGTTCTCCCTGACTCTCTCCCTTCCCTCCCCTCCATCTCTTCCCCGTGGGAAGATCTGACTCTGAGAGCAGACAGTCTGCAGCCCTGAATAAATGTATAAGAGGAAGAAGGGGAAGGGAGGGTGCATTAGCAGGCAGAGGGAGCGCAGGGGCGGGAGAGTGTTGGAGGATACATACATGCCGAGTGTACAGAGAAGAGCCAGATTCACATTAGATAGAGAGGAGGGAAGCAGTTCAGCTTGTATAGGACCAAGAGCGGAGCGATTCAGCTTCCTTCAGCTGTCTCTCCCTCTCTGCACAAACACATGCTCATACACACTCCCAGTTTCTCCCCCTGACACACACACACACACACAGAGGCGCACAGGAACAATTGCTTTAGGGTATACCAGTCGGCTCTGGGAGTCCTCTCCTTTGTTGTTTTTGCTATTGGTTGGTCTCAGCGGCAGCACGGCGTGCGCCTCTATCACCGGGTGGGTGAATGTGTGTGTGGAGTCTGGAAGGCAGTGTGTGAAGGATGCCACTGGCTGTACCCGGGTAAGTCAGCTCCTTCCTTCCTCTCGCTGTCTTTTTCTTTTTGTTCTTTCTGATCTGCAGCCTCTCCATCTCGCCTGGGATTCTCGCCTCTCTCCTCCTGCAGTGCTCATCCTCTATGCACGGTTCTTCTCTCTCTCCCTCCCTCCATCTCTATCTCTCCATGCGAGCTCCCTCTTTCTCTCAGTCTCCTCCGGACTGTGCTCCCTCTCCAGGCTGCGCCTCATTGGTGTGTCCTGATTCCTGTTTTTTTTTTTTTTTTTTTTTTTTTTTTTTTTCCCTTTTCCTCCCCATTAGGCTCCAGGCCCATTGGTCGTCTGCCTCCCAACCATTATCTCCACTCCTCCGCCCCTCTGTCATCCTTTCTGCCTCCGCTCACACTCTCTCCTTCTCTCACTCCTCTCTCTCTCTCTCTCTCTCTCTCTCTCTCTCTCCCCTCTCTTTCGCTCTCTCTCCTTCCCACAGTCATCTCTCAAGTCGTGAAAAATGATTTGCATGCAAGAGGAGAGCAGAACTTTGCAGTGAGCTCAGTAAGGGAATTCATTGGGAGTGAAATAAAGGGGAATAATAGCAGAGGAGGAGAGGAAAAGTTTAAAGACACGACTGCAGTTGGTAGGTACCTTCTGCTTTGCTCATGGCATTTTGCATCTTTTCCATTGTTGTTGGCTGATACTGGACTCCGCTTGCCACACTTTGTCCTTCCATGTGCTGTCTGTTAGTCTGGGATTGTTGTTTGTGGTTTCTTGTAGTTCATGGGAACAGTCAGCTCCTGACATTTTACAGGTGATTTGTGCTCTGAAAGTAGAGAAGGTCTTCTTCAATCTATTGCAGTCAAATTCTGATGATGCTACTGCTAATTTAAAGAGAAGTTCTAGAAGTTTTTCTTCTGGTGCGGGTAATTCTGGCAATCCAAACTTAGAATGAGCTTTTCTTTTCGTCGAGCTCTTAAAATTCTGCTAAGAACTAATAAAATACCAACATACAAATGTTTCCATTTTAGAACATTTGGTTATTTAAAATTGTGCAAATTCCTTAAGTTTTCAGTCACTTTTAGTGCAAGCCTATGCATCTGAAGTGTTGGAAATAAACTAAACAGTTGGACAAAGAGGAAACTGTACAAAAAAGAAAATAGTTTAGATGAAACTATTGGGCTTTAAATAACGGCAAGCTCGGTGTTTGAGTTACATGGATGGCGTAGCTCATGCACCAGTCCATTTTGTCTCTTGTTTTGTGCTCGTTTTGGAAGTTAGTCTTAAGGAAAGTACAGTGCAGATGTTGTGTGTGCTCTCGTGGGTGGTATTTACAGTACAGATGCAGTGCAACTTGCCTCTTTTCTATCAGGTCACATAACAATGCTTGAGCACAAAGTGCGCCCAACTAAGTGCTCTTCATGTCAACAAACGGCATAGACAAGAGGTTGGAGACTTCTGGCGATACACAAAGAATTTTATCCTTTTTTTTTCATGGTTTTCAGTAATATTTTATCTGGAGTTTCGATTAAATTGTAGGGAAGATGCTTTGCGAGTTGAGGTAATGTTTTCACCTCTGTTTCATCAGACTGTAACAGTGATCGTTGGTGTGTTTAGCTCAGTTTCCCTCCATGTGTGCACAGACGCTGACATGAGCTGCTCGGCGGGATGTGGAGCCGTGTTCTCCGGGATCTTCTTAAAGATGCGAGAGGAAGGCGATGTCTTGCTTGTTATTGGGAATGCTCGTGTTTGTGCCACCGCAGTGCCTGATGTGCTATGCTGAGCTGAGCCAAGGACAGGCAGACAGCTGAATGTGATTAAATTATAGTGGGAAAGCACGCTACCTGGGTCTTACCAGGTCCAGCGTCGCAGGAACTCCCTCCCTGCCGTGTTTCTGCTCATCTCTCTTTCTCTCCCTTGCTATGGAATAACAGCAAACGGACCCAGCCCCTGGTAATCATAACAGTCTGGTTAGAGCTGGAGCCAGGAGGAAAGTCGGTGCAAGATTGAACCGTTGGGTTATAAGATGCACTGTTCACTCTTACTGTGAGGAAAAGTGCCGAGTCCTTTAGCAGTAAAATCAGGATCCCCTTTATGCAGCTGACAAGGATGGGTCAGATGGTGAGGAGCATTATAAGTCTACTTGTCTGACATGACTGAGCACTTCAACTTAATGTGACTGTAAATACATGATAAAATAAAACATGAGGGACTGTTCTTCAACAGCATTAATTTTCGGAATATTCTGAACCGCAGTTGCATGCATTCAATGTTTATGAAGAACATTTCCCTTTTCTTTAAACTGTAAATTACACTAAAAGTAAATGAAGGGGAAGCCACTGGGACATTTTTTTCCTTTTTTGTTTGATTACCATCAGTTTGGTTGGAAGAAGACCATCATTTAAGATGAGTGTCATCCTCATTAGCGATGCGCCAATCAGTCTGCCAGAGAATTGATTATCATATTTGGCCGCTTTTCCCTCCCGAATGGACATCAGGCATACTACTAAAAATTTTTATTTTTTTTTCCATGTTTGTTGAATGCACCAAAACTACTAACTCCCCCTGTTTCTGGTGGGAGCATCAACCAACAACATGTGATTCAGTTAACTTTTCTTTAGTTTATTGAAAACCGGAAATCAGTAGAGATCAGGAAAAGTCAATGATCATTGTGATGTAACATCTAATAGCTGGCATATTTAAAATTGGACAGACTAATGTACATATACCATTTATTAGCTTTACAAAATAGTTGCTGTAAAAGACAAACACAATGTTATTTAGTCTGGAATAAACCTCAGATGCAGTGGAAAACGTCCTAGTCCCTTAGAGGAAGACTAAGTGTACTAGACGCAGCTTCAGACTGTGCTTCTTTCAGCTCCACATCACTGAATCTCTCTAGTGCAGAGCTGACGATCATGGCTCCCTGCTGTGGGATGGCTTATATTCTACTTTACCCTTCTGTAGCTATTTTTCCTTTAAAATAAAGAATACTTGCAGAGGTTTAAATACTCATTTTTGTTTTTATGAGCTATTTTGCGAAGGCCAGTAGGACCTGCTTGTCATTACACCGACTTTGTAAATGTGCATGTGGAGATACTGAAGGGAATCAATGTGGTCTTCCAATCAGTCTCAGTGACATGGTCACGCTAGGGTGCAGAGGAGAATGATCTATTTGAGCAGACATATTGTCAATACTGACATCTACTCAGTGTAAGATGTAGCTGCTCCCGCGTCCTTCACACATACACTCCTGGTGCGCCTGCCAGTATACACATTATTAATTATGGTATTTTCTTTATTCTGATCCAAGCTCTTGATTTGGATTGAAATAGAGGAAAAAACAAGAATTTGGTCATTTTGAAACCAAGTCTTTCCTTCCATTTTAAGGATATATAATAATGATCTAATTTAGGTGTGGGCCAGTATGAGATTCCTGTTGATAAATATGGATAAAAAAACACCACAGTTTCAAGATTTTAAATAAAAAATAAACATTTAAAAAATGAAGCAACTATTATTGGACATGTGCTGATAAAGCAACTTTTGATTTTTGCTATTAGAGCAATATCTGTGTTAAAGAGTGTTAATTTGATGTGAACTCAGACTTGTCCAAAAATATAAACTAAACACTTTTATAAAATTGTTAAACATAAGCACATAGTGGGGTTATTCATTTGGATAGCCAGTCTGCACTCTACTGCTTAACAAAGATGCTACTGTGTTTTAAAAGATTGTTAACCTAATGAAAATGATTTCCACATTGTGACACTTTTATGAAAAGTTTCCAAGCAACTGAATTTGTTGTTCTTGTAAGTGCAGAAAACTCTCTGGAGATTTCTTTAAGCTAGCAATGCACAGAAACGTGTTGGGGAGGGGAAACACTGCCTAACTCTTTAAACTGCGAACAACAAAAGAAAAAAAAAACTCTGTTTACCTCAAGATTTTCTTTGACATTTTTATCAAAAGAAGTTCCAACTAAAGGAACAATTTTAATCCGTAGTTGTTAACATTGACATACCTTTATACCAGCCCATGCCTTGATTTAAGCTTTCATTTGTATACAATAAGTAATGGATTGACTGTTCTTTCTATGAGGGTATTCCTCCAGGAAAATCACAGGTGCCCCCGTCTCTCACACATACACACAAACACACTCGTTTTTGTTCTTTTCCTCGGGGAAAACGTGATCTATCTCCTGGCGGGCAGGCCAATTAAAAACCAATCAGGGTGCTTGGAGTGTGCTGGTAATGGGAAAGCCAAGGCAGTGAAGGAAGTGGGGCTGATTAATGGACATTTTCACCTTGTGGCATAACAGCCTCCCACAGGCATCCATCACCACAGGGGGACTACGCTGGCTACACACCTTTCCAGGAGCGTCTGACATGTTGTATAAGTTGCAGATGTCTGACTGTGTGATGATGAGCATAAAGTGCCCCGACGAGGCTGCAGTAGCTTTATATTAACCTGCCTTATCTGCAGGCCATGGAGATCATTTGATGTATGGCAGCATCCTGATTAATACCAGGCTGTGCAGCTCAGCTCCTTTTCATGGTTTGATAACATTCAGGGGATATGCTGTTCACCTGCTGTGGAAACCCAACCAGTTGAATACTAAGTATTTAGAGCAACAGAGAAATTCACCAATTTCTCGTGTTTTTATTATCTTTGAAAGAAAAACAAAAACCCCTGTGTTTTCCACAGATGAACATGTTGTTTTTTTATATGTATATATTACAAGTAGACTCAAAATGCCCTTGCTGAGTTGGACTGAAAAGCGTTTGTGTCTTTCCCTTTGGAGCCTTTGTGAAGCTACGAGCCGTCAGAAGAAAAGTATTAAACGGTGTGAGCAAGGTTCGTTCCATTTCAGGAGCTGCTGTGACCTACTTCACACAGGCTGGCAGCTAGCTGTAAATAAAGATTTTCATAACCTGCTTTGGCCTCTTCCCATTAGCAGCACAACTGTGCCTTGAAGAAAATTACGAGCTCAGGAGAAGCTGAGCAGAACGGTGCTATGATATCATCAGAGCAGGGAACACGAGTCTGATTGCGTTGGTGTCAGGATTACATTAAAGTTTAGCACAACATTTAATATAACCTCAAGGTTGCATAATCATAAATGACAGAAAATGAGACTGAGCAATGCTAGTCATCTGCAAATATTAGGAAGGGAAAAAAAAGAAAAAAAACCTGTTGATCTTGTTTCGTCTGAAACAAAAGACTACACTTACTAATGTTCACTGAGTTATATGGTCAGCAGGGGGCAGAGTTGTACCATTTTAATCACATTTTACAAGAAGTATAAAACTGAGCTAATTTTTCACTTTCTGTACTGATATCAGGGAAATTTGATTTCTTCACTTTTTTTAAAAATTGTGAAATCGATTACGATTAACTTACATTTTGGGAAAGTTCTTAATTTTCTTATACAATTTTGCTAACAGTTTATAAGCTTTATCATCTTAGAAAAAAATATAAATCTGACATGTGAAATATGAGTAGTTAGAATTCATAAATTTGGTAAATATATTACTAATATTCAGAATGTGAATGCGCAACTTAAAAAAAATAATACATTCCCAAATGTTAAATTACAGTTTGCTGTTATGATATTGTGCTCACTGATATGGTTATGAATGCAATTTGACTTATTCCAAACTAATGTATAGAAATGCTTAAAATGTTCTTTGAATACTCAATATTGAATCGTATACGTATATCCAACCAAGAAACAATTGAATTTTTTTTTTATTGCAACAGTGGTTTCAAATAAAGATTTTCAACATTTCTCCTCTCAATCACCAACCAAGGAAAAATAGTCTGGTTTCAATCACTTACTCACTGATTGGGGCAACACTAGAAAAGCCAGTCTTTTTTATGCTTGCTGTGGTCGATTACATGCTGAAGTCAGACTTCAGTTTTCCAAATCACAAACATACCCGGAAAATCAGTTGCTGATGAAGTGTGTTGACAAAAAAAAAGTCAAGAAGATATAAAAAAATAAAGTGTTTTAACAGATCTGGAATCTGTGCAGAAGTTTCTAGTTCAGATTTGGTAAGTCCATATTTTAAGGAGGTTGTAATACTGCACCCACCCCACCCCCCCCAAAAAAACAGGAAATTAAGTCAGGTTTATGTATTTCCACAGTAGAACGAATGTTAGTAGTTGTTCACAAAACTTAACTGTTCAGTTTAACACTTATCTGTCAGTACCGTAAGGAAACTATCTTTCTTTAATGTAAAAGTCTCAAAAAGAGATAACAGACGTCCAGCTTAAAACTTGGTTTACTCTAAATGTGACTCCTGTGAGTCCAAACGGATTTGTACTTTTAGCAAAAAGTCTGGAAAAAGTTTTGCGATTGAATCAGATGTAGCATCAGAACCTCCTGACCTTTTGTTTCTCTGGACAATGATAATATGAGTCATAAAAGGAGATGTTTCAGTGATAACAACACCCGCCTCCTCAGTAACGATGCTATCAGCTGAGCGTCATCACTGAGAGTCCAACTCGTCCCCAGACTCATCAGGTCAAAGAGGCACACAGATAGACACATAGAGAAACAAAAGAAAGAAACTAAAACCAAAGGAACAGGACGGGTCGAGCTTGTGTAAAAGCGCTGCGTTATTGGAAAATGATTACCAAACAGGCATCCATTATTCAACGGGGCAATCAGGGAGGGCTCAGTCTGTTCATTTATGCGAGCACCGTAAATCCGATTTGTCGGTTTTGATCACTCTGAAATCTCCCAGTCACACGCGGGCAATATTGGGTGAATATTATTCTGTCTAATGGGGAATTGATGACGGCATGTGACACCGGTCAAGACAAATGGATGGCTTACAGGGCTGGGGAGGGGGAGGAGGCTGGAGGTGTTGGGACAGAGGTTTATTACCAATTGAGGCACTGTATATTGCATTTCATTTATAAAGAAGATTCCAGAGAGTCACTAACACAAGGTTATGCATTGCATTGAGGGTGCGCAAAGTGATGATAGAAAACGTATTTTTTTATGATCAAATAGTATTTTATCATGGTGGAGTTTTTGGTGTGTGTGTTGAAGGTCAAAGAAGCGCAGTTAATTGAAAATCTAAATGATTTGTGGAGCTGAACAAGCACACATCTGTGCTCGTGTGTATGCAAATGAGGGCCTTGTGATCGTTACGTGCAAGGATGCGGGCGCGCTTGTGCTCGCGCGCGGCGTCGGGAGGCAGGCGGACATGATGCGCTCTGAGCTGCAGCGTCTCTGTGAGGGTGGCCTGACCTCTGCCTTCAGCTCCGCTTCACGGGACAGCAGCAAATGAGAGGTGTCATCGCATGACAGCAGCGCGGCCCCTCTTTAGGACTGACGGCGCGTCGCACGCGCGCACGCAAACACACATATCGGCAAACGGGCTCGCGGTGCGCAGGCAACTTCACATAAATGCATGCAAGTATTCAAGTTGAACCAAGCGCTGGCAACAGTTGGAACATAAACAGACATAAATGCATAAATATTGACACGCAGGCAGACTTCCACAGAGACCCATGGGAAACACGGCCCAGATCAATAGCTTTGCTTCGTGAACATACAGCTTTTGTTTGGGCAACAATGATTTAGATTCAATTTGACCACTTAGTGTTTATGCCGAGCTTTGACCAGCTTAGAAAATCAAACTCGAATGTGAACAGGATTTTGTCAAGCGCTAACTTTTGATTTATTTTCATTGTTCGAGGCCTTTCTGGATGTAAAAAGCCCTGTAAGTTTGGATAAAATGAGCCTGCTGCTTAATGCATGTTCTTTGTTGTCTGTTAACTATTTGTCAGAGATGCAGTCAACAGGAAATTAATTAGGCATGGCAAGTTTATTTGTATAGCGCCATTCATACAAAGTAATTTAAAGTGCTTTACAGGAGAATAAAAGAAAGAAACATAAAGTACATTAAAGACAATAATGACATTCATTTCAATTTAAAAATGTAAGCATAAGAAAACAAAGAGTGACTGCTTTAAAATGAACTTATCTTTATGGAAAAGCTGCATTAATATTTTCAATCCTGAGATAAATTAACTAAAAGTTTCAGCAAAATGCACATTTGCAGAAAGTTTTTGCAGAGTTGAAGATTAGATAAATTAAATACTAGTTTCTCTTCTTGTCATGGTGAACTCATTAAGAAGATTGCTGATGACTTTATGGTCAAAATTATATAGCTCTGAAATCTGTTGTTGCCCAGTACCATTCAATGTCTTCTAGATGTTTTTTTTTATCTTCTTAAAAACAAATAGTGCACTGATGTGATGTGATCAATTTCCTTGGTGTAGGTCGGACTCTGGCAGCAGCATTTTTGATGAGCAGCAGCCTGATTGATTGATTGGTTACAATCATATCTAAACTACTTAAAATAAAAGCATGCAGTTCTTTTTTTTTATTCTGTCTTAAAAATATTTAAAGACCATCAAGCACTGATTTAAATGTAGATCTGAGTCCTTTATGACACAGAGGTTTCTGGCACACTCTGTGGTTATTAGCCTGCTTGAGTCTAGCTAAGTGCTAACCTCTAACCTTACAATTTCTCAGGTTTATGTGCTGTTGGATTTGTCCTTATTGATTTCACCCTTCACTGAAAAGATTTCCGACTAAAAGTTGGCATCAACATTCAACTAGTCATATTAGAAACCTACAAATTGAATTCAGTAGGTAGGTATTCATATTGTGATTATTACGGTAATGCAAAGATATGAGCTCTTCCATCTTTTAGACTGCAGCTGTGGGAAGGAATAAAGGACTATCTTGCACAGAATGCAATAAGATTTGTTCTTCTCATTTTTGTAGGGAGGAAATGTTTGAAAGTGTCTTGAAAAAAATTCTTAAAAATTTGCAATCTAGTATCGCTAGCGTAAGCATGATAATATTGCTCCTGGGTTGCATTCCGTACATTAGCTGTGTGTAGCAGACTTTGTAAAATAATACATAAAATCTTGGTTAAAAGAAAATGCACCCCTTTTAACTACATCCTTTTTAAATACACAAACCAGAGATTTTTTTTTAATAATTTTAATAGATACGTCTATAATAGCTGAAATCCAAAAGTATAAACAATAGTTAGAGGTTAGAACCAGCAGGTTGGAAAAATTAAACTAATTGACTATGGAGTTTTTAGAAATTTTACCTAAAATAAAGAAGAGCTGCCATGCAGTTGACTTTTCACCTTTTAATCATTTGGATATGTGTGCTCCAATATAAAACATTCTTTGGGTGCCTAAGCCTCCACCAGCCAAGACTAGTATTACTTTCCGTGAAGGACATGGAGCACACAGTTTCTGGAATGATGGCCAAATATAGGACAACATGTTTCTAAATAGACAGAGGAATACGCAGAAGAGTCACATTTGTGTTTCACATATGTTTCAGGAACCGATGAACAAACATTAAGGTCTTGGTGTTACATTGTTGATGCTACAAAATTTTATCTGATTTTATGTGTAACTCGTTCTGTATGCTAACTATGCCAGAGCCAATGATCCAGGTGTGAGTCAAAGCAGGTTGAGCAGCTTAAGGTCAATAGAAAATACATTCAGTGAGAAATCAGTGTTATCTTTTAAACACGTTTTTGGTCAAATTAAGCTTGAAAATTAGCTGGCATTTCTGATCAGCATAGTCCTGGTCTTTTCTAAGGCATCTTGACACAAAAAGTCAAACTATCAATATTTTATCTGCTAAGTAAAGGACTAATCTATCTAAAACTGCCATAAAAAAGATTTGCGTAACCCTACAGGGTTTTGAGTAAATCAATGCTGCATTTTTCGGTCAGTGGTAACTTTATTATTTCAAGGTTAGCCCAGTTGACTAATTAACAAAGTACATACATTGGGCATTCTGAGAGGGGCCATAATGTTCTAAGAAACTGTTTATTGCCCTCTAAGCAAATAAAAATGTATTTTAGAAATGCCAAATTTTCATTAGAATAAACATTGAATCTCCATAATGCAAGCTTATTGGGTAATTACACACACTCTACTCGTCACAAAGGATTGGGCTACTAAGTAAGAAGAGCCACAGTCTAATAATACAGATGCCAAAATTTGCTCAGTGTCTGTGTTACTTTTGAGGTGAATACAAAAAAATAAAATATTTTAATTTGTTTCAAACCATCTGTAATCAGCCCACGAGGCTTCATGCTCTTAGTAATAACAATCAATAAAGTAGGCTGTAACTGTGCTTGTTAATATAAAAGATGTGCTTCTGTAGCTTTCCCTGTTAGTTGCAGGACCGTGATAATTTAGGCAATAATTCCACTCCATGATGAAAGCTTCTTTAATAATAAGTGACGTTTTATCCTACTAAATCTCTAATATATGAACAGTGCAACTGTTGCTGTACTTTTTATTATTGAAATCTCCAGCTTCGGTTCCGTATGTGCTCTGTGAGGTTGAATCGGCACATTCATCACACTGAAATGACCTACCTCCCAAAATAGCAGCTTCACTGCCCACCTGGAAAGGATTTCCGGAACAGCAGAAGATTAATCGGTGCAGGTCATTTCCAAAATGTTCTGAATTTGTTGGTTACCATACAAGAATTGTACCATTATAAATAATTCAGCAAATCAAAATTGTAGTGAAACCACAGTTTGGTATTAAACTGTGGGTCTTTTAACCTTCCAAATCGCTCATGTAACCTCACCAAGACTGTTAGAGATAAAATTAGTGTAGAAACAAGGTGGTTTGGAACATGTACCATAATTGTAGTGTGTTCATTTGTAAGCTAAGTACACAAGTCTCCTGTGGATGCCTGGAAGATGTGAGTTTGTTCGTAGGCACTCCTCAAAGTAGGGCATTTCCACCTTCCACCTGCAGGTCGTCTCAGAAGTGGTCTCCTGAATGTGCTGACAGTGCACCTCTGGGTCTTCTAGTTACAGCTGGGAATGCTCTCCCATGACTGCTTGTCCTCTGCTCCCACTGTCTTACCTTTATCGTAGCATGCCTGTCTTGTTTCTGTCCTTGCACGCTCACTTATTCTCTCTGCAGCTCCTCATCTGCCTCATTGTCTCCCTTTGTATCGCCCTTGTCGGTTCTTTCGCTCTAGTTCCAACTGCATTGCATCTCCCTTTTCATTCCTAACCAATTCTCTGTAACAGAATTTTTCCTGTTCAATTGTATGATTAGTCCAAATATAACAGTGAGGAGGGAGGAAGGGATGTCAGAGTAAGTTTTTTTTCCTCCCTCCCTTCTTTATCTCAGTTCAGTGGTTAACGAGATGGATGGACTGCATATTTACTGTTAACAAGGAGGATGCCATCGCTTCTCATTCTTCCTCACCAATTGTGCCCCACAGTATCATGCATAATAAATCAAATCCTCTGTGTCAGCATCGCTTTCTTTACACAGGCAACAGAGTCATAGAGTATGGTGTGATCTGCTGCAAAATGCAGGAGAAATATGAAGCTAAGCACTCAGAGCCAGCTCTTCGCTCCCCTCCCTTCCAGTGCTGCAATGTATTCAGGTCATTGCCAGGTCTCTGTTAAAACGCTTCTTTGGTTTCTCCTCTCTAAGCTCCAGCATCTTGTTCATTTTACTCAAATCTGAGCAGCCCCTTGCCCCGAATAAATAGTGCAACACGTTTTGCTTCTTTAGTCTTAGCCCTTGCCGTCGTTTTGCTCGCTAGCTCACTCCCCCCTCCCCGTACGACAGCTCTGCCCTGCCCCGTGTATGTGACCTAATTTTCCTGCTCGGCCCAGCGTTTTCCGATGTGAGTCGCTCCAAAATAGCTTGGCTACAGCAGACCGTGGAAAACTCATTTCCATCTTGCATAACAGAGACCAAACATCTCCCCCCCCGCCACCCCCCTCACCCCCTGAACGACATCACCACCGCCACTCTACCTCGGCTCAATGGCGAGATGGCACTTACTCTCGCAGGCTGAATCTCGTCTTGCCACCTCGCTGTGTGAGGAAGATGGTGAAATTATCATTTTCACTTACTCATTTTTATCCCACAGTTTGTGCATTATGTCTTTTCAGGCCGTCTTAGTAATTGAACATGTCAAATTAATAGATTATACAGCCTTGCTTAGTCAAAGAAGAAAAGATACAGGGATAGGAAGTGATTCCTTTTCTCCCTGCAAAAGCAGCGAAGCTAAATCAAAGAGGTCCCAAAAGGATTCATGAAAACATTTATGAGATGTAGCTTTGCTCCATAACCTAAAGTGTATTTCATAACAGCATCAAAATAACCATTCATATGCTATTAAAAGCTCATTTAACTGTTGAGCCCTACAATATATTGCGTCGAGATGACATTGCAGAGGGCTGTAAGGACTGAACATGTCTACTCCTCGTCGCTGGATTGGCTGTGGATGGAGATTGTGAGGATCTGTGGGCTGAAAAGAAATCATTATTTTACCAATGGCTGCAGCACTTCTTAACATGTTCTATGGGGTGCCTTTCGCCAAGCTAATGCAGAGAAATGGAAACAGATGGAAGGCATGATTATTTGATCTGCAAAGAGTTCCTGGTGGCTTTGTAGTAACTGGACGAGACTGCTTAGAGGCAGAAGAGTGGGCTGTATACGTCTGTGTGTGTGCGTGTGTGTGTGTGTTTGTGTTCTGAGGGATGTGCACGGGTGTGGGTGGCTGTTGTCTGTGTTTGAATGTCTGTGTGTGTGCGTTTTGTCCATCTGTTCATGTGTTTGGATGTGTTGCATGCGCCTTTGTGAGTGTTTACACACTATTGTGTCTCCCTCCAAACATATGGACCTCTAATTAGGAGTGAGCAATGAATAGTGATACAGGTAGCAAGCTCATTCAGACTTTCAAGCTCCGTTTATGGTCCTGGTCTCCTGCTTTGATGTGCTGCTTTGCTTTTTGATGCATTGTAAAAGCAGTCATACCTCTAGGACTTTCTCACACGTTGAGGGGTTACAGCCACATTTAAAGTTCACATGTAAAAATCTAAAAAATGTGGCTAAAAATGTGATAAAATCCATTAATAAACTGAGATTTGTCAATGGAAAGCCATGAGAGGTTATATTTGCAGTTTGATTCAAGTCAGGTAGTGGACACAGTCTTGGATAATAAGAATGGTCAGGTCAGACCCAAACCTGTAAAACAAAGTTATGAAAGAATAATGCTGTTAGTCAGAGATGATATGAAGATGTGTGGCTCTAATTGCAGGACAATCCAGGAAGAAAAGCCTTAATATGTTGCAAAAATACTTGAGACCAGAACAGAGGTTCATCTCTTAGCGGACAGTTACATGGGCTGACCTTATCCAGTCCTCAAAAGCCTGTGTCCTTCGTGTTGCAGGCATGTTCCTGCTGAATTATCTCAAGTCATCAAGTTAGGCAAATGTCTCATATTAGGGGTCATTACCTGTTCATTTGGTTCAGGCTTGTTTAACCAAGAGGAGATCTAAAACATGCTCACTTACTGCTTTTTGACTGGCATCAGGATTCGATGTCCTACACTTAAAGCTTGAACTGAACAGTGAAATGGTTTAGAATGGCACAGTCAAAGTCCAGCCCAAAATCTATACCAGAATCTGTGGTTTAATTTGAAAACTGGTATTTACAGATACTTTCCATTTAATCTGATTCTGAACTATTTAGCATAAAAGAATGGGCAAAAATTTCAAAGTGTAGCTGTGCAAAGCTGGAGGAGACATATTTACTGAGGACATGCTGAATATATAGGCTAGACTTTTCTCTCTTTTTTTATCGTCACAATTATGTGCAACTTTGAGTAGTTTTTTGACATAAATTCCAATAAAACATTTAAATTTGAATTTATAATTTGCCAAAGTGTGAAAAAGTTCAAGGAGACTGAGTATCTCTGAAAGGTATTGTTTCTTTTCACACTTGCAAAGCAAATTTTAACAAAATTTGCTTTGCATTTATAGCCTCTCTATACAGCCATAGAATGCAGTGTCAATAGCTCTACCTCACTCTTAAGACAATTTCTAATAAGAAAAATACATAATACACTTATATATTACCATAGTGTACAACCCACACAAAGTAAAGAGAGACTTACTCAGTCTCTGTGTTCTTGTATTCATCTCACTGCATTGCCTGAGCTGTTTCAATGTCTTTCTGCCCACTATTCAAAGCTCCATAATTGTATCCTCATCACAGATTGGCCTTGACGTGCCATAGACGCACCTCAGATTATTTCATGCATGTAGCGCACATAAACATACCTGGGCAAAACATACAGGCTTTCATTTTTGCCTCTGTTGAATGCACAGGGTCTGAGAATGGGGTGCATTATCACATGTGGCTTCCTGTCAGGCGAGGGGTTGGAGGACGTGGCTGGCTGGTGTGTGCATGCGTGACTGGCGGGCCACACCTGTCAACAGTACTCTAAAGGCGCGGCGGTGATGCTATCTGACAGCCCGACTGCCACGGAGGACGTGCGTGCGTGTGTGACCGTTTGGATGAGTCACTGTTGTGCCTCCACCGCTGTGTTCCCCTGGAGCACCCACTTGTGTCTGACTGGTGGAGTTGGTGCATGTGTTGTTCTGTTTGTGTGCATTATTTATTTATTTTTTTGTATTTTCCTGGCTCTGTATTCTGAACATATTAACAGCTGGCCTCTTACTCACACAGTAAACAATCACATTGAACCATCAAAATTTTTAGCAATCTAGTCTCGAGTAGTGTTTGCACCGTGGCTCTGCAACACTTTCAAATATGTAATGTGCCGAAACACTCACACTCTCCATCTGCTGTGGGCTTGTCTTTGTATCACAGCAATCTGCTTTAATTCTTTTAGCTGGATTTACATTAGCGAATATCACCTTTGCCATTCTAATGGAACATGTTAGTGTAATGCAAATCAAGTTGAATTTAACTTATTTTTCCCTGCCATCTCTGGATGTGACTGCCAGAGAGCGTTCTTCTGTCATGACCACTGCACTCGCAGCATTATGAAGCAGTCATACCTTCCGGTGCTCTCAGCAGCACATGCACTTGGCTGAAAAATTCAGCCCAGCTCCCAGCGTTACCTTGCATGTATAATTACCGGATATGCTGCCTGCTGCTGATAACTCTCCCAAACAATGTTTGAAGGGGGAAGGCGGCGATGAATTCCCAATGAAGTGTGAAAAAGACTGATTAAAATTGCCATGGTCAAAAGCCAGCGCTCCAGTGTGTTCTGCTCTCATGGACCAGGGGAGATGGGGAGACAGGCTCTGCAGTGGAGATAGCAAGGTCTTTTTCTCTCTGTGTGACTCACGGGAATGAATTTTTGGTTTCTATTTTTGTCCACAGCAGAAAGGTTATTGGCAAATAAGCTTATGTTTTGGCCGCTGCATCCTTAGTGCAACTTCCTGTGTGTGTACGGACACTTATTTAGAAATACTTAACACAATCCTACTCATGAAATAGAAATTTTTCATCCAAGTAGGTAGCTGAGCCTTTTTTGAAGGTGAGGTTGTGTAGTTAGGGGAGTCAATATGTTACCTTCAGCAGATAAAAGTCCAGTTGATCCAAGTTTGAAGAAGCGGGGAGATGTTCTTAAGGGGTAGTCATTCAATCTTTTGCAGCATACAAAGCAAATATGCTTAGTATGAAAATTTAATCAGAGATGCGCTGAAAAATCAGTTGGTGGCACAGATTATCCGACCTTAAGCTGACCCAAACTGACAACTAGATAATCATTTTTTTTTTTTTTGTGAAGATGTGCAGGGGTTCTAAAATGCTCTATACTCACCGTAAGTACTACAAATCCGCATCAGCAACACCACTCTTCAGTGTGGACCCAGTTGCTGAATGAAGAAGACTCAAATTTTAATATTTTCAGCAAGATGTTTTACATTAGAGTCAGGATATGAATAGACAAGAGAATCTTTTAAAAGAAATCTGTTTTGCGTGATGTGTCGGGATATGTATGAAGTTCATTCAGGCTGAGAAAATCTGAGACAGGAAGGCTGAACAATATACGTAGCAATGTTGAGTTTTTAAGCTCTATATGTTATGGAGCATGCTGGATAAAAAAAAATGTTTGCAACATTCAGAAATATGATATGGATCTATATTCAGCATGGAAAACACACAGAGGCCGTTGTTTTAGTTGCTAGCTGTGTTAACCGTCCTAATTGCACGTAAAAGACACAAATGACAGTTGAAAATGTCAACTTTGTAATCATTTTGTCTTTTGTTATAAAACATTCGTAAAACTCGATCTTGCATGACTTGCTCTTTTACACAGCACACATCGTCTTTGCTGCTAATATGAATAATTTATTACCACTCAATATGGGGAGACTTGGGGGGGGAAACCTATAATGGTGTTCTTATATATAGTTTATGAAACAGAATCGTAATCAGTTAAAGATGATGGCGAAAGCCAATACAGCAGGCCTTTTCTCTGGAGGAGTGAAAATAATGCTTTGGGAATACTTTCTCTGCTAAAAACACTTTTAGCAAAGTTCTTTAGCCCCATTTAACTTTTTTTGCCGTCTTTCACACATCACTCATATGGGGTCAATTTATTGTTATAGTTCACCATTCTTATCTTCTTACAAAATAACTAAAATAAACAATATGTTCAAATTTTTTTTAATAAAAGAAAACAAGTTTCATCATTTATAGGTAAAATTGAGTATTATAGATAGCATGGCTTGTTAGCATCTTCTTTGTAGGGTTTCTTTATGCATTTTCAAGCATAAAAGACACACCATCACATCAGTGGCATCAGAAAATGCTTCCATTTACTATACCTGACAAAATTACAGCAAAGAAGGAACACTTTCCTTTGTTGAGAAGCATTGTAGCATTTCATTATCATGAAATGTTCTTCACTTCGGTTTCTGAAAGATGGGGTTGATTTTATTTTATTTTTTTTACTATTTGTAAGCACTCCTGAGAATAATCAGTAACAAATCAGTAATAATCAGTAACAATCAGTAACAGTAACAAACATTTCATACATTATGTACCTGTATATACTCGTGCTTGTGCATGTGTGTGCAGTCGTGTAGGTGTCCAGGCGACTGTTTGCAGAGGGTAGGGAGGCAGTCTCATTCGAAGCTTGTGGGTGTCAGGCTCAGGGCACCTAATTACAGCCCCGACTCCCACAGATTGCCAGCTTCTCCCTCTGCCCCCATGTTTGGGTGCATCTTCCCTGGCAGACTCAGATGTTGCACTTCCCTCGTCTCCCAGGCTTTGGTCTCAGGGGGGGGCTCCACCTAAGCGCAAAGCTCAGCGGCGTCTGATTAGCCGGCTCAAATGAGATCCCCAGCTAGCTGTCTATACCGTCATTCTCTCAGCTGACAGTCTGGAGATGAGCTGCCAAACAGCCACCCAGCACGTTTAGCTTGTTAGCGTGATCAGGAGGTTTCTATATCATGTCTAGCAAACAGTGGAATTACAAACCTGTAGGGACCTAATTTGGACTACTCTTGTTGAGAAACTAGCTAGCTATTTACCTCTGGGCTAACAAGGCTTGGCTGACAGAGAGAGGGTCATTTTTTATTTTTCTTTTCTTGTACAGTTCGATAATTGGTGGTTATTAGTGAGAGGCTTTGGCGCTGGTTAACCCTTTCCTTCCTAAAAGCACAGCACACTGTCTTTCATCTCATTTCAGAGGAAGGAAAGATGGATGCCTATGGGGGTGGGGGGTTGTTTTTTTTTCATGCCAACAGTAAAGCGGGCACACTTTAAAGAGCAGCACAGCTGCCTTCGCTGCATCTGGGCACCAGATTGAAAGAAGAGGGAGGAGAACAGGAGGAAGAACGGGGAATGAACAGGAGACTAAAACAGAGGGAACAGAAGGGAAGAAGGAAGAGGAGGAGAGAGAAGGAAACAAAGGCTGACATAGATAACATCTATCAGCACAGCAGAAACATGGGCTGGGTTTATCATTATAAATGGAGAGATATATACCCAACAACCCCCCACTCCTCCAAACCCATCCTCAGTTTTCATTTTTCAGAAGCTGGAAACCACTAACTGGGCCAATCCACAACAGGGATTAACTATGGAGCTGCAGAAGCATTTAAATGTGCTCACAGCAAGCGCCGCGCTTACTGTGGGAGTGATGGTAAACACAAACACCAAGGTGCCACGCAGAAGAAAGAAATCGTGAAGCGCACCGTATACTTCATTGTTTCTACTTCTTTTTTCTTTCTTTTTTTTAAAGGGATGTCACGTATAATTTGAGTACTACAGAGGAGAAGGGTTACAAAGAGACTGCAATATAGCACCATCACAGAAAGGTAGCTGTTTAACATTTAATGCAAAAAAAAAATGTTCCTGGGACTCTATTAAATACAGACAAATGTTGAAAAACAGTTTATGATGACAAAACAGACATTTTCAAAGACATTGGTGGAATTTATCAACCAGTGTTGATATACTTGTGTTGTGAGTATTACACATAGAAGAGAAAAAGCCATATGCTGTGGGTTGCTTGAAACGAATAATGGTTGTAAACCCAAAAGAAAATTTAAAGATTATGCCCATTTTTGCATGAAAGCACACAGTATGTCACTCTTCAACCCACCCATGTGATTGGGTCACTGGGGCCACACTCTTTAGGCCATTGTCAGGTTGTCCGATAAGGCAGAGGAAATTTGTAGTCATTCTGGTTCTCGCAGCTTTGGGACATGCCACAAAAAAACACGTCAAGGGGAAAAACATGTCAAGGGGAACCCTGGTCGCATGTCTGAACCACCTTAGCTGACTCCCTTTGGTCCAGAGAAGTCGCAGCTCCACTGCAAGCCCCTTACTTTGTGTCTAAGGCTGAGTATGAGTCTGTCTGCAGCTCATTTCATAATATTATTTTTGGGATCTTTTTTATTGTGTCATGATTCATACCAAATGGCCTCAATTGAGGTTTGGAACTAAAGGGTTTGATAAAGTGAGGGCTTTGCTCTTTGCCTCAGCTTTTTCTTAATCCCAACAGACAGAAGAATTACCTGCCTTACTGCAGACAACGCCCCAATCAGTCTTCTTCTATATCTTACCATCACTCATGAACAAGGCACTCATCCGTTTGAGCGATCCATCATTTTTCAGTTAAAAATATGACTGACTCCCATTCCAGTCACCTTACACTTGGCTGCAAACTGCTCCAGTGCACACTGAAGGTCAGATAACAACAGAACCGCATCATCTGCAAAAGCCAACTTGAGACCCCAAGGTTCCCAATCTTAACATGCTCTTTTCCATGACTACACTTTGAGATCCTGTCCATACACACCCTTCAGAAGACGATGAAAAGTGGAAACCCTGGCAGAGTCAAGCCTGGTCTGTGAACCACTTTGACTTTGTGGTGAAAATGTAGACACAGGTCTTGCTTTGGATAAGAATTTTTTTTTAAGTAAATCAAAATACAAACTACTGGTTGATGAATTTATTGATACAAATTGGAAGGAGTCCTTAGTTTGTTTTAAGAATATAAATGCTAGTCACCAATCACGTTGCATCAAGGGAAGATTTGCAGATTGTGATTTCTGGCAGATCAAAATCTTCTTTCCTAACTATGGATGTTGCTTCACAACAGAAGTCAGCACCATGGAAAAGTGACGTACATCCAATTATTACCTCGAAATATGTTTCAAAAACCACTTGCAACACAGCGAGCTTGTTTTTTTTAATCGGTCTCTTTCTGCCCCTCTCCCCTTTTCTTTTGTTCTACCTCTATTAGAGTTGTCCTTGACTGCCGAGCGAGCATGCAGTGCAGTCTTTGCTTGAGAGGAGCCAGTCAAATGTTCTCCCACTCTCCTGTTGAAACAAGAATAGGAGAGGACATGGAGGGATAGAGATGGATTGGATGGAATGAATGAGGTTGGAGAGTCTGCATTTTAATTCAGCTAACATCTTGAAGCCACAAAGAGCTATGAACGAGCTGTGAACGAGGAAGATTAACAGGAAGTTGGCGTGATGACTAAGCATTGGGAGATGGGGAAGCTTTGGGCATTCTGTTTAGAAAGACAGTGAATGAGGAATTATTATGTGCCAAGAAGGAAACCTTCAAAAACTGTGATGCATCACTCCCTGGATGAGAAGAGATGAACTCAACAAAGCCTCTAGGCTCCGGAAGCTTGTGCCTCATTGTAAAATGTCAGGTGTGAAATTGTGTACAAAGTTGTGTTTAACACTTTTCTTTTATTAGTGCTGGTTTTCCACCATTCAAGACGTTGTCATGCCAGCAGGGACTTCAACTGGTTTGAGTTGGTTCCATTTTGAGTGAACTGAATTTAACTAAATCCATTGATGGCCATCTAATTCAATCTTTCCTGTGTCTGTGCCGTCCTGCTTCTCATTCAAGCAGCGTGCTGCATGTACAAGACGTTTTGTTGACATTTAGGTTTGTGGAAAGATGTGGGGGAGAGTGCAGAAGATGATTGTGCATTGTGTTACTTTTTTTTGTTATTGTTTTCATTGTAAAATGTAGTTATTTCTTTTTGCACATACATTAACAATACATTGGACAATGTTGGGGGCCACCAAAGAGAGAGGGGGTCCTTAATGATTGGGAACCCCAAATAGCAGACTACTCTTTGCCTACATGGTAAGTCTGCCTCTGAATACACAGTTGCTTAAAGTGTTGTCAAAGTTCTTGCCGTCTCAAAGCCTAATGCTAAACGATTTGTTTTCGAAGGGATCAAAATGTTATAAGTTTTTTTCACCTCCAAGTTAGCAAAACAGGCTTCTCCAGATTTGGGAAAAATAAATAAAAATTGTGCAATGTGGCTCACAACATGCAAGCTTGTTCTACCTCTACCATAAAAAAATAAGCGGCGTTGCCATGTTTAGCAAACATTCAGACATTTCTAGTGATTACTTCTCAAGAAGGCAGCGAGTAACAATTCAACCAACTCTCCTGGTGTTTTTTGAGAGTTTTAGAAACTGAAACAAAAGCCTGCAGCGTTCTTACTCTTCTCGATGAGCAGGAGGCTCTGCCATGGGCTTCTTCACCCCAAATAGTGAAGAACCGACACGTAGCAGTAGGTCTGGCTGTTGCAAACAGTAAATCCCAATGGATTGCTGATTTCATGCTCCATGACTTCTTCTCTGTTCTTGGTGTTTTCACATGTCAGTGTCGCAGTGCAGGCCTGGTACAGTTATGGAGCTATGTTTTGTAAAAAGTTTTGAAACCAGAAAAAACAAACAGTTTTTTGAAATGAAAGAAGACCTTTCATCCTTTATTTTTTTATTTTGTTCTATTAGTGTATTTAATAGTTGAACAAATGCAGTGAGCATTTGTAATTCAAATGATGCCTTGCATAGCCAAAGTTATTTTGCAACACCTATCTATGGCCGCGGTATTGAGGAATAAAACATAAACATAAGTTGTGGCTAAAAAAGTATGTAAAACACATTATGGTAGCTGCTGATATAGTCATGTATCAGCTTCAGTCTTTATTTCCAGTCTCATGTGGAGGAGATTGAGAAGAAGCAAGAGACAGAGCGGACTCATGTAAATAACAAGGTGTTAAATCCTACTTTGCTGATTTGTTTTACAGGAGTTGCCTTCTAACAGACAAAATGACAATGTTTCCACTCAACCTTGCACAGACATTTAATTCAAAGGCTCTATAAATTAAAACTTGTAATTGAATAAATCATACTACTACAGCTTTTTTTTCTTGCACGTCACTTGGTCTTTCAGAAATTCAAATAAAAAATCTTTCTTGTATGGAATGGGGTTAGAGGTTGTTTGGCATTTTTATTTAATCTGAACAGTAAGAAGAGCTAATAAACAGACGGACGGACAGACAGGTAAACCAACAGATAGACGTGCAGGCAAACAAATAGAGACGCACACAGATGACAAATAGACAGGCAGATAGCCGGGCAGATTGGCAGAGCGGCTGACAGGCTGGCCGCTTTCCGGTGGAGGGATATTGGACGGAGGAAGCGACTGGCAGAGAGACAGGGACGTAGACAGACCGACAGACAGTAGGACTGGAAGAATAACAGAAAGCCTAGGAGGAGAGACGGGCACACAGAGCAGCAGACAGGCTGGCGGAGAGGTTGCCAGACAGACATGCACTGTTGGTAGCGAGCAGGCAGTTGGCGTAGGAAGGAGACATGGGGACGGCAATGGCCTCTGGCAGGGAGGCAGAGCGAGATAGGAGGAGACAGAAATAGTGGGAGTGAGAGGGAGAGGGATGAGGTCAGTGCACGGCTGGCTGGCTGACTGTTGATCTGTGGCACAGGGTTGGCAGAAGAGGCTCCTCAGGGAGAGAGCAGCCTCCATCTACATCCCCCAAGCCCCTCCATCCCTCCATCACCCAGCTGGGTTTGGAAAGACGTGCATGGAAAGGGAGGGACTTTTTGCAAACAGTGGCATGGCGGGGTGAGAGATGGCAAATACAGAACAAAAAAGAAGAGGATTCATAGCAGTAAACAGCCATGTCATCACTGAGAAACAGGAAGGAAAGTTTTCCACTTTTGTTTTTGTACAGGAATTTATGAAAATCCCTCATTTTCCTTCTTTGAAGGACAGTCTGAGAGAATTGCTGAAAATTAAAAAAAAAATCATCACATTAATGAAGACTCGTGTATTTTTATTTTTTGTGAATTTCTGGGGTTTACTTTGGGATTCTTCAGCTGCGACAGTTCACACCAGTCATAATTTAGTTTTTATTTTTTTTTGTTCTCAGAAGCCTGAGCAAAAAGTAAAAATTCTTCCTTTTTTTCCAGATTCCCTCATCTTCTTGTGTACTAAAGTGTTATTAATAGTGGAATCTGGTAGTGCTTATGTATGGCGTTTTCACTGAGGAAAAAAAAATAAAGTAAAATATCTGATGGTTGAATTCTAAACTAGCCATTCAAGCTGTAAACTTCTGATACAGCTCAACATGATTATTTTTTGTACATCTCTAAAGCCAAAGGTAAAAACTAGAATTTTCTCTTTGCTGGTGCTAAGGATAGGATTCCTAATTTAACCCCTTCATTTACGCATTAATCTCACTTTTTTATTACTCCGAAAATGTAAGTCTGGAGCAAGATATACTTTATCAATCAGCTGCAATATGAATAAGCGGAACATAGCCAATAAAAAGAGCAGTCAGAGCCAAATGAAGCAAAAACAATTCCTATTTTGGGATTAATGGAAGAGTTTAGAGACAAGCAGAGTAAAATAAACTAAAATGGCATTACTCTAAAGGTTTGATTTACTCCGTTTAACAGAGCTGAGCATAGCGGTTACTGATTTCATGCTCATATTTCCAGAGCGGCCAGTTGAAAATGCTTTGATGCTGGAGGTTTTTTCAGGACACAGAGGAAATGTTAGATTATTATGGTGGTTTTGACTTACCCTGTGTTTGGACAGTTGAAATACCGGATAAGTATGTCGATATGTGATTTGAGGTGCTGAGGAGTTTTTTTTTTTCTTTTTCTTTTTTTTCCTCTGGCTTTCACTTGGCTAGAGTTACACGAGGTTAATGTTACAGGCGTGCGTGGGAGTGTGAATGTGTTTGTGCTCGTGTTGTGTTTTGCTTCAGGGTGCAAAGCTGCTCCAAATGTCCATCTGCCGAGTTCACAACCCACCTGAGCCCACTCACATATGCACAAGTGCATCCCCCCCCCACACACACGAACACGCACACAGACAGACACAACTGCTCTCGAATTCCCACAGGCACATGCAGAAACTACCCCAGCACCTCAAACGCTCGGCGCATACCTGTACAGGCCGTGCTTTCCCTCTTTCAGCTTCATTCCTAGCTTCATTTGCATAAAAAACATCCCACCTTTTTTCAAGCTGTCACCTTGATGTCGCTGCAACACGCAGTGTGATATCAACATAACAAGTTTCCCAACAAGAATCCAGAAATGCACAGATACATATTTCAGAACAGGTGTTGGAGAAGTATGAGGGAAACAAAAGGATGCCGCAGAAGATGCCGAACACGCACAAGCCTCCGCGTCCACACACATGCAGGCGCATGCATACACAGATGATTGTTTTTCAGCTTGTATTTCAGTGTGGGCATGTGAGCCTGGTACAGCGACTGCCAACTAAATAATTATTGAAATGAGCGGGCAACTTGCTGTCGCTGGCAAAACTCTGGCAGAATCTCAAAGTCCAAATTTGTTGCCACGTTTATAAAGATCTGATGTATTTGTTTCAGGGACAGTGGCAAAGGTTTATATTCTTGGAATAAAGAGAAACAAGGTGTACCAGCTGGAATGTCTAGATAAGTGCTGCTTTATGGGGGTTGTCCCCAATTTATCACAGACTGAACACGGAGAGCACCAGCGTCAAGCTCTTACTGGAATAGGACACACAATTTATTTATTTATTTTTTTGTTGCTATAGGAATCTTGCATTTTAGAGGAAGGATTTGTTAATTTTGGTGACACTTATTTACTCTATGATTCTGTAATTAGTCAGTTGTTTCATGACGCATGTGGACGCCCTGCCCTGCTGCTGCAGTACCTCAGGAATGGAGTCCACCTTCTTTTCAATGCTGAACATGGCCTTCATTTATTCATATACTAGCATACGTGTGCTTCAAGTTCAACTAATATAGCTTTCACAGAATCTAAAATCATTTTCTTTTGCCCTGGAAGTGGAATTGTTAGCATAGTTTTTAATTAAAAAAGTTGTACCACCTCTTCAAAATTCTGTTTTTACCTGTTGAATATTTTCTGCTGCTCAGGGATTTATTCATTTTTTATTTTTTTTAACCCAAATCACCTAACTCCCACAACTAGCATCTACCCTGCAGCATACAGGTAAAAGAGTAAAATAAACCCTCCCACTCTGGTGGGCTGTTCCAACATCAAATGGATTACAACACTTGGTCAAAGATTTTTCCCGCACCTTTGCTGGCCTTTTGGCTTGTCTTGCTTTTAATAGGAGGGGTAGCAGAAGTGCTGCCAAGGAAGAAAAAACAAATTTAAAGTAAATGTAGAAGTAAACTAACTTAAATAATTAGCTGTTACAAAAAAAAAAAATTATTTTGTATTTTTTCCAAATATGCTCTTTTCGATTTGTTACTTTGTCTCTTCATTTAATTTTGCCATGTGAAGGACAAAAGTAAATAATAAATTGGCCATTTTATACATTTCATTTTTATTAAAGTTTATTTCCCCTTTATTTTTTGCCACTTCTCATTCTCCCTGGATAAGGTGTCCTAACTGAGACCTTCTATGGCAATTTGCAATTGGTACAAATTTCTCCTTTCAGCACAAAAGAATGGGACATATTTGATTAAGGACAGGCTTTTCACCAACAAATTAACATTTTCTTTCAATTGAAATCTTACATACAACACAAATTCTTTTATTAGGAATGCTTTGTTTGGCTTTCATTTTAATTTTATAATAAATAGGACCACAAACATCTAGCACGTTTTACTCAAAAGTGTAGTCTGGAACACTGACTCATTAAATTTGTCTATATACAACAGGAGGTTTAAAGTTGTATGTCTAATTTAAATTTAGTCACAGTTAACTTAGTTTGTATTATATATTTAATATCAGATCGGTTACTTCTGTCTGAAGGCACTTCTGTTTTTAGACACACACACACACACACACACACACACACACACACACACACACACACACACACACACACACACACACACACACACACACACACACACACACACACACACACACACACACACACACACACACACACACACACACACACACACAAAACAAAACAAAAGGAAAAACACATCAAGTGAACTGACTAAAAATATAGAGAATCACAGAAATAGTGATGCAATCAGGGATGTACTGCAGATATCAGCAATCTTTCTATCTTTGTCAACATTCTCTGCAAGTTTCCAGCCTGGAGCTTGCAGACAGGGCTTCAGGCAGTCAAGAAGGCACATTATTCCTGCATGTGTGTATGCGTCTGCATGCTCTCCCTCGACTTTTCTGAATTACCGTGTGATTCATTCAGGTCTAAACAAATTCTGTCTTATGTTGTCCGGCACTTTTTGACTCCCACACTGGAAATATAGACCTTATTTGAGGGCGGAAAAGTGAGGGGACATTTGTTCCATTAGGCTGCTATTTTTGGTGCCACAGGATACCCATTGACTGTGTGGAGGTTTGTCAGTGACGAATGTGTTTGTGTGAGAAACATTGGTGGGGTGCCTTCCCACAGGAAGACGTGCATGCATGTTTGAAATGGATGGAGCGGGAGGAAGGGGAGATATTCTGTGTTTTTCTACCTTGCCTGCAGGACAGTAAGAGGGAGAGCAAGAATGTGTGAACAGTGGCAATGCTCTCTTTCTCTCTCTCTCTCTCTCTCTCTCTCTCGCTGCCTGGCTCACTCCCCTGTGGTGATTCAGTGTGTGCATGCCCATTAGCTTGCCTGAATATGTGCGTCTGTGTTTGCCTCACTGCCATGCTTCGGTGAGATACAGCGTGCCATGCTGGGGGAACCTCAGTGTGTGTATGCGTGCGTGGGTGCGTGTGTGTGTGTGTGTCTGCCTGCTGTCATCCTGGGGTAAAGCCCCAGGACATATAGGGTCATGTGACAGACAGCCCTATCTATCTGCAGCCTGCATCATTGGTATTCTGGGTACACACTTGCAGTCAAGCAGGGTTGGGGGTGGGTTGGCAAGAGGGAGACAGGGTAGAAGTGTGTGGGTGGGTGTGTGTGTGTGTGTGTGTGTGTGTGTGTGTGTGTGTGGGTGGGTGTTAGGAAGACAGAGACAGAATGAGAGAACGTAGAGAAAATAACAATGGAGCTCATCAGTTAATTGAGAATAGGGAGCAATCAGATGAAAACAGTGACTCTCGCAATCAGTCATCAAATCAAGACAGGTGTTGGACTGTATAGGGAAACCGCATTATTCTGGATATTTTTCACCTATTTGAAGCAAAAATTTGTATCAAGAGGGGAATGTTAAAATTCTAATAGAAGAAAGCAAACTCTTCATGTAGGGACAGTAAGTGGTGTTTTAAATGCCATTTTCAACTCATTTGAGCACAAATTTAAGAAAACTCCCTTCGTGATTGATGTGACAAGATGTTGTTGCGCGGTATTTTAACTCCCCAGTATTCTTCATCAAAAAGTTAAATCTGTTTCACGTAGTGTAGTACTATATTTGTTGTATGTTACTTTGTGTGTTGAAGTATGGCAGTTTTTATCGGCATCAAATGTGAAGGTGAATCCTTTTCTGTGACAAGGACTGGTACCAAGTGACAGACAAGATATGAATCATTTTCATTCAGTGTGAACAGCTAGCTAGCTGTTAGCCGCTAACCATGCTAAAACTTCATAGATTCTTATCTGGGCTAAACAAGCGTTCAATAGTCTGGACTGCAATTCTAGTATACAATTCATAATACTTCTACTGTCAAAACTGTTAAGCACAAAAAATACTGAAAGTTATTTCAGTGTTAATAGATCTGGACTGCATTTGATCTCGACTCAAATATCCTCCAATATACAGTTTGGAAGTTGTAACCATTAATTTATCTATGAAAAGACAAATAAATGACAGTTATGGTGCAAAACCAAAATGTTAATTCCATAGTAAATATCAACTTTTCATGTGACCTTTGAAGTTTGAATATAAAAACAGTTTTTCTGATCACTGGTCATATAGAAGCATTTTTTTTTGTCGGAATTTGAAAAAGTGATTCATCAAATTTTAGCCCATCATGAAGACAAGATAATCTCTGTTGTTTAAGGTGTCAGTAAAATCAAATTTTACAGTTTCTCTTGACTTCTATACAAAATATTTGGCCACAGGCGTAGTACCCTTCAAAGCTGTCTATCCAACATCAACGTATGTACACGCCTAAGCAGCAAATGCAATATCCAAGAACATCTTTACTCTGAGGGGTGGAAATGGAGCAATTTGTTTTGGAAAAGAAGAAGACTGTAAAGCTTCCCCCTTTTTTGGTGGAAGATACTGCAGAACACAGATCGTTTATGGGGTACAATTTTGTCTGGCATAAAAAGAAAACTCTTACATTATTGTTGGTATACCATCATTGCTAAATAGTACTAAATATAAGAATGGTTATATTTAGTACATTGTACTAAATATAACCATTCTTCACGTCTGTCTCTTTGAAAGTACATGAACAGCTCCAATGAATTGACTAGACAGTTTTGTCTGAGGTCTGAATCCGGAGTCAGACCTCAGACAAAACTGGGAGCTTGTATTGATCAGGAGGCTGATTGGTGATTATTGGCTTGTTCATTATGACTTACCTGGTTCAACAGTCTACAACCCTGTCTTCAAGTAGCCTGAAAATACAGATGTCTTTGGTAGTCTGTTCTATCGTTTGAATGCCACAGAAGAGCTTTTTTTTGTCTTTTTCTTTCTTGTCCAGAAATGCAGTTGAGCAATTTTTTTAAGTATTGATTATCATTTCTATTTCCAGTTTGCCATAGTCACATTTGCGGCATTGTTTTCACCCATGAGAAGTTGCATTGTTTTCCAGGCAGAACAAAATGACATGCAAGTGCTCTGTTCTGTAAGCCTGCTTGCAGATGCACACTAATTGGTATCAGATTGACACGTAAGTAGACTCAATCTACATATAATAACATGGGGAATACCACAATGACTAATAACATGCTGGAAGAACACTAAAGACAGTACAACCTAGAGCTGCAAACAAAGCATCAGTTTTTTACATTGCCCAGGGTTAAACTCCAATCTGATGATAAAAGACTGCTAACCTTCAAAGACGCTCTGCCATCCATTTTCCTGCGTAGATCTACTTCCAAGGATTGATCCCTCCGTCTGTCTCCTGAGGAGGGATCATATACTACTCTGTAAATAAGGATTCAGCCTGCACTGACAAACAGCATTGTGCAGGGGTATCAGGCCTAGGATCTAATATCGTTTCTCAGCAATACATTCAGATTTGCTTATTCTGAGAAGTCTGAGTAAAAGTGAAGCAATAGATGCTGTCTAGAAATGTAATTCTGCTTGAGTTTTAGGCCTGGATTATATATTTTTTTAGGTTTACATCATTGTCTGTTTAACTTGAGGTCACTGACTTAACTATGAAATTGTGAATTTCACTGAAGTATCTTAACAAATATCATCTTGATGCTTTTCAATGAGGTTTGTTAACATTTTATCAAGTCTGAACCAGAGCTCATGGAGGCTGGCTGATTAAAAAAAAGAAAAGAAACAGTGATGCTTCATATCGATCGTCCATCCAAGGGTTGATTTTTTTGCAGCTTGCAACACCAGCTGCAAATCTTGATTATTATGAAGATCTCTAAATGGGCCACCAATCTTTTCACTTTCACAAGTGAAATGTTGCTTTTATTGCGCTTTTATACAGGTTAAGTTAAGCTTTCACTTTATTTTTGGGAAAGCATTATTCCGTCAAGTAAATGCTACATGACAACAAAAGGAACCAAATCTGCTGATGTGAAGTTTATTATGTTATACATAATGCTGCTTTATTATGCAAAACAATAAGGTAATATTGAGTTGCTAGGAATAGTTCACATGGCTGCTTTGGAGTGGCAAAAAGTACTGTGCCTCCTTGATTCAATTATAATTTTAGTATTTTGTATTTAATTTATAATCACTGTATTTATTTTTGCAAAGTTGAACTGATCAGGCTTTTGCTGGCTGATGAGAAACTGACCTGATGATATTCCTTTTGACAATATCTGACTTTTTTCTTTCCTAAATAGAATACCACGGGACAAAAAAAAAAAAAGTTGGTTCTTTGATACACTTCATAGTAATACATGGATGCTCTTGGTTGATGGAATGATGGAGATAAAGTGTTGGGAGTTCTTAGTTTCATTGAATGCTTTTAAGCAAATAAGAAAATAAAGTTCTATTGTCTTTAGTGTTTTTACTGAACAGATCCAGTGAAGGGCAAATGGGCTCATTCTAATACCTGAATGATTTCTTGGTACATTTCTACTGATTTATTATCTTTAGTTGCTACTTGGTAAGTAACTTTACAAAATAGGGTTTCCAACAAGCTTTTTAAAACATAGAAAGAGTAATAGTTTATTTATACTTTTGGGTGTTTGTCAAAAGGGGGAAAAAAACAAAAAAAACAAAACTCAGAACAGTCTTTCCAGGTTTTAGCAGCCTATCTAACTGGGCTTATGGGGCAGAAATGCTTGTAGCAATTAGAACGTGCCATCCTGGATATTACATACACAAAATAATGAGCCCAAAAGACAATTGCTGTAATAAGTTTGAGTTCATTAAATTACAATGTAAGATGGATCGGATGTAGTCGAAGGGATGTCTAAATCTTATCCCAATCAGCTAAGAGTCCCTTTGAGGATATTTTTTGAGTATTGTTTGGGTTTTCTTTGCCATTTGGAGACACTGGAGTCACTGTGCATCCTTTCTTCTCAGTAATACATAGCCAACACAGCATTACCTGAACAAAGAAAAAGTAGTCATCTGTGGATTAACTTATCTGATGTGACTGCTAATGGCTTTACTACAAGAATTTGAGGATTTGACTGATGTCACTGCTTAGCTTCACGTTACCTCACAACCGATGAAAAACGGGGTGTGCCGCATGAAAAGCAGTTCCATGGACCTCACACAGCAAGCAGGTCCTTGTCCTTTTCCTAGATGATTCTAGAGACATGATCAGAAGCTCAACTAAGCTTACTAAGGCTAGGGAGCAAAAGTGTTAGACTACTGCTGTCTTCAGATGAAAGTAATTTTTTTCTATTCTGTTTGAAAAATCAAGGTACCAGAGCCTGAAGTGAAAACAAAGAGGCACAGAATCCGTATTGCTTCAGGTGCAGACTGACGTTTCCACAGTCAGAGTTGCTTTTGTGGAGCCATGTTATCTGCTGGCATTGGTCAACTATGCGACTTGGTACCTGCCAACAATAACAAAAATCTCAGTACCATTAAAGAGTATGGATCCAGAATGCTTGATTGTTCATCAATCAAACCCGAACTCCACAGAGAATCTAAGGAGTATTGTCAAGAGAAAAATGAGAGATACCGGAGCGGAGGCTGCAGCTAAAGGCTGCTATTAAATCAACCCGGGTTTCAGAAACACATCAGCAGAGCTGTAGACTAATCCCCTCAATGCCACACGGCATTGATGCAAGAAATGCACAAAGAGACCCAACTGCAGATACAGAATGGAATATGGAGACACTTCTGAAGAGTCGTATTTCTATATACAATTGTAATTCACAGATGCTGTTCTTCACTTTGGAACGTCATTAACATGATAACGAATGATCGCTACTCATGTTGCACACTGAACTATCGAATGCATCCGATGTAACAAACATCGGGCTTTTTTTCCTATAGGCAGAGGCGGCACTGGGCTCTTTGTTTTCCTGTCTCGGTTGTGTCACTCCTCGACCTTGGTGTTCTATAGCTGCTGGGGATGAGAGATGGTGTTAACACTTCTAAAGGCGTAAATCACCCCTCTCTACCACTCTGTCCCCCCCTCCCCCACCCTTCCCCTGCGCTCTCTCCGCAATGTTGTTCTCTTCACTTGCTATCAGTGCTAAGAGGTGATTGGAGTCTTCCCGCTCTGATAATGGGCCACATGTACACAAGTCTCTCTTTTCCTCCCAGACACGCACCTTTTTACAGCCGCAGAGCTGAGAGAGAAAGCAAGAGGAGACTCATCAAGTAATTAAGGCCCTGGCTCTCCCTTGGAAATTAAAGGAATGGCCCTTTGCTCTGTTCTGTCTCTCTCCTCATCTTCCTGCTGGGCTGATTGCTGTCTGGCTTCTTTTCTCACCTGAGTATTTCGCTCTCTCTCCGAGGCAGCCGAGGCATAGTGCATTGTGCTGGTGATTACCCCACTGTGGGTAATTGCGGCGGCTGTTTGCCCGATGTTATTTCCCCCACTCTCTGCATTCGCAGAGCAGACGCCTCCCTCGAGAAAGAAGAGTGGGAGTGCAGTTTCTTTTTTCTTTTTTTTTTTCATTTTGCTTTGTGTCTGTGCGCGCGCACGCGTTTTGTCTTATCGGGAGGGCAGAGCTAATAACGAGTGTGCTGCATGTGCTCCTGGGTGCATTTTATATATTTCTTTATAGACTCCCACAGACTGCTGGCTTGCATGTGTATCTGTTTCTGTTTGCAAGCATGGCAAAGCTCGGTGGGTCAAGCTCGCGGTCAGTTCCATCTCCCATGTCCTTGAGAAGAAAATTGTGTCAGACACTACTTTTGGCTTGGATCGCCTTTCCTCCTTAATAAGAGCAGCAGACGTCAAAAAGAGCCGGCCCGCTTCACTACATCATAGCTTCTTTAACCCTTAAAACAGAGATCATCCGAAATCCCTGCTGTGTCTGAAGGTATTTCAGACACATAGGGTTAATGTGAAAAGCAATTAATTCATGTATTTTAAGCATTCCAGCAATAGATTACAGTCCAGATAAATTATTTTATGTGTTGATTTATTATAGGGGATTTAAGTGGTTGACTCTTTATAGATGAGCAGTTTTTATCTCCATCCATGGTTTCAGTAAGATCAGCTAAAGTACATTTGCAGAAAAAAGGATAAGTGATATGATTCAGGACACAAACATAGGTATTACAATTCTCTTTTACTTTAGTTTTATAACTTATGAACAGATAATTTTATTCACAATTTCAGAAAAAAAGGATCAGTTAATCAATTATATTGAGAATGTGACATCCAGAAGCTTGCTTACACGGAGCAAACTTATCTTTTAATGCAACTCTGGTATCGCCTGTTTTGTAGGAGCTCTACCTCACATGTCCGAGATGTGATGAATGGGTTCCAGGACCCAAAGCAAGTCTGGAACAGGCGGTGCAGACAGGTGACAAACTAAAAATACTTTATTACATCAGGAAATCCACCAAGGGCCCACGCAAAGACAAGCATTCCAGAAACGTACACCAAGAAGTCACGGCACAGTGTTGTAACACAAAATGAAGATATAGACCCGACGTGAGAAAGAAGCAGGCAGAAGGAAGAATCTGAGAACAAACATTAAAATAATAGTGTATTTTCTGCAGACATAACAGCTCAGTGTTGAGTAGGTGTGATGATCTGCAAAAAGGAGCAAGGGGCTGGATTACTCTTCAAGAGTGGTATATTCAGTTTCATTATTGAAAATCTGATCTCGAAAACTGACCTGCTTTACAGCAGCAACTCTCCACTGATCAATGCTTTTAAAAAAATGAAAAAAACAAGACATTTTTTGTGAGCTGACATTTGGAGCTCTATTTTTTTATTTACTTTATATCATGTAAAATAGGCAATCACACACATTCACTTATACAAGCTGACATGAATCACTTGAGTATAATTTCCCATTACGCAAATCTGTTAAGATAATAAAAATTGTTATTTGGAAATTAATTGTATTTATTAGCATTATGTATTTGGTAAGTTTTGCTTTAAATTTTATTCATTCAGATATTATCTGCACAGTGAAAATGGATCAAGATTAAAGTATTTGATCATCTACACAAACCTTGCACACTAATATAGGGATAATCAATCTAATGAAGGGCTTACACTTTCCTCAAAAATGTATTCACAAGGATATTTAGCATGTACCTAACTTAGCACTCTTTAGTAGTTCATCATACATTGTGCTTGTACTGCTGCAGCTCACAACAAAATCTTTCACATTCCCTAATTCCCTCCATGAAATCTTATCCCACTTCAAGAACTCCCTCAGTTTAGATCTCATTTAAAAATACAGCCAACCTTTACTGAATGTAAAAAAATAAATAAGCTAGACAAATTCATGAAAATTCTTATCACCAAAAAGTTTGATTCTGACACTTTATTTTCAGAACAGTCAATCAAAACTACCATCATGGCGGCCTCACATGTAAGATAGGAAATTATCAAAAAAAAGAGAAGTAAAGATATGACTAACGCCCTGATCCCTAATGTAATAGTACACAAGAATAACAATAGCAAAAAATGCATTAATAAATCAAAAAATGTTCATCACAAAAGTCAGGCAAATAAAATGAGTATTGTGTCTTTTTAAAGTTGTACTTTTTACTAACAAGAGTTCATAGAGAAAAATGGTTTTCCCTCTGCTTTGCACTTCTTACTCTATGGTTTCAATCTACAAGTCATTTTTTAAGAGGAGAAAGCCTCCTGTAGTATTAAAGTTGTCTTGAATTAGGGTCATGGGATTTCCTCAACTGGTTTCTGCCGCATTACAGTTTTGACAGTGTGGTCAACGTAATGCTTCGCTGGGATTTGGAGGGTTTTGGTGGTTTAGTTTAGAGATATAGTGGATCAGCCTCCTTTTTTTTTCTTTTTTTTACAGTGAGAAACCTCTGAATAAATAAACTCGGAGCAGTCTGGGCACAGGGAGCTCCCTTCTGAGCTGCCTCACTCCTAAAATAACAACAACAAACACATTCTAATGTGAATATGAATCAAGACAGTGGCTCTGCTCTCTCTGTGCCTGAACAAAGAGAAACTAATCCCGCTCCATAACGAGGTATAAAAAGGGTTATGGATCTAAAGAGTCACCTGATATTCTTGTCAAGATGATCTCATATTCTACAAAAAAAATATATATATATATATATTGAAAATAATGCACACCGGCGTGCATTCATTTCTGATCTGTTGTCTAAGTTGTGCACATTAAGCACATTTGTGGTGGCTTCTGAAATCAATTGTTAAAGCATTGAACTGCTTCACAGCTGCATGTTTCCGGCAATCATTGTGCACGAAACGGCAGCTGCATCAAAATTAAACAAAAACAGGAGCTATAATTGTACAGTGCTCAGATATAAGCAATTAAACCCAAGCACAGAAAGGATGTGGCATGTTTCCACAGCTGCACAGTGAAAACATGTCAATATTCTTATTGTCTATGTACGTATTGATGCCAGTTCCAGAAAAGTAATACAGGTTACTGTCATTTACGTCGGTGTTGATGTTAGTAAATCTTCTTTGTCCTGCTTTTAGAAGGAGATGGATCGTAGACAAAGACTGACTTTGAGGTGGGGGAACGTAAGCATAGAAGACAAAGAGAGGGTTTTCTGCACTTGTCTTGTTTGATTATTTTTCACATTTTATGCATTTTAGAAGAACACTTGCATCTGTTGGCCCCCTCACATCTAAAGCTGACTATTCACCTGCTGATCTTATAGCCTTCACCATTGGCAAATATTGCCCTGAGAAGAATCCTCTGTATTAATTTCTACTGAAGAAGTCCCTCTGAGAAACTGGACCTCTTTATCCAGAAGTCCTGAACAAGTTGAACATGCAAATTTGATGTGCAAAACTAGATGAATATTGGAATTATGCTACTTTAGATTAAAGCTAAGAAGAACGCCCCCCCCCCCCCCCCCCCCCAGAAATCTTAATATAATATGAAATAAAACAAAAGTCCAAAGATTCTGAAATAATATTTTAGAAGTAGCACAAAAGTAGAAACAGGGTTCACAACGAATAAAAATCTCAGTAAAACAATTGTTTTCAATACAGCAGCTGTCTGAGGACAGTAGACACTCTTTGCTTCGAGAAATTAAAACGTTAAAGCTAGGAATTACCGGTACTTGGGTAATACAAGTTCAGAAAGCATTATGATTTGGGTATTTAAACACACATCTAACTCATTTTCTTTCACCCTACAAGACCTAGAATATTCAACAATCTTTTTTTTATATAAGCTGAGCCTTGAGTGCCATCTCAGCATTGATGCAGCTCTAAACAAGATGAGTGAAAATGACGGTTATCTGGAAGTGCTATAATTCTTTCTCTTTTGCTTATAGTACTCCCTGAACATGTCATCTCTATGCTAAATCATGCTAACAATAAACTTTTGTTTGATTTCTTTGACAAACAAAAAGAGTCAAATCTGAAACATGTGACATGTATTAGTATATTGACCCCTCCCAGAGCATGATGACTTGAACAGTTCTGTGTGGGATGTTCAAGAGGCTGTGTTCTTTGGTCTCCGTTATGATTTTTCTTTACTCATGTTCTCCAACAAACGTTTCAGGCCTTCACAAAACAGTTTACATTTGTTTAGAGATTAAGAACACCCACTAGTGGATGAGATGGGAGTCTTCTTTAGTAAGGTCAAGTTAAGTTTTTGCATAGCACATTTACTGCCTTTTCAAGTTTTCTGTATCTCCATCACAAAACTCAGAAAATCGATGAGAAGCTAAAATTGGTTATTTCTGCTAACACTAAGAGCAAGACAAATGTTTCATCCGTTTTTTTCCTGCAGCCACATTTGTAATTAAATTACATTTGAGGAGATGCTCTGAAGTAAAAACATGACATTTTGCATTGTGGTGTCAAAACTTCCAGTCCCTTTTATTCCTAGTTTTGGGCCTTCTCACCACGTACTTGATGTGAAATGTGACATATTTAATCTCTGTCCCCTCCTCTGAGCTGAATTTGGTGACCTCATGGGGATGTAAATAATTTATGTACATGGATAAAGAGCAGAGGATAGATGAAGGGATCTCTGATATGCAGTAGAGAGCCTTCCATCACCTCCCTCTGAAATCCATCAAACGCACGTTGCCGTTGCTCTGTCCGTCCCCAGTCCAAGGGTACATTTCGGGCTCGAGAAATCACAGCTGCTTCTTCATCTCGGCTGCGTGAACAAGCGTCTGAGAAGAACACAGACTGGAGAGCAGCAGAAAGAGAGATTTCATCTTCTTGAATGTAGGTCAGGCAGCCCCAGTCAGTCTCAAAGCCTGAGAGAAAAAGCTGGCTGTGTGCGCACACACATCGCATGAATAAAGCATGTTTCTCTCTTGCAATAAGTGCCTATATGTGAGCACTTCCTTATCTTTGCCATATGTCTTTCAGTATATAAGATTGCATTTCTTTGTGTGTGTGTGCTAATCATGCCACGCTGCATTGTTGTACATTTCCATACACTGGGTTTCATTGTGATGTGTCTTGAGTCTTGCTTTGATAGATAAAGAAGCTCAGTAAAGGCCAGACATGATCTGTTTTCTCAGAGGAAAAGACTATGAGAAAATCACACTTTAAACACACACAACTGGGATTCTGGGTCTGAGGAGAGTTCCTGCGGTCCTTTCTAACAAATGTGAAGAATATCCGTGTCTTTGTGTGTATGTGTGTGTTCCTATTACAGCTGAAGGCCAATTCTTCCTGTCTGTCGCTGTCCTTGGTGCTTAAACCTGCAGACTAGAAAGAAGCTGAACAGCCTCATACGCTGCAAGCACCACCAGTGTTTACAGGAGCACACGTTGCGTTGACGCTTTTGAACGCTGTCTTGTTTAATCTAATTTTTCCTTTTATTTCTGTCTTTCTATCACTCTTTCTTGCTTTCCTCCTCTCCTCTCACCTCCCTTATTTTTTTTTTCTGGTCCACACACACAAAAGAGGAATGTAGGCTGTGTCCTGATGAAGCGTCAGAGAGCTGTGATTTGTCATCAGCCTCCACATGAAGACCTTCATCAGAGGACAGACCCATCACTTACACTCTGATTATAAAGACAGAGAGGCCAGCGGTGTGTGCGCTCGTGTGTGTTGTATTTTATGAGCTGGAAGCGGTGCTGCACATCGGCTGGGTTCATATTATCTGTGAACTTTGAACTGACGGAGGCTGTTTTTTTTTTTTTTTTTTTTACTAATGAATGTGGACTGAGTGTGACTCACCTTGGTGGAGCTCAGTAACTGAGACTTTTTGAATATGCTTTGGCTGCTGTAAGCAGAAGAGAGTTGCCCGTACTTCAGTTGGACAACTGCAGGAGCTCTTTATCTGCTATTTGTGTGCCGTGAGTTTAGGCTGTAGAATACGCTTTTTGTTATAAATTTAATATTTGCTGCATACCAGATCTGTCATAACTGTTAATCCTCGTCAGAAGTCACATTTCTTCTTGGTTCGTTGACTCAGCCCAAACAGTTGGGTAAGGATTTTTATCTTCCCTAAGATTTCTGAAAATAACACCCTTTGGGATTGGTGCTTTACATTTAGATTTTCCATCCACATTTTTCTTGATGTCTGATCATTTGGAAATGTATCCTGTGATTGCAGGATTTATCCATCTTTTACAGACACCAGCTGAAGCCACAGGTTAACCTTCATCTGAGTAACTGCAAAGCAACAAACAACCGAACAAGTATTTATGTTTGAACATGTCCAAGCTGCGAACAGACATGTCTGCAGGTTTCCGATTATTGTAACAGATTTAAAGAAGAAATTTAGCTATATAGCTTAGCAGTTATTTAAAAAATGCATTTCATTATATATAAAGACAAATAATTTCCTTGCATGTATGTACAGTAATTAAACTGTACATATTTGATAATTGACATTGAAGTTATTGTTTTAATGCTTTAAGAATTGTTTCCACTAAATATCTACAAACCATACTTATATAGTGCGTTCGTGGAAATACTATTGATTAGTGTTTGGAAGTTAGCACAACAAACATTTTAGTTAGCACCAATGAACTTGCTTCCAACAACTGTCCCATTCCTATGAATGAGATTTTTGGATTATGCTTAAACCAGTAAGTGAAGAGAATAAACAAAACTTTAATGATAAATGAGTTTTTGACTGAAATGGCGTCATAAAAGCTTTAGAATTTGACCATTTTATGATAAAGTCTATGTGAGCAAAAGGAACAAGAGAGAAGCAAATCAATGTAGGAAGTTGGCAGAGAAGAACTTAATGAATAATATGCTAATCATCACATGACATTCCCAACTTTTGAAAATATTTTTTATAAGACTTATGAAATATTAATGCACCTGAACTATGAGAGTGTAAACTAAGTTGTAAATTTTAAATAGTAAACGATAAACAAGAATAAATCCATTTTTAATCTTTGTGAACTGAACTTTGAACTAATTCTTTTAAAGTTTGACAGAAATGGGATTTATTTTTGCCAGAAGTTATCTAAGCTCCAATAGATTTTGTCAAATACGGTTTAGGAACTTGGTGTGTTTTACCACTAGAGACACTCTTTTTATCTGAAGTTATACATATTTTATATTTACAAGGTAGCACATACCAGTAACCAAATCCACTTTGCGTTTGTTTTATTGCATTCTTTTTTCTTTTTTTTTTTTTCATAAAAATGCTTTTGGGGCGCTCCAGAGGCTGTAATCAAATACAAACCAGCCTTTGATGCATTTTTCATGAAACAAAAGACAGCAGGGCTGCAGTAGTAAATGAAAATATAGCACGAGTGTCCCATTGTTTCCCATTAGGGCTTCCTGTTAATAGCCATTTTGAAAGTTGTTTGCGCTGTCCCCTTACAAGCCCGCTCTCTCTGTTTCCACGCTTATTATGTACACTACAAAGGGAGAGAAAAGCAGAGGTGTGTGGCATGATGAAGAGTAGAGGAGGAACCCCTGCCGGTTGAAAGTAACGTCCGTGTGTGTACGTAAGCACAGCCTTTTACATAACGCCTGACTTGAGCTCAGCCGGAGCTTGCGTTTGTCCTGAGGGACCGGCTTTTGTTTTGATTTAAGCTGCTTTGAGATAGGTGGGGAATGACTGTGTGAATGTGTGTGTGTGTGTGTGTGTGCGTTACCGTCCGTCTGGCGGTCTCCCTGTGGGGGCCCTCCTTCTTCTTTGTGATTCTCCCTGTTCACCATCAACACCTCATCTGTTCCCTGCTGTACATCTTCTCAATTAGCAGCAGTAGAAAAGAAAAAAAATAGCAGAAAGAAAGAAAGAAAGGGAGACAGTGCTCCAGCATGCTCAGTACTAACACCTTCATCTCTTCCATCTTTATCTCTTTTGGAGCTTTTGGTTATTTTATCTTTACAGCAATCGACCCCCACCTCTTTTTTTTTTTTTTTTCCTGCTTCCTATTTGCTCCTTCAGCTCAGCCAAGGATGGAGAGCTGAGGAGAGAAATCATGGAGGCAGGCACGGATCATTAGCTATATTTGTCCCCACTTCCTGCTGCAGATGATAGATCTAGCTAATTACCCCATGTTGCCAAGCCTATCGCACACGACACGCGACCGTCGTTATGGCGGAAATCAGTGTTCGCTCTGCCGCGTGCCGCATAGCTGACGCTATATGACTATTCATGAGCCTGGAGTCAAAGGAGTAGAGGAAATTTCAAATTCTGTCATGGCTGTGCCTGAATGTGATTGTTCTGGAAATGATTTTAATGATGCATGCTCTCCCTCTTCCTCCTCCCACCCCCTCTCCCTTCACGTGTAGAAAATGAGTTTGGAGGAGACGTGGTGAGCCGTTCATCTATAGCTGAACGTCAGAGCATCACGGTGGCAGAAGGAGTCGGGACCAAAGAGCTGTCTGAAGTCCAAAACATTTCAGGTAGATCTTTCTGTCTGCACGCGTGATCCGCCTCGGCTTCCACAGTTCACACACAATCAAGTTTCTCAGGTTGATTCAAGGATCGAACTCTGCTGTTTATATTGTTCTCAAAGAAATTCAGATGGATCTAAAACATATCAGTACAACAGCCTTGCCTTCGATAGTAATTGTAAAAGTAATTTTGGGAGTTATGGGGTAAAAAGCTTAGAAAAAAGTAAAATAAGACACTTGGTTCTTGGTACTTTGTGTGCTGTTTGTTTACCAAAACCCAACTTTTTCATGATCAGTCATCCTAATTTTACTTTTACTTTTTTAAGTTTGTTTCTTGTGAGGAGGAATAGATTTCCAGCTCTGTAAATGGCTTACAGCAGGTGCCATTATCGAAAGCACTGGTTCTGCTGATAAAATTCATTTTGATTTTTTTCTCCTTTATTTTTTTTAGGATTTTTCTGTAATTTCTTTTTTGATAAAGCTTCCAAATCAGTTCCGTTTTGTCTACCTGTTGAATTACAACTATTTGATACGACACAAAAATGCGAGATTAACTTTAAATAAATAATAATAATAAAAAAAGCATTTAAAGTAATTTAAAATTGTGGTAGTACCGGCTTAAAATTTGCATTTAAAGTAAGAGTTCTGCAGATGCTCAATACGTTTTTGTAGTGGAATTTTGTCAAAATAAATTAGAAGTGTTCATAAAGGGAATTAAAATTGAAAATGGCCTAATGCCAAACATTTAATAATAATACAATACATTTTATATGAAGCACCTTTTAGAACAGCCAAGGACACTGTACAAACAAGTTGGTTAACAATAAACCAACAAACGTATTGTGACACTTTCGGATATGAAGATCCTCTAAAATCAACATCCACTAAATTAGATCTACACCAACCAGAATTATTTAGACAGATATTTTCTTCAGTCAAGCTTCATATATATGAAATGACTAAACCAAGTAAAGAAACACAGAAATAAGGAAAGAGTAGAAACAAAAAGAGTGGAGGCAGGGAGGATGGAAGGAATGTCATTAGTAAGAAAGGAAACCTCTTAGTAAGGTTTATGTCTTCCTTGGAGGAAGACAGGAAGAAGAGAGGACAACACAGCAATGGAAAGTTATGAAGGACAGATGGAAAGGAAGGATAAAAGGTAGGAACAAAAGAAGGATGGGAAGGACACATAATAGGAATGAAAGAGGAAGAGAAACATAATAGGTAGGAAGAAATGGCACAAAGTAGTTAGAAAAGAAGAACATGAGGGCATAAGGGAGGAAAAACACAACATCTTCTGGACTGTTTGGGAACTCTGACTCTAAAAACAATCTGTGCTCTTCACAGATGCTCTCTTTTCAGTCAAGCTGAGTTTGTATAATTTTCTTTCCACTTCACCACTTGGCTACTTTGTGTTGGTGTATCACATAAAGTTCCTACAAAGCACAGTACACTGAATTTGTGGTTGTTGCAGGACCAATGTGGAAAAACTGTTGTAAACACTTGTGGAAGAACCTCTATGCATTCTGTGTAGAAAAGCCTTCACTACAGCTGCATTTTGGCATCACCAGGCCAGCTGATAAATAGTTTTATTGTGCTCAAATCACAGCTTTTCTTGCTCTAACCGCTTTTGAGTGCTGCACAGCTGCCCTTCCCCAGCCAACCACAGCCATTTTCCACAGTATTTAGGAATCAGTGCCAAATTTTGGCCCGTCTGCCTCCGTCAGTTTCACCCTCTTTCTCGCTCAGCAGCCACTCAGATGCTATCGCCACAACCCTTCACACTAATTCACATGCACTTAGCATCGCTCAGGCACACGTGTTTGCTGTCACTACACGATGCATGGTGTAAATATGTGTTTGAAGTGAAATTCGATAATGCCTATGCAGCTTTGCACTGCAGCTCTGTGCAGAACAACAGCCAGCCTGTGAATGTGAGCATGTGTGTGACTTAAGGTGGAGCTGGGAGCCTCATGACTGAAGCACGTTCTCCCAAAAACTGACAATGACACAACTTGCTAAGACTGATGTCTGAGAGTCCCAACTCCCTCATTACCTAATAGGAAATACTTCTACCATGCAACATATTGCAATAATAATAAAAAAGTTGTTTTTGTTGTAAAATCCATTCTTTTCAATCAAAATAAAAAAACTTTTTATTGAAGACATGTCGCGCAAATGGTGAAGACCTACTAATAACAAGCAAAGCCATTTTAATTTACATTTTGCTTCCTATTGACGCAGTCTTCGATCAGTGCAAACACACGCGCTATTTAAACAGCTGCTGTTTGCAGTATCTCTGTGGGATCAAAAGTTTATTTTACTTTTTAAAGTTAGAGCAGAAGCTTTATATGAGTCTCTAGAAAGTGAAAAATCTTTCTGAAACATATATTACATGATATGACTTTATGGAAGAAAAAATATATATCTATGCAAATTTAAAACTTGTAACGACTTTCTGACCATTGTAAAAACTAAAAAGTCAAGTTGAATATATCGTCCTGGAGGTTGTTTTTTTTAATCCTGTTTGCTGCAGGTTTGAATAACTGAAGAGGAGGGTATGAAAAAATAAATTATCCCATTGAAAGAATAGACTGATGATTGTGTATGTCAAATGTAATCTAAAAAAGTATGTTTTCGAAAACTCTTCACAATAAAATGAATACCAGGCTTTTATTTATTTTAAAATGTATTCTTGATCTTCTTTCTAAAATAATGGCACTAGTCAATTTTTACCTTTACGTATTTATGTATTTAGTTATTTTTGCCTAAAACATTTTTTCAAAAGAGGTGGTTATTTTATTTATTTTTACCAAAATGTAGAAAAATGGCCAAAGCTTTTTTTCCCTACAAAATAATATTTTTTTCATTTATTACTTCATAAATAAATTAATTATTCTATTTATTTATTTATTTATTTTTACCAAAATGTAGAAAATCAGCCAAAGCTCATTGTGAGAAACATACAAAATGGTACAGGTTTGATCATCTCTATGCCTCTTGAAGCTGTGGGATCAACATAACTGTGTGTTTATTTGTCTCGGAATATAAAGCCATTGATCCAGGGGTTCTAATTGAGGCACAGAAGGGGGAAGGAGCGGGCCTCAACTAATCCTCAATAAGCACACTATAACCTTCATTACAGCTGTGACATTTTTTCATGGGGTCCTAAAAGACCGTAAAAGCCAGACAGGTTACGAAGGGCTGCGACATACGGTGAGCCACAGTGGCGTGCGGCACATCAGAGACCTGCGGGTTTCCTGGGCTCAGCTCTGACGAGAAAGTGGAGGCGAAGAATTTGCTGCTCTTGTCGTCGCTGTTATTTTCAACTGTTCAGCTGGATATAGTGCTAAAGACCTAGTTACAAAAAATCAGAACTGGTATGTGTCTGTGGACATTTTACTCTTTTATTTAAATCCAAAGTAAATCTTGTTTTTGTGTCTAAAAGCTTAGACTATTTATTTGTTTATTTTTACTCACTTTTCATTTTAATTCATTCAATCCCTAAGAACTGTTGAACCCAAATGTCACATCAGTTGTTACTTATTAAAACCAACAGCTAATATGTTCAAATCTTCCAGCTGACTTAAAGTCTTCTCTTAGATTCTTATCTTTTCTCCTTGTTATGTTAATCTGCTGCCAAGTCAAGTGTCGAGCAACAGGAACATCAATGTACATGAAGCAAAACCGGAGTTAATACCAATACATCTCCACTGTGATGTGAGCCACTGATGTCTGGAAAAAACATTCCTAAGCCTCGGCTTCAGCCAGCTGGCAGCTGTTGATCGCTGAATCTGATCAGGAACAGAAAAGTTTGGAGGATGGCATGCCAAGCACATCATAATGTTCCTCTTCAACATGTTCTACTTTATCCTTGATATTTTGAAAATGGAGCAGTAATTCACAAAATTAAATTTTCCACACTATGAATTCTCCCTTCGAACTACCCTTCAAGACCATCAGATAAAGTAGATGTTTTCTTAGATCAGTAGTCATTTTCTAACATGTTTCTCTTTTAAAACGCAGCTGTTGCCTTTTATTTACCATTTGTAGCAAAGGTTTGACATACAGCTATAACATTGCCATTCTTTTTTTTAATGAAAGACGCTGCTTGATTATTTAATTTACTTAATTAGTAAAAATTAAATTAAAGCAAAATTTAGTCTTCCTATAAAGTGTCACAAGTGATCCTGGTAATAAAACAGAGCTTTAAAAAAATTGCATAACATTGAAAGAGATTTTTTTTGTTCTGTGACATAAATAAATGCTAAAAAGACACAATTTCTCCTCCCCACTGGAATGTTTATTTCCTAAAGGAGGATTTAAAATGTTCTTGAACTGGAACAAACAATGTGGAAGTCCATCATTCAACAGCATAATAGATTTTTTTCACAAGAGGTGTACATTCAAAACAGCTACCTCTCCAAGGTCAAAGTACATAGTGGTGAGGAAAATTGCAAGAAACCCAAGAACTCTATTTTAATTGCTACATGCATCAGTTAGCATGCAAAATGTTAAAGCTCAGATGGAAAAAGGCTGAAAAAATGGCTTGGTTGGAATGGCTTTCTGGAGAAAGGATGTTTTCTCTCTAATGTATGTAGCATCTTTATTTTGGTGTGCAATTGTACATCTAAAGGAAATCACAAGACAGATTAAAAATGAAGAAAAATATGTTTTCCACAGTACCTTGACTGGGAAGAAAGTACTTGGGATTCACAGAGTTTGGTTTGTTTTACATCCACATGTCCTGGATACTTAGCAGTTACTGAATTTACCATGAACTCCTATGTATACTAGCTTATTCTAGAGCTAGTGTAGGACACAATGACCAAGAAAGAAAAACAAAAACAAAACATCATGTTTTCAGTGGCCCAGTCAAAGTCCAAACCTCAACTAATTAAAATGCTGTCGCAGAAATAAATGCCAAATAAAATATCACTGACATGAAGCAATTTTACTACAAAAAGTAGACTCAAAAATGTCTAGACTATATTTTGAGAGATAGATTAAGTTTTCATTTTAATACAGGCAATAGTTTAAACTATTCAATAGTGGGATTTACTTATTTTAACCTACAATAATATTGAAAGTCATCATGAATTTTTTTTTCCTCCATAACTGCACATTATATGTAGAAATGGCTAAAGTGTGTGTTTCACTTCCTCATCCACGGATTCTTTGCCATAGCCAAAATCCCATATGTTGCTTCCTTCTTTTCTACACTGAGAAGATTTATAAGCTATCTTTGTGTTTCATCTTTTTATTTTTCTCCCGTTGAAACATTTATAGGCATTCATAAAGAAACACACCATTAGCACTGAGAGGCTCTACAGTAAAGCAAGCATGCTGTTAATAAATCATGTTGAATAAAACAAGACACCCAAACACGACCCCCGTCATCTTCCAATCCTGGCAAGCATGAATATTTAGAGGCATCTGGAAATAACAGAAGACTGTTCATTGGTATTCAAGTTCCTTCACAATTTATGATCTGTTGTTGAGGTGATAAAGCTATATAGGAAAGAGATATGTAGGTCTGACAGCTGCAAAAGATGTCAGGAAAATGCTTACTCTGGTGTAAAAACAGCTTTAACGTTCTGGGTCATAAACCAGTTTTTAGAGGAAAAATCAACACAACTGCAAAATGAATATACAAAACAGTCTTGAGATTTATTGGACACTAGAACAAAAGATGCCAAATAAATTCACAATAAATATTTTTGGCATTATTTCAGCCAAAAAGCAAGAAAAATGGTAAAATATGAATATTCATTAGACATATCCTAGAGCCTTTTTGGAATAGGGTTAACAGTGAATATTTTGAAGGCAATTCCCAAACTTATCTATTAGTCAGCTCATCAGTTCTGGTGAACTATGAGTCTCTGTGGAATTTATGTTGATTTTGAGTAATTTCTGAGAAAAATAATTCACCCCTGGCAATTCAATCATTGTAATCACAGACCGCATAAGAAACATTGTCACTGTAATTATATGATGCCTTTGCATCATATAATTACAGCATTATAAAGCCTAGAGATCCAGATACAAAAAATAAGTAATTTGTATCTGGAATGAAAAATGTGAAATATAATATAAATTGACAAAATTATTAGTAAGAATACATTTTCATCAAAATCATTTTAGCGTCTTCAAGTTGATCCTAAAAAGCTGTAGTGAAGTGAAAGCAACTTTAATTGTTTAATATCATCGATGCCAAAAAATCACTTCCCTGTAAATATACAGAAAGATTACAAGTTAAGTACAGACATTAGAAATAAGTTTATTTGAACTGTAAAAAAGAAAATCTAAGTAATCTCAGCAGATTGCATCAAATGATGCACTTAAGCATTCACTCGTTGAATATAGTGACAGACGATAGCATACATTGTGATACATTTACTTTGTCATCCCTCATACAGTAAGTCTGCCTCTGGGCAGCTGAGGCTACCATTCAGTAGCTTACCATTATCAGTGTGTGAATGTGTGTGTGAATCGGGAATGACTGAATGTAGTGTGAAGTACGTTGGCGCACCATACAAGTACAAGACATTTACAGACCATAATGAGCATGCATGTAGCGACAGTGGATAGGAAAAACTCCTATTTAACAGGAGGAAACGCCAGCAGAACCTGACTGTGTGAACGGCCATCAGTCTGGGGGTTTGAGAAGACAAAGCACATATAAAAGAAACAACATAGCAGTACTCTTCTTTAACATACTGTCTATGTTAAAAGATTAAAGTCAGTAGTTGCTCTTTCAGTGGCATTTTCTTGGACAGAAACATAGCCAGGTAAATATGCTATATGCTGGTTTCCATACTTGTTGAATAAAAAATAGCACTACTGATGTCCTAGTTCAGGAAGGTATCACAGCCACACAGAACACTAGACACGATTTAGCTTTTATGAAGAAAAAAAGCAGAGAGAGAACATACAGCTGAAGGCTGAAATAACACTTGTAATTAAAAATTGGAGAGTAGTAGGAGAATGTAGCAAAGTAAGAAAAAGTGGATATTGTGTCCTCCAGCAGCCTAAGCCTGTAACTGCATAACTGCATAGAGTGACTTAGGTTATCTTGAGCTATCTCTCAGACAATAAACCTGCAGGCAATGAATGTATCCTCAGAAGAAAAAAGATTCCTACCTCCACCTACCTTAATGTAAAGATTACTAAAAGCTGTTTCAATTTTCATCACTTCAGCGTAACAGATATTTAAAGCTAAAAAGGCAACAAGAAAATAAAAAAAAACCTTGGAAAAAGTGTGTGATGAAAATGGATGTGTACTCCAAAAAGAATATCACTTTAAAATTAGTCAGAATACTTATTACATAATAGTCAGAACCAAGAGATCTGGAGAGCGCTTGCTTCCTCGCTGTGAGAGAAGACAAATCTCAGCTGGGCCAGTCATTTCCAAAACGTTTCCACTGGGACACTGGAGGTCAATATACTTAAATGGAGAAGTATATTTAAAAGAAGGCTGGCTTGTCGATCAGAAGGATTGGATCTTACTAATGACACCACAGAGACTTTGGGGAATAATTTATTGACGTCTTGGAGAGAAGCTGATACTTTTTGAGTGAAAGAGAGACGTTTTGGCACCCGGTGGTATTGATGGTTTCAAGGAAACATTTTTAGATTTAAAAGACTTTAAAACTTTTAAATTAATTTTTAGAGTAAAAGTGAACAAATTCTGTTTAAATGATATGTGATTTGCCAAGAATGACCTCAACGAATAAGGTTACATATAAGCTAAGGACATCTTCTTGATCATGCCGTAAAATCTTTGTTCAACTCTGACATTTCCCCCATTTTCTTATGTTAAAACCAAACGTTCAATATGTTTATTGTGACTTAATGTGACAGAACAACAAAGTTGTGCATATGTTAAATTGATTTGCACTTCTTCAAATAAAAATATGACAAGCATGGTATGCAGTTAGTGGATAACTGCAAATACAATGTGTTGCAACCAAATGCCTTCAAAAGAGATCTAGTCAGTAGAGTCCATCCGAGTTTAATTTAAAGTCAGTTTGAATCCAGCGGCTCTCTGAGGGACTCAGAGGTTTATGAGATAACATAAGCTTGAAAACTAAGTATTCAGTAACTTGACAGAATATGGAAAAGTTTGCTGCAGTAAGCATAGGTACTTTTAAATATTGGGAAGACGTATTTGGTATTTACACCTTGAATTGGGTTAAAATTATAATTGCTTGTTTTATGTATTATGTAACCCTTTGCAATCTCAAGATAAACAGGGCATTGTAAATAAAATCTATTATTATTAAAATTCTGTTTCGAAATGGTTGCTGGCACATTTACTTTGCCTGATTTACTTGTTTGAGTTAAGTACCTTGCATCTTTTTAATTGCTAACGTAAATACCTGAAATTAGTAAGAGCTGGGATGTAATGTGGTCTGCAGCTACAGGCTACATCGAATCCTATCTAATGCATGCTGGGTTCACGTCAATTCATCAGATGGGCTCACAAAAAAGGCTTTTCGGGTTACAGCTATCCAGTAAGAAAATAAGAAAAATCGACTGTGCAGTCTCTAAATCACTTTAATCATTCACACTAATGCTGCCCATCAGTCATCTACATGAAACCTTCTGGCACATCAGGTGCGAACTGAAATGCCTGACAGGGTGGAAATAGCACTCTGAACCTGAGAGAACATGTATCCAAATTAAAGATAATTTCACCGGTCTGTCTGTTGTGTTGAACAGCTTGTTTGTGCCTTTTTTGCAGATGGAGGTGGATGCAGACGATAAGCGCCATCGCACACGCTCCAAAGGTATCTGCACAGATACACACAGAAACACACACCTCTATTCAGGGTGACCTTCACTCTCCCAACACAAACACGTATATGCACACAGACACGCAGATCCTGAGCAGTTACACTCCAGTTGCTTGCTCTCGCTGGTTCACGCCTCCTCTAGCTTCACTTTATATGTATCTAGCAGCAACAGAAGTCCACCTTCTCAACGCCTTGTTCAAAAATAAAACATTGGCAGGAATCGCAGTGGCACGCACCACAAATCGGGTTTCATTGAGTAGATACCTCTCATTTTCAGTTCACAAAACAATGGCTCCCTTTTATGTTGTTGGCAAAACTGAGGACATGTGTTTTCTAAGTGAATAAAATTAAATGAAACATTAAAAGGCTGATCAGTCCACTCTAACAATCTGAGATGATCCTCCTTTTGCTTCATCTTCAACAGAGGTATCTGTTAATACCCGTGTTGAAGTACCTAACATTGTTTTCCCAAAAGGGGAAAACAAAAAACAGATACATTTAAATTTTAAAAATGTTATGAAAATCTCAAAAGTTTTGCACTCCTCCAGCAAGATATTCCCTCATAAAGTATACTGTGATATTACAAATCATTTTGGACTATGTAAGCTACAGTGTTTCCTTTCTTGTGTTAAACTGTATAACTTCCCATAGAAACATGACTTAATGTTCCTTAATTTTCAAGGCCACACTTTAGATATGACATTGTGACTCATGGTTTCTGTACAATATTTAGTCAAAAGTAATGTCCAAATATTCGATTTCTACTGGCTTCTGAAGCAGCACATTTGTTTAATCTAAAGTGCCATTGAAAATTTGAGTTGAGTTGCAATGGTTGTTTATCGACAACAAAATGCCTCCTTGATATAATAAGGTATAGAGTTGAATTGCCACACATGACTGCAAATTGACTTACACTCAGGCTATTTCCCTTGGCAATTTACTCACTGAAATATGAGTTGTGCTTTTACCACAAAGATGCCTTTGGATATCATGAAAAAGTTGCATCTCATATAATTAATTTTAACCTTAATTTCCAACGAGTACGGGCATACGTGAACTTATGGACTTAGAAGAGAATAAATATCCTTGACTTTCCCACTGTACAGACAGTTAGTTCAATGGAAGGAGATGTTAGACTTGTAAAACACAGTTGACAGCTTGGATCTTTTCCTCATCTTGGTTCAATGTAGACATTGTTAAAAGTGTCAATCTTGATTTAGATCATCGTGACTGACCTTCACTGAATTTTTACTGTTATAAATAATGTAACTCCTTTTTGGTTTTGAGGTGTAGACAGAATGTGTCTAAGCAAAATATTGACTGTGGTTGTACATTTAAGACCAAATTGCACCTGCTTTTTGGTCTAAAAGTCAACATTTATTTGACATTCAAATCTGTTTTGGATTTTAATTATAGATGTGAATAAGCCAACATTCAGCAGGTAAAAACAAACAAGAATATAAAGGGACTGATCTCATAATTATAAACCTATCACTTTTAAATGCCGAGTATTGTCAATTTTTATTTTACAAATACAAGCAAATCTGTGTCCCCATAATCATCCAGATATAATCTGACAGTGTTGTGTCATTTCTACTTTTACAAATAAAATTCACGTGTTGCCATGATAAAAGTGTCCAACAATTGTTGGAATCCACAATTCATCTATATATATATTAAAAAAAAGATCTGTTCTCTATGCATGAAATTACAAAGACGAAATGATTTAATGTTTGAAAAAAAAAATTAAAAGGTCTAAGTCAAAGCTATGTAAAGATTTAAAGGAAGTCTGTGTGCGGCCTCAACATCGATTGCTCAGTGGATTGCTATTGATCAAATGACTTGTTCTAAAACATAAAACATCTGTGATGTGTGTCAATTACAAATGATACCGTATCTCTACTGAAACTGTATGAGATGATTTGTATATTGCTTCTTAGATGAGGTGCCCAAGATGAAAAATCTGGTCTTAAGCTTAAAAATTAAGCTTAAAAATTAAGCTTAAAAATTTAAGCTTTTGCTTAAATTTCTCAATAAATTTGTAAAATTTTGCCAAAATTCTACTTTTAAAAGTAAGTAAAAGTAATTTTACTTTTATACTTGTGGGTGGTCAAAACCTCTTGCCTTGAAAAGTTATATAAATAAATAGATTAGATGGTGGTTGTCACCTGCTGGATGGGAAAAAAATAAAAATATTAGAAACATATTTAAAAACAATAAATGAAGAAAATAACTTGTGTAATTTAGCATGTAGTACATGCTAATATATGTAAAGTTATTCAATCTAAGCCATTTAAAAAGATTAAACACAATACATTTGTATTTGTGAACAGAAATAATGAAAATATACTTTTTAACATCAAAATAAAACAATTTTTATTAGATGCTGACTGACTAATTCCCACATGTTTCCAGCTTTAAGTGTTTCAAGTGTTTCACGGTTAATTTATTATATGGCAAGCCTACGCAGACGAGAAGTCACAGAGATCAACATTTCAGCAGGTTCCCTTTATGTGTGTTATGGCTTGTGTGTTCAGCTGGAGCCGGTGCCGTTTCATAATGATTCTCTCCGTCTCTCTGCTTCTCCCTCAGTGCCTGTGGATCCAGCATTAACAGAACTTTTCAGGTCAGTGAGAATGGAAAAGCGCATGGCGCTCATGTACGCACACACACACACACACACACACACACATGCGCGTACACACACAATTTGCCTATTGTTGTCTCAGCGCAGAGGTAGAGAGTACCAGTCACCTTATTACCAAACGGATATGTTTCCTCTTTTTCTCCTCTGTTTGTCCTCACATGTGTGGCATAAGTCTGATCTACCTTTTTTTTCTTTTGTTCCTCTTTATTTTTCTCTTCAAGCCAGCTTTGTGGAGTGAAAGTCTCTTTCCCTATCTTAGGCATCTTCATTGTCAGAACACATGATTGGAAGAAAATTGACAAAACAAGCCACAATTTTTTGCAAGTTTTGCCAAAAATTTGATGATTAATCAGAAAGTAGTTGTTACACTCCTTGGTCGCAAACAACTACTTTTTACGCATTTATGATAGCTGGCAATGTGTGCTCCTCCTCACTATGGATGATTTTTTTTTAACTTACTGGTGGGTTAAGTATCACTGCCTTGGTCTGAGGGTTGAATATTCTCCATCAAGATTTTCTGGTATCAAGCAGAATTCATGGCTAAGAATTCATTCAAGTCATCCAGCTGCAGACCACCACACTACCACCACCATGTTGGACTCTTCTTCTTTGACTCTCTGGGTTGGTTTGAACCAAATGTAACGGACCAAATGGAGGGGAAAAAGCTCCTCCTTCCTATTTATTCTCAGTAGTCTAGAGACCATTTTTCCAAAAGTCTTGGAGATCACAATTTTTTGTTGTTTGGTGGCAAATTTGAGAAATGTCATTTGTCCAAGCAAGTGGCTTTGGTCTGGGAACTTTTCCATGGAAACCATTTTTCCTCACTCTCTTTTATTGTTGAATTATGAAATCTAAGTTTTCCTTCAGCAAGTATGTCCAGATTAGATATTAAGTTAGTATTTTTTTGTAACCTCCTACTATTCAATGCACTCTTGAAAGAATTTTGGTAAGCTGGAGCCTCCTGGGAAGAAGGTTCACCACTCTGGCATGTTTTCTCTATTTGTTGACAACAGCTCACACTATGGTTCCATCGCATTGGAAAGCCTTAGAAATATCTTGGTGATCCTCTCTAACAAGATGCTAAAGAATATGAAAGAATTCTTGAATTTCTTTCGATTTCACATTGTGCTGTTACTGAAAATCTTAGCTGACCGTTACAAGCTACATAGTAACTTGTCTTTGTTCTGGTTAATGAAACTGAACACGAAAATGTAGGTGATTGTAGTTAAATAATGATTTAGGAAGTACATCATTTACTTTTCTTTATAGAGGGCCAGGCTGGCTTGGACAATAAGCAACATCATTTACAAACTAAATCTTGTATTTAAGCTGGTTATGTTTGTGTAATATTGTTTTTTATGACCTGGAAAAAACATAAAATAGAGCTATTGTCACACTAAAACTGGGATTTTATGTAAAGTGCAATGACTGCTCTTCCTGATGTATTTGCAACATTATAAGATTCCGGCCTTCTGTCAAGTCACTTAAGACTATTGTTGGTCTCCTGTGTGTTGTTTTGCTGCAGTTTGGGATGCATGGAAAATGTCAGTGAGCAGACAAGCAGCAGCCGACTCCAGTCAGGTTAAGTAGAGTTAGTAGCAGACAGTGAACAATCCCTGCAGCGTCTACTACCTGTATCGTCTCTAGCCTTTTTACAGAAGGCTTGAGAGTATTTGTTACTGTTTAAAGCTCCGACGCTTCTAAATATTTATAGGTCTGGCAGGATGTGGAGGAGATCCTTTGTCTGCGTCTTTGTTTAGTCTGATAAAGGGTGTGTGTCTCCTTTCTTTTTATTCTACAGAAGTGTTTTAGGATTCCAGTTTGACAAAGCTAAGATCTTAGTTAACTTTTTTTTTTTCAAGAACGTAATTGCTGTGATTTTGGAAGCATCATCTGATTCATTCTGTCTGTCTGAGCTCTTGGAATATCTCATATGGGATTTTTTTAATGCCACCCAGGGAATGTTTGATGCTGATGGAAATTACGTTTCTATTTTTGTTTCGGAATTCTTTGTATTTACTACAAACATTTACTTTTACAGAAGCATTCTAGCAATGTCTTAAATTATTTCTTTTGTACTGTTTAAACCCTGAGAAAGTATAAATGATTCTATAAGCCTTTAGAAACATTAAATTAATCTGTGGGAGACACTATATAACGCCCTTCAGAGTAAAATTTGTCCAGAATATTGTTGTATTTCCAGTATTTTTTTTTCTTTAACATTTTCTGAATTAGTTGCGAGAATGCCAAACAGCGAAGGGACATTGATTCTTTCCAGACAGCCGGCTCTTGTGGCTCCTAAACAACTGTTAATTTATGACCATCTGTAGCCTCCTATTTTTGCTTAACTTGGTGAATAAGAATGTTTCTTAAATCCTTTTGCATGTAATATTTTTTTATGAGAAGCCTTATAAGTGCTTAATTGTATGTAATCTGTTACGAAACCAGGCGTTCTTGCTGTTGTACACTTAATTTTTATTTAGCACAAAAGCAAACACTGCAAACACATACCAATACTTACCATTATAATTTATCATTATCTTATGTGATATTTTTAAACTGCAGCCAGATGCTGTTTTGATGCACTGTCACTGTTCTTTTATTTAGACATGGATTAACTTTATATGATTTAATGAGAACATGAAATAGATTCTTGATTCATACTGTCAGTTTTGTGAAAAGATGATTTCCCGCATGTTAAATATACAGCCCTGTCTTAAGCTAGACTCAAATGGAAGACTAAAGCTAGGACTTTAGCTTTTTACTGACTACCCAGTGTTCATTGAAGCTTTCTATTCAGGGTGCTTATCAACAGTTCAGTGTTTGATAGTTTGTTCTGCATGCTAAAAGAGGTTGGAATACATGTCTGTATTCCACATGTAGTTATTTTCACTAGTATTTACAGAGAGCAGTGTGTAACCCAGTTGGGAATTCATGGGTGGATTCTTCAGTGTCCTCTACTCGTCTTTGCAAGTTGTTTCCACCCCAGTAATGTGTAAATTTTATTTTGTCCTTGGCGGTGTTAGGAGGTGGTTGCAGCTTAGATAAGCTTCCCAGCCTGCCCATGTATCAATAAATAATATTCCACCTCGAAGATTACTGTGTAGCCTTTAGCTGATATTCATAGATAATACAAGCCAGACTCTTCCAATCCTTCATCCACCCTCCTCTCACAGCCTATCCTCATTTCCTATCATTCTCTCACTTTTCCTCCTGTCTCACCTTCTTCTCCTCACCGTTCTGGTGCCTGCAGATAGTAATTAATCAGGGGATCGATGTGAAGCCTATCTCCAGGCTGGGGCGTCTATAATGTCGATAACACTGCTCGATGGCCTCTCTCCCCAAAGAGCTTCTAGTCTTCGGGGCAAACATGCCCGACTTTGCATCATGTTCGGAGCTGTAAGTGTCTTAATGTGCCTAAATATGACATCCTAGTTTTCTTTGTTTGCTTGGAAATTAAATAGGAATTATGTTTTTGTAAGGAACTGTTCTAAAAGGAGAATTAATTTCCCATCTTGCATATTTAAATTGCAATTGTAGTGCTGACTCAGTGTGTACAGTGTTTTTTTCTTTGGAGGGGATGTGTCTAATTTAATCTTGATCTATGTTGTTGGTCCTACTCAAATACACACATCTTATTTGTTGTATAGTCAAGAAATTAAAATTTTTACTGTTTGAGAGCTCCACATACTATAATTTTATGTACAGTCAATTTTTCTAAATAGGCTTTGGTCAGTCATTTCAGACTATATCTACCTCATCTTTCATTGCCTCGTTTCTCTTTTGCTACCTATAGAACAAAACTAAACAGCAGGAAAAATGTTTGTCCATTTAACTAAACATGAGGAGACGAATGTTTGAATTAATTGGATTAATTATTTGAAGTTTTCTTAACCCTTCTTTGTGAAATTTCTAACAGTTTTGGGGTCATGTGTCAGTGTCCAGAAAGTGGGACTAGCCATAGTCATAGGAAGGTCATAGCAGCACCATGTTTGTAGCATGGCTGTGTGGTCATCACGTTGTTACAATTCATAGGAGTGACACGGCATATTTATATCTTATAGTAGTGAGATAGGAAGATAATCATATCAGGGTCACAACAAGCACTATGGTCATAGTGGGGTCATAACAAAGTCATGCATTGGGTCAACCAATGCAATTTTCACTGATATAAGAGCTGTCACTGTTTGCCATAGAGATGATAAAATAATTAAGGTCTGCCATAAAATAAAATCCAGCATCATTCTCCAATTATTCCCTTATAAAATAAGTAGGTTATTCATCGGTGTACTTTCTACAAATAAATACCTAGAACTACCATATAAAGGTACTTTTAAACCTCAGTTTTCAAGTATTGCAGAATTATCTTCTAGTAAGCAACAGGAATATATTCAGATGAATACACTTTGGACTATGATTTCCACAACTCGACTCCAGATTTTAGAAGGTTTTCAAATAGCATTGCATGTGCTCATACACAATACGTCAGCTGAGCCCTGCAGTCCATTTTATAGACTCTGATTAACTTTTTAATTCAGTTTCATACATTATATATAAGTCAGTAATGGACCAGTTACAACTCTCATGGCTTTTGGGTTCTTGTCAGACTTTTTACTCACCAACCCACCATTTTGACTCTTGAAGTACGGTGGAGTTCACCAGCTAATGTGTCTGCTTTTGTCGTTCCAGTTGAAGTAGGGAAAAGGTTGATAATAATGCATCCCTTTGTATTAAAAAATCACAACTCTGTGGATGAATTACTTTTATGCAAGAATAAAAAATAAGGGTAAATTTAACAGAGGCCACCATTTTTAACCTCATCTTGCTTTTCAGACAATGGGCAGGGTGGAGAGTTTGTGCGACACTCAAAGCCCCAACTATAAACATTCTCCACACATCTTCCCTCTCATTTGCATATTTACAGTCTGCCATGCTAATCATGTTTATTGGGGTGTGTAAGTACGGCACATGAGTTGAATAGCAAACGATATCTTTGTACTGGAGACTTAATAGTGAAGTCGCTAGGATGAAAAAAAAAAAAGTCTCCCCATTTCCGAAATAAATGGTTTCTCCTGCGGTAATCCAATTTCAAAAGACAAAACAGCCGTCTTACATAACTAGGACAGAACAGGGTCTTGCTAATTATGGTGCTAATACTCAGTGAAGAATTCCCTTCGTTTTTTTTTTTTTATTATTTTTTAACAAAGGCCAAGATTTGTGCAGATATTTCTGTGCAGCTCAGGAAGCGGAGCTGTAACATTTAGACTGAAATAGATCAGAACCTCCCATCTGAACCTCCCATTATGCAGGACTGGCGTGTTTCTTAATTTTCCTGCACATTATTCAAAATATTCTTCTGAAAATTACATACTGGTGAATGTCTCAACACTACAGTCTGGTTAAAGGAGATAAATAGTTAATTCCCTTGATATACATGGTTAATAAAACTGTCAGTTTTAAAGATTTCAGTAAGTTTCCTCTTTGGAAGATGGACATTACGTCATCTATCTTGTGTTCTTTGGTTTATTTTATTTCATTTCATTTTTTGTGATTAGATAAAGCAGATCACTACTAAAGATTTCCACCTTCATACTTGATGTAATCCATAGTCACTTCCTGTTATATTAAAAACGTACTTTAATGAAACAAAATTGGGTCTACATGTATGGATGTTTGCGCAACATCCATACAAGCATACTATATTTTGCTACTTTAGGTTTTTGCTTCTCTGCTCTTGCTTTTTGCAGGATGTTATATTATATTATGTTATGTATTATTATATGCTCTGTTCATGGTCATTTCTTCACAACGCCAGCCTCGGTCTTGCCTGCGAAACTTAAACCTGTCGCTGCAGCTCTGACGGACAGTGTCATATTGATTTGAGAGCAGGAATGAAAAGCTTTTCCCCCCTATTCTCCATTGCCACCTCTACGCCAACACGCGCGCGCAAACTGACGAGCAGATCAGGTAATTAAAGAGAGCTAAAACAAACAAGAAGATATCAGTTCATCACTTCGCCTGAGATGCCCTCCCATCTCACTCTCTCTGGATTTGGTTTCTCTCATTCCTCCTCTCTTCTCCTTCCTGCCCCTTTTTTGGTTTCCCTACCCCTTCTCTTCCTCCCTTCCTTCCTTTCTTCCGTCCTTTTCTCCACTTACCCCCTCCTCCTCCTCCTTCGGCTGTCTCAGGCAGAGCTAATTCCCTCTTCAGATGGTGCAGCTCTCATTTGCATACTTATCAAAGTATTTGGACTATCCGACAGAAGCTGTAGGAAGGTGGGGTCATTAATATGTTAATTAGCTCCTCCGTTCTCTTCCCCCTTCTCCTCCGCCCCAATTTTGGAGCCTTTAACGTTGGTGCATCCATATTCTCCACCTCTCTCTGCACTTCGCATTTAGCTTTCAGGTCCTGAAAATGCCAGAAGACTCTGCAGACATTAACATATTGTAGTAACTGTGCGTTCATAATGTCTTTATGCAGACTACACACACATCACACACACACACACACACACACTATCTTCCATTTTGCAGTAAAATATAATCTGGTTGCACAGTTTCAAATAATCTGTACTGGTCCTACACTGACAAAAGAGAATAGTTGATCCAACTTTTAAAAAATGCTTTAATTAGTAATAAGTAATTGCTTTAGGTTTAGTCTGGACAAATTTAAGTCAGACATACTCAAATCATTTAGTTTCTTTCAAATAGAGACTGAATTTGATTTAAAATCAAAGTTTTAAGTTCTTTCACATGAATAACAGAATTTTCTAAAAGTTCATTATGACTCATTTTTAAAAATATAGCTTAAGATAAATAATTTTACATGTGTGCTTTTCCAGGTTGTTTTAGTTTTTCAAACCGGATTAGGATAGGAATTGAGAACCGGTGCTCAGTAATTCAATTCCTTGATGTTGTTAAGCTGATTGCTTAACGATTCCGCTTATCAGTTCCAGTAACGTGTGACGTATTTGTGTGATGATGTATTGCACATTCTGCGTATTTTGCTTTAGAAAATATCCAGGATGGCATCACGTCCAAAGCACTTCAAAATATTTTCATATTTTACCGAAATTGATAATGCTTGGACCAGTTGCAACATGTTCAAAACTTTACTCACATTAAAAGGACAAAATACCTCCAACATTCTCAAACATTTGACACAACTTGGAACCAGTTTTTAGTTTTGTGGAGTGTTTGATACATTGCTTGCATTAAACCTAATAAATATTTCTTTGGCAACTTCATCAGGACTTTTTCTACATGACTAGGGTTGTAAATGCTTATGAATACTTCTTAGTTTTGTCAGTAGCTTTCTCGATTGTAGAGTGTATTGATTTTTTTGTAGGTAACAGCTGCCGTTTATCAAACAGCTCAAACCCTATAAGGAAACTTTATATGAATGTTTACATTATGTATTAATTTACAATATTTTCTTAAACACAAGAAAATACAAAATCATATTGGTGCCAAAATTATAACGTCAGTGACATCTTTAAATATGCCGTTCAAAATTACTGATGTTTGAAGTCAGACTTGTTTTACATTATGAAAACTTTGCTTTAGACATTACTGCCTTCTAAGTAGCCATTAGAAATGCTTGGCTCTGTGTCAGAAAGTTAACATCTGAGAGGTATTGAATACTCATAAGTAACACAACTCCTCTTAAATAAACAATATACCCACTCCCAATTTTCGACGCAGTCAGCAGTCGATTCTCAAGAGAAATGGCGGTTGGACTGTGGTTGGTACTGAGGGATTTACGTTCTGTGAATGTCGAGCAAAGTTTATATAATGATATGAGACGTAGAATAACAAGGCTGCAGTAAACTTAATTGTTTTACTTAGTCTGACAGTAAAAAGTACATTTTAGATGAAAAATTTAAATTTTAAGTTAACTGAACTCATAAAAGTAAGTTGTCATCACCAGTCGAAATTAATTAAGTGACCCAAGGAGCTAAGCGTAATATCAGGTACCGTGCAAAATCTCTAAGTAGAGTAATATCTTGATGGACACACCCGAATCCTAGCAAGCATGGCAAGCTGTTAAACTATATGTGTGCACACAATTTGTTTCCTAAGAATAAAACATTACGATTTTCTCTATGAATAAATGTAACATACGTTGAAAAAACTGATGCAATTTTCAGAGCTGTGTGTGTATTTTTGTATTCTATGGAGGAAGAAAAGTTTGAAACATTGTCATTTTTTCCATAAATCTCATCTACTTTTATTTCTATAGCATACTTTAACAGAAGTATGAAGCATTTCTAGGTGTCTTCTTTTTCTTCTTCAACCTTTATTTACCCAGGATAGAGCTCCTTGAGATCAAAGATTTCTTTTACAAGTGTCTTGGCAAACATGCAGTTAAAACAGATGGTTACAAAAAATACAATACAAAAGTATTTGGGAAAAAACTTAAGCCAAACTAAGGAAAAAAAAAAGGTTTATTGAATAGGACCAGCAACAAATTTGAAGATAAAAATATGTGTCACGAAATGTATGTACTCAATATCAATACTGCAGTTAGAAATGGAAAAGTCGAATCAAAAAATATTTGACACTTATTGAATAAAAGTGTGCTTCTAAGGTATTCTTTGGATATCGCCTTTTATCAGCCCTTTTCATGTGTGCAAATTTATCGAAACAATTTTTTTTTACATTTAAACCACCAAAATTGACAAGAATTTTTATTATTTTCTTTTATTTTGACAAGATGGAAAGACCCGAAGGATAAATTCCTTCAAAACAAAAGTGAAATAAACTGTAGTGGAAGCCTAAGAAAAGCATCATAAAAGAATATGAATGATGTCATTGAGTCACAGCCAGTAGTTTGCACGACCACAAATGAGCGACGTTAACGTCTTTAGGTAACTTTCAACTTAACAATGGCATTCGTTCTCGGACTGCTCTGGGAAAAGATTAAATGTGCTTTATTCAACAAAAAAAAAAGAATGAACACTTTCAAAACCGTGTTTAGGACACCCTAACCTGGCAACCTTTAAGCAGGAAAGCTGAAAAAGTCACATTTGCAAATTGCTATTCCCATTTGATATCTGTTTAATGTGAGTCAGCAGTTGCACACAGAGATCCATCTCTGTGGAGACTGACTCATTATTGATAATATATCACTCTTCCTTCTCTACAATATATCAATATAAACAAAGGCTCCTATCCTAACCATATAAACCAATATATTGGACTGAGTTGTATCTGCTCCCTGGTTCTGTTATTATTCTACATGAGCCTGCTGCAGGCAGAGTATCCACTGTGTATTTGTAGTTATAGCAGATACAAGCAGTGCAATGCTGCAGTCTAACCCATCGAGCGTCTTCTAACTTTCCAATTTGCTCCCCTATAATGCTGAAAAATTACTTGTTTTCCCGCCATATTTTAAGTTGAAAAGGTTTTGTTAGCTCTTTTAAATCAAATCAGGATTTTATCAGAGTAAGAAAAAATTTACTCTGATAACTGTGTCTTATTTTAAGTCGATCTGGTCCAATACTGTTGCTCACCTAAACAGTTGGTGTAAGAATACATACAATGAGCTTCTCTAAGCTAAATAGATCTGAGGGAAAAACAAAGAGATTTTGGAAGGCACTATACATTTATTAGTTTATCATATAAAAGCTATGCACAGACTTGCATATATGAGATTAAACAGTTGAAAGTCACTTTGCAGCAGAAGAGACACATTGTTAATTATGAGGTTAATAGGTCAGCCATGCAGTTCTTGTTCTAACAAGGTTCGGTTGGCAGTGCGCTGCAGATGAGTCGACACTGATGCAGGTGATTGACTAAGATGCTTATGACAGGCGTCAGTGTCTGACGTTAATTGAAAAGGCCATGAGAAGGTAAAGCAAACAGTGGAGTTCATGTCCTGAATACGATTTAAACTTTGTGCCTTAAATTCGATATGCAAAGTAAGCAAAATTCACACAGTTCACACAAAGGTGCTTTCGGTAGTAAGCTTAAGTTTAAATTGTTAAAGATCAGGATAATCATAGAGAGAGAATATAAAGCTGGAGGGCTCCAAATCTGGAAACAGTCATGTCAATGCTGCTGGTGTTTTTTTTTTCTTTTTCTTCTCAGTTCTTATTACATTATTTTAAAACTTTTCTGGGCAAACTCTGTCTTTTTTTTTTGCACCTCAGAATTTATGCAGATTGACTCTGTGTTTTTTTTAGGGAACATTAAACATATGTCTCATTATTGTTATCCTTGGATGGCAAAGTCCTGTTGGGTACATAGTTGAACAATAATTCACAGTTAGAATATAATTCAGTGTTATAAGATACTACAATATTTTGTTACGTCGCATCTAAATATTGTAGCTGTTTATAAATTGTTTCAGTTCCTTGTGTTTTGTCTAATAACCACAGGCCTTTTGGTTATTTGGTCCCAGTGTTGGCGGTTTTGAGCCAACATTCAAAACCACCAACACTGAGGATTTGAGCATAATACTTTTAATGTTTCCTTCATTGTTGTTGCTCTAACGCTACTGGTTGTCTGTATGAAAAAGTTTGTCACTATAACTCCTGATCAGTCATTTTAGAAATAATTCAGTTGTTCTCTCAGGGTTGCCAACAACATGAAAGAAACTGCGAAGAAAGCAAAAGAGACCTGTAATTGGTCAAAGTTTATCATCTACTGGTAAATTTTCTAAAGCCCACAGGAGGTGAAGAGGCAGTTTACAGCCACTTTGAGTACAATATGCTGAAAATTATTTATGGAAGGTTTGTTCCACATTGTCTTCCCAGGCTTCGCAAATAGGAATTCAAAATGCTTTTTTGGTTCACACAACCTTCTTAAATTGTCATGATTTTCTTAACTATATAATTAAAACTACTGCCATTATACTTCTGCTTTGGCGACATCTTCATTTGGCCTACAGAGATGTGGTGTTTTTTCTAATAACTAGTCATTTTATGTGTTTCCTTTGTTTGATTTGCGAGACATCGGAGGTGGGCCGGGGGAGAGCACATTAAAAGAATATTTAAGGATTTGATAATGATAAATGAAGAATGAAGACAGAACCCAAGGATAAGATGCAGCGAGAGGAGAAGAGCGCTCACCTTGCTCTCAGCAACAATAAAAGCCTCACAAATCCACCTGGCCTTGCCACTGAAGACATATTTCTCTCTGCGTGCCAAAGCGAGAAGGTGTTCAATTTGGCCCACACGGGGCACGCTTCATAATTACTCTCACTTTGAACGCAATTTCCTGGCTGTGGGTAATGATTGACAGATTGTATCCCTGGTGTCAGGTGGCCAGCCACGCCCCTCCCGACTACGGCAGAAATTAGAGAACAGTGGGGGCTAAATTACACCTTAGCAAAGACCTCTGGCAGGAGGACAGGAAGGGAAGCATGATGAATGAGAAAACGATCGGAACAGAAAGGTAGACGGGTGAGTCGCACGGGAGCACCAAGATGATTGGAGGAATAGGTCGGGAACACATTTGTAGCTGCACATGGAGGCATGCACTGAGGTAATGGGTCTGCAGTACTATTGGAGTGCAAAGGGAGAGACACTTAAATGCCATTTCTGCAGCTGGGATGCTGTTTACTCCCTCGCACACACACACACACCACCACACACACACGCACACAACATCATCTCTACTCCCTCCACTTTGTCATGCACTGAAAGCACTCAGACTGATATGCGAGCAGCTAGAAACCAGCAGAGTGGCACAATGACTCAACGAGTTCAGCAGCAGGAAGTGGACAAGGAAAGTGACAGATCATTGTAGGGATAAACATAACTGGTGGACATCATCTTAACAGAAACCGCTCTCGCATCAATCCTCTTTTAGTCAAACGGTATGGCACCCAAAAGTGGGATGTACATTCATTTTCATCAACAAAGGTAATAAAAGGATCAAAACTATCCATGACTTGGCCACACTTACAAGCATTGTGAGTGTTTTCACACTGTGAACTACAATAGCTTCTAGTTTAGTTCCAAAAACCACGTTGATCCAGAAGCTGTTATAAACACTTCAAACACACATACTGTATATCCGCTGCAGGAACTGCAGAACCGAGGGAAAAATAACAAAACAAACGTGCACACTGGACATTTAGTGGTCTCTTTGTTAGGTACGCCTATTAAATTGCTTGTCACTAGTAATGGCGACAATTTAGTCAAGTGCCAGTAACTTGTTCATTTAGGAATCTAGATGTGGTTACAATAATTTACTGTTGTTCAAACTGAACATCAGCACAAACAAGAAGAACAAGGTTTTAAATGACTTGTGCCAGATGTGCTGCTCTGATAGTTTAAGAAATGGAAATGTCAAACTCTGACAATCCCTCAGTTCACTGAAAAAAAAATATCAAACAGATTCAGGAGGGTGTCTTGCTTGAAGTGCTCATCATAGTAATAGCACAAACAGAATTTTGCAGACACTGTAAGTTTTATTAGTGCTATGCATGACTTTAAATGTGTGGCTTTGTGCATGCTTTAGGTTAGTGACAAATAAATTAGATGTTTTTACAACATTTTTATGAAAATGCTTTCATTTGTAATGGTAGAAGAGAAAATGGTTGGTCAACTTCTGATATGTTTTTTATTTTACATCCTTTACAACCTCCTAATTTATTTGTCTTTTTAAGATACACATTGGAAAGAAGTCTATAATTTGAGCTCTAGTATTGTTTTCTATGAAATGGTTTCATGTCTTTCAGAAATATTTTAAAGTTTCCAAAATTTAGCTCTCCCCCCTTGTACTTGACTGGTATATCCAACAAGATTAGCTTAAAACATTTTCTAAATCAGTGCTATGAATAGGTCCAAGTCATTGTACTGTTGATCAGTACTGCTTCAAGAGCTAACATGTCAAATTATACTGTATTTACTCATTAATACTTCAGCACAGGAACCACCATAATAATAAAGTTTTGAATCAAAAATTTACACATTTAGGCAAAATGTACATTTTAGTCTTTTATATTGTAGAGATAAATGTATCAATAAATATATATTTTTAAATTTGACATTTCACAGAATTATTGACAAGCTATAAATTACACTGTTGAGGTTGTTGTTCAGATTAGAGATGTAAGTCAGTGCTAACTTTGCTAATAGAGCAAGTGGTGTAATGTAAAGCCATCGGTTCAGTTCAGATTATTTGCATTGCGCCATTAACAAAATGTGATCTCCAAGCACTTCATAAAAAATAGTCAATTCAATTCAATCATACATACAATCCAGTTGATCCTAGTAGATCAAACAAAACAGTCAAGTTCAGTTTATCTTTCAAACTAGTGAAAAAGTTTTCTGTCTAAGGAAACCAAGCAGATTGCATCAAGAGAGTGTCTTGCAGGATTCACTCCTCCTGGACGAACATGTAGCAACAGTGAACAGTTTCTTGCATTGTGTCAATGTCTTTGCAGCAATCCCTCATACGGAGCAGATATGTAGCATGGTAGGAAAGGAAAGCTCCCTTTTAGAGGGAGAAACCTGCAGCAGAATCTAGTTCAAGATTGTAAAACTAATTTACAAATGTAGTCCCTTGGCAGGTTACACACGACTGTACACACTGAGCAGTTATGGCCGCACTCATAAATAATTAATAACCTTCTTTAAAGCTCATTATATCATATACCCTGTCCCGAGTCTCAGCAATCTGAATACAGACTTAGCAGTTTTATGGCATAATGCAAACATAGGCATGAAAGGATTGGCCTGAGGCTTATTATGTATGTAGCAATTTTGGTAAACAATAATGCAAGCTGTGATATGGGCATCGTTGGCAGTGACAATTCTAGATTAGAGCATCTCTACTTTTTTTTATTTTCTGTGTTACATGAATTAGAAATTCTACATAATGACGTTTCTTCTTCTTTAGCTCTGTATACGTCTCTTTAGGTTTTATTTTATATTTATCCTCTAGTTTATTAGCAATTTGTGCTAGAGCTCCTCTGGGGACTACCAATGGAAATTAGCCAGTGGCTACATGTTTTCTTTTAGGATCGACATTCCTGCACATGAACCAAATAAATAAATTCAGACAAACATTGCCTTAATGTTACTTCCCAGGTTTAAATGTATTTATACGTAGACGTAGGTATGAAACCACTTGTAGTCGTGCTGAGACGGTCCATTGAGTGTTTGCAGCCAAGACAGATGGTGAACTTTAGGTCCACCTCTTCCTGAGTAAAGTGCTACCAGGCTGACATGAAGGGCTCTCGACTGAAGCGGCGCCCTCCGAATAGACTCTTCACCTGGAGAAAGAGAGCAGATAGAGATACACACTCACACATGCTGCACATCCACGCTTACGAAAGACCTCTCAACATGATGACACAAATGTAGACATGCACGCACGCACAAACACACACACACACGCGCACGTACACGCACACACAACCTACTTCACATGTAGAGCAGCATTCCCAGCTGAGTGCCGCTCTCCAACCTGGCAATTTCAGCGGAAAGAAAATCCAACTAAAGTACACAGGGCCTCATGCTGATTTCGCAACAGGGGGCTTGAATGGCAGAATGGCCTCACTACAGCCCTCGTTACTGATCCGGCAAGATCCAACTCATCTGGTTCAATAGCACTCTGTCACTGGCTCTTATGTGTGTGTGCACATGCAGGCAAAGCTGGATCCCATCCTCCCCACCCCCCACAATCTTGTTGGATTGCGACAGCAAGATTCAACCCACATGCTTAAACCTAGTTGAGAATTGTGTCTTTATACGCATCTCAGATGGAGAAACATAATGTACATGCTCTCAGATGCACCTAACAGGGAATGTTTTGGGTGACATTTAGTTTCTAGGTTGCACAAGATGCTCCTATAAATGAATCATGAGTAAATCTGTGAGGTGTGAATAATAGATGGGAGGAGAAGTAAAAAACAAAGGAGTGCTGTTATTATTTGTTAATAAGACACTCTGGAGCATCACTAACTAGATCTCATTACCTCAATACTCACAGGCATGCATACCACACACACACACGCACGCACACCCCACATGCCAAACACATACCGAGGTCTCTCATCCTGCGTGACTATTTTTACCTGTGAAGCCTGTCGTTGCCTAGCACTCTGTAATTACATCCCACACTTCTTCTCCAGCAGATGATTAGAAGCAGTGATGGATGGGTTAACACTGTCACCTAAAGATGCCTAGGTGCAAAGCTAATTATGCGACCATGCATGTGTCATATACCTGATACACGTGATAGCCCTGTGGAATGAGCACGATAAAGGTGGACGCTGCGTCTTCTGTTAATTAACAGATAAGACATGATGAAGGAACTCCGCCGTTGATTAATAGATTTTTGGAGCTCGGTGTCTCAAACTCCGACGGCAGAGTGACAGACACAGTTCCTTCACTTTCTCGTCGTCCTCCATGAAAAACGATTTCAAAAGTTCTCGGCTCATTTATCACTCTGCACTTTATGGAAAAAAATGTCTAAATGCACGCTGTATTTTCGCTCTCCCAACCCCCAGAATAGATATGGATTTACTGTCATATAAGGCGACTGAGCTTTGTTTTGTGTCTCTGCATAGACAACTGTAGCACTGTTGGAACCTGGGGATTGGAGTGTGTGCTTATACATGTAAAATGTGCCCAGCTTCAGAGCGTGTGTGCAGACAGGGATGTGAGGGGTTACGTTTATGATTGCCACGGCTGCAGCTGGGGCTGTGGGCTGAGTAATTGCCTGTCTTGGTAGGGAGAGCGTGGTAGCGAGCTAAAAGTCAAGTGCTCTCTTCCTGCTGTAGACCTCATTTGGATTCCACATAGCTAGCTAGCAAGCTAACACCAGCCTTGGGCCTGTATTATTCATAACTTGACAGATAGCTCTCACTAAAAGCATTGGAAGTGGGCCAGGGAATGATGGAGCGACAGAGGGAAGCGGCACCACTGCACCTCAGTCTCTGGCAGGGACAAGCGGAGAAGGAGGAGGAGGATTTGGAAACTATAGATGCCCAAATACATCTATATGTGCATCTCAGTAAATTAGAATACCACTAAAAATGTATTTAAAGTGAAACATTTATGATATAATGCCAAATTATATGGCTATTTCAAGGCTTAATTCCAAATAGTTTTTATTATTTTTATTATGGCTTCTAATTCTAATGTTGCTTAAGACCGGTTTAATAAGATTATTTTCATGCAAAAATATTTTTGTACTGAAACATACCAGAATGTGGCTGAGATGTACAGTGCACTCACAAATACTTGGTTGGTACTTCTTGCAGCATTACAGTGTGGCACAGAGCATGTAAAGAAAAGCCCGGGTTGCTTTAATATCAGCCTATAGCATATCTGCAATATTGTGTCTGGTGTCTCGCATCTTCCTCCAGACATTTGAGGTTTGGGTCAGGGAAGTTAGCTGATTGGCCAGAATTCACTCCATTGGTTCTGGAGTGGTTTAGAACAAGAAACGGAAAAGTTATATGTGCCTGTAGTAGCAATGTTAATCTTGTGTACAGTATATCTCCAAAAATCTTGAATGAGCTTTGCTTTATAAACCACTCAATGTTGGAACAATCTCTGTCAGTTGTGCAAAATTTCTTTAACCACTTTTTAATTCGTACCATGGTCTGGAAACATTCAGATCATTGCCTGAATGTTTTAGCATTGGTCTTTTGTGACTTACCCTCCATATGGAGGTGAGTTACTGTTTGATGGACAACTGATAAGTGGTAACTCTTCCTCATGATTGAGTGACATATATTCTAATTTACTGAGATGCAATTATAGAGAGTCCACAGAGGAGTCGTGTAGTATCACCAGATGGCCTAGAAAAGCATGCAGTAAAGCAAGGATTTGGATGACAACGGCAAAGAAAAAACAAAAGAAAAATGAAAAACACAGAAATGCAGAGTAATATCAAATTGAAGAGAGAAAGATGGCTGGTAAAGAAAGAACAGGCATCCATCCACCCCCACCAAGCTCAGGAAGCCCTCTGTCTCCATGTGCAGCACCAGATAAGGTCGCATTAATCAAAATCTGCCACTTCCCGTTCCAAAAAACACAGTGCATGCCATCAGCCCCCCTCCGTGAAGTATCTGTCACCGAAACAGAAATTTCCATATTTAATGGGAAAGCTTTATATCACCAACAAAAAAAAAAAAAAGTGTGTGGGCTGGGGGTGAAAGGAACTGAGCTGGTTGGATCTGTCAGCTTTGTCATTAGTTTATACACTTCAGACTGTGCATGGTGCCTCGGGGTTCATTTCAGTTTAGCTCTGATTCAGCTGCTATCACTTCAGCAGCACGACTGAGCCGGACACAGATTGGTCCGCTCAAATACAATCACTGCTGTAATGACGGTTCACTAAAACACTATTATATTGTCTACTCTACATCACCGAGTCTCTTTCTTCGCCTGCTAGGACTTAATTAATTAATTTATTTGTTCTGCTGCATATTCTGTCCTCTAACACAGTTTAAAGCAGGCTTTGAAAGCCCTTCAACAGTGCGGCTGCCAAATTTACAGTGGCGTGCACGTATTTGTTTATTTTTTCCCTTTGTAAATGCTCCCCCTCATTTGCCTTCTGTGCTTTATGACAAGCCTGCAAACTGCCTTTCTGACATTACCTGACGTCAGATAAACAGGTGGTGTTTATGCTTTTTTTTTCTCCTATCCCTGCTTTTTTTCTTCTTTTTTATTTTTATAACTGCCTCCCAGTGGAACAACATCAAAGGGAATGGCAGATCATGTACGGTTAGTGCCGAGCGTGCCGTGGGGGTTTGGGGGTGGGTGGGACCTTGGCAGTGGAAAGGGGAGGTGGCGCTTTCTGAATGGGTTAGCGACTCGGGGCCACCTCCGGGCTCGGGCTCATCCTGACCCCTAACCTCTGAACCCATTTCATACCCATTTCTGGATCTTTCTTCCTCCTCCTTCTGGCATGCCTTCCCTTCCACAGCAGCTGCCAACAGAATTACATCAGTGTCATAAAGCCCTCCTCCACTGGTGGAAAGACGAGGCTTAGCAAATATGAAACAGAGTTGGCCTCACAAAAGGAAGAGTCTTTACTCTGTTATGTTATTGAGGAACTACTGTAACCACCAAGCCTGGTTATGATGGTTATTATTAACAAATCGCATGAAAAAATGTGCACCAGCCATGCATTCATTATGTTATTAATCTATTTATTGTCTTGTCCCTAACTTGTGTCCAGATCTACTGGTTTCGGTTTGAGATTAAATCTTTAGCAAAGGGTCTATTTAATATTAGTGGTATGATCATTTTGAATGAAATCTACTGCAAATAAAATAAAATAACCTTCTCAGTATTGCCCTCAATAATAATTTTCTTAGGGGATCAACCCATACCTTGTTGAAACCAATGGTGTTACTTGGTGAATTTGGACATTCCAAATGTGATAAAGCAAATAATTAAATAATAATAATAATGCTATAAAATTCTTAAACCAATAAAAGTTACTACTTTCCAGTAGTATTTTTTCCCAGATGGTGATAGTCAGTGTCACCATCTTTGCAGATAAGTTAAAAAGTCACAGAAAAATGTTTTGCAGAATATTCAGTTCTCATTTTTCTTCAATGGTCCATTTTAATTTCTCCATCTGAATTTCAACCAGGCCAATCAGTGAACAGAAGAAGTTGAGTACAATGATATTGGTTTTCTGCACTGTATTCTGCTTATATAGGGCTGTAGTTTGTCAGTTGCAATGGAGAAAGTGAGTAAAGAGATTTAGTCCATGTTGACCAAATTTCCAAATGTTGAATTAACATTTCCAGTCTTTTCGTTTGGCTTGACAGTTCTCTCTTTGCAGTGTAGGAAGAGAGATTTCCGGTAAGCTTCATAGCATCAAACTGGTGCATTACATGTGTCACAGCCAAACATTAGCAATTGGATAAATTTTAAAACTGCAACAAAATCCTTCAACAAAATCCAGGAAGCAATCATTTCTCAACAGCAGAAATGTAGAACAAGTGGCTGTTTTTTTTGTTTTTTACCATGCTAATATAAATGGGCTCAGGCAGAAAAAATAAATCAATTGTTAATAGAACAAAAGGAGAAGTTTTCAGGTTGCTATTTAATTATTTTTATTTTCAGCACTTTTAAAAAATTCTCTAGAAATATTGATAGCATTGTTCTCCTTTAGATCTCACCTTTAATTTTATTCTACCGCCTGCATTGTAATCAGTACTCTACAATTGGTAATTGGCAAATCACTCTGGTTTTCTTACATGCAAAGAGAAAGTGAAGAACTCCGAGCAATAAGGCACTTAGTGATACGAATTTGTAATGTATTTTATTGGCTTCTAATCAGGTAATGATTATGTTCCACAGCAGGTAAGAAATAAACAAAATAGAAACACAGCTAATATATCTTCACTCAGGTGGTTCATCACAGCCAAAGATTGCTTCATCACTCCATCAGTTCCTCCAAACAAACAGCTACTGTGACAGCCTCCGCAGTGGCTTCGGTAGACAGATGGAAAAAAAAATGAAAAAAAGAGGGAAGTCCTTCTCAGAAAATGGCTGATGGGCTAGCAGCTACATAGCTGTTCTTTCCTTATGCATCCGAGAGTCGAGGTGATTGATTGAAGTCATTACGCTGGTGGAAAGACTCCTTACCTGGCTAATCCGGGAGTGATTTTAGTAGCAGGATGACAGATAGCCACATTACAGTCTAGAATCAGCTGCTCGATGAGCTCTCCTCCCCAGGACTTCCTCAAGTGAATTATGTAAAATAGCTCGTATAATATAAATACTAATATTCTCATAGTTGATAACGCAGCTGTCTTAATGTTGTACACATCTCTGACATAAACAACATGTTTACAAAGACATTTCAAAGTTTAGGACTATGATTTTTTTTTTTTAACTTAAATGCTTATTGCTGTAAATACACTGACTATTTATTAAAATATCAAATAAAACTATACAGTTTTCTGACAAATGTTGAGTCGGTGTCTCTCACTTGGTCTTTACCAGCCAAGACTATTTCATTTGGGATGTGGGGATGGACATGGCCAGTCTCAAGTTGGAAACGGGAGCTGCACAGTCTTCTGGAAAATATACAGGGAACAAAAATATAAAGGTTAATAAAAAATAGTATGGATTTTCTTTACCAAAAATAAAATCTCATCATATATATAAAAAAATCAGAATAGGTATTGATGAGGCTCATGTAACATTAAATGTATTAAATGTGTTTAATACATTTCTGTATTAAACACTTTTATTGTGCCAATGTAATATTCTAATCTAAAATGTTGTGATTTCATTAGTTGTAAGCAGAACGTAATGAGAATTAGTTAAAATATCTGTGTATGAATAATCTATGTAATGTGTTTCACTTTGAGTTTCTGAAATACATGTTATTTTCCATAATATTCCAATTTATTAAATATGACTGTTTAAATAAATAAATGTGTTTTATTGGGTCTTATTCAGACTAAAACACAGAAAGCTTTTTCACATACTGCGTTCTGTGAAATGTTGTCACTTCAATAACCCTTCATTTCTTTGGCAGGCACCAATAAATATGGCAAACATATTTAAGCCAAAGGTACTTTATGTGAAGATGTAAGACAGAATAGAGTCAAAAGAATATCTAAACAAGAACTAAATGCAGCTTAACATTGAATGAAGAAAACGTTGTAAATTACGTCCCTTTCCCTTTGCAAATCAGAATCAAAATTTTGGCATCTCGTCTGGTGAAACATAAATGATTTGTGCAATCCTTATTCATCCCTCCCATCTTCAGCAGTTCCAATTTGCTCTCCATCATAGAGAAAAACCTCTAGCTAAGCAACAAAAACACTTTGGTTTGGTAATTAGCACACAAGGCAGAAAAAAATGAGCAGCCAACACTCTGGGTGGGTTTAGAGGATAAATGTTGGAAGATTTTCCTAAACACATGGAAGTTGCCAACTGGAAAGGTTGCTTGTCATTGTGCTGCGCTTAGGCAGAAACATGTGCAAATAAGTCGAGAAGAGGAGTAGAAGGCTGTGCAAAAGATGGAAGGAACCAAGTTTCCATTATTGATGGGTTTGTGAACTTCAAGAATTATATTTTGCATTTCCCGCCATCCTTTTTGGAGCCAGAACTGACCATACAGGGACAAGAAGTTGGAGCTTTATGGGATATTTAGGTTCTTAAGAAGCCCTTGCGTACCGATACTAATTTCAGGCGTTTTCTGATTTCTTTTTAAGATCTGTAAATTTACTCTTTGACAAGACTTCACTACCATTTTTCAAATTTCCAGAATGTCTTTCTATTTTTGCAGTCTATATTTTTCTACAAATTCCACTCAAATCAATACCTTTGTCCAGTCCTGCAGAAAGAAGCTGAGGGTACGGTTTGTGCATCTAGGACAGATCGTGGAGTGACAGGTGGAACCGTTTCTGTCATCGTCTTTTTCTTTATTCCTTTTACAGATAAAATGTGAGCTCTAACTTAACTGTCCCCACAATTATCAGTAGTATTGATTTGTTTGCTGTGTTTGGGTATTCATCCCCAAACTCCTTGATGAAGAGCTAAAAAAAATGCAAGCATGGAACACAAAAGACAGACAGAAGGCTCCATCCTTATGTTTCTGTGTATTTAGCATTGATCGTATATGGTCCATTAGCACAAGTATTATGACTTACTATAAAAAAACACACATAATGTGTGTTTCCTGCTGAGTACAACTTTACCATTATAATTCTAAAAGATAAAAAGCCAGCATGTTAAGAAATTGAGTCCTCAAGATGATGAACCAGAACAACTTTTGAGTCAATATAAAGTTTTTATGCTGTATACTGATGTATCTTTACTGGCTTAGGTGAATTAGTAGCCTAATTAATGAACATGCCTACAAAGAATTAAAAAAGGTACAAACTGTAGCTTCTAAGCTTCTAACATCTTTTTTGTATTTCATTTCTAACACCTTGTTAGTACTGAACATATAGCCATTTCACTTAGGAACAACTTCAACTGTGTTTTTGTTGGCACTGCCCAGTTTTACTTTAGCATGTTGCATTCACTGACCAGAAAATAAACTTCACATTTTCATTTTCACTGCTATTCAAAAGTAGCAATGAAACTCTACTGGGTGCATCTCTACCTGTAAGCATTGAATAAGGTGAGCACCACTAATATCCAAATCATGATATGAGGTATAAATTTAAGAGATCACTCACATGTTTGGAACAGAATCAGTTTTTGGCCTTTTGTAAATTATCAAAACCAGCAGTTGATCGAATATGGTCCATTAGCACAAGTATTATGACTTACTATATGACTTACTTCACATTGCAGTGAAAAGCATGTCTGTTATTTCAGCACCATTGATGAAGGGAGAATTGTCATTTGTCAAATTTTGGCTTTGTAAATCCAGGAAGACACATTATTATGTGCAAGCATCATGTGAGGTTCATAGTTGGGAATTGTGTCAAGACCAAGGCTATTTGAGGGGAAATTTTATGAGTCTGGTCGTCATTCCTGTGCTCATGAATGGGCCAAAACAGCAAATGTGCAAGCTGGAGACTGAGCTGCCAGCAAACGCCCCAAATTGTGGTGTCTGCCATGTACTTGCTGAGCCTCCTGCACCAAGACACTGCCTTTTGTTCTCCTCTGCTACTGGGAGAAGCCTGACAGCTCTGAAATGATCCTCACTCCTCTTTCACACGCAAAACCTTCCTTCTCTTTATCCCTCCTGTACCCTATATTTCCCAGGTTTGTGCACACATGAAAGAGGCCTCCATACAGAAATGCACAAAAAAGCATACATTCTCCCATCTGTCTCGCCTCCTATAGCCTCTAATTTTCCTCCCCACCCCTCATTTTCTCTCCCTGCCTGCCTTTCTCTCTCATTTTTCCTCACTGGCTGGCTGACTGGCTGTGAGGATGGCGAATCCCTCGTGGGTTTCTGGAGGGTATCACCATGGAGACGGGGCTCTGCCACACGTGTCTATAGATCCTCCTGCTGGATAGGGAGCACAGTCGGAGGTGGTGCATTCCCTCTGTCTCCAGTCTGCTCTGTGGAGGAATAAGTGCGATGAAGACAGCAGCAGTGTTGGAGAGACCAGGGAAAAATGGCAGGAATAGTAATGCAGACAGCAATTTACACTTGAAAACCTTAACGTGTTGAAATAATGCAGAGGAATGTAGGGATGGCGAACGTAAAGATGACAGAAAGAAAAGATGAAGGAAAAAGGAGGCAGGGGGAGCAGCTGCAGCACCTTCATCCGTGCATCAGGGAGACAAATAGTGTGTGATGCTAATGACCGGCTAAAGCTTTTGCCCCCGCTGCGAACAGCCGCTAATATGACTGCTAATAAAGGCACCGTGGAACGGTGTCGCATTCCAGCAGTCGCTCAACTGTCGACTGAAATTAGCCAAACAGGAGCTCTCTGTCTCCTGCCACTCCTCTCCCTGTCTCACGTTAATGCTCCAGGAACTGGAGCCCGTTCAGTACAATGCCTCCTGACGGGGCTATTCTGCATTAAGGGGGCCTCTTGTTCACACTGTAATAGAATTTGTTCCATCTTGTAATGCTAAGGATGCCCACTTTATAGAAAAATCAAGTGGTCTTTTTGTGGTCTGAAGCTCTTTTCTCCTTTTGATTGCTGCCTCCCATCCTGCACGCGCCTCTCGGAGGATTTTTGTCATTCTGCCAGGAAGGGGGGGGGGGGGGGGGGGGCAAGCAACTTAGAATGGTGCAGTATTTTCTCATCGTCTTGTTTTTTTCTTCACATTTCCAGCTGAATTAGTCCTCTTTTCAAGTAAAATACTATTTAATTACTTGAGGAATTTTAATTGCTAAGTGCAGTGAGTGGGATGCAAGGCCTGTGATGAGGAACATTGCCGACAAGGTCACTCGGTGGCAGGATTGGAAGAACGTGGGAAGCTGCGGAGGCTTCCTGCAGGTTTAGTCATCATGGGGCTCGCTAGAAGCAAGGCAAACATACCTTTTCATCATACAGCAACAGTTCGACATCTAAAGGACACTTAAGAGCTCGGCTCTTACAGCGATAATAAGCTGTGGTGAATTATAGCACTGTTCGGGAACCAATCAATTTCAAATTCGTCAAAAAAGTTTGCCTCATGATCATGTCAACATGATGCATATCCAGAAAGCAGTCTTTGTTGTATTGTTGGCTTTTTTTTAGAATACTAAAATTGACTGCTAAACAACACTCAACACAAAATTAACTGTAAAAATCTATGATGGAACAGGAGTTTATAAAGTTCTCTCAAACCAAAGGAAATAATGTTAAGGTAACAATGAAGCTGTTATCACGCAGTGTCTATTTTACTTTGTAATGTTAATGTATTTGATATATAATTAGACAGAAGGTTGGTAAAATGTAGTGTGAGATTGCCTGATGTAATCTTAGGGTGTTTGCTTACTTAGCATGGCATTTGGAAGGTTTCTTCATTTCTAAACTAGCCAACAACAACTAGTCAATCTAGAATATGCTGGACATGGTACAAAATATGTATTGAGCACAACAACAACGCATCAAATGCTTCTCATTTTTGCCTCCTCCACCCTGATATCAAAATCGTCCCTCTGGGAATAAAAATTCAGTTTTGACTACAAGAACAAGCTGATCTTGTTGGGGAAACTATTAATCTGACAAAGGAAGGCCACACTGCACTGTACTGTCACCACTGCCATTAAAATTCCTTTGTGCACATTAAGGCGGTCCACTCCCAGTGGTTGTACAAGCCTTCCCCTAAAACAATAATGCACACTTGACTCCTTTTAATGAAAAAATACACAGCCCACCTCATATTATTTGCTGTCCATTAGCTGATGTTGCAGCAATTATTCAGTTCAACAACATGGTCTTTTTTATTATTATTATTATTTTTGGATGTAGTTGCATTAAGACCTGTCAGGCACAGAGCCACACTGCAGCTCAAAGCTTGACAAGAAACATTGCCTTCAGACTGTTTTATTGTTTAAAAAAAAAAAACAGGTAGAAAAGCAGGGCTAGGTGACAAAGCAGGAGAGGAGGGGGTGAGAACCCGTGTCTATCTACCTTTCACACCACTTCTCTCCCTTTCTGCCCCTCCTCTCCTGCTTGCCCGCCTGCCTGCTGGGACTGGCCCTTGATTTATTTGGAGAGGGCCATGGAACAGAGGAGCCAGGATGAGTGGCATTTTAATGTGCTTTCTAGATGTTTGGTCACAAGCACTATTGATCACTGTGCTGCAGCTCAGTCTCAGCCCTCCCCCCAGCCCCCTCCCTCACTGTCCCGCAAACCCTCTCGCAGCCCTGGGGGGGAGGGGGGGGAGAGCTTGTCAGGCAGGGAATGAGTTTCCATGTAGGCTTAGATTAATGAAATGAGGCTCCTGGTCACGGGTGGTGCAGGGGGTCAGACCATTAAGGAATCCCCAGACTGGGCGAGATTTAGCCTTGACTGACTGAGTATGGATAGGCTATTGAATAGAACTGGATTGGAATATGAGAAAAGTAGGTGGTGTAGACTTATCAGTTTGCTGCCGTTGTTTCAGTTCTAATCTCACCAACATCTTTTCATTCACTTAACGTTTCTTGTTTTAGTGTTGACGCTGTGCACACAAGAGTACCTGGGATATTTCATAGCTGAGTGAATGTGACCAGAGCCTTTTGGGTTCATTTGTCAGCTCAAAAAGCTCAAAAATACTGACTGTGTGGGTGATTTCTGAAATCAGGCACGTGCTCCAGGACTCTCTCAGGTTTGATGAGTCAAATGGAATAAGATCCCTCTGATCAATAGCCTGAGCAAATACACAGATTATCAGATTATCAGATTATCAGATTAGGATTTGTCCCCTAGATGCAGAAGAGAGCCAGAGAATACATTAAAACCTGAGTTGCCTTGATGTGATTCAGTGTTCAGGCTACAGGTTTGTTCTCACTCTGAGTGAATTTTGGAAAAGCAGTTGTGTTTCACAACTCTAAGTTGAGTTTGGAGGTGTCCATTGTGGTGTCGTTTCGCCTAAGGAAAAACCGACGTTGAATCTTTTGATTTTGTTTCATTTAGGGGTTCATGTGTGTGGGAATGTAAGAAAAAAAAAGCTCACGTTAGCATAACAACTCAATAGTTAATGAGCACATTTAATTAAAGCCTGATGTCTGTCTCGGCGGAACAACTTGAGATGTTATGTTTTCCGTCTGTGACCCTGCAAGTACTGAAATCCTTTCAATATGTTGTAAATAAGCTTTACAAAATAAAGGTTATGAGCAGTGATGTTTGCTGTACTTCGTAAAAGTATTTATACCACTTGAATGCTTTTCACACTTAGCCATTTCATCACTACAAATGTTCATGTATTTTGGGGGAATTGAAATGAGAGACACATTTTTCAATTTTATTTTTGTCTTGGAGACATTTTAAAAAGTATGTAATTTACTCCTTTGGGTCCCCCATGAGTAAATACTTTGTAGAACTGCATTTCCCTTTGATTGCATCTGCAAGTATGTGGAGGTATTCCTCTTCTAGCTTTGCACATTTCAAGAATAACATTTTTGTAAAATAGCTGAAGTTCAGGCACAATGAATGGAAGGAACATCTGAGCGTCAGTTTTCAAGTCTTTCCACAGATTCTCAATTGTGTTTTATGTTTAGATGTTGACTAAATGATGACTATGCTTTTATATAAACCACTCAGTTTTAGCCCAAGCTGAATGTTTTGGGTTGTTGTCCTGGAGGAAGGTGAACCTTCAACCCAGTTTTAAGTCTTTTAGCTAGATTTCTATCAGTTATTCTCAAGTACTGCCCTACATTAGGTTCTATCTATACTCTCATTAACTCTGACCAGATTTTCTGTCCCTACTAAGGCAAAGGTTTTCCCACAGTCTGATTCCGTCACCACCATGTTTTATTATGATTTTTGTCTCCCCTGTATAAATTAAAACATTAAGTAATACTTCGATTAGCTTTAGTTTAACAATTGGTTTCTTCCTATTTAATTGTTGTTAAACTCACAATTATGCTGTAAATGGTCTGTCAAGTGTTGGTCTATCACAAAAACTTCATTTAGAAAAAACAGCATTTTTAATGTAACATCTTCAGAAAATTAAGGGATGTAATCTTTGTTGGATAGCTAACATTGCTAACAGGTACTCTCATTTGTCCTCGGCAGTGTGTACGGCTGCCCTGTGGCCAAGAAGAGGAAGGGTCTAGATAGGCAAACTCTGGAAACCTCTCCAAAGAGGAACACCTACCTGGATGACATGGACAACTCCACCATGGAGGAGTGCTACGAGACAGACGGGACAGAGGAGATGGACGACAGGGAAGAGGAAGACGACGAGGGGGCCGTGGAGGAGGAGGGAGAAGTTGAAGAGGAAGACGTGGAGGGTTACATGGACTATAATGTCGAACAAATGGAGCATGAAGACGGGGAGGACGAGGACAGAGGAGAGGGAGACGAGGGAGAGGAAGAGGAGGAGGTAGAGGTGGAGCAAGACGAAGAGGAGGAAAACGATGAAGTGAGGGTGGAGGAGGCAGAAGAGGAGGACGAGGAAGCTATAGAGGAAGTGGACTATGAAGAAGGAGAGGAGGAAGACGGAGAGCAGAATCAACAACAAGGTAAGAGTACTAAAGTTTTCAAAAATGAAGAATAGGCTTTAATGCACCTCAACACAGAAAAAATGCTTTCCTGTTTTTTGTGTGTTCTGGCTCATCATTCTCTGAGATTATCCGAAAATGTTTATTTTGTACAAGTGTTCGTGTAGTTTGTGTTCGCTAAATTTGACATAATGAATTGAAATGTGTTTTTATTTTTGTTTTGTTTTTTACTTTTAAACGAAGCCGGATTAATTAACCAGAACAGGAAATCATATTACTTAAATGCTGCAGACTGTGCCACTGATAAGATACCAATGGTATCAATGGAAGGAAGTTGTAACGATATACTATAGATAACATAGCCGATCGTGTGGGTCCATATCAAAAGGCCCATGATGAATGTATTCAAGCAACCAGAATTGCCTTTTCATTGGAGTTATGAGCTCCAGCATTTTATTGGTATGATCAGCAGCAGAGATAGCCTGGCATGCCACCATGTTCATAGAAAGCTTAAATCTCATTACTCTGGAACCACATAATTGAATTCAGTATCACTTCAGCTCAGTTTGTTTATATAATACCAGATTACAGCAGATAAAACAGATTCATTCCATATGCCGTTGTACAGAAATCAATCAAGTCCAAATTCACTTCAGATCAATCTATTTTATGAAAATAGAAGCTATCATATATCCACTTTTAGGTTAAATATGCTCAATACAATTTGATTTTAATTTGAGTACTTGCATTTTCATTGATAGTATCAAATACTTTTGACAGATTTTTAAAATATCTTATCAAAAACGTCTGACGGGGATTTTTTTTAAGGGTTGAGGAAATGTCTGACAACGGAATTACGAACCGTGAAGTGAGTAAAACAAGATCCATCTGAAAAATGAAGATAAAATAGCTGATCTGGTAAGAGTTTTTCATAGCTCAACATGTAAAAAGAACATCTGCAGTTATGGCGGAAATAATATCTTTTGTTTTGTTTCGTATTGACTGCCATCAAAGTTTTTCTTATAGCTTTGCATCGACAAATTTTGAATTTCATAGCTGCGTGTTCAGACAGTGGAGAGTGGGCACCCACTTGTCTTGTGCCTAGTGTAAAACCTGTGGAAAAAATATTGGCATTATCAACCACTTTCTAAAGATATGAACTAAATATCAGGATTGACATTTTCAACATGACACTAACCTGAAAGGCATCATTTTAAAAGAAATCTGAATTGTATTTGATCATCTCTACTCAAAATTTGAAATTTGTTTGGGCAGTGGAAAATTAACTTTATCATCCTTCACTGAACAAATCTTAACCTACCCGAGGAAATATCACCAAACTTCTAACACAATAAAAATTGAGTCTTTAGCCACTCAAGTTTGAATGTATGTCTCATGAAGACACACTGCAAAATTCCACCCAGTTTTGGCAGTGGGATTTCAGAAGCTCCTGCCCCATATGTTTGTTATCTCCCCTTCCCCCAGTGATGCACCAAACAGCAGATCTGGCAGGTTTCTCTCCAGCAGATTCGGCTTTGCACCCACGCATCACGATTGGACCTGACAGTGCCTTCAAGTCCAATTAAGAGTGAAGCTCAGAGAGAGCAGTGTGTTAACCCTGTTTGGCGCGCAGCTCCATCCACCCAAAGTGTTGATGTGGCATCGCCTATTTTCTTGCAGACATGTGAAAACATCTTTTCAGACTACTTTTCATTAGAGCCCATGGCTGAGATTTTATCTTGAACACTGAGACTGTGCCACTATCTCTTTGACCTCACTCTGTTTCTATCGAAGGCAAGTTGTCTGCACCTACCCTTTATAAGTGTTGTACAAGACTGCCATTGCCGGAAAGAACTCTGCACACCCTTATTTTGTTAGGGTCTTGTAATTATTAAACATTGAAAGAGGAGCATTGGATTTGGTGTATAACCTCTTCCGGTAAGCATCATCTTTGCTATTCCCATTTGGCCCACAGTTACCAATCTCCAGGTGAAATTCAGGAGCTTTTCTGTGTTTTTCATTCACATGCATGCCCATTGTCGCTACTACGACGTCAGTTCAGGGTAGGGCAATCCCTCTGTTCCCTCCTTAATCTGCATCGTTTCTATATCCCTTTTGTGTACCTTGATTGCTCTTCAAATTGCTTCCCTGTGCCATGTTTCATACCATCAAAAATTAAACCCCTGGTGCTGGAGGTTGCTGTAAGAAGCCTTTCGCTGTCAAAATATGTGCTTGGTCATTCGTGACAGTTCCCTCTTCCTGCTCTAAAGCCCTCACCCGCAAGGCAGCAAAGACTGTGTTTCTCTCATTAAATTTGGATGTGTAGAAATGTGTGTAAAGATGACAAATCTTTTGTAGAACAAGGAGCATTTTCACAAGAAATGTTCAAACATCTTTGCGTTTTGTCAGTGTAGTAAAAAATATTTTTTCATTAATATAATTTATTTTTTTCCTGGTTTTGAAGTTACCAAAGGCTTTTGCATCTACATGTTATTGGGGACCTCCAGGTGCGTTTTCTCTACAGGAATGTAAAAGGCAAATGTGGCACCAATATGAGCAATGTGCTCTCGACGGCACAGGGCGGAAACGTGAAAGGAGAGATTGGAAGTGCTCCAGGAGTGAGTGCTTGAAATTACTGACAGAAGAGGTTCAGTAACCTTTGCAGTCTGCCAGAATCAATTAGGCACTGAAAGGAATTCTAAAGATACTGATGATTTAATGAAAATAAAGAACTTTACAAGCAAGGGATAAATAGCTGCTGACTGAAGTTCATCATGTTACCGTTTGAACACCACGACATGACTTTGAATTTACGTTTTCAATAGAAGATAATAGACTGAATAAGCATGTCTCAAGTTCCTGTTGGATTGTGTGTTAAATGGGATAACTACATAGTGTGCAAAATCTGTTTTAAGTTTTATGGAAAAAGGGAAAGAGTATGGAATATAAGACATTTCTGTTGTACCAACCCATCTCTGATTCATCTACCTTTTATTAGATGAAGTCACGTGTATAGAGTACTTTTAAATGTTTAAACTATAAAAAATATTAAATGTTGTAAAAACTGGCCAGGAACATTGTTAGGATGACTTTAAAACTTGAAACCATAACATTTTAATTAAGGTTTCTCTCATCTCTACTACTTAAGAAGACTTGTTTTACTTTTAATACTCTAAAACAACATAATCACACTTTGTATAAACTTCAAAAACAGCCGTTATTTAAAGTTTCTGCAAACTTCAAATGTCAACTTGAAGTTTCTATTTTTAATTCTCACTGATTAAAAGTAGTTATCTTGCGATATCGTGATGAGGAAACTGTTTTCACAATGAAACAAGATTTAGATCTTTTGATATAAATACATTTTAATCTGTGTAATTAAGAATAAATTAGGATTAAGTCAGTAAGTCTAAAGAAACTCTCAAAACTTCCAAATACCTTAAACAAATATTTCTCAGTACCATTTAAAACAATACAACATCCTTGCCTTGCTGGAAATGATTTTTTTCCATGAAATGAGTCAAGATTTTTGCCCAGTACTGAATTGCGCAGAAAGAATTGGGGGCCTACTGTGAAAACATGATTCATAGAGCATCTTTGCCTGGAACTTTCCTAAACCACTGCATTTAACTTCCTGTGGTGATTCACAACTCAGAACACAAGCTGCTGTTAAGACTCTCAAAGTAAATTATTAAGGGGAAGCAAAGAGTTCCTTATCCAATTTAGATGGTCCAAGCCCAGAAATTCGATTTAGCTATAAAATAGAATGATGGAAATGGAATTACAAGATGCTTGTTCTTTCTTCCCAACAGAGGAAGATCAGATGAGCACTGGTGAGGGGGACGAAGACAATGGTGGAGGCGGCGGTGTCGGAAAATCCGGTCCTGCGACAGAGAAGGATGACAACAATAACGATGAGTATGAAAACTATGACGAGCTCGTGGCCAAGTCCCTCCTTAACTTGGGGAAGATCGCAGAAGACGCCGCCAATCGCGCTATGACAGAGTCTGAGATGAACAGCAACTCGTCCCACAGTGCTGAAGATGATGAGGAGGATGAAGAGGAGGAAGAAGAAGATGAGGAAGAAGAGGAGGAGGAGGATGAAGAGGAAGATGATGAAGAGGAGGATGAGGAAGAAGAGGAGGAGGAAGTGGATGAAACACAACGAGAAGATCTGAGTTTGGACGTTGACAGCGATGTGGTTCGAGAAACGGTGGACTCTCTCAAACTGCTGGCACAGGGTCATGGTGCGGTTCTGTCCGACAGCTTAGACGGACAGGACTTTGAGAACAGAACGTCCGGCAACGGGGATGGCACTGACTGTTCTCACAATGGTGGAAACGCACACAACGGTGGTCAAATAAGGACCTCCAGTAACGGACAAATAGAAAACAGTGATGAGGAAGTGTGTTTAAGCAGTCTGGAGTGCCTGAGGAACCAGTGCTTCGACTTGGCTCGAAAACTTAGTGAAACAAAGCCCAACGAACGAAATGGCCCAACTCAGCAAAATCACTACTCGTGCGGGGACCCCAATCAGAACCCCAGCATCACGGCTATGGAGATTACCACAGCAGCCAAGACGACAGACGGACTCTTGATAGGAACTATTCTGACATGGACAATCTCATGAAGCTTGAGGAGCAGCTGAGCCCACGCTCCAAGGCCTTCTCTAGCTGTGCACACGATGAGCGATATCACAGCAACAGCCACCGGGACTTTGACGAGGACACGGCCTCGGTGACGTCGGACCGATCGGAGGAAGTGTTTGACATGACAAAGGGGAATCTGTCCCTGCTAGAGAAAGCTATTGCACTAGAGTCGGAGCGTGCCAAAGCAATGCGGGACAAAATGGCTGCTGACGCAGCCAGAAGAGACGGGGTGAGGTACACCCACGAAGAGCACGGCCCACGTCACGGTTACAGTGTTGAGCGCAAAGCCCGGCTTCCTGATGGCATGAAGAAGCCTTTCTTCCATAAAGGTAAGTGGATTCCATTAGACGTGATTCATGTTTGTAACCCAATCTCATGTTTTTGTCAAAATCTAACTAGCCTTATGATTTATTAAAAACAGTAATTTATTTAAAAGCATTATTTACACCTTCCCAGTAGGTTTCTGATTATTGCATGCAATAATTATTGTTTACTTGCTACGCTAAAATTCTGCTTCACTCATTACTGAAGGTAATGGACATTAAGCTGAAAAAAAGAATTTCAGTAATAAAAATGTTTTTAATAAATCTAAGTTTGACTTTCAAATGACAAATGTTTTGATGGTATTCTGAAAAGCTTTGTTTTGTACATTTATTGTATTTTATACAGGATAATTTCAAGTGAAAGAATTTTCATCTTTAGAATATTGGCATAATGAACATGCACTATTGAACTTTAGGATGAATACTTTTGAATTATTTTAGATACAATAAAATGTCAATATTTGTAATTTTGCAGGTGGCTTCATGTATGAAATAAATGTAACAGTAAGAGTTGCTGAAAATACATATTTTGAGTGATAAGCTAATTATCTTGAGAAAAATGCTTTATTTTTACTCAACTAAGAGTTAATTTAGTCCAAATAATCCATCTTATAGGCTAAAGAAAGCATAAAAAAGAAGATGCTCCTAAAGACCAAAGGTCAAGATCCATGTTTTGTTTTATACTGCAAAAAGCAACAACAAACAACAGTAGGGCTTTTCTCATTTGACAAGCTCAGGTAAAATATTAACTTTTTCAGTATTCTGCATTTCATTTCCTCTGCAGAAGAGACCAGAGAAACACATGTTCTTTCCGGGAACCTCAGTATAACCTCGGGACTAGTTTTTTTTTTTTTTTTTTTTTTCAGCCAATTTGGAAATTCGAATCTCGGCACCAGCGTGAGCAGCAACAGCAGCTTATATTGTAAAATAGGCCAGTATGGAAACATCAGAGGGTAGGCTTGTCAGGCATAAGTAATGGCAATCTGCATGGCCTGTTAGGACCGCAAATCTCATCCCTGTGATGCAGCTCAGGGTAAAGCAGCCTATTTTTAAACCTATAGGCAAACAGATTGGGGGAAGAAACCATGAAACAAGGGTCTTCTGATTTTAGAATCTGCAATACAAGGCCACTTCTTAACAGCACAACACTAAGATCATCACTTCTTTATTCTTCTCATCATTTGCACCAGTAATACACAGACCGACGTGGATAAGTTATTGTCACCTGTATAGATGATATCAGATGAGAGCAACAAATAAAAGCATGGCAATTCACAGCGGGATGATATTACACCTCAAATGCCACACAACTCACAGCAGGTTTATATTGCTACTTAAATGCCACACAAATGCTAATTTCAAGAGTCTTCCCTGGCCTTTGAGCCTGGATAATGTTGGTATAATGAGAGGATGCAAGACGGCTGCAAGGCGATAGCATCTTTCCCCGGGCAAGATAGTAACAGACACTCGTTGACCAGGGTTTCGGTGTGTGATTTATAAAAACTAGCGGAGAAGCAAGGCTCCCTAAAAGAAGCATGAGGTTGAGATGAAAATTGAACAGTATCAAAATGACCGATAACGAACGACAGGCCCACTGACTGCACATTAATTATCTAGAGATGGTATGGTAATGGGGGCCATTTGCTATGCAAAGCGCAGCCCGTCCCCAGCCACAATCAATATCCCCTGCTTTCTAATATGCCTTCCACTTGGCTGCCTCTGCTCTCCACAATAGAAGCGATGCAGGCGGGATGCATGAGCATCACGTCTGCTTGCACTCACATGTATGGAAATGGAGAATTATTTCCAATGTGCTGCTGAAACATTAACAGCGAACATTGTATAATGAAGCCATTATACAAAAAGAAGCTGCATTTTACTTGCAGCTCAAGTTCCCTATCAACATGAAACTTTGCTTCCTGATTGTGTTGGTGCCAGACAAAAGAGCCAGACATGACATTGCAGTTTTATCCCAACTCACATGGGCTTAATGTGGCATAGATGGATGATGGCCCCAAAGGATAATGAGGTGCTTCTTTTCTGATGAATGGGACATGGAATTTAGTTTGGTGACTCATTTGTAAATGTATGATTACGTGTGCCCTATGCCACCTCTCGGTTTTGCCGTTTCCAAACTCTTCCCTTCTGCTTCACTTGAACGATTTTAACACCGCAACCCAACTGAGGGGGCTTATATCTGTTCACGTGAAGTGAGTTAGAAAAGGGTCTTAAGACATAAAAGAACTGTGCATCGTTCCTCCCCTCGTTACGTCACCATTTCCACGGTTACGTCTGAGTATATTGAAATATCATTAAAAATTACATTTACTTCTGTAATTCCATTCATAACATGAAATAAATAATCAGCACAGCTAAGTGCATTTTAGTTGGAACCACATCTGATGTAGTTGCAAGGACATATAAGATGTAGGATTTAGGGAGAGAAAGACAATCTTGTTTCTTGTGTGGAGGGGAATGTCTCAAAAAGTGCTTTTGATGTGAAAATAGAGAGGAAAAGAAAACAGATTTTAATTCAGCAAAGCAATTAATGCATGTCTTTGTTTTAATCATTTCATTCTGGCTCCACACACGAATGCAGAAATAAATATTGGTCGAAGAAAGGTATTCGAAGGTCAAGAAAAATACTTTGGTTTCAAGTGTGCTTGGCACTCAAAAAAAGGTAACGTTTTTTATTTTACAAAAATAAGAAAACATTTAAAATATCAACAAATATTTTCTTTGTAGAATGTCAGAAACAGTTTAAGATAGATAGACATGGAGAAAGAATGAGACTTACTTACTTTTCCGCTATATTTCAATCTAGACTGAAATCCTGTTTATTCCTTTTCCTCCACAGCACAACTCGTGCTCATAGAGGCAGATTTGCTAAAGGAAACATTCGAAATGATGTTAGGGTCAGATAAAAATATCTTTTGAGTTTCAAAGATTTAATTTTACCCCTTAGAAAGTCCAACAGATTATACTGGATATGCAGTTATGATTTTAGTAGACTTTTCATCAGTCCACTATCTCCCTCTCCTGCTATTAACCTTTTACTTTCGTGAACATAGAAAATAATCTTACATCATTTTGTGTGTATTTTTTCCGCATTTTGCTCCATTTTCTCAAATATGCAGTCACTCGTGACAAATGACTGCTTGTTTCATGCCAGATTCTGCTCAAGCTTTCCTCTCCACTGTTGCTACATGCTTGCTCAGTATGAGCAATCACTCCAAAGTCAATAACACAGTGCAGAATATTTTCTGCTGTCGCTATATGGTTGTCCAGGAGTAGTGAAGACTGCAAGTCAATGACTTCATGTAGTCAACTGGATTTCCTTGGAAACTTTTTTAATTACTTTGAATAATTACCTGAGCTTACTGTACTGTTTGATAACCAGGATCAACTTGGAATGTATGGATGATTGATTTTTAAATGATTTTTTTTTTTTTTTTTTTTTTTGGTAAAAATATAATTTTTCAATCTGGCCCCAAAGGCACACCCAAGTTCATCCCACGGGTTTTCCAGCCTGGAAACGGGCATGTCGTCTACTTTCACAAATTCTGAAGCTAGCTTCTGATGGAGCTTGCTATGAAGGAGCGAGAATCATGGAGGATAGAATTTGTTCACTAAGACGAGGTGTTTGATTCCTGCTGATTCTTACCTCCACATCTTTCTGCACTTAGATTGCTTCAAATGATGAGAAAATGTCCTCCATTAGATAGAAGGTTGCTTAGGGTTACCTGTCTTCACTTTTCCGGTGGCTGTCACAGGCTCCTGCCCATAGTTCTGTCAACAAAGTAAAGTCTAGAAAAATAGCACATATTAAAAACATTAAACCACAATAGAGCTGGGTCCAGGATGGACTTTATTTGGTTGTTGTCACTAAAGAGGGGACCTTTTTTTTTTATTAAAGATCCTTGCAAAATATGTTGAATTTAAACCGAGTTCATACAGACACTACATAATAAAATGCAGTTGCTGTTAGAAATCTCATCCATGCACTTGGCATTCGTCTTTGGCACCTATGAGGTCACTTGCTTGCATACTATTGTATTGGTATCGAGCTGAGTACAAACCTTCAGCGCCTACCAATTAATGGAAAGACAAACTTGAAAAGAAACTCTTGAGGTTTTCTGTCTTTTTAAGACTCCACATTAGACATGGGCATATTTGTTAAATTTGAACAAGTGAAATGGTATTGATTTGAAAATTGTACTTATCTTTCTCAGTAAAGGATGTGCAGCATTATGCTTTAGCAAAAATTGCGTCTTTAGAAATTATTCATCTTTAGAATGTAAAAATAAAAACGTTTTGTGTAACAGTCATAGAATCAAAAACTGAACACACCGGCAGCACAAGTTGCCTAAATCATTCCTGTTCTCTTCTAAGCATTAATCTTTGGTTATATACTTTTACTTTTACCATATATTTGTATTCTTAGTACTACAGAAATCTCACACGTTACCCAGTAACATCTGTAATGTTAGGTCTGGTTGCTGCTTTTATTTAGTAATGATTATCCTTTGCTTAGTTAGTATAAAAAACCATACATTTTCAGAGTGTGATTCTAGCTAGAGAAACACTGACCAGAATTAAAATGCATTTTTGAACTCTGTCTCAATGCCTAAAATATTTATAAAACAATGAACAAATTTAGAGTAATTAATTGTCATTTTGTGAAGCCAATAGTTTCAAGCAATATGAAAAATGCATATTATTGACAGCAGGTTGGCATCTCACTATATCTTGAGGTTGACTGTTATGTGGCAGACTGGTGTTTCTGCTTTCAATGTGTTTTTCTGATGGCAGGAGTTCAGACACCTGAAGAAGGCGTAAGGACGACGTTCATATCTAAAGCAGATACAGAACAGAGGCTCCAGTGATCAGCTCTTCACTAGCCTCTGCATAACCAACTTGCTTACAAGTTGGCACAACAGACAAAACTCAACTGCAAACATTTAAGACTTTCACATTGCAATGAATCCACAAATGATTATTAAGATGGTAGCATGGAAGCATTCCAACACTTTCCAAGTCTGTCACGAAGTTTTCTGCCCACAGACGTTTCCCGCGCAGACAAGAAGGAGAGCCGATGTCCGACGCCGGGCTGTGACGGAACGGGTCACGTGACGGGCCTGTACCCCCACCACCGCAGCCTGTCGGGCTGTCCGCACAAAGACAGAGTGCCGCCAGAAAGTGAGTAAATCAGCTACACGTACCAGTCGGTCTCAGCCAGTGTCCTCCCTGTTCTTTGATGTTCAGGAATCAGCATGTGCTCTGTGCTTGCTGCCATGTCTGGTGCTACGTCGGTGTGTACCTGTTTTATTGTGAGAGGTCGGATGGGTTGCAGCTGCACCAAGCTTCCTCCGGCATTTTGCACGGGGTCGTGGTTTTGTTTTCTGACTGTCTGCTAAGGGTGCCGTCGTTGATGAGGTGGGAAATGAGATTTTGGTAATTGGTAGGACAGTCGAGAGCTGTCGGTTATAGATTCACTGGCCTGCTTGACACGGCTGCACTGACTGACAGCGACGGAGAGAATAAGATAATCCCACTTCCTCATTGTGAACGGAGTCCTGTTGAGGGTTGTGTGTTTTCTCACTGCATGTCAGCGCATGTCTGAGGGGGAAAGAAAGGTTAAACAGTTTGCTCTCCGTTCATTTCTGGAGCTTTTTTTCTGTTAATAGAGTCATAATTTTTTCATTTTCTTGAAACTTGAAAATGCTCGCAGACCTTGATAACACTGAGCGTGCTTCAGTCATCCATGGCATAAACCCTGTTCATTTGTTTGTGTTCCTCGCTCAATTGAATTCAGTTGAATAGGGCGGCAGTCTCATATCTGTAAGCCACAGATCAAGAGAGGTGGCAATAAACATTAGCCTTGAATGAAAAATGAGTTTTCCCTTTAGAGCATTCAGCGTGCTGATTCAGTCTCTTTCACCCTGCGCACTCATCTAGTCTCGTGTGTATTTTTCATTAACGGCGGAATGAAAATTAAGTTAGGATGTGCCATGACCCAGACATAAGTAAAAAAATAATAAAATATAGTTATTTTTAAAAACTGATGCTATTAAAGAGCTAGACCACACACACGTGGTTTTTTGCCTCAAACAAACTGCAGAATGACTCAGAGCAGGTATCCTGAACCAGGAGGTTTTAAGCAGAACTTGGAAAGGTCATGAATAGACTCAACTGGAGTTGCTTAGATTGAGATCTTCCATCCGCTGTCAACCACTACTTTCAGTCTGCCTTTAGTAAAACTCTGAGCAGGGTAATCAAAACACCTACTTCTTCTGTTCTTCCTCCTACAAATAATATATATATATATATAATATATAGATATAGTATTATATATCTATATCTTATATCTATATCTATATATCTATATATATAGATAGATATCTATCTATATATAGATAGATAGATCATCTATCTATAGAATCTATCTATGATAGATAGATATCTATCTATCTATCTATATAGATAGATAGATAGATATCTATATCTATCTATCTATATATATATTATATATATATGTATATACTGTATGTCTGTCCAAGTAAATAATTCAAGACTTAACATTTTCAGTCATCAAGAGGACAGTTGAAGGTAAATAGGAATATATATTTCATCTGATAGCCTGAATGGTTGAGCCTTTCTTACTCTTTCCCATTAAGACATTTTCTGTTATGAATGGAGCATGTATTATTAATTCAGTGACTTTATGTAATTGGGAAATCACAAAGTGCAGTTTGACAATACTTGTGAAAAATGACGATTAAATTAGATTCAGAGTTTTCTTTCTGCCTATTTGATTTTTTTAGTAGAAGAAAACTGTATTTTGTGATGCAGTTGCGATCAAGTGTTTGAAATCTTCATTTTTTGTGTGTTTTATTGCATGCATTAAAACTAAAAAAGGAAAAAAGACTAAAAGGTGATTTTCCCATATCCAATGAGAACGTGTTTTAGTCCTGAATAAAATGTTATTCTTTATACAAGACAATAAGCCAATAAACTTTGAGACACAAAATAAAAATCCTAAAACCTAAACACAGATTAGATTACAAATGGGCCAGAGAATGTGAGTAGGAGAATAATAATACATCTATCTCACAAAATGACACAGTACACTATACTGGGTTCATTAAAAATGAAATGACCATATTTTAACAAAATCTTTCACGTTTTTTTTTGTTTACACACACACACACACACACACACACAGTAAGAGTCGTCAAAAATGACAAGCATTGTTTTAAACTATCTTTAAGTGTAAAATAACTTATTTAAGGTTCAACTAGTTTGCTACTGGTTGCTTTTTATGATTATTAAATTATCCTAATAACAAAAAGCATTGAAACCACTCCCCTTTTTTGCTTTCCCACAAAAGAAGACTGATTTTATGAATCTTGAGTTATAAATTGAATAATCTGTTTTTAGAAAGTTATTTTTACAGGTTTAGATTTTATATTTTGAACTTAATCTAGCTGGGCCCAGACCTGGTAAAAAAAGGGATTCAAAAGCAGAAGCTAACTTTTGTTTTATTAGCACATAGCCGGTATTCTTACAGGGCTTACAAATCATTTGTACACTTTGACAATAAATGCTGTGGCATTTTTATGCTGAAAGATCTTGTAACAGACTGCTACTACCAGAAAAGTAAACTGTCCATGAGTGTCGTTTTCATTATGGAGATGAAGTTTTCAAGCATACATCAAAAATAGCCTAAATATTATTCAAACCATCCTGTGCCGCATTGCTTTGGATTCATTACATTATTCACTTTAGGCTTCTCTTCTGAGTAGAGCTTGATTTTTTTGGTACACTTCCTGTCCCCCAACAGAAGGCCAGCGCAAGCTAGGAATATGCATAATGTATTATCTCGTGCCATGTTGAGAGTTGGGGGTGCTTTGTCCAATTACCTGCACCAAACACCAATTAGTATGTTGGGGAAGGAGGATGATGTGGGGTTAAAGTTTAAGGGGGCGATAATGATGAAGCTGATGCCGATGGGTTTGGCCCCACACGCCACCAGCATGGAGACTCCTCCTCCACCTCCCCCAAGCCTGCTGCGCTCTGACGGCTCCTCTCGGACGTCCATAGATCATTAATCTAATTGGCTAGTTGCTGAGGTGATGTGAGAGCGTTACGGACTGTTTTAGCGGTAAACGGTATTGGAGACTGCACTTTGTGCCCTAACAATGCATGGATGATAAGAAAGCACACTGTCAAGAAGCTGCATTCCCTCTGTTTGTGTCCCAACATCGATTTTAAGGCTTCTGTTTTGCATGACTGTAAGCTGTTTGCATGTGCCAAAAAAATTTCCCTCTATTCCTGTCTGTCACCGGCTTTGTCCTGTCAAACCCAAATGACATCTTTTTATTCATGAATGTCCCTCATTCCATGAATACTAATTTGAAAGAGCTAGATAAGTGGAAGCAATATGGTGGGAAACCTCGCCTGCCCTTTCAAACTTGTGTTCATTAAAATGAAAAAGAGGTCATTTGGGTTCATTTCTTAATGATGTTTATAATGCCAGGTTCCGCACACACTAATAGCGCTCATGGGTGATTGTAAAGGCCTCCTAACCTTCCCTGTCTTTCACTCCTGTCTCCTGTCTGTGCGAAGTTGTGGCAATGTATGAGAATGTTCTTAAGTGTCCTACGCCTGGCTGCACGGGACGCGGCCATGTCAATAGCAACAGAAACTCTCATAGAAGGTAAGAGCTCATCTTGTGTGAAGCTCGTATTTGTCCCTTTTTTTTCTCCATTTTTTTTCCTGTGGGATTATTTTTGATCATCCCTCCTTGAGGTATTCTTTTTTTCATCGGTTTATTTTTGCTTTTTCAATGTTTTTTTTTTTTTTTTTATTTGGTTGTAAGTAAATTCATTCTTTTTAACGTTTTGTGTCTGTGTGCGCGTGTGTGGACGCTAGAAATGATCAAAACACTTCAGCTGCTTCACAATCACATAATTTAGCTAAGGCTGGTTTGAATGCAGCGAGTCACACTTCCCACAGCATAAATCATTCATCAGCTCCAGGCAAAAAAAAAAAAAGCCATCTATCAGGTGCAGGTTTGGAGGTAGGAACTGAAATAGCTGCTTGGCACTGCTGTCAGACGGGGTGAGGTGACAGCAAAAAAAAGAAAAAAAAAAAAAAAAAGAGTGTCACCCGCAGCAGATGCTCAGGGATTCGGGTATAGCGGCAGCCATTAGCACCTTGCTGCCACTCAGCCAGGGTGACAGGAGAGGTGCAGACCTGGGAGGACCAAGAACGGGCGACTCCATGCTGAGCTCGGTGACAAACTGCGGCACCACACAGCCGCGCACAGTAAACTTTCACTTCTGCACAAAAGATCTGCTGTAAACCTCTACATATTACTTCACACTTTTTCCACAATCTCATCCGTGCATGTGCTCATCACGGCAGGTTGTGCGCGGAGACAACTGGCTCCGGGCCATTGTCACAAATAATTTTTTTCACACGACACATTTGACAGTCAAGATGGAGAATAATAGAGGTTAAAGATAGCAAAATGAAGGGTTAACAAGAAAATATATCTAAGATTAACTAAATGCATTCCCATTACACAGTGTCTTGCAAAAAGTACTCATGTCCCTTGACCTTCCCCATCGTTTTGTCATGTCACACCCACAAACCCATGTAGGTTTTAAGGTTTTTATGCAATAAGCCTAAAGAAAGTAATGTTTTAAACAAAAATCCTTTAAAAATATATTAATTTAAATTCAATCTCTTTTACTCTGATAGCACTTTATAAAAATCATATAACAAATTATTTTTGAGACTTTTATTTGCATTTAAAATGTTAGCCATTTATCATGCTAGATCCACTTCTATGGTGATCTATTACAAAAATCCAATCCAAACACATTGAAGAGACACAGAACAAGCTCAAGGGGAGTAAATACATTTGCAAGACTCTAGAATCGGTATGTACATTTATATTTGGTAAACATCAACTAGACTTACACATTCACACCAAAAGAAGGTTGGTGGTGCTTCGTTACATATAAATTAATCTTTAGAAAAACATTATCTTTGGATTTTGCTGTACAGCAGGACTCGACTAGTGACTTGTCTCTGGATCCTGACCTCTGAATATCTACAGTCATCGCCAGAAGTTTTGAGAATGATTCAAATGTTATTTTTTACAAAGTCTACTGCTTCAGTTTTTATAATGGCAATTTGTATATACTCCAGAATGTTATAAAGAGTGATCAGCTTAACAGCAATTAATTGCAAAGTCAATATTTGCCTAGAAAATGAACTTTATCCCCCAAAACATATTTCAACTTCATTGCAGTCTGCTCTAAAAGGACCAGCTAACATCGTTTCAGTGATTGCTCCATTAACACAGGTGTGGGTGTTGATGAGGACAGGGCTGGAGATCAATCTGTCATGATTAAGTAGGAATGACACCACTGGACACTTTAAAAAGAGGCTGGTGCTTGGCATCATGTGCAGTCATCATTGCACTGCACAAAAATGGCCCAACAGGGAAGGGTATTGCAGCTAGAAAGATTGCACCTCAGTCAACAATCTATCGCATCATCAAAAAGTTCAAGGAGAGAGGTTCCATTGTTGCCAAAAAGGCTCCAGGGCACCCAAGAAAGACCAGCAACTGCCAGGACCGTCTCTTAAAAGTGTTTCAGCTGCGGGATGGGGCTACCAGCAGTGCAGAGCTTGCTCAGGAATGGCAACAGGCAGGTGTGAGAGCATCTGCACGCACTGTGCGGCGGAGACTCTCGGAGCAAGGCCTGGTCTCAAGGAAGGCAGCAAAGAAGCCACTTTTCTCCAGGAAAAACATCAGGGACAGACTGATATTCTGCAAAAGGTACAGGGAGTGGACTGCTGAGGACTGGGGTAAAGTCATTTTCTCTGATGAATCCCCTTTCCGATTGTTTGGGACATCGGTAAAACAGCTTGTTTGGAGAAGACGAGGTGGAGCGCTACCACCAGTCTTGCCTCATGCCAACTGTAAAGCATCCTGAAACCATGTGTGAGGTTGCTTCTCAGCCAAGGGAGTCGGTTGTCTCATAGTCTTGCCTAAAAACACAGCCATGAATAAAGAATGGTACCAGAATGTCCTCCGAGAGCAACTTCTCCCAACCGTCCAAGAGCAGTTTGGTGATGAACAATGCCTTTTCCAGCATGATGGAGCACCTTGCCATAAAGCAAAGGTGATAACTAACTGGCTCAGGGAACAAAACAAAGAGATTTTCGGTCCATGGCCTGGAAAACTTGTGGTCAATCATAAAGAGACAGGTGGACAAACAAAAACCTAGGAATTCTGACAAAATGCAATCATTGATTGTGCAAGAATGGACTACTATCAGTCAGGATTTGGTCCAGAAGTTGATTGAGAGCATGCCAGGGAGACTTGCAGAAGTCCTGAAGAAGAGGGGTTAACACTGCAAATATTGACTTGCTCCATTAACTCATTCTAACTGTCAATAAAAGCTTTTGTTACTCATAACATGATTGCAATTGTATGAAATGAACATGGTTATGAATGAATTTCATATGTGATGAAAACATCTGACATACACACATGAAAACCAGAGGGCAGCAGATCATGTGAAAATATAATATTTGTGTCATTCTCAAAACTTTTGGCCATGACTGTAGTTCTGTCTGCTAGAAGTCAGTCAAAAGTCATATTTCACCTGACTGCCTCTTGTGGCGAAAAGGAGTATGACGAGTGCAAAAAGAAACACGAAACACACCCACAGATACACAAACACAAACTGGAACTTGCCATCAGATCCCATAAAATACACCTTTTTTCTCCCTGAATATTCTTTTTTAATATTAAGAAAACAAATTAAATTGAAAATGAAAGCCTAAGAATTTTTTCTCAAAACATGAATAACATCAGGCCCAAAAAACAAAACAAGATTAAAAACACTACTTTTATTAGACTTACTAAAAGTTTTCTACTTTAAGAGCTTGTATTTTAGTTCTGCCCTGGTTTTAGACGAGTCCTCTGCTGTGGAAGCCTTTGATGTTTTAATGTAACAGCATCTTCTCTGGTCAGACACAAAATATTGATTTAAAAAGAACAGCATCAAATTGCATCGACATAGACAGAAATGCTTGGAGTGTTGAATATTTATCATTTTTCTCTTTCTTTTAATATAATTTTGGGACTGTTTTGTAGTTAGCTGATGTTTCATTGTGACTTAAATAAATGCTGCATGACCTGCCTCTGCTCTGAATGATAAAGCCTTTCTTGGTGCCTCTTTTATATATCCAGTATTGGTACCCAACAGTTATGCTGCTAAAAAGATAATCTTCCACCATGCTATTGGACCTTGCTTACATAGGTTTGGCCATCAGTTTCAATTCTCAAAATTCTCACTAATGGTTATTTACTCCAAATATATGAATTACTATGTTGCAGAACAGATTATAATTGCACAAAATATTAATTAGAATAAAACCTTCACCATTTTTTCTTATAAAATAGGGTTTGCCCAATATACCCCATATGTGTGGGTTTTCCTGTCAGCTCCTGGTCTTTGAAGGCAACAAGCTGCAGAATGTATATAAAAAATGTAAGATTTGTCCATATGGAAGAATCTATTCCGAGATTTATCTTAAGCTGCTCAACCAGAAACATGCAAGCTGTTGTCAACTGCGTTGTTATCAAAAGTGTTAAAAGTGATGAAAATTAATGAGTTTGCATCTTTTATTTCTGCATATTTTAAGCAGAGACTTCCTGAACTGTAGTTAGGTGCTTTCAGTCGATGTTTCAAACCGGCTGACAGGCAGATGTACAGTCAGTCGCTCCAGCAGCTCGACAGACTGGATGACAAGCACTTCTAACAAGCCAAACATTTTCTATTAAGTTCACTCTACATAGAATCTAAATTTCCTTTCTCATTTCAGTCTATCTGGATGCCCGATTGCTGCTGCTGAAAAGTTGGCAAAAGCCCAAGAGAAGCATCAGAGCTGCAATGGCCCAAAGTCCAACCAAGCCTCTGACAGAGTCTTAAGGTAGTATTCACTCAGATCTTTCCTTCTCATGTCCAATTTGAAATTTTCACAAAGCTGTGAAATTTGTTGTGACATGATGCACTGAGATAAACCCAGAAAAAAAGCCACTCATATCATGTGGGATTTCTTTCTTTCTTTTTCCTCGTACATCCTGTAATTGAAATTTGATGTCTTCCCTTTTTTGTTTCTTGTTTAAGTTCTGCTGTCCCCTGAGAATACACCCAAGAGACTGCACGTTCACTTCTCTGCTTGTTGAAGGCAAATCGCTTTAGATTTGAACAAAATATGCCTCATTAATCGTCGCTCAGGCCTTGCGTTTTGAATGAGTGTCTTTGATAGACATGAAAATGCTGTGATGAAAAGTCATAAGTAGTTGTGAATTTTTATATCCGTATCAAACAGAATATCAGGCACAGTTTTCTTCCCAAGCCTAAATTAAGGCTATAAATGCACATCAAATGATAAAAGCACATAAAAGAGAAATAAAAGAAATGCTTGATTCAATTTTTTTTCTTTTATTGCATTTACTTAAAAATACTCAGAGCAGTTTTGTTTTCTTAAAGAATAGCAGAACAACCCTGCACCTTCAGTCATTTTCCATCTTCTATCATCCTCCATGTATTAATTTTCCCACAGCAGCCTGCTCGTTCTCTTCTTCCCTCCATTCCACACATTTTTCTTTTTTTTAACCAAAAACCAGGTTTCTTCTCCTCCCCCTGGGCAATGTTCAGTGCCTCGGTCCAACTTCCACCCCCTCGTCATTTATTTTCCAGGCCTATGTGCTTTGTCAAACAACTGGACTATCCACAGTATGGTTACAAGAACAATGTCTCCACCAGCACGCCCCGCTCCAACCTGGCCAAGGAACTGGAGAAGTACTCCAAGACCAGCTTCGACTACAGCGCTTTTGATGGCAGCAACAACCACCAAGTGTATGGAAAGCGGGCCATTGCACCCAAAGTTCACGGGCACAGGGACACATCCCCCAAAGGATACGATGGTACTATTTTAAAGCAGCATAAGACTCTTTAAAGAGATTCTCGTAATATGTCCGATTTCTTTCACATATCTATGCAGGGAATTATCTCAGAATTGGCTCTGCTTCTGTCCAAGAAGACTTGCATCTCCCAAAAATTTGAAACTGAAAAAAAAACAAAAACTTTTAGGACTTTGTCAAACATCTTTACTTGATCTTATTTTATTTGTAATTGTGAGGTGGTCTGAGTCATATCTGTCTGACAGATTTTAGTTTGTACAATTTGATCTGTCACCATAGTTACCATTTTTACTTAAGACGTTACACAGTTGGTCTGATTCTGTTTTCTCTGTACATGCTTTATTTGATCAATATCATCTCACTTCCATCACTTTGCAGACGATACTCAGCTCTATCCAGCAAATGTTCCAGATATTATTTGGTTAAAAATATACAAACGCCTCTTTGAGACATGGAAAACTGGATTATCTTTCAAGGCAGAAGACCCTTCAAAACATAACACAAAATCCACCCAAGATGTGTTTGTGGATTTTGTCCAGCAGTGGATAGTTACTGAATGGGCCTGGGCTCATAATGTTGTCCTATATGAGGCCCACTTGGGCACACAATCCATATCGGCAAGATCAGCTGTGAACCTGATATAGGTATTAGAAGGGATTCAATTTGCTGTTAGAATTTGAGTTCTAACTTGCAGTCAAATAGAATGTTGGGTTCTTCTTTTTAACCAGAGTTGTTCTGCATCAAATCTACCATGTATTATGGCCAACATGTAACCCAAGCACAATCCCTTCTGGGAATCATTCAACAGCCCATTTCCTACTCATACATGAATTTGACCACCTTCTTACAAACAAAAATTTGTTAATTATTGTAGACTTTTTAATTTCTGAAATTCATATTATTTAGGAATTTTTTTCATATGTTTTACACCTTTTTGTGAATCATTATTTTATTACATTACACTTTTATTAAAAGTAATTGTGTCTGGTCAAATGTTGCAGGATGGGCAAACAAAAAAAAAAAAAAAGGTTGTTTAATTATGTGTCCCTGCAGCCAAACGATATTGCAAGAACTCCAGCTCAGCCAGCAGCACCACCAGCACCTACGCCCCCAGCAGCAGCAACAGCAGCCTGAGTTGTGGTGGTGGTGGAAGGGGAGCGGGAGGAGGCGGAGGTGGAGGGGGCAGCAGCGCCAGCAGCACGTGCAGCAAGAGCAGCTTCGACTACAGCCATGACATGGAAGCTGCCCACATGGCGGCGACCGCAATCCTCAACCTTTCCACACGCTGCCGAGAGATGCCCCATGGCATGGGCGGAAAACCCCAGGACTTGTGTTCACAGGTGAGAGCAGAGGGGCAGGGTTTAAATGCACTCAAAAATGTTCTTGTTTAATTAATTACTATTAAAAAATGACTGTAAAAAAGACAACTCTAATATTCTGGCCTCCAGCTTTGGTTGCAACACACATTCACTGTAGCGTCGTTTTGAAAAGCTATTGCGACGTTGCTGCATTTATTTCTGTGATCCGTTGCTACTTTGGCACAATCTTGTAGAAATGACTGGAGGGTCGGATTGCTGTTCAAGCTTTTTCCTGCGACATCCCAAAGATCTTCAGTGAGGTTAAGATCTTCACTGTGAAAGTTTATGAGTCTCAAATCTTTTGCTCTCGTAGATTGAAGCCTCTTTTTTTCAATTTCAATTTTTCTTAAGACCACTTAAGACCATTGGCTACCAAGGTTTTCAGCATGTGTGCTGCTTTCAACTTTCACGATTCAACATGCAGTTGAAACCAGAAGCTTACACCAAATATAAAGACACATGGACCTTTTTTTTCTCACTGCCTACAGTTAAATAAGACCAAATGTCTCCTGTTTTAGGTCAGTTAGTTACCAAAATTATTTCTGTTTCCTAAACACCACAATAATAAGAAAAGGAATATGTGAGAGATGTAGTTTTTTATGTCTTCAAATTTGGTTTACTTACAGAACGATTACTTTATTCAAATAATGAGAGATAAGGATGATAATGTTTCGGCTTTGGAAAAGAGCTGCACATCTGGTTCATCAATTTCCAGTTGCTTGAATGTGCTGCGTCCATCTGTTCAAACCCAAACAGGAATGTCCAACTATTAAACTACTCGGGAAGGAGACAAGTTCTGTGTCCCAGAACAAAAGCCAGTGTTTGGCCATATTGACTCTGGATACACACTTTGAGGAAAGAGGGAGACACTTGTAAGCCTTCCAGCACCATTTACAACAAATTACTTTGAAACTTCTTTTCTTGTTTGGCTCCTCCTTTCAAGGATCACTGCAGCAAATCATTTTTCTCCAACTTATTACTTTGAAACTGAGAAATTATTTCCTGAAATCAATCAATAAATAAATAAATAGGGTTTTTTTCATGGATATGGACGTTTTTCTAATGAATTTCAATTGTGAAAACATGACTCATTTCCTGATTTGACTCTGAAGCACATATGACTTCTAAGAGTCTTGCCAAGATGTACTGAGTAGTTCCTCTGTAATGCTGTGGCCTCCTGCTGCAGGTGCAGAAATATCCACATCCAGATTATCCCTTTCCTTCCTTCATTATGCTAATTCTGGCATAGAAAACTGACAAAGATAAGGAGATTTGAGTTGCATATAACCGCACCAGCGTGCACATGACTCGTGAGAGACCCAGAGCTGTGTCTTACACTCAGGGCTCGGCAAGGCACTTTCTTTATTTTCCGTCTGGGAATCAGATAGGAGCTGGGACGAAGCGCCGTTTGACACGGCGTGAGTCCGGTGTGTCACTTCTGAGGAGATAAGGTGACAGTGCTCCTGTATTATCTGTGCCCAGATGCTAAGCTGGAAAATGGAGGCCAGAGTGGGAGTGCACAGTGGAGGTGTAACGTTGGCTTATGTTGACAGAGGAGACTGCTGGAAAATCAGAGCGAGGGAGTTAAGAATAAAGACTGATAGAAAGAAAGGGGGCTCAGGGGGAGAGATTTGTAAATGTCACAGCGAAGGAGGAGAGAACAGAGCAAAACAACAATGAGGACAGGGAAGGAAAACGGCCAAAAGAAGCTTATTTTCAAGACAAAATAAACTCGGCGGGACAAGCTCCGGAGCAGTCAAGACTGGATTTTTTTTCCCTTTTTTTTGTAGTTTCACCTCATTTCGTTGTGTGCACCCGCAGCCGCCTCCCCCTGCTTTGGGACGAGATGAGCAGGAAACTCTCAGGACAGAATATGAAACTTCAGAGGATTCTTGTTTTCCTTCCTCCTCTTTCATCTCAACACCTCACCTCGTGGCTCACGCTGTTCTTTTTCTGAGTCTGAATGAACCCTTACACGCACACTTTTTTCTCACCCCGCTTTCTCACCTCGTTCATTTTTTTCTACACCCAGTCTATCCGCCTGCCTCTCTCAATCACTTCATTGGATTTGTCGCTGAAGCTCTAAAACGTATTGTATTTTGCGCAGGATTGTTGTTTCCGCGGGAACCTTTTGTTGCTGGCGACCCCTATGAGCGTGTCCAGGCCTTCCCACTGACATGCTTCTCTGCTTCAACGTGCCTGACTGAATTATCTCCTCAGCAGGTCACGAGGTTCAGCAGATGCTTGTTAATGAAGCGCCATTTGAATCAGATGTGTTGAGGCAAAGAAACATCTAAAATATGCAGGGCAGCAGGTCCTGAGAAACACTGGCTCAGAGTAAATCAAAGGTGGGAGCGGTCAAGTGAGAGTTGCTTGTGCTTGCTAAAACTTTTGCTTATTCTAATCAGGCAAACTGTCCAGCATCAGTTTTTAATATAAAACTTTGACAAACTTATATATCATTTGTTCATTTATTTTGTGAAAATATGTGACTTTTGTCACAAATCGCAATTATTATACTCAACTTCATCATAAGTCTTGATACAGTTCAGATTGCTCAGTGTCCACTGTAAGTTAAACAAACAGCCACAGTATATTAGTTTTTACTGGTCATCCTTACAACTGGTAAAGATGTGCAAAAAGATTTCAATCGCCAGAATTTCTCCATAACATTTTACATGGTCAGAGTGTATAGAAATAAATAATTTTGACTGTTTCTGACTGAGATGACCATGAAATACAGTCAATTTAGTGGTAATTATTGCTCTATATAGATATGGACAAGTTCAGGTCAGAACCTATTTCCCTAATAACTATTCTCCGACTTATGAATAAACCTTTCTCACTTTAATTATATGTTTTCTTATCCTCCCCTGTGGCTAAGAACAATACAATATATCATACCTAACTCCCAGGGAAAGATTTAGGCACCCTGATGAAGTTCAAAAAATAAAGTAGATGTTAGAAATGCTTAGGTGCATTTCTTTTTTTTTCTTTTGATCAACCTGTTTAGAAAAAAAAATTATGTTTCGTCATTTCTGCACATTAATACACTGAAGCTTACACAAAATTCACCAAGCAAATGTAAAGACCATAGTGTTTGATCACACTGTCAAACTGCAACACTGATCACATCTGAAAGATTAAAATAAGCTGGATTCGCTTTAGTGGGAAACCTCATCTGAAAGCCCTTTAGACCACGTCTTTCCAGCAAAGGTCAAGGGTTACCAGAGAGCAAGAGTAGAAAGAGTCAGCTAGTAATGAGAGTGGGGGGATGCAGTGTCCTCTCACATTATCTTTGATAATTTGATATGAAGGGGTGGACCATGTTAATTTGACAGTGATACACAATAAAACAGCTAACAAGATGAGGCTGACATTAATAAAAACAAGATCGGTAACTGCCTCACCCAGTGAGAATCTACAGGAATATGACCTTTGTTCAACAAAATGTCCTTCTTGTCTTCTCCTTCATTTTATGCTTGTCCTCTGCTTTTATCTCTCCTGTATTCCTGTTTAAGTGTCATTACTTTCTAATTTGACTCTCTAATCTTTACAGACCTGCGCAAAACTGTTGAAAATTCAATTTGACATCAAGTAGTACTATGTTTAGCGTCTTGATCTATTTAGCTCACCTTTTAATGTTCTTGAACAGCATCCAGCACGCTTTGTTTGTTTTTTTGTTTTCACAGTTATCCCCAGCCTTATTTTTGCACCACATTTATTTCAGTATTCATGTCCAGTTACAAATCTATCACCCCATGCATTTGAGTCAGAGTGCATCACAGAGTTTGGCTTTGGACACCAGGAGAATCCACCCCTGGGTTCTTTGTCAACTGGAATCAGAATTATAACGGGCTTTCCTCCTCACAAAACTGGAAAAATGGGGTTGGGGAAAACAAGGAGGAGAGAGGAGATAAGCAGAAGGAGTCGGAGGCAAAGAAGGCAGAGTAACATCCAGGAATGCATTCACGAACATCCCACTGAAGCATGATCCTGAAGGAGACGTCTCTTTTTCTTTAGGCGCGATTGTATGGAGACGTTTTTGAGGAGTTAGTATTTTATTTTTTTTCCAAATCTAAGTTTGGACGATGTTTGTACACATTTTAATGACTCATAGCTTTTCTTGATCATTATTTGATCAGACGCAAATAATGAGGGAATGGCTACCAATTAACCAGACTAAAACGTGAGCTCTTATAAGAGGTCAATCTTTGTTAAAATTATTGCAACATGTGGTTTTTTGCTTTTAACTCGCTTTTAAAAATTGTTTGTGTGTGCGTTTTGGCTGCTGAAATATTCTGGCAAGTAATTAAAAGTCCATCAGTTTCCCTTCACTCAAACCAGCAGTTATTGTTCAATCGCATTGGAAAATGTTTTTAGTCATTTTAATTACTGCAAAAGTTGTCTGGGCTCCTGACCAATGGAATGAAGTCCAATGGCTTATTAGGTGAAGGACAGATCCAGTATTGACCAGGGTCAGAAATATGTCCAAAAATACAAGTAAAAGAGCTTATTGGTTGAGAAAAAAGCTTATATATTCATTATAGAGTGGACTAAGCTAGAGTGTTTATTTAAAATCAAACAAATGTGTGCAGTTTATAATAGAAACTTAAAACTGTGGGTAGGGAAAGTGGACGCTTTTCTCTTGTGGACATGGGCCACTTTGTTCCAGAACACCGAAGAGTTCTACCTCTATTTTTGGGTTTGCAGTAGTCTAGTTCGAGTTGCTCCTGCTTCTGCTCATCACTGCTCACAACCCCACCCCTAACCTTTGTCCCTTGCTCCCCTTGTGATGTCCACTCACATTAGGTTCACACATGCCCAACACACGCACACAGTTCAGACTGCAAAGCGCAGAGCATGGAGGCGTGGAATGAAAGAGAAAGACAGAGAGAGGCATAGAGTAAGGCTTCGCACAGGGATGCAGTCGTCCTTGAGAACTGATGAACCTCCTCTTCTGTTGACCTTCTTATTAGCAAACATTGTTACTCGACATCGCAAGAGTCTGTTGTTGTTTTTGTTTTTTCTTTTTTTTGTACAGTCTTGGGCCAAAAAATTTAAAAGATTAGGAATTTAAGTTACAAGGGTGCTTAAACCACTTTATTCCCCTAATAAGTTAATATTTAGAAGATTTTAGAACTTTTCGTGTACTTTCACAGGAAAAATCATGCACTGCTTTGCCCTTGTAATGATGAACATGTTGATTGCTAATTAATCAGATTCTCTTTCTGTCTTTTATCTCCTTCTCTTCATCTCTGCTTCCTTATGTTCTATGCATTATCCTTTACTTCCTCATAATCATCTAACCTGCTTCCACTTCTCTTCACTTAACCTGCACATATAAACGCATAACCCCCCCCACCCCCATACCTATGCATGCCTTCCAGAGCCCCAGCCTAGATGTTGATGAGAACGGTACGTTGGACCTGAGTATGAGCAAGAGTCTGTGCGGCGGCGGCGCAGGGGACTCGGTACTCACCCCGCTAGAGCCCATGTCCCCCCAGAGGCAAGCGGCCCTGCTGGGCTCCCGCTGTTACGGCATGGGTGATGCTGCAGACTGCTGGGACCTTCCTGTAGACTACACCAAGATCAAACACATAGACGAGGATGAGAAAGAGGTAAACAGAAAATGTTCAAGAGTGGCTCTGGAAAATTTGCTTAACTGTAGGTTTGTGAGCCCACTAATGCAAACAAACTTTATTAAGCATTTTAAAATATCCTTCGTATATATACTATAGCCTTTGTTTGTTCTTTCAACACTGCATTTTCCTCTTACTTTTAGTTCATGCTTTGTTGCTGATTGTTTTCATAGAAATCTTGTCATTATTTATCAAGCCACCTAACTCTGACCTTTGAGAGAAGAAAACTTCTACTCTGCATGGCTGTCTACACAACAGCCAAATTAGCAAATAATTAATTTTATTTTTAATACCTTTTTAAGTGGAAAATAGCCAAGTTAACACGTAACAGATGTAGAATAATTCTTTACCGAAACACTGATTTCTAACGAGCTATTGCATAAAACCGTTCTTTTATGCAGCGAATTAGCTAGTGATATGTTTAGTAATCAATTATTCTGTTAAAAGTTTGATTAAGCAACAAATTGTCACATTCTTCTGATTTTTAATCTAGCCACTTAAGTCATTTTATGCATTAGAAATACATTAAAAGATGCAAACAATTCAATTCCCTTTTAAGATAAAAATAATAATTTATTGGCTAAAATGTAAAAACATGGCAAAAGAAACGTCTAACATCAAAATGTGAAAAGTTCAGCCCTTTCTGTTTGATTGACGTTTTGATAATTTTTTTGTATTTACCATTTAACAACTGGATAGTAAGGTGCATTAAGAAGGTATACAGTATATGACAGTGTCATGATAGGTAGTGGTTGATGTTGGACCAAAAAGCAGAGACGGAGGTGGCGAATTAGTTTGTAGATTTAATGAATAAAATAGTCCCTTCAATGAAAAAGGGAGTACTGTGTTATACTTATGTGTAACAAAATACTCCCGTGTATTTTCTTACTCATGGAAAACCAGGTCAGGAAGCAAGAACTAAAAAATACTCAATCAGGGAATCAAGAAAGGAACTCAAGGAGAACATGGGATTGTAGCATGGAAGTGATGGGGTCAGGCAAGTAGTGACTGAAAATGAAAAGCCTAAATTCTAAGGAGGTTGAATGCTGAACAAAAAGACCTAGGCTGACGAGCTAATTGATTACAGGTGCAAGTGGAGGAAGCAGACTGAGCAGACAGAGAGAGAAAAGTGGCACAGTGGACGAGGGAGAGTACACAGCGGATCATGAAATAACACTAAAGAATAACCAGACTAAGGATACATAACAGAACTTAACAAAGACTAACTATAGGAAATAAACATAACTAGAAACAATAAAATGAAATGAACTAAAGGAGAACAGGAATGAAACAGATCTAACCAAAATTACAAAGAAATAAACAAACCCAAAACCAAGTCAAGCAACTCCAGATATGACTCAAAGTGGCATTTTATATTATATTCAATTCATTCTTACCATCAGTTGATATGAATGCTGTATATGTCACACCTTGCTTAAAACAAATTTGACTTTGCTATTTCATGCTTTGAAATTGGTCTTTATTGAGAATCTACTACTCTTTCCAACACTCCATTATTATTATTATTATTATTATTATTATTATTATTATTATTATTATTATCATAAAGATACTCCTATTCTTATGAACATGTTGTTTATGAAAAAACACCAGTTTTTCATAAACAACCAGCCAACAAACATACTTTGTATAAAAGGAACTAAGATTCTCCTGACCCATTCTTGTGCTCAGTCTGAACTTCAACAGAACATGTTTATCATCTCTAGATGCGTAAATGCATTAGGCTGCTGCAGATTGTCTCATTCACTGTTTGTGTTTTCAGACAGGTCCAAGCAGATCTACCAGAGTAGTGAGTGAATACACACCAGTTCTTTGTGTATTCACTCATAAGGAGTGAATACTGGCTAGAGGATGAATTAAACAGTTTCCAATGTACAAAGAAAAACTAAGACAGAGCTCCAGAAAGCAGAGAGAACAACTGATCAAGAGCTTTTTAAAGATTTAATAGAATTTATTTGCTAATTGGAAGTGAAGCATAAAGAAATTCATAATAATTTTCCTAATGATTTTGTATGTTCGGTTTTGTGGACTCTCCTCCTGTTTGGCTCACGATGATGCTCCAGCACAGACAACCTGTCTTCTCAGAAATCTTTGTGACTGAGTGAGGAGACAGAAATGATAACAAGCAGCGGAGGGTAGAATAGAATGGAGCACAAACAGCAAGCAGTTTTGTCACTGATGATAATTATATAGCAGCAGTTGCCGTTCCCGAGACTGAGAGAATATACTGTCTGGTTATCTCCCTGCAGCCATTGATTAAACACAGTCTCCAAGTCAAACATTTGCATTGTTTTCTTGGTCTCTTACCTTCTGGTCTGACTCACTCTTTTCTGTAGAATCAGTAAAAAGTCATAAAAAAAGGCTTTTATTTTTAAATTTTACATAAACCTAATGGATCTGTCTGTTAACTGATGTCAACATCCCCATGCACAAGAGTCATCTGCCCTGTTTGTTCCGTGCTCCCCGCATGCTGGCTTTCTGTTTTTACATTTCTCTCCTCTCCAAAATGAATTATGCAAAGTAGCACCTTGGGAGGGAGTCGGAATAGCTCATCTCATCAAAGAACCGCTGGAAATCAATGCGCCACTGCTGGGTGCGCCTGTCGGAGCGCTGATGCGCGTGCGTTTGCAAGTGCACACGCCTGCTTTCCTGTGTGTGAATATTCATAAGAGCGTGTCTGCTGAACCCTTGTCTCTTTGGGAGGGTGTCAGAGTGAGTTTGTAAGTCCCATTCTTGTAGCCTACTTTTTTTTTTTTTTTTTGCGTCTCTGTCTGCATGCATGCATCAATCTCATTCCTGTGCCATTAATCGGAGAAACTGGTTTCAGCTGAGGAATTTAGTCTTTATTTGGACTTCTGCCTTTATGGCCATTACTGTACCCACACTGTAAAATATGGAAGAAAGGTAAAATGGATTTGCATCAACTTGCATCGTGCCCTGGTTGCATGCACTGCAGACAAAAGCATAGCCCCAAACTGCAAATCCAAACAGCGGTCTGGTCCCACACCACAGTGCCATCTAGTGGCAGGTTGATTCATTACAAGAGGCGACTCCCAGATTACTCCATACCTACACACTAGCACTACAAGCACAGGCATAACCACAAGTGAGGCCGCTCACGACATTCGTTCGGCATTATTTCCTCTCTACTGTTCCATTTTACTGCACCGCTAGACTGGCTCTATAGTCACACTGGCTCATCCAAACTGACAAAACTCTGAAAGAGCATATGATATAGGTGGGTGAGGAAAGTAGACAAAGAGGTAAGAGAGGTAACAGAAGGATTCACTGCAGAAAAAGAGCTTTCTTTTTCAGATAGTTGAGTACATACAACCAGAGAAGCACAGATTTTGTGGTGAACATTAGTGAAAACACTTTGTGTGTTTTTCCTCTCTTCAGCCTGATGATCTGGATCCCTTCCACGATCTGCTGGAGGATCGATCCTACACCACAGATGTTAACATGCCAAGCCCCAAGCCCAAGTACGTCCAGTGCAAGGAGAGCAAGAAGGACCTGATAACGTAAGGAGTCCCGTCCACGCCTGACCCCCACTTGCTTTGTTCCACTCATGCTCTGCTTTTTTTTCCCCACTTCATTTACTGGTGCATCTCAATAGATCAGAATATTACCTAGAAGACAATGTATTTCTGTAATTTACTTGGAAAGTAAAGCCTGTATGGTGCACATATTTACTACCTGCTGAGTAAGAGATTCCAGGCTTTTATTTCTGTATTATTTTGTATTATTTATTTTGTTGACTATCATGGATTACAAGTAATGAAAATATTATGGCCTATAATCTCCACAAGTAAGTTCATTAAATGTCAGTGCTACTGAAGAAGCTGGCTGTTCACAGAGTGCTGTATCCAAAAATGCAAAGAAATATACAAAAGCAGCTGAACTGATACCACAGTATTTGCTATGCAAAACCTCTCCGAAACCAGAAACAATGTAAGAAGCATCTTAACTGGGTTATAGGGAAACAGGACTTGACTCAGTGGCCCAACCAACGTCCTTTTTTGAGATTAAAATTGTTTTTGTTGTTTTTTTTTTTTTTTTTTTTTTATTTGATTTGGAAATCAAGATCTGAGAGTCTGGAGGGAGAGTGAAGAGGCGCAGAATCCAAGTTATGGTCCAATGTGAAGCCTCTACAGTAACCGATGATTTGGAAAGACAGATGCTCTGTACAACCATCTAATGAAAAATCTTTGAGCATGCCACGCATTTCTCTGGTGATGAACTTTATGGCGATGCTGATTTTGTTTTCCAGCGGGTCTTTGCACCCGCCCACTCTGCTAAAGGTACCAGGCTTTAGTAACCATGGCATTACTGTGCAAAGTCAATCTGTGACCGATTGAACACGATGAGAGACACCAGACCCAACAGTGTAGCATTTTTAAAAATTATTATTGAATTACAGAAAAAAAAATTAACATTTCTATGATATTCCAATTTATTGGCATGCACCTGTAGTTTCTCCCTTCATTCTGTTCAGTTAACCTCAGTGATCCACTGTTTCTGCTCTCTTCCTGCCCACATTGTGCTGCTGGCTTGCTATATGACTTTTATTTAATGGCTATCTGTGTGAAACATTTCGAGCTGTCAGTATCAGTCCACATCAAGACTAGCCTATCTCAGGTAGCACTAGGTTAAGCACAGACAGTGAAGCTAAACTGGAAACAATGAGAACCATAAAAAAAAAAATCCCCCTTTCTTCCTGTGATTTTCACATTTTCCTTTCCTTCCCTTTGGACTTAAAAAAATCTATCTATTTTTCCGTGGCAGATGTCCCACACCGGGTGTGATGGAAGTGGTCACTTGACGAGCAATTTCACCTCACATCGAAGGTGTGACTTCCTTTTCTCCTTGTGGATTCTAAGTCTATTTTTCTTTATTGTTTTCAGCTTACCTCAACGATGCTGTCAACCGTCTGTAGGCAGGGCTTCACTGTTTTCTGTTAGCCCTTTGAATATTGAGGTGCAGAAGCAAGACATTAAAAAAAATAATTAAATATTGAGCAGATGCTTATTTTGGGGTAAAGCCCTGGATTAAGTTTTTCCCTCAATGGGCCACGTTTAAAGCCTTCTAAGCTGATGTTATTTAGTCCTCCAGGCACCTTCTCACAGTCCAGTGCAGACTGTGCATTTACCATTCAAAAGGCTTGAGCAGAACTGCTGAGTGTTGCAGAGCGAGATGAGTCTGCATGGATCCTGAGACTTGTACAACCTCTCAATTCCCAAGAAAGTTCTGACGTGTTAAACATTTTATTTTAAAACACAGTTTCAATTTGTTTGCTTTTAGATACTCAGGTACTCAGATACATTTTTCTTTTTGTTTTCTCTTAATCAACTCTTTGCACTTGCATCATGGCTTCCTTACATTTCCTGGTTGATATTTTACTCATGCATGTGTTTGTCAGAGTGTCTGCAGTGTCTTTTATCCATAGTTGTTCATTTAGAGTAACCTGGTATTCTGCTGCTATATTTTTCAGTCTCTCAGGTTGTCCTTTGGCTGATAAAAGCATTCGAAGCATGCTAGCCAACAATGCACAAGAACTCAAGTAAGGTTTTAGATGACTAATTGATATTTATGTTTTCTTTGACTTCTCCTTTTGGATTGATTGATTGATTGATTGATTGATTGATTGATTGATTTTCCATTTCCATACTTATTAATGACTATACTAATGTAAATTACGTACTTAGGTCTGGGCATTTGTATAAATAAACACTCAGAAGTTTTTCTTATGTGCAATGAAATAAAATTTCGAGAGTCAATTTTGGAGTTTGTCTCCACAGGCCTGAGTGATCTATTTTGTGGCATTGGAAAACTAATTGCTATACTACTGGCTATGTTTTGTTTTATTATTATTATTTATTCATTTGCATAATGTAGTACACGGGAAGTCAGGTAAATAATATTATGTATGCTATCATGTGATTATTTCCCCAACTACAGATGTATTCAAATTGAAGGTTGGACATTTTTTAATATGTGGGTATGCAACTGCAATAAAAAGACTGTTTATTTTTAAGAAATTTTCCAATATCTTAACAATGAGTGTTGGATAAAATTATTCTTACCAAGGGCTGATTTAGATTTAAAATTGTATTCATTTAACCAAGAAATGTATTTAATGGGACATAACAGTAAAATGGAAATGTGTAGGCAGAGGCACCAATTTACAAAATTGATCTGTTTTAATTTACATTTAAAGAAAACAAAGTATGTATGCCATCCCCAATAGTTGGAAAGTCATTAATGCTGGGAATACCAGCAATTGTACTGTGTGCACATTGTCGACTAGCTTCTTGTAAGTTTCCAATTTATTTTGATTTATCTTTTACAGTGAGTTCCACAACTTAGAGTGACCTGCTTTCCATTATTCTAATCTCTAGCTACGTCAATAGATTTGTTATCAAACTCAAGTTGGGCCATCCCAAAACATTAATTTTATGAGCAATAAAAAGAAACGTGACGATATTAGTAAAAGATTACTCTACGTGCAAATCTGACAGAGGTTTTTTTGGGGGGGGAGTTGTTTTTTTTTTTTAAATAAGCATCATTACGACACTCCAGATCTGTGTTAGGCCCTGAGCCCTCTATATGTTTTGTGCCCCAGGTGTCCGACACCAGGGTGTGATGGTTCGGGACATATCACTGGTAACTACGCTTCCCACAGAAGGTACAGCAGTCAGTCTGCAGATACAACTTGACAAACCCTTCTCCCTTCCTGACCATTTCAGTCTTGTAACCCTGTCATTTGTCTGCAGTCTTTCAGGGTGTCCGCGGGCCAGGAAAAGTGGGATAAAGATCATCCACAGTAAAGAGAATAAGGAGGACCAGGAGCCCATCAGGTAGCGTGTAGGCACAGATCATAAGTCTTTTGTCTGACCGCTAAACCCCGAGGCTGGAACTTCCTCCTGCCACCATCGCTGCTCACCGTCCACTCCCTGTGACATATGACTTTTCATTTCCTGCTTCAAAACGGACTCCATGCGATTCCTAATCAGCTCCACCACATCTCGTGCAGTCCATGCTTATCCTCCTGTTCGACCGCACACATCCCCGTAAGCAGGAATGAATCAGTATTAGTTCTGACAAGACAAATGTACCGAGAGTATAAAGTTTTAACACTGGCATCAAGGTGTAGGCGGAACTTCAGAAGTGCAAGGTTGTAGGAGTTTACAGAGAGGTGGTTCTGCGGTCTCTGGCGAACTCCTGCAGACCCTCATGTAGGTAAAGAGACGCGCGAGCAGAAGTGGAGATGGAGGCAGAGAGAGATTGATTGACTCTGCCTAAATCCCACAATGGGCTTCTGTGGCCTCATCCCTGCAGCTGCATTGATTTCTCTGGTGGCGCAGAGCACAAACAACACACTCTGTTCATTCGTAAGCTTGTCATTCTGTTGGATTCGGTTTGTCATAGCGAACCCATCTTTGGATGCAGTTTCATATAAAGATAGGCATCTGGAAATATAACGACAACAATCTAAAACAGACTGCTGCTCGAAAGCAAATTATTTGTTAAATATTTTAAAGGTTTTGTGGGAATGAAAGCACATAACTATATTTCGGTGAAGGCTGGCCAAAAGATAGAAATCAAGATCTCTGGTTCAAAATGTCACACTCTGGTTTACAAACAGTCAACATTTTAGATAGTACCGGGAAGATTTCTGAGTCTCGCCCCATCCGCTCTCAGATGTCCGGTCCCAGGTTGTGACGGTCAGGGACACGTGACGGGGAAATATGCATCCCACAGAAGTGCTTCAGGTTGCCCCATCGCAGCCAAGAGACAAAAAGATGGCTACCTGAACGGGATCCAGTTCACATGGAAGTCTGGAAAAACGGAGGGCATGTCCTGCCCGACACCAGGCTGCGACGGCTCAGGACACGTCAGCGGCAGCTTCCTGACACACAGGAGGTAAGTCATAGAGCTGCGGATCAGGTACAGCTGCATGAGCTTTGTTAGATTTAATAAAACATTATTGGATAGTTTTTATTGGATAGTTTTCCACAGTAAATTCAAATCTGTTTTTATTTTTAAATGAATTCGTTTACGACCAATTCTTCATGATATTGCAGCTTTTGAACCGATGTAGTGCTGAATTTATTTTGTTGTCTAATCTTTTACAAATTAATGATTTTTTTTTTATTTTCTTTATCATTATTGTTCATTTAGCAGATATAAGTAGCTTAGGTAATCCTGACTGACCTATAAAACAAGAAAATTTGGACAGAAACTCTTTATTTGGTATATGTAAATTCTGGTTTCATCTTCGTGCTGCATGAAACAAAGCATGACAGTTTAAATTTTTTTCAATGTCAAGCATAATATGTGATCAAACATTCCTGTTTTTAGGTCATTTTCCAGATGCAGAATTTTTTTTTCCATTCACTGCAAACATAATCATCAAAATTACTGTCTTGAACACTTTCACTCTACAGTACTTATACAGGTGAAGAGAAAGAAATAGAAGTATATACAACAAACATTATTATTTTTTTTTTTTTTTACTCTGAGAACAAAACTCTTCTATTTAAAAAGTTGCTGGTTTTCCCAGCGCCAATGATGAATTTCTCTTTAAATTCATGTAAACTACAATATAGGCAGTCTACATTAACAATTTTCAGTGATGTGGAACAACATATGAAACAAAGCTTGCTTCTGGTTGCCGCCTGCAGTCTGTCGGGTTGTCCACGCGCCACCTCCGCCATGAGGAAAGCCAGGCTCTCGGGAGTGGAAATGCTAACAATAAAGCACCAACGTGCCAGCAACGGTAAGCTCAGCCACACAATGCAGCCAATCAGGAACAAGGAATATGGAAGGGTTTACAGAGCGGAGTTCCAATTACAGATAATAAACCAATCAGAGTGGTGTGTGTGTGTGAGGGGGGTGCAGCAAATGAACGGCCACTCAGGGGTAATAATTCGAATGGCTCCAATCTGGAGGAACAGGTTGAAAGAAATCGTGCAGATTTGAGAGACGCTGTAACATTATCATCCAGTTGCATCACACACTTATCAATAACACCTCTCCCCAAAAAAACGTAACCACATTTGTCATTTGTAAAGATTTTAAAATATGACGATAAGGTTGGGATTAATACCTCTCATCGTCTCCAGGGCTGGATCATGACGAAGAGATCAAGCAGCTGGACGATGAAATCAAAGATTTAAGTGAATCGAATTCACAAGTGGAGGCTGACATGATCAAACTCAGAACACAGGTGAGCCACCCGCCCGCCACCCGTCTCCCACGTTGAAGTCGTTTTTTGTTTTTTTTTTGTTTTGCTTTATTATCGGCAAGTGGAAACATGTAACGCACCGTGACCCCACCCTACTCTCTGCAGATCACAACAATGGAGACCAACTTGAAGTGCATAGAGGAGGAAAACAAGGTGATTGAACAGCAAAATGAATCTCTGCTGCATGAGCTGGCCAACCTCAGCCACTCACTGATTAACAGTTTAGCTAATGTCCAGCTCCCTCATATGGTAAGGGCCACCAGGAAACGGGCGAGCCAGAAAGTCACAGAACGTAGTGAACCGTAGCGTTTATCTGTGGTACATTTGCCCACGGCTTTCTGTGCATGCTTACTCTAAAGTGTGGAGCACCGCTTGTCTTCCCAAAGGCTGAGGGGGAGTTGTGAAATGAGTTGCAGCAACTGTGAGAACTGAAATTCAGCATAAACAAAACAATATGTTGAGGTTTTGTTTACGTTTACAGGGGAACTATGATTAAAGGGCTGTTATTGTAGCGGGTTGAATTCTTAGAATCTGCCTTTGCAGTCATTTTATTTCTCGCCGAAGATGTTTTTGAACGATATGATCCCAACTTTTCTATCTCCTTTGACACCTTATTCTGTTCTATTTTGTTCGATTTTTTTGTTGTTCATTTTGTTGCGGCGTTTTTAAAGCAATCACAGACAATTTTGTCCCGCTTTGTCCCTTACGCTGGCATTCTTTTTATGATCATCTCTTGCGTAATAGATCTATCACTGACAAAGTACAGATTCAGACGGCCGTTTTTCTCATTTTATGTTGCTTTTAGATCTCTGGAGGTGTGCAGATGAAAGAATTAAAAATAAAAAATAAGTAATTTTAATCTCCCTTAAATCACTATAAGGCTTTGTCCTGATTTCTCACACAGCTTTTTGTCTATGTTCAAGTTACTTTTTTTTTTTTTAGATCTTATAGCATTTGGCTGGTTAATAGATACTGCCATCTAGTGTTTGATTTTAGGAATAGCATCTTGCTTGAACTTGTCCTGCTTAAAGAAATCTGTCTTTCTTGACTGCCTGCAGAAACCCCTGACAGAAAAAGAGCTTCCTCTGAGGAATAACAGCTGCTTACAGATGCACCAGCAAGTAAGTCTCTGGTGTGGCCATGTAAGAAGCTTTTTCCTGTTGTGAAATTGAATGTGCTACTTTGTATCTTTTTCTTCAACAGAAAAACCAAGAACCCATGAAAATGTATTCCTAGACCATGAGCATTTTCACTTTTTGTCACGTTAGAACCACAAACTTTAAAACATTTTCGTTGGATCTTTAGTGATAAAACAACTTATGACTGTCAACTAAGTGCTACTGCAGGCCACAGTTTTCAGATTTCCATTTGTAAATGAAAACCATTCTCTTCCTGTGTGTTGCCTTGCAACAAGTTTGTCCTGGGTTCGAATCTCCACTTGGGGTCTTTTGTCTCACACCATAGAATGATGGTCTTTGTTGATAGAAGTGGAGACAGGATTCATTCCAAATCAATGAGTGGCAACAACTGTGAGGTCATTGCTGATGTGTTGGAAAAAACACTGCCTTTATGGGTTGTGTTGATGAACGGGGTTTTTCACTTAAGATTAATCTTTCTTTATTAAATAATAAAACTGTGAAATCTAACTAGAAGTTACATCTAACTAAAGGGGCCTGGTAAACGCCACGAAATTTATTTTATGTTTCTGGTTTGTAAAACCCTGGAACTGCAAAAAAAAAAAAAGGTGTTTTTTAGTTGTTTTTTTTAAATCCGACAAAACCTTTAGAGTCACTAACCATTTATTTGTGTGTGTGTGTGTGTGTTTGGTCATGCAGGAGTCATTAAGTGAGCAGAACTTTGACGCCTACGTCACCACTCTTACAGATATCTACACAAACCAAGAGCAGTACCAGAGTGCGGAAAATAAAGCTTTGCTGGAAAACATCAAGCAAGCAGTTCAAGGGATTCAAGTGTAACGTCTCAGCAAAGGGACGCGTTGGTTCTCTGCAACAGAAAGAGACACAGGCAGTGACGGTTTGACCTCCTCGGTTCAGTGCAGTAATTTGATATAGTGTTATATATATATTCTGAATTCTGTTCTTTGGAGAATAAAAAAACAAAACAAAAGAGGTATTACGCTTAAAAAGACCTCGAGATAATTTCTTTTTTCTCTTTTTTTTTTTGTTTTTGAGTCTTGCTTTTGAGGAAGAGCATAAAGGAGTAAATCGCAAAATAGTTTTTGAGGACATTTACATTTTGTACGTTTTCATATGAGCTGACATAGTGTCATGTAATGTTTCTAGCTGCTCATGTATGCACATTTTTAGTGTATATTTCTGAACAGTAAGCTAACGAAAACAGAGGTTCTTTTTATTGCTCGAGAAAACAAAGCATTTCAGACTAAATTAAAAAAAAAAGAGTAACGACGAGAAACAAGAGAACTACAAGCAAGGAAGAAGCTTTTTATTTCCAGTGGATGATTCTGGACTTAATGAACTGAGATGATTCCTCCCCACTTGCCCCTCCCCCTTCCCCCACTCCTTCTTTATCTTCTTCTTCCTGCGTGTAGATTGTCAAATAGCAAGAACTGGTTTGCGAATTGCTTTATTTTCTAAACAATGCTTGAGAATCATTTGTCTTTGTTATGACGAAGAGTAAAGATGTGTCACTGTAGGTGGGGCCATTTTTCATCGGTGCTGTAAATGAATTCTGGGAAAGAGAATTACCTGATGTCTGTATGAATGTATGAAGTTATATTGTAAACATCATTACACGGAAACCCGATGGTGGAAATCCCCTCCCCCCCCCACATTACTGTATCTAGCAGAGCCAATTTGCATGTTCTCATGCTCATTCCTAAATTAGTTTGAGGTAGAAAAGATGTGTAAAGACAATGACCTTTAGAGGCAAGATTTTAGCCTTTTTTAAGAATCAAATCTGATCAGTGGTATGTTGCTAGGATCATGAAATGTCTCAGCAATATTTAAAAGATGAAAATAAAACAAAATCATTTGTTTAAAAAGAGGTATATGCGATGCAATCTGCAAAAGAGAGAAAAAAAAGGTTGGGTATATGCAATCTCTTGTTTATAAGCATAGCGGGGTAACATGAATCTTTTTAATATAGCCTATGTAAAATATTGATTTTTATACAAATCTTTTAATACAAAATGTCTTTTTAAAAAAAGAGGAGGGAACCTGGACATTGAGTTTTAGGAGCAAAAAGTATATGAGTTGAACTTTTTTTTTAAATCTTCTTTTTTCTGTACGACTTTGCACAGGGACACCTTCGTTTCCATGTTTTGATGTTCTTACAGAAGCTAAACGCAGTTACCCGAGAGCCGGAGGAGAAAAGGTTTTGTAGAGAGTATTTATAGAGAGCGGGACTTACAGGGTCGCTGTCCCCACTTATGTGCCAGTAAGACTATTTGCACTTCTCCTTGAAAATATTATCCTTACATGGCGCCGTGCAATTTTTCCAGGTGACCTCTTCGGCACACGATTGGAGCAACCAACCGCTTGGAGCCACTGCAGGTGTGGATTTCCTCCCACTGAGAGCAAAAAAAAAAAAAAGAGAGAGAGAGAAGGAACAGGGACTCTGAAATCTGAACAGAAGGATTATAACCGTAGCAGTTATATTTTAGGCTGTTATCAATTGTAAAAACATTAAAATTATTTCATTTCTTTGCTACGTTTTAGGAAGATGAAGTTATCTCCCCCCCAGCAGCACTTTATATCTAATCACTGTACAAAGAATTAAATAGTCAATCAGTTCAAGGTTTGAAAAAGAAAAACAAAAAAAAAAGCAAGAGGAGACCTTCACAGACTAAAAGTAGGCAGCCCTCCCATTCCGTCACCGTAGTTGTTAGCGATCATGTTCAGAATTTGCCTTTTCGAGAGCTAATGCAAAAAGGTGCTCGTGGTTCACCTGATTGAATCTCATCTATTGTACTTTACGGGTCCTCGCTCAGGACTCCATCGTCCATGACTGCATACGCCTTTTTCTCCACAGCATCGTGTCTGCAGCTTTTGCCAATATAGTAATGCTTCAGTAGAGTTATAGCTAGTACCAGTTTTTGAATTAATTCTCATTAACGGTGAAAAACGGACAAAGGGACTTTAAAGCACAAGCCAGCTGCTCATCAGACGTTGGTGCATAAATAATAAATCTGAAAAGAGTTATCTGTGACTATCTATAGGGACACACAAAGAGGTTTGTCACTTATTTAGAATGCTGAATTTTCATATAAATTATTGTGAATTCTTTAGAGTTTATTACTTTCTTCAAGCCGGTTCATTTTGAGGTTGAGTTCAGTCGCCATTAACAAAGACAGGATTTTGTATAAACTATTGTGCTCTCTCTGTGGAACTGAAGTTTGATTTATTTTTGTACTACACAGCATGGATTTGTTGACATTTTAATTTTGCTATAAATGTGTGAGATCACAAGTTGCTGTGATATTTCATTTATAAATTGTGAACTTTGTACAATTTTTGTCATGCTGGATGTTGACACATCTTACTCAGAATAAAGAAAAAAAAATGTGTTGCCAGAGGCCTGTAAAATACTTTCCTTTGCGTCTTCATTATGAAAAGTCATTTTAAGAGCTGCCTGTGGTTGTGCATCTGTGCACACCACAAATACTGTTGACTTTTTGATAAAATGTGTTGAGTTATAGTGAATTGGATGAACCTGGTGTAAAATTCAGCTGTTCCAGTAGATGTTTGATCATTTGAATGGAATTGCTGTTATTTGGAGAAGGTAAAATGATCTTACTGTACTTAATGAAAGTCAGGAGAAAGTGATTTAAAAAATCCCACTGTGTTCTATACATATACAATGGCACAGAGCTAATTATATTTGGAGAAAATATGTTAAATCGGCATCGATAAGCTGGACATTTCTCCAAAATTGAGTGAAAACGTCATAGAGGCCAGCAACATTTCTGAAGGGAAGCCAGCAGAGTTTCTGACAAGTACTGTCTGCATTCGACTGCAGACAACAACAATATACCTGGTATTCTCACTACAGTCTCGGAACAAAAGCTTATAACAGCTTCATTTCTCATCGGTTCAGTACATCTAAGCATAATTCACTTCACCAGAAGAAAATCAAAGCTGTGTGATGGCCTAGCGAAACTTACAGATGATAGAAAAATCACTTCATGAAAAAATCACTTTAAAAACACTGTGGACAAAAAGAGTGTATCACCTTGAAGAACATCTGTGATTAGAGCGGACAGCGTCCACGTTGAGATGTGGGATGCTGACCAGACCATCAAAGAAGAATGAATTACATTTTCAAATGATTTGCTGCTATTTTAAAGTATTAGTATTATTGTGTTTGCTTACACATTCGGGTTGTTGCATGTTTTAATTTTTCCTTTTTTCTTTCAATGATTTTCTTTTTCAGTAGAGTTGAGAAGGATATGTGCCAAAATTAAAATGGGGATTTTTTTTTTCTTTCAATCTTTTTAATAAAACTCATAGCAAAAAAATAAATAAATAAAAACGCAAAATAAATTAAAACTTTAAACCATCTTTTTTTTATTTTATTTGAATATAGGGTTCAAATGGTGGTTCACTCACAAACGAACATTTGTGAGTGCTGTGTACTCTATTCCACCTCACAAATCCACCTGTCTTCAGTGCTGTCCAGTTAAATCTATCTACAGAGATAAACATTAGCTGGATCTATTGGATGAATTAAAATTAATCACATCCTATTAATCTGCCATTTTTCTCAGTGCAGTCAAAGTTTCAGTGAGAAGGACACTCGGTTTGGCTACAATCTCCGCATTTACCACTAGATGCCACCATTGTGCAAGTTTTCATTAATTATGCCCCCAGCTGAAGACAGATGGAATTTCAGTTGCTTTCTTTTCACGCACGTTTTTATCTTTTTATGAGCTGTAAAAAAAGATGGGAAAAAAGCACAAATCAATTCTGTATTCTATGTTTTTGTTTGTTTTTGATAAGTTAAAGTTTGAATGTGTGTTAGACTGAAGTAGTAATGTTTCAGAAGAAATGCTCCTAGTACTTACAGTACATGAAGGTGGCAGTGTGACACTGGAACTCCTCGTCTTTAATTATTACCCTCCTGTGTTTAAGGCACAGAGACTAATCAGTTTGACCAAATATGATTAGCTCAACAATCTTTGAGGATAATTTGAAGTATAAAAAAAAGACATAGATCGCAACTTAAACCTGTGATATAAATCACAAATTGATTTTTATTACCATATCTTCATTTGTCACTGTGTAAAAATGGAGTTCACCTGAACAGGATGCCAGCTCATCACAGGAAACAGTTTTGTGGGTGTAGTATTTTATGTATTTTGTTGAGTTGCGTTTTTGTAAGTGTCATACTGTATTTCTGGCTGTATCTGTTTCTTTGTTTATTTTGTCACCATACAAAGTACCTTCCAGAAGGTTGAGCTGAACTGATATGTTGGACTCACTATTGTCTCAATTTTCTTTACTGCTGCTAGACCCTCTTTGATTAGGTAGCAGCATGATTTGAACTAATGAAGCAATTGGTGTTTTATACCCAATTAGCTAAAACTAAATGTCACCTCTGACAGAACAGGGAGAAGATGGGCAGTGATGTAGACAACAGCTCATTTGGTTTTGGGTGCACTGTTAACTATTAAGCCAGGAAAGTTGACTTCCTGCTGCCTAAATAGCACAGGGCTTCTCTATTTAATTGGCAACAAAAAAGCAGTCATAAATTTTGTTTCAGGGCTTATGCTGAAACCATGAGGAGCTCAAACAAAGCCGACGCTAATCAGTGCAGTGCCTGTAGTCCATCAGCAAAAGGAAGCTGAAACAATAGCGAATGGAAATGTGTTGTTAGTAGGAAAAGCTGATAATGACAACTTGAGTTGCCAACAACAACATATACAACTGCCTTTGACCCATAAAACACCAAAACAACAACAAAGAGGATGCATAACTCCAGTTTGAGACAGAAGTTGACTGAAGATCAACTAACAAACTTAACCTGGAAGGATTTTGGTTTTTTTTTAAGTGAAGAGTGAGCGGAGATGGCCAAAGCCACATTTAGTCGGTACACTAACCCTACACACTTACTCCTTTAATGTCCTTGAAAATTACGACAGTATATTTAAAATTATTTATAAATTAGATGGTATGTTATTTGTACTCAAAGCGCCTGATCTTTAAAGGTTTGCGTGTACAAAAACAGGTGCAAGCTCAATATCACGTGCAAAAATCTGATCGACAAACAACATGCAAACAGGATTGCAACAACAAAACGAGGAGAACAGCTGGCACAAAAAAAATGAAGTGCTTATCTTGATGAATATGCAAATACATGTGCTTATAGTCAGGATGCAAAATTCTGAGAGGAGGATATGCAAATGTAATGACCTGCAATGCAAATTACTGAACAAGAACCAGATTGCTGGGGCTGTTTTGGCTTCTACATTTAGCACATCTGAAATGCATCAAGACATAACTGTGTTATGGTATCGAGAAACAGTAATGTTTCTTCATACCAAATAGTAATGTTTGGTATGAAGAAACAGATGTATAGAGAAACACTAATGTTTCTCCATACACCTGCTTATCTATCTATAAGCAGATACAGTTATCTGCTTAATGTTCCACAAAATTGAACAGACAACAATCAGTTACACTCGCACGTTTTGCAGATTGCGTGCGAGATTTATGTTTTTTGCTCACGCATTTTTGCGCTCCTTATTTGGAATCTTTGTAGATCATGCCCAAAATATTACAGCATAGATATTTCGCCAAGATCTATGCTTCTGCTGGAAGATGTTATTTTCATGTCTTCCAGCAGATGGCAGCAAGTCCAAACTTTGAAAACATGAAGTCTGTGACCTGAAGAAGCAAAGATAGGTCCAGCTTCTTTTTAAAGTGTTGACCAATTATGAGACCCATCCATCCATCCATCCATTTTCCTACACCCTTGTCCCTTAATGGGGTCGGGAGGTGCTGGTGCCTATCTCCAGCTGGCGTTCCGGCGAGACCAATTATGAGACGTCATTTATATTTTATTGTCCTTTGGAATTAGAAAATTGTGTTAATTTAAATTAATTGAACAAATGCCTCTTTCAGTTAGAAGTCAGAGATGTTCATTACCACCAGATTTTTTGTTGGAGTTACTGCTGTGAAGTCAGCAGCTTGGTTTCTTCTTGCAGCCTTGGTGGCAACAACTGCCATCAAGTGTTTGTGTAAACGGGTAATATGTGTTTTATATTTTCTGTGGAGGAATGACACCACACTTTTCTTACAGAGCTGATTTAGTTCAGCCACAACGGAGGTTTTGAAGCTTGAACAACTTATTCAAGGTTATGTCATTGCAACCCAATTGACATAAAGTGTACATAACCACTCCCCCAAACCTTCTTGTTTTTGTGCTTCAGATCATTGTCCAATATAACCCAAGAGTGCCTGATGTTAAGGTAGATGACAAATTGTCCTTCAAGATCTTTTTCTACGTTGTGATAGATGAATCTAAGGGTCCATTAATTACTGCAGGTTTTTAGGTTACATGTTTGTGGTTTTTGGAGTGCTCCTATGGTTCCCATTTTGTCCACACTCTTTCTTATTGTAGAATCATGAACTTTTATCTAAACCAAGGCAAGTGACGCTGCCAGAGCTTTAGATGTTATTCTGAGTTCTTTTATGACCTCCTGTGCTGGTCATCAAATGACTCTTGGAGGACTTTTGGTAAGCCAGCCACAGCTGTGAAAGCTCACCACCGTTTCACATTTTTAAACAGTCCATGATGGTTATCCAGAATATCAGAGGTTATGTTACACTTTTTTATAGAATGATTGATATCAACGAGTTTATTTATTTATATTTTCTAGATTGGGGCACGTGCTCCTTTTGTGTTATCAGACAGGTTTGATAACTGATATCTTGATTCTACTGCTCTGCTGCAGTGAAGGAAGTGAAAGTCAACTAACCATAAAATGTGATGAATCAAAGTTTACTTATGATTTTACGCCAGTGTCGGGACTCCGCCACGGTTGTTTAGAAATTATAAAGTGGTAAACCTTTGCTATTGAAGATAGATAGATAGATAGATAGATAGATAGATAGATAGATAGATAGATAGATAGATAGATAGATAGATAGATAGATAGATAGATAGATAGATAGATAGATAGATAGATAGATAGATAGATAGATAGATAGATAGATAAAGTAAAGCATTCGCTCTGTGTGTTCAGAAAGCTGTAGCTAATATGAATTAACTTCAGCAATCTACATTTTTTCCCCGTTCAGCTTTCGGGTGGACTTTGTCAGGACTGTAACCCTGCCCCACTTGCTGCGTGTCTCGGTGTGTGCGCGCGTGAGTCCGCCTCTCCCACAGTGTGTGTGTGTGTGTGTGTGTGTGTGTGTGTGTGTGTGTGTGTGTGTGTGTGTGTGTGTGTGTGTGTGTGTGTGTGTGTGTGTGTGTGTGTGTGTGTGTGTTGGAGCGGGGCAGCTGGCGCTCTCAGCTCTCTGCTCCGCTCTCACTGCTGGAAATGGCGATCCGGGCTGGCCAGCTCTGTTCTCCGCGTCGCCTGCTGGCGCTTCTCGCGCTTCTCGTCTGCGGACCGCAGTCCGCGCTTTGCTGTCCGAGCCGCTGCTTGTGTTTCCGAACCACGGTGAGATGTATGCATTTGAACCTGGAAGCCGTGCCGGCGGTGTCTCCGCAGACAACCATTCTGTAAGTGGCGTTTTATTGTTCCCCCCCTTCCTATCCTCTCCTTCACTCCAGTAACTAACGGGAAACAACCACCGGATAATCCGAGAATCTAATGCATGCATGAGGGGTAAAAAAAAAAAATTGAGCCTAGGGAGTTCTGGTATTCTGTCACATTGATTTATAAAGAATTGCAGTAAGGTGGGTACTAACACAAACATTTACCACGTAGAAAAAGCATGTGGTGATCTTAGAACAGACTAGAGGTTAATAAGATGTTAATAAGATGTTTTCACCTGCTTGTTGGAGTTTATGGAGGAGCATCAGAGCTGCAAAATAAGATTCCTCAACTGAGTTCAGCATAAGCCAATAGCATTTCACTCATGCACATCTGATTTCATTAGCAATTCTTGTACAGCCAAATAATAAGTTACTTACTGGGCAAAATTTCTAGCATGAATATGTGTTGAACGTGTTGACATAAACCCTGGATTAGTTTGGTTGTCTGAGTTTGACCTTCTCAGATGAAAGGAAGGAAATTCTTCTACCTCAACAAGCACTTGTGAATGGCTCCTCCTTGTCACGAGTGTGCTAAACAGTGTCTGGACACAAAGCTCAACATCTGGCCAATCCCTCCAGATATGTGCCAGTCTGAAATCTCCAGAATGCAGTCTATAAAAATGTGGCCCTATAAATAGCCACATTCTATGGCAGCAAATGGACAAGTTGCCCTTGCCACACACTCATAATACGTTCTGTCCTCTAATATCTGTGGTCAGCCCACAGCCGTGGACAGAGCTTTGCCCGGATTCCCCTCAAAGGGAAGATGAAAGTCCTACGACAGGAAGGGTCTGTATTTTACAGGGATGATCAGCACAGGAGAGCAAACTGGTTTCCCACCAGCTTTTATGTCTGTGGGCTTTGAAGCTGCAGCCACTTGTTGCTCCCCCCACTCTTCTCTCCACTTCGCCGGGCCGTCATGTCAGGACGTGACTTCTTTTAGTCTGCCATTTGAAATGTTCCCTGAGCTACCCAGAACTGCACTTCACATGTGATTTCATGTGATTTTTATGCGATTCCATAAATTGTGCTGCAATTTATGGAATCACATTAAAAAGCTGTGTGTTTGACGCTTGTAAGTCAAAGTAAAAATGCAGTGTCTGAAATCCTGCGGCTTTAGGTTCTTTCAAACTTTTGTGCTACAGTGACACTTGACCTGGGATGTTCTCCGAAAAGATCAGGACTGTTTTCAATTTTCCGACAAACAGGACGCCGTTGTGGAGATTCTCAAAGAAAACTAAAGATAGTTGTCATTTTTCTTCACTGCCAAACCTAAAGCGTCAAGATAATTAGCTCTGTTTTTTGCATCTTTTCCGTTACTCATGTTAAACTCTTAAAACTCAGTGTTTCATAGTCTTGTAGCACAAAAACATTAAAAACAATGAATACATTTTGTGCCAAGAGCTCGTTTAAAGTCCCCTCCTCCACTCTTTGCATTACTCCGGGCCTACATCATAATGATTCAGCTGTTTTCTCTTTGGACTGTCTGTTTGAGGGGCGACAGAATATTACGTTCCCTCTCTGTAATGCTGTAATGACCCCACCGTATTCCTTCTCACAGATTTGTTAACAGTTCAGGCAAGGTTCGGTATATTGTTTTTGTCAGCATATGCTTTGAACCCTTTCTGTCACTTGCTTTGCATCTTGGAAATGGTAGGCTTGAAAAGATCTGGAGTTCACTTTTGTGAACTCATGCACTGTGCACATCGTGAATTGGATTTTTTTCATGGCACTATAAAAGGGACAAAATGAAGACTCCACAGCCATAGGCATCATAGCCAATACTTCTATAAATAATCTGCCTTTTGTTATAATTTGGGAATTGATAGTAACCCGTGACAGAGCGCAGTTTGTGAAACGTTTGTGTTTGCATATTCAAAAATTAGATGAGTAAATAACCAGAATCAGAAAAAAAGTATATATTGTTTGTTACTGGGCCACAGTCTCCTTGTTCTAGCCAGTATCCAGCACTCCGTTTATGGCCGACTTAAGAAAAAGCCTTCAATAGTCATCTCTGCCTACACCACAGGAGAGCATGTCACAAACTACTTGGAAAAAATAAACATTTTAAAATGGGCACACGTTAATTGCCTGTAAAGAAGACTATTACAGGCTGGTTTCACAGACTAACTAGCTAGTCAGCTAAATCCCACAAGTCATACTTGTGTTACCCTATAAACATCAAAAAAACAAATGGGTGTGCCAGATTTAACAGGTTCTTATTTTAATACTTTTCCTTCAATTACTATATATATATATATATATATATAATATATATATATATATATATATATATATATATTATATATAATGAAACCATTTTTATTCAATGTTATTGTGCCTGGAGGACTCTGCTCTATCCCTACACCAGGAGTTTAAATATGGTTTAAGTACTAATGTTCCATTACTTCAGGTCAACCATTCATTTCCACTAATTTACCCTAAACGTTGGCCCGGTGTTCCTGAGAGACAGGCAGTGTGAATCATGAAGAGTCGGTGGTGTCTGTTCTGTTGGAATTTGCTGCAGTCAGGTTGTGTGAGGAGGTCAGTCTCTGCAGCTTTATGGAATGCAAGGGCAGAAATCCCCAAAGCTTTACTCATTTGCACACAGCAATAGGACCCAAGACAGTTGTTGACGTGAGCTCTGTTGGCCTCACTCCCACGAATTGCTAAAGCAGAACAGCTGGGGAGTTCTGAGAAAGAGTTTTTGTCACTCAGTCAGTCTACAAGAGCTTGGGAGTTGAATCATTTATGCTGCATTAGTTTTATTTCTCATTGCCTATTGTAAGATTCTTTATTTTTCAATGCTAAATATATTAATTCTCAAGAAGCACTGTTTCCTGCACTGAATCCTAAACAGCAGTAAGCTGTTTTTATTTAGAAATCAGCAGCTTGCTGCTCAGCTTTATGGTAAAACATTACCAGAAATATTGGGTTTGTCTGTGATAAATGCTGGACATAGACACCAGCCCCTGCAGGACCCTACAAGGATAAGTATTTGTTGACAATGATGTATGGATGGATGAATAGTTTGAGTATTCTGCTTCTAAACAAAAGGTCAAGATCCTTGCTCATCACCCCCCTGTTTTGTGACGTGGTGGATCATCCTGTTGATCCGTCACTCCATTATGAGGGGAATTTGGCAGATTCTCAGTTGCTGAAAGTAGGTCTTCCACTTCAACAGTTTGCATTACTACAGCACAACTCTCTGAATCGGCTGCTGCTGCCAGCTTAGGGGTTCACTGGGTTCTGCGGATCTCTTACTGTTGTGCTGTTGGCCAAGAGTTATGAGGAATCACTTACTTCAATCTGCAACCATTACATCATTTGGGCTGGAAATGCTTACACACAATATATAATCCTTTATTTACACAGGATAATATCTTGAGACTTCTCTTATTTACAAGAGAGACCTGAGAGAGAGACAAGACAGCCATGGCAACAAGATGAAAACCATAGGTATATCCATAAACTCTTTACAAGAAATAGTGACAGTGTCATTTTGGCAGCTTTTGAATTTCTATTGGGTGATTACCATTTTTGTTTAACACTCATCTAGAAAAACTTCATGTAACTCCTGGTCCATCTCTCTTAAAGCCACGTCTTCATAGACAGGTCATTTTTCTTCTTCACTTAAGATCTTAAACAAAACCAATAGCATTATCATACTCTTTGGCTACGTTTACACAAGATCGCTGCCTGGAAATTGCTGGCATTTTCAGATGATGACACCTTGAGTCAGCTTTGGTTGTCATGCCAGGCCGCTATATGATGCTGTGACTTTAATATGCCGTTAAACACACATACGCTTTTGACCCTTAGCTTAGACCTCCCTAGCTTCCACCTCATAGTAAACAGTAACCCGTCTCCATCGCAGATGAACGAAATGCTCAGTGTGAAACAAAAAAAAGTAACTGGATCACAACAAAAATGTTGCAGTTTGTTAATTGAGGAGCAGCTCTGTGTAAATGGGGCTTTTGTGTATCTGTTTGGTGTAAAAGCAAGTTTATTGGGGCAGTAATCAACTGCACACACTTGGCTTGAGCTGATTAACATAATCAAATTTGGTCATTTTCTACTGTCATGTATTAGTGTAGCATCCTTCATCAAAAGATTGTTGGTTTTGAACATTTTAACAGAATTCTAGGTTTCTCAACACAGGTCATCAGGAACCTCAGCTGTTTAGATATGTCTCTGCTCCAGCACATCTGATTCAAATGGCTGATTTACATCCTTAATACAGTGGTTCCCAAACTTTTTCTCCTGTGCCCCCAAACATTTTCTGGGCCCCCACTATGGATTACAAATGGCTGTCTGGTTGAACGACGTGTGTGAGGGAGTGGGGGGAGAAAGAGAGAGGATTCTTAGAGACTCCCTGGTTCTAAGAAGGGGGGAGGGGGGAATGAATGTACAACTGAACATTGACAACAACATCGGTAACCTACAGGCTACTTGTTAAGCTTAAGATGCTGTATTGGCATTAGCTAGCTAGCTAGTCATCTTTTAGCTAACTTTACCTGCATCCAACAGCTTTACTCAACTCAGTCGGTTAGTTTGGGGGAAGATCTGTGAAAAGTTCTTTGCATTTTGCTGGTTTGCTGCCATGATTCTAACACACCTGCACAGCAGCAGCAGGTCTCCTTCACTGCCGCACAGGTTTAAACCCAGCTGAGCATCATAGCGCTCATGTTGCGTTTAAAGGCAGCTCGGAAAAACAGGTTACGACATGTTAACAACAGATTAAACAGTTTTAACTGCTGATAAAAGTGATAGAAGACACAGATATGGGAAGTGTGGAAGCCTCTACTGTATCAAATTGACATAGGAATAACAGAGAGTTGGCCATTCTAAGGTAAAAACCCAGCGCATACAGTGTTCATGATTTTTTTTTTCATCCATACGGCTTCTCGTGCCCCCTAGGGGGGGCGCGCCCCACAGTTTAGGTACCTCTGCCTTAATATGTCATAAAGTTTGTGAGTAAATGAATGGATCATGTTTTACATTTTTCTCTTAATTAATTGAGAGATATACTTAAAATAAGTAAGACATTAAGCCTTGGGGAATAACTTTAGGAGACAGTGATTTTGGTAAAAATAAAAAAAAATACAACACTAACATGGACAGACAGACAGACGGGTGGATGGATGGACAGACAGCTTTGCAAATTCAAGTAAAGAAAAAACAACAACTTGGAATATTGACAGGAAAAATCTGTGGCAAACAGCATATAATCACTGTATCACCCAAACAATTAACAATCATGAACTTAGTTTGTGTCAAAATCCCAAGTAAACAAAATCACTTCTTGGGAAAAATGTCAAAGTTTAGTGCAAAACCATACGGGGAGTTTAACTTCAGGCTTTGTTTTTATCAGCTTGAATTATGGGTCTATCTTCCTGTGTGGGTAATTGAGCCTGGTAGGCTGTTCATTTTCCAGCCATGTGTTTAGGCAAAGCCAGAATGGGGTCCGTCAACTCTTTCACAGGATTGTTAGCATTGATTTTTTTTTAAACTTCCCTCTGGTTTTCTTGCTGTCAAACCTCGTTACTGTGGGTTAACATACTTCCTTAATCAGTTCCACAATAAATCTAATGAAATTGTTGGAATTTTCTAAAACAACACTACACCATTCCTTGGCCACTTAATTTGCTGAATGAGTTTTAAAATGTTTTGCTTGCTAAATGTCCCTGACATAGTTTATTCTATGTTTTTGCTGGCTATGAGGTGAGTCATTTCCTCTCTAATTTCCAGTTTTTCCTAAACAGTTTTTCCTAAGATGACAGACTGCTATAATAGTGGATAATCTTTAGTCACTGAAACGTGGAATTAACCTTTTTTTTGCATGCTTGCAAGAAGAGAGTTAGCATGGTTTTAGCTAAGACAAATTGTTCTTAAAATATATTTTATAATGATCAACATTTAACACGAATGGAAATTTCTATTCAAAATTTAAGACCAAGGCACCTTAATGTCACTGTGCCACTTGAACATTCCACACATAATCCAGAGTGGGTTTTCACTTTAGCTTGTAGACTCTCTGGACATTCTAATCAGTTGAACATTTCCTTCCCTTCAGACAACAGCTAAGCCAATCTTGTCCTTTCTGCCTGACCTTATTTAGCCTTCTGCAGAAAGAAACAGAGTTGTTTGAATACAACCTGAAAGGTCTGAGGTGCAGTTAACCACCTAATGTCCCGCTATTATCTCTTACAGCTGTAATATGTGAAACCGGGTCTTTTTTTTTAAATCATTAAAAACATTATAAGAATGACCTCACCCGAAATCTGTTGTACTTATGTGCGTTATGTGTGATAGGTGCTGCCTGAATCAGCACGTAGCCTTGTTCATTTATCCTGCTCCTTATCCCTCAGGCCCAGAGGAGGCAGGACAGTGTCTGCCTCAGCATGTCTGCGAAGTGCGTCCTGCAATGCTACCTTGCAGAGAATGCTACCTTAACTTGCTGCTGTGAGAGTATCTCATTTCCAAGGAAGACAACTCACTCTGAATGTGCTCGACTCTTTCTAATTCACGGACTGGCTTAAGCTTTCCTGATTTTAAAGATTGTAAAGGCCTCTAGTAAAGATTGTACTAGTGCGACAAAAAAAACTGCTAACGGGTTACTGTGATCCTGACACCTTCAGCTAAAATGGGTTAAGATGACGCTAGAATCAGGAGCATTTAAGTAGGAATTTAATTCCAAAAAAGTGTGACCATCCTTGTTTGCTGATGTTGCTAACTGTGTCGTATTGTAGATTTAAATTATTTAGTGTGTCTTCCACCAAAGTCTACAGCCAAGCTGTGTCAATAAGCGTGTCAAACAATTGGAGGAAGCGTCTGTAACTGACCTGGTTCATTGTGATACAGACTTTAGGATTTGTAAAGATCTTCTGTTGTTTGTGAAACACTCACAAAAATAAACCCTAGGGCCCTGGTGAGACCACTTCACTTGTTTTTAATATATATTTTAATTTTTTTCTGCTTTATCTCTTAAGGTTTACCTACTCAGAGATGGTATACTATTTGTTATTTAGCAGCAAAGTTAATCTTCATACTCATGCTTTCTTTCATCACTAAAAGTCAAAACAAGGTGACTTAGTGTTGCATAAGTTTTTCTTTTTTTATATAATTATTATTTATTAAGTTAACTAAAAACATGCAGAATCAAGAGACGTTAAATAACTCATTAAGAAAAACAACTTTAATAGTTGTTTTTTTTTGCAGAAACATAAAACACAAGTGTTTTTCTACAAACACCTAGAACATTTTAATCTCAAGCCTTTCGCCGGGCCAATGTCTTGACAGTTTTGCAAGATAGCAAAAGTATGTTATGTCTTTCTGAACCAGGCAGAGATTGTTTACAGAAAGTCAGCACATTGAGGCAGGCTGAACTCTTACAGGGTCAACTGAGCTTTCTAGAAGAACGTCCAGGTCTGGAAACTAGTCGGTTCCTCAAATCCATCTGAACATTTTACATAGGATTGACAACATTAATCTTTTGAAAGTATCTAATATTTGATTAGATATCTCACAATATGTGTTTAATTACCAATTTACATCCCTGATGTATAAAGCAGAACAGTTTTTGTCCAAAATGTTAGAACATCATCATTCTGCTGAGGCAGTCATTATATACAAGTGAAAAACATTGAAGACATCTCACAGTGTTTCCAGCCGCGAAGGTCCCAGAAAGTTCACTCTGATCCTCAAAAAAAAAAGAAAAACAACAACAAACTCAGGAGCATTATCAGTCTCTACAGGTCTCAGTTAATATGTCCAATGTCAAAGTTCATGATGGGACACTTATTTTTGTCTGTCTTGTTTTTGTCTGTTTAATGCTGTGAAATTAAAGTTCAGTCTGAAACCCGATTGAAAAACTTTGGTTGAATTTGAATTAAGCTGTTCAGTAAAATCCCATAATATGATTAATTTTTTTTTTAATTCATAAGTCTGCATATATAGTAAAATTAAGAGGGAAGGTGTATTTTTTTATCTTTGCTGAACATCCATTTTTCCTCTTAGCTTAACTTGCTGCTGTGAAAAAAGGCCACTTGTACCACAAAACCTTTAAAAGAAAAAAATATAAAAATGTATTTTTTTTCTATGCTACTAATGTCACATAATAAAGAGTGATTATAAGAAATAAGATGCAAAGTCATAATATGTCGGCTTTGTGCTCTATTTCTGCTGACTCATTCAATTAGAGAGAAACAGGAGACAGATTCTAAAGCCTGCTGACTGCAGCAAACAACCCGGTGCTTGTTATCTTTAAGGCAAACGTTATTGAAATCCCCCAAGAAGATTAAAGCCCTAACAAAGAAATTCTTGTGAGATGAGCATCCTGTAATACTTTGGGATTTTCCTGACAGTGATTGGGTATCACTTATCGTACTAACATAATGAAATATCCTCAACGATTAACACATTCTCTTGTTTTTCTTTTCTTTCAGAGACCTGAGATTCAACAAAATCAAGGATTTACAACCAGGCTCCTTCAGGCGATTAACAAACCTCAACACACTGTAAGTCGAGAGGCAAGAAAATTCCCAAGCTCTTCTTCTGTGGTTTCACAAACTGGGTTCAGAATATAATTTTAGTAGATTTCCTCTTTATTTTTCACCTCCACCTGCATTTGTGTGTTTTTTTCTCTTATATTTTGCACTAACACACATAGTTAGCACACTCATATTCATATTCAAAAGAAAATGTGGTTTCTTGTTATGCTTCCTTTTTTAGTTGTTTGTCCAGTTTTCAGGTGATTTTTATAAGCTCCGCCTTATCTAAATATTTGCTGAAGGGGTTGAGCTGTTTCTTCATCTGTACTTGAAGAATGCTGAGAAATAATAGAAATACGCCCAAAAGAAAGCAAAACATGCACTGTAAACTTTAAACAATTTTCTTTCCATGTACACCTTAGATAAAACCAGTACTGAACACACCAGCATTTCTTTTGTCAGTAAATATATATCATAAGCAAACAAAATCACAACCCACGCATAAAGTTGTTTCCATTTATTGCAAATTATTAAATAAATGAGATAGAGTGCAAAAGCCTTAGAAAGTTAAGAAACCAGCTGAAATCTGTTTGTTTTAAATTTCGGCATTGAGTTTGATTACTGAAAAGAAATATCAACCTTCACAAAAAAGTCTTAGTGTAGCACAGTGTAGTAATGACAAAGGTTATTTCTAAATGTCTGGATGTTCCTGTCAGTACCATTGTAGCCATAATTTGGAATTCCCAGAACATTATTTCACCATAAGGCAGATACACTGAGGCACCTCTCATTGGACCTCTAGTAGAGAAGTCAAAGAAATGATCAGAGGAAGCCAATAAGAACCAATAAGTACACATGTGACTTTTTCAGAAGATTAATGGTGTGGGCTGTCTGGCAGCATGTCATACTGGCTGATTTCGTATAACTGAAGGAAGGATGAATAGAGACACCTCTGATTAAAATCTAAAGAGAACAGCTCTGAATTTTCAAAAAAATGAGTCCCAAACACTCGGCCATGAAAATTATTAATTGGTTTCATTACGAATTTCCACCAAAGGAATCCAAGTCCGTGGGAGAAAACCCCGACTGTGAAGCGAGATGTGCATTGAGTACTGAACTTTTGTTTAGTACTCCTAAACAAAATTCATAATATAGCTTTCCCTTCAGAAGTGACCAATTTAATGCAGCTTGAATATTGTAATTTAAGTATGAATGCTGCCATGTTGGGGAGGTCTCAGAGGTCTCTTAGACAACATTATTGACAGATCATGGTGAAGCTTTAAACACTTAAAAGCAGTAGTAAAAATAACTTTACAAAAATATCTGCTCCTTTGCCAGATAATTTAAAGTTTTCAATCTCATTTTATTTTTCAATAATTTTATTTAGTGTGTTATAAATAGAATCTTTACCTGAAGATCAGGTCTTCACTGCAACAATCCTTTAAAAGCTCTATATAGTATTTTTTAAATTTTATTTTCCTGAAAAGGCAGGATGTACAGTAGATTAAGTTGGTGGAGCACAGCCATTTTCCACTCTTTGCAAATTCACCTGACCTGCAGGATTCCCCAGACTGCTACGCCTCTGTGGGCCTGTTCAGAGCTAACACTTGATATAAAGTAGACAGCACTGAGTGAATGAGTCCAAACCTAGTAGTACAATGCATCCCTCAAAAACTATCAAAACATGTATATCACTTAGCCACTGTAAAGACAGAAAAGCCTTTGCGTCATTTCCTGGACAAAATATTATGCTCTTTTTTCCGACTTCTTCCGCTTGTTCTGTTGAGTTCTGTAATGGCCCCTCATGGGAGTCGACCCCTGCTCTGCGCCAAGGATTTGTCCCTCAGGACAGAACAAAACAAAACTCTGTCTCCAATTACCAAGATAAGTTCCTCATATGGAACACTGGTTGTGTGTCTCTCCTAACTATTGTTACTTTCCTTGACTTTTCTGTATTCGTTGTTTGAGTGTTTCACTTTTCTTTGGTAGTGATATTTCTTCACAGATGCTGTGATTGTGTAAGGACTCAAACACAACATGTTGTTCAAGACTATTGAACCTAACAAGTTCATTTGACATTGCTATAAAGTGAATTGGAAATGAAACGATTGCGACACCAAGATAATCTGCAGCTTACTAACTTTCGCTCCCTGTTCTTCTTTCACAGTCTCCTCAACAACAATCATATACGAAGGATTCCCAGGGGAGCGTTTGAAGACCTAGAAGACCTCAAGTATCTGTAAGTTTTGCTGCATTTAATTCCATTCCCCTATATGGTTAAGAGGGATATTAACCATTGGTTCTCAAATGATGCAAAACTATTTTTTGCTTAACTTTTTGAGTATTTCTTATCCAATCTTACAGCCGAAGTAACTCCTGGGAGAATCTGGTGATCATTGCGCCTGACTCTCTTTCATATTTTTTATTTATTTTTTATGTGTGTTTGCGAAGGAAGGTATTGTAATGAATCATGCATAATGTCATTTGGAAAATTATATGTCCATAGTGAAGCAAAATTATTGCAGTGAGGACTCCAGCTAGAGGGAGTAGTATCTTTATGAAAAGAGTTGGTTTTTTTTTTCAAAGTATTCTTATGCCAGCTGTGTTCTGAGCATGTTATCTATCCTTTTTATGCATGTGCAGTCAATGGGGTGGCAGCATCTTCTGCTTGGGGCAAAAGAATGAGGAGAGTAGCTTGCATGCATGCTGTTGTGAAAAGCAGCACTCCAAGACCCTGGGATCTCATTTTCTCATTTTAATTGGTTGGGGGCAGCAGAAGGAGGGGCTCTCACAGAGCTCCATTCATCCACGAATCACCATTGGGTACCAGACAGAAGGTTTTTATTTATAAGCATTCTGTGGTGAAACCTGGTCACAGATTTTGGTTCTTGTTAATTTCACTATTTTTTTTTATACAAATTATATTAAGGAAAAAAACAATCTTGCATAGACAGACATATATATATATATATATATATATATATATATATATATATATATATATATATATATATATGTGCTGGGGGGTCGTCCTTCCTCAAGTGGAGGAGTTTAAGTATCTGGGGATCTTGTTCACGAATGAGGGACGAAGGGAGCGGGAGATCGACAGGTGGATTGGGGCGGCGTCTGCCGTGAAGCGGGCGCTGTACCGGTCCGTCGTGGTGAAGAGAGAGCTGAGTCAAAAAGCGAAGCTCTCGATTTACCGGTCGATCTACGTTCCCACCCTCATCTATGGTCATGAGCTTTGGGTCATGACCGAAAGAACGAGATCAAGGATACAAGCGGCCGAAATGGGTTTCCTCCGCAGGGTGGCCGGGCTCTCCCTTAGAGAGAGAAGCTCGGTCATCCGGGAGGGACTCAGAGTAGAGCCGCTGCTCCTCCACGTCGAGAGGAGCCAGTTGAGGCTCGGGCATCTGGTCAGGATGCCTCCTGGACGCCTCCCTGGTGAGGTGTTCCGGGCACGTCCCACCGGGAGGAGGCCTCGGGAAAGACCCAGGACACGCTGGAGGGACTATGTCTCTCGGCTGGCCTGGGAACGCCTTGGGGTTCCCCCGGAGGAGCTGGAAGAAGTGGCTGGGGAGAGGGAAGTCTGGGCCTCCCTTCTGAAGCTGCTGCCCCCGAGACCCGATCCCGGATAAGCGGAAGAAAATGGATGGATTGATGGATATATATATATATAAACATAAAACACTTCTATATGGATGTCTGGATGTTGGAAAAACATGGGCTATATTAAGGTCAAGGAAGCGCTAACAATGTAACATCCTACTTAAAACTGAAATAGCTATTCACTTTAGCTGCTACAACAAAAAGCTAGACCTTATAGCCATTTTCTAATTGTACTGTTTCTTGTTTTGGACCTGACTATTCTTTGTGTGTTAGCAGACATTTGAAAATACCAAAGAAAATGCTACTTTTCTTGTTACCACACATATATTGCTGTTTAAGGCTAGTAATTTTTAGCAGTGCTTAATTTTGATGATCACTAGTCTAATATGTTGATGAGAGTTTAAAATGCAATGTAAAATTGTGTTGTACAGCCACTGCACTTTCACCCAAGTAGAGTGTGTGACTTTGCAACTGCTTCTAATATAAAATTGGATTGAAATGTTACTGTAGGAAATCAACACAATGCTGTTATCACTCTTCATAAATCGACTAATCCATTTCCATCTGGACACAAATCTCTGTGTGTCAGCTAAAGACCAGTGTGGTCATATTCAATTGATTAGAGTAGCATTGAAAGTCCGTTGGATTAATTACACACAAACTATTATTTTTAAGCATTTGTTTATGTTATGTTTTATGTTACTTATAAATTTCCACGTATAACTGATGAAAACCCAACATTAGAATATTACATAAGACCGATTGAAAACATTTTAAACCAAAAATGTGTGCCTAATAAATAGTGTTATTAAGATCTAGAGGTAGCTATTTGGAGTAACTTAACCTGACAAATAAGCCTCAATTGAATACTTATTCTAATTTCCTAAATATGACCTAATGCCTGAAAAGTTGATCTGAGTCATACATCAGCTTTTTAGTAACAAGAAGTGGTTGTTATTTCTTATTGGGTGTGTTTCACTGAAAACACTTAGAACTCTGTGTATAAATTGGTTATTTGCCTTAGCAGTGTGCAGAAAAGTGCTCTGACTCTGGTGGGAGACTTTTACTGGAACCAAGTGACTGTGCCATTTTACTGATCAGTGCAAGCTGAGTTATTTACCAAGATGGAAAGGACTTCAGAGGACAAAGTCTGTCCCCCACCTAGTCTGTTTCCATTGACGTGAACAAATAAGTAAAGTTTCTCTTAATCACAACAATTTCAAAGCAAAGGTCAAGAACAGAATGTTTTTAATTGGAGTCGACGTTCTTTGAGGGTTTTTTTTATTTTAAAATTTTCAGTTAAGGTCCTTTCAGAAGGTTTCAGCTTGTTTTTTTTTTAAAGGATATCTTTAGATAACACTTAATTGTATTGTCCTGTCAAAGGGAAGTAAAGATAATACTTTGCATTACCGCCAAACGAGCTAAATATTGGGAGCAAATATAAACTTTCTGGACTTCTGGTTAAATCTGTGAAATTAAAGAAACAATTGTAAAAGTGAAAAATATTCAGTTTTTTTGCAAAACTGATTTATCGTTTTTGCTCCAAAGCAGACCACATTCAGGTCTACAACCACCCCATGGTTCAGTCCATTTGACTTAAAACAACCAAAATTAGATGTAATTACTGTTTCCCGAAAATGTTTGTGTCCAACTTCACAGCAGGTAGGAACAAACAAGAGGCTCGAGACAAGAGCAATTCAGCTTTTTTGTTTTCCTCTCCACTGGATTCCAAACAAAAGTCTACAGATTCCTCACGGTCCTCCCTCGTGTTTGTAATTAAATCCTGCAGCTGTTTTAGTCACTTTTAATTAGGGAGCCCCTCCCCATCAAAACACAGCTGATCTGAGGACTGTACCAATGCAGGAACCTTAGTGATTGCTGAAGGTTTCATCTCCCTGCTAGTCAGAGCTTAAAGCCGGAAGTTCCCATCTAAACTCTTCACTTTCTTCGAAGCACAGTGTAGCTTTCTCTGATTCGTCTGCAATGCAGTTAAAGCTTAATGGTGAGCTTTCTTTTCTCTGTAAGAACCAGCTCAATAAACAGATCAGACTGATGTAAACATGCAAAGAGTTTGCCGATTGTTCAACAGATGCTGTTTCTCGTTAGAGAATCAAAAAGTTTTCTCTTTTTTTTTTCCATAGATGTAGAACTTTAAAAGCTACACATTGCAGCAGTGTTTGCATCCATTTTTGGATGGGTATGTTTTTGTAGTTTATCAAAATATATTATCTAAAAACAATTGAAAATGAAAAGTTAAATGTCTCAAAAATAACATTTTAAAAACAATTACTTTGCTGATGGAACAATTTTGTGAAAAGTCATTTAACTTCTGATTTAATGTTGGTGAAGGAACAAATTTCATCAGGGTTGTTGAAACATTCTCCAGACATGTCAATCTGATCTCTTTGAGCAAGACTCTTTTAGTTAATTTATTATTTAAGTTTACCTGTAACAAAGAGGGGAAGGGTGTAACAGTCAGAAGCGATGGAAAGACAGATTAATTGAATGACATGCAAGGCCATTTTTCACACCAAGTGTCTTTATATTCTTGCTGTTGCTGGGTAACTTTAGGTTTTGATGTTAAAGTGTTTCATCACTCTTGAAGTTCAGTCTCTCTATTTTCTTTATTCATGGATGTATTTTGAAGTTAGATGTTGTTTATATATTGGTCTAAACAATACGGTTGAAGTCTGTTGAATGTGCTGGACAGACAGAGTAAATGTGATTTTAAGTGCTTTTCAAAGTTGTACGTTTAAGTCACAAAAATGACTCATTTAATCCAAAATGGACATCTTGCTATTTAGTCTACCCACAGAAGGTTAAACTAACCAATGGCGCTGCAGTCTGGGTGGTACTGCGGCGGCTGCTTGAATGACAGGCATTTTCACAATTTCCAATGTCTATCTCAGATTTATGAACTTTGGGATAAGTTGCAGCTGACACATTCAAAAACATGACACAGTGGTCCTTTATCTTGCTATTATGTCTCTATTTAACTATTTTGTTTGATTTTAATTACAGAGCGATTATGTTCAACAAAAGTTTAGCTCGAATTGTCTCGGTGTTTCCTGTTCTATAAAAGAACTCAGCATTTTGTAATCTTCTTGTTTTGATGTACATTTTTTTTTATTTTTCTTTAATTCTTGTTCTGGTGGAGATCTGGATTTCTCATTATGTCCCGGGTTAAAATCATGAAGTGTGTAACGGGAGATGAAAGGATGCACAGCTGGAAGCTATTGCTTTTCTAGGCTCACATTTCTTTGACATGTATTGCGGAAGAATAACACACATGAGGAGGGCGGCTTGCCTTTCAGGGGCGCCTGGTGATCCTGAACATTGCGTTTATGATTCCAGCCTGTTGTACATTACAACATGGCCCTTGCAGCAAACATTTCACCCACGGGACTTTGTTATGTTTTTGTTATTACTTTGATCATTTCCCACATTTTTTATTTGTTTTTGTCATTTTGGTAACAATTTAGATCACTGAAAAGACAGCAAATGGTTTTCTTGTGGTGTGGATATTGCAACTTACTACTTATTCTGAGTGAGCCTGTTGAGCAACCCGGAGACTATTGAGTTTTCACTTCAAACTATTCTTATGGAAGGGGATTGATACTGAGCAAATAAGTTGCTGTTTAATGAAACACATTAAAATGTCTATATAATATATACCTTAAATGTTTGCTGTATTAATTTGCATGCAAGAAAAATGAGCAATTGAACAACTACTATGGACAGCTCTTGGGCATTCACCTTTTACGATATCCCTTTATTCTTTAGTTGTACGCTTTGCTGTTTACAGAAAGATAGTGGCTTTTTTATTGTAGGCAACAAACATTGAGTTAGATTAATTTTGTTTATAGGTTTTTAATTCTTCACCAGGAGCAAAAAACATTGTGAAAGTTGCTCTATTTAATTTTTGGGGGCAAATTAAGTTATTTTTATAAAATGCAATAGGACTCTGTGCTTTTTCCCTATAATTAGGAAAAATTAAGATGTGTGAGTGTTACTAATGTCACTGATTATCTCTCCTTTCAGCTATTTGTACAAGAATGAAATCCAATCAATTGACAGACAAGCATTTAAGGGCCTTGTCTCTCTTGAGCAACTGTAAGTGACCAAGTTCTTCATTCACCTTTTCTATTTGCTCGCAGCATTCTGCCTTCTTCTACCCATTTGTACATGGCTTGACCCCTCTCCCCTCTCTTGAGGATCTCTGTAAAGAAATCCCAAAGCCTGGCAAAGCTGACATGCTTATGAGTCGTACAGTGCATAAATCAAAGCATGCTCTTTACTTCTTAGGCAGTAGATGGGCATCGTGCTGCTACATGCGACGGCCCTTTCTCCCTTTTTGTTGCCACTATGCATGCCATTTGTGCACCTGACCTTTGTCTGCTGCACTGTGACCCACTTTGACTCCCTCTGCATGAGTCGCATGGTGATCATGGCAGCTTTGCCCTGCCTGACACCATTGAAGCTTTAAAACTTAACATGTTGCAGTGTTGTGCTGCAGCCAGAAGTACTGTAGAACAAAGCTTTGACCTATGTCTGTCTTCTTGCTGCAAAAATCACACCTCCCCTAAGATTTGCTGTAATCTTGTGTGTGTGTGTTTTATTTTTTCTAGATAACTGTGCATAATATGTGCTTTGTTTGTGATAAAGTTAAACTGTTTCCCATAAGTACTAAACATTGCAGTTTTGTAGCGATGCACCAATCCACTTTTTTCTCTTTTGATACCAATACAGATATCTGAGGCTCAGTGTCGTCCGATACCGATCCGATACTGAAAAACAGCTCAGGCATATTGTCACCATACCCGATTTAGAACTTCTTTCAGTATCTGGACCGATATGTTGTTAATATCGGATTGGTGCATCTCTACAATTTGGGGATTTGGAGATCCTTGGACTAATGCTTGATGCCTGCTGTAAAAGAAAAGTAACTAGAAGTTCAAACTGGGATGTTGCTTGGAAAAACATTATAATTCTTACATTTTATTCAATTTTTAAGTTGTCTGCAGTCAGTGGGAACCCAAGATTGTATGTTTTTCTTAATGTTTCAGTATGAATTGTGACTCCATGCATTAATAATAATAAAAACACATCCTAACCAACTCGGCCCAATGTTTGGCTACAATGTGAAATCATGATTGAGCTTTAAATCCCCTTGGATAGCTGAGTTCAAATTAATTCACCACACCTAATTACTGATTACTGTTTTGAGACGCAAAATGTATGAATAAATAAATTTTAACCCCCACAAAGCTTTGAGACAAAACAGAAGATGAATTTGTTTTTATTATATTTGCAGTAAAACACAATAATCCATTTAATTTAGTCGCAAACAAATTAAACTCAGTATAATGCAATATATGTATTTTAATGGGTCATCTTAATGAAGATTTTTTTTCTGTGCTGTCCTCTTTCTTAACTCAATCAACAACAAATAACCTATGTGATAAAATTCATTTTCAGTGTCAGACCAAGCAGCTGGGCTGAATTTCTACCCAATAAAGGAATGCTTTATGTGTTGGTGGCAAGTTGTAAATCCCAGTAATTCTATTAAAACAGATGCCAAGGCATGAAGCCTCATTGTGACATTGTTCTGGCTGAGGACAATCGCAAATCAGTGGTTGATGATCCTCCTGTGATTCATGAGTGTTTAAGCCTCATGTCTGAGTTGCTGTCAGTAAATGCAGTGGCTTTGGTCTGTATCAGCCTAACCTGATGATTTATAGCCACTAATGAGGTAAGCCTAAAAGAAATTCATCATGGCTTTACTCTCTGATCTCTGACGTTTAAAAGGTTCTTTGTTGTCTTAGTTTGTTTTACTGCGGCATTGGTGTGGACCCTCAGGTGAAAGCAATCCCAATTAGAAACCTTATTGATTATTTTTATCCACCTGTCTGATTTTTTTCTGCATTTATATTTTGTGTCTCTAATCTGAGAAAATGCAAATGCAATGCTGATTTTAGTATGTTGTAGTTCTCTAAACAAAGCCCTTTTTTCCCTTTTCTACATACATTTTTAAGTAGATCACATTTTACTAATTAGCATTACAAATGAACTGAATTTAACTCTATTGCATTTTAATTGGGACAAACTTTAACTGTATGATATTGGTTCTGAGTCCAATAATCTTATGTTATTATTGGATTGTATTTGGTGATCTGGGCAGATTTTTATAGAATTTGGTCAAATCGGATTTCATATCATATGAAAAAACTCATCATGTAAAGTACCATTAGTTACCATTTGTGTTTGTAATATGCAAAACAAAAATGTCTTGATCTTTTATTCTCTTGCATCCTGTTTATGTAAACATGATTCTAGTGCTTTATTGATAACTGCTTTATACTACTGAATTGACTGAAATTAGACATAATTATGAATTTACCCATTTGTCTGCTTGACTCATCTGGGAGGTATGAATGCAGTGACAATAACCAAAGCTGAATTTTGCTAAAAAGGCACTTGAGTTATTTTAGGGTGAGAAGAAATAGGCTTCTGTGATCTAATTGAAAAAGTAGTTTTCCTTTAAAAATATCATTTACAGTAACTGGGTACCGAGCATAACTATTTAAATATTACTCACTATTAAAAATAGAAAGTGCCCAGAATTAGTTGCTTTGACCTCATCTCAAGTGTTTGTCAGAATCGTTCCACGTGTATTTTCTTGAATTTAAAACTGCACCTTTAAATTTTAAACTTAAATATGTCATAAATGCCTACATGTAGACTCCTGCAGTCTGCCAAGATCCACAGTGCCATTTTTTCCATAGTTATTTCTGACACACTATTGTCCAAACCCCAAACTGTCCACATTCTGCCCCCACCCATTCAATTCCATAGAATAATGTAACATTTCATAATGATGAAATGTTACATTTTGAAAAATACCTATTTGTACATTTTGTTCTGTTTCAGCTACCTGCACTTCAACAGCATAGATTCATTGGAACCGGAATCCTTCAGCCATCTGCCGAAGTTGGAACGACTGTAGGTGCACTCTGTTTCACCTTTTTGCCAAAATTCATAAAATATCTTTAGTTCAGACACAATACAGTTAAAATCTGCTCTTATGAAGCAGTAAACTGTTATATAACTGTGACTAGGTTTATAAGGTTTTGTTTATTTAGCAAGATGCAATAATTAGCATGGTTTTCTGAAGTTCCCTCCCTCTCTTGTCTCTCATAGACTTAATGATATGTTAGGTTATTGTTTCATTTTTTTAAACCTGCTGTATTTGCACTTGCAGCCTTGAGCAAATAGATGGAACACCTGCAGGGAAGGAAAAAAAGAGGAATAGGGGAAGGAAGGAATTCCCAGGTGCGTAGTTTAGCCGTTGTTGGGGAAGATTTCCATGGACACAGTCAAAGCAGAGACAAGAAAGATCTTTGAATCAGTTTCCTGAAAGGAAGGATACAGAAATGTGTGGCAAATTGATCAAAATGTCTTGCATATACAGGAAAATGCTTTGTTGTGTCTACAGTGGAAAAAGATGTGCTACAATACTATTATCTAGAAGGACAATGATATTTGTCCTGTTTTAAAAAACGGAAAATTAAGTCACCAATAACAACATCCTGTCTCCACACTACCTGTTTTATTGGTCACTTGTTCATTTTCCTGTTTTCTGTCTCCCTGTCAGGTTTTTGCACAATAACAGAATAACACAGCTCATCCCAGGAACCTTCGCTCATCTTCAGTCCATGAAACGATTGTAAGTGCAAAGAATCCTAAATAAAAACACATCTTTAGAGCAGCGTTGAAATGCATTGCTAAATGTTTTAATTTTGATGCCAGCTTTCTTTATGACTGAGGCTTATCTTCTGAGGAAAAATCAGCCCTTGTTTAAGTGTTCTTGTTCCTCTTTTCCCACTCATAAATGTACTTCTAAAGAGTCAAAAGCCTATTTAATCACACTGACTTTGCTGTGATTTTGGCTTTTTATATAGCAGCACATAAACAATATTAGACTGTGAAAAATCACTAAGGCATTGTAAAGCATCTTTTTTTAGGTGACTCATTACAGTAAAGCTGAACCAGAAAAGGAGTCTAGGCTGTGAGACTAGTTCCCACAGTGAGAACAATCTGTTCCAGTCTCTTTCTGGTGGGCCCCACTGTTTGCACTGAGCTGGATTTGGTGGTGCCAGACACACTGTAGTTCATGAACTGTCACAAAGGCGTGTTTTTAACGCTGCTGCTGCTACACAGCTAATGTTATCGCAGGTTGACAGTTCTGAGGTGCATGTGTGACTGGATTGAAATCAAAAACTACTCAGACTTCATTTCCACACGTAATGTTATTATTTCCACACCTGTAAAACCGATGCAGTCCTGAACCGAATCAGCAGATTTCCTTTTTTGTCGGAAGCCTAAAAAAAAAAATAAAACAAATAGAAGGTGTTGATGGGATGTTCTCCTGCTGCATCGTACCAGAAGTGACCAGAGGGAGTTTATTGTTTTGGTTCGTGATAAACCAAAATGGCCCTCGGACCATTGCACGTCCAAAATATCCATGCTGCTCTCACGCTGAAGAAGTCTATTATGATCTTAGAACTTTCAACTGTTTTGATTTTATTGATAATTAGGGTCTAACAGCATTAATTTCTGCAAACAATTCAATTGAAATGTGGTAATAATGAGCACAAAACTCCTACATATGTTTGAGTCACATAAAGATGTGCACGCATTTATAAGTGATGCTTCCAGAGGCCCTTTTACGTCTTCTGATTTGCCCTTTGCCTGTGGCCATGTTTGCAGGCGGCTGGACTCTAACGCTTTAAGCTGTGACTGTGAGCTGCTGTGGCTGGCCGACCTGCTGAAGCAGTACGCCGAGTCAGGAAACGCCCAGGCTGCTGCCACCTGCGAGCATCCCAGTCGACTCCAGGGCCGATCGGTGGCCACCCTCACTGCTGAGGAGCTCAATTGCGGTAAAATTAAACACTTTATTTTGATTTGTTTTCATGTTGCTTCTTCAAAAAAACTTTTAACCCTTTGTAACATTAATGTTTTCACCTCAGTGGTATTTTATAAGACCTGGGAAAAGTATTCATAGTCCTGGAACTTTGTGACATTTCATTATTATGCAACCAAAAAATATAGTGTATTTTTACAAAATAAAATAAAAAATATCTAGATTTCCAAAAGTAGGAGAGAAAGAGTTCCAATAGAAGTCAATACAACAGTGTTTGTTTAATTTTGAAACTGAGAAGAAAAAAAAAATCTGGTAAATGAAGTCATGTACACAAACAGAGATATTCTCCTGTGTACTGTGGTATATGTAAGCACTGTTGCTTTGTGGGACCCAAATACCACTTTTCCACAGAAAGTTATTGGGTCTATGCTAACTCAACTTCTCATGCAAAGTTTCATTGCAACTTCCATCCTATTTGTTTTTGCCTTTCTTTAGCATTTAATAAAGTCATTGTTAAAACACACAGACAATTGCTTAGTCTTTCTTCCTGCTAGCAGCACCTGTGTTGAGTCATGCATAAACTGCTTAATCTAACCACACACTGCAGACGTACACACAGGTTCATGTTTCTGTTCTTTGTCTTAGCCCTGCAGCTTTTTTGCTCCTGGAAAAATCTACCCAGCTGGAGGAAATGTCAATCTGTGGTCACTGCAACAACAAGCAGATGTTCACTTTATCAGTGAGAGGGGATAAAAGTTTATCTTATTTTGAATCTTAAGTAGAAAGGATGTTTACAGCACAAATATTAAAATGAATAAGCGTATGCAATGTTTCTACTAGGTCACGAGAAGAAACATATCCAAAATGTTATAAAAGAGATAAAAAACATTGAATAATTTGAAAGAAGAAATTTGAAGAAGTCAGTCATTTTGAATTGGAAAATGTGTAGAAACCCTTGACATAGAGAAACATCTGCATTCGTACTTGTGACAGACGTCCTCCTGGTTCCACCTGTACTGCAGTCTAGGCATTAGAAAAGCTCTTTCATTTGAACCTTTCAATCACCTTGCATAAGTTTTACATTTACAAAAGGAATGTCAAATTATTTGTTGAGTAAGGATGGTTTTTGCTTTTACGTAAAAGCAATAATTATTTATACTGCTGCTAATTTATTGCACATTGAAGTAATTTAATAATAATCTTTACCATTTCCTTTCTATTTAATTTTAATTCTCAAACTTAAGCAAAGACGAGAATTAACTCTCACAGCATTGAGTATTTTTCAAGTGCTAATTTTGGAGAATATTACACGTTTTTGATGTGCTGTCCTTTCTAGAATTGACAATGGAAGTATGGCAAGCTATTGGATGGTTAATGATCTGTTCTCTAATTTGTCTGATTTGGATGAGATAATAACAGTAAGTTTAATTCACACTTCTTTGTGACAAAAGTGGAAAAGAAACTGCATAATCAGTCTGATTGCGGGCTCCAGAAATAAATCCACTTGTTTTAAACCTGTATTTTCTCCAGCTCCATCTGAATCCCTCAGTCTGAACCAGGCAACTGTATCTTAACCGCAGTTTAATCACAGAAGCTAACTTTAATGGCCTTAACGTGCCCACTCCTGCCTGCTGTAGCCCTCCCACTCCCTAAAATCCAGGAGAAGAATGTCTTCCTGAAAACATGATGAAAGTCATTCTACACCTCTCTCCATCTGTCTTTTCCTTCATGGTCCACTTCAGACCCTGTAAGCAGGGTGGTATGCTGCCTAGTAAGAGCTGCAGTCCTTGGAGTTGAGATGTTATGGTGTTTGCACTGATTGACTTGCTGGTAGATATGAAACAGTCGTCATCGCAGCGGTTGCTTGTGTGAGAACTTTGGAGGAAATTGCTTAGAGGAGTTGCTTCTGACCTGAAGACACTGTAAAAGTGGGAGGCTGAATCTCCCTTTGGGACATGGGAACTGTTCCTGTTTGTTGCTTCTGTGTGTCTTAGATTTCACATGCTTGTGGTGACCATTAATCTAGATCACCACCGAGTACAGGAAGTACATCCTGTTGGAAACTTCTGGAATTTGGCCTCAGAATTAGCTTAGAGATTCTTCCAGCATGGCTGTAAGAACATGTCTGGTTCAACAGAGGCTCGGTACAGTTGTGGTAAGAAATAAGTTTACCATCTGTTGTTATGGAAAACTAATTTGAGATACATTATCTCCTGTTGACACAATAAACACAATCATCTTGGGGATGCGGTTGTTCCTGCCCCTCACCCTACAAATGGTTATGAGGCTGTTTCCAAACAATTTGGGTTTGTCAATCTGCACTTAGGAATTAGTCTCAGCAAATGTAGAAAATGGCGAGAAAAGACCTGAGCTGCACACAACTGTGAGCGCAATGTCCTTCAGATGGGAGAGCTTAAAGCAGAGATGTTTGACTGGACTGCAGATTTATATTTAACAAAAAAACCCAACACAGAATATCAGTACAAACCCACCCACGTCAACTTTGTGGTTTAGTTTGGAGACACAAGACCTGTGGAGGCTAAAGCCATTAAACTGACTCTGAACTTTTCTGTATATCACTGTATTATTAGGGTTACAGAAATGTGAAATCAAAGCATGGACTTTGATTAGTGTGATTGTTATTAATTTTTCTTGTTGAATTTTCTCGTTGCAGAGGTACCAAGGATCACCTCAGAGCCCCGGGATGTCGATGTTACATCAGGAAACACTGTTTACTTCACCTGTAGGGCTGAGGGAAACCCCAAACCTCAGATTATCTGGCTCAGGAACAAGTAAGATTTATCAAACCTTAAAAAGATGAATAAAGAAAACTGAGACCAATTCTACATGTCTAAGATTTTATTGCACGTTTAGCTTGGCAGAAGGATGAGAAGAAAAAGGAGTCATGTAATGAACAGCCTGGAGTTGGAAATAAAACTCAGGACAGCTGCAAAGAAAAATATGGCATCTGAAAACGTTGTTCTACCTTTGAGTCATGTGATGGCTTCATCTTTGTTTTGCACAATAATGTACAACTGAAACTAAATGTAAATAGCTCTGCTAATTGACAATGACCAGATTATTTAGATGTTTACATCAAAGAAGAATTAATACATTTTATATGTTATGTTTACCATATCTAATACTTGATATGTTTTACTTCCCTCAACTGTGTCTTTTATCTTTTGTTCCATTGAGAATAGCAAAGATTTTTTGGAATATTTTTTTGTAAATCAAATAAAATAATAACACAGAAAGTACACTATTAACCAGCTATCCATTTAGAGTAAACAATATTTGCATGTTTTGTTTTGTTTGTTTGCAGCAATGCTTTAAATATGCGAGATGACAATCGTCTGAACCTACTGGAAGATGGGACACTGATGATTCAAGACACCAGAGAGACTGACCAGGGAGTTTACCAGTGCATGGCCAAAAATGTAGCTGGGGAAGTCAAAACTTCAGAGGTCACACTTCGATACTTTGGAGCCCCCTGTAAGTGTACTACTTTCCTTTCTCTACCAGGTTATTATGCAGCTTCCCACACGCTCTCATAGAGGTTGAATAAAGGCTCATTTCACAAACTACAGTATAATGCAAGGATGTGAGTTTGGTTGGAAAATCTTGCTAATATTGGCATGGTTACTTTGATATGACTTGTTGATCATTTGACTGTAGCATATTCTGGTTAGTTATGTTACAAAATGTACCAAACAGGCATATTTTGAAAAATGTAATAAAAAAAAATAAAACATAAAAAAACAACAAGCACTTCTCTGTTCTCTTATCAAGAGCAAAGTGAGCCAATCAAGTCAGATGACATAGACAAACTGGAAACCACTGTCCCTGTCCTGTGAATGTAATTATGAAAAGTGAAGAAGGCTTGGTTAGGAAGGAAGGGAGGGAGGGAGGGAGGGAGGGAGGGGGGAGGGAGGGAGGAAGGAAGGAAGGACGGACGGACGGACGGACGGACAATATGTAGGATTCAATCAATACATTTTTCTAAAAATGTACCTGTTGTGTTTAAGGAAGGCATCTAAAATCTTTTTACCAATAAAAGTCTGATTGATACATCTCTAAATAATTATTAACTATAGATAAAGACAATGCAGTGTCTTTCAAAATAAGCAAAAATATTTACTTTTACATACTTTATAGAGACTTATTGTGTAAAAAAAAACACAAAAGAAACAAACAAAAAAACAAATATGAAGCAAAAAAACTGATAACAGAATATACTGATAACAGAATATTTTTGTTTATGTTTTGGTTGAAACTGAGCCCATCAGAAGTTTCTGAGAACTGATGTGCATTTCCTGTCTCTGTGAGGGTAAACCACACTGCCCTTGCTGCAAACAGATTTTCTTCAATCCACTGTAATCACTGACCAAATAAGGATGCATATCCACTGCATTTTCTTTCAATAAACACTGAAAACTGTTTATTATTGGTCACGCTGTTTTCAGTTTTGAGTCAATGAACACAAAGGTGGTCTTTGTAACTGAGCTACAACATGGTTTTCTAGAACTTTTAAAGTTCTTGCCAACAACAAATACATCACTCTGTTTTGATTGCTTAAAATGTTTTATGTTGTCTTTCAAAACTTGAACACTGAGAGTTAAGTTCTGGCAGAAATTTAGATGTTTGATATTGATACCCTGAACACTGAAGCGTGTTGAAATCTGAAAATTGTACTAAAGTTCAAGCTCAATGTAGGCCAATATCATCTGATACTCACATTGTGACTGATATCACAATGATTTCCGATATCAATATTGGATCAGGACACCCCTATTGATAAAGCTGTCTAGTTCTAGATTTAGCTTGCTATTTAGCTTCATAAAGTAACAGGTTGTCATAATTTGGATTTCTATTGATTTTTGTAGCATTTGAAACAGAAAAACTTTGCCCTAACAAAACATAATGGTGTCATCTGCAAAGAAGAAAGCATATTCCAATGTTGATGAAGTTTTTAGGGTGTATTGAAGTTATTTTGATCCTCATTTTAAATTTCTTCCACCCTTTTCTCTTGTTCGTCCAGCCCGGCCAAGTTTTGTCATTCAACCCCAGAACACGGAGGTGCTGGTGGGTGAGAGTGTGACCCTGGAATGCAGCGCCACCGGTCAGCCCCAGCCAAGAGTCACGTGGACGAAGGGTGACCGCACGCCGCTGCCCAGTGACACTCGCATCAACATCACTCCATCTGGGGGGCTTTACATCCAAAATGTTGTCCGAGAGGATGGAGGACTATACACGTGCTTCGCCTCCAATAATGTGGATACCATACATGCTACAGCACGCATCATTGTCCAAGGTAAAGCTTTTAGATTTAGATTTATATTTCTACTAGTGTAAATGTTTTTTGTTTTTTTACTGTATAAATCTTAAATGTTTTCTGTTGTCTTATTCATATAAAATCATTCATCAGTCTCACAAAAACTAAGCAAAATTTAATTAGAGTCAATCACAATACCTACAAAAATAAACACGGGATAAACTTGAATTCATTCCAAATATTCATCACAATCTCAACACAGCATATCTGGGTCACCTTGACAGAGGAGTAGTTTTTGTACATTTTTTAAAAAATATATTTGGAAAATCTTATTTGTGTTAATAGATAAGATTTAATTGTGTTAAAAGATGACCTGCATAAAAATGTCATATTGTTGTCTTATTTTTTTTCTCCTATTCTGAACAGCGACTCCCCAGTTTACCGTCACGCCACAGGACCAGTCAGTTTTGGAGGGTAACACCGTGGATATTCCCTGCGAGGCGAGCGGTTACCCAGAGCCGGTGATTGTCTGGACTCGAGGTGGAAATGTACTGCCTTCTGACCGACGACATGCAATTCTGGCTGCCGGTACTCTCCGTATAACTCGTGTTGTGACCCATGACGAGGGCCAGTATGTGTGTGAGGCAGTGAGCCCAGTGGGGACCGTGCGTGCAACTGTGCAGCTCAGCATTGAGCAAAGAGGTGAGAGACTAAAGGGATCAGATCACTGAATAACATGATAATGTTCCCTGAGCTCATAGCACAGTGCCGTATCACCGGTGTACATGCAAAATAGAAATCTGGTTTGCTCAGAGATTTATCAAACATTTCACTGAATCTAACAGAGGTGCAGCTTTCACTCTCAAGCACACTACTGACCTACTAACCACTAAGGTGTGTGCAGGGCCTGGGTCTTGGCAAAACTTTGATTCAGACACAGGAGTCGTTCTGTTAAACGTTCCATTCACTGTCGATAGCCATGTTTACTTTGACGTAATTAATCAGAATTTGAATAAAAATGTTTCATGTAAATGCCTCCATCAGAACATTCTGATTGGATTCATGCCAACCCTCTCATTTTTTGCCCTGGGGGCTAAGAGCTTATGGGCCCCTAAGCCTGGGGCTCTCCTCAAATAATTTGTTGTAAAAAAAGTCTTACATTGGTTTACTTAATCCCTTTTCTGAATCTTGGTCATTTGTATCCACAAAATATAAAATGGCTGTTTTTGTCTAATTTTTCTCCCATCTCGACAATAATGGATGGTTGACAAGCATAATGCACAAGAAGTATCTGGACAACAAGATCATAAACCGCCCATAGGGAAAAAGGGTTATTTTTATATAACATCATATGTTATGTGTTAAAAGTGTGTTGCAAAAACCTTTCAAAAGTGCACATTGTTTTATTGTTTTCATTAATGAGGCTGTTGCTATGGTATCATTTCAGACAAGAGGAGAGTTAAGTACTGAGTGTTTTGAAGCTGGTAGTGGTGCATCCCATATATTGCTAATTTGTTATTTCCCCTGGTCAGTGTACTCATAAGCTTTTCTCAATAAAAAAGTCTCTTTTGGGGTGGAATTAGGGGACATAAACATTTATTTAATATAATAAGTTAAAAGGCAATAAAGTTCTTTACAAGAATTCATTTTCTAAGTTTACCTGCTTATAGTAAATCTACGGTGCGTGAGGTGCAAAGCATTACAAATTAAAAATCACTACACATTACGAAAACACTACAACATTAACGAATCACTAAACATTAACACTACAACATTCGAAACGAAGTAGGAATCCCATACGATCGAACTTAAGAATCACTAATTGAACAACAACATTAACAAATATAAACAAACAAAACATTACATAAACGAAAAGGTACTCATGAGATCTAAGAAATCGCTGATGACACAGTCTTAAAATACGGAAAGGTAGGTCCAGTGGCTAAGAAAACGCTGATGGACTACATCGTTAGAAAACGGAAAAGGTAGGTCCCAGTGGGGACCTAAGAAATCGCTGATTGGACTACAGGTCGGTTTACTTTTGAACCGGAAGTTATTCTGGCTTTACGTGTTTTTTTAAAACATTAATGTACTTGGTGATCCACACATAGACATAATATAATGATAGACGCCTCATGCTCCGCTCTCCCCTATTGTCGCTGACGAGATTTAGGGCGGCCATCTTGGAGCGGTAGACCACTCCACTCTGCCTTATGTGTTTAGCGGGCAAAATGACATATCAGCGCATTTAATCGATCATAACACACTTTTTTGTCACTGGAAACTATATTCAGACATCTATCAAAGCTACATTTATAAATAATTGTATTATTTAAGTATGTTTTTAATGCATAGTTCAGCATTTTTAAATATGATTAGTAGCTATAACAATAGAATAGGAATGGAATATTCTGATATCGATGTATGATGAGCATATTACAAAGCACAAGCCGTGATAATTTATGGTGAATGGCTGTGTGTATAATTTATTATAATAATACATAGTTATACAACTATACAATCACAAATAAATGATTAATACTGAATAATATATATTGGATGCATGTTAATATGTATGTATGTATGTATGTGTATATATATATATATATATATATATATATATATATATAGCCTATATAAAAAAAATCTTAGGTTGTAAACAAAGATCAAGACAAATATTTCACTCCACAACTGTCAGTTAACATCTAATTTGTTTTATAGAATTACACTTAAATACAAATTAATTTCCACAAATTTCATTAAAAAATATATGTATATATACATACATATAAACATGCATCCAATATATATTATTCAGTATTAATCATTAATTATTTGTGCCATTATTAATTAATCATTATTTATTTGTGTTTGTATAGTTACATAAAAATGTATTATGTAGTGACCATTTGTCCAAAAAACTTAAATTCAAAAATCAAAAAACTCAAAACTCAAAGGTGATCAAAACAAAAGGTGAATCAAACTCAAATAGTCACCTGATGCACATGGATTCTTGTTTATGCAGCAAAAAGAAATCAAAAGTCAAAATATGGTTCTTTGGTTTTATTTGCAGATCAGGCAAAAGGTTACAGGCTTCTGCTCCCACTCCTGTACCTGTTCACTGACTGACAAAATGAAAACCGATGTGACTGATTAGCTGGTAAAAAACCTTGTGACCACCACATGCATAATAAGCTACCTAAGACCCACCTACTTATACCGTGAAATACCCACATTCCAATCTGAAATTAATTAACTAATTAAGTGAATTACTAAACAAAAACTTATTCTAAACAAAAATTAAAATAAAAATTCTAATGATAAATCAATTAGAAAAACAAACAAATGCTAAGAATAAACTAAACAATTTAAATTCTAAGATTTAACAAAACAATGGGAAGAATAGCTCCTACAGGTATATATATGTCTATCTTTGTTGTGAAATGTTGTTTGTGGAGCCTGACATCAATAATCCATCGATCTGAACAACAATATCCCTGTTGTTTTGATTGGCAAAGTAGGAGGGACTATCGCTCTAAGATAGCCGCCGTATTTTGGCGGCCATTGGCTGCCCCGCATTGGCAGGAGCAGCCAATGCGGGGTCTACTCTTATATTATGTCTATGCTCACTCAAACTGAGCGTGCCAGAATAACTTCCGGTAAACCAAAAGTAAACCGAGCTGTAGTCCAATCAGCGATTTCTTAGGTCCCCACTAGGACCTACCTTTTCCGTTTTCTAACGAGCTGTAGTCCAATCAGCGATTTCTTAGGTCTCCACTGGGACCTACCTTTTCCGTTTTCTAACGAGCTGTAGTCCAATCAGCGATTTCTTAGGTCTCCACTGAGACCTACCTTTTCCGTTTTGTAAATGTTGTAGTGTTTTCGTTAATGTTGTAGTGTTTTCGTTAATGTTGTAGTGTTTTCGTTAATGTTGTAGTGATTCGTTAATGTTGTAGTGTTTTCGTTAATGTTGTAGTGATTTTGTAATTTGTAATTGCTTTGCGTTAATGTTGTAGTGTTTTCGTTAATGTTGTAGTGTTTTCGTTAATGTTGTAGTGATTTTGTAATTTGTAATTGCTTTGCGTTAATGTTGTAGTGTTTTCGTTAATGTTGTAGTGATTTTGTAATTTGTAATTGCTTTGCACCTCACGGCCACCGTATAAATCAGTAACTGATGTATCCAAACATTCCTCCGACATAGTTCCCTCAATAATCAGTAGTAACAGCAAAATGTTTTCAATATCTGTCTGAAATAGCCATAGGCCATTCACTGGAGCTGCCGTCTGAGTATTTGCCTTGAATTGACTTTTAAGGACCAAATACCATTTTGGGCTAAACTGTCTGACAGAGTTTAGTTAGAGACCATTTGGACCATTTGGAAAACACATGTGAAACATTGAGAATTATTCATAGAAATGTGAGGCTTGCACAATTATGGCAAAGTTGTCTAAGATAAAGTCCTTTGGTGAAAGTTGTTGGGAAAAAAATGTCGATTAAACTTGAGTGTGAACAGAGCAACACACTCTGATACTTATGCTTGTCAAAAAGGCCATTATGTTATGCACTGATGCCTGGGTTAGATGTTCCAAACATTATGTAATCACTCTTTGGAAACTTTTGGCTGCACTCTCAACTGTCTTGTACTCACCTTTTCTCTTTCATTCTTTTTTTCCCCGATACTTCTCAATTCTGAGGCATAGAAATCAATTCAACTATTGTGAGCTACGAACCTGTGCACAATTGAAATCATGTATTTTTACTGTTTGATTAAGGAGTTTGTGTGCTGGTTAAAAAAAAAAACCTCAGCTGAAGTGATGGACTTGATTGCTCAGTACTACAATGCCTTCTATGTTTGCATGGCTTTTTTCTCGCAGTGTAAGCCATTCAGTTTTATGTGTAGCGGAGCTTTATTGCCTCCTGTGAACATGATTTCATTGAGTGTGCAGCTGAAATTACAGGCCTGACATAACACAGGAAAGCGTGGCAGCCTGTAATCCTGAGATGACACCATGTTTTTCCATGCAGTAATGGCTGTTAACATGGCTTAAAGTACATGCTGCATAATGGCTCCTCAGTGTTTTAGGCGGTGTGTTGGACCACAACCCTGGTGGCAGAGTATGACAGCTGTGCAGCTCCAAACAATGCTGAGAGATCAACAGTAAGACGAGAAAGTGAATCTCATGGGGATTATCACAGAATTTCACGTTTTGATTTTCTCATTACGCTTCTATCCGTTTCTCCATAGTCTTAACAGTTTGAGTGCAGCTGTGCTCTGCAAATCAAATGAAAACATTCCCAGCTGCAGAAATGTTGGGTCCTTTTCATTTTAGTGAGTCATATGTTTCAGCTAATTAGAGTCAGGCTTGTACAAAATGTCATCTGTATATGTGTGTGTGTGTTTTTTAATTATTTTCTCTTCCTGAAATATGAGAAAAGTAAAGGGAGGAGATGAGAAGACTGTTAAATTGTGAAAAATTAGACAGTACTCCATGACACAAAGACTAACAATGCTCTACAGTCTCCAGTGGTGAGTGAGGTGACCCACTAATTTACAGCCTTGTGCAAAAGTCACAATCTCTCCCCCGTTCTCTGGGGATCCAGATTTTCAAGAATCATCTTGATGATCATCATCTTGAAATGACACTATCTATCTACAACATGAATATTGTTAAATATAATATATTCCTCCATTCTTCTCTCTCATGCAGCGACCCCCCAGTTCACTGTAACGCCACAGGACCAGTCAGTCTTGGAGGGTCATACAGTGGATTTCCCCTGTGAGGCAAGCGGCTATCCAACGCCACTGATCATATGGACTCGAGGTGGAAGTCCTCTTCCCTCGGACCGCCGCCATGTCATCCTGGCCTCCGGTACGCTCCGCATCACTCGGGTTGCTGCACACGATGAGGGCCAGTACGAGTGTGAGGCGGTGAGCACGGTGGGAACGGTCCGCACCGCTGTGCAGCTTAGCATCGAGCAAAGAGGTGAGAAACTTGGAGAAAATTTTTTATTACTTATATTTAAAAAAAAATAAAAAAATTGTAGGATTGCCTCAACACAGGTCTTTTGATATGCAGAAGCCATCTGTTGGAACATCACCCTGAAATAAGGTTGAATAATGTGTCAAAGGATTGTTATAAGTGAAACAAAAGTACAACTTTAATTAATATGGCCTGTGGCCGTGAAACCCTGTTTTCTTTCTTGTGGCAGTCCATTGCAAAATGCTCTGTATATATGTACATATACTTTCTGTGTTGGGCTTTGGTGCAAAATTATTAACTTGCATGTGTGTGTGTGTGTGTGTATGTTTTAACTTATTCAGTAACGCCTGTTTTCACAAATGCTCCAAGGGACCTGACTGTGGAGTCTGGTCAGGATGTGCAGATTCCCTGCAGTGCTCGGGGCCAGCCGCGGCCGGTCCTCACCTGGAACAAGGTTAGAATTATTCAGACAGTTTCCTAGTTATCACGACTGAATTCGGGCAAAGTCATCCCTCGGCACATTGACGTTGGACTCAATCAGTGTCAGTTTTTTAAATCAGCCATCTGGGCAATTACCCAGGGCATTAGAAAGGTGGGGGGGACGCACAAACCCCAGATATAAAAATAAAAAGACTAATCCCTCATTTACACTTGGACCAGTTTTCTATTGCTTTTTTTCCAGTGGAGTTAATTGAGTGTTGGTGCCCGGTTTGTGCTGAGAATATGCAAACTATTTTACATGCCTTGTGCACCACTGCCCTGCATTTTTGCCCTGCCCCAAGAAATAGATAATGTTATGTTTTATTGGTTAGGGGACAGCAGGAGCAAGGGAAGGAAGACATCAACACAAGAATCACCACTTCTCCTAACACTATGAATTTATTTTTACCTTGAAACTCTCAGATCCCTGAGCTTCAGTTGCTTTGTCTTTTAGGATGGTGTTCAGATAACAGAGAGCGGAAAGTTCCACATCAGTGAAGAAGGTTACTTGGAGGTGAAAGATGTCGGCACAGCAGATGCTGGACGCTATGAATGTGTTGCCCGCAACCCCATTGGATACCAGGCTGCTCGAATGGTGCTTACAGTCACAGGTACAAAAAAAACCCCAAAACATCTGAAGCTTTAATGTCAACAGCACTACGTTTTTGGCGGTCAAAGGTATTTTCTAAATGTGTCTACAAGAAGGAAACCAGAAGACAAAAGAAACACTCCTGTTATATTTTCTTCTCTTTGTTTTAAATTCTACATTAATTTGTTAATCTTTTTCTGTCAGTTCCTGCTATCAGCCGAGAGGGAGACACATTTGTGAGCACATCCATAGAGCAGGCCATCCGTACTGTGGACAGTGCAATTGAGTCCACAAGGAGACGTCTCTTTGACGGGTAGGACATAACATATTACAGCAAACATATTACAACACACAGTGTCACACAAACATATACTTGTTTCCATTTTGGTATGTCAACAATCCCAAACTCAAGACAGAGTATAAGAATTTATGTGACAGACCAACAAAAAAGGCATCACAGTGAAGAGAGTGAAAACTATGTATTGTTTTCAAATATATAAATAATACAATCTGAAAAGTTTGTAGCTTAAACATGGACGTTGGTGTTTTGTATTTAAGCTCTGGCTGCATGTTAGGGTTCCTTTCCTTCCAGGTTATCTCATCTCAACTTTGAACAGCTCTCCCTTCCAAAAATCCATCCGCACAGCATAAAGCTACCACCCACATGTCTCACAATGTAGATTATGTGTTTTCAGGATGATCTGCAATGTTAATTTTGTCCCAGACAGCGTTTTGTTTGTATTTCAAACATTCAGTTTTAGTCTCATCTGAGCAAAATCCTTTCTTTCACATAATTTTCATGTTCCCTACATGGCTTATGGGTGATTTTTACAAGTTTTTGTTTTTCTAAGCCTAACGTATAATAATATACCTTTAAGAAGGCAATCAAAGTGCCTGATACTCAATTGAAAATATCCTGAGAATTCTTGCAATAGCTGCTTTCAAAAGTTTTTGCTTCTGTAATATTCATTGATATTTCAAAATATATCAGAAGGTAATATTAATGTGCCAGAAGTTCCAGCCTCACATGGATCTTATCCAAAGAATCTCAGAAAATGTAACGAAACATGGCAGCTGGCAGCACAGGAGCATTTTCTGGTTATCGCAGTGTTCGTTTAGAACTTGTTGCTACTGAAAGATGAAAATCTTTTTAGCTGTGCTTAAGACATCAAGGAATGTTATAAACATGGGTGAAAAAGATGCCGCAGCTTATTCTGCTCATTTTTTAATGATACCTCATTTTTAAACATTTATTTTTCTTAGGATATTAAAAAGCCACAGGCACACTCAAAGATGTCTTATGTTGCTTCAAAGGGATTGAAATTAATATCAAGACTTGTAACTGTGCCCTGATTCATGAATCATCTTGAGGCCCCAAAACCATGGCTGTCAGAGGAGTTAGCCTGAGCTAATTGACGTGCTAAAAAAATGTGGCAAATGTTTTCAGATTCTCAAAACTCCAAGGTTTATAGGTTATCATAGTGACATATTAAGGTAGTAAATCAAGCAAACCAATATTTTCTAAAACAGCTGCACTATAAGGAGTTGGAGTATATCTAAATAGTTAAATAAAATCATCTCAATATTTCAGATGATGCAGGCCAACATGATTGTGGGGTGTGAAATAAAAGTTTGCCCCAGTTCATGTTGGCACTTAACTTTTTCGCATAAAAACTGAGCATGTAAAACTAAACCCAAGTCATCCAGATTACTTAATTGTTGCTTCGTGGATGAGGAATCACGTTTTTCACCTCTCAAATGCCTCCATCAGGCATATTTGTCTAGAAATAAATTTCTATTTCATTGCTTTTCTTTGTTCTACTTGAACTTGTCTCTTATTCGTTTTCCCTCTTGTCTGTGTGAGGCTCTTATTAGAGTCAAAAGGTGATAACAAAGGCACTGAAGTCTGTCACTTTGAGGAATGGAGCTGACCTCAGTTCACCTTTTAGAAGTTTCCATCCTGTTGAATGATGTGGTTAGCAGTTGTGCTTTTCTTGGCATGCTCACACTTACGCGCACGCAAACATACACACATGAAAATGATAAATTCACACCGGCGCACAGCACAGCCATAGCTGCTGTTGCGATGAGGGGGGATTTCCAGCTTTGTTAAATCACAATCACAGAATAGGATGCAGCTTTCTCCTCGGCTGAGTCAGTCGTCTGGAAACAAAGAGGAATTTCTGCGGGGATTCGGAGCGAGTGCTGCTTCTTCGTCTGACTCAACAACATAGGCTGCTGGAAAACACAAGACAGATCCTGGTCATTTCAACAGTGGTGCACACTGCTACCCAAAAACTTAAACCATTGATAGATTTTTTTTATTTATTTATTCAGTCATCAAATAATTTACCCATGTTTTAGAATTTAAACAACATGACTGAAAAGAAACAGAGAGAAGGGCGATGCTTATATGTATGCCTGGGTGTTCTGAGTACAGAATAATCATTTGCTGCACCGCAACACAGGTGGAGGATGTGAGGAGTATCTGTTTTGGAATTGTTGCTATACAAAGGTACTTTAGGGCAGCTATCTTGGGCCACCATCGTCCCAAAATCTCCCCAGTTGAGAGCACACACTATGGAGGAGCTGCAGAGATTCACAGCTCAGCTACAAGGATTTGTTGACAGAAAAGCTACAAGTCAAGCAATCCACAAATCTGGTCTTGAGCAAGTAGTAAATAAAGTTTATTGTTGAAATAAAACCCATCCATCCAACCATCCATCCATCCATTTTCTTGACACCCTTGTCCCTTAGTGGGGTCGGGAGAGTTGCTGGTGCCAATCTCCAGCTAACGTTCCGGGTGAGAGGCGGGGTTCACTCTGGACAGGTCGCCAGTCTGTCGCAGAAATAAAACCGTAACGCCCATTTTCTGTTTGCAACAATGCCATGTAGTGACACAGGGAATAGTGTGGAAGAAAGTGCTCTATTATATGTGCGGTGGAATAGTATCATAACCCATAATGCAAGCACATGACATGCTTTTGGGATGCTTTTCTTTAGGAAAGGTCAGGGAAGGTAATCAGAGTGTTTTAGAAGATGGATTGATCTAAAAGTACTCCAAAAGATTTGAGAAAAACACCAGTATCCACTTTTGAGTGAGTGGAAACTGCAGAAACTCGATGACTGGCTTTTCATAAGCTGTGTGAAGCGACTCATATGTGCATGTAAGGTTCTTTTTGGATTCCTCTTGTTGAAACGCTTCAAAGGAGAAACTAGAGCAAGCTCTGTCTGACGCTGATACCTCAAAAGTTTGAGGAGAAGATACTTTTCCTTATCTGTTTTGTTTATTTTAACGTATGCTTCTCATCTCCTGCCTTCCCCACAATCTTCTCTCCAGTCAGCCTCGTACTCCAGGAGAGCTGCTCGCTCTTTTCCGATATCCACGTGATCCCTACACGGTGGAGCAGGCCCGTGCCGGGGAGATCTTTGAGCAGACTCTCCTGCTCATCCAAAATCACGTCAACCAGGGTCTCATGGTGGACACCAACGGTACCGGTAAGGCTGATTGCAAACTTCACCACTGCTTCATAGAAGTTGTTTCAATATGCCGGAGAGAGTACTTTCTTTGGAAAAAAAGTAATTTGAAATGCACGTATATCCTTCCACTTTGCTCTACTTGTGTTGTCAGTGACATAAGACACATTGAAGTTTTGTGTTGTAACGTGACTAACGTAGAAGAATTCAAGAGCTATACAAACTCTTGCAAAGCAGTGAAGTTGTGTGTTTGGTAAGTAAGACATTTCCATCTAGTCTCATTTTGTGTTGAACCCAATTTTCTCATCTCCCCTGACTGTGACTTTTTGTTGTCGTGAGCAACAGTTGACTCTGTCACAGCATTTCCGTCTGTCTGCCATTTCCCACTGTAGTTTAACCTGGGAGGGTGTCGTAACTGTGGAGCAGTTGACAAGCAGCCTTTAAACTGGTTTATTGGCCTCTTGACATGCTGTGAAACACTTAAAACTGTAATCACTGCAGAGCACTGGACAAAATTTAACATGATGCGTTGCACATTTAATTAGGCCTGTGTGTAGGCGTGTGTGTGGGTAGACTTGGGCGGATCAGGGCGGTAACTGACTGCTTACCACATAAATATCTACATTTTTGTTGCTCTTCTCTCATTAGTGTGAAGGAAAACTGGAGTAGCGTTGTGTGCCTGAGAACAAAAACAACCGGCTAAGAGAGGAATATATTTTAGAGAGCAGAGACAAAGACGAAATGCAGTGAAAACAAAGCATGTATCATATTTATTATCTTGGGGTTTTTTTGTAAAACATTTCATGGGCAAGCAGATATACATTATTTTCTTTCAGAAAAGAATAGAGGTAATAGCTTATTATGGAAATGGTATTGATTCAAGATACATTTTAAATGCTGTAAGTGTAAGATAATGACTCCAGACTAAATTAATGCATTAATTTCATCAGAAACAAATCGGTATTGTTCCTTTACTTTGACCTCATCCTATAGGTCAACAATACAGTTTGTCCTATTTTTCTTTTACAAAAGTGCACATAGTACACAGACAATGTCCAGGAACACCATATATGAAGAAACTCTCACCCAGAACTTGGTCGCATTCAGCCTCTCTCCTTAGTGAATTTATTTTTGTGTTTTTACAGCATTTCGCTACAACGATCTGGTATCGCCCCGGTTTCTGGAAATGATTGCTAATCTCTCTGGCTGCACAGCCCATCGCCGCAGCAACAACTGCTCAGACATTTGCTTCCACCAGAAGTACCGCAGCCATGACGGGACCTGCAACAACCTGCAACACCCCATGTGGGGTGCCTCGCTCACTGCGTTTGAACGTCTCCTGAAGCCAGTCTACGACAACGGCTTCAACCTGCCCAGAGGAACCACAGACAGGGTTCATAATGGTTACCGACTGCCCCTGCCTAGGCTCGTGTCCACCACAATGATCGGAACGGAGACCATCACTCCTGATAGTCGCTACACTCACATGCTGATGCAGTGGGGTCAGTTCCTGGACCACGACTTGGACTCCACAGTAGTGGCCCTGAGTCAGGCTCGGTTTTCTGATGGCCAGCTGTGTGCTCAGGTCTGCACAAATGACCCGCCGTGCTTTCCAATCCAGTTCCCACCCAATGACCACCGGCAGCTGCGAAGCGGTGCTCGCTGCATGTTCTTTGTCCGTTCCAGCCCAGTGTGCGGCAGCGGGATGACGTCTCTGCTCATGAACAGCGTTTATCCGAGAGAGCAGATCAACCAGATCACCTCCTACATTGACGCCTCCAATGTCTATGGCAGCTCACGACATGAATCAGAGCAGATTCGCGACATGGCCAGCCACAGGGGGCTTCTTCGTCAAGGCATCATACAACGAACAGGGAAGGCACTTCTTCCATTCGCCACAGGACCGCCTACTGAGTGCATGAGGGATGAGAACGAGAGTCCAATCCCTTGCTTCTTGGCTGGAGATCACCGTGCCAATGAACAACTTGCCTTGACTTCTATGCACACTGTGTGGTTCAGGGAGCACAACCGCATCGCTACAGAACTGCTGAGACTGAATCCCCACTGGGACGGCGACACCATCTACCACGAGACCAGAAAAATAGTGGGGGCCCAGATGCAACACATCACCTACAATCACTGGTTACCAAAGGTAACTGCTCTGACCCTAAGCTTTTATTTTGATATTTTCATCACATTGTGGACATCTCCATATTTTCTTGGTAACCAGTAAGATTTTTTTGTTTTTTTTCTTCCCTATAGATACTCGGTGAAGCAGGCATGAGGATTTTAGGGCCGTACGCTGGTTACGACCCCAACGTTAACGCTGGCATCTTCAATTCGTTCGCCACAGCAGCTTTCCGCTTTGGACATACCCTCATCAACCCAATACTCTACAGGTTAAATGAGCACTTTGAACCTATCACACAGGGTCACATCTCACTGCACCGGGCCTTCTTCTCACCTTTCCGCATCGTAAATGAGGGAGGCATCGACCCGCTCCTTCGCGGACTGTTTGGTGTTGCGGGCAAGATGCGCGTTTCCTCCCAAATGCTGAACACTGAGCTGACGGAGAAGTTGTTTTCCATGGCCCATGCTGTTGCACTGGATCTGGCTGCCATGAATGTTCAGAGAGGAAGGGATCATGGCATTCCACCATACAATGACTACAGGACCTTTTGTAACCTGACCTCAGCTCAGACGTTTGATGACCTGAAGAATGAAATCAAAAACCCTGATGTCAGAGAAAAACTGCGAAGGTAACTGTGAACTAACTGCTGCTTATGATTGTTGTATATTCTATGTTATGCTATATTTGGAATATTTATCGACTGAGAGGCGCCGAGTGACATGTACATGGTTTGGCTTTTGTTTAGGAATCTATCGTAAAATGAAATGAAGACATTTGTAGGTTCTTGCATGACAAAAAAAAGACTAAAATTATGATTATTTTTAAGTTGTTTTTTTTCTCTTCTTCTACTTGTTAAGTTTGTATTAATTATATTTTTAAATCAGAAATGTTAGGAATTGGAAACAAAACTAAATATTTTTTTCAGAAATAATCTTTTGGTTAAATTATAATTGTGATATATACCAGAGCGACATAATATCTATACTGGGACCAGAGAAGACGTTGTTGATGGGTGTGAAAGAGCAACTAATGATGCAAAGCTCTCCAGTTAAACATAATTTCACTAATGTTTGAAAAAAAAAAGAATACAAAGCTTACAACATACACTATATTTAAGGTCTATAGTAACAATTTACAAATAACAGTGTAAGCAGTTAACTGAGTTGTCTTCACTCACCACTTATATATTGTGCATTTACTGAATGCAATTTCTTAGTACAAGATAAAATATTGAGTTTCTGAGCAGCTTTTCAATGATCAGAGCGAGTCAGGCAAAATAATTTTGAGTATTTCAAATTGAACAAGATCAGATTTTTCTGCATCTATAGTTTTGTCTTAAGATGTGTGAGGAAGCATTTTCTAAGTATCTGAGTTGATTTTAAATGTTCTTTTAAACTCAGAATCTACAAAAATGTCCTAATTATGTGATGAGAGTGGCTTCAGTTTTGTTTCGTTTTTTTCCACTGACACCTTTCTCTGTATGACAGGCTATACGGTACGCCTCTCAACATTGACTTGTTCCCAGCCCTGATGGCTGAAGATCTGGTCCCTGGCAGTAGATTGGGTCCCACCCTCATGTGTTTACTAGCAACCCAATTCAAGCGGGTCCGAGATGGAGACCGGTAAGGAAGAAGTATCATCCACACATCACCAGATTTACAGAAATATGACCGGAATTTTCTTCATCATTTTTGTCGCGTCTCGCATCATGTCTTTTGGTCTCTATTAGGTTCTGGTATGAAAACCCAGGTGTCTTTGCTCCTGCACAGCTGACACAGCTTAAGCAAGCATCCTTAGCTCGAGTCATTTGTGACAATGGAGACAACATCACCAGGGTGCAGCGGGACGTGTTCGCAGTGGCCGACCTGCCCCATGGATACGGAAGCTGTGATGATGTTCCTCATATCGACTTGCGGATGTGGCAGGACTGCTGTGAAGGTAAGACCAACAAAACTGATTTTACACTGTTTCTTTGATTACGTTTCTAAAATAAAAAAGCCAATCAATCCTAGTAAAAACTGCCAGATTTACTCTGTGCTGGCAAGTACTGTAAAATATATAATGGACGCTGACTGCAGGATGCAGTTAATAAAGCTTTGTAATTCTCACAGACCGTTGAAATCCAAGCTTAAGTAGAGCATACAGATTGTTGTGACATGTTATAGCAATGCTATTGAAGTCCAACAGGATGATGCATCAAGCAGTATTCTTTCAATTTTAGCTTTTTCACTAATTGTTTTGTGCTGGAAAAAAATAATTTTATGTAGCACCATGAGCCAAATGGCAAGTTCATTCATGCTTTATTTTTTAGGACACTTTGATTTCTGCAAAGCATAAAACACAGATGGAATCACTCAATTGAGGTTCAAAAACATAAACCGTTTCAACCTTGTAATTTGTGGAAAAGATCTTAGAAATCTGAGGTTTTCTGGGCATAATCTTTGTCTCAGTTTAACTTTTACAATTTACTTTAAAAGAGAGCCACTGGAGAAACCCAAAGCCCCTCCTTCAATGCTAGCAATTCATAATTGTAGCTTCAAAGCTTAGTTATAGAAAGTCATTATAAAAAAAAAGAGTGTTAAATAAACGTCACAAATAAACTTTTAACACCTTAGGATCACAAACAATTTCTGAAAGAATCCATCATTTATCTTGCTTGTAAACTGTAAGAAGACTTAATTAAAGGTATTTACTCACTGCAAGTTGTACAGCTTTGACGTTATCTGGAGATCAGATTTGGATTTTTTTAACATGAAGCTTGAAAACCTCAGATGTAGGACTTTTTTTTTCTTTTTTACAAAGATTTTGGTGCCACAGACACCTGCAGGGTGTTTGGTTTGGAAATGTTTTTGGGGCCCAATGAGGATTGTATTATTTATAATGGATTGCATATTGCTGCATAAATAGAGTGGAAAAACTGGACTTGTCTGTTCAGCTTCTGATTGCTTGTTGAACTTGTTCTCCAGACTGCAGAACCAAGGGTCAGTTCAATGCCCTGTCATACCACTTCAGGGGACGAAGATCAGCTGAGCACAGCTACAAGGAGGAGAAACCTGACAGCAGCATCCAGGACACAAGGTAGCAAACACTGAATCTTCTTCATTGAATATTTTTCAATCATAGCCAGAATACCACTGGTATGTATAACGTATGTGAGCTCATAACTTTTTTTATGTGTCTACAATCGTCTTTCCAGCCCTCTGGAAGAAGCTCAAAACAGTCTGTCAAATGTCACTTTGAGCTCCAAGTTGAGCAGTGAACCTTCAGCTGGTGACTTCCAGGAGTTTGTCTCAGACATGCAGAAAACCATCACAAGCTTAAGGAAACAGGTGCGTTTGGACACACGCTGACACTGTTTGAGTTTTCAGTCTGGCTACAAATGCAACGAGCCTCTTTAATGCAGAAAATCCAACAGCTTTTGCTTATAACTACTCATGAAAATCAGATATGAAAACATAAAGCTTTTCTTTCTGACTTATTGGTTTGACTCTTTATGTAAGATATTGCTGTCTTTAATGAGAACATAAAAGAATCTTAACATGAAAAACACAATTAATATTATCTGAAATGTTTATCTTCCCTGTCCTGCTAATAAAAGCAAAACAAATGAAACTAACATGAACAATAACTTCAATAATGGCTGAAATAAAATGGAGTGATGAGGATGTGGACTCTAATTCCAAACAGATGTCACAAGACAACTTCAACTTTGAGCCTTTATCTGGGACAAGTATGGTAACAAATAAGGTTTTAGACTGATTTCTTCTAACTTTATCAAGTATTATCCAGTAATACTTCAGACATCACTGGTTTATAAATCTGTCAGATTTTTAACTGCAGATGTCATGTTTTGCGTTGCATTTTGCCTCATTTTAAACCACTGAAACATCCAAAAACAAAGAAACTCTTATTTTCATTACTTCCCAATGGCATTATTAAAAAGTTACACATGAGAACATAATGCCTGCCTGTTCAGAATTGAATTGGTTATAACATACGTTGCATTTCCTGGAATGCACAGCAGAAAGGGATCATGGATTTTCCTGCGGCAGACATTTGTTCACTTTTGCCATCTGCAAAGAAAATCTGTTCTGATGCCCCAGAGCGTTTTATCCATTAGTTGCAGGATTTGATTTACTACTTTCATTTTTGTCCCGCAAAAAATTCTCACCTTGGTAAATTGCAGTTGTCTCTTGGGTTTTTGCAGATTAAAAAACTGGAAGCTCGTTTACACAAGTCCACCTGTGCAGACGGCGAGGGGCGCGAGCGGACAGATGGAGAGCGCTGGCGAAAGGACTCATGCTCGACGTGCGAATGCAGAGTAGGTGCACACTGATGTGCAGTAGGCAGAACACACACCCACACCAGATCCCGATATAGTGTCTCTGTGTTTCTCACAGATGATGGGATGTCTATTCTATTTTTAAAGCACCTTCTGCCTCTTGTACTTTCCTGGCACCGGTTCACATTCTCTTGCCACGTTTCTGTCTTTCATCCTTTGTCTGTTTCCAGCTGACTGTAACTTCACACACCTCTAATATGCCTCCCTCATGATAAATCTTACTGCTACTGATCTCTTTATAGTTTTGACTTTTCAGTTCAATTTTTTTTGTGTTACACAGCTGACGAACACACCAGTAAGTCTTTTCTCCATTTCATTTTCCCATACGGTTTTGTGTAATTGGAGACTTTTCAGGATGACTCCCAAAAGTCAAGCGAAAGCAAACTGTTGCTCTTAAGTAAATACCTTTTGATGGTCATGTTTTGTTTCTTGTTTACAAATGGAGATCTTAAAAGTCGAGCTGAGTCAATCCTCAAAAAACACACCCTTTGGTTTGATTACAGCTTTAAATCTTTTGGAGCATGTCTCTACCAGCTTTCCCCATGTAGGGACTGAGATGTTTGCACATTCTTTACAGTTGAAGGTCAGTCTAATTAGATAGTCTATGAGCTTACATTTCCAAGTCATGCCTCAAATTTTCAACTGTATTCAGGTTTCTACTTTGACTGTCCCATTCCATCACATCGCATCACAGATGCTGTCATCTAAACCATACGATTGTAGCTCTTGTTGTTTTTTTCAGGTTTGTTTGGTCTTGTTTGATGGTTAAAGAGGGTCAGAAAGTGAGAGGCTTGAATGCTGGCGATGTTGATTGGTCGTGTGAACGCAGATGGGACTATGAGGGGAACATGTGGAGGAAGCTGAGGGAAAATGACTACTATAAGTAAACCTAAATGGAAACAAAGTAGAGAATAGAAGGTTGCAAAAAAAAAGCTAAAGATGAAATACAAATAAGAATGTAAATATTGAACACCGAGCATGACAGGACCAAAAATAATCAGAGAATTGAAAAAGATCATGATATTATAGTCCTACTTGGAAGATGATCCTCCACCCAGTCTGAAATCTCCTCTAGGGTTCAGCGTAATTCATCTTCCCACCAACTCTGAGTGATTCCACCACAGCATGATGCTGCCACTATCTTAATGTAACCATGACGATTGTATGGTCAGAGTGATGTGCACTCTTAACTGACCAGCTGGGTTTATACTGATAACAAACTGGACTCTATGTACTTATCAGATGATGTGCAAAGATTTGATTGCAATGATGCAATGATTTTTCAAAAAAAAAAAAAATTCTTTACATTTATTACTATTTCATTACTATCCCCTCCTCTCAGGATGCCCAGGTGACCTGCTTCATCGAGTCATGTCCAACTGCAGAGTGCAAACAACCCATCAAGCTAAAAGGTGCCTGCTGCCCAGTGTGCCTCCAGGAGGAAAATGAGAAAAGGCGAAAAACCGACACCCACCACAAGTAACTTTCAGGACCCTCCCCAACAACCTCACACCCTGACAATCTAGTGTCTGAAACCCACAGAAAATCAGACAAATCAAAAGAGGAGATGGGACTGACTCATAGCCACGGTTGACCTCGACAAACTCAACAGCCTCTCAGTGCTTTTTTTTTTTTTTTTATTCAGGGGAGCAATTTATGTTTTTTTCTTGTTTTCCAATATGCCCGACGTTTGATTTGAAGTTGTTCAGCAATAAGTCAAGAGGCACTCCATGGATTTACTTCTGTAGCAGTGAATAGATTAATGGATTATTTAAGCAGGATGGACAAAAAGCTGTCCTCGGGCACTGAGGTGCTGTTTGCTCTCAATGGGAAAATGCAAGACCAGTTGCCATTGACAGGAAAGGGAAGTGGATGGATAGGCAGCAGTTGTCTCCAAAAATATTTTCTCAGGTTAGAGATACCGAAAAACTGGTGCTATTTCCCTGTTTTTACTCCAAGATAATCTCTAAATACGAACCTTAAAGTATTATCGTTTGCATACAAAGCCACCTATATACACGCAATATGTCTTTTATTGATGCATCAGACTTGAGTGGATTATTTTATTCAAGGACTTTTATTGAATAATTGTCTGGTGCTTTATATTGTTGCTTTTTACCCTTTTTTTTCCCTATGTAAATGCTTACATGTGAAAATAATGTGAAGCCCTGCGAAAATGTTTGTAATGCAAAAGAAACATGTCTACTGATACCTACTCTTCTGTTCGTGGGATGACTTCTTCGTCTCTCCTGGGCCTCCTCCCATCTGTGGAGGAAACCCAACGCAACTCCTGCATCACTGTCCGCTTCGACTCTACAGGTCTGTCTCAATAAATTAGATTAGCATCAAAAAGTTAATTTATATCAGTAGGAAAGCTTTTTATCTCTTTTCATTTTTATGATCATGGGGTAATAAAAACCCATTAATTCTGTTCCTCGGAAAAAATAGAATCTTACCTGATTTTGACGTTCAGTGTATTTGCACTGGGACTCAGTTTGCATGAGTTATTATCGATATGGTGTGACATGGAGGAGATCAATCTGTGGTTCTACCGAGGTGTTTAGGAAGCTCAGGTTGCTTTCAGAGTGGCCTTCAAATTGTTTGCATTTTTAGATCTGGTGTCTCTCATCTTCCACTTGAGAACGTCAGATGGATCTCTATGGGGTTTAAATCGGATGAGTCAGCAATCAATGACATTGATGTCATGATCACGAGCTTTTGACTTTGTTACTGGTTCTGGAGTGGCTTAGAACAAGGAATACATTATTGTAAGTTTATGCATCTTTTCCTATCATATTTTCTTCTTCCAGCCAATGTTCAAAAAAACATATTTTTGGATACAGCCCTGTATGAACAGCCAGCTTGTTTAGCAATGACCTTTTTGTCACTAATCATCTTTGTGAGTGTGTACTGACACCTGTCAGGTCAACCATCTTCACAATGATTGTGAAGCCAGGGTTTTTTCAAAGAGTGACAAAGTTTTGATACCTTTTATTGCCACTTTTGATTTTATTGAAATAAATAGAACAAAATATTGCAATTTTACATCAATATCACCAGTCTCTAGTTTTAAGCCATAGTCATCAAAATGAACAAAAATAAACACTCATAACATGTCACCTACTGTGTAATGAATCTACAAGAGCTGTATTTTGAATTGAGGAATAGAACATTTTTAGCTTATGAGTATTATTCTAATTTTTTGAGATGCACCTGTTTCTGTGCTTCTGGAAGCACCGAACCAATATATATGCTTGTACATCTGTAAAGTTGTGAACTTCCTCCCAATGTCTTTTCCTCGACTTCTAAAGCCAAAAATAGTATTGCGGAATTCCTTACATTATGTAATTAGCATATATGAAACTATGTATGGATGTTGCAAAAAATCTGGATGCAGCCTTTGGTACTGCTAGGTTTACCGTGGCAGTATTCACTTTTCAGCTGCTTATGGTTTTATGTTCTTACACATTCAGCCTTTATTCATAATTACAACGCTCTGTCTGTTTCTCTGGTGTGCCAGTTTTTACAAGGACGTGCTTGCATACATTCTTTAGTCTTTAACTTCAACTCCTCCTTTCTTTTAGTTTTTTTTTCTTTCTCTCTCTCTCTCTCTCTCTCTCTCTCTCTCTCTCTCTCTCTGCCTCTCTCTCTCTCGCTCTCTCTCATTTTTCTCCAAGGACAGATTTCAGTGTATGGAATGCTGACCCCGCTCTTGTTTTCTTGCCATATTGAAGATTGGAGTCTGAGCTGACGTCACTTCGTAGAGTGCAGACTCTCTCTTCCTCCAGCCCTCTGACCCTCATTCCACTGTAATAGAAGCCATATGAGAGGAGGAGTGAGGGTGATGATGGGGGAGGGGCACATTTAATGATTGGACCTTACGTATGTACTGTACATATAAAAATACCACTCATCATTCATCTTGCACTGGCTTGCATTGTCTGATTGTGTTGCACTTACGAGTGCCTCTTCATATTGGTTCTATTCAAAGCAAGCATCTGTCACCGAGAACAAATAGTACTCACCAGTATTTTAATGGTTTCAGATGACTTGGTGGCTTCAGTCACACTGGTATCATATGCTTGCACATTTTTGTATGTTTACAGTTTTTGTTTCTGCAGCAACAGACTAAATGCATTTTTTTGGCAAAGGGGCCAAAGCACTCCTTCACCAGTCTGCATTGTATTATATCTGGCTCATTTTGGTCACTTTTATTTTTCCCCTTTGAAAAAACTTCCAGGCGTCGATGGAATGCACTGCCCTGCAAGACTGGACATGCTTTACCTACACACTGTCCCAGCACCCAGCGGTCAACGAGAACGTACTAGAAACCATCATGACAGTTGTATTGTACTTTTGCCAAAGAATGGTTTGCACTGTAATGTATGCCTTTCAACAGTGATAATAAAAAAAAGCCACGTTTCCATTACACTATGGACATGTCACCGCTTGTTCTTTTCCCTGTGCTCTGCAGGAGCCTAGAGCTGGAAAACAAATGAGATCATTGGTTTAAATTTGAGATTTGTCATTCTAAACTCATCCATCACACATGAGACTCATTTTGGTTGTTCTTTACAAAAATCTGGAAAAATGTTATATATAAGTTCTTCTATAAATCCTCCGAAGATATTTTTGTGTGTATGGGAATTGTCTAATACGGTTCTAGTCTATAGTGTTAAATCTTGATGTGCAAATCCGTCAGATTATTTTGCACCTTAGCCATTTCTTTGTCATCTTTGTGTTTTTTTGTCTTGGGGAATTTTAACTTTAAGACTAATGAATAATACATACAATAAGTAGGAAATTTACATAGTTATAATGGTTTGATCAGGCGGCTTCAATCATCTTTTAAACAAGTCAGTTGGCCCGATATAAACGGGCTGCAATTTGAAATTATCAGAAAGAAAACAGTGCTGCAAACATGTTTTTGCCTCTGTTCAGTTTTCTTTTGTTTGTCTTTTTTTGTCACTGTAGAATATCTCAGAGCATCAAACATACATAATTATCAAAAACAGACCCTGAGTAAATATAAAAAGGATACAAAATATCAGATAATACCAAATTCTAGGACAAAAGAAGCTAACCCTAACCAATCTGACCTTATGTAAAAAAAGACACTGTTCACTAAACTTAAAGTCTGGTTATTTCACAACATGCTTGTTGTTATACTGTATAGTTTTTGGTGCACAAATATAAAAAAGAGTCAGTCGTAATAAATTAGGACACCGCAGAAAAGTCAATTTATTTCAAAAAATGAAATTCATATTACATATATACAGTGCATCTAGATATTTACAGTATTTAAGTTGGTTTTGGCTCACAGCTAATGAAAACCACAAAATCTGATTCTCTGGAAAACACAATATTACGTAAATCTGTTGATGTAATAGTTGTCTGGCCTTCAGTCACTGACACTTGATATAAGTAAGTTACAAAAGATCATTTTCTATTGATCCTAGATGTTAACAGTGTTCTGTATTCATACATAATAATGGAAAGGGAGTGTGGAGAAAATCTGGCAGGAAAGGGGACACAAGAAACAGGTATAAGCCAAACTGAAATCTGTTTTCATTAGCCATAATCAACAAAATTAAAATTAAATAAATTTGATATCAATTTGATTGGATTGTAATGCATTTATTTCATTTGTAGGATTCACTTCTGCATAACACAACCACTGCTGCATGATGCTGTGAATTATTCACTTTTCAGTTTTCCTGCACCCTTTGATTTTCACTCTTCTGCTTCCCAGCTGTTTATGTTAATGCACTTCTGGAAACTTCACAGTTTGCCAAATGTTTGCTCCAGCTCTTTCAGTCCAGACTGAAGTATGTCTCTAACATCTGGGCAGATTTCTTAAAATTTCATCCTGGTTAGCTCATGTGGATAAAACACATCTCATATTTTAGACATGCCCTGATTTTTACCCTCGGATATAATGAGGTCAAAATGTTTTCTTTTTCATACGTGTTTTTCATCATACTGTTAAAGATTTAGTTCAGGTTTCTTTTCTTCCATATTAGCTCTTGAGGCGAAACCATGTACTGAATAATCTGATCAAATGTGAGTGTGACACGGCACACTATTGTCAAATGTAAATATGTAAAACACAACTGCTTTCTATTTGTTATTATTTTAACAAATATTTTGGTTTAGAAAGAGAATATGTTCAGAATTATAAAGTTTATGTCATCTTAGTTGCAGTAGGTTCACTTGGGAACACATGTGTTATCATGTGAAACATGTCAAAAAAAGCTACAACTTAAATATATTTCACATTTTACATGTGGAAAATATGTAATGTGGTAAAATATGTGCAGCACTGCAAAACCCCCAGAGGTTCAGTGTTTGTCACAGATTTTGTGTGTGGAATTACCATATAGTAACATGTACAACATGTTACTATATGGTAATTCCACAATTGGTAATTCCATAATCGACGTGGAAAATATTCAACAAATGTGGGGAAATGTGAAATACTTTTTCTGGGTTTTGATATCTTGAAAATATATGTTGTCACACGATTCATGGATGGTGAAACCATCTAAATATGAATATTTCTCCACATATTTCACTTGCAGAAATTTTATTACATATAATATATGAGATGTAGGATTTTTTTTTCTCTTGACATTTGCAAATTATTTTATGTAGTAACTTACTAAACAAATGTAGAAAGGTCGACATATACAGTAGAAGCATTTCGCAGGCCTAATGTGTGGAAATCATATTATACAGCAACAAAGACATACGAGGAATAATTTTTATTGACATGTGAAATGTTTTCCCACATCTGCAATTTTATACTATGTCATAGCACCCATACACATATGGGAAAACCATCTACATGTGGGACATTTGACCCTATTTCACTTTTGGAAATGATAACGAAGCCTCCTAAGACGATCATCAGAAAACATCCAAAGTAAAACATATTTCACAAATTATGCTGAGTAACAACATGTTCCTTTAAGTGATTATATGGACAGACCAGCTGGATGGAGAACTGGTCCAGCAAATGAAATTTCCAGTGACAGCACAGATAAAGGGTCTTTAATCTTTCTAGAGAGCAGAAACGATCATCACAGTCCTCACAACATAGAACCTACCTTTACATCTAAACTAGAGCATGTGCTCTTTGTTTGTAGCCGATTACATAACTTTTTCTTTTACACTTATATTACTGAAATAGTGCCAACAAGCCAACAATGTTTGCAAAATTAGACTAAAATATCTGTCTGTAATAGATATCTGTTTCTTACAGTAAAAAGACAGAATATTGTGGTTTTCAAAGTCTTGACAAAACCAGGTTGAAATTGCACAAGCCGCTCTCTACTTCTTCCCACTCATCACATGTTGGAATTTCATTTAGTCAATTGGCTCTCCGCATTGAAGCTCTCGCTAGCCAAGGTGGGGGATTCTTTCCTCTCGCTAATGGAACGTCACTCTCATTTCCAGAGGAAGGCGGATGAAAGGGAGAGAACTGGAGCACCGCTGAGGGGAAATAGGTTTAGCAGTGGGCGGCACACAAAGGGCGGCGGCACGGAGCTGTGACCCTTACCAAGAGGTACATGTCATGAGATGGATTCCTGCTATTGTTTTTGATTCAGACACATGCAAAACATTTTTTTTAGCTTTTACAGTTTAAGTGTCTGCAAAAGCAATTGAAGAATGGGTGTGAGAGTTTCAGGAAGGATCTGCTTAAAAATCACAATGAATGTGTTCACTGGGTGAACTCTGCAGTACAGTACTGCTCGTTTTGTACAGATAATATGAAAAAGGAAGAATAAAATGAATTTGAAAAATATGTTAACGTGATCCTTCCGGCCAGCTGGGGATTGTTCACCATGGGGATGCTATGGAGGCAGTGATCCTGCTGTGATTCTCCCTGGAGCATATTCCTGTACTTGGTGGGGGGGGTTGACCTCCTGTCTGCAATCATCTCCTGATTTTTCATTTGAACAAGCTAATTATATTTAAATTACTTATTTATTTTTGAGTCTTTGACGCCTTGATTATTTTTGGTTTTTCAGTTACTCAACCCACAGCCAAATGCACACTCATTCAAAAAATTGAAACCTGTCTCACAGATTTTAGGGCCTTTAGATCTTTTTAGATTGGAATCTAAGACCTGACCTGTGGTTTGAAGTTTCTCAATGTTTGTTTGGCTCACACTGAGTAAATGTTAGACATATGCTAAAAATGTCTTAATGAATTCTATTTTATTTATATGAAAGGAAAAGTAAGGATCCCAAAACTGTCTGATAACACAGTAGCCCCTGACTCAGATGAATCACTGGTGCCATGGTTTTACTGTAAAGCCTTTCCACTGGTTTTAGGAAAGTGAATCACACTCAATTGTGGTTTCACAGTAAAAGCAGTGACTTCATCTTGGACTTACAGATGGTTTAATGGGAATAAATATCCTTTATTGACAAGGCTCTGTGGTCTGCTTTAGGTACATTTATCCTCCCGCCTGCTTTCCTTCAAGGGCTTCCAGCGCAGACTTGCTGCAAAATGTGTTGGTAAAGCTGGAAGAAGGTTTTCTGGAATGAGCCCGTGGCCATGAGGGCTTTAAATCAGCAACGCAAATATTATTTTACAGGTTTGTTTTCCCTCATGAAGATGAAGGCTCATATTTTACCAAAATTCCTGAACGGTGGTCACAGGTCAAAATCAGGGCAGGTAGTGTTGCTTTACTGGGTTGTTTAATCCCAAATTTTTCAAACATCAACAAGAACAAATTGAGAAATAAAAAAGTGGGGTTTTTTTTCTTGAAATCTGCTGCAGTTGGGCTTTAGGTCACAAACCAGTTTATGTGCTAGGTTGTTGTTTTTATTGTTCATTTAAAGTTAATTTTCTTCTGGAGTTTTTTCTTTTACTGGTATCAGTATCTTTGGCGACAAGGAAATCAGATTTTGTGGTTTTCATTAGCTGTAAGCCCTCTTTGTCACAGTCACTTTTAGCTGTAACACTCCGTATGTGGTATGCTAGCAGCAAGAAATGCTGGGTTAAAACAGGCTAATAATAACAATGACCTAATATTTGGGTCAGTTAATTTGTAAAAAATAAAGACATTCTTGATTTTACCTCGCTAATTATCTCTCTGGAGACTGTCCTAAAATGCACAAATTAGAATTTAAAAATCACATTAAATTTACAACTGGAAAACCTGAACTGCTAGAATGATTCCCCCCCACCCATCCCCCCAAATTGGAAACAGAGTAGCAAATGCAAAAGGGTTGAGTCATTGTCTGATGAACCATTCTTGTGTAGATTTGATCAAAATTATGGTATCAGTATCCCCCAGAAACACTATGTGGTGAGCAAGCCAGTAAATTAAATGCTGGTATGATGCAATCATGAACTTTAACAAGTATTACAGAACTTTGAAAAAGAATCCAGGCCTCTCTGAGGTTAGCATCACAGATACCTATCAATAGGTGCTAGTATGTGACCTAGTTACACATTTTAAACAGTTGGTTTTTATCTTTGAAGAAAGTTAAGAAAAATTCTCTCAATCTGGTATTTTGAAATAGACAATAATTAAATATCAAGCCATCAAAAATATATTATATGTGGTTTAAAAGAACGTATTTAAATATTTGGCTTCAAACTGATGGAAAACCGCTGAAAGTGAGATTCAAGCTATCTACAAATATTGTCAGTTACTATCTGAATCTAAATGGTTGAAAATAGTTATGACCTAAATTGAATGCAGCTCTCTGAGGGCCTCCAGTGGACAAGGAAAGAGGAACAGGCCTGTCTTAAGTATTTCATGCCACTTTCTTTTTACCTTCGAAGAATTAGACTTTCGGTGATTTCAATATCTACATTGTTCAAAAGGATTGCGGTTGTATTTTCAGGAAGCTGCATCGTAAATTTAAAGATGCTATGTGGGTGGAAGGAAAGTGCCAACCAAGGGAATGTGTGGTTGCGAAGTGAAAGTACCCACATGTGCCCAAAGCTTTCAAGACATAATACCTGTATTGACAGCATGGTGCTCTGCTGATTCTGACTGGAAGTCCCCATTTCAATATTCAATATTTTGGTGCACTTTATGAAAGGTTTTACCAGCCTCACACTACCTAAGCAGGAGGCGTGAGAAACGGGGTGCTTTTCCACAGCAAGTGTACCACAAAAAAGTCATGACTTGGAACTGTGCTGGGGCTTACTTCTGCTTTCTTTGTAATCTATGCGTGTGTTTTATTTAGGACATCAGATAACAGGTATTTTTGCATGCTGGCGGCAAAGGTTAATCTATTTAGGTAAAAGTTTTCTTCTTGTTCCTTTTCTTTATTTTAGCAATGATTTTTAACCACTTAATCTGTCAACATCCATTGTAAAATAATATTAATAAAAAAGATGTTATTTCCTGGTTTTCACAGGAAATTTTTGGATGTAATTGAAGCATCACAGGCTTTGGCAGTAAATTAAAAGAACACATTTTGGTTGTTCTTTTATGAAGAACAACCACATTGTTGGTTGTTATGGTTGTTAAATGTGGTTGTTATGAACAACCACATTTTGTTCATAACATAACATATGTCATCCATGCCTTCATTGTTTTCAATTAAAAAGGAAATTATTTGCATCATTTTGCATGATTATATAGAAAGTGCAAATATGTAGATGTTTAAGATATTTTTTGATAATGAAGAGTTTTGAAGAAACTCCTAAGGGATCCCAGACTTATTCATGTCAAAATGAATTTGGCTACATAGCACAAAGAAATGTAAACATGTTTATTACTGAAAATGTGTGTAAAATGCAATTTAATAATATTTTAAAAAATTATGATGATCATCATTTGAAGTCTAGTGCACAAGACAGTGTGGCCAAAAGAGATTGCGTCATAAAAACTAGATGCTGTTAAAAAATGTGTATCAGTGTCCTTTTATTTGGACATGTCCATTTAAATTCTGTTGTGGATTACTAATTACTCAATTCATTCATTCATTCATTAACACAGTTTTTTAAGTATAATTTTTATTTATAGAAATATATTGCAATATTACAAACAGAGAAAAGTCAACAAAACAAAAACAACAAAAAAACTGAGTAGCAGTCATTATTATCTGCCACCTTGAGAAAATAAATGAACTTTAAACTGTTTCAAACATAATTTGATAAAATCTTAGAGTTGACTTTTTTTAAAATTTGTTTAATTGTTTCACAAATTTTGAAGAATCATTATTAAGCGCTCCTTGAACACAGCAGAGGTTGATTAGTTAATTTTAAATCGTGGAACTGTAGATTTTATCAAGCACAGTAACAAATATGAAAAAATGAAGAACATTTTATAATGCAAAGATAACATAAGAATGGTTATTGCTAAACTAAGAGAGAAGCTAAAAAATGTATTTTTTTCAGCAATTATATACAGGAAAACATTTTTTTTCCATAAAAAAGCTACCATCCACAGGCCTTGTTGTATTATCGCTTATGTGCTAAGAACATAATGGAGCCTCTAGACTTTCTCAGTTTTATACAAAACAACTTCAAAAAGACCAATGACATTATCTGAGTAATGTTAAGCTGAGTAAAAACAAAACTAGCTGTGGATTTACAGGTTTTCAACAGAGGGTTTCATAACTGTTTTGGCTAAAACAGGGCTGAACTCCTTCTATGTCAGTAAATCGCTGTACAAATCAATTACTTCAAAACTCTAAGAAAAAAACGATATTCTGAACGTTCCTTGTTTTCATACCTGTCAGTTCATGAACATCATATTCAAATTGTAATAACTTGCAGTATTTGCTGTCATTTCACCTGTTAACTTTAAGTTTTCTCACAGTTTTTTGTTACACCTGGTCTGGGGTTCTGTTTTGGTCCTGGTTCCTTCTTGGAGGAGGGCAGCAGCTGAAATATTGTTGACAACAATAAGCCTTTCGTTCAATTACCCTTTTATTTTTCATTAACATAGAAAGTACTCCTATATCAGTTCCTCTTTTTCTTGTCCATTCTGCTGTGTTGACCCAGTCAGTCGTGGTAGATGGAGGCTTGTACTGAGTCAGGTTTTACTGGAGGTTTCTTCCTGTTAAACGGGAGCTTTTCCTCTCCTCTATCACTACAGGCATCCTTGATATGAGGGACTGCAGTAAAGGCAACAGCACAACACAAGCTTTTTTTTTTTTTTTGCAAATGCTTGTCCAGAAGGAGTGAATTCTGCCAGTCAATGATTTGATGCAATCTGCTAGGTTTTCTTAAACAGAAATGTTTTAAAACTAATTTGAATATTAAACTGAGCTTAAAGTACCGTTTGATGACAACCTAATGGGTACATGACTCTTATAGAGGGTGCAGAATGAGGAGAAGATAAAAGCAGACCTCCCACTACAGCACTCTGTAGGTATGCTGAGTGGAGCCCAGCACCGGATGGTGAATGTCACTCTGTATGCAGTTTCATTTCTATGATTTGAACATTTAATCATTTTTGGCATTAAACCCCTGCTTTAAATGTCATTATATCTCAAGGAAATACCTTTTTTAGCCTTGAGACATTTATTGAGAATCGACCCTATATAACTACACTAACTTGAAATTAAACTGAATGTAATTAGGATCTTAATATCCAATTGATGCTCTGGTAAGATCTGCTTAGTTTGAGCTCAGGCCCAGTTATTATCCATCCAGCCAAAACAAAATCCTCATGGGACTCACATTCACATTCACATTTGCTGGCTGATAAAAAAAATCCTGTTACCCCACAATGGCAGGTAATATCACTTTTGATGATAAATTGAATATAATTTCTTTTTGTTATTGTCACGTGTGGAACTACACTAAAGTAACTGGACAAGACAAATCAGAGGTTACTTGCATGGCTGTCAGGCACTGAAGGATGACATGTTGTTTGACGCCTCCGAGGTTCTCAGGCCTGAAATGCAAACTTCAGATGTCCCACGTGACAAGCGAGCAGAGTAGAGGTACCTTTTACCAAAGCACCAAAGGTCAGACAATATTTTCCTGAAGTGGCTCCTGAACTTCACTCCAATAAACGCATAGAGGATGGGATTGAGGCAGCAGTGGAGGTAAGCTATGCTCCTGAAAGTGGCCAGAACCGTGCGTTTGGTCTTGTCCTCCTCGCAGCTTCTCTCGCAAAAAGAGACACCGTCTGGATCAGGAGAGCCACATTGTAAGGAAAATGGCAGATGATGAAGACCACAACAACTGCCCAAACCACTCGGATGGCCTTGTGCCTCTGGCTGTTGTGGGCTTTGAGCAAGGTGCACATAATGCTTGAGTAGCAGAAAACCATAACCACAAGAGGGAGAAGGAAGCCGACAGCCATCTGCAGGCTCGGCACCATGACCTTCATCAGCTTTGCGGTCTTTCTGCATGTGAAAGTGAGCTCACATTTCAAAGTTGAAATAAGGTCATATTCTTTCTGGACATTTTCTTCGAAGAGGTCAGTGTAGATAAGTGTAGGCAAAGTCAAGAACAGCGCAAACACCCAAACTGCGGCGCAGATCAGACGGCCGTACAGGACAGCGCTGGAGCGGGAACCGAAGGAGCGCCTGGCTTGAACAATAGCAACGTATCGATCGCCGCTAATGCAGGCGAGCAACAGCATGCCGCTGTATAAATTGATGCTGTAGGCCGAGCGCAACATCTTACAAGCCACAGAACCCATGGGCCACTCGTTCTGCTCATTATGGGTGATAAGAGGCAACGCCACCACAAAGATCAGGTCTGCCACAGCCACATTGAACAAATAAACATCTGTCATCGTCTTGGTCCGCTTGTAGAAACCGTAGGTGATCATCACGAGAACGTTGCCCATCAGGCCGAAGGCACAGATGATGGAGTGGATGTAGGTGTGGGAGAGGACCTCTTCAGGGGAAGGGCTGAAGCTGCAGAGCCCATCTGAATCATTTGCTGTCCAGGTTCCATCGTAGTCAGAAGTTACATTATCCATGACTTCAAGCTGAAGAAAAAAAGAGAATTAGCATTCCAATGTTAACAGGTTTTTTACTTTCATTTTGGCCTGAAAAGCCAATTACGTCATCATCAGCTTTATTGAAGGCACAATTAGGTCCATGTGAAAATGACGAATTTTGATGTGACACACATTGAAAGCCAATTACGTCATCATCAGCTTTATTGAAGGCACAATTAGGTCCATGTGAAAATGACAAATTTTGATGTGACACACATTGAAAAGACCAATCAACGCAATTTATGGGACTAAATATAAATTCCCAACACAAGTTGTAGATTTTTATATGTAAGAAATATTGAAAACCATCTATAATTTTTCTTCAACTTCTATTACTTTGCATCGATCCATCATCAAACACATTTCCCAACCTAGCAATGTGTAAATAATTTTACTTAATTCTCAATTAATATTTCATATTGAGCCAAGTATAGAGGATCTGAATAGTCTTCCCTTCAAATACTTTGAATGTACTTTACTAAATGATCTTGATTTCAAAGAAATAGTAGAGTTCACACATTTGCCAGAAGAAGTAAACTAAAAGCTGTAAATTGAGGAAGCAATCACAAGAGAAAACAACTTAAACAGCTTCCTGAAGAAAAGCAGGTAGTTCTTTGACTAAACCTGCATAGACTTGGTAGATATTCGTCAGTTCTGTTGCTTTTTCCTGTTTTTACAAGATAAAAAAAAAACAACCGACACTCTGCTTCAGTTCTTCCTTTCTCTTTCACTGACCCAATTTTGGCCCAATAAGACATTCAGGACTTCACACAAAGGATGAAAGCTTTCTGTTTCATCTGATCTCAGAAAAAGATAACAATGGTTATCACACAGGATATGTGATCTTTTACAGTAACTTTATTAGTCAGAATGTTGTGTAGGTAGATCAGCAAAATGTGGCACATTCTGCAGATAAGAAAATTCCACGTCTAAAGCTCAAAAACTGAGTTTATGACTGGGGGAGGGCAGGAAACCTTTGAAAAGAGTGAAAATCTTCAATAGACGGCAATGGGAAAGGTTGTGTTTACTAAGGTGTTACTGATTGGTTCTTTTATGCGTATTTTCTTTTTATTATTATTTTATTGTTATTATTTATGGTTTATTTTGATGATTGAGCTTTACACACACACACACACACACATACATACATATATATATATAATACTGATTTATAGTCTGATTTATAACCAAAATAGAGATAGCAACATGAAACCTACTGTTATCAATGTCAGGTATTGGGTACATTTTGTGCCTTCTGCATTAACATATATCTCTCTGTGTTTAACATAAATTTCTTGTATCTATGTAATATATGAGTTAGTCTTTTTAAAATAAATGAAAAACAAATATTTTCAGTGGCATAATTTATTCACATTCACATAACTTTGATCTCATCCATTTCCAACTCTGATCACGCTTCTTGTTTAAATCGTTGTTAAATATTTTCTGAATTGCAAAATCAAATTATATTTTCAATATGGAAGTCAAAACCTATTTTATGTATGGGATGACTTTTAATTTTATCTATATATTATGTACTTTTCAGGCACTAAATCACGTAAGTATTTTTGGTAACACTTTATGTGAAGGGGTGTGCATAAGACTGATATGACACTGTCATAAACATGACATAACACCTGTCATGAACATAAAAAATCTTTAGGAATGTTTATGACAGTAGTCATGAAGTGTCATTCAGTAAATAATCACACTTTTAATGCAAAGTTGCTCTAAAAGTTGCATTAAAAGTCCATTAAAAGAGCCAACTTTGCATGCTTTTGTAAATAATGACAATTTAATGCAAAGTTGGCATTTTTTATCTACTTTTTACCTTTTTCCTGTGGTATTATTTTGATGTGTCATCACCTTTTAGCAAACAATTGATTGAAATGAAAGATGCAAATGATCCAAAACATATATTATGGTTTTATTTTCTGTATTGTAAGAAAATGTGTGTGTGAGATTTTTAGAGCTACTCTAACCTGAGTGATTGCCAGGGATTTTCTCGCACAAAATCTTTTGTTGCAGTTCTAATTTACCAAATGAAAATCAATAAAAGTATCACTTATGCAGCCAGTGGATTATTGCAATTTTAAATTAAAATTTTCTTACTTGTTTTATTAGTAGCATGTGATTTTTTTTCCCCAATCATGTCTTGAGGCAGAGACCTGATAAAGTAAAACATCTTCATGTCTCAGTTAACCTAAAAAAAATGGACTGCAGCAGAATGCAGGTCTATGAAAATACATTTGTGTTTTTTTCTGAAACCGAAAAGGGAAGTATAGACGTGTATCTGTTTTTTGAGAGATTACCAGATTTCATAATTTCAGATTCTCCAAATGCTGTTTTTGACTAAACTGACAGTTTTACTAAATGATTCCAGTTTTATTGCTTTATCTCCTGTGGTTTTCCAAAATTTTACTCATAAGAAAAGCAAAACATAATACATTTTTCAAACATAATGTTATGCAACAAGTGCCTGTACTTAAAACCTGCAAAACTATCCATTTGGTCAAACATGTTTACTTAAACCATCACTTATCAAATAAAATGTATTTAATAAATATCACACCTTAACTTTAGTTACTTTAGTTACTTTAGTTAGCAAGAACATCATAAAAACATGAACTAAAATGTTGAGCTCTGATTTTTAAAGTGAAAAGGTTTTGTTATTTCTGAGGACCTACCTTCTGAAATGTTGATGTTCGATGTTAAACTTTGTTGCCTCAAAGGAGAAAGAAAATGACAATGCAGGTGCAGAAACAGCTGCTGGTGAAGACAGTTTTCAGTCAAGAGTCGGTTTTATGCTAAAGACACTCTGAGCATAGAAACTAAATCTTAAAAGCAGAAGCTGAACCTAAAACCACATTCTCACCACCCCTGCTTCTGTCTGAAATACTTCACTGATCTTGCACCTTATCTTCTTAAACTCTAGCTGCTGTCCCAAACTGTGCTGCTCTTATCTGATGGCTCCAATAACAAACCACAATTATCTTATTCTACACCCCCTGTCAGTTTTTCCTGTGTGATTTTTAATTTTTTTATTTTGTATCTTCTAAACAAACTTCAGTTTTCTAAAGTTTGCTTATTGTTACACAGATTACATTTGCCATCCTCTGTACAGTTAAGAGGAACCTAAAAGTTGTAATTTTTGAGAATTGTGAGAATAAAATTGGTTGAGATATGGTTGTGGAAACTGTGGCAAAGAGCTGCTGCCTCCTCTTGATCTCATTTTCAGTCTTTGAACGTGTTTTGCCATGTGCAAAAGCATGTTTCATTCTCTTCAGAACTCAAACCGCCGACTTGATTTGCACTAGATTTATTTTGTACATGAAAGTTAGTTTAATATTTTGACATTCTAATTCATTTCATTTCATTACTTTTTCTTTTTTTTTAATTTAGTTTATTTGGACAGTTTTGTTGAATCAGCTTGCGTCAGGCTAAGAAGTTAAAGGAAAAGCTTGAAAAATTGATAAAATTATTGCTTTTGGAACAGCCAAGCTTATCTGTGTGCTACCTCATCCTGACCAGCAGATAGAGCTGTCATTTCAACAATATGGTGAGAAAAATAAGTATTTATGTCAAAGTTTTTCTGAAACTTTGGCATAAATAAGTAAGTAAGAAAGTAAGTAAGTGAATTTCTAGTGGGCCTGTTGACATTAAACCCCCAGCAGATGTCTGTCACAATCCAAATAATCAAAAATAGTAAATGGTCTGTTCTTTTGTTGCGCCTTTTCAAGTCCAGACAACCCCAAATGCTTCACTACATTTAGTCATTCACACATTCAAGCACATAGTCACACACTGATGGTGGAAAGCCATATGTTTAATAAAGTGAAATGGTACAAGGAATAAATACTGAACTCAAAGGTATTTAGTAGTCAGTCAGTAACAAGGCTTTTGTTTCCAATGACAATGACAAGAATATATTTTCTTGCAACGCTGCAGTGGAGTTTTTACATAGTTCTCCAAACAAGCTCTTTGATTCAAGCTGATATTTGGTTCTCACTTTAGATTTTCAATTGGGTGATTTACTCAACCATTTTACAAACTTTATTTTCTTTGTGACAAACTGAAACTTTTGTGGGGTTTGTGTTCAGATTATTATCTTGCTTGTGGAAATAAACCCAAAACTTTGTATCTTTCTTTATTAGTGTATTAAATGATACTTATTTTGACCATGAGAAAATAAACAGCCATTACTGCTGATTGACTCCTTTCACCATCATGTTGCCCTTTACATTTCCTGTATTTTGTATTTGTGGTGATATGCAGTGCTATTCATCATCAAAAAATGATTTGTGTAATTTGCAGACAAATCTCTACAAATGTTCTGCAGCATACTTTAAACTACCTTTTCCTTCTCAAATGAAGTCTTATACAGAGACGTTTCAGAGAAATCTTCATTATGATTTTCCTTGAAATAACCATTCCTGTTAATTTATGTCTTTCTGACATATAACTCACTGCAAGTAGTTCTTTGCTCTTGAACAACTCTTAGAAGCCATTTTGGGTATTTGATCAGAAGTCAAACACCTGTTTGTTGCCAAAAAGTGAAGAAATGTATTTCCAGGTTTGGATTGTGGCCCCAATCAAACAACCAGAAGTTGAGAAACATGTCTGTAATCAACACAGTTTCTATGTTTAACAGCAATAAGATTTTTTTTTCTTTAATCCATGAGGAGATTCTTCTGGCACAAAACCTTGGCAATTGAGCAACTCTTTATACATAACCAATTACTGGATGTGGATATGACTACAGCTAATATGTTATAACACATGTTATGACATGTTGTATAGATATGAAGACTTATCCCTTTGAATATTAAGTTATTGTAATCATTGTAATATATTTTTCACATATTAGGATGACAATTTTAAGAAAACAAATGTCTCATATGTGCAATTTAAAATTAATCTCAGACATAAATTAATGTCTTTCTTCCTATAAAGACTTTATGGTTAATAAAAAAAATCTAATCAAATTTTATTTGTATAGTACATTTCAGCAGCAAGGCATTTCAAGGTGCTTTACACATTTTAAAATAAAAATAAAAACAAAAAGACAGAGATTTTGAAAAAGATTTAAAAAAGATAAAAATAAAACATTTAAAAACATCGATCCACATGAGGACTTGCCCTTATGGAGTCTACTCGAACTGAGTTTTAGCAGAGCACATCGTACAAAGGTTCTCAAACCTCAGAGTTAGTCCCTTTAAAAAAAAACGTATGCCAATTAGTAAATTATGTATTTCAGTTTGAAATAAAGAGTGGAGGAGTTGCTCGTTTCCACAGCTGTTATGGTTTGAAGAGCTGTGTTATCTGCTACTGGTGGTTTATGAAGTCCAAAGTCTGCATTGCCAGACACAATTGTATAACACTTCATGTGTAAGTCTGCTGACAGGTTTTATGGAGATGTTGCTGAGCTCATTTTCAGGTGAACTCATCAACTACACCGACTGCATTAGAATATGTGGAGACACCAAAACCAGATGAGCTGAAGGCCACCGCAACCTGAGTTTCCTTGGCATCTCACAGATTTTTAGCCCATAATTGTGCACTAACTCTCATAAAATGACTCAAAAGGTGCAATGAGAATAAATTCTGTAGGGTACATGGGCATGCTTTCGGATAAGGAATAAATGAACCAAAAATAAACCCTTGAAATAAGTCACATTTTGCTAAATGTGTTTATGCAATGGATACATTTTGCATTTTCACTCAAAGTAATAAAATCAATATTTTTTTCAATAGTGGTTAGCAGTGGCGCAAAAAGTGGGTATGCAGCTTTGGCGCACCAGAGGGGGCGCCAAAACCCCGTCTGGAGGGGGCGACGCGCCGATGATGTTTTCCCAAACACTTCGGGCGCGCCTTTCGCTCCTATGCCTCGCGCACAGAACTAGGCGAAAGTAGCGAGTTTTACCCTTCACGTATCATCGCGTCTCCTTCACCCTGTTTTCGCATCCACCCGAATAATGTGTAGTTGCGCCACTGGTTGTTAAGATGTGTCTGAAAATAAGTTTGTAAGGAGGCGAGCTCCTGCTTATCTGCGTCTCCTTCACACAACACACACCCACACCACACACACACACACACACACACACACACACACACACACACACACACACACACACACACACACACACACACACACACACACAAAATAGAAATAAAGTAAATAATTGGAATCCTGACAGTTATAAATAAATATCAGGCGAAATAAAATGCGATGGTGTTCGTACTGAAATCGGAAGTGTCGCATCTTTTAATCTTCCCAAGATCCGGCTGCGCTTCTTCACCTGTTGGCGCGCGCCGCTGGCTTTGTGGGCAGGTCCTTGGCGCTCGCGCCATCCCGCTCTGCAGGTTATCCGGGTGAGTCAGTCCCCCAGGTCGCTTTAAGACCAACTGCTCTCCTCATGTTTACACCTTCGTGCTGTCGGTCCCTGGCTGCACCATGAGCAAGTCCGGCACGCTGAAGAGTTTATTCAAACAAAAATCCACCGAGAGGGAGAACAAGGAGCTGAAACGCTCCGCGACCATCCACCGGGATGATCCCAGCTCTCTGCGACTCCACGACCCGGGACCCGTCAGCCCCGGAGACGGCAGGGCGCCACCCCTGGACGGGGTCCTCAGTTCCCCGAAAGAAAAGAAATCGAAGCGGTTCTCGTCTCTGAGGCTCAAGAAGAAAAAGCGAAAGGATGAAGGGGGAGAAGTGTTCGAGGAACTGGACAGTTTCATCAGCCAGAGGTAAGCTGAGAACAGTTTATGATTTCATGGTTAAATAAATTGTCAGGTGTTAGGATTAAGGTTTTTTTTTGTAACTAAATACAGATCTGGGCACAGAAATCACAAATGATTTAATCAATTTGAATATGAAACACAGCTCACAATAAAACAAACTTTTTGCAATTCTTATAATTCATTAATATTCATGTTACGTTATCAAATATCAGCCTTTAGCTGCAAATCAAAAAATGACTGAAATATTTGTGATATAAGACATACATTTTCTTAACTATAGTTGTTAAAAATGAGTGATAAACAGGGCTATCAGTTTCTGCTGCTCATAGTTGTGACCCTAATGCTGTATATTACTCTATATACTTTTAATAAATCATCACCTCATCATCATCATCTTCATTAACGTTCTACATGTAAATGATTCTAAACAGAAGTTGTAAAAACAGTGGAAAGTCCCGATTGGGTCCTGGCAGTCTATGTTGGAAAGTGTTTCAAATAGTGAAGGAAGCACCGCATCTGAAGCATCTCAGAGTCTGTTTTCCCCCCTGGCAGTTTGTGGAATCGAAAAGCTTTGCCTTGGTGTTGAACTAGTTTGGTCACGCATCTTGTTGAGTCATTATAATTTAAAAATGTTGAAGTGGAGAGCCATGAAGGTGTCGTTTACATTCTGCATTTGTTGCAAGGTCAGAAAGTATCTGTCTTTAGAACTTGATAATGAATCAGCATTGACTTTGTGTCTGGTATGAGTCTTGTAGGCTTGTAGGACATAATTACTAAATATTGCTGACCTGATAATAGATTCTTGAGGAATCCCACATGCAATTATTGTTTGCCGAGGAAACAATCATCGCACGTGGGATTCATCGGTGTTGCAGATCTGCCACATCAGATCTGAAGCTGTCTAGCACAGAACCATACAATTTTACCCACTTTTGTAATTTGTCATCATCAACTGCAGCACCAAGATCCAGACAGCACTGAGATTAAAAACTTTATAGTATTTGGGATCAACATAAAAATAAATAGCGTCGACCAGCTGCTTAACTTAGAAGTGGTCTGGATCCAGGAATATCTTCATCATACTTGGCTGAGATCTTGGTCTTTCTTTTGTTGTCATGTTCAACTGTGTCGACACAAGCAACAACTGCAGATCATTGGATAGAAAGAAAACCTGCTGCACAGGATGGGACACATTTCCTTATTCACTTCAATTATATGTGACTCAGGCGGGATGGAAAGGTGTCAGGTGATCTGGGTAAATAGGACTAATGCAAGTGACAGGAGTGATAAAAACAACAACATATGCAAACAGGTCATATTCAGCCATGACATACTCACTTGGCTATTAACAAGAAAAACAAACTACTGAGTCAATTGTAGGCCTGCTCATTCAGGTTGAAAGAACTCGACAGGATGTTTTTGATAAGGTAGTGTGTGTGTGTTTTACTGCGTGGATTGTGTGTGTGTGTTTACTGCGTGGATTTACTTTCTTTTTTGTTCCAAATTCCCCTTAATCCAAAGAAATATGACTGGTTTATGATGCTTTTTAAAAATCCCATATGCAACAAAATTATTACAGACACACATTTGTGACGTCAAGACCATATTTCAGTAGCATTAAAAGGTTTTAAACATTCCTCTTGCTTAGAGTTTGATTGTTTGATATTTGGAAGTGAAGCCAACATGAACTCAGTGGCTTCTTTCACTTCCTCCACTGCCATTCTAAAACAGTGCAGAAAATTATTGTAATTAATCTCAGATGGAGCATTGAAGGGAGATGAGAATTGCATCAGAAGGACATGGACAGGCTATCAGATTACGATTCCAATGTTTTAAATTAGGTTAAATCTTGTAATAAAAAAAAGTGATTTATATGAATAAAGTATTTCTTAGTCGCTTAAGGGGACTTCCAATATATTATCTTCCAGGTTATATATTGGCTTTTAGGCCCATCCATAATCTAACATGCTTATCCTTTCAGGGTTGTGAGGGGGGCTGGCGCCTTTATCCATCAGTCAATGGGCGAGAGGCGGGGTACATCATGGACAGGTTGCCATTGCAGGGTAGCACAGCACAGAGTTCACAGGGTGAATAATTACTCACTCACTCATAAATAAGGAGAATTTAGAAAGAACAAGTTAACTAGGTGTTTTTGGACTTTGGGAAGAAGCCCGAGTACCAGGAGAGAACCCACACATGCACAGGGAGAACATCATTTTCCATCAGATACAAATTGAGATCCTAGCTTAACTGCTCCAGTCAGAGGTGATATTTATGACTCTGACTGGAAGCAAACTAATATTGCTTCCAGTGAGAAGCGACATTTTACTTAAATAAAAAGATTACTTTAAACCAAATTTTTCCTGTGACTTTGAATAGTTTTGTGCCTGTCAGTAACTTAAAAGTTCATGAAAGACTCTGGAGTTACTCTGTTGTGTTGCAGTGCTACTCAGTTTGCAGAAAAAAAACAAACAAAATAAAGCGTTAGCATGTGCAGTAAGGCATGGAATAGCACAGTCTGTTCTGATAAAGTAAGGGATTGGCACTGGTTCAGCATTTGAGTGAGTGGTGATGCAGGCCTTCATTCACAGCAGAATATTGAAAACATCCTAAAGATCTCTGAAAGTCCTCTGTATGAAAACTTGCACAGTGTTTCAAGATGAGCGAATAGCAGATCAGATAATGCTGTCATGCTCTTCAGCTATGCTGTTGGTTTTTTAGGTGAGGGTGTGGAGGCTTAATGTTTGTATAAAGCTGAGCCTTTTAGGCAAACATCTCCTGTGGTCTCTCTGTATAACTGGAATAAATAAATAATATTCCTTTATTACCATCCTTATCTGTTTTGTTAATAATGCAAATCTTCTTGGAGATTATCTTTTTTTTTTTTTACTTTATTGAACTCAAATCTGATCTTTCTGACTGTCTGCGTTACCAGGGGAAGATGTTATGAAAGATTTGCTGTAATCTTTCTCTTGAACTCTGGTCCTGTTAGTTTAGTTTAATCCGTAAATTAAAAAAAATGACAATTATGCTTTAGGGGAAATTTTCAACTATAAAACCTTTGTTTAATGGGTGATGAATCACTGATTTGTCATTCAGTGCTGACAGACAACCTACATATGTTTTTAGGTGGGAAAACCTGTGCTGTGAGCTTCCTGGTGGACATAAAAATTAAGATAGAACAGTTAACACAAAGGAAATGTCAAATATGTCAAGAGTTTCTTGCCTTTTCCAATTATGTAACCAGTTTTGATTTGCTTGGGGTCATTGTTCCTTTTCAGCAAACATGCATTTCAATTATCTAAGAGCTGATTTTATGTGAATTTTATAGCTAATAGGGTATTTCTCTATTTTAATTATGCTTTCAGTGCTAGCATGTTTAGTTCAACAGGCCCCAGCATGATGATACCACATCTATGCTTATATCTTCAGAAGGAATTTGGCTTGTGGAAATGCTTGAAAGTGTTGACTATGGAGTTTGACACGTCAAAGTGTTAGAAAAATGTGGCTTTATTAATATTGTCTATGTATAATTCAGCCATAGCAGCAATAGCGCTATATGTATGCGTTTTATCTTGCAGACTTTGAACATGTTAGTAAAACATTGACCCTTATAGACGATTCTAAAACGTTTACAGATAACCATCATCATCAAAGCTGTTTACTGTAAGATCGTTACATGCTGAAAAAGGAAAATTCAATGTAACTTATAAAAACACAATACTAATATAAAGTGTTCATTCCCATGATAAATATATGTGAGCTAGAAGTAGTTGCTAAAAACATGGCTCCATACAGAGAAACGTTGGGTCAAAAACGTGAGCACATTAACTTCACAGTGCATTCATCAAAACAAATGCTTTTAAACTCTTTCTAATTACTAACTGAAAACAAGACGGTTCCAGTGAAGCCTTTAATGCCACCATTCAGGTTTTGTTAGTTGTCTTCTAACTATGCTGTATGCAAGACATTGTTTAACTCATTATGTCTAAGGTTGACGAATGAGGAATCACTTGATGTTACTTTTGCCTTCTCATCGTCTGTGCACGCAATTGCAGTAGAAGGGATTTGACAGATCAGCAATGATCTGCCCAAACTAATGCTTATAAATATTTGTATTTTATAAACTGCGTCTTTTTTCCCCCTTTGTTCTTGTGAGGTACAATTCCTTAACAAATGACCCAACACAGTGTTGCCTGGTGCCAAAAAAGAAAAACAGATCAACAAATATCAGATCCACAAAAGCAGATAGGAAGGCTGGATTAAAAAAGGCTCAGACCATATTTGAATGTGTGTGTGTACAACATGACCTTCGAAGCTTTTGACTGTTGGACATGAGCCTTTGTTCAATGCTGTATACACACACCTGTTCACACCTACTTATATTCAAACAGAAATACATTGGATTTCCACAGATGTAACTATATGTGTAGGATATTTTACACAGGACATTTAGTTAACGCAATAGTCACCACAATAGTCATTGTTTGTTTGGTTTTTTTACACACTAAAGTACAGGTTCTGTATGTCATTTGAATGTGGACAAGTAATTTTGTCCAGAAAATATGTGAAGTACAGCTGCCACAATTAATTTACTGTTTCTTTTTCAACACCATTTTGTATTAAGAATGTCTTGTTTGTGAAAACGGTGCTCTTCCATTGGTTAATGCTTACACATGCTTACACTGGGTCAAGTTTCACAGTGACCCAGACCCGTTTTTAGTTACTGTGTGTTCCGCTGAACACGTTTTAGATAATTAAAATCTTTTTCAATGATGTTTTAAGTTTAAGTTATTTACACAGAGTTTGTTAGCGCTGTGGAAGGGCTTTGCAAAGAAAATTGTTGCAGCTTCTTAAATTTGTATCTCTGTGAAGAAATTACAAACAATAACTCAATGTAAAATAGCCTACAATTAAAGCAAGTCCATCCTAACAACAGACTAAAAGTTGTCAAACTAAAGAAGTCTTGATGCTGTTGATATTAAAATGCATGCAAGTCCAAGAGATCTGCAAGTGGGATATAAATAGTTGTTTAATTATTTCAGGACATGCAGATAATGACACCCAATTACAATTCAAGAAAGTTCAAAGCATCATTTTGTACACCCAGGCAGAGGCACCATGGTTTACTTTGTGGTTGGTTTGCTGGACCTCAACCTCATAAAATCCACCATGATTGATAGCACGGATCAGTGTGCTTTGGAAAAAAACAAAAGACAATTCACAAAAAAAATGTAGCCAGAGTAGAGCCGGACAGCTGCAAGTAGAGCACATTTTTTTCTTCTATATAGCCCAAATTGTAATCTGCAGATCAGACTGTGAAAATAATCGAATGGGAAAAAAATCCCACGTTGGACTTTTTTTTCTCACAGACTGGAATGTACATAAATCTGTTTGCCATTCCCTAATTCTCACACATCAACAGATCTTTCATTCCCTAAAGCAGCTCCAGTTAATCCACAACCCGATTTCTTGTGTCGTTTTGGCAGTAAACCAATACATTTTTTAAAAACTGTCCTACATATCAGCCCACTGGAGTTTCTTGAGCAGGAGAGAAACCCTTAGGCAGTGCAGATATGATCTCATTTCTAAAAAAGTCTTATGACTTTATGAAACATTTTGATTTTCTGAGGAATTTAGGTAGATGGTCACAGGTCCAGGTGTTATAGAAAAAGTCTATCTAAATTATTGCTAATTTCTCTGCTCTTACTGACCAGGAACATAAGTTCAGAGTGGCAGTTTCCTGCAGAAGGTGAAAACAAATCACTTTAAAACTTGCCTGTTGCTCCAGCGACAGGCCAGAGATTGTGCAACGTGGTGGCATATGAATACTTTACAGTGAGATGCTTTTTTTTTAAAACCTTAAACAGGTTTCAAGGTAAAAAAATAATTCCTCCTGCAGAAATTGCCTCCTGAAAAACTGTATTCAGAGCTTTCACATTGTGTTCAGTCTTCCATAATGTCCCATAAGTATTGACTTGTTGTGACTTAAAACTACTTGCCTGGAACACTGTGTGCTAAATAGTAAAAAATAATTCAACAAAGCCTCCAAGCAGATAAATTGCCTTAATAATCAAGGTACTCGAATCATTCAATAAATCATTGCAGTCTTACTTATAATAAACCAAAGCAAACTTTCTTCAGTTTAACAGAAACATAACTGAAGTTATTATCTTATATTTACAGAAACTGAGCTCAATGCAGCTCTTATAAACACTATCATTTTGTCTCCCTGAAATGTGAAAGTCATTTGCTTCTTTCTTCCTCTTTCCTTTACTAATGAAAATAACCCTGATGTAAATTAAATAAATTCCCAGTTGACTGTTATTTCTTACAAACTATGAAAAATAAAACTTGGCAAATACCAACAATTATGAGGGATGTGAAAAAGACCTTTAGTCATGTTTGGTCAGCAGTAGTTTTGGCCTTGGAACTCTCCCAAAGATGACATTGTTGTCTTGACTCAGTCATAGATAATGATCTTAACTGAGGAAAACTGGGCCTACAGTTCTTTTGTGCTGTGTTGATTAATTATGGCAGGTCTGCTCATCCAGGGAATGTTCCCCACTTTTCCATGTTCTCTCCATTTGTAATTAATGACACTCACTCACTGTGGATCACTGATATCCCAAAGCATTGTACACAAGGGTGATTGACAGCGCTAAAACATCCCTCTTGGCTCAGATTGGTTATTTGTGGCTGGGAGAGGTGCATTTTTGTACGGCAACAGTAGTAGTGGGGGAGCTAGATTTTTGTCACAGATCATCTGTCTCATATTATAGTGTCAAGACATATTGACAGTTTTAATAAATATGCAAAAATCTATGTATATATATTTTTTATAAATGTCAGAAGCTGTAGCTATAAATAAAAAGTCAAAAACTTGTTTGATCCAAAAGGTTTAGATTAAGATTTGCATGATATTTGATTATTTTTATATACAGCCAAAGGTTTAGGGATCAATAACCAACTCCACCTGTTTGATTGGGAGGAGTGCTTACAGCATGTTGGATTGTTAGCACACAGTCTGGAAGTGTATAGAAGTGGATGGAACTTGATTGAAGTATTTTCCAGGTCTGGATAAGTTTGGATATCACATTATCTAAATGCTCTGTGTGTGTTTCCTCACGTTTTCCCTAATGTCTCTGCTTCTTCTCTTCAGTCTCTGTTTCTGTCCTCACTCAATTGGTTTATTGTCGTTCCTTCCTTCGTTCCTTTTCTCCTTCCTTAGTTTGCTCCTTAATTGAGCCCCTCCTTTTTCCACATCATTAGTTTCATTCACACCCTCTTGTCCTCTCTTCATAAAAAATCTTCTATCTAATTAATATCTATGGTTGTTTTCTTATCCAGACACCAACAGGTTGAAAACAGGTTTAAACAGTTCAAGAAAACAATATGTTTTAATTCAGTGCTGTCAGCTGATAAAACAAGTCCATCCATACCACCTCCCAGACTGCCTGTGTTACTTTCCTACATCAAAACAGATCTGAAGGTTATTACTCAGAGTTGAAACATTTTAAACCTTCAAAAATGTGAAAATGAAAATGCCTGTGTGCAGAAAGTGGGGCAATTGGACAAAGAAACTTCTTTTAATCTTATCAAATGAGAGATTTGCCAAAGGAAACCTTCGTGTCTGACAAGTAGGTTGGAGGAAGTTACTCTGCCTTTGCCGGAATTTCTTGTGACCTTTTTCTGCATTCTCTCAGCTGAGACGAAAAAGTTCAGTGAGCACAATAAGGCTGGTTTGTAAATTCTCAATAATAGTTTGAAGCAGAGTATGCCTATGAATATATTATAAACTGTCAGTTTGGGTAAAATGCCTTAAACTACTCATAGACAAGAGGAGATCGCTAAATGACTATTCGCCATAGAATTCTTTATAGAAGAGCAGTGAAACATCATTTCATCCTTTCTGTTTCTGCCACTGATTGAATGATGCAAAGCAAAGTTTTGCAGACGACTCCTGTTTTCCAGGTTTGGGAAGTCTGACCTGCCAGTACAAGTCTTAGCCGGTTCTTATTTTTTCTTTAGAATATAACCACCAACATCACTTGAATTCTTATTGTGCACATCTCACTGTCTGTGAAATAACAGCCACTGTAAAACAAAGTATTACTTATAAGAAACAAAAAAAGTGTTTTGAACAGACTTTATTTAGCACTCTGAATTGGCAGTAGTGTAAACTGTCTTCGTACGAAAGTGCAGATTCTTATTTAACATGTAAGATTTTCAAAATGCTGCAAAAGGTATTCAAGGTCATAATATTTTTTTAAACATAATTATTGCAACTACATTACAAGTATCTGTGGTTGATGCATTCAATCTTTATTTAATAGCATTGACCACAGTTGTGCAAATTACTTGCATAAATATCACTTTTAGCATAAATCACATATTTTTGTTTTGCATTTTGTTGCTTGCAGTCAATGTTTGCATCTTGAACACTGTTTCAGTTTTGCAGATTTTGTAGTTGTTTACATAATTTCTAATTTTTTTTATGCCTGTTATGAATAAATGAGCTTAAAGTTGAGAGATTTTTATATTGCTTTATCGACAAATACAAGAGGCTTAGAAGAATTGGAACAAAAGACAAAAAATGGAAAATCGCAGTAAAGGTCTTTATCTGTGCTTCCAAAATCAACATGTATTACTAGGAGTTTCTTTGTTCATGTGGTATTGTGCAAACTCCCTCTCTTCCCAAGGGTGATTGTAAACATGACATACAGCATGCCTCCGCAGCACCTGACGTTCTGCAGGATGCAGAGCAGACACTCGTTTCCATGCAGACCAGTTCAGGAGAGGTCGCTGGAACTTGAGCGGACAAATGCTTGGAAGCTTTTGCAAACATCTTGGCTTGTTTTGCACTGCGCTCCCTGGTTGCGGTTATTGGTCCAGATGGGAGCGTAACGGCTCCAGCCTACTGGTTGTTGCAGAACCGCCCTCTCTCTCTGGCAAACAGAGCCCTGCAGCAGTCCTTACCGCCACTCCCTTATGCATTGCCAGACGCTCTTATGAACAGCAGCTATTTTCGATTCACAGTAGAAATCCTTGCAAGGATTATTACTTAACATTTATTTGTGTCGTTTTGTTGCATCAAGCTTGTCTGTGGAGTAAATGTTGAACAACAAAGTGTCAGATTCTGCCTTTTGCTACATCTCATCCCAGTGTTGAGCAATTTGACCTTGGAGAAAGAATTAACAACAAGCAGAAGTCCAGCCTTTGTTTTGTTTCAGCTTGCATCAAGTGTAGTTTGGTTTCTTATGATTTCTTGAAACATTCTAACGTCTATCTACAGCTCCCAGTGACTCATTAAGCCTCTGGTCTACCGAAGAGCGTCTGAGTCACTGGTTGAATCTCTTCCATCCCTTGTTTGAGTTTATACAGTGGCTGCAGCAGGTTTACTGAGCTTACTGCAATCGTTTTTGACTAATTTCACCTATTTGTCTCATAAGAAATGAAGGCTGATCATTTCCTTTGCATCAACTTGTTTGATAATTTTTTTTTTAAATCGCTGTAGAGGAATCTGGTTGAATTGTGTTTGTTCTGTGAAAGGCTAGAAGAGGGTCAGATCTGAAACAATTCAAGGTCACGTTAGTTTGTTTTCTGTGCTGGTCTCCTTTCTCAGATGGTGGGAGGGAAGAATGCAGCTTTGTCCTCAGATACACGGTTTTATAAGTTCACAGAGCGGATGACCGCTCCCATCAAGATTCATTCATTCAATTTGCATTCAATTCTTTTCTCTAAAGTTTCTTATGAGTTTACGGTAACACATTAGCTTTGATAAGCTGATGCTATTTGTAATACTATTTGCTTCATTATAACAAACTCATTTTTGTATGCCCCATATATTTTTTTAAGTTGTTTGTGAACAACGCAAAAAAAAGGCAATTTCAGTGCTTTAGAACAATCTAGGATAGGTCAAATCATTTCACATCGATAACAGGGAAGGCCTTGCGAAACATGATTTGTGAAATCTTGACTTAAGATTTCTACTTTTGTGAAGAAAGCATTGTTCTTGTGAACCCAGTGTCATTTGTCATTTCATTTCCTGAGCTGATTGTATCGCTACACAGCTATCCTTCACTACCCTTTTAATTAGATCAAACCTGTGAAAGATATATGGTTGAGGAATTGTCAGTTGCCATGGCGTATTAGGGACTTAGAAGCAAATGTTCCTCATTAAAAGTCTCCTTAAAACAGTGGAGCTTTGTCTGCAACTTAGGAGGTTCAGGCGTGTTGGAGCCGGTTTGTGCCTGCAGCCTGATAGACCGAGGTTGACATATTTCACACAAGTCATCCCTCAGTTGAAAAATGCTGGAGGTTATTTTCAGGAGTTTCTGTGCAAAAACGAAGCATCAGTCACAATTCCTCTTAGCTGTGTTTTAAAGTTTACATCCGGTTCTCAGCTACAGATACCGGCATATTTTTTCCACCTCCTCTGCAGACTCAAATGGGATGAGTGGTTGTCAGAAACTTCAACTGCTTTTCCAACAATCAGTGAACATTCATTTATTCCATTTTGTTTATTGATTTCTCAGTTTGTTTGTCCAGTTGTTTCTTAATTGCCTCATTGTTTTTCCATCCTTTGGTCTTCTCTTTTACATGTTTGCTTGTTGGTTACTACCTGCCTTGTTTTTCTGAGGAGTTAGACTTTGTTTTTTGTAAATTCATAGGGAACTCTTTTATTTGTCACTTTATGACCTAAAACGATTTGAGAAATCTAGAAGTTTTATTTTGTAAAAAGAAGAAAATTATAAATGAAGGAACCCTGCAGGATCTATGTGATGACAAGTTAGAGTACCAAGTTAATCAGTTATCAGGTAATAGGTCTTTTGGTGGTGTATAAACGTATCTTTTTTATAGTTTATTACTATTATTATCAAGTCAGCTAATGTCAATTCACATGTTTAAACTTAGCTTATGCAAATGAAAAATAAAAACATGACAATGGAAGTAGCAAAAGAAAAGCAGTGTTTAACAGAAGTTAAATTTAAGATGCTTATGAAGTGTCTGGGACTAGATTAATTGTGTTAAGATGGATTTAAATCCTTATATTTCCTTTAGCTTATTTTCCATCATCATCATCATCATCAGAAGCAATGTCAAATGTATAAATGTGTTAAAATGTCCATTAATTGTGTCACTCGAGCTGTAAAATAAAAGAGGAGCAATGTTGTTTTGGCATGTGGATTGACAGCGAGTTATGTAGATTTAACACGGACACAATTCTGATTTGGGAAAACACCAAGATGTCACAAGACGCAGCTGCACTTCTGCAGGGCATATCCATCCGCTGGTGCACTGAAGGCATGACAGCCAACAGCACACGATAAATCAGCTCTCATGCTGGAGGCACGGACGACAGGACTGTCTCACCTCAAGCAGGGTGACATCAGAGGACCGTGATGACAGTCGTGTACGAGCACGATCAGACTGTGGCGAAATATTCCTTCTCTCACGAATGCATTCGATTAGAATTGACTAGTTGATTCTTGCTTCACTGGAGAAAGATTAGTCACTTTTAAGAGACACAGGAAATCTGAAGGATTGTGCATTAAAGTGATAAAAATAAGATTCAAATTTTATCAGGTGTTGTGAAAGTAAAAGGTGTTGCCTCGCTCAGATTGGTCAAGCTGAAAGCAGACAACAGGCAACAGACATAAAAAAAACTGAAAATAATGTAACAGGTAATTATTTTAAGGACCCTCATAACACCTGATTAGTGGAAACTGTATTTTAAAAAGACTTGGAATAACCAGGTCTGTGTGTGACTGATGTGAAATCTGTGTGAAAAAAAAAAAAATATATATATATATATATATAAATCAGTATTTTGTGCTTGTTGGTGTTTTTTTTTTTCCTCCGTCTTCTCGTAAGTTTAAAACACCACACCTTCTTACCTAATGCCTTAGTTCTAAGAACAGCTTCAGGAAGAGACAGGAGCTGCACAACTTGATCCTTTTCTGAAGTATATTGGCGTCAGTAACATTTGAAAATGTTGGCAAGGTCTGGATCATTCATGAACTAAAGTTTTATTAATAAGAATCATATGAGGTAATTATGTGATTAGCAGCTTATCTCTATTACATTTGCTGCTTCTGGAATAGGCCACACACAAAAAGAAGACACCTAAAGGAAGCAACTCTTAAAAACACAACAGAAGGGCAACAACACCTGGCAAAAGTATTTATACTTTAAATTTGATCACTTTACAGCCATAAACCTCTATGCATTTGGGGGAAATCTTGAAGTCTTTTGCAGCTAAGTTTTAAATCTTTTATTTTGTTCCCCTTGTTCTGTCAGAAACAACAACAAAAACCCATCTGCACAGTCATGTGAATTCATAAATAAAAATGCTGATGCATGTTTGTATCAGTATCTACATCTTATCCAGGAAATCTGTGTCAGTAGGGAGAACATAAAAAATGATGGTAACAAGTAAGGCGTGTTGTGTATAAAGGCAATCATGCAAGCCACATGTCTACGAGCTCTCTACAACTTCCCTAGTCTTGCTCTCTTAAACTTTATTTTACACGGTCTGCATTTAGGTTGAGCAGCTACAAAGATTTATTGGTACTTTCGCAGTGTATTGGATATGTTTTAGGTCTGCGTTCAACAGATTACTGCTGTTGAGTGTCTGCCAGGAATCTCTCTCAAAAGCTGTGATTCTCTGCCACCTTGTGGAGAAACACGGTATTGCAAAGATGCATGTGCTATGGTACTGTGAATGAAGTAAACCTGCTACTACAATGCAACACGTTGCTCTGAAGAAGTACCTTCATATAATTAATGTGTGCAGTATTGTCTTAAATATCTGCTGTGATGTAGACATTGTCAGATAAATCTGATCCCAGTTGAGTCTCTGCGTGTTACGCTTCTTTTGTTGCCAGATAAGGTACGCTAAATGCTCCCTTGCAATGTTGAAATAAGCTGGATGGAATGATTGCTAGGCTTTCAGCCTCGTTATGATTTGCGAAGCAAAAAAGTTGAGCTGCGGCAAAACCACTCCTCAGAAACAGAAGCACCTCCTAATACCCCACACCCGTACTACAATCCTCAGGAAGGCTCTAATTGCTCAGCAGCAGAGTAAACGGTGTCCATTTTCTGCCTCGGGTTTTGTGTGTGTTGTCAACTTTACATTGTGATGTTAGGAAAACACAACAATTAGAGCTGTCAGCGCCTGAACACACTAAGCTGGTGGTGTTGTTTTTACGGATTGGTAGTTTCTGGGGACAGGCCGCGGTCATGCTACTCGTGGAGCTGAATAAATGTCACTTTTTGCATTAAATGATGCAAGAAGCACATTTTACACATCAGAGCTATCCCAAAAGTCATGATGAAAACATAAACTTAACTCTGTACAATGAGAGGGGAAACAAAAGCCAGTGACATAACATCCTTGTTTCTCGGTTCCCCGCCCCCTCTCCTTCTCTGCCTGCTTCCTGCTTTACTCCACCAGGAGCTACGACCAGATGAGCGTTTCCCCAGATATTGGGCCGGGATCCGAGTGTGACCCTCATTCTGAGTACTCCTCTCTGTACAACTTGGACATGAACCCTCCGTCCAGCCCCATGTCTCCCTCCAAACTCAAGGTGGGTTTTAACTACTTTTAAAGCTTACTCAGCAAGCTTAATGTCTGAGCGACTTGTGCAAAAGTGGATTTTGTCACAATGAGCTGGGAACTAGAAATTTGTTTTTGAGAAATTTTGATTGCAATGTTTTTTTTAATATTATTATTTAGATTTGGTGCCTGTTAATATGTGCAAAAATAAGGTGGCTTTTCAGGTCGTTGAGGTCACTTGGACAGCAAAATTATGCTTTTGTGTGTGTTTAAAGACATTATATAGAAGGGAGCCTAGGCACCTCAAACTAAGGCATGCTTTATAAGCTTGTGAAAACAATAAGAAAGGCTTGATTGACTTTAAAAACCACATTAAAATTGTGTTCAACAAATTATAGAAAAATTTGGCTCCTCACACGCAAGATAGACATTCAATTCATAGTGGCTCAGTCTATGTAAATAAAATGTTTAAGCATTATCAAATGCATATCTATTTGAGGCTTAAGCGGCTTATTTCTGCAATATACTGCCCTAATGATGCTTAGTCAGTAAATTAGCAGCAGGAGCTGTTTTTCCTGAGGTGCTTTACTTCTAGACAGTAGCTGGCACATTTCAGCAACCCTCTGTTGATGGGAGAAATAACAATTTTGTTTCATCAACAAAGAAGGCATGAAAAGGAATGAGTGAGGAAATTGAAAACAAAAGTCTCCTGATTATTTGGCCAGCTAGTCAATAAATCCTAACAGATGTTCTAACAGAAATTCAATCATTATCTGGGCTTGGAGATAATCAATAAAATGAAGAATATAATATTCTCAGCAATAATGAATGTGGAAATCATGAAATATGTAAAAACATCTATAAAATTTAATCCAATGACCCTTTCTGAATATCTAATGTCCATGTCCATTTGTTTCTTTATCTACCTGTCCGTCCGTCCGTCCGTCCATCCATCCATCCATCCATCCATCCATCCATCCATCCATCCATCCATCCATCCATCCATCCATCCATCCATCCATCCATCCATCCATTCATCCATCCATCCATGCATGTTCTCCCTCTGCATGTATAGGTGTTCCAGCTCCCTTTAATACTCCAAAAAACATGACTGTTAGGCTAATTGTTCTTTCTAATTGCCCTTAGATGCGAGTGTTTGTCCTGTGTGTTTCTGTGTTACCCTGCGATCAGCTGGCTACCTGTCCAGAGTGTACTTTTCCTTTTTACACAATGACTGCGGCAGATAGGCGCCAGCCTCCCCACAACCCTGCAATGATAAGCAGATATAGACAATAGATGTACAATGGATGGATATTTACAGTAGAAACAGGAAGTCAGGAATCAAGGAAACAAAATTAGTTGAGTTTGATCACCTGTATTCTCAGTCTAACATCCTCTAATGTTCAGATCTTGAAAACATGACATAGAACTTTAACTTTCCAACATTTTCTGATAGTTGCAGGCTTGGTGTTACATAATTTACAAGATCATTGTCAGTAATATTTTTTTTCCTATTTTGTTGTACTGTAATGAATATTGTCTCTGAATCAATTTTAAAGAAGAGCAAACAATAAAGATTACAAAAAAACTAAATGCATCATTACAATTCTTGCTTTTATAATTTGTCAAATATAGACCATTGGACTACAGGTTGGGTCTTCATATTCATAGTTATACAACTTTCAACTACACAAGCATTCCAAGCATTTCAAGGTTGGAACTTAAAAATATCCCAAATACGAAAATATTTCATACAGGGGTTCTGGTTTGCAAAGAAGAGCAAAGTTATGTCTGCAGATTCAAAAAACAGGAAAACCTGATACCGGTGGAAAATATAATTAACTTGTGTCTTTGACCAGAGAAAAGAAGCTGCAGAGGCAACAAGGCAGGAAGCAGAATACAAAAGATAAAAGGCAGAGAAAAAGGCAGATTTGTCTCTGAAGAAATAAATCTATGACTATGTATTTACTCAGAGGGAGGCGATAATTAACCAAATGGTGGGTGTGATCTTTATTGAAACCTGCTACAGAGCACAAAGTAGAACCACAGTGGAGTTTTTATCGACCGAATTTGGACATAGCATTTATATGCAGCTCTTTTCAACTCCCTACAACTTCAACCAATCAATATTATTCCAGCCTTAAAATGACTTTTATTTAGACTTATGCTGTTATCATTACATCTGCTATACACAGAGTATTTTGTTAGATCATAGTTTTGAATGAAGTAGAGTGAAGCAGGATATTTTTTTTCAATATGGTATAACTCTTAATTTATTGATTTGTATGGTACATTGTGGTACTTTTGGCACTATGGAGTAGGCAACCATGGAAATATTTAACAAGTGATATATGATATATCTAATATATGTTTTTTTTCTATCAATATAGTTAACTATATATGTTGTATGGCTATCAATGTATTTGAAACTTACACAATGCAATTACTGACAAATTTAAGTAACCATCGAAGGATTTGTTGATTCAGTGAACTGTGCCACTTTTAGACCGTCACTTGTTCCTCTAGGCTAGTTTCAGTCTGTCTTCCTTTTTGGTGGCAGAAAGCCACCATAAATATGTAGTCACACATTTTGCTCTTGCTGTCATGTTTAATGACTTGATACCCTTTAAGGTTTGGTACAAATAACTGTATAGGATCTGAATATGCCTGGGCGTGTTTTATTTCTTTTCTTTTTTTTAGAACATTAAACCAGTCAAACCAGTCCTCTGTTCTATTTGTGTCAATGGGAGTGCTTGACAAGAACTCCTGTTATGTGGAAGAGAAAAAATTCCTAAATTTTAGAAATTTATACGTAAAAAATATCTTCCTTTAACCTTACAGGTGTTTTTGGATGAAAGTATTACTTTTCAAGGTGTTTATTCCTGTGTTATTACAATCTGTCTTTGGAACACGAAGCAGAGCTCTGGCTGACAGATAAGGAAGTGGAGTACAACGCACACAGATGTGGCACACAATCTCCACCTACTTAACATTTCTTTCTGTGTTGGGCAAATAAAAGGTGAACAGTAGCTGGAGAAGGGCTAATACAACACAGTGGCAGCTATTCGTTTAGAGACTACTGGTAATGATTGAAAGACCTAAAGACTCACTGGATATTTCACTCAGGCTGTTTTTGTTCAACTTCCACGTGGTGGATTTGTGAATCACTTGGAACAATCTGGAGGTAAAGTAGAACAGATTTGATTACATCTTGAAGGTAAAATGAGATGAGATCAGAGTCTCTCATCTCTTTTAATAAGCTGGACAAACTCATGTTTGCCCAGTGGAAATATATACTTTTGACGTCAGTGGTTAGTTTGTTTCAATAAACCACTTTCAAAATCTGCTGAATATTTTCCCATTTGTCCCTGAGCAGTCTGGCTTAATTCTGGTGGTTAGCTTTTTAACTGTATAATTCATACATAGGCTTTATGACTCTACTGTTCAGTCCTGATTTGTCCTCTATGATCAGAGCAGCAGATAACAGATGATCGACTTTTGTGCAGCTTTAGAATAATAAAAGGGAGTGTTTGCCCTCAGTAGCAATAAACATGTCTGTTTGTCATCTGTGGGAATGTAAATGCCCCATAGTTTCTCTTTGCTTGTGAGCTGCTCACTTAGCTCGGAGTAGAAGACAGAGCTATTTTACTGTTTCTAGTCTATTTTTCTTCTAAGAAGACTAAATCTTTTCAAGTTGTCAGCTGGAAATCAGGACAACAGGTAGGAAATTAGAAAACATATCTGTCCTGTCTACTGCATATAGCAAATATAAAAATCCAGGAAATCAAATTGATCAGGAACTGGGATGTTGTTTTGGGCGCTGGTTTCTGCTTTTCTCTCTTTGTGGTCCATGTTTTTCGTCCGAACATGTTGTATTTGCTTTGACATTACCATAGCAGATTTTGCAATGCAAGCTGTCTTTTCTCTGAGTCATGTTGTTTAGATGAGGTGTCAACATTATGGATTAATTTAGCTTTTCTGTGAATTCTGTCAGAATTTTAAAAAGTTATTGTGAAAGCTTCATGAGTAAGATCTTAAAATCAGTTCATTTTTAGAGATAGATCCAAAAATTAATACTTGTAAATCATATAGATTTATTACACACAAAGCAACCTTGTAAGCCTTGATGAATATTGTTTTCTGCTAATGAAAACCCCAAATTTTGTTTCTCTGTAAATTTGAATATTACATGAGACTAATAATCTATTTTTAAAATGCAGAAATATTTTTCAATGATCTACTCAATCATGGGGAAGTTTAACAGCTGTTCAGAAAACTGTCATTAACTCCACATTGAGGGTAAACCTCCAAAGGTCAATTGTAAAAGAGCTGGTTGTTCACAGAATGCTGTTTCTAAGGACATTAATGGAAAGTTTAGTGGAAGAAAAACATATGGTGGAAACAGGTGCACAAGTAACATATATCCCCTGCCTTGAGAGGATTGTGTAGCAAATCCCATTCAGAGTCATGGGGAGATTCAAAAGGTGTTGATTGCACCTAAAATTAATACTACATTTGGCTGCCTCTTTGGATCTAAATATTTTACTTCATTTATTGCTTATGGTTAGTATTTAGTAATAAAAAGTGACCCTTGATCTTTGCCTGAAAGGCATTTTTATAAGTTGGTTAGTCATTCAGATTGATATTTTACTATCTTACTATGTCTGCAGCCTCTCAGCCCTTCTGTAGCCACAAAAGTGGGGCAAATATATGTTAAAACAATTTATGTTTGTGCTTTTATATAACAATATTTGAATCTGTTGTTGAGTAGATCTGTTGCTGTGATTCTATTTTCTTTTTTGTAGCTTTTGAAGTAAATCGTATTTGCCCTGTGTGTGACTGTAGCTGCAAGTGATGGATTGGGCAGGACAATTTAAGACAACCATTCAGAAACTGTATTGTGTTGAATTTAAATTCAAGTTATGATGTACTGTATGTTGAAAGACGGAGAAAAAAATAGAAATACAAATCTTTTCAGTACTCACAAACAATTCACTTCCTTCAGATGTACAAACCTTAATTTCTTAGGATTTAATATCACAAGGTTACAGAGTTTTGTGTGAAAGCAGAAAAAATATATATAGTCAGAAGAACTGACTCAGTAAAGGGTGCTTGTCTGAGTCAGAAAGTATTAATTTGAATACTACTGGAGATACAGCTATATGACGTGTGAACTTTTATGCACTGAAGTGCTAGTTCCTAACTGTTCCTTTTTTATTTAATCTAATACAAATCTGACTTGTCAGTATATAACCTGAAATATTGGTTAGATCCTAAGTTATGTCCAGTTGTTATCTTTTTGTTTGTTTTTTTGATAAATTGGTGATGTGTCCTTTAAAAGTGTCAGACTCATTTGAAATACGGATGGCAATATGGGTTAAAAAGTTAATCACATTCTGTGATTCTGTCATTATTTATGACAGTGAATGTGATAATAAAAAAAAGACAATATTTGAAGAGAAATTGCAGTCTTTTTTTGTCCATATATTGAATGTTTGAGATTGTTGGTAAATCCCACTTAAAGAAAAAAAGCAACTTACTAGTCAAGAATCTGTTTAATTTTCTATAGAGCTTAATTGGAACACCAAATAAGTAATACAGTTTTAGCACTAAGCTACAAATGATATATTTATATTTTTAAAAAATACTGATGCTTATTCCTACTTTCATGGAACCTACGCAGGAAAAAATAGCAAAAGTAACTTAAGGGAATGATAGACATTATTATTTAGAGTTTGTCATAGAAGTGTTAAATCAAATTTGTATGCCAACATTTATTTGTATGTAACATTTATTTACTATAAATGTTACAGGAAACTTTCATCCCAGCCTGAAACAAAAATAAATGTAAATAAATTTAGAGAAGGTATGTACACATTATTAATATAAATTCATGTTATTGCTCGTGAGACATGAGCAAACCTAGCAATTATTCATGTTACATATGTTATTTCTACATCTAAATTACAAGGCTTTGCTATGTCAGATTATTCTCTTTTGCATTCTACATAAGGTTTAGCAATATCCAAAAAAAACTAAAAAAAATTACGAAATTTGTTTTGAGATTCAGGCAAATATTTTTGACATTTGGTCTAGTTTACATATAACAAATCATGAAATTTATTAAGTATTGTTTATGTTATTTAAAACTTTCACATATCAACTTAAAAAATTGCAGAACAGGAGAGATTTCTAGCTCCAATATTTTTAAAGAGAGATGAGCACCTTGAAGTAGCAGCTAAAACAGATTAATTTGCTGACATTCTTCTGGTTCAGCTTCAGACTTGATGTGCATTCTGGTCTATATCTTTCATATTTCTTTTCTTTTCATTTTTGATGAGATCAAACCCAGATGTCTTCCTTATTTTTATATCCTCTTTTGTTCTTCTTCTCCTTCTCAGGGGGAAAAGAAGGGCGTCTTTGGTCGGTTATCCAATTTTTTCCAGAGAAGAAAGAGCAGCAGCCAGCAACAGTCAAACACCTCCACAAATTTGAGCACACCAACTTCTCCTGTGTCTCCCCGTTCCCCTGTATCCCACGAAGAAGATGGGTTAAAGCCTCAAAAGGGGTCACATGATGCGTCCCCTAGAACTGAGCTCGACGACTCCCTCAGTCAAAGCTCCAGCCCCAGTGTGGCCTCTCTGATTGTGGATGACCTCCCGTTCGCAGACAGCGGCAGCAGTGGCAGGAGCAGCGTGAGGGAGGTGCGTGTGTCCACGGTCAACGGTGCTGGAGCTCAGAAGAATTCTGGGAATGTGACGCCCACCAGTGCAGAGCTTCCATCTGCCGCTTGTCCAAACTCAGACACAGATTTAGGCTTTGCAGAATCAGTGGTGGAAGAAGTTAGCAAGAGATTGCATGTTAATTTGGACAACAACATCCAGAACTCCAGTGAGGAGAACATTGTCACCCCTACCACACCGATGTCAGTTAAATCCCCACTTTCCTTGATGCTGGACACCCCAAAGTCTCCCAACTTAACCTCCATATGTTTGGCATCAAAGAAAACCGTGGTGAAAGTTGGAGAGAAAGGCCACAGCACTGTGTTAAAAGGAATAACTTTAAGCTCTCAGTCATCGGTATCACATAGCGCCAGCAGTCAGCAAGAAAAAAATGACCCAGATGCACAGAGGGGAATATCCGAAGTCAGGATACCTTCCAGCAGTTTGTCTGAGAAAACTGCAGCTGCGACACGGAGCCCTGTGCCTGAGAGAGAGCAAACAGCCGAAAGGGATTCTCCCGTCCTGCTCCATAAAGCCATCTGGGTGGAAACATACCTGGGAGATGAGACGGAGGAGGAGGAGGGAGAGGCGGATGTAATGAAACAGGAGGAGGAGGGCATTAGAGTGGACTCACCTCCTGTGCTGGCCATACCTGTCAGAGTAATACCTGAGGATGAGGTGGTAACACAGAAGGAAACCACACCCGCCCCTTCGGAGAGTTTGCTATCCGGTGGCAGCTTGCCAGAGTCCAACAGCACCACAGCAGCGACTTCAGAGGAGTTTCAAACATTCCCGCAGGAGTCGGGAGAGCCCGACACCAACACGATCCCAGAACCTGAGTCACTGGGAGAAATCCGCTCGACTCGCAAGACCGTGAGTCTGCCGTCAACCAAGGTTTTTGCCCAGAAAGTAATTATTGAGCCGGAGCTGAGTCTGGAGGAGGACGACGAAGATTTAACTACTGATACATCCAGGACAGCAGAACTAAAGGGGTGAGTTTTATTTTTTCTTTGTTATGGTGTCATTTTTCCCTTTGATCACTGAAAAAGCAGAAGAGAATAAAGGCTGCACGCAACCTGATATCCAAGTTCCCATGTTTCTTTGTAGCCAAGCAAAGCAATAAGCTGAGCTGGTTGAGAGGCACTGAAATATTCATTTACAGTAGATAATATCAGTCACATACTGTATGTTCTCTGTAGTGCTGGACAGAACTGTGCTAAAAATGTACCTAAAGTGAATGTATTAGGAACGTAATGAACAATTCAGTTTAATAATTGTGAATTATTATTACTTTTCTCAAAGATTGTTGGAAAGTGTCCACCTTTCTGGATGTGTCTTTGGTTCTTTGCCTTCTAAACAATTTTATAACAAAAAAATCAGCTGTTTTAGAGACTCTAACCAAGATTATTTATTTACCTTTTTTAAAACAATGTGCCATCCTGGCTCAAGTTGGTGATGTGTGAACATGAGCAGTTGAAAACATAACAAATAGTGTTTGGACATTATGCGAGCTATGTGTTTTACAAATTGTGAGAAACATCACTCTTTTCTTCAAGTAAAAAGGCATTTAGTCTAAAACTGCTCAAATAGAGGACAGGATTATTATCAATGGAGTATATTAAGGCAAATATTATCAGATTATTTTTTGCTACAGTTTTACATAGATAATCTTAGTTTCTGAAAGAAATCTGATCATTTCATGATCATAAGATGTGATTTATAAAATACTCTATGGTGATAGTCATGTTATCGTTCTTGATGTCATTATGGAGCAAACAAAGAGATAAACACCAAAACTGGTAAACAGACATCTGTTTCTTTTATAGATTTTTGTCATTTTAGCTCCCATGGACCAGTATAAACCAACTCAATCCTCTAGGACACAGTACACTACAACTACCATGTCAGACTGTTGATAATCTAATTGTACAATTAATTTTATGCCACAATGTCTAAAAAGTTCCATGGCTATCTTGTCAGTCCAACAAACTTTTTCCCCCAAAATCTTGATTCTTTTTGACAAATGCAAAATGTGTCACTGCTTACTCAGCAATGTATGTTTTTTCACCGTGGAAATGCCATCTAATTTCTGCTCAATCTCTTTCTTAATGTTGAATCTTGAATGCTCACTTTAACTAAAGCAAGTGAGGTCTGCAGGGGTATAGGTGTTGTTCTAGGTTCTTTTGTGACTTTCTGAATGAGTCATTGTTGCTTTCATCAAGTAATTTTGGTATGCCAGGCACTCCTGGAGAGGTTCCCCACTGTGTCCTTTATTTGTGGATAATACATCTCACTGTGGTTCACTGAGTACCAAAGTCTTAGAAATGACTCTTTAACTATTTCCTGACTGATATGTTATTAACTTTGTCTAAAATACGCTTTTTAAAGAGACTATATGCTTTTTCTCGTTTAAACATTTCATATTTACTATAATAAGGTCTGTACTTTCTATAATTGTTTCACAGATATGCTATAAAACAAGCCTGTTTCTCTTTACTTTTTCTTTGACAGATTGACAAGCTTCCAAAAAGACAATGAAACTGAAATCAAAGATAACAAAACCAAAGCACCAAGAACAACAACAGATGAGCCCTCACTGTTCAACACTAAATATACTACAGAATCCATAGTTAAAGAAGAAACTCAGACCCCTGATTCCGGAGTTACTATTGCAGCTTCAGACATGAGCAAACCCAAGTTACAAGATGAAGTCGTGGGAATAAAAGCTCAAAGTAGTCACATAGCTGCTGCTAAGCAAGGAATTAAAGGAGCAGTAGACAACTTGCATGTTTCCACAGGGAGTGGAACAAAGACCTCTTCATCTGTTGTTGGACTTAAGATGAAGACTGTCTCAAGAAAGACAACAGTAGGCACAAAAACAGAAGGTTCCAGTGATCATCCTTCACTTAAGGAGCGTAGTACTGAGAAACGTGTTTCTGCACTTCCAGTGTTAAAAGATCAAAGTGGTGTTAGCCATCCAAAGCCTAAAACTCTGAAAATTTCAACATCAGAAACTGATGCGAAATCTCCAGAAGCATCTGATAAAATACCAGAACCTGATGTCTTTGGGTCAGCAGTCGTTTCCAAACTTCCAAAGCAAACTAGACCTAAAGAACCTGTCAAGTCTCCAACCAAATCAGTCAGAAAACCAAGCTTTGAAGAAACCAAAAATGTGAGAGCCACATCAGGAAATATTTCACCTACAAAATCTGTGTATAGGACAGGGACAAAGCTGAACAAGGAAAAGTCAGATGAGGAGTATGCAGACTTTGTCAATGGAATAGAGCTTGAGCAAAGGACCAGTAAAAAGGTGAGCCATCCTGACAGGGATGCTCTGCAGCAGTACCAACAACAGAGTAGTTCGTTCCTGGCATCAAAAAGTAAGCTGCCAGTTTCATCTCCAACAAGAAAAACAAATATCAGTATCACACCGACAAGCAGCCATAGCTTTAAAAAAGTGTTGCCTGGTCAGACTAATTCAGACAAAGGTGAAGCAGTCCAGAAACAGACACCAGAAGAGCAAGAAGTAACTCCCATCGATGAGAAACCTGAAAATGAAACACTGATGCCGCAGCCTGGAAGTCCAAAGAAAGGTAAGAGTCCAGTCAGGGTAGGCTATAGGCTGAGCTTCTTAGTTAGTCTGGGTCAAGTAAGGCTGTTAAAAATGGTTTGTCAGGTAATGTTATGTTTATTTGAGAAGGTAGTTGTTAAAGCTGTTGAACTTTCTACATTATTGTAAAGTGATTTTTATTTGTTTTTAGTGAACACTGTATTGATTTATTTCTATTAACAAGGGTCAACGTTAAGGCAGGGTTAATATATATATATATATATATATATATATATATATATATATATATATATATATATATATATATATATACTGTATATATACAGTATATACAGTATATATATAAAATAAATGAAACCATATAATTTCTTTTTGCAATCTTCCAATTTCACTGCATTTATTTATTTGTTAATTGAAAGTTGTTAAAAACTTTTTTAAGTTATTTTAAAAAGTAATTTAAATCTTATTTTATTTTATAGTTTTTTTTTGCAGATGGCTTTTAGCTTTTTCACCATATTCAATCACAATAGATACAACAGCTTCTGTTTACATTGCAAAACTGTGATAGGAAACTTGCAAATTCAACATGTCTGACTGCATAAATAATTAAAACTCAATCACATTTTCACACCAAGGAAGTACTGCAACCTGATGCATGCCATTGCAATAGAATACTTTCCTGATTTTTGTCACCTCAGTTCCCTTGAGTACCATTTGTGTTTGTGTTTTTTCAGGAACAGGAAGTATGCCACCACTGAAACCATCCAAACCCTTCTCTAAAAGAAGCATGAGTCATGAAGAGAATGACACAGCAGATCTTTCTTCTTCTCCCACTAAGCAAGAGAAAAAACGTGTTCGCAAGGCTCACCAAGCCAAACGAAAACATCAGACAGCATGGGAAATTTCCTGTGAAGGAGCTAACTGAGACTTCATCATCCGGGAGCAAGCTTCCCACAAGAAATCAGAAAATCCCCAACAAATTAAAGCCCAAAATCCAACAACTCACATCAAAATATGAGGATTCAAATCTCAACACAGTTAAAGACTCAAGTGTTAATGATAAAGAGACTGTCACAGCAGATACTAAGAAGGACAGTGACTGTAAGTCTGCAGAGGAACAGATTAAAATGGCAGAAAAACAAACTAAAACCCCTCAAACTACAGTGGAAGGAGATGTTAAAGGTGGAGAGATTTTATCGGTTCAATTTGAGGAAATCAGGAATTCAAAAATTACAGACGAAACACACTCAACAACCATTGTAGAGAAAGAAATGTCAGCTAAGTCACAGCTTGCTGGTGGTAATAATGCAGAAACTGAGGAAAGAAAGCTGGAAGCCAAAGAACCAAAGCCAGAAAATCAAAAAGACAACAAAAATAGGCAAAAAATATTATCATCATTTAAAATGTCCACCACAGTTAAAGCCAAAGATGTGTCAGAGGAGCTGCCAAGCAAGACTAAATTTAAATTTACCAAAGAGAAAAAAACTGCAGTTCAGGTTTTTGACATTAAACCAACCCCTAAGGATGTAACCAGCAAGTCAGCCAAACCAGAGCTGTATGTAGGCATTCATTATGACCCATCAACAGAAACTGGTCAGGAGGGAATTATGTCTACATCAGAAACAAGGAAGAATATTCCTGCTGAACTTGTTTCAGACTCACAGAGTCTCTCTGTAGGATTAGATGTTGTGAGCTCACTGGACTATTTGGAGGATCCAACTAAAACTATAAATAACGAAGTATCCCAAACATTAACTGTGGAAGCAGCAAAAGGTTTTAATGTAGGGGAGAAAAATAAGGAGGAGGTTGGCTGGAAACCAGCTGAGGCTTTAGATGCAGAAACAGAGACTGTAACTGTTTGCCAACTGCCCAAGAATGTTGAAAATCAGTTAAACAAAGAGGCTCTTTTAGACGAATCTGGAAGCAAGGAAAAAGACTCAGAGCCAGATAAATTGCTTAATTACACTGCAGCAGAAAGCTCTGAGTCACAAAACAGTTGTAAAGTGAAGCTCAAAGAAAGACCTGTGGACTTTGCAGGGAAAAGAATTATGAGTTCAGGGAAAGCAGGCCATCTTTCAACAGAAGAGAAAAGCTTGCAGCCTAAGGGTACAAAGAACCAACAGGCAGTAGTTGCACATGTCCTGAAAGGAAAGAGAACCAAGAGCGAGGAAGCAGAGAGCACAATAGTTGAAACTACAGCAAGTATGATTGACACAAAACAGCAGAACTTACAAGAAACTTCACAAAGCGACTCTATGAATACAGAGAGACCAAAACCTCAAAATATTGAACCACTGGGTAAAAATGAAAAGAAAGCCAAGGAGCTAATAACCAAAAGTAAAAAGATGAAAGATGACTCAAGAAATCTAATAGGTAAAAATTATGATGTTGTAAAGGAAAAATCAAGTCCTGGAATATCAACGACTGACAGCAAAATGCTGGAGACTGAATCTGAAGACGGCTCCAAAGAAAAAGACCAGATCGTACATAAAAACCAAACTATGAATAAAACAACAGAACAAAATGCTCAGACATTAACTAATTCTAAAAGTGGAGAAGAAGGTGGAAATATAACAAAACAAGGCAGAAATGAAAATCATGTATCAGATAATGGACAAAAGGTTGCAAAAACTGAAGAAGAAAAGACAAAAGAGACTCAAGCTGTAAAACTATCATTAGTGAGCACTCACGTTGAAGAAAACAATGTAAAACCTGAAGTTGAAATCTCAGAGAGCTTTGGGAATGAAATTGTAACAGCTAACAGTGAGGATACAAAACAAAAGCTTCAGACAACCAAAAATGTTCTTGAAAAATCGACTAACAACCAACAGGGTCAAGTGGTGATAGTGACTGGTAATCATGATGGAGTATCTTCAGAATCTGAACATCTGAAATCTGAAATTACTGATTTGAAAGATAGCAACCAACGGGTCCAGAAAGTGTTAACTGTTGGTGGCCAGGATGGAATATCTTCAGAATCTGAACTAAAGTCTGAAAAAAGTACTTCCTCAATGCAAATTATTGTAAATGAGACAGCAGCTCCAGATCGTTCCAGTGAAATTAGCAACAAACAGGTCCAGAAGCCAATAACTGGTGACCCACAAAGGGAAGTCAACAGAATCTGAATTTATAAAATCTGAAATCAGGGTTTCATCGTTGCAAAGTCTGACAAAATAACACAGAAGTTCTGGATCAGGCAAACAAAATTATCAGTCAACTGCACCAGGCAGCAATTACTGCTGGAGAACAAGATGGAATATCAACAGACATTGAAGATCCAAAATCTGCCAGAAGTGAAACGCCAAGAGCAGAAGCACCTGAGGTCACAACAGGAAATCATACTGAGCACATACCAATACCAGGCTCTGAAGGTGATAGAGATGACTCGGCAACAAAAGATACCTTGGCAGAATGTTTGGTGAATGAGTTAGAAACTGCTAATATAAGAAATGACCCTGGAAGCCTCCAAGAGTTCAGGCCAATAAGTGCTAGAGACAAAGGCGCAGACAAATTAAAACAAGCTGAAGATGAATTGGGGGGATCTGAACATTCGAGTCACAAATCAGAAAAACAACTAGATACTGATGCTGCAGTTCAGGATAGGAATGACACCCAAGATGCTCACTCTATTTGCAGTACCACTGCAGTTGGAGATTTGGGGAATGAAACAGCAGATGTTCAGAAGTCAAACACTGGTGTGATGCAAGAAAATGAAATCAAAATATCACATCAAGAATCTAAATACTTTGACATAAACGTCAAGTTAAGACCAGAAATGTTGGAAGACAAAGCTTCAGAAGAGAAAAGGGAAAGTCAAATTCAAGAGGTTAAACCTATAACCACCATGGGTCAAAGTGCTAAAGAATCTAAAGACAAGACTACAAGTAAGGACCAATCAAATGACAGTTTAGTAAATGAATCAGTTAATGAAAATGTTGCCAGCAAACTTGAAGTCAAGAAAGACACAAAGTCCACTATCTCTGATGAGTCAAATGAAAGTTTAACAATATTAGATCAAGAAAAGTTAACAGGGTCTGCGTCAGAGACATTAAAAAAGGAAGTTCAAGAGAAGAAAATACTCTTCTATGGCATGGATGCAACCCAAGATCCTGACAATCTACTCTCTTATAATGATAAGAAAGCAAAAACAGAACTTCAGGATTTATCTTCTGAATGTTTGTCGAGTGAAACAGTACCTTTGAAAGACATCAGTGAAGTTGCCAATACAGAAGTCCAAAGATCCAAAGCTACTAGAGAAAAAGGTGAAGATTTACCAAACCTAGATAAAAAATCCAAAGATTCAAATTCTATAGCAACTGAAGTTGGCACAAAGGAAACCAGGATGGAGCACAGCATTCAGGATCATAGCACTGAAGATCCTAAAGATGACTGTGGAGCTAAAGTCAAGGAACCACTGCTAGTAGCTACAGAGCAGACCCAGAAGCCCTTGACTACTACAGAACAAAATAGTGGTACAACACCAGGTCAAGACAATTCAGCACAATCTGCCACGACTGCAGACCTAAAAGAAAAACTGGAGTCAGTAATACCAGCAAAGTCAAAGACTGAAATTCAAGAGCTGAATGCCAGAAGTGATGGAGTTCAGATTCATGACCATTCTAAAGAAAAAACTGCACCAATTGACCCATCAGTCAATCAGGCAAAGAACATTGAAATTCACAAAGCAGATACTCAAAAAGAACAAAGTATCTCAACTGACAAAGATGGCAAAGTTGATATTAAATCAGACATACATTCCAATGTTTCTGATGATACCGTTTCAAGAGACCTTCAGGAGAAGACATCAATTGTTTTAGGAAATACAGATAACCTGACTGCTGCCAAAGAAGAACAGGCCGCAAACGTCACTGCTGTGATTCAAAATATACCAAACACAAGTGTTTGCACAGTCCAAAAGAAAGCGTCTCCCATTGGTTCAGTTCAAGTATCACTTAGGAATGATGCTCTGAAGACTGATGAGGTCTTTGAAGAAAGTATTCAAAAACCCAAATCATCTGCAGAGACGTTCACTGCAGGTGGTGATTTGAAACACGAGGCACACGAAATTTCAAAAAAAGCAACAACTCCACTCTTCGATTTTGACAAGGCTAAGCATCCAGGGAAACCGGTTCCACACAAACTGACTCCATCCGCCTGGTTGGACGTGGAAGACCGTCACAAAAAGAAAAAGGGACGTAGAAGAAATGAAGATGAAACAGCTAGTGATGATGACTTACTTGAACCAGAGGAAATTGATTATTTTCTCAGCAGTGTCAGAGAAGGAGGAATACCCTTTTCACTGCCTCGAAAGAAACATATTCGTAAAAAACTCCAGTGCCCACCCTTTGCTATGCCAGCCATCAGGGAGGACCGCTTTGAGCGGACATTTGATCCAGAGGAATTTCAGTTTGGCTTAAGAAAAAATGAGAGACGCATGGACCTTTCTCCAGCTATGATAATCAAACAAAAAAATGCTGACAGGAATGGCAGAAGTACTGACTCTCAAGAGAGTGGCACCTCAGCAGATAAACTAACAACTCATAAGGTTGAAAGACAGGACGAGGCCAAAGAGGAGACTCAAGTCAAAGAGGCAAAAACAGAGGGGCAAAACAATGAGCCGGGGAAGATGACGTCAAGACTCGAGAGGATGTCCATCCTCACAGACTTGCTTAGCTCCCCTCGGACCTCCAGGAAGTCAAGAACTGAAGCTTCCTCTGCTTCAAACAGCATAGTCCCGTCTAACCAGCAGCAAGACGTTGGACCGCAGGGAGTTACTGCCTTGCCTCTGCCTGTTCCCCCTGCTGATAACAGGGGTGTGAAAGGTGCAGATCAAAGCTTAATTTCAGAAGGTGCAATAGTTGCTGTTAGTGAGTCAGCATCTAGCTCCTCCTCCTCTGTTCCTCCTCTGCCAGCGCTCTCTGAGGTGAACCTGCCTGATCATTTAGAGAAACAGCTCAAGAAAGACACACCAGAGCCAGAGGCTTCCATGGACTTTACACAGACAACTGACCTAACCCCTCCTGCTATGGAGCAGTTGTCAATTACAAACATATCCATTGTGGATGGGGGCCCGAAAAATCCTACAGTACTGCCTTCTACAGCAAACTACAATCATGAGATATCTACAAATGAACTTCGTACAACTAAAATCAAGGTAGTAGCTTTTTTTTTCACGAACATATTTACTAATTGCAACAGGAACATACTGCTTTAACAGAGAACAAATGATTCAGAGAACATATTTGTTTCTGCTTTACTCCCATGGAGGCACAAGCCTCAGGTTGTATCTTGTTCGTTTTTTTTGTTTTGTTTTTTTCATGTGTGTGTGGTGAAAGGAGGGGGTTTCATACTTCAAGATGCCAAGTTGTGAATCATTTGCAAGAAAGAACAAGGAAAACGAGCACATGTTTAGTGTGGCACTCTACACAGGAAATATTTTGCAACATTGGTGCACATGACTTTTCCTGTCTGGGCAAAACATTTGCATCAGTAAGCAAATAACACTGATAGGAAAATTAAATGCATTCGTTGTAAAAGGGTAAGACACAACAAGCGACAAGCTTTTATTTTTTTTTGCTACAAGGAATTTGCGAAGATAAAAAAATATTAGAAAGAAGATGGGTTGCTTTTAAATTTGTATGCATTTAGTTAGAGATGGATTAATAAATGTGAAGTTAAATACAACATATTAGTGATTCAAGCAACTGCTAAATTTAATGGAAAAAATAGAGTGAAATATACCCCAAAATCTTATTTTTCTAATACTATGCTGAACTGTAAGTGGTGTCTTTTTGCAGAACAACTCTTCCTATGTAGATATATCAAATAACCATAACCTTGTCCAAGGCGATTTTTCCTTGTAGAGTTGATTTGCATCAAAAATAATTAAATAATTGTGTCTTCACCTGTCTTGCAGAAACCTGTGGTTAGAGGACACCACAGAAGACCTGGAAAGGTAGGATTTGAAATGTTATTAGTTGCATTTTGTGAAATATTGTCTCTTTATCGCACTGATGGTTCTGTTTGTTCATGTAGATAGTCATACACGAGCATGCTCAGTTTGGTGGAGAGGCATTTGAAGTCCATGGTGATGTAGAAGATTCCACCTCAATGAAACTGTCTCCTGTGATATCGATCAAAGTCATCAGAGGATGGTATGGGATTCTACTTGTAGTTGTAAAAAGAAAATTAACATTTGCTAATATAAGAGGGGTAGAGAAAGGAGAGGGAAACATATAAAGTGTCGTTTAACGTGGCATATTTTATTATGGGTGTCTGTTAATATAACATGATCACAATACTTTGCCACATCAGAGTTTAATACGGTCAAAAATAGGATGAGTAGTAAAGACACCTCTTGCTAAAGGTGTTTAGTAACATTGATGAAAATATTTACCTTGGAATCACTTATCGATCAAGTCCATAGAAATGTATTCAGCAGTAGGCTGCCACTGATCCTGATTCAGTTTTTTGTGAATGTCTTTCTCTTACTTATGATGTAGTGTTATCTTCTTAATCTGTTTTCAGCTGGCTTCTCTATGAAAAACCTCGCTTCCAGGGCCGTATCCTTGCCCTGGAAGAGGGTCCCATGGACCAGCTAGTGAACATGTGGGCAGAGGAGGGAACTCCAGAGACGCTAAATGAATTGGGACAACCTGTTCCAACAGCACCGATGGTTGTAGGTTCCCTTCGGCTGGCAGTCAGAGTGAGTCATGATTAATTTTAGCTCATCCCCTCAGTCCAACTCACTACTTCTGTATTAACACTGTCCTTATATCTATATTGGTGTAGAGTTTGGAATGAAAAGTCAATCTTGGTAATCAAATCATAATCAAAAACTCTACAATTCACTAAATGTTTGGGAACCTCTACTTTTGTCAATAGTTTATAAATATTCTGTCATCTACATATAAAACCAAAAAAAACTTTGTGATGTTTTGTATGCTGTGACTATGTGCAAAACTCTATAGTCAAACTGTTAGCACTTCTATGTGGTAAAAGGTATTAAAACACATATTTTATTGCAGTATAAAAGTCTCCCAATGAAAATTTTGGAAAGATTTACAATTTAATTGGAGCACTGGTACATTAAATCAGATTCATTTGTTTAAATATTTAACTAAATGGATGGTGGCACTGTTGTAATTCTTTAATAATTTCAGCAGATTCAGTTCAATTGATAATTTGATATGATCGATTTGTTGGGGTGTTTCCTGTGACCTATAGTTGCATAGAATTGATTTAAGATCGGGATAAACCAGATTATGAAAATGTTCTATATTTAAATCAATTTAACTTTGAGTAGGTCTTAAAAAATGTACCTGATAAATGTTTCTTTTGAACTGGTGACACATGAATAAGCGTATGTGAACTACATGCAAGTCATTGTATTTTATAAACCTTATTTCTTTCTTTCTGTAGGATTACAGCGTTCCCAGGATTGACCTGTACTCAGAGGTGAACGGGTTAGGGAGGATGTCATCTTATTGTGATGACACGCCAGAGCTCAGTTCATATGGGATCCCACAGACCACAGGCTCCATTAAGATTCACTCTGGAATGTAAGTTTTGAACACACATATAAACTCACTCTACTGGGAAAATGTTCACGGTGTAAATACATTTTTTTAATCAAATTTTAAACCACAGACTTTAATGTATTTAACTTGGCAAATAAAAAGCTGAAAATTGTGGCATAGCATTCAGCCCCCTTCTCTCCGATACTCATAAATAAAATGATGCGCAAAAACCACCTGATTAGTAAATTATTGTATGTGTATTATAATCTCAGTTAAACCATAACAGCTCTGTGACGGCCTCAAAGGTTTGTGAGTGAACATTTGAGGACAAAAGATATGACTGAAGGAAATCAAGGAACTTTTCAGACAGGTCAGAAATAAAGTTCTGGACTAACACTGAAAACCTCCCAAACAGAATCTTGGTATTGCAATGCTTTTTTTTACCTGCAGGGATAAGGAGGCTGGCTGGAGCTAAATAAAGGGGAATACTGGAAGAAAGGGTGGTGGTTCACTTCTTAGCAGGATAGTGAGCCTTAGCACTCAACCAGAGCAGAAATGGAATTGATTAGAACAAAACATATTCATGTGTTAGAATGATCCAATGATGATTTGTAAATCCAACAAAGAATATTTGACAAGATGTGAAAAAACAGTATCCATTCAATCTGACTAAGCTTCAGCAAATAACATAGAAAATGCAAAAAATAATAAAAAAAAATGTCTCCCAATGTGCAAATATTGTAGAGACTTGTCTCAAATGATTTGCAGTTGCAGTGAAAGGTGGTTCTGTGAATCTTTGGCTCAAAGGGGCTGTATATAAATGCATTCCACTCTTTCCAAATTGTTACTCATAAATCTTTGAAAACCGTGGATCATTTTCTTTTAACTTTACAAATATGAACCACTTTGTGTTGACTTGTCAAACAAAATCCCAATAAGAAGACTTTGATGTTTGTGGTGGTAATGGGACATAATTTGAACAAGTCCAAAGGACTGTGAATTCTTCTACGGGTGTGAACGCAACACTCTACGTTGAATAATCTTTATTGAGAATTGGAAAAAAAGAAGTTTCTGTGAACATAATCTGTGTTGTGTGTGTGAAGGAATGCGAGCAGCAGGCCACAGCTTGTGGTTGTCATAGTTGAACTGCTGTGGTTTATTGATGGTTGACACTGAATCGTGGTTTAGACAGTGAAAGTGTTCCTGGTATAACTGCCATTAGGCTTTGCTTGGGAGCTTTAAATCAAAATTATATACATTTGTCTGATGTGATCTCTGCCTTTATGTGTAGCTGGTTGGTGTACTCTGATCCAGGATTTGATGGACTGCTTGAAGTGCTAGTGGAGGGAGAGTATCCCCACCCGCAGAGTTGGGGTTTCCCTGAGCCTTTCATTGGCTCTCTGAGACCGCTCCGAATGGTAACGTGTGTTACATATTTGTAATTCTGTAAAAATGTATTAGCTGTGTTTGGTTAAGATTATATGTCTCAATTTCAGGGACCAATAAGGGTGGAGCACCCAGCTGATGTTAAGGTTTGTCCCAGTTTCTATCTCGTCTTTCTTATTCGACCTGTTCTTGTTTTACCACAAACATGCTGAAGTGTTGAGTCTTCGTTAGCTTTTTTTCTGTAAATACGTGAGAGAACTCACTTTAAGAGGCAAAGATTGCTGCTGATTAGCAGAATAGCTAAAAATCCGCCTCTGCATATTTGCCTGATGCTGATGGCCTGGCTCAGATTCAGAGGGTTACAAAACTCTGTGATTTATTGAAGCATGCATAACCGCCTAACAACAACCTAACAATCGAGCATATTATAAAAAAAAAAAACAGGGATTTTCTTGTAAAATAATGATTCCAAACATGTAAAGTCAATTAAGAACTTTGAAGTTATAGAAAAAATTGAAAACAAGAACTCTTTTTGTCTCATTAGGCAACAGGTTTTTCAATAAGCTTAATTATAGCTTATTGAAATTGAATAAATGGGCATTAATTGTGCTTAGGACGACTCATAAGTGTATTAGTAATGTTCACAAAACTACTTCTATGGTTATTGTTTGGGCAGAGAGAGAAAGAGAGAGACCATTAAATCAAGGATTGATTTTATTATTAGTCTTGAAATGGCTGCAAGGTTATAAAGTAGGTCTTTGCCTAAACTTCCTATATCAGTCAGGAGATAATTAAAAGTTATGAAGGAACCAAATCAGAAAACATATGGCTCAATTTGACCTCAAATCTTTGCTATTACAAACATTTGATGGAGGTACAAAATCTCTGAAGCTCAATGCAAGATAACTTCAGCCAAAACTGCCATGTAAGGGTCACACAGTATCCATAGATGAGCAAATGCAACACACACTTACAAGTCAAATGACTATTTGGGAGGCATGTCATGAAAAGAAACCAGACATGTTAAGTCCCAGTCCGCTAAATTGGAATTTTACAGATTAGATTAACATTGAGCTTTTCATTATCGCTTTAAGTGAGTCCAATAAAACAAGGAATGAATATGTTGAAAAACAGTCCATGTCAGGGAAGAGTGTAGCGGACAGGTAGAGCGACCACCCCATATACAGAGGCTATAAGTCCTTGATGCAGCCGCTAGGTTTGTTTTTCGACCTTGGCACTTTTGCCAAGGAAATGTGCCCATTTCCTGTCTAATCTACTGTGAATGAAGCCTACCAGTACCAGACAAACCTTAATAAACAGTATGTGTCTGTTGTTAAATTGTTAAGATTTGTGAGGTTGTGGACTGGTTTTCCTTCCAAAGGCACAAATGCACCAGGCACCCTGTTAGAATGCATGGCATCATGGACTTTTTAACATACCAGGCCATTTTATATTGAGTTTTACCAGAAAACTGGCAATAACTTGTCATTTGACTTTTCAGCAAGATTGGGTACAAAACATGGCCAAATTACACATATATAACAAAGATGAGAACGACCAGAAAACACCAACTTCCACTAAGCTTTAGCTCCCTATTCTCATTTTCTACTCTAGGCTCTTGTGTTTGAAAAGCCAAACTTTGATGGGCAGTGTTTGGAGCTGGATGGTGATGTCTACAACTTGCTGGAGCAACAAAAAACAGATGGGAAGAACACAACTCTTTGTTCAGTTGGCTCTATAAAGATCCTCGGTGGTCTGTAAGTACCATATTGGAGAGAGCAGTCAATCATTTTATACTTAAAGTTAATGAATAATTGTCAAATAGTGTCTCTAAGATACTCTTGTTTTGTCTTGAAGTTGGGTTGGCTATCAGGAGGCAGACTTTGAAGGCCAGCAGTACATCCTGGAGGAGGGGCAGTATCCTCACTGCAGTGAGTGGGGAGGATCTGAGGACGGCCTGCAGTCACTGCGGCCTGTACTCGCAGTAAGCATCTTTTGAAGAATTTCAAGTTTGACACGGGTGAATTTTTCCTTTTGATATGCTATTTAATTCTATGTGATGCTGACCCCCAGGATTTCCAGTCCCCACACCTGAAACTGTTCAGTGATCCTAATTTTAATGAGCGGGGGGGCCACATGGACTTGGTGGGTCCCGTCATCAGCATGGAAGAAGTTGGCCGCAGCACCAAAACCCAGTCAGTCAACGTCACAGGAGGAGTGTAAGTTAACATGTTTCTGTTAAACACAGTAAAGTTCAGCTCGCCAACGCAGTGGGGAAACAGTATCCGTTGGGTACTTTGAAAGATTTGGGCGTGTTTCTCGTCTTAGAGCCAAGACTAAGACTTATATCGCACAAGACATACACACTTAGTCGCTCAAAAATACTAATACCAATTTTTTAAAAATGGTTTGCTTTAACCAATATGACAGGACATACAAAATATTTTTAAAAAGACTCTTAATGTTCCTTGAAGGCAGATATTTTTACTGGTGACTCAAGAAATTCTGAAGACTTGATGGTACTTCTGTTACATTACCTAAACCTGTGAAATGATGGAAATGTTTGAGTATCAGAAGAGTGAAAATATATTTCTTAATAGCTATTTTGCACATAACTTAGTGAATCAATAACTATAGATTGATAACATAACTTTAAGGTCATTTTAGGTTGTCTTTTCCATTTCTCGTATGCCTCCATCTAAACATAAAGCACCACATCCAGCGGCTTGCAACAGCTTTACGCACTTTTCTCTGCCATCCCTTCTATGGTTATTTGTCTTTTTGAATTAATTGATTAGCTGATTGGCAAGTTGATTGTTTTATATTTGGTTTATCCTTACAATCCAGTAGTGTTTTGATGTATTTGATCTACAGTAAATAAGTAAATAACTTGTACATTTTTCAAAATAGATTGACAGAAGGTAAAGGACTATTTCTCTATCCTCAGCAGTGATAGGTTCCCCAGTGAATGTTTTATATTGTTGTCTTTCTTAAAACTTTGCAATATTTTAATAAATTATCGGCCAGATTGGTGTCACCAATTTAAAGCATAGTGTTTTTTGCAAAATCTAATTAAAAACAAAGTGTGCACCACTAATATATTCATAGCTATTTTGCACTACAGTACATCATATATCAGTGGTTCAGACAACAAGGTGATGATGTCAAACTAGTCGTGTCTAACTCAAAGTAAAATCACCCCAATTGAAGTTTGTACAAAAAGTGACTTTTTTTACGTTTAACTTGAATGAGCTGTTCCCACAGCGTTTTAACTATCAAAGAGCTTTTCTCACGTAGTACAGTGGGTTACGCATAATGTTATAAATCATTCAAAGTTGCTTATTTGTTGATTTCATTTAGAAACAACCATTCCCATTAACTCTATGCATCTTGCAGGCCACGCCCCTGTCTGCTTTGCTTCAGCTCTTCTTTTCAAAGCCTGGGAAGCAGGGAAGGGCTTTAGAGAGGAAGCATTTATTTAGCTCCTAGTATTTCAATTAACACCAACATGAGTCACCTTTCAAGAAGAGATTATCATTAGTTCTATTGCCAGGACTTAAAAGACTAAAATCAAGTCTTGGGCTTTTAAGAGCTGTGTGCTGTTTCTGTGCTGTTTCATACTTCGGTTGAATGTGGTTAAACTTTGGCTGATTTTATATGACATTTTTCTGTTTGCTTTAAATCTGTCTCATCTGTAGTTTTACAACCTCTCAGTCATGAAGACATATTTTTTATGATGCAGTAAAGGCAGAGATTCATTTGGAGAACCGATCCCTGCAGCTCACATTCCCCACAAACTGCATCACTGCTTAAAATTGCTGTTTGTTGTCTGCAAAATCAACATTTTAATCTAATGTCTAAGACTTATAAACACAAGACGTTATTCATCCGTTGTGTGTTTGTTGTCTCTGTACAGTTAAAACAGTGTCATCAATCCTCTTTGGCTCTAAAGTTCCCCATTTGCACAGATCATGAAGAAATTTTACACTCTTTTTATCTTGTAGTCATTCCCCTTCAACCATTAACCTTCAGCCCTAAGCTTTACTTTATTGCAAAAATAAAGAGAGATCTGCTTATGAATAAGTTATTGTGTAACTGTTGTGTCTTGTTTGGGGAAAACTGCAGCTGGGTGGCATTTGAACAACCTGGCTTCAGCGGAGAGCTCTATGTCCTGGAGAAAGGCATGTACTCAAACCCAGAGGACTGGGGAGCACAGAACTTCAACATTTCATCCATACAGCCCATCTTCCATGTGAGGACCCATAACATGTTTAACATCTTTTTCTTGTTCATTTTTTAAACAAAAACCTCTAACTGAGCCCTTTATTTTGTTCTGCAGGACATGCTGATGGGAACAACGCGGTTTAAGGTATTATCTCGTCTTTCACAGATTTTTATTAAAAATGGCATCATGACGAGTATTGATGTGTTTTTTCTGCCTGAGTTGCTAAACCTGTTTGAATGTTTTACAGATCCAGTTGTACTCTGAACCAGAGTTTCAGGGAAGGCTGCTGGCTCTGGACAACAGTATGGATGCTCTGGATGATGATTTCACACCCAAGTCATGTAAAGTCCAGGCTGGCAGGTAAATATGCCAGACAGAAGAGATTAACATCATTTATTTATTTTGTAATTCCAAAGTGTAACATGTCCTCTACTGTACTCAGGAACAGTAGTTAGTGTTTTTCCAGTAACAATAGTTTTCTATATATTGGGCTCATCTGCACACATCCATCTGTAAGAATATCCCTCTTGTTTTTTGGCTTGCTTCTAGAAAACCATCAACTTAAGTTCCCATTTCTCGTAGATATTCTTCCGTGGCATTTCCTTCGATATGTTATATGTAGCAAAACTAAAAATCAATGTTAAAACTAAAAGAATAAATATTATGTTTCAGCTGGGTGGCGTATGAGGAAGCGAAGTTCAAAGGGAACATGTATGTCCTGGAGCAAGGAGAGTACCCCAACACAGAGGCCATGGGCCTCCTGTCGTCAGACTCCTTCATTCGATCAGTGCAGACAACTGGACATGTGTGTATTGTCTTTAAAACTGAAGTGAAATGTCTAGTAAATGTTTCACATGCATCAGTTGTGAAGTAAACTCTTTGATCTTCAGGAGTTCTCCCTGCCCTCCATTGTCTTGTTCAGCAAAGTTGGCTGCAGAGGTCGCAGGGTCGCTTTGACGAGCGGAGCAGTAAACCTGCTGCAGACTGGCATGGATTCACGCATACGCTCCCTGCTGGTGGAGGGAGGAATGTACGTAGAATCTGATTTTAAGTTGGGTGTTGGTGTAAATACTAATTGATCCTATACGTTTGTTTGCCAGGTCCAGATAAGTATGGCAATTAAAGATCCGTCATTCCCTATTTCCTGTACATTTTTTCTTTTTGTTTCTTCCCTTCCAATATCCTTTTTATTCCTTACGTCCGTCTTTTGCACTTCCCTCCTTGTAGGTTTTGTTTTTTTCCTGTTTCTATATTTTATTCCAATCAGCTAAAGAAATATCTGCTAGAAAGTTATCAGGAGCTGATATATTGATATATTTTATAATGTTTGAAGATTAACATAAAGGACAAATAACTCGGAAAGCTGAGTCTGGAAAAGTCTTAAAATAAATACAGAGACTAACCTCACACATCTAATGGCGTTGTCTGCAGGTGGGTGCTGTATCAAGGAAACAACTACAGAGGCCGACAGCTGTTTGTCCGTCCGGGAGAAGTGGGCGACTTCTGCAAGCTCAGCACCTGGCAGCGAATAGGGTCCCTCCGTCCACTGATGCAGGTGTGGAAGAAGTGATTTGCACCGATCAGAAACCGGCTTTTGCTGACTTCGATAATGAACAGAACAGCCACAAGTCATGTTTTTGAGATGGAAGTCGTTGGGGGAGGTGGATAAGTTTGAGTAATCACTGGGTTCAGATGAATGCGTCACAGTTATCGTCATGTTTTCTTCCAACAGAAACCGATGTACTTCCGTCTGCGGAACAGGGAGACGGGATGTCTGATGACTCTGACTGGAACGCTGGACGACATCAAACTGATGAGGATCCAAGCTGTGGAGGAGACAGGAGGAGAAGACCAGCTCTGGTTCTACCGAAATGGACAAATATCCTGCAAAGTACACATCTTCATCATTGTCCTCCAGATCGACTGAAATATTGATGAATCCTTTTGTCTATTCATATCAGTGGAAGATTCCAGTAAATTCAGTAAAAAAAAAAAAAAGAAACAAAGGCGTATTTTAGTAATTCCACAAATTTAACTGACTAATTTTGTGCTGTTTTTAGGCAACACCGCACTGTATCTTTGAATTTTATGCCAAATCCGTCCTCTCTCTCCCCAGCTGATGGAGGAATGCTTCCTGGAGACAGCAGGTAGCGTGGTAATGTCAGGCACACGACTCTGCATCTCTTCAGAGCGAGGCAAAGACAACCAGCTGTGGAGTATCACCCAGGACGGACTGGTCCGCTTCCACCTAAACCCAAATCTCATCGTGGAAGTCAAAGGTCAGACACTTCCATCTCTATAGAGGTTTTGATCGAAAAGTTCATAGAATATCCTTTATCTCTCAACAAATAGTATTACTGTGTGTGGTTAAAACAAAACAAGTTCACCCTTTATGTGCTCTTGTGGCGATGTTTGTCGTTACAGGCTGTTGCAATAAAATAAAAAGATGGTGCTGTTGTTAATCCAACAGCGCCATCCCTTGGTCCAAAAAAAGCAGTGCAGCAGTGACTAACTACAGCGTCAACCCCTCAGCGTTTCAGATTGTGGTTGTAGTTTAACACATATCGCTGTTTGTCTGCAGGAGGTCATCAGTACGACAAGAACCAGATCATCCTGAACAACTTGGATGAAAAGAAGTGGATCCAGAGGTGGAGTTTAGAGATTCTGTGATCGGATGAGGACCAAACAATTAGCCGGCTGCTTTTATGCACATCTGTCGTGGATATTTTCACCTGTTCATTCTTTTCGAGAACAAAAACTATGAGCTGGTGTTTGCTGTTTAGAATGTACGATTTACATAAGGAGAAACCTTTAGGTTTTCGTCAAGCATTTAGTACCAAAGACTCCATGTTTTTTCTTCATGTAGCAAAAACTCTGCCTTGTTCTGATGCTGCATACTTTATCACCTGTGGTACTTTTCATTTCATGGGTCATAATCTCTAATTTTCCTGCAGATATGAATGTATATAACTTACTTCAGGATGTTGCAGAAGGCATCAATGGTTTCTTTGCATAGATCAAAATGATCTTGTATAAAGTTTTTATATCTGTTTAGGACTTTTTGACACAAATTGTGCCTTGTTCATTACACTGTACATAATTTGCCTCGATTGTACAAACTGATTTACAATTTTAAACAAAAAATGGAATTAGAATATTGCCCTTTGGTGGTTGTAAATATGTGAGAAAATGTTTGTCGTTACAGGCTGTTACAATAAAATAAAAATGATTTTTCACTGATTTCTTGGACCTGCTGTTAACTTCACATAAAAACTTTCAATTTTAGGAAATTTAAAAATCATTTTTTGGAGAGAATCTATTTTACAATCATGTCTAATTTCAAAACTCATTTTAAAGTGTTTAAAATGGTGTGATAAAAAAACTAAATGTTTAAAATATCACATTGTGTTACAAAACACCAACCTAGCAATGGTTTAATATTTTTTATCACATTTTACTAAAACCTTTGTTTTATTTAAAGTCAAATAATTTCACATTTGTTAATGCAGCAGAAAGTTACAGTATGACATTTTATTTAAGTGACAGTGGCAAAAAACTTTTAAAAAGCGCATTTTCCAGACCCATTTCCTTATCTCTATGTCCAAATGTCACACTGCAATAGCAACAAACACAGTAGCCCTTGCTTAAGGTTTTGTGTCTTCTGCTATAAAAGAAAGTGGCGCAAGCTGCAGCATTTCACTTATTTTCAAGTAGTTTGTGTCATAATTGTTCACACACATACACATTCCTGTTGAGTGTCCATATTATACATCAAGATCCCCCTTTGCTGATTTCCACCACAGTCTTTCCTCGGGCGTGGCCCTTCTCTACCTTCTCGAAGGCCTGAGGGACCTGGGAGAAGCTGAACGTCTCCTCCACCACGGCACGGATCTAACAGGAGAGCGGAAAACACGCATGCTCGTCACGCATTCTTCTGTTTATAACGTCGGCGTGAACAAAGCGTGGCCTCATACCTGTCCTGCGTCCACCATTTCTCCTATCGCATCCAGAGCTGGACCGCTCGGTGCAAAGAAACCCCAGCGGTAGTGAACTCCTTTGACTAAATGCTGCAGAAAAACAGAATTGAGTGTTTTTGTTGAAATCCTTATAATGAATAATAGATAGTCAAGAGTTACCTTTTTAATAAAACATCTCAACATATTTTTAAAAATATCTTTATGCATGAAACGTTTGATGGGCTCAGTTCCTACTAAAGCTTAGAATATGTACATTTCGATCATGACTTATGTTTCCCTATATGGACAATTGCAAAATGTAAACAAGTAAGACATTTTGAAAACAACGCTACATCTTCCTTCAATTTCAATATTATACATGATCTCATCTGATAGACAAAAAAGTAAAAAAGGTAAAAAAAATAAAAAATAAAAACAATGGTTTGGAGAGATTTAAAACAAAAAATCCATATATGTATTGTGTATGAGAAAGTACACAATAACCACTTTGTAGTTCATTTAATGAACCACAAATGACAAAAAGCTGTTTATGAATCTGCCAACACATCTAAGTGAGTTTCAAATGACACACTTGCTATTTGCATTGGAAAAGCAAAACTTTCTAAAAACACCAATATGTCAGGGCAGAACTCTACGTAAATGCAGCCAAATCAGTCTAGAGTCAACATGAGAAGAACCAAATGTTTCTGTGGGGCCGTCCCAGGCACCATGCAACACAAGTCGTTTGTCACGACACAAAGGTTAGTGAACCTCCGTTTGAGCGGACGTCATTCAGATACTTCTTGGGAGTTTCTACTCCACTCATTTTCAACAGTTAAAGTCATAAATCTAAAAAAAAGTAGCAACATTTCATCAATCTTGATAAAAAAATCATCATATAAAAGGTTTTAGTCTTGTGTGTAGTTTCCTGTTGAGAACTCCCAGGCAAAACAAAAGCACTTTTAAAATACTGCGCAACTTCCTGGTACTAGCTTGTCTTACTCTCAGCTCTGGTCGTCCTTCCTTGCTACCTTATAAAGAAGAATTTACTGTAAATCATTTTAAAGTCATTGCACAGAACTCAGTCGGTCCGGAAATGTTTTTTAATAAAAAAATACACACAGATCTCCGTTGAAAGGTTTGCTGACAACCATTTGCCATTACAATTGTTCAGTGACAAAGATAAAACGCTAAACTTCACTTGATTAAAGAAACATCTCAGCATTATTGTTCCCCATAGATAACTGAGCCTCAGAAATCAGTCCTGTGTAACTTAGTTCAAAGCAAGGAATTTGGTTTTGTGCTTTTTTTGAGCAAGTGAAGTTAGACTATAATACATTCAGAAACTAGTAACGGCCATATAGAATTATTATTTTTTTACATATGTTGTGATAACTCTGAAATTAAAGAGTATGTTTTTTTTTCCTCCTGTGACATAAATTTTCCCTAAAACATCTACTTTCACAAAGAAAAGAGAAATATTTACTGCTCTTGAGATAGCAGATAAAGAAGTCATTTTTGGCAGAATGACACTTTTGTATGCTTCAGTTCTACTTTACACCTACACACGCGAGACTCGTATCTGACGAGCTTTAAGCGGCGGATTGGGTGGTGCAGCGAGGGAGAAGAGAAGCAACAGTGAAGCACAGATATGCAAACCTGCATGGTTTGATGTTCATTGCAGAGAGCAAACTGACAGGAAGTCGCCGTCTGTGTGTGCGTGTGTGCGTGTGTGTGTGCGTGTGTGCGTGTGTGTGTGTGCGCTTCCCACCACGACCACCTGCTCTTTGTGGGGAGCACAAAACGTAGTGCTGTTTTAGGAAATGGTTTAGGTTTAGGACTAACAAATGCACAGAGTTTAAGGTTAGGTTAGGTGGGGCATGTACTTGGTTCTGGGTAAGAGTTAGGCAATAACAAAGAATTAAAAATGAATAGTAGTCAATGCAAAGTCCTAATGTTAATAGACATTTGGACTTATGGATTTGTCCAAACTGAACAGATAAAATGAAAGATGCTTCCTCTTCAATGTGAAAGGAAATTCCCAAAATACTTCTTACAGTTTTTTTTACACACCGTCTGTAAACTGCACAAAAAATTAAAAATAAACCCGATCTGATGATTAAGATTTTTTTGAAGGGCAATTTTGTTAACAAATATTATGATTCGTCTCCGTCTCCGTTAAAGTTTCAGTTGTGTGCAATTTTTATTTTAGTTTTATTTTTACTGTTTTTGGTAGTTGTGTTTTATTTTGGTTATTTAAAACATCTTACAGTCACAGTGTTAATCCCAAAATGATAGGTTTTTTTTGTTTCGTTTTTCAAGAGGGTGAACTGGACTAATTGCTTCTATCAATATATTACTTGAAAATGGTATCTAAGCAACAGTCACTTATCACAATAATTACTGGGACAATTTATCATCAAGCAATATTTGTTACTGTGACAGGCCTACATATATATTCTTCAGAATAATCCTAACCGACTTCTCTTTCTCAGTCCTGGCTGTTTTTCTGCCAAACATGTGTAGCATCAAGTAGTAGCAGGTCACTAATCTACCGTGGACATATAACTGTAGCATTTTTAATATTTGTATTTATTTATTTTCTTGACAGGAGGAAGTACAGTAGTAGTATTTCACTGTGTCAGAAATACCTTGATAGCTTTGGTGGTGATTGTGGCAGCTGTCTGCAGCATGCCGTCAGCTACACCCAGCCGGTCTGTGTTCAGAAGAAAAGGTGTAACAAGAGTGACGTATTTGGCTCCAGTCCACGGTTTAAGCAGACCCAGGGCCCATCGCTCAGTGTCGCCCCCTATGTTATCGAGGACCAGGTCAAATCTAAGAGTGCAAGAAGCGAAAGCAGAGACAATGACTGAATGGCTTCAGACAGTCAGAAAATCAAAGGTAGGTTAAAAGTGACTTACTTCTCAAGCGCTCTTAGCGGCTCTTCAACAGGTCCAGCTGTGTAGTCGACCACGTGATCGGCCCCGAGCTCTTTTACGAACCGCTCGGCATTGTGGGAGCAGGTAACTGTCACGTGAGCTCCCCACGCCTTCAGCATCTGGACAGAACTTCAAGCCTCAAATGGGATTGAATTTAAAGGGTCTTTCCAGTCATTTCTGTCACTCAAAGCGCTTTTGCACTGCATTCAGATTAATTTGCCTTCATCCAGATTTGAAAGCATCGTGGGATTAAATGCTTTGTCCAAGGACACATCATAGTGGATCTTCCTCCACAAGTGTATCCACTTTACCACAGTCTACCTACGGCATCCATTCATCCATTATCCATCCACCAACTATGAAATAAAAACTTTTCGAAATGCTCATTCAAAACCAGACTACAAACAAAACAACTAAGAATAAAATGATTATGTCTGTTTCAAAATATTGACCATTTCCGCATGAAAAAACCCCAAAAAATCCTAAACACTGGGAGTTTAAATTCAGATGTCGATCTGCACATTAGATTATCATCCACACAAAGATTGTAATATTTTGACATAAGAATCAAATGAAAGTTAATAAATAAACACTTAGCCGCCATCAACGTTTAAATACACACCTGGATTGCAAATGTTCCAACTCCCCCAGATCCTCCAAGGATCAAAATCCTGCAAAAAGGAGGAAGAGTGGACAAAAGATACACATGAAAATGTTGACTAACCAATATCTGACAGGATTTGTAGCCTTTCTGAAGATTCATTATTAGCAATAACAGTTTTAAATAAGACAAAGGGCTGACTTTGAATAGAGAAGTCTTAAAGGGGAGGCATTGTGTATTTTCAACCTTGAAATCTGATTTTAGCTTTAAGTAACGTAGCTTAACATAGGAACATAGCACCATTTCATACCACAACCTAGTCTATTCAAAAATGTTGCATATATCCCTGAATGGCTGCCACAAGATATTCAAGGAAAAATGCATGGAAGAATCAAAGCAATACTCCAGGTATGTTTTTAATGATTGAATAAGACTACAACATAAAATAAAGCTAAAGAAAAATACATAGTACCCCCCATACCAAGTGAATTTAGTGTTTTATCACTGTTTTAGTAACTGTTGTTTTCTCTGGTCCCCACAAATCTAATTGTCATTATTTTTGTCATCTTTGTCTCTTTATAATCATCTCAGATGACTTTCTGTTGACTGAACCAGATGCATCTGTCTAAGTTAATGAAATCAGCCACACAAGAGCGGTCTGAGCCCACTTTAACTCTGCTACAGATCAAATTTACCCTGACACCATAAGGCGGCCTGACCCACCATTCTGTTTGCTTAACGTGTGACAGCCAGGCTTTTGTGTGTGTGTATGTCCTTGTTTCCTCACCGTTTATTGGCACAGTTGTCTTTACTGAGTCCACCTGTGTTCACCAGTGCAGACCAGGTAGTGGTCGCCACATAGGGGATGGCTGCTGCCTGTGTGTGACTTATTGACTTTGGTTTATGGGATATCTGAACAGAAGACATAAGAACACTAATTTCAGTGCAGCTTCCTGGGTCAAACTGTCTTTAAAAAGAGACAGCTGTGCTCCACCCATATTCCTGATAAGTTAACATGCTTGAATGATGAATCATTTATGCTTCCCATGAAAAAAAAAAGCAGGGGACTGATTACTCACAACATTAGACAATATGTCAGAATATCTTAACACTAAGGAAATGCATTTATGTCAAGAATACTTCAGGAAATAGAGTCATACCTCATTCGCACTAAGAACCACAAACTCAGCTAAACTGCCCTGTTTCCACGGTGGGATTGCTGCCCATACCTGAAAGAAAAACCCAACAACATCAGAAAATAACAAGGAAATGCAGTACTGCACACAAGTCTCTGGTCACTGAAAACATCTTTATAATTGGCTTTCAGTGAGTTACTTTTTCCTGTAACCTGTCAAATTAGTCACTAAATTAGTGACTAAACTAAACTAGTTACTAATTAGTCACTTGTCTAGTGACTAATTAGTCTAGACTTCACCTGAAGTTTTGAACTGAAGAACTTCTGAAGAACTGGCAACAAATTTTAAATATCTGGGATTTTTCCCTGATGTCAGTTTGGTTTAAAAACTTAAGCTTGTATCATAGTTTTATTACAGAAAATCTCCTGCTTTTCTTTTGTTGTTAAATCAAAATAGTTGTCCAGTTGATTTACAATGAATATATACGCCACATGAATTTATCTGCTTACTAGCTTTGCTTGCTGCATAGAGTATATCAGGGGCACCTGATTATTAACTGTGGTTACTGACACTAAAGTAAACTGGTCATTTTTACCAGCTCATCTACTCACTATTTATTGACATGCAAAACTATTGCAACTTACATTTTGAGAGTACTGCTTTCAGGTTTTGACATCTGACATTTTGAACAATCTGCAAATTTTTTACAAGTAACAAGAGTGATACTCCACCTTTTTTAAAGGGTTTTGAAAGTTTGATTTGCATGAGATTGTTTATTCTTTTTTTTATACAAGTGTTTTACGGGATTCTGCTTGCTCCAAAAATATTATGCATTATTGACTTTTATTACTGCATGTTGTGCAAAAGCTTCCTTTGAGATAAGCAATGAGGCAGAAAAATGGTTTCAATTCATGGTGACATACTTCTGGTTGGAGGCTCATTCTTGCAAAGCATGATGGTGTTGTGATACGATTAAGTGTTACTTCTCTGTCACTCAACTGTATCTCCATCTGTTCTCACTAACATCGCATCTACCAAAAACTAACTACGTAATCAGAAACACAATTTTCCTGTACAGTATAACAAGACATTTTTTTTTCTCCCAGTTTATAAGTGAAATCATCTGTCAGTGGAACTAGTAATTTTTTAATAATATTAAGGAATTATGGATGAAGTCAGAGGTAAAAACAAACTCCTACTTCTTCCAAGCTAGTTTTGTCTTATTTCACGTGTACTGATATATTTGCACTAGAAACCAGACCAAAAACAAACAAAAAAAAAAAAACAGTCAAGATATTGGGACCAATGTTACATTTCTGCTATTTTCCATGACGAATAATAACCTACACAAACATGAGATAAAGCTGCTCATTTATTATAACTACACATTCAGAACTCTCATAAAAAGTTTTATTTCTGTCCAAAACACAACGGCTTGTTTTTCTTACCTCATCTCTCTCTCTGAAGTACTTCACATCCAGGCCACATTCCATAATGACACCAGAAACGTCTCTTCCCAGAATGAGAGGAAACTCGCTGCCTGTCTGCTTGATATTCAGAGGATCTCGTTTCATAGCCATTGTAGCAGAGCCATAGCCACCTAAAACGACAACGTCGTTTTATCACTTAAGAGGAAAAAATAACTCTTAATCACTACAGTGGAGACATGAAGACAATACCAAAACAATCTGGAACAGGAGTACAGTAGTTCAAAACCAGATTCCCCCCAACCTCCTCACATTTTTTCTATTACCACTGCAAAAACAAAGCCATGCGCTCAAATATAAGCTGTATATATTTTTCAGTTCAAGGCTGGATTTGAAATACCCCCGAATTCAGACACAAAAATGAACATAAGTTATTCCACAAATAGAACACAGCAACAAGTCCATTTCCTCTGCAAGGCACGTAGGCCCCATAAACCATAAAGTATTAAAATAAAAGTGTACATCAGAGTAATTCTTCTTTTGCATGACTGCCGTCACAATAATAAAAAAACATGTCTCTTAAAGTAATAATCAAAAAACAAGGTATAGAGAAAACCCCAAATGTAAACATTTTAACCACTCAATCTGATTATTCTCTTAGTTACGCCCACAGGCGTGACACTTTTCAACAACAAAAGTTGTCAATAGAAGCTGTGGTTAAACTTGAGGGGTTGATTGTTGAACTAGAGTTGCCACCCGTCCCGTAACACCGGGGGAACAGATTTTCTCAGGGGAACAGAATTTCTCACAAGAACGGAACTCGAACCGATACGGCACGAGATTTGTTCCGCATTCTACAAATGTGGATGCATAACAATAAGGACGTGGTCCCCGAGGACTTTATACAGTAGGCTGAAACATATGATGCACAGTTCAGAATATGTCCTAAAACGGAACACAAGTTAAGGAAGTCCTCCAAGTATTCATTTTCATCGGTCTCGATTTAAACTGACCTCTCATGCTGACGTCAATCGGGTTCAGTCCAGCCGCAAACACCTTTACAATCACCTCGTTGGGGTAGTTGATGACGGGGAAGCTGGCGTTATTTGTGAATCGCAGTACATCATTATTCCCATATTGATCAATAACCCAAGCAGGCATGACGGTCATGGCTTTGCTGGAGGTCCGGATCAGTCTGCTCTGGTTTCTTATCCAGCCATGGACTCTGTGTTCACACACGGATTTACTGAGGTGTCGAAACAACCTTCTCTGCATCAAATATCTGACACAACTCATGTTTACAGCGTCGATACACACAGAATGTTCGTCTGTTAAACTCACAGCTAAAGCAGTTAATTTGTGCAGCGGTGAACTACTCTACGTTATTACCTAAAATGCTGTGTGTTATTATAAAACATGCATATTTGGAGAAAATTTTGCAATTAAAATATTTGAACCATTTCAAAACCACCTCCTAATAATCTTCGGTAACTTTCTTCCTGCTGCCTGACGCGGCGAGTGACTCCACCAATCAGAATGCTGTTTCTTCAGCAGCCAGCCAATCACAGGCAGCGCTGTTATAGACGTTGATCGCAGACGCAGACATGGCGGCCTACAGGTAGAACACACTGTGCTAATGTTGATGTTAATTTGAAGGGTGACCGGAGAAAAGCAGCAGATATGCTCGGACTGACATTGAAAGAGGTTAGTTGCTCATTTACCGATTCATCTTTTTATGTTGAAATAGGCATTTATTCAATGTCACGTTAGTAAGAAAGAGGGATGAGAGATAAAGAAAGATGTCTGGTTGTATTATTATGGCCAAAGAAAGAATTTGTTAAAGTGGATTAAATACTGATTGTCATTGAGTCCCAGATCTCCAAGTCCTGATTAGTAAATTCACTGAAACATGAGGTCACCTTTACATTTGGGAAGATTAAATGAAATATGTTAAATTCATGAATTAAAATGGAACAGCGCATGACCTAATTTTTTAAAATTTAAAATAGGCAAATTAATTTTCTATCACAAAAAATATATTTAAATACATAACCGTAATTTATGTGATTTAAGCTAACTTGCAAAATAGCGGTGAGAAGTTTTGCCCCCTTAGTTTCAACTTTGTCACTGTTTGGGATTTTTTTAAGACATGAAACGTTTCCAAATGTTGTCTTTTCTTTGAGAAAACTTCTTAAAACATTGGGAAATTATAAAACATACCTAGTGTAGCAATTATTCATATATATCATGTTTCTGTTACAATATACAAGAAAATCCTAGACATGTAAACAAAACACCACAGTATAGAAATTAAATGTTTACTTGTGTAACGCCCTACTTTAATCTGTGTTAATGTCTTTTTTTCCAGGTGACTTTGGCTTTCAGGGAAGGTAGAATCTCCCCAACTGAGCTCTGTAAGAACTGTTTGAATCGTATCAAAAAAACTCAGCGCCTGAACGCTTACATCACTGTGACAGAGGAATTTGCTCTGAAACAGGCTCGACAGTCGGAAGCAAGGCTGCTTCAAGGTGTGTGGATTGCATGAGTTTTTATCTCATGTTGATTTCGGTGGAGTCACAGATGTTGACGCATTAATGTATTTTCTTCTAGGTGTCCCCAAAGGACCCCTGGATGGGATCCCCTTTGCGGTCAAGGACAATTTCTGCACTGCCAATATCAGGACAACATGTGCCTCCAAGATGCTGAAAGGTTAGAGCATAAAATGTTTCTTTTAAATAGTCAGAATCAGTGCAGGTATGTAAAAATATTACTCTTTTTATAGACTACGCTCCGCCCTACAATGCTACAGTTGTACAAAAGCTTCTTGACCAAGGGGCCGTGTTGATGGGGAAGACTAACATGGACGAGTTTGCGATGGGGTAAATCTATATCTAAATGCAGAAAATATTTTAGAATATTTTGTGGTTTTATTTTTTAAGTTAAATTACTGTGGATGTGTTGTCCTCTCAGGGCAGGCAGTACCGACGGGGCGTTCGGTCCGGTCAGAAACCCGTGGAGCTACGCAGCTTCATACAGAACACAGGCGGGAGCGGCTTCTGACTCCGACTGGGTCATCACTGGAGGAAGTTCTGGGGGAAGTGCCGCAGCTGTCGCCTCGTGCACAAGCTACCTGTGAGGACGCGCAGTGGTGCTGACAGTGAAGAAAAAAGTCGAAAAATATTCACTGATGTTTGCAAATGTTTTGGCAGGGCTTTGGGTTCAGACACAGGCGGTTCAACCCGTAATCCCGGAGCGCTGTGTGGAGTTGTCGCCCTGAAGCCCTCTTACAGCCTGGTGTCAAGGCATGGCCTCATTCCCTTAGTTAATTCCATGGATGTCCCTGGAATTATTACACGCAGCGTCGGTGACGCAGCTATCGCCCTAGGTAGAGGATTTGTGTCTCTTTCTGCAATTCGAAATGAAATAGGTGTGATCTTATTAAATCTGAGAAGAAGTTGTAGCAAATAATAACCTCCAATGTGTTTTGCACAGGTTCAGGAATATTTTTACCCAGGCTTCTCTGACATGACAAAAACACCAAAGCAAAGTTGGTGTTCGCATAGCTATAAATCCATATAAGGTTGTGAAATTGCTAGTACATTAACAAGAAACAGAAGAAAAAACCTCTAATGAAATGTTATCATTTTAACAGCAGGAACAAAATAAAGCAGGTGTAACCTGGAACCAGTGTTGCATAGTAATGAAGTAAAAACACTTCACTACTTTACTTAAGTTATTTTGGAGTACTTCATACTCTCCTCGAGTATGAAAATTTTTGATAACTTTCACTTTTACTTCACTATATTTCTGAACTTAATTTCATACTTTTACTCTGACACATTTTCAATGTGTGGTTTAGTTACTCGTTACAAAAAAAGCGAGAGAAACGCTGGTGTTTTGACCCCACCTACTGATTGACTGCTACAAAGTCGGACACAAATGAAACCCCATACAACATGAACCACATACGTATATGTGGTTCATGTCAGAAGCTGGTTCAGTTATAAAGCAGGTTAAGTTAACCTTGTAGGTAAAGCACCTAATTTTCTTAACCAAATGATGCCTGCAGGTTTATCTATTAGCAGGTTTAATTTTGTCTGCACTTGGTTGTGTACATTATTTTAAGTGTATTTGACAAGTTTACCGAAATATAAAGAAATGTAATTCAAACTGCATTTGCCTTGTTTTACTTTTTACTTATACTTTTCATTACATTACTTGAGTACATCCATTTTTACAGTAATTTCCATACAAGTCGTTTCAGATACTTTAAGACTTTAACTCAAGTAACATTTCAGTCAGTGGCTTGGACTTTTACCAAAATCATATTTTGGAGAGGAACCTATACTTTTACTTGACTCTGAGATTTTAGTACTTTATACAACACTGCCTGGAACTGTGTTTACATGTCAAACAGGTGTCCTCCAAGGCGTTGATGTTAGAGACTCAACCACAGTTCCTGCCCCATCAGCACTAACAGAGCTTCCTGAAGACTTTGATGTCAGGAACATCTGTGTTGGCATCCCCAAGGTGAGTTAATATACTCAATTAAAGACGTTTATCTATGTCGGCTGCACTGGGTATGATGCTTTTCCACACAGATTACCAACACAGACCTAATATTAAGTGGGTCTGTTTCTTCTCTAAACACCTGGATGATGGGGAAAGACAAACTCAGAGAGACAAATATATGGTGCATTATGCTTAAACCCCAAGCTCAAATATTATATTAGAAAAAAGTCGCACTTTACAGCTTTTAGAGAAGTTTGAGAAAGAACCACTACAACTGACTATAGTCATTCTTCCATTCCATCCATTCATTCATTCATCAAGCTTTACATTTTTGCATGTTCGATTTTAGTACCTAAAATGTAGCTATAAACAAACGAGGTGTAAAAAATGTAAAATAATGTTTAGGAACCCTGAGCTTGTAACTTTGTTTGGTGTCTGCCATCATCTGTCAGGAGTACCATGCCCCCGGCCTGTCTGAGGAGACCCGGGCTCAGTGGAGTCGTGTTGCAGACTTGTTTGAGAAAGCCGGAGCCCGGGTGGAGCAGGTTTCCCTCCCACACACTCAGTACTCCATCGTCTGCTACCACGTCCTTTGCCACGCCGAGGTGGCGTCAAACATGGCTCGGTTTGATGGGCTAGAATACGGTACAAACATAACTGTGTGGAGTTAAATTGGATGCGGGCACATCATGTGACGGTGGTAAAAGTTTGAGGGTTCTGGTGTTTTTCTCCTCTACCAGGACACCGAAGTGAGATGAAGAGCTCCACGGAGGTGATGTATGCTTCAACCCGACACGAGGGCTTTAACGATGTAGTCAGAGGGAGGATTCTTTCCGGGAACTACTTCCTGCTTAAACAGTAAGGCTGCAAACTGTCTGCATAGGCAGCCTTGGGCGCCTCCAATGTCTGGCATCAGTACTTTACTCATAAAGTGACCATGGACATGTCACACCTTTCAGGAACTACCAGCACTACTTTGTGAAGGCCCAAAAAGTCCGTCGGCTGATCGCCGACGACTTCCGGCACGTTTTTGGCTCAGGGATCGATGTGCTGCTGACTCCCACAACTCTGACTGATGCAGCCTGTTACCATGACTTCACACAGGAAGACAACCGCACTCGCAGCGCACAGGAAGATGTTTTCACCCAACCTGCAAACATGGCTGGTATGGAGTCATACCTTCTCTTTAGTCTAGAGAAGTGGCAGCATATGTGAGATGTGTGGGAGGATTTAAAACCTTATAGACTTTACGCACACACACACGGGTGGGATTTTTTTTTTTCAGCATTGGGGAGATTTTATGTGATAAAACACATTACAATTGCGCTTAATTATGAAATGGAAGAAAAGAAATGCATAGTTATACATTTAATTTTGAAAATCTGAAAATGCAACATGCATTGGGGTTCCGCCACCTTTTCTCAAATACTCTGATTGTCATCCAAAACTAGAAGTGGTATGGGATCAAATCAAACCTATGGCAGTATAGCCATCCTACATCTCCTGTTTTCAGAGCAAACACTTGGAAGAAGCTGCTCCTCTTCCATATGTTCCATATTTCCAATGAGACCGAGATGAAACTATTTAGCCAATGTGCAATACAATATCTATAGAAGAAAATAAACATTGCACATCATTGACGCCCCATAAGCACATCATGGTAATTGGATACTTTTCTTGAGCAGGGCCATGAAAAATAATCTGAGTTGAAGAGAATTTCAGCTGATGGGAACATCTGTAATTGCAGAAAAAGGTGGTTCCACACAGTATTGACTCAGGCGGCTGAATACAAATGTTTGACAAACTGTTGGCCTTTCATTTTGTAAGAAAATTTGGTAACTTTGCTTCTCTTTTCTTCCCCTTTGCAACTACGTTTTGCTTTGTGGTTGAATTCTGAGAAAATGTGGAGAAATTTAAGGCATGTGAATACTTTTGCAATGAACGGTGGACACCCACAATGTAACGTCGTTGCAAAATCATAAATGGGAAACGACCCTGTTGTTTTTAATGTTTTAACACAGGCCTCCCTGCTGTCTCTGTGCCGACCGCCTTATCACAGCGGGGTCTGCCCATTGGCTTACAGCTCATCGGCCCTGCCCTGGAAGACAAGAAGCTGCTATGTGTCGCTCAGTGGGTGGAGCAGAGTGTGGGCTTCCCATCCATCAGCGACTGCGAAAACACACAGGAGAGCAGGAAGGACCCGGGAGCGACCAGGAGGGAGCAGACTTCAGCCGTCTGAGGAGCGTTTTGATGCTGTCAAACCTAAAACAACTCCTGATATCCTCATAGGAAGCTTTATGCGGAGTTATCGGATCACAAATTGCAGATGCTTTATAGTGATAAAGTATAACTACAGTATGTTGAAACCTGACTACTGTTTAACTGGGATGTTGCATCACATCCTGTTAAATAGACATAATGTAAAAGCCGACCTTTCTCATTAAACTTGTATGAATTTACAGAGCCAAAGCGCTTACACATTGTCCATACTGTCCATCTTTAGAGCTCTTTTCTTTGTCGTTGACTATGAAATTCATTTTTAGAAACTCAATTTTCCTCCTTTTCATGAATGGTCTGTTTGTTTTTGGACTCAAGAAGTCACCCTTCACTCATAGAGAACATAGATTTTAATCCTAAATACTTATTTTTTTAGGCACAATTTAGTCAGGAATCACATCTAATTTTTAAAACACAGCAATGTGAATAGAAACTGAATTTAAAATCTCTTGTTTTGATAAGGCATTCAGTCATTTTACAAAAAATAGCAAAATGTAGCAGAACATTTATAGCTCATTTACTAATATTTAGCCACATTACAAGCATTAAAATCAAAACGAAAAAAAAAAACAAAAAAAACTTGTTTCCTCTTCTAGGTAGAAATCAGACTTGCACTATTTTACGTCGAAGGGTAATATATTAACATCTTCATTATAGATTTCTAGTTTATTCTTTCAGGAAGTCCCATCAGTAAATACAAAAATTAAAACTTCCTTAAAATTGGACGTATGTTCATCATGGAAATAACTTGTCATGAATATGATGACTTCTATGAGGTAAAAGCAAATAAGGATGCTAATTTTAGGAAACAACACATTCAGTGTTGCACTTGTCATGTCACTGTTAGCAGCATCAATGCTTTGGGTTTTTACCATATAAAGCTCAAAACAGGTTTGTGACCTTCCTGTCTTCATAGGTACGGTCTCAACCACAGTTTGTCTTCACAAACAACTTTCTCGAACATATAAAAGCACCTTGTCCTCATTATTTCTTGCGTTATAAACAATGTAAGATACAGGACATTATTTCTCGCAAAGACAACCGTTTATTTTTATAGGAAATGAAAAGTATACTGAAGCGATTTTCTTCACAATTATATCGGTTCTGAAGTCTCCTGTTGGTGTTGTGCAACACCTTAAGTGTGACAAATTCAAACTGTTTTCTTATTTCTGCAGAAGCCAGAAGTAAAAAAAACAAACAAAAAAAACATTTAACAATAATTTCAGCTTAAAGTCTTCTCTGTGTTACGCATCTGCAACAGTTTGAAACAGAAAATGAAAAGGCTTTTGTTTCTAGGCAACATAATAAAGCACCTTTTTAAATGGTAGCCCACATTAGGGTTAAGTTGCAGATATTGTGGTGATGAAAAGCGATGAGTGATCTATAACTGCATCATCTTCTAAGATTCTAATAAGAAAGTTTTGTTTTTTACTGGCAGACAGACAACACATAGTGTATTTTATAGATACCAAAAGTGCAAGTCCACTGGGTGCATATTGTGAACGTATTGTTGTGTGGACTATTAGCTTGAAGACCCCGATGTTTATATGAGTACAGCACAATATGTTTGGAGACAGAAGTGACTATGATCCCTAAAACAAAGGGGAGCTTCTTGAAAGCTGATTGGACAGAAGTATAGTCCTTTAATGGCTTCTGTTGTAACTCATTTGTTGAACACATTTTTTTCCTAATTTTAGTTGGCAGTGTCTTGCAATAATGTATATATCTCTTGAGCTTTTTTTTTTAAAAGGCATAAATTTTAATGTATCTTTTAGGGATTTCATGAGATAATTGCTGTGATGTGGAACCAAAACATTTTTCAAGGAAACATTTTAGAAGTATGAAGCCCATACTCACACATGCCCATGACAGAGAGCATTTGTGAAAAACAATTTTCAATTCTTGCCCCAGATGTTTAGTTTGATTTAGATCTGGACTTTAACTGAACCACATAACAAATCTAGATTGCATTGCATCTCTGGCTGTATGTAGTGTGCAAATGGTGTGTATTCTGTTGTCCTGTCTCAGTTTTAAGTCTTTTGCACCAATGAGTTAAACCATGTTTCATCATAAGGATGGCGTGTTTAAGGGCATGTTTAATAATAGCTTCCCTCCACACACAGACACAGCATTTTATTTTTGATAAAAATCCAAACTATACAGCCTTCTTTTCACAAGAGCACTTAATATTGTCTCCAAAATGTGCAATTATACACTACTTTGTGTTTCTTTGACACTTAACTTCCACAGAAAAGCCTGTGGTTGCTGCGTGACGTGATGCAAAAAAAAGAGACATGCAAAATGCTCTCTCTGTGCATGTTGTCTGGGTTTCCTGTTGGTTTCCACCCATCATCCAAAAACTAGAAGCTTCCCTAACTGCAAATTATAAGCTGACATTAGTCACACATGTTCATGGTCGCTAGTGATCAAATGTGATTGCCTTCCTTCCCAAAGTATAGCCTTGGAATACATCCATCCATTTTCTCCAGAAGAGAAAAACATATATTTCATGTTACGTATACTTCCTGTTTTCCACTTTGCACATACACAAACAAGGCTGTTGTCATAGTTTGACCATGGTATATGTAAATGATGGCTAGAGTTTTAGATAAGCTGATGACTGGCGCTTTGTGCCAACGACAAGAATTTTACATAATTTTCGTGGAACTTACTAAGAAAAAAAATTCCGTGTTCATTTTCATGTGACCTGTACTCTTTCCTCTTTTGGCGTATCTGTGCGAAAGCCGGCTTGACATGTAAATATGTAGTCTTTTTTTTTTAAATCTTTTTTTAGTCTCAGATCTGTCTAAATATGAATGCAGCAGTACTGTATTTCCAGCAGTTGAGTTCTAGGCGATAACTCAACCAGCCTTATTGAACATCTCTGATCAATGCAAACGTTGGGTCAATTTTGAAAAGAAAAGTGAAATACTCAGAATAATGCCAACTTTAGTGCAACTTACTTGTTACCCTGGTCACCAGGAGTATGATATATATATATATATATATATATATATATATATGTAATATATATATATATATATATATAATATATATATATATAATATATATATATATATACACACATTATTTATTTTTTTTTTTACATCAAATTAGAGTGTAATGTCATTCCCTGAATCAAGTTTAATCTACAGAGAAAATCATCACAAGTCACCAAAACCACCTGGTCCTGTGTTGCTATTGTCTACTTCATTATGAGCAAATATTTATTTAATATCCTTAAATAAAGAAAAGAAAAGCGGCAAATAGCTGCATGAACTTCCCCCTATTTAAATCTGAATAATTTTTCAACTACTGACCTGCAGAGTTGTATATTCACACTGCATTTAAGTGGTACAAATATTTCTCATGTAGCACCACAAAAGACAATCGAGGGACCACCATCTGTACTTGTACCGCAGTTTGAGAAACGTGTTGGAGCACAGGAGATCCCATTGGAAATATGTTTTTTTGTTATTTTTTAACAGTCGTTTACCATTTGATTAGACTGAGGTTAAGCTATTTGGTAGAGAAAAATTGGAAAAACTTTTCATCTGCAGATGTGGAAAACGGCTGAAGATGGTTCTACAAAGTACTGACTCAGCAGTAATATGAATGCCACACTTTTCAGAATAAGTCGTGTCATTTTCCTTTCATGTCACAATGATGTACCACTTATTGCTGGTCTTTCTTAAAAATCCCTGAAGAGTTAATCAACGTTCGTGTGTGTAAAGCAGCATCACATTCATCAAATGAAACCCAATTCTATTTCTGCATGCTAACAGAGATCATGTTAGTATGTGCTTGTTGGTTTGGGAACTGTGTGAACAATACTTTGCACTTATTAAGTTACAGTAATTAATACCTGGGCTGATTAATATCTATGAACTTGCCACTGAAAAGGAGACATTGCGTGTTTTTAGAAAGGTCATGATGTTAAATAAAAAAAAGAGAAACAGGAAATACCTGCATGAACTTCCTCCTATTTAAATCTAATGGATGTTTTCAACTACTGATCTGCAGTGTTGCATATTTTTCACATTCATACTCTTCGTTCCTTTATTTCTTTTTGAACATTAAGAGATAAATTATATTTAAAAGAGAGTTTATATTCCTCATTGAACAACAGGCGTCAGTGTGCATTGTTTCCTTGTTCATGAATGAGTAAATAGAAATCTGCAAGGGAAGATAAGCTCTAGTACTTTTTGTACATTGTAAGTCAATTATTAATATTTGAACTGTGGGCAAAAACGTCAAAGGGTGTTATTGTTGTGGCAAGCAAGACTGTGGTCAGGTGTGTCCTGTTTTCTCTAGCTTAAGTTTTCATTTTATACAGCACATTTTTTAAATTCTAATGCTCAATAAAGTACAAAAACAATCCACAAAGACAACCAGAAACAGCTAGAAAATGTCCAGTTTTACTTTTTTTTTTTTTTTTAAATAGTGGGCGTTATTAAAATTCAGGTACTATTGCTGAGGTTTGTGTAATATAACGCCAAGAAGAAACCCTGCCAGCAGTGATCTTAATGAAACAACTTTTGCGGCCCTTCACTCTAAACCGTTTCAAAACAGTTTAAAATCCACCAATCCACATGAATACCAAGGAAATCCTGTTGATCATAGATAACCGAATGAAATCAGTCGGTCCTTGTTGCAAAACTCAATTTAACTGAATAAAATCGAAGAAGCTACAAGGCAGGAAGTGAAAAACAGGAATCCGAAACCTAACAAAGCAGAAACAAAAACTGCATGAGGTAGAGCAAGGATGTGGCAAAGCGAGCAATGAGCTAAAGAAAAACACAGTACAGAACCAACACAATCTAGATTAAAACAAAAGTCACACAAGAGCACAAAAAAAGTTAAATTACAGAGAAAGACTAAAACCGAGGTGAAATCAACAAACCTAAACGCAAATAAGAAAAACAATAGAAGTTAAAACAAGTCATTTATCTTATTTCATGTAATGTGAACATATATTCTAGATAAATAAAATCCCTTCAAGGAGCAAGTTACCGCATACATCCTTCTTATTGTTAAACTTGGAAAAGATGAGGAAAACTCTTAAAAGGATATTTTTCTACTATAATAGCTCATTGGATAATGACCCATAGGGTCATAAAACATAATTTGGTGATTGGAGTCAGGCCATTATCTTGTAGCATATGGCCAATTCACAGACAATTTAGTAGAAAAATTGTGTGGTGAACCAAAGATCATAAGAGAAGACCAGGTTGATAGGGCACCATATGTTGGTGCTTCTTCACCATTTAACATCAAATGATTTTGGTTGAAATGTGTCTGACTGTATGTAATAGCACTGTGTATTAAAAATTGTAATCAGGTAAAGCTACTTGATTACAATTTAACCCTTGTGTCTAGAAATGGGATCCAACCGACTACACATACATAAAGCTTGTATCTTTTGCCACAATCCTCTACGTTTGCCTCAGTTTTCGCACGCACCAGGGTTAAGCAAAATTTTCAGTACTGAATAGGAAATGTTGTCTAAATGTGATTTATCCATTGTCACTTTAAGTTACTTTTCACAGTAATTAGATTAGAAGACATACATATATTGCCTAATAATATAGCAGCATCCACCTTCCTGGTGGACCTAGCTCTTTGCTGTATTGTTTCCCTTTTCCTAAAAAACGAAACTGTGCAGACTGACTGCTTACCTAACACTTGAATTGCAAAACAGATTTTTACATAATCTATACAAGTTTGTACTGGACAGTTGTTAGAGATGTTTTGTAATAAACAAGGTTGGATTCTTGGTTTATTTGTTCTAAATGCAATTTTATGCTAATGCACAGATGTGGTGAAAGTTATTACTGAGCAACGAAGCAGAAAAATCATCCAAAGTTTTACGTAATTGCTCATACAGCACCCAATTGTTAGTTGTGTGCTGAAATATTCAAATAGATAGTTTTTTGTGTGTGCACTCATTTTACTTTGCGTGTTGTGACAGGCTTGACTTCTGCTTTGCAATTCTTCACGTGCATTTGTGTGCCTCTGCACTCGCAGGTCGCAGTTCCCACACAGAGACTCAAAGAATATTTTTAGAAAACTAACTCCATGTTTCAAAAATATTCACAATTTCATCACTGTGTCGTGGATCTGACCATTTCAACCAGACTGCACATAAACCTTTCAACAAAACAAGGTGGCAGAATAAATGCGCAACTTAATGTTTTAAATGTGCAAAAGCATCAATCATTCTAATTCACAACTTCGCATGTAGGTCTGGCAGCTCAACACAAGGATGTGGTTGTGTGATCTACATTTGAAAGAAGTTCCCAAAAGTTCAATCACGATAGAAAATGAAGTGAAGCATAGGAATGAGAAAGAAACTGACAACAAAAGTCACATAATTAGAGAGCCCATGTTTTTTTTCTCCTTTATTTTCTTGTGAAGATGGGAGTAGAAATAATTCCACTAGTACAAGATTATAGCCATAGTCTTTGTTCTCATTTAACTATTTCATGAGTTCTGCCCTATTTGTACAGGATGTGGTGATAGAACTTCCTCAATGTGAGTATTGTTGCCAAGACACTGCAATGATGCTCATCACTAAAATAGTACAAACTTTATCGCTCTGCTACGGGAGAGCGATAAAGACTTGTAGGTGGAGGAGAATACAACTCTGTATCCTCCACCTACTGAGATCACAGATGATGACCCATGCAACACTTAGAAACCATAGTGAGTGCATTGCTGTACATCATTCACTACACACTTAAATCTGCAACCCAAAATTCCAAAAACTAAAAGAAGGCTTACAAAATGTAAGAGTTTGTTAGTTTGTTTATTTAAGCGACCGTCTTCTGTGTCTGTATAGGACATGCTGATAACATCACGAATAATAGGCTGGGACACGGACCTCTTGGAAAGAAGAAGTCCCTCCTGCTTATCTTTTATTTTATTTTTTTTTCAGCATTTTGCATGTTTGTGTCTGTGTTTATGGACAGAAATAAAGAACGTATTAAACAATAATGTGTTTTGTGGCTGTACTACCTAGGATTGACCAAAAGAGCATACTAAACTCGGTAGACAAAGATTTCTCAATTGAATTTTGCTCTATTATGTACTTCTTCACTTCACTAGTTTGGATCCACTTTTGTACTCAGAACTGCCACAAATCTTTGATACCCAGGCTCAGCAATGTACCTAAACCATTCCTATGAGATTCCGTATTCAAATGTTTGCATCATACAGTTGTGGGAAATTTGTTGGCTGCACAATATCCTGCTCCACTATATTCTGTGTGTGCTTTATTTGACTAATATCTGGTTCACAGTACCACATTGGAGTACTGTGAACTCATCCCAATATAAAGCACTTAAGAAAGGATGACTCCATAGTTTCCATTCAAAAGACTTGGACAATAATTCTGCAACCTGTTATTTTTCAGTTTTGGAGACCTGTTGTGAAATGGACCTGTCTGGTCTTATGCCTTCATTGGATAGTTTCTCTCTTTCAGAGCTTTGTGTGTACACCTAAGAAATGGTCTGAAAATACTCAGACCAGCTCACCTGGCACCAAAAAAACCATATTTAACAATATTTAAACCAACTTTCATGCCTAACTGGTGTCAAACAGTTATCCATTCTTACTTCATCTTACTTACCTCATTCTACCAGAACGAAGATACAGTAAACGCTGGTCCTCAGTACTTTGAATAGCTGATAACCAATAATGAAACTGATGTCAGTGTGTCTCTTCCTTCCTAAAAGTGTTAAAGTAGACTACAATAGATGCCAGAGTGCAAGTGGAAGACTTATGCTGGCTTCCTTCAGTTTTAAATCAACCATGTTTGTGAAGATAAAATAGCTCACACTGGTTCCAAACCAACAAATGATCTGTAAAAGTAAGTCTGCAGTTTGTGCCAAAAAACTGACTTCATAATAACTTTGTGGTCTGTACATCTGTTTTATGGCTTCTGATGAAAGTTTAAAATTATAATAAACTTAGTAAAATAACAACCTTCTGATGTAGGTTGTCTGGGCTTGCTGACCCATTTGTAAACCTTTTCAGAAATTAGCACACATTTTTTTTTAAGCTATTGGACCAATTTAGGGTTAAACGACCTGCTGAAGATTCTTACTAAACAATGAGTCGCTTTGAATTTCAGAATCCACACTTTACTCAGGTGTAAAACCTGAACTCTAGTAAATGGGAACGGGAAGCCGGCGCCTGGCAGCCGTATCACACATCTCCGCACCTTCAGGGCGGCTTAAGCCACCATTGTCTCCGCTCGCTGGCTGCCATTGTCTCGCTAGCTGGCTACCATCGTCTCCGCTGGCTAGCCACCGTCGTCTCCACCTGCTGACAATTCGGATTACTAGCATTTCCGAATGCTACCTGCCATTGCCTCAGCCTGAGAGCCATCAACTCAGATTGCTAGCAATCAGCATCTCCACCTCTGACTACCATTCTTCGCCTGTGAGCCTCTACACTGCCTGCTAACTACCATCTTCGCCTGAAAAACAACTACTGTCTCTCCCTGTAAGCTAAATTCTTCTCTGCTTGCGAACCTTCATCTCGGCATGCTAGCTACTACTTCTGTTTGCTAGCTTGGATGCTACTTATTGACTGTAGCTGCTAGACAACGTCTCAGCTAACTACATGATCAACACTTTGCTGAATTTCAAGAAAACTGAAGAGAAGGCATGACATTTGGTCAGATAAGTATAATGAGACTCCTTCTGATATTGTTCTTAGGTGTTTACACCTTTGAAAATGAGCCAAAGTCTTCAGAGGATTTGGATAACAACTTGGCTGACCTGTTCAGGACTTATTCTAGGTCCACAACCCTAGAACAGACAACTTGGACTACTTCAAATGTTAATATAAACTGGCAACACTTTAATTAAAAGCCAATAGATAACTTAGTTCATTTAATGTGCTTGTCTGTTTTAAGGAGCTGTTTTGTGTTAAATGAATCTTTTCTTTTACATCTTGCTCAGGCAAGGAAAATTGAAGTAGTATCAAATGTAAATGGTCAATGGAAAAGACTTATTCTACTTTTGCTTTTAGTATCAGGTAATGTGCAACCTAACCCAGGTCAAATTATTAGCAACATTGACACACCGGAAGAATTCAAAAACAGTTCAGGTCTTGGTATAATATTAACACTAGTAGTTTATTACCTAAGATAGACCTGGTTAAAATCTGGTTTGAATCTACTAATACGGACATCTTAGTTCTGACTGAAACATGGTTAAATAATTCAATTACAAATCAAAATATTTAATTAGAAGGTTATAATGTTTTTCGTTGTGATCGCCTTAGGAAAGGTGGTGGTGTTGCCATCTATGTAAATAACAACTTCCATGTTACACTCATGTCTTCTGTATCCATTCCAGAACAATTTGAGTTACTAGTCTTGAAAATTGAATTCTCTAAGGCTCAGCATATCACAGTCATAGGGTGTTATCGACCACCCTCCACTGTCTCTGATGCAATCCCTAATTTGTCTAAATATCTAGCCAACCTACATAAAAATGAATTTGTTTTGCTATGGGATTTAAATCTAGACTGCTTGACACCATCTTCAGATAGCTTAAAAACTGTTTGTGATTCTTTAAATATCACCCAGTTAATTAATTACCCCACTCGACAAGTGCCCTCAAAAATCATCACTCCTAGATTTAATTATGACAAACGCCCCGCATAAATATACAGGGATAGGAGTTTTTGCAAACAACCTCAGTGATCATTGCGCTATAGATACAGTCAGAAATCTCAAGTTACCAAAACCTAAGCCACGGATCTTGACCAAAAGAGATTTCAAACGCCTAAATGAGCAAGCTTTTGTCCATGACTTGCTACATTTTAACTGGAATAGGGTCTCTCTTTTTGATAATGTTGACCTGGCCTGGCAGTATTTCCACGAAGAGTTTTTAAGATTAATAAATAAATAAACATGCTCCAGTACGTAAAATTAGGGTAAAGGGGTGAAAAACCCCATGGTTTTCCCCTGATATTAGGGATCTGCTTAAACAAAGAGATGCAGCTTGGGCTAGAGCAAGGACAAATAAAACTGAAGAGAGCTGGCTTTGCTACAGGAAATTGAGAAATAAGTGTACCTTATTAATTAGGAAAGCAAAGTCGGACTATTTCCTTAGAGAGATGACAAAAAATTTAAATGATCCAAAGAAGTTTTGTAAAACAGTGAAATCAGCTACTGAGCGGGAGCCACTGAGTGACTTTCCAAATTTTGTTTGGAATAAAAGTAAAATTGTGTCTGATAAATTAGCAATTTTGAATTCTTTTAATGAGCATTTTATTTCTGTTGGCTCTCTATTTGATAATTTAAATTCATCTGACCCAAATGTTAACACTGATTAGCTGTTTCTTAATAATGATTGTAATGTTACTACTTTTAATTTTTACCCTACTTGTACAACTGAGGTTCTCAAAGAATTGAAAAGTACAGACACCAAAAAATCGGCAGGACCAGATAACCTAGATTCTTTTTTTCTAAAATTAACTGCAGAGTTTATAGCAGAACCACTGTCTCATATTTTTAATCTAAGTTTAATTTCTAATAAAATTCCTAGTGTCCGGAAATCAGCATTTGTTTTGCCTCTATTCAAGAGTGGAAAACCGTCACAGGTAAACAATTACAGACCAATTTCTAAACTATGTATCCTAGCAAAAATTTTTGAAAAATTAGTTGCAGATCAATTGAAGATTTTTTTTTAGATTCCAATTGTGTTTTACAAACTGTCCAGTCTGGTTTTAGGAAGAAACATGGTACTGTTACTGCCACTTTAAAGGTTATCAATGATCTTATTCAGGCTCTTGATAACAAAAAGCATTGCATTGCTCTGTTTATTGATTTATCAAAGGCATTTGACACAGTAAATCACAAGCTTTTAATTGACATTCTACACAGGATTGGGCTCTCACAACAAGCCACCATGTGGGTAGCTGATTACCTATCAAACAGGAACCCAGAGAGTTCAGTTGGCTGGCTTTACTTCTTCTAACTGTACAGTTTCAAATGGTGTCCCACAGGGCTCAGTTCTTGGCCCACTTTTATTCTCTATTTATATAAATAACTTGTGTGAAACTCTGTCAAATGCTTCTTATCATTTTTATGCAGATGATTTAGTGATTTACTGCTGTTCTTCATCAATTGTACAGGCAATTCAACACTTGCAGTCTGCTTTTAATGTAGTTCAAGCCCGCTTACAAACTTTGAAGTTGGTTCTGAATGTGGATAAGACAAAGGCAATGATTTTTTCACACTCTAGGACACTATCTGAGATCTATCCATTACTTACCACTGCTAGAGGGACACAAATAGAGTTTGTCAGTAATTATAAATATCTTGGCTTTATTCTAGATAAAGAGCTCTCTTTTAAAAATCACTTAGCAAATTTGCTACGAACACTGAAAATGAAGATTGGGTTTTATTACTGAAATGGTTCTTGTTTTTCTGTTAAAGCTAGAAGTAAATTGGTAGCTGCAACATTCCTGCCACTTCTGGATTATGGAGATGAGTTATATATGAATGCTTCAAACAAATACCTTCAACCATTAAATACTGTGTATCATTGCACTTTAAGGTTTGTAACCGGTAGCAGACGCCTCACACATCATTGTGAACTGTATGCAAAAGCTGAATGGCCTCCTTTAAGTGTACGGAGAAACAATCACCTGATGATCCTGATTTATAAATCTCTACTTGGTTTGGCTCCAGCATATTTAAACTCTCTTTTACAAAGATCTATTAATTCCCATTCTTTACGTTCCAACAACATTTTTCTTTTGCATGTTCCACGTTGCGGAACTGAAAAAGGAAAGCAAGCGTTCAGTGTGATGGCTCCTTCAGCCTGGAATCAGCTCCAGTCAGAACTAAAGATGTCAGAACTGATCTCACTGGACTTATTTTGAGCGATTCTTAAAAACAGGCAACAAGATTATTTTAAACAGTGTTATTGTTTTTAAATTGTTTTATACTTGTGCATATGTATTAATTAATTTTGTTTTGTAACCAGGTTGCTGTTCACTGCAGATTTCTGCCCAGGTCCCCCTTGAAAATGAGATCTAGATCTCAATGGGGTTTACCTGGTTAAATAAAGGAAATAAAAAAATAAATAAATACATTTTAATTCCGGTGTGGATCATAAAAAAATCCATGAAAATCTCAAATGTTTCCAATTAGTTCTACAATTAATAGATCATAAAAAAATCCATGAAAATCTCAAATGTTTCCAATTAGTTCTACAATTAATAGAACTTGATGTATAATTAGTACAACCCTGACAAATTAATAGCTCTAATACTTTTGTGAAAGCTCCTGAATAACGAGTGCACACATCTGCTTATTGTTTTAAGATGAACGTGTAGAATAGAACTGTTTCAGAAATAGGATGAATTGAACATTAAGTTTTAAATAGGATCAAATAAGAACTTTGTTCGAATAACTTTTTAGAAAGAAATACAAGAGATGTCAGTATTACCTATCTTCTTAACTACATTGCAAATGTAGTAAACATTTTGCAAAGCCTTTGTAATTTATTTTTTTACTATTAAGGCAGTGGTGTTTCTATTGTCTTGTTTTCCAAAATCAGTCTAAAATTATAATAAACTTAATAAAATAAATTATTTCATGGTTGCTTCTTCAGAACATATTTAATGACCATACAAACATGGTTTTAGTCATTTACAATAGAGCTCATTTTAAATATGAGGCATTCATGCAAACTAACAGTGAGGGAAGTGTTTGGTTTTAAGTAGCTCTTTTTTGAGATCAAAGAGAAATCAACTCAGTGTCCTTCATCTGTCCTCCACTGCATTTCATGAGCTCACATCTACCCTCCTAAAAGAGAAATGAGGAAGAAGAGGTGATGCTTTCAGTGGTGAAACTAACCAAACACAAACACTTGAATACACTCCGAGTTAAATGACTCTGTTGCAGGAACGTGACTGCGCCTTCAGCAATTCTCTCTTTCTTTCACTATGTGTAACTTCAGAGGGAGAAACAGAAATTCAAGATGAACACAAACATCTGTTCAAAAGGTCCCTGTGGTTTCTGATTTGGAGCTGAGGATTGGATAAGGTAGGGGGCTTATGGATCACGAAGCACGGGTCCTGATAGGAATCCAACAGATAAGACGAGGTGGAGAATGGAGCCTTTGTGTGGTGATCAGAGCAGGATACAATTCCCACCCAGATTGGGAGTGGGTGCTGGGAGGAGGTGGGACAAAAAAAAAGGTGAATTCCAGCATTCTTTCAAAGATAGAGAGACCCTTTGATGGCAAAGGCCCCTCGACAGGTGAAGGAGGAGGAATAGTTCGGCAGCTTCATTATTGGGAGTATTTCAAAGAGGTAGTATTTTCAAGTCACAAAATGTAAATGATGTAGAAAGGAATACCCCAAAATTGAAAAATCAAACTGAGAAACTCTACTTAAGCTGGAAATTTCCAAAGATGCAAGACAATTTGATGTATCTTGGAGATACAACAATATTCATTCGTATTACAGTTTGTATGCAAATCCCAACCATTGAAAGGGAAAGACTAGTTTAAAAGCATTATTTAAATACATGACAAACCCAGGGAGCACCAGGGGCAACAGAAACTAAACATCACAGCCTCCAGGGTTTCCCCCAGAAAACGTGCTAAGCCTGGCGGCGGGGCTAGCAAAGCATGGCGGGCCGCCATGCTTATAATACACTGGGGGAAACCCTGGCCTCCATATCTTTCCCTAGCAGCTTATTTAATGGTTGATGCATTCACTTATGTCCTAGAATAAATCAGCAAGAAAACGATTTACATTACAGTTTTATTCAGCTGAAAGAATTTAAGGCACACCATTTAAAATTTGAAAGCAAATTAAAGGGTTTAGACATTTTGACCCACCAACACAGAGAAATATAAGAATTTTCTGGAATAAGAACATCTTAAAGTCCATGACAGCACCAAGTGAAAATCAGGACTTGTGCAGAACAACTAGAATTGCTGGATTGCTGTAGTCCATTAAAAGCTTGATGTCGTTCCCTCCACAAAATTAAATAGACAAACTTATTGAAAGATTTCCATTGAGCGTAATGTTAAATAAGCAGATGACAACTTTCCACACTGTCTGATGTGCATAGACATAAGGAGGAGCTGATAAAGCCAGAAGGAGGAAGCACTGGTGAAATTGAAGGTCGAAGGCTGAAGATGTGTCCTTCGAAGTCGTGGCATTGTTGAAGTGAGGTTGATGGAGCAGAGGTGGTTGTTTGTAGCAGTGGTTGGTTGTTGAGCAGTGGTGGTTGTTGGAGCAGAGGTGGTTGTTGTAGCAGGAGCAGAGGTGGTTGTTGGAGCAGGAGTGAGGTGGTTGTTGGAGCAGAGCAAGGTGGTTGTTGAGCAGGAGCAGAGGGTTGTTGTAGCAGGAGCAGAGGTGGTTGTTGGAGCAGGAGCAGTGGTGGTTGTTGGAGCAGTGGTGGTTGTTGTAGCAGGAGAGTGGTGGTTGTTGGAGCAGTGGTGGTGTTGAGCAGAGGTGGTTGTTGTAGCAGGAGCAGTGGTTGTTGTTGGAGCAGAGCAGTGGTGGTGTTGTAGCAGGAGCAGAGGTGGTTGTTGTAGAGCAGAGGTGGTTGTTGGAGCAGTGGTGGTTGTTGTAGCAGGAGCAGAGGTGGTTGTTGTGCAGAGCAGGAGAGCAGTGGTGGTTGTTGGAGCAGGAGCAGAGGTGGTTGTTGTAGCAGGAGCAGGGTGTTGTTGGAGCAGAGCAGTGTGGTTGTTGTAGCAGGAGCAGAGGTGGTTGTTGTAGCAGGAGCAGAGGTGGTTGTTGGAGCAGTGGTGGTTGTTGTAGCAGGAGCAGAGGTGGTTGTTGGAGCAGTGGTGGTTGTTGTAGCAGGAGCAGAGGTGGTTGTTGAGCAGGAGCAGAGGTGGTTGTTGGAGCAGGAGCAGTGGTGGTTGTTGAGCAGTGGTGGTTGTTGTAGCAGGAGCAGAGGTGGTTGTTGGAGCGAGCGTGGTGGTTGTTGTAGCAGGAGCAGAGGTGGTTGTTGGAGCAGGAGCAGAGGTGGTTGTTGGAGCCAGTGGTGGTTGTTTGTAGCAGGAGCAGAGGTGGTTGTTGGAGCAGGAGCAGAGGTGGTTGTTGGAGCAGGAGCAGAGGTGGTTGTTGGAGCAGGAGCAGTGGTGGTTGTTGGAGCAGGAGCAGTGTGTGGGAGCAGAGGTGGTTGTTGGAGCAGGAGCAGAGGTGGTTGTTGGAGCAGGAGCAGTGTTGTTGAGCAGAGGTGTGTTGTGAGCAGGAGCAGTGGTGGTTGTTGGAGCAGGGTGGTTGTTGTAGCAGGAGCAGAGGTGGTTGTTGGAGCGGGAGCAGGTGGTTGTTGGAGCAGGAGCAGAGGTGGTTGTTGGAGCAGTGGTGGTTGTTGTAGCAGGCATGTGTTGAGCGTGTGGTCAGAGGGTGGTTGTTGGAGCATGGTGTTGTAGAGCAGAGGTGGTTGTTGGAGCAGGAGCAGAGGTGGTTGTTGGAGGCAGTGGTTGTGAGGTGGTTGTTGGAGCAGGAGCAGAGGTGATTGTTGGAGCAGGAGCAGAGATGGTTGTTGTAGCAGGAGCAGAGGTGGTTGTTGGAGCAGTGGTGGTTGTTGAGGTTGTTGCTGATTGTATCTGAACCACCTGCAATACACCGTTACGGTTTATATGCAAATTAAAATTTTCCCCATGAACACTGGGCTTTATTCAGGATTAAACATTAGTTTGTATGGATGCATTAGACTGTGTCCTGTTTCATTGTTTTGATACCTCCTTTGACCTAACTGCCTTCTGTTAAACTTGATGAATTATAAAGCATATAGGACTTTTATGAAAAAATGTGCTGGAGATATGAAACATCTAAAGAATATAAGGTACTGAGCACTATGTCAGAATTTATAAGGCTGGAGGTCACTCATTTAAAACTCACAAAACACAAATGCAACAGGAGCTTAAATTAAGAATATATAAACTTTGAGGTAAATATTGCAATATTGACAAGTGATTAATACTGCTTGTCTAATAATAATAAACAATAATAAACACTGAAATGTAAACTAACCTGTGATGACAGATGGAAAGTGAGCAGAGCAGCTGCAAAGAAACTGAACAACATCTTGATCAGTTTGATTCCAGTAGGATTCTGTGTTCTCAAGTGAACAATGAAGGGGACCCTGGAATGGTTAAATAGCTGTGGGAACTTTCCAAGCTGGAGACCACACCTGTTTTTTCATGCATTATTCAAGCCCATTTGATTGAATGTATGTATGTATTTTAATGTGGAAGCCCTCCTTAACATATTTGACTGGGGGTATTCCTATGTAGCCTGGACAAGGAAATATTCTACAAACACACCATTCATGGTCCAAAACCATGAAAACCATGAATGGTAAGTTTTCAACTACCAAGGAAGAGTTAAGCCATAACAATTGTTGCACCCATGAATGGCAACAACCAGGGCAACAGTAAGAGCAATTAGTTTTTAATATCTAGCTCCCACTAGCTCAGGTTACAACAGGAAATAAGATTAATTACCATGACCACACAGATGAAGCACAGCTTTACATTACGATGTCACCAGGTGACTCTGAACCCGTCCAATCACTGAACAGATGCTTAGAACAGATAAATGTGTGGATGTGCCAAACCTTCTCCAATTGAACAGAAACAAAACTGAAGTTATTATCTTTGGACCCAAAGAGGAACGAAATAGAGCCAATGCACAGCTTCAGTTATTACAACTAAAAACTAGCGATCAGACCCAAAACCTGGGAGTAGTGATGGACTCTGACCTGAACCTTCAGAGCCACATAAAGGAAAATACAAAGTCGGCCTTCTATCACATGAAGAACATCTCTAGAATTAGAGGACTAATCTCTCAGCGAGATTTAGAGAAACTCATGCGTTTATCTTTGTTCGCATTGATTACTGCTACAGTGTCTTCACAGGTCTGCCTAACAAATCACACAGCTGCAGCTGCTACAGAACACTGGTGCCCGTCTTCTCACTAAAACTAAGGAGATACATCACACCAGTTCTAACGTCCCTAAGCTGAGCTCCCTGTAGCTCAGAGAATAGACTTTAAAAAACTGTTGTTAGTTTATAAATCACTGAACAGTTTAGCACCATAATACATTAAAGATCTGCTGTGTTATCAACCTTCCAGACCTCTCAGGCCTTCTTGTTCTGGTCTGCTCTGCATCCCCAGAACCAGAACCAAATGAGGAGAAGCAGCATCCAGCTTCGTTGCACCACAAATCTGGAGCAAACATCTAGAAAACTGCAAAACTGCCGAAACACTGAGTGCCTTTAAATTTAAACTAAAAACTCACCTGTTTAAGAGTCAAATGTAATGTTTCAACTGTTGATTCTATGTTCCATGACTTTGTGTTTTTTGTGTTTTTATTATGTAAAGCACTTTGCCTTGCTGTGTTCACTTGGTGAACAGTTAGGGAGAGATTTTCCCCCTCCCTAACAGGTGCTGTTCTCTGTGTATTTTATATATTCTGGTTTATTTGGGTGGATGTATTGTTTGGGGAGGTGGTTTGATTTGTTTACTTGTTTTAATCATCTTTTCATCTCTTTGAGGTCACCTGGTCATGTATTGCCATGGAAGCGCACCCATGAGCAGTGCTGACAAGGACCTGGTGTTGCCAATCAGCTTCATTGGGAAAATCCATTTTCTGAGAGGGGAGGAGAGATGTATTGGATTTTGTTTGGGCCCAGATTGTTTTTGTTTCTAGTTTTGCTTGAGTAAATTGTAACTGTGAAGACATTTTTTTTTGTTAGGAATATAGTTTAGTGCAAATGTTTGTTCTTTCTTTTTGGAAATGTAAATGTCTCCACCCCTCTAATCTTTGTAGGAGCCAATCCTTTAAAAACCAGCTGATCAAGATGAGAAGGAGATTTTTTCCCTCTTCCTTTTGTGACCTGTTATGCCATTCTGTATGTTGAACTGAACTGAACGAAAGATAAAAGAAAAATATTGAATACTCTACACCTGCTGGCTCCAGTCTGTTTTCTCTTGGGTCGCAAACTAACACTGTGGAAAAGTGCTATACAAATAAAAGTTAATTGATTTTGATTTGATGTCACGCATGCTCCAAGTTGACTTGGACCATAAAATCATTGAAAAACTGTTTTGTTTATTTATGGTATTAAACCCTGCCTCTCAACACCCTTGCAGCAGTTAATGCTATAGTTTGAATCGTGTGTGCCGGAGCAGAGATGCACCTAAAACATAAAGGACAGTGAACAACTGAGGAACAGGAAGAGGAAACACTGCTAATAATGATACCCTGAGCTCTGTCTTTTAGTTTTGTTTTTACCTCTGTCTCTGTTTATCTAGTTATTCCCTATTACAGCCTCCCTCGTACACAGAAAAAATGCCAGTGTTGAATTAACACCCCAAAGTGTCATGTGTCCAAGTCAGCTGGTGTTAAATTCAACAATACAGAGTTTCACATTAAAATTTAAAACAATGCTGGTGTTAAAATATATTAAAAATAACACCAGTGTAGTGTTGATCACAAAACATAATGTGGTGGTAAAAAAGTAAATAATTGACCCACAAGGTGTCAATATCAATCAAATCCAGTGGAAAATATTCAAAATGGAAAGTTTAACTTTTCTTAAACCCATTTCAGTATTATAGACCAATGTTAATTTAACAAAACAAATTGGTGTCAATCATTTAACACTTTCAAAAGTGTTACTTTAACACCCGCTGACTTGGACACATATAGACACTTTTGGGTGTTAATTCAACACTGGCATTCTTACTGTGTAGAGTTTCTGTTTTTTCTTATCTTGTTACCTTAGGTTTAGTTCTTCTTTTATGTCTGTATCCATGCCCATCTTTCTTTGGTGATTCTAGTAAGGTTATTTCTTTGCTTAGTCATTCTAGTTGTTCTAGCTCTTATTATTTTTAGAGCAGCCTTATTTCTGTCTTGGTTCTTTTATAGTTTCCCCTCTCTTTCGAGTTTATTATGGGTTTTTTTTAGGGTTAGAATTAGTTCCAGCTCTTTTATATTCCTTTCTTCACTCTTTTGTGTTCCCCTCTATATTTACATATTTGCCCTGTGCCACTTTCTCCCAACCCCTCAGCCTGGCTCCTGCTTCACTCACCTACAGTCAATTAGCTCATCAGTCCTGGTTTTGTCTAGTTCTCTACCTCCTTGTATTGTAGCCTCTCATTCTCTCTCATTACTCATCTGATTCTTATGTCTACTCACTTCAGCCCTACCCCATGTCTCCTGGTTGGAAGCTCTTTTGGTCTAATTTTTGCTGTTACCTATGATCTTCTATCTTTTGTAAGTGTTCAGCATTTTTTCATCAAGTCATCTAACTCGGTTGCTGCCTCCACATCTCTGCTTTTGGGTCCACACTTCAACAACCAACATCATGACAGTCTCTCTCATAATCAAAGCTTTTGGCTGAGATTTTACTGCCTTTAACTGTATACATTAACTGCTCTTTTTCATCCATTACACTTGAAGACTGTCTCAGCTTATCTGTTTAACTTTTTTTCTCTCCTAGTTGAAGCTACTAGAGGTGCATCTCTTGCCACTAACTTTTTACTTTTCTTGGTACTCATGTGCTTCTGTGTCTTTTTGTGTATCTGCTCTGTCTCCTGAGAAACCTCTGGCTGGTCGCTCACACTGAGCCAGGTTCTGCTGGAGGTTTCTTCTTGTTAAAGGGAAATTCTTCCTCTCCTCTCTCACTGCATGCTTGCACAGTGCAGGCTTGCAGCCAAGTCAACAACTTAATGCAAGAAACTGTCCACTGTAGATCCAACTGCAACTCATTGACTATGCAACTAACTAGATTTTCTGAGACAGAAAAGCTTTTAACCAATTTGAATAGTACGCTGAACTTGACTGCACTGATCGATAATTAGGATTATTTGGAATGTATGTGCTTGACTAGAAATCTGTATGATTGTGCCTCGAGATGACATGTGTTGTGAATTTAATCGTGCAGCCATGAAATGCATATTTAAGATCAACCAGTCAGCCCACATTTACAAAATGGAGGAACACATAAGTAGGAAGTTTCCAATAATAGTAGTAATGAGGCATTTTATTTGGCAGCACCTTTCAAAACACCCAAGGACACTTTACAACATTAAAAACACAAATTAAACGGTAAAGAAATGGCTACAAAGACACAAACACACAAAATAACTACACAATTAAAGTGAGAAGGCTAATATGAACAGAAGAGATTTGCGAAGTGGACATTCACCAGGTCCTAGAATAAATCAGCAAGAAAACAATTTTTGCGACAGACTGGCGACCTGTCCAGGGTGAACCCTGCCTCTCGCCCGGAACGTTAGCTGGAGATAGGCCTCCCGACCCCACCAAGGGACAAGGGTGTCAAGAAAATGGGTGGATGGATGGATGGAAAACAATTTTCATTACAGTTTTATTCAGCTGAAAGAATTTAAGGCACACCATTTAAAATTTGAAAGCAAATTAAAGCGTTTACACATTTTGACCCACCAACACAGGGAAATATAAGAATTTTCTGGAATAAGAACATCTTAAAGTCCATGACAGCACCAAGTGAAAATCAGGACTTGTGCAGAACAACTAGAATTGCTGGATTGCTGTAGTCCATTAAAAGCTTGATGTAGTTCCCTCCACAAAATTAAATAGGCAAACTTATTGAAAGATTTCCACTGAGCGTAATGTTACATGAGCAGATGACAACTTTCCACACTGTCTGACTGTGGCATCAGACATAAAGGAGGGAAGCTGATAAAGCCAGAAGGAGAAGCACTGGTGGAAATTTGAAGGTTGAGGCTGAAGATGCGGTGCCATTCAAAGTCGTGGCATTGGTTGAAGTGAGGTTTGTTGTAGCAGTGGGGGTTGTTGGAGCAGAGGTGGTTGTTGGAGCAGGAGCAGAGGTGGTTGTTGGAGCAGAGTGGTTGTTGTAGCAGTGGTGTTTGTTGTAGCAGTGATGGTTGTTGGAGCAGAGGTGGTTGTTGGAGCAGGAGCAGAGGTGGTTGTTGGAGCAGAGGTGGTTGTTGTAGCAGTGGTGTTTGTTGTAGCAGTGATGGTTGTTGGAGCAGAGGTGGTTGTTGGAGCAGAGGTGGTTGTTGAGGCATTTTCTGATTGTATCTGAACCACCTGCAATACACCGTTAGGATTTATATGCAAATTAAAATATCCATAATCCCTCTATTCAGATTAAACATTAGTTTGTATGGATGCATTAGACTGTGTCCTGTTTCATTGTTTTGATACCTCTTTTGACCTAACTGCCTTCTGTCAAACTTGATGAATTACAAAGACTTTTATGAAAAAATGTGCTGGAGATAGGAAACATCTAAAGAATATAAGGTACTGAGCACTATGTCAGAACATTATAAGGCTGGAGGTCACTCATTTAAAACTCACAAAACACAAATGCAACAGGAGCTTAAATTAAGAATATATAAACTTTGAGAAAAATATTGCAATATTGACAAGTGCCTAATCCAGTTTGTCTATAATAAAAAAACACTGAAATGTAAACTAACCTGTGATGACAGATGGAAAGAGAACAGAGCAGCTGCAAAGAAACTGAACAACATCTTGATCAGCTTGATGATTCCAGTAGGATTCTGTGTTCTCAATTGAACACTGGAGGGGATCCTGGAATGGTTAAATAGCTGTGGGAACTTTCCTAGCTGGAGACCACACCTGTTTTTTCATGCATTATTCAAGCCCATTTGAATGAATGAATGTATGTATGTATTTTAATGTGGAAGCCCTCCTTAACATATTTGACTTGGGGGTGTTTCTATGTAGCCTGGACAAGGAAATATTCTGCATATTCCAGAATTGGGTCAATATTATCAATAAGCAAACAAAAGAAATTATGTCACATTTTTCAAATGTGTATTTAATTGGATACATGGCATTGAAAATCAGAAAATTGCAAAACAAAGACTTTACTCAAACATACTTCAGATATACTTTGCAGGCTTGCTCAAGCCCACTTGAGGCTCATGATGAGTCTGGGAACTCATCATCTTAGTGTGTGTTTTATCAGTGGAGCCACAAACTCTGCTCTCTACCAGAAAGGAAATGGAATATGAAAAGTGGTAAGTTTGTGACCCTAAGCTTAACGCTACTGCAAACAATGATCCAAACCACACCAGCAAGTCCACTCCAAAATCAGAAACACACCATTCGTGGTCAAAAACCATGAAAACCATGAATGGTAAGTTTTCAACTACCAAGGAAGAGTTAAGCCATAACAATTGTTGCACCCATGAATGGCAACAACCAGGGCAACAGTAAGAGCAATTAGTTTTTAATATCTAGCTCCCACTAGCTCAGGTTACAACAGGAAATAAGATTAATTACCATAACCACACAGATGAAGCACAGCTTTACATTACGATGTCACCAGGTGACTCTGAACCCGTCCAATCACTGAACAGATGCTTAGAACAGATAAATGTGTGGATGTGCCAAACCTTCTCCAATTGAACAGAAACAAAACTGAAGTTATTATCTTTGGACCCAAAGAGGAACGAAATAGAGCCAATGCACAGCTTCAGTTATTACAACTAAAAACTAGCGATCAGACCCAAAACCTGGGAGTAGTGATGGACTCTGACCTGAACCTTCAGAGCCACATAAAGGAAAATACAAAGTCGGCCTTCTATCACATGAAGAACATCTCTAGAATTAGAGGACTAATCTCTCAGCGAGATTTAGAGAAACTCATGCGTTTATCTTTGTTCGCATTGATTACTGCTACAGTGTCTTCACAGGTCTGCCTAACAAATCACACAGCTGCAGCTGCTACAGAACACTGGTGCCCGTCTTCTCACTAAAACTAAGGAGATACATCACACCAGTTCTAACGTCCCTAAGCTGAGCTCCCTGTAGCTCAGAGAATAGACTTTAAAATACTGTTAGTTTATAAATCACTGAACAGTTTAGCACCATAATACATTAAAGATCTGCTGTGTTATCAACCTTCCAGACCTCTCAGGCCTTCTTGTTCTGGTCTGCTCTGTATCCCCAGAACCAGAACCAAATGAGGAGAAGCAGCATCCAGCTTCTTTGCACCACAAATCTGGAGCAAACATCTAGAAAACTGCAAAACTGCCGAAACACTGAGTGCCTTTAAATTTAAACTAAAATTCACCTGTTTAAGAGTCAAATGTAATGTTTCAACTGTTGATTCTATGTTCCATGACTTTGTGTTTTTTATGTTTTCATGATGTAAAGCCCTTTGTAATGCCTTGCTGCGGAAATGTGCTATACAAATAAAAGTTGATTGATTTTGATTTGATGATACGCATGCTCCAAGTTGACTTGGACCATAAAATATTTGAAAAACTGTTTTGTTTATGGTGGTGTTATTTTTACTATAGTTTGAATAATGTGTGCTGGAGCACAGATGCACCGAAAACATAAAGGACAGTGAACAACTGAGGACCAGGAAGAGGAAACACTGCTAATAATGATACCCTGAGCTCTGTCTTTTAGTTTCGTTTTTACCTCTGTCTCTGTTTATCCCTATTACAGCCTCCCTCGTAGAGTTTCTAGTTTTCTTATCTTGTTACCTTAGGTTTAGTTCTTCTTTTATGTCTGTATCCATGCCCATCTTTCTTTGGTGATTCTAGTAAGGTTATTTCTTTGCTTAGTCATTCTAGTTGTTCTAGCTCTTATTATTTTTAGAGCAGCCTTATTTCTGTCTTGGTTCTTTTATAGTTTCCCGTCTCTTTCAAGTTTATTATGTTTTCTTTTAGGGTTAGAATTAGTTCCAGCTCTTTTATATTCCTTTCTTCACTCTTTTGTGTTCCCCTCTATATTTACATATTTGCCCTGTGCCACTTTCTCCCAACCCCTCAGCCTGGCTCCTGCTTCACTCACCTACAGTCAATTAGCTCATCAGTCCTGGTTTTGTCTAGTTCTCTACCTCCCTGTATTGTAGCCTCTCATTCTCTCTCATTACTCATCTGATTCTTATGTCTACTCACTTCAGCCCTACCCCATGTCTCCTGGTTGGAAGCTCTTTTGGTCTAATTTTTGCTGTTACCTATGATCTTCTATCTTTTGTAAGTGTTCAGCATTTTTTCATCAAGTCATCTAACTCGGTTGCTGCCTCCACATCTCTGCTTTTGGGTCCACACTTCAACAACCAACATCATGACAGTCTCTCTCATAATCAAAGCTTTTGGCTGAGATTTTACTGCCTTTAACTGTAGACATTAACTGCTCTTTTTCATCCATTACACTTGAAGACTGTCTCAGCTTATCTGTTTAACTTTTTTTCTCTCCTAGTTGAAGCTACTAGAGGTGCATCTCTTGCCACTAACTTTTTACTTTTCTTGGTACTCATGTGCTTCTGTGTCTTTTTGTGTATCTGCTCTGTCTCCTGAGAAACCTCTGGCTGGTCGCTCACACTGAGCCAGGTTCTGCTGGAGGTTTCTTCTTGTTAAAGGGAAATTCTTCCTCTCCTCTCTCACTGCATGCTTGCACAGTGCAGGCTTGCAGCCAAGTCAACAACTTAATGCAAGAAACTGTCCACTGTAGATCCAACTGCAACTCATTGACTATGCAACTAACTAGATTTTCTGAGACAGAAAAGCTTTTAACCAATTTGAATAGTACGCTGAACTTGACTGCACTGATAGATAATTAGGATTATTTGGAATGTATGTGCTTGACTAGATATCTGTGTGATTGTGCCTCGAGATGACATGTGTTGTGAATTTAATCGTGCAGCCATGAAATGCATATTTAAGATCAACCAGTCAGCCCACATTTACAAAATGGAGGAACACATAAGTAGAAAGTTTCCAATAATAGTAGTAATGAGGCATTTTATTTGACAGCACCTTTCAAAACACCCAAGGACACTTTACAACATTAAAAACACAAATTAAACGGTAAAGAAATGGCTACAAAGACACAAACACACAAAATAACTACACAATTAAAGTGAGAAGGCTAATATGAACAGAAGAGATTTGCGAAGTGGACATTCACCAGGTCCTAGAATAAATCAGCAAGAAAACAATTTTTGCGACAGACTGGCGACCTGTCCAGGGTGAACCCTGCCTCTCGCCCGGAACGTTAGCTGGAGATAGGCCTCCCGACCCCACCAAGGGACAAGGGTGTCAAGAAAATGGATGGATGGATGGATGGATGGAAAACAATTTTCATTACAGTTTTATATCAGCTGAAAGAATTTAAGGCGCACCATTTAAAATTTGAAAGCAAATTAAAGCGTTTACACATTTTGACCCACCAACACAGGGAAATATAAGAATTTTCTGGAATAAGAACATCTTAAAGTCCATGACAGCACCAAGTGAAAATCAGGACTTGTGCAGAACAACTAGAATTGCTGGATTGCTGTAGTCCATTAAAAGCTTGATGTAGTTCCCTCCTCAAAATTAAATAGGCAAACTTATTGAAAGATTTCCACTGAGCGTAATGTTACATGAGCAGATGACAACTTTCCACACTGTCTGATTGTGGCATCAGACATAAAGGAGGGAAGCTGATAAAGCCAGAGGGAGAAGCACTGGTGGAAAATTGAAGGTTGAGGCTGAAGATGCGGTGCCATTCAAAGTCGTGGCAGAGGTGGTTGTTGGAGCAGGAGCATTGGTTGAAGTGTGGTTTGTTGGATCAGGTGCTTCTGCCCAAACCATCTGCAATAAATAATTACGGTTTAAATGCAAATTAAAATGTTCCTTCAAGTAGCACTTTTATGAATAAATTGTGTTGAAGTTGGGAAACATCTAAATAACTCAAGGTACTGAGCAGTATATAAGATCACCAGCAGGTGGTAGTCCACTCATTTCAGCCTCATAAGCACAAAGGGAGATTAAATTAAGTGCTTATGAGCTTTGATGAAAATATTTCAGATCTAAGTTTAAGAATTCAATTTAGAACAAGGTAGTCTTCTGTTCATAACTGAGGGTTCATGAAAGTTACCAGACCCCCAAAAAAGAGAAGCACCTAATCAAGTTTGTTTATTAATAATAATAATAATAATAATAATAAACACTGAAATGTAAACTAACCTGTGATGACAGATGGAAAGTGAGCAGAGCAAATGCAAAGAAACTGAAAAACATCTTGATCAGCTTGATGATTCCAGTAGGATCCTGTGTTCTCAAGTGAAGAATGGTGGGGACCTGGAATGTTTAAATAGCTGTGGGAACTTTCCAAGCTGGAGACCACACCTGTTTTTTTCATGCATTATTCAAGCCCTTTTGGATGGATGGATGTATTTTTTGTGTGTGAAAGCCCTTATTTCCATATTTGACTGAGTGATGTTTCTATGTAGCCTAGAAATGGAAATATTCTGTATCTATTTCAGGATTGGGTTGATATTATAAAAAAAAACAAAACAAACAAAAAGATAATGTCCATTTTCTTTTCATTTTTTCAAATGTGTATTTAATTAGATACATGGCATTGCAAAGCTGCCTGTCGCGATGAAGAAAGTAAAACAAAGACTTTACTTCGACAGTGGACATTTGTGAACATTTGAGAGCTCATCATGTTAGTGTGTTTATATTTGTGGAGCCACAAATTCTGCTCTCTAACAGAAAGGAGATGGAATATAGTTGTGCCATAGGTTTGTGACCCAAAACTTAACGGTACTACAAACAATGATCCGAACAACATCAGCAGGTCCATCTTAAAATTAGAAACACACCAGTCATGGTCACAAAAGCCTCCAGTGTGGTTGCATAACCACATTGGAGGATTTTTCAACTACCAAGGAAGAATTAAGTCTTACTCCTCTAGCAATTGTTGCACCACAAATGGCACAACCAGGGCTACAGTAGCAGGTGCAATTAATTTTGTAGCCATGTTCCAAGTTGAATTGGACAGCTTTGTTCCCCTTAAATAAAATCTTTGAAAAACTGTTTTGTCCATAGCAGTCTTACTCAAACTGTGCTCCCTGGGTTCTGCTGGAGATTTCTTCCTGTTAAAGAGAAGTTTTTTCTCTCCACTCTCACTTCATGAATGCACAATATGAAGGCTTGCAGCCACGTCAACAACCTAAAGGTCAACCGCCCATTCCACATTCACAAACTAACTTAGTGTCAATAAGCTTTGGTATCTTTGTGCTGGTTTGTGAAGCAAACCGGTACAATTTTTAAATCTTTAATTAAAATGTTTTCAGAAGTCATCAGAGATAAAACTGTCACCCTACATTGACAAAATCCAATGTTATCATCCAACTGTGCTACGTTTGTGCAGCTAATGATTTTCGTAGCACAGTGATTGATACCACATTTGTTTGATTTGAAAATGTTGGGGGCTGGTTGACATTTAAAACATTTATTAATATCTTGAAAATGACAGTAGTGCAAGCAATTTTTATGCTGGGGGGGTGGTGGGGGAATTGCACTCAGGCTAAATATACACCAGCGACCTCCACAAACAACAGCAATGGACGACTGGTGTACTTGGCACTTTGGGGATTCATTTTTGCTTTCAAAAAGGATGGAAAGCTGGAAAAGATCATTTTTGTGTGCATGTCGTTCAAAACGGAGTTTTGGCTTCAGTGTTTTAGACTGAAGCAACTCAAGTCTAGAACACCGTACCAGCGCAAAACATCTTCCAGCAGCACAAATGTCCCCAACGCTATTCTTAGCATCCACAATCCACACTTCTATTGAAGTATTTCTTCAAAGAATTGCATCAATGATGAGCACTTTCTAAAACACTCAAAAGCTGAATTGGAGCAATATTATTATTCAATCTGATGGTTGAATAACTTAAATAACAGATAAAATATATTTGCTGAATTCGTTTGTCTATTTCTTCAAAAATGCAGCAAAAGGGGTCTGGATTTTTAATTATAAACCATGCTTATTTTGCATATATATATATATATATATATATATATATATATATATATATATATATATATATATATATATACACATTTAATTTGTTTGACTAAATGTGATTGCTGACTCAGCAATTAACTTGAAATAAAAATTGTAAGTTTTGTTTAGAAAAATTGGAAAGCTGAAGATGTTTTAGAATCTGCCTTCACTGTAGAATAACTCATTTCCCTTTTGACCAGTCTATGCAATGCAGTTTTCATGTCATTGTCACGTGGTCCCTTTGTCAGAGTGACAAGACAAGTTTCACCATTGAAGTAAACTCCTTTTCTGTGGCATTTCTTTCTTTTTTTTTTTGCATGACAACTGCTCCATCAAATCCCTCCTGCTCAACAACTAAATTGCAGAGAGTTAAATTCTGGGATGGAATAAAACTCAATGCAGTCCCTCAAGCAGCACAAAAGAAAAGCCCTTTTTCACAAGCAATAAGCACTAGTTATCACGGCTGAGTCTTATCCTGCACACCAAATTCTAGTGCCACCCTGGATAACTTCCACTACCGCCCTCAGAAACTGTCACTTTTTTTTTTCTGTGCCTCTGATTCTGCCTCTTGTGCATAGAGCCATCAGTGCGGGTTCTGTCAGTTGCTGTCAAGATTGGGGGTTGGGGAAGTCTGTTGAGTGGCTCTCGTGCAGTTTAAAAGTAAGTAAAGTCAATGTCAGACTTCGTAACGTTCGCACTATAAGCATTGTCCACTCCCCCCAACAATACGCAAGAGTTTCAGCTAAAATTTTCATGGGCACGCTGGGTTAAATGAAACTGAATCAGATGGACTGCAAGTTGACCAGCTCTGAAGCTTTATCATAAATGTTTAGCTTCAGTGCCTGATGGGTGTGCCTCAACCACTAACACCACTGCAATTTGACCATATTAGTCAAACGTTTCAATTAGTGCTTTGGCAAATTTGCTTCATATGGGGGTTAGCAGAGATTCGGACAAGCAAACTGCAATAGAGTCAAGTTAGAGGGACCCCAGGCGTTCAGTGGCAATTTCAGCCGTCAGGATTTGAGCCTGCTGTCTCTCATTTTGGCAGCAGGACCTGAAATGTGTAATTTAATATCAGTGAATGAAGGCAGACATTTTACAGCTTTATTTACCTCAAGTTTCACAGCACTTAAATAGATACAAATACCTGCAGTGAGGTTGATCAGAACTACTTCATTTTTAAAATCTTCTTAACAGATACATTTTCTCCCACACCCATAAACATTTCTACACAGATTCAGTGTTCTTCCCGAATAAGATTCATTGATAAAACACCCAGCAAGGATCAGGAGTGCAGAGACAAGAAGGGCGAGTCCTGCTTTGGTAGAACGGATGAAAAAAAAAAAAAAGTTCTTTAGGGAACTTCATCTTGAGGCGGTAGACTTTTGCATCTTCTGTCCATTTGGGTCGACAGGACGGGGTGGGAGTTAGTCCCAACACCGGGACCAGTCGTGGAGGAGGACCACCGCTAAGGTCAACGGGAGCAGGAGCAGCGGGACGGTGGTGGTCATTCCACTCATGCTGGCAGTGCTGGCTGGGGCTTTGGTGGTGGTGGTGATGTTGTTGGCGGCTGCCTGGACCATCTGCAAAAACAGCAGCAAGTCCGTCAGGTTTTACCCCGTGCAAATCACGGATTCACATCGAGTTAAAACAGAAACCAAAACACCGATCGATTGGAGATGAATGCGGAAAAAAATATCTCGATTTAAATCCAGCGTTAAATCAGCAGATATAGGTCTGGTGGTACTATTTCCACATTAAAAACAGGATGGCACCGTTGAAATAATAAAGCTTGACAAGAAAAAAAATAAATAAATGCCACGCAAACGTTCCCGCCAGAATAAGAACGCCAATAAAAATAGAAGAAATATGTTCAAGGAGACAAAAAAAAAAAACCAAAATAAAAACTAACCTGGAATGAGATGCAAAAAGCCAGCAGCAGAGCTGACAGCAAGGCGACGGACAGCTTATTCATCTTGCTGGTTGACGTTCAGGCAGCGATCACAGTTTGCGCGTCAGTGATTCAAACAGGAGAAGCTGCTGAGCTTTTATACTGCCAGTGACATCAGCACCATCATCTCACACGACCCTCTGCGTAACCCTAACCCATGCTGCGTTCAAGGTTTGTATGGAAATTATTAAATCAAATAATGCTATTATTAATCATAATAATATTTAGCCGCATCTTTAAGGCTTTTAAGTTGAAATATGTTGATAAATAAAACCAAAGAGTTGATATATGTCTGTGAATGAGCTGTGTCGTTGTCCCAATCTAAAACAGCTTAATAATGACCATCACATTTGCATGAAAAGTGTCCTACAAAATCTTCAGTAAAACAATAATAAAGAATGTTTAAAGTGTATTCATTAAATACACAGATTGCTGGGAGGCAGAGTAGGGGAGGGTCACATGAAACAACACACAGAAAGTGCAGGTGCATTTTACTAAATTCATCAGTAAATACCTTTAAGTAATTTAATTTAAGAAGTAAAACACATATTTTATATATTAATTACACTCTGGAATATATAGTCCAGATGTTAATTGTTATTAATTTTGAACAATAATTTTATCAGTGAAGTGCACTGATTTATTGACCAGCCGATTTATCAATATTGATTTCCTTCATTTTGGTAGAGGGCCACTTTTCAGATTTGTAAAAAAAAAAATGTTCAAAACCATATATTTTCTTCCCAATTGATAAGGTGGTACTCCTTTTGTTCTGATCACTTTAAATATCTTTCAATTAATTTTTGCCTTTAGCCCAAAATTAAATGCTTTGAATTCAAGTTACACATGACAATTTCATCTGGCCCCCAAAATCTAGTGTCTGTGGGTTTAAGAACTTTGAATGCAAACACGCTGGCACCATATTGTGAAATGTGGTTTTGCTCAGACATATTTCAAAAGCTGCGAGTGAGATGAGGTCTGTCTTTGAAAGATCAGGTTGGCTCATGTGGTTCACAAAAAAAGTTATGCAAAACATACTGGAGTATTTTTGCAGCACTGTAAATCGTTACTAGAACTAAAGGTGAGTTTGTAGTCTTTCAATTTGAAATGCTATAAAGACAGTACCCAACTCTCTCTCATTAACTCAGCATATCAACTCTGGATATTTCACAAGTACTGCTTTTGTTAAACATGTTTTGATATTTTTAGTCTCACCAGCAAGAAGTGCACACTTTCATTTTCGTCCCATTGCCCTGGTGGACTGCATAGTTTTCCATTGGAGGTTTCTAATACGCTGGTCACATAGGTCGCCTGATCAATAGCATCAATTTTAAAACTGAAAATCCTGAATAGAGAGCCTTTATTCAAAGTACCTTATAATTTGTTAGTCCTGCCAAGCACAGGCAACTACAGTAATGTGGCCTACCTACTTTGCAGGCTTAGCCCATGGAGATGTTTTGTAGAGAGTCTGTCCAAACATTTATTCAGCTTCTAGGGTAGGCCATGTTAAAAAAAATATATAAGCAAAAACAAAACACACTACCCACTGGAGAGCCACAACATCTATAAGCATGCAAGGATGAATAAATGGGTGAAGAATAGTTGGACCTGCACTAGTTTGACACTAAAGTTAAAGTCAATTCACATGTATTGAATGGTCCAATTACTGAAAAGAGGAAGCCACTTTAGCCTTGGGACCATTTCAAAGCAGCTTCACTGGTTTCCAAGGTAAAGTTGTCCTTAAATTGGAAGACAAAACTCAAAGCAAAGCTAATGGTATGGCAAGCCAAGCCTTCAGGCATTGATTTCTATAGTCTAGATAGAATCTACTGCAGTTACCATGGACTTAAGTTAAAATTTTTCAATGTACAGCTTTATTCACCCAGTTTAAAAGTCAGAAACCCTTATAAATATACAAAGTTTATTAAATGAAGCATTTCACAACAAAGCCTCCCAAGATTCAGTTAAATCTTGTAGCCAGTACAATTTCAAATATCACCTCCCTCCCTCGTAACTTCCATGATACAAGCTGAACCAGGACATTAGAAAGGGACTGGTTTGGTGTATACACTGAAAACCCAACACAAGATAGAAAGTGGAAATCCAAGTGTGATCAAGATTGTCCAGCTTTGAAGAGCTGCGGCTTAAGCTGACGGCAAGAGTCCAATCCAGCCACTTCACTGGCACCAAGCATAAACAGGAACCACCAAGAGCAGAGCGAGGAGCAGCAAAGGATTGCCTGCAGTCTTCCCAGGAATACTTCCAGAGGTAGGGTTGAAGGTGGAATTGGTCACAGATGCAGGACTGCCTATAGTTGGGGGAACACTGGCAGACACCAAGCTGTCAGCAGTTGGGGCAACACTGGTTGAGTTTGTCTCATCAGTAGGTGGGGCAATACTGCTGGCAGTGAGCATATTTGCATCATCTTGTGCCTGGACCATCTGCAATAGTCAGAGGTTTCATTACTGAAAAAAATAAGCCTGCATGCAAGTTCTCAAATGTCATTTGAAACTTGTTCTCCAAACTCATAAAATACCATCCCAAAGAATTTCCAATTAACAAACCTGAGTTGAAATTTGAAAGGCCAGTAGGACAGCTGTAAGGACCAATCCAAACACCCAATTCATCATGGCAGCAGTACAACAGACCACTGTCTGCTGCACTTTTCTGATCATTCCTGAAATGAATGTCCAAAAAGCACATTGCCAAAGTTTTATGCCAACCAGTGACACCATCAACTAATAGAGGACACCTGTTGTCTGTGTGTGGCCTTCAATGGTCATCAGGGAATGAAATTTTGATTTAAATGTGAACCATGTTATAGAGCTGATGCAAAAAGTAATGTTTTTAATCTGAGGAGGCTTCTAAAACTGCTTTAAAAAAACATATTAATGGGATTTATATGCCTTTAAACTGTGTAAATGCTGTCTTGTAATAGAGTTAAGAGTCATCTAGAAAGTAAACACCATTTTGCCACTGGAAGTACTTTATTCAGACATGTTCATACATTAAGCGTTGATTTCATGAGTTTTATATTGAAAAATAAAATTGATGTGGAAAAGTGTTTTTTTTCTGTCTTAATTTGTTACTTTTCAATCACGTTGTTTATTCATATGTTTTTTAGTCTTCATCTTTAAAATATCAAAATCAGAGAAGAGGAGCAAACGATTGCCTGTGAGTACTGCCAGAGGTAAAGTTGAAAGTGGAATTTGTCACAGATGTGGTGACGATTTTCACAAAATCAACACCTAAACCTAACAAAATGCATGTCTAAGCAGTTTTGTAGGAAACAGTTTTGTATCTTTCAAAAATACCATGAATTTTATTATTTTTGTTTGCAGTTGCTGCTACACAAAAAGTTGATTATTACATCAAGAATCTGATGGAGGTCCTGGTGACCATTACTGAAAATACCATTGACTGAATTACCTTTTTATTAATGAACTGTCAGAATGTATTTATTTTTTTAGTAAATTTTATGTCACGTTATGGCGCCGAATCTTCAATAGTATCCGGCTTTCCGACAACTCAACAGCGCACTCTAGCGGCTAATACGGACGGAAATATGTCCCAACAGAGACACCGTAGTTGTCCTTTGTGCAATTTCTTCCGGAAGAAACACAGTCAAACCAGAAGGACGAAACAAAACATGACAACACATTGACCAAACTCAGCAGCGAACTGACAGAGACACTTCCAGTTTATTTTTATTCTGTCCTCCGAGTTTCCTCGCCTCTCCATGCTGCTGACTCGGGTGTCGCCGGTGTACCAGACACTGGCGAGCTGGGGACGGAGGTCACAGCGGGGAGGTGGCCTCCTTCTCAGCCGCTGTCATGGTGTCAGTCCCGGGGAAGGCAGCGCTCAGCCCGCAGAGGCTGGTTCCGCCCTCGCTATGTACCGGGACACAGTGCTTCTTCCTCGGACCGAGTTCCCCATGAAACTGACCGGACAAAAGCTGCTGGACCGAGAACTTCAGATCCAGCAGGTACAGCAACAGTTGTTAAGTGTAGACACACCCCTGATTAAATGCGAGATGTTTGTGACGTGAAACTAGAGCATAATACGTAATTTTATACTTTTTTTTTTAAATTCAAAATCATACTTAACGGGGACTAAGACTGCACGGCTCAGTTAGCCTAGCAGGTTTCTGACTGGAGTACCCGGGGAGAACCATACTATACTGAGAGTCTCTGTGACTGTTAATCAATTAAAATCCACAAAAGATACATGTTTTTGATTGTAAAGTGGTGAAATATGGAAAAGTGAAAGAGGTATTAATACATTTGCAAGATAACTCAATTTGGAATAACTTGTATTTGGGATTAGTACCGTGAGGATCTTTGTCCTGTCATATTTCAGAGCAAGTATTAACACAAACATTTACCATAACCTAAAGCAGTTACTGCGTTTTTGTTAAATGCACTAATTACTTCATTGCATAATCTGTTTTTGCAGGAATGTGGTTTTGCAGAGTTGTATTCATGGCAGAGAGAAAGGAAAGCCACGAAAAAGTTCTGCCTTCATGACGGACCACCTTATGCGAACGGGGACCCTCACGTTGGACATGCACTCAACAAAGTAAATATTATAATTCTGTCTTAGGTGTTACCTGCTTGCATTGCACCTTTTTGTAAATGCTGCTGCAGAAAATTAGTATTTTTAAAAACTATTTCACTTACCGGTAGGCCTTTCAACCTTAAAGCTCTTTTACTAATCTTGTTCAGATCCTGAAAGACATCCGTAACCGTTTTGAGATGCTAAGAGGATGTCAGGTCCACTACACCCCCGGCTGGGACTGCCACGGCCTGCCCATAGAGCTCAAAGCTTTGGGAGAACTAGGCACCAGTGGGCTCAGTCCACTGGAGATAAGACAGAAAGGTGAGGATGATGCCTGTTTCTCACTGGAGGTTTCCAGCTGCTATGAAAATGTTTTTGTGCTTTGCTCCTTCCAGCGCGGGAGTTCGCCGAAGGGGCGATAGCTCGGCAGAAAGCCGCCTTCCAGCGCTGGGGGGTGATGGCTGACTGGGAGCAGTGCTACTACACGTTTGACGGAGCTTATGAGGCTGCTCAGTTAAAGGTCTTCCAGGAGATGCATGGCAAGGTGGCCTCTCTTTAAAATTAAAGTGCCAGACAGAGTTTACTACTTTCCTTAAATTTAGACTCTTAGGATTTGTCTGGTCACTCTTGCAGCATGAAAGAGTGTGTCTATTAAATATGCAGACACATAAAAAAAAGATTAAAAGCACAGTATTTATGCCAATTAGTGCTGATTTTAGCTACTTTGCTGTTAAAAAATGCAAAAAAAAAATTGATCTGGTTCATTTAAAACTTTTTAGAGGTTCAGATTGTGAGCTATGAGCACAAACTAGTTTATTTTGTGTGATAAAGACATAAACTGTAACTGGTTTTGAATTGCATTATTTTTAAGTAACTTTTTCTGGTACTGCCGTCCTTCTCTGATGCTCTTCAGGGTCTGGTATATCAGGACTACAAACCCATCTTCTGGTCTCCTTCATCCAGGTACGGGACCTACATGCGGCCCCCGACTTTAGACATATAAACTTCGTCTTGTCAACCGTCCCTCTGCTCCTGCTTTCTTTGCAGAACGGCCCTGGCTGAGGCCGAGCTGGAATACAACCCTGAGCATGTGAGCAGAGCCATCTACGCCACCTTCCCTCTGGCGACGCTGCCGCCAAAGATTTCCTCAGATGAAGGTGAGTCAGTCGTCCTCAAAAAAGTTCTGATCCAATCCTAGAGGGATGTTCTGACTCCCTTTGTGGGTTTCAGCAGGTCTGGAGAATGTTTCGGTGTTGGTGTGGACCACCCAGCCTTGGACCATCCCTGCCAACCAGGCAGTCTGCTACATGCCCAACGCCCAGTAAGTTCACCTGCGAAGAGAAAACCTTCAGTTTGGAAAGTTCTCAGCAGTCCCTTCAAATCAAATGGAGTTTATTTTATGACCTTATTAGTTCTGGTTCAATTTTGCTACATGTTGTTGAGCTGAAATATATATTTTTGCCATTAGGCTAAGACAAAAAATCAAACCCATAAGTATTGATTTAGATTATCTCACCTTCACTTCAGGAAGGATGATGTTCTAAAACACACATTTTTGAAGTGTGAACTTTCTTTAAGCTCATTTTACATAGGGGATGGTAAGAAATGGCTTTTGTAAATTACAGTACAACCCCATCAAAACTTTGTCTCCACCATAAATAATAAAGAGATCCTTTCTGAGTGACTCTTTTTTGTAGACGCAGTCATGTTACTAATCCCGAGTAGATGGCGACATATGGACTATAGTTCGCTGTGAACCAATAACACGTCCATCAGATTTGTCGTCGTATTTTGTTTTGAACTTATATTTGGCTGCAGCTTCTGTAGGTCCTTTGCGCCCTAATAAATGACAGCTGGTCCCAGCAGCAGCATCGTTTTCCTGTTGTTATGTGTGTTGTTCTTGTACAGCACTTTGATGCAGTTTGCTGCTGTAAAGTGCTATATAAATAAATCTGACATTGACATTGACATTGTTTCTGGTTTGCAGGTACTCTGTGGTGAAGAGGGCCGACTCTTCCCAGCTGCTGCTGCTGGGGCTGAACGCACAGCGAGCCTCGCCGCGCTGCTGGGCACAGAGCTGCAGACTGTTGCCACCTTCACAGGTATCCATTTAGAAGGATAGGCTGTTTTTTTGGCCATTCACTAACCTAAGCATGGCTGCTTCCTCTTTCTTTCTTTCTTTTTCTCTTTTTCTTTGTGAAGGTTCGCAACTTGAAGGTGGAATCTGCAAACATCCTACCATTCCTGACAAGCACGTCCCGTTGTTGCCAAGCCAGTCATGTGACAATGGGGAAAGGGACAGGATTGGTCCACACTGCACCTGCTCACGGCATGGACGACTACAGCGTAGCGTCACAGTTTAAACTGCCTGTGGTGTGTTATTTATTTATTTAGTTATTTATTTATGCTTAGTTTTAACTCATGTACTTCTGCATTATGGACTCAATTAAGCTTATATGAACATTTAAATGTTACATTCACAAATGTATTTTGGTTGAAGGAGTGTATGGTGGATGAAGATGGCAGGTTCACAGAGCTGGCAGGACCCAAGCTGCAGAACCTCTTGGTGATGACTGAAGGAACTGATGCAGGTAGACGGAGTCAGAGTTAACCTTAATGTTTCGGTATTTGTTTTTTTTGTCTCTTTTGAAACCTACATTGCTGCTTGTTTTAGTGATTTCCATGCTGAACGAGAGCGGCGCTCTGGTTCTGGAGGAGCAGTGCGTCCACAGTTACCTGTATGACTGGCGGACGAAGCAGCCTGTGGTCATCAGGCCCAGTAAACAGTGGTTCATCAACACTGCATCGCTGAAAGACAAGGCAAAGGTAATGCCACTGCTTCCTGCTGCGATCTGTTCAGGCGATGTCTTAATTTGTGTTTCAACAAAGTCTGCCTCTGTGCCTGTAGGAGGCGCTGCAGAAGGTTCGCGTTCTACCGGAGTCGGCGAGAGGCAGCCTGCTGACCATGCTGGACAGACGGACGTACTGGTGCATCTCCAGGCAGCGGAGCTGGGGCGTCCCAATCCCAGTCTTCTACCATAAAGAGAGCGGGGAACCTCTCATTAACAAGTATGCTGAACTACGTCATTACCGTGTTAATGTCAAGTTGTTTGTTTTCACTAAGCTCTGGTTTTAAATAGTTTAATGTTGATTCTTAAGAGTGCATAAGGGCTTTTTCTTTGATGGAGGATGTTTTGAATCCAACAGGAAATGAAGGATTTGGAACATCATCCACATTTATGCATCGTAGCACGTTCCGAAAGTTACAGGTTTTTAAGATTTTTGACCTGGAGATCTCTGGTTTATTGGCGCATGTCTTAACTTTTTTGCTTCCTGGTGTTAAAATTACAAACATAGAAGGAAGTTAAAAATAAAGAAGTACTGGAGTGTTTAGGAAAACTGGTTATTTGTTATTTGCTGATGGTTTATGTAGAAAGTTCAAATAATATCCTATCCTGCATTGCTTGACTTTTGTTTGAAGTATGACAAACTAGATCTAACATCCCTGGATCTTATGCAGATACACAATCGCCCACATAGCGAAACTCTTCAAAGAAAACGGCAGCGACTGTTGGTGGGAGCTTCCCATCGAGGCTCTGCTGCCCCCAGAGGTTCTCAAGAAGGTGAGAGTCAATATTATTTTAAATAAAGAGAAAATTTAGGTTCAGCCTTCCAGAATCACTGCAGCTAAACTGTGTTTATCCACTTTACATCACCCCGAGGTAGAAAAATGTAACATGGCACGAAAAAAAGACAAAAAATATATTATTTTAAATTGGATTGGGCTTTTATTTAATGGTAGGATTTAATCATCAGGTTATTTATGGGTCCTTGTCAGTGGAGTTGGGAAATGAGACGTTGTTCTTGGGATGTTTTTTGCATCGTCAGAGTAAAGCGGGACCGGTGAGCGACTACGTTCGAGGAGAGGATGTTCTGGACATCTGGTTTGACAGTGGAGCGTCATGGGCAGCTGTGCTGGAAGGTATGAGTGAATATCCCAGTTTGACCAAGTGCAAAAAGTAGTTTCAGAGTAAAACTTTTATTTGGTTATCAGTGGCAACACTTGGATTTGAGGACAATCACTGCATGAGAGGCATCTGGCACAGACCGCACAGACGTCCAGCTGACTAATTAACCACGTTTTTTTTTGTCTTTTTTATGACGAACTGACTTCTTTTGTCATCAGCAGCCGAAAGCTACAATCATTTTCTTTTTCAGTTTCCTGGAGTGTAAATAAAAGCAAATGTAGCCTCTAATCTGTTCACTTCATTTTCAGTGAAGCTGCTCACAGACCACTGCTTTTAATCAACTCTTCTTTCATTAAGTTAAATGTACAGAAAGCTGCTTAGAGCCACTTGATTTATCCACCTCAACCAGTAAGCTGCTTTGGTGAGGTGCGATTAGCCGCAGTAGCCGTTGTTACCATCCAGGATTATGGAGTCAGACTCAGTCAGCGCTCCTGGAGCTCTGGAAAAAGACAGGTTGACCGTGTGACCCAGAAACGGTTTAGGAATTTAACATTTAAACATTATTAGATGCTTTCTCAGTTTCTTGTCCCTCCATATCCTTTGTCTTCTGTCTGTGAAGCTGCATGTGCAGTTCTGCTCCAGTACCTTTGGACAAAATCAATATTTCATTTTTTATTACAATTTCTGTGAAATAGGATGCAACTTATACAATAATGCGTATTTTAAATTGAGCAGTAAAACTTGGTTTTGGTTTGTTTTAAACACAGCCGGAAGAGGAGAATTGTGATTCCTTGCAAATGTATTTATATTCCCTGAACGTACTTAGGGCACCAGTCCATCACAGGGTGTAGCAATACATGTAAATACATACATAATACATGTGTAACTAAATGCTTTTCACAGCTAAAAATACAGAGCTGTACTGTTGTCTACCTTGCAGGATTGGAGTGTTTTAGCTGCATCCATCTTCCATAAACCCTTCTGACTGTCACACTGTGTGATAGTTCATCTAATCAAATCTTAATAAAACACATTGGCGTATGTGGTTTTATTCTGGTAAAATAAGTTCAGGGGGTGTTAATATATGTATGTTTAAAATGCTAAACGACGACTAATTTGTGTAATTATAGCAAAAATAACAAATTGTTTTCCTTTGAGCTTGTTTCTTTGACAATGACATTGTCTGTCTGCCTGAATGTGACTTCTAGAAGAGATGGAGGAAGCGTCCGAGGAGCCTGAATCCCGTCTCAGCTGGCTCGCCGGCTCGCTCCGCAAACCTCTAGCCACAGGTTGTTCAGACATTTACCTGCAGGGGGCACTGCAGGCTGTTCTGTTTCATTTTGCACGCCTGTTTCCTCCACTGTTTTTTGGAGAAAAAGTTTTCTTTGATGTGCTCGGCATGAATCTGAAGCTCTCACAGCTGTCTGCATGCAGGACTTGTTTTTTTTTTTTTCTACTTTGCCTCGCAGAGCACTGTGACTGTTCTTTTTTCCAAGATTGATCCCAACTGCTTCTTTTTGCTGTAGAATGACTCAGGTTGGCTGGAGGCCTTCATTTGTGATTTGGAGCAACCAAAAACAACTTAATGACACATTGACCTCCTTTCTGACTAACAACAGCTGGTGTTCGTCGTCTCTACGGACCGTTCTGTTGTCCGGGAAACAAACTAACTGCTTCTTTCCTCACTCCATCCTTCTGCCCCCCTGCAGAGTCGGACCCCAGAGCAGATGCGTATGTGGAGGGGAAGGACCAGCTTGGAGGCTGGTTTCAGTCCTCGCTGCTCACCAGCGTAGCCGTCAGGAACAAAGCGCCCTATAAGTGAGTGTCCCGATAAATGAATCTAAGTAAGAACTTCCACAGATCAAGTTTCATCTCTTCTAAATGAAATACGCCTGTTGTAGAGCTCTGGTGGTTCATGGCTTTGCGGTCAGTGAGAAAGGAGAAAAGATGTCCAAGTCTGTGGGGAACGTTGTGGATCCTGATGAAATCATTAACGGGAAGGAGGTGAGATGAGGAAAAAATAAATAAATCTAAATCAACTTTCTGCTGGAATATATATGGCTCTTTTTCAAATTATTTAAATGTATGATGTTGATGAATGAAATGTAATTATATTTGTGTCAAGATAATAAAAATTAGAAACTGGGATTAATTTTATTTACTAGCATTTATTTGTTTTTTATATAGTCACAACTCTTTCTTTATTCACCCAGTTAATTGGGTTTTTTTAATATTTCTTCTCATTTCTTTGTGTTGATGATGATCAGACTGGATAATCTCTCGTCTTTCTCTCAGGACGGCAGCGTACCGGCATACGGGGCAGATGTTCTGCGCTGGTGGGTCGCAGAATCAAACGTCTTCTCCGAAGTCCAGATTGGACCCAGCGCCCTTAACTCGGCCCGCGACAGCATCAGCAAGGTGCCAGAGGGACATAGGCTTTGAGAAGGTTATTTCTCCCTGCGTCTCCTCTTCCTCATTCCTCTGACTGGTTTTTCTTCCAGTTGAGGAACTCGCTCAGGTTTCTGCTCAGCAACCTGCAGGGCTTCGACCAACGCACGCAAGCCGTCGACCCCCAACAGATGTACTATATTGATCAGTACATGCTGCACCTGCTGCGGGAATACAGCATGAAGGTGTGTTGAGGTCGGACTCTTCTTGACATTTGGCTTCCATACCAGTACCTGGCGGTTACTCTAAGTCAGTGGTCCCCAAACTACAGCCCACGGGATCCGGCCGCCTCCACATTTGGTCCGGCCCCCTGAACAATACCAGAGAGCATTTAAATTTTTTCATTTACCGTATTTTCCGGACTATAAGCCGTTTATATGTGGATTTTTCTTCAACCACCAGGGGGCTCTTTAGCAGGAAGTGAATCATTGGAAGTCTCGGTTACTTGCGCGTCAACATTGAGCCCACAAGCAGCAAAATGAGTAAGGAACAGATCAGATGTCTTTGGAAAGTTTCTTTGCAAAGACCAGAGTCGGAGAGCGTTTGGGTCGGGAGGAGGTTCGATCGGTTCGTGTGTCCAAGGCAGAGCAACACAAACCGATTCCAGAGGATTATCCAGTAAAAAAAAAAAAAAAAAAAACACCATAGAGGGAATTTAGAATAACCAAACACGGATGACGATGTAGAAGCAATATCAGGAAGCGGACTCATTTTAAGAGATAAGTAACAAAAATAAAAGGTGTTGGATAAAAGAGACGGGAGCATCTGCTCTATTTGCTGCACTGTGATTTGGAGGTGAATATGTTTTTTCATAGTTAACATTTTTAACTGAATAAGCATAATAATGACCTTTAGATTTAATAATAATCATTTCCACATATCATCTCGGATATCCACCCGTCTCTCAGTTGCGCCATATCAGCTGTTTGGGATTCCCCTCTGTTACGTCACCGCGCTTTCTGATTGGCTACTTGTCACGTTCAACAGGTTGTTTTGTAGTTCCCAGTCTGGAAAACCCCACAGGCTGCGATAAAAGGGCCAAGACAACCCAAATAGGGCATATTCAGGATTTAGTGAGACACCAACATGCAGAAGCCTGATCTGACTGTTCTCCCCCCTCCTCCCATTTGTCCCCCCGGCCGCAACAAAATGTCCAAGTCTTGACCGGTTCGCGGTAATAAAAAGGTTGGGACCACTGATTTAGTGGTCCCAACCGCTACACGAAGGATCAGCACTTTTACTGTTACAGTTGCCGTTCGGAAACTACCGTAATCAGTTCTGTTAAATCTAATCTTGGCAACTTTTTCTTTATCAACCTAATTAATGTGATATTCAATTGACCAGTGGGGCAACTACACATTATTCAGGTGTAAGCGAAAACATAAATGTTCGCATACTCTCGCCCCCCCCCCCCCCCCCCTCCACGACGATACGTGAAAGGTAAAACTTGCTACATTTACCTCGTTACGTGCGCGAGCGTAAGGCGCGCCGCCCCCTCCAGACGGGGTTTTGGCGCCCCCTCTGGTGCTGCCTATGCGTTGCATGCGCTGCATACCGACTTTTTGCACCACCGCAATTGACCTGTTTTTACTCAAATGTTGGCTGTCCGCCTCCCTCTGATGCTGCTGCATCGTTGTAGAAAACCAGGAGCGGCAGAGATAACTGGGCTTATATGTGTGTTTACTGGTTTAAAGAAAAACAACAAAACTTTGGGGTTGTGGCTTATAGTCCAGTGTGGTTCATAGTTAGGAAAATACGGACTATAATCATTCCTGGATTCTTTCTGAGAAGGACCCAGAGAGGTTTGGTTATTATTTATTTTATTAATAGTATTACTTATTTCCAGACTTGTTCTGTGAAGAACCCACAGATTGTGTTTTCTGGAAAACAATATATTTTTTACATTTAGGCACTCCTGCAATCCTCACACTTTTTCTGTTACAAACTGACTCCGGCCCCCCACCAGAGAAGGAAAAAATTATGTGGCCCTCACAGGAAAAAGTTTGGGGACCACTGCTCTAAGTGGTCTTGATGCTCGTTTCTCTGTCCAGATTACAGACGCCTACAGCGAGTTTGACGCCGGCAGAGCGATCCGTATCCTCCAAGCCTTCATCTCCAGAGACTTGTCCAGTTTTTACTTCAGCGTCATAAAGGACAGGTGATTGATTACCTTCCGCGCTTAAACGCATGTTTCCACATCTCCATTCTTGCATCTTTTCTTGATTGCTCCTTTGTTCAGGCTGTACTGCAGTCCGGAGGACTCGCTTGGCAGGCGATCATGTCAGACTGCTTTAGAGGAAATTCTGGATGGCGTGACTCGATCTGTTGCTCCTATCCTGCCTCACCTGGCAGAAGAGGTCTACCTGCACGCTCCAGGACACGACAGTATGTGTGTCGATGGCTTCGAAGCGAAACAGTCTTAAATATTAGCAATCCGTTTGCTTCTAAGCAAGAGTTCTTTTGCTGCAGAAGCGGAGACGTTATTCAGAAGCGGGTGGATCAAAAGCAGCTCCGTGTGGCGGCGCCCGGGTCTGGAGGAGGCTGTGGAAGGAGCCTGCGCCATTCGGGACTCCTTCCTGTCTCTGATTCCTGGTAAACATGCCAGCAAGTATGATCTGACGATTGCCATCGAACCGGGACTCCTGTTTGAGCTCATGGAGGTAAGAATCACTTTTGAGGAACATTTTCCAGGCCTCCCTGCCTTAACAATGTGGGTAAGGAATGAGTTAAAATTCATCTCAATACAAAAGGTGAAAAAAATTTGTATTTGTTTTCCTTTTGTGTCTAGTAAGAAAAACATTTACTACTTGTCATTTTTGTCTTCCTTCGTGATAAAAAAATCAAAGTAGGAACTGTACTTTTGTAAAAGACTAAAACTCATTGAAATGATGGATAATTTATCAATCAATCATCAAACATCCAAAAATCATTATATATTTGTATAGCACATTTCAGCAGCAAGGCATTTCAAAGTGCTTTACACAATTTAAAATAAAAATAAAAACAAAGAGACGGAGAGTTTGAAAAAGATTAAAAAAGATAAAAAGATTATTAAAAGTAAAAATAAAAACATTCAGTTTATCCATAAGCAACTCTAAACAGCAGGGTTTTAATTTGAGATTTAAAGACACTCAGTGTTTCAGCTGTTTTACAGTTTTCTGGAAGTTTGTTCCAAATTCGTGGTGCATAGAAACTGAATGCTGCTTCTCCTCGTTTCGGTTCTGGTTCTGGCGATGCAGAGCTGACCAGAACCAGAAGATCTGAGGGGTCTAGACGGTTGGTACAGCACTAGCAGATTTTAAGGTACTGTGGTGCTAAACCGTTCAGTGATTTATAAACTAACAACAGTTAGGGACAGTGTAGGGACTTTAAAACTGGTGGTTTTAATTAGTGGCCAACATGTTCTGAAAGTTTATGGGGATATTGTAATAAAGAATAAAAAAACGGTTGGAGAAATAGGTGATCATATCCATTGTGACAGACCACATTTTTAGATGTATTCATTTTGTTTGATGTTGGAATTGAGATGTATGATCAAGGACGCATGCCGTAATCTCTGTAATTTTAGAAACTTTTTAATTAGTTTCAAGAGTCATAAGAAAAAAATCTTCCGTACATAAGATATTTTTATATTGAATAATTACAAAAAAAACAGCTTAACATTTTTAAACCAAGCCATCCTCTGATCCGCCTGCAGCTTCTGCAAACTGTCTGTATTGGATCAAACTCACCCGTTTCTCATCTTTTTCTCAGTCTCTCCAGGAAGAGCCCACCTCCAGCGACTCCCAGCTGGCCGAGCTGATGATGGCAGCGCGAGTCAACCTGACCAGCAAACTGCCCCGCGACCTGCATCCCGACGCCCTGCTGAGCCACGGCACCTTCCTCATCAACCTGGAAGGTGAGTTGAGTCCAGCATGAAAGTGCTGATAGCTGCGTTACCTGTTGTTCCGCATCGCTTTCAGCATGTAAAGCAGCGTTGATCAATAGAAGTTTCAGGCTTTTGAGTTATTCTTTGGATGAAATGCAAATGAAACAGATCTTCCTAACAGGAAGCCAAATATGCAAAAAATGAAGACTTTGCACTTTATTGCATAAAGGAAAATCAAAAATGATTTCTCCCGTCGGAGCTTCTGTATTATACTGCGCCTGGCAGTAATGCGATGCGGTGTGTATTCTAGGTGGCGTTATTCGTGAGGACAGCCCCTACAGAATCGCCGTGATGCCCACCTCTGCGGCGCGCTGCCCGCGATGCCGCCGCTACACCTCAGAGTCCGCAGACTGTCTGTGTCCGCGGTGCCAGACGGTCGTCTCGCATGCCGGCTGACACGTTTGTTACCAGGACAACCAGCGCACGTCAGGATCAAGAAGTTGCTTTACACTCCCAGTGGGAACTGTCGCTCTGGCTGTTTATATAAACCTTCAACTTCAGACCTTCAGTAACGGTTTTATGCTAAATAAACAAATCATCATAGCAGATGTAGAATAATCCAAAGTTTCAAGCTGTAGCTATTCAATGTGCTCATGTTTCCTCAATGAACTCAAACCAAAAGATCTGAAGTCTTCTGTAAATAGTTGGGAGATAGAAAGGAGTGGATCTGAGCGTAGAAGGAATGCTCTCGTTTAAATGTGTTGATGTTAAATATTTCACTACAAGTGTCACTTTTATAGTAGGAATGTTGCTGGAGAGAAAATAGCATGGGGGAGTTCCTGTATAAATCCACCTTTGTATAATAAAATCAGATCCTTCTTTCGCACTACAAATATTTGAATGTGCTACAGAGAGTTTTGTTCTTGTTTACGTTCTGTAAGTGAGTTAATCTAGTCCAACTTTTGAGAAATTTCTTTATTCTGTATCAGAGCCCTACTGGACATCAAACTACAGAACACAGGATGCGGCTAATACAGAACTGTCTGTATATATAAATAAAAATAACATCCTTCTCTTCATTTATGATACACGTGTTGCCTGTGCGAAAGCAGAAATGACCGATTCAGGTCCGAAATTCCCCACAGGACTGATGACGAGCTACAGTAAAACTAACATGCCCCGATTCTCAACATGACTCATCTTGAAAACAATACACAAATATTTAATACCATTTATGTTACATGCACAGAAACCTGATGGGCTAATAAAACAAACAAAAAAAGTTAAGAGCCATTTTCTTTAACACTGGGCTTAAATCGGAATCAACATGATTTAAATGATGAAACATAGATGATGATAATGATTTCTAATGTTCAGCGGTGGGGTTTTAGTGCTGAGTCAGCGGAAATCAGTCCTCATTGGACAGAGAGAGGACGTCCACGGCTTCCAGCAGGTGCAGGGCCAGGCTGTACTGGGCGTGGTTCTCTGGCAGCATTTCAATCAGATGGCTGACCAGTCGGCTGGTATTGGACAGGGAGACCAGGGGGCATCTCAGCTCGCTGGGATCCTGCAGCATTCAAGACGATATTAGATGTCAAACACAATTACACCCAACTGAATTTGAGCAGTAAAGCTGGAAATGACAGCATTTAGTTTCCCCTGTAACGTGAAAATTGGTCGACTAGATTTAAAAGTGGCTTTTTTTAAGCTGAATGTTGGGCGGCCTAGTTAAAGAATCTCACAATATGCTGCTTTAGAGTCTTCTACAAGCTGCTGTGACCTCAGCAGGCAGAAATAATACAAACTGCACACACTGGCGGCCTGTGCAGGGTCAACCCCGCCTCTCGCCTGAAGCTAGGCAGCTGCATCCCTCGCAACCGTTGCCATCATCTTACCATTGCCTTCAACCAGGTGCAGAGGGTTGGAGGCAGGCGGGCCAGCAGCTCCATGGCAGCCTGCGTCTGGTTCTGGTTGTGAAGCAGGGAGTAGCTGAGCCTCTGACCGGTCAGAACCAAGAGATGGGAGCCCAGAACTTCCTTATCCTCCACCTGCAGAATCGCCTAGAAGGCAACAGCAAGTGTCAATGCAAAAGTTATTTCTCTATATAGTGTTATTGTAGGAATATAGAAAATAAATGCAGGAATTGTCATTGTTTATAGAAGTGAAGCTGATCCTAAGCATCCAAAATTCAAATGTTTACCAGGCTAAAATGTCTAGGATTCTCAGTCCTTTTGGTCAATTTTTAAAATGTGAATGCAAAAGTTCATAATGAATTTAACTCAGATGTTTTTATAACAGTCAGACTTGATGTGTATTGATGTATTGTTGTGCAGATGGAAGGATGGACAGACAAATGATCTGGAAAATTCCATACTTTTCCAGATTTTGTCAAACAGTTTAGAGCCCCTGGTTTTAGATTAATATGATTTCTCTACAAACCTTGTCAATGATTTCTGTGGCTCCCTGAACATTAATTTAAAAAAGATTAAAAGACAATCTTGCTGTTTCAAAGGCAAATGTTTAGAAATATGGGAAGACTCAAAACTGTCTGCCATAACAAAACATCACTCACCTCCTCAGCTCGCAGGTCCAGGCCCTGGTTGTAAAGCTCGCAGACGAGGTGCCGGCGCAGGATGTCTGGGTTGACCTGCAGCAGGGATCCCAGGTCCATGCACAGGGAGGGCCACCAGTCCGCTTTCGGCCCATCAGAGGGCAGCGGCGTGAAGGCAGGCGCAGCTGGGGAGGAGCAGGAAGCGTCGTCTGTGGCCTGCACCCATCCAGTCAGCACCCGCAGGAGGAACTTCACCAGCACAGGAAGTATGAATGACGACAGACTTCAAAGATGATTTATGAAAATCACTCTCTGCGTTTCATTCCACCACTCACCTCCTGTCGTAGTGAGATCAAGCCAGGGTCCATGTCTCCACTGGGCATCAGCTGGACGGTGGTCAGATCTCTGAAGAAAGCGTTCTTACCCTAAAAAAAAAAAAAAAAAAGACAAATACAGACTGAGATGCACAAAATCTATGACGACAACCTGCTTGCGTTCGTGCGCTCACCTTGCTGTCGAACAGACTGAGCGGTTTGACTTTAACGCTGAAGCTCATGGCGGCGTGCAGAAGCGTCGCCAGCAGCCAGTGGTGCTGCACCAGAGGGTAGTGGACGCCTCTCTGCTCCAGCGCTAGCTCGGCTATGGAGGCGGGGCCCTCGGCTCCGCTCCACACCTCCTCCACGGAAAGCTCCGGAGCCGGAATCTCCTCCATGGCCGAGTCCGCCTGCAAGCACCCCGCCCGCCCGCTTCAGTAAGCCCAGCGGCTCCACCCGTACGCATCCACAGCAGAGCGACATGCGCCAAAACCCGACACACCTCCACGTGCATCGTCATTTGTGAGGCCTAATTAATATTCTTATGCCAGGCGCCGTCCACTCTCCATGCTTCGCTCGTGTTCTTTTCATTACTTACGTAGAGAGGTATAAAAGACAAAGAGCTCTGATTCTTAACCAGTAATCCAGTCACCTCCATGAGGATCTGCAGCAGCTGGACGCAGCAGCCCAGGAACGACGTCATGGCTTTGTCTCCGATCCCAACGTCCTGACAACAGAAGCACAATTCCTCAGTCTGTGAACCTGAATACTAAACACCGCGTTCCGCTGAGACAAACTTACCCGTCGGCATAAGCGATCTTTTGGTGCTTTCCCCACCTAAAGAGGCAAAGCGTGTCATTTTGGCTCAAATAGCGACCCAAAGTATATCTGGACTCCAGCTACTCGTAGGTTGGCGTCTTACCTTCTCCATGAGGAAAGCAGCTGCTGAGAAACGCTTGACAATGAAGGTACTCCACATCATTGTGGAAATACCTGGAAAGAATAATTGGATTTACATTAAAGAAGTTTGGAAATATATATATATAGCAGGGGACATTAAATGACTGATGAATATAAGGATTTTCTCTGTATTATTGATGAGCACATACACTTACCTAGTTGAATGTGAGGACTGGTGATCAATTTCAAATGTTCCACAGCAAAGAATAAATATCGGCCCTCCTAGACAGTGGAAAACATCAAAATATGTGTAAATATGACAAGAGTTATCCTCATTCTTCTGTATTTATTACAGCTGGGAGCCTGACTGCACATTTTTATTCTGCTGAACGTTTCTGGTTCTCTCCCAGCCAGTCGATTAAATTTATTAGGGATGCACTGAGAAGTTAGATTATATGCTTGATCTGCTGAATGGAGACCAGCCAGCCAGAGACTCAAAAACAACCAGGACACGATGACAATAAGGCTCTTTGTTACTGAGTAAAGACGACTCAAAGTTAAACTATTTCCAGGTCCAGTGAGGTGCGAATGAAATTAATACTGGAATCAAAGCTTTGTCAGGAAACTGTTTGGAGTTCTACCATTCAGTGATTTTTAATCATTTGAAGAATAGAGGAGAACATTTTGTGTCACCTTTATAAAAGTGTACGTTTCAAAAATAAAGGTGGTATTCCCTAAAAGCACTAGTGTAAAATCAGAGCAGTCAGTGTATCTGTGCACCTCCGGGTCTTTGTTCCATTGCACCACATATTCCCAGCAGCAGTGGGCGAAGAGCAAGTCGGGAGACAAAGAATCAGGAAACCGCTGACAAACTGCCAGCAACAGCTCTGAGAAACAAGGACAGAAAAAGTGTCATAATGTGAAAATCCATAAGTAATTTAAAATCTGTGTGAAATATCTCGTCATTGCCACCTGCTGTCCTGTCTGCCTCCTCCTGGCACTTCTCTGCCCCTTCTCTGTCCTCTTGCTGCTCTTTTTGGTCACCTGTATCTTGAGCTTCTTTACTCAGGAGAATTTTCTTCAGTCGCTCCGGCGCCATGTTCTGCCTGAACACCCACTTGGAAACACTGTCTGCAATACCACCTTAAAAGACAAATGTAAGGAGGAAACCCCAAAATATATATTAAAAAAAGCAGTTCTGTCCCCTCCCCAGCAGTGAATATTAAAAATAATACATAAAACACTTGTCATTCATAAGGCCATATATCTTCTGAGTTCACATATTTTTATTCTGCATCTGATCTGAGAGCATGAATGAGTGGAATTACTGGAAATCATTCAACAACAAAAATAATAATAAACACTCCATCATCCCTTCCTGCGTGCGTCACCTGTGCCTCCCTCCTGCAGCGTTTTGATGGAGCACTGAACTACAGCTCCCCCTGCTGGTCCCTGAGGAGAAGGCACCAACAGAAGAGCCTGCAGGACCAGAACGTCCTCCAGCTGACGGACGCACACCACCCACTGCTCCAGCTCCAATGACACGGCCTCCCACTCTGACTGCAGCTGTAACCCAGCAGAGCAAAGCCCAAACACTGAGTATTTCTCTCAACGCCTCATAATCTCACAGCTTCCACATTGGCAGGGCGATGCCGTTACCTTGCTGTCAGCCCTGCTTGTGATGCTCGCCTTGGCGGCGCGGTGAGCGACTAAAGCAGCCAGTAAAGCTGCAGCAGCGTTGTGAGACTGGATGCATGTGAATCGGACCTGCTGCCACCAGGGGGAGACAGACTGTGTATCCCAGGACTCCTCGACAGCGCCTAAAATCAGAGGAAAGAAAATATATCACCTTTGTTTTCTAAAGTTTTTTCCCCTGGACTCGTTGATAAGAACACAAACCGTCCATGTTGCTAAGTGCGATCAGCAGCGTGTGCAGGTTTTTGACTGTTTCCACTGGCTTCTGGAGCACTTCCTTCTCCCTTTGCAGCCACACACTCATCAACAAAGACTACAGGTGTAGAAAACAGGCATTACCAAACCCTGGAAAAGTAAATGATATTTACATTTCTAACTTCTCCATCAGAGGGACGTAATCTCACCAGCAGCTGCTGAGGGCTGATGCCAGCCAGTTGTAGCGTGTCACACACTTTATGGGTGGGACTTTTACCACATAAACAGCCCCAAAACATAAAATTTCCTGCAAAGAACAAACAGCAAAGGCTGGATTAAAAACACGACTTGAGCAGATCAAGCAGCGTTAAAAAACTCACAAAAGAGGAAGTCAATCTGATTTAAACACCAATAGTTCTTTAGGTCTTTTGAAGTTCTTGTTTGTATTTTATCAACTATCAATTTTTTTTTTACACATTTTTCAGTCTGCCAGCTTTTTATATCAATAGATCAAACAAGTGATGTAACACACATAAAATAATATTTTTTTTTATAAGGTTTTCTGAAACTAAGCAACTTAGATTTGAGCAAATGGGCTGAATATTGTGTCCACGACTTCCCAAGTACAAGAGAGTGTTTATTAAACAAGATTAAGATTAAAACCTGACATATTTCCGTCCTTTCGCTACAGAGGAACACACACAGTTAACAAATGTATCTCAAACTAAATAAAATAGAATCCTACACATTTTATATGCAAAAACTCTGTAGTTTAGTCCAATTTTCTCCATTTAAATAGCCAAATCTGACACATCATTATTAATTTATGTTTCATTTTTCCAAACTTTAAGTATGGAACCTAGAAACAGAAACCATAGAAAGACGACACTGATAAATGTGACTAATAATAATTAATTAGTAGTGATTTGTCTCGGTTTATTCAAGACAAACGTTATTATAAATGAAACAACCGTCTAATTTTTCATTTTAGTAGTGACATCATTCTAGCAGCCTTTCATTACACCGTGTCCGTTCAGGAGTAAAGGCCTCAAACTCTCACCAAGCTGGTTCCACTCTGCATCCGACCTGCGATTCACCTTCACCTCTCCGTCCTCGCCACACTCCAGCTGAGTGAGGAAAGCCTGAGCGGACAGCGGCGTGTCGGGAGAGTCCTGGGCGAAAGACACCGAGGGTTTGGAGCCGAGCTGTGCGTAGCGCTGCAAGGTGGGACCGACACGAGACAACTCCTCCTCTATGCCTTCGAGGGAGTCCTGCCGAAGGGGAAAGGAGCCCGAGTTAGAGGGCAGGATCGCCGCGCTTGGTGTCGTTCATGCGTTTTGCCACAGACATTTCCGGAGCAGGTCTCCGTGTCTGCAGCCGACTGCAGCTGCTGGATGTCCGAGTAGAGCTGAAGCAGCTTCAGCTGGGAGGAGCAGAGCTGGAGCAGTGATGCTTCCACTTCATCTGCATCTGTCAGACAGAAATACAAGCTTTGTTTTATTTGAAGCAGATTTTAATTGAGATATGCTTAATATTGCACATTTATTCACAGAAAACTTTCTTCAGAGGTGAAATTATTCGCGCTACCTTGTTGCTTCAAAGCATCATGCAAGGCACTAGTCACGTTAGTCAGACAAGAGACTGGAGCGCTCCTGTTTGACAGCAGAGACTCCAAAGCCTGAAGGGGATCCAGAGACAAGATTAAGGATAATAACTATAACAAGTACAAAGAATCATTTGATTACACTTTGATTTTTTTCAATCTACAAACCTGCTTCGTAATGGCAGGGTGTTTGATTTCCAACAAGACACTTTTAGCTTCTCTCTCCAAGGAAACTGCAAACCAACCAGACAGAAACCATATGAGGGACAGTTCAGCGTCTCTGGGTCTTCACTCTGCTCTCAGTCGCGTGTCCATTACCAGGGTCCATGTCTCTGCTCTTCAGCACGGCGCTCAGCCTCTTCAGCAGGTGCATGTCTCTGGCGCGCTCGTTCTTTTTATCACTGAAACAGAGAGACCGAGAAGGCCGTCGCAATCCTAACATTAGAGAAATAAACTAAGTTGTAGATCTTCTTAAGCTGTGATAGCTTGACAAGATCTCCGACATCATCGACTAGCGTGACGTGTGCAGATAGAAGCTGATTTCTCTTTGCGACATCTGATCAACAGCCCTGCTTTGTTCCAACCTGAGGGCCAGATGGAAGGGGATGTTGATGGTCCTCAGAGCTCCGGTGGTGGGATCCAGCAGACACACCTGCTGCGTGTGGAGCTGCCAGCCCTGACTGGTCACACTGTTTACTCCCATCAGATGGTAGCCGGCATAAAGCAGCCTAGCAGAAAATCAAGTCCACACGTTAAAAAAAACAACAAAAAAGAGAAACAAACAGATGTCACAGCTACTTTAAGCTCAGATTTGGTTGAAGTAAACAGACCTGCAGTGTTTGCCTACGGTGAATGCGCCGACTCGAGGACCCCGCTGCATGGCCCACACCTCCAGGATCCCCCTACGGGGGGCGTAGATGATGAGGAAGAGGGCGTGGCGTCTGGGGAGGGAGGCAGAGGGAGAGAATTCCCGATCCCCACGCTCCTCCTGAACTTGCAGCCACCCCAGCTGGGCGTCTCTGTAGCCTGTCATTCAGACCAAATAAACATCTTGACATGGTCACGTTTGTTCACTTAAAGGCGGAATGGAGAACATCTCGATTCACTTCCCCTGATGATGGTGGTTTCTCCTCTCACCTTTCCACATGCGGATGGCGACGCCCCTCGCCAGGTCCAGCAGCGTCACTCTACCAAAGTCATCCGTGACTCCAGCAAGCGTGTTGCAAGGCGACAGACATATGGACTCACCGTGGCGCCGGGAATCTGGGAGACCGAATCTGAAAGTCCAGGTTGTCAAGTTTAAGGACAAAGGAAAGAGTTTTGAATATCAATACGACTCAGTTAGCATCCAGACTTCATGAACAGAACCTGATCGCTAAGGGGGTCGCCGGCTCTACTTTAGGTTTCTGTTTCTGAGCTGCTTCCTCTTCGTTCTTGTTCTTGTTCCACCCCAACCACCCACTGAGAGCAGAACGGCAGGAGAAAAACAAAACGACAAACAGAGGAGACAATTAAAGCATGATTAGAAACAGGAGAAGTGGCTAAACTTATATCATGTATAATTTTCTGTTTCTAAACATGCTCTTTATTTTTAAATTCATATTATGAACACTATCTACACTGATTTATTTATGTGCATCATTTTCTCGCTATTTCATTGTGTCGGGATTCTTTTTGTTCAGTTCTGAAGCAAATGTTGCTCGCAGATCTCCGAACCTGGCAGCGTTGAAGAGAGCTGAGGTGAGTTTGCTGGCCACAGCCAGAGCCACGTGGGACAGGAGAGGCTGAGAGTTTCCCTACAGTCACACAGAGAGAAAGTCGCATCAGCTTTCCACAGAACAGACAATTACACAGCTTTAACACTTATTTACTCTCTCCACACACACACACACACACACACACATCACACACACACACACCACAACACACACACACACACACACACACACACACACACACACACACACACACACACACACACACACACACACACACACACACACACACACACACACACACCACACAACACCTCCACGGCGTAGTAAAATCCAGCGTACGGCCCAGTCCCTACAGTCACAAACTGGCTCATGGCAGGGGGGCTCCCCTTGACTGATGCATGGAACCCCCCAAGATGGACGCATTCTTCATTTGGTCAAACACACACAGCGTCATCACACCTGCAACCAGAGGACAGAAGTAATTGTACAGCTAAAGTACAAAGTAGAGCAGAATGCTGGAATGGAGGAAGATTTCATCACTGGAATAGCGGCTGGTCAGATGTGATGGGAAGGTAGATGGAGATAAAACCAGATTGATCAAGGAGGAAAACCTGATCGATGAAGGAAAAGACTTAAGACTAGAGAGGAATGTCACCTCTCTAAAACGACCTTAAGCTTACAGCAAGATCAAATCAGAGACAGAATGACTCAGTCAAAGTCCATGCCGAAATCCAATTAAGAATCTGTGACGAGACATGAAATATGATATTCATAAAGGATTTCCATCAGATGTATCTGAGACTGAACTATTTTACAGAAAGAAAAAAATGATAAAAACAGGAAAATATCCCAAAGTACTAACTTCGAAAGCAGATCGCACTTTTTAGATTTTAGTTTAAGATACTGAAATGATTCCCTCAAATTCACATCTCTCTTCTAATTTGTGTTGCTTTGTCCAATAAAATCCTATGAATTACATTCAGGACTGTAATGTGACAAAATGTGAAAAAGTTCAAGCTTTACCAAGAGGAGAACAATTAAATAAGCCTCTTATGTTTGTATTTAAAATGCTTTAAGAACTCATTTTAATATTTTGAAGGCACAACCGTCCAGAAAAGAAAGACAGATTGTGAGCAATCAACTCATAACTGTTCTGAAATGTATCTTACCCACACTGCTGTGGTCCACGATGGTGTCCATCTCCTGCAGACCCCACTTCTTGTAAGCCAAAGGAGGAGGGGGGACAACATCACTACCTGCTGCTGCAGCTGCACAGTGAGAGACAGTAGCACCTTCAATGTTTAATATTTTAAACATTTCCCTTAACTGACACGGTGTGAAAAACGCACTTCCATTTAAAGCCCTCAAAGCTTTATTAAAACAAGACACAATGGAAAAAAAACACTTCTGCCTTTTAATACAAAAACAGAGGAGAATCTTCTTTGCTAAGAGATTCACAGGCAAACACACCCTCATATTTTTTTCTGTATGTCATAACTCAAATACAAGAATCATTCAAGGCCTGTCTTTCAATAAATAAAATGATTCCTTCAGTCAGGATGCAAGCTGCAGGAGATAAACTGAGGCCCTAAACATCTGCATTGCAGCTATTAGAAGCACTGATCCTCAGAAAACTACGAGCTAAAATCCCCAACAGCAGATCTCTACATAGCAATAAGCTGCTAACCTGAATGCATCAAAAGAACAGGTTATGCCTCAGTTGTACCTGAAATTCTCGTAGCAATCACTACATCCATCCACCCAGCCAGCAAGAGAAAAACACATCTGTGATTATCTCCGAGGAACAATTAGCACCACGTTGAGAGGCCTCCCTTCCTGCTGCGCATAACAAGTAAAGCAGCCGTACCTCTCGCCACCTGGTTCCTGCAGGCCCGCAGCGACTGAAAGAGGCTGAAGCCGTCGATGGTGACCAGAGCGGCAGGATAAAGGATGCTGAGCTCCTCGTGCTGCAGAGGGAGATTATCCGTTAGCTCGTAACTAACACTTCGCCCCCGGGGATTGTGAAACGTGTCAGCTGCGACTGATGCATGTGGGTTTCCCTTTTACCTGCTCCGTTACTCCAGGATGGCGAGGGATCTCGTAGGTGCGACATTTGAGCCTCAGAACAGGGTCCACGTGTAGCAGCTGGGCCAGGAGAAGAACCCCGCTCTGATTTGATAACGCAGCAGGAAAAAACCCTGTTACCTAGACTGTCTGTGACTACAAGAGTTGAAGATGCAGAAACTAAAGAGTACCTCTGTGTAGAAGCGGACATAACCGGATGTAAAGCCCACAACTATGCAGGTCCAGTCGGGCCTCCCTGTGGAGCTCCTGCAGTCCGGAAACATGTGATTATGATATGGTCGTAATGTTCTTCTGCATCTTGCAATTAGGTCATTCTCACCTCTTCTGACTGGCCAGGGGGATAGCGATGACACTGCTGACACGCTCTCTGAAGAGAAACACATTACTCTGTGGATTACTGTCATTTCTCCTGTCGACAGCTGATCTATAGTCAGAGTTTTGACCTTGTCTCACCCTTCTTCTGTGCTGAGGTGTCCACTCCAGGTCACGGCCAAGGTCATCTCCTCTCTGCCACTGTCATCTGTGCGCCACTTTGCTGGAAGAAAACCAAAGCTTGCAATTAAATTACAGCGCTACAGAGACCTGTGTGTGCGTGTGATGGTTTTAATTTCTGACCTGAGAGGAAAGCAGCTTTCTGTTCTCGAGCCACAACCAGCAGGTCGGCGCAGGGCGACAAGGACACAACGCAGTCCTGAAGCCATGGCTGGCTCTGCCCCGACGGCTCTTCCTCTGCCTGCAAAGGACAGCCGGTGTTTGGACTTGAAGGAGAATTACTACCTGACATACTGATGCTGCCAGAGATTTGGGACTTGTAAGTGTTTCTGTATGCAATTTGAAACATTCTCAGTTATTTCTCTTTAAATTATTAGCATTTACTCCCTCTATGTTTCGGTTTATTTTTGGACATTTTGCACCCAAATACATAAGAGTGAAACAGAGACAATAAAAAGCACAGACCTTGGTGGAAGAAGCAGAATCTTCCTCCTTATTTTCATCGTTGTCCCATCCCGATTCCCAGTCAGAAGTATCCCAGGAAAGCTCGTTTTCTGCTGAGAAACATGAGAGACGATCTCAAGTCTGGATTATCCAGCGATCAATTCAAAGCAATAACTCAGCAGTAATAAAATAGAAAAACTCTCAATGGAGTCATATTAACATTTAGAGCGAGAAAACTAAAAAGATTACCAGGACAGAAGAGACGCTTAAAACAATCTACTAGTTTTATGAATTCAATTTGAATGTATTCTTTGTTTGCAGCGAAATCTCTCGTTGCATTACATATTTCTTTGAAGAACTGCAATCAGTAAGAGTTTCTTATGTAGAGAATATTAAAAGTAACAGGATCTCTATGAGACATCTACATAAAGCTCGGACAAAAGGAAGGCCATGTTTTCCTGTGTTAGGGCGCTGGTAACATCTGGATGAACGACACATGTAGCAGGCTACATTAATTTAACAAAATAATTAAAGCTATGTCGTTATTTCCATCAGGAAAAACATTTCCTCATGAACATTTCGGATTCATGCTCCCTCTTAGCTGCATTAAGCTAACATTACTCCATATAACCGTTTCATTGCCGCTGGAGCATCTTCACCAACACTTAGCACAGGTAAGCTCACCTGTTTGATTCTTCTCTTCCACTGACTCTTTGCTCTGGTTCTGGAACAAGAAGTCTCGGACTGTTTTGAGCTCTTGGAGCCGACAAAACTCAAACAAGCTGCAGGACATCCCTCTCCCGTCCCGTCCTGTCAGGAACCGAAAAGAAGTCGAGGAAGAGAGTCAGTTAGCTTCCCTGCTAGCAGTTCAGAAGAGAAGCGCTGCTTTTGTCAACTTACGTTTCCGAATTTAACTTTATGACAGTCTGTTAGCTTAACAGTGCTCCTTATTAAACTTGAACAAGCCCTTAGACAAATTTCAATAACTGTCCGCGGGGTTTATTTTTCCCATTTTCTACTGCTTCCACCCAAATCTGTTGATGACACATCATTAGCATAACAACACTTTTCTGTTTCCGGGTTGGGCCTGTGTAGGAGATTTTCAAAATAAAACGTTAACGAGAAACGCTTGTCTTTACATTAAATGTCAAAAGACACAGGCTGGTGGAAAAAATGTCTAGAACTCAGTGGTAAATAGTAAAAACAACTTAATCTTGTTTCAGGTCTGAGGTTTAAAAGTGTTCCATCGAATTAGTTATTAATTATTTCAAAGAAAATGTTTTATTTATTTATTTATATTTTCTACTTTCTACTCAGACAAATGTAAATACAACGAGTTCAGTATAGGACGTTGCTGAGTAGGCCTTCTGTTTCTATGAAATGTTTAACAAGAATCAATTTTCAAGTAGCAGTAAGTACAGTATAGCTATTTCTAAAAGAAAATCTAGTACTAAGATAAATGTCACTGAACACGCGTGTCCATGGTAACTGAAATGGTCTGTGTGAGAGCTTTGCATTTGTCCTCTAGAGGGCAGTAGAACAATGATTTTGCAGGCTTGTAAATTTAATTATTTATTTATTACCTTTTTTTTTAATTCCACGAGATCTCAGGAATTGAAACATCGTCTATGATGATTAACTATTTTAATTTTGTGTTCATAAATGTGCAAAACAAAAGAAATTTTTTCTCTCATGGAAATGTTTGGCTAGCTATGAATTTTTGCAAATTCACTGGTAGATTGTTTCCTAATCTTGTGCAGTAAACAAAGGAGCTTTATTTCCCGGTGCTGATTTTTGTATTTTGAATGGGTTCTTGTTCGGTTTATGCTTTTTGGTGATGCATTTCCAAATCATGCCTTTTCCTTAAAAAGTTTGTCTCAGATTATTATACATAAGACTAAAGATCATTCTAATATTAATCTGAAAGTCTGCCATCCAATCCTGTGCATAGCACAAAGACATGCATAAAGTCATTTGTATTTTATTTGACCAATAACAAAAAAGATGGCCTTCAATAAAGTTTTATCTGTTAAATTAAAATACCAAATTAATTAACTTGTGTGCTTTATATTTATCATCTCAAATTGAAAATATTTAAAAACTGCAACCATAATTAATGTTAGAGCCTATGCATTCCTGACCAAGCATTACCAATATTATATAATAATAATAATAATAATAATAATAATAATAATAATAATAATAATAATAATAATAATAATAATAATAATAATAATAATACTGACCATTACATCTATGCAGATCACAATGACACTGGGCAATTTATTCTTAACTTGACTAGAAACATTAGCTACTTACTTATGCCTCTGTTTGTTCACAGACAAAACTAAGTCTTTATTGACCAGAGTTGAATTCAAAACAAAAGTCAAAATAAAATGAGTAACATGATGGGGGAAAAAAAAGTTATAAAAAAAATTAACCTTTTTCAGAGAATTAGCCACTCAGAAGATTACCTATTGACATTGTTAAAATTGAGTCATTAATTAATGACCTCAGTTACACCGTTGCTCAACAGTTTGCTTCACACTTTCATGACCCCAACAATGCAACAGAATCCATGTCTAACTTAATAATGACAAATTACATGGGAAATTAATATAAGAGCCCATATTATTTTTGAAAAAGCTAATAAAAAATATTTCTTTTGATTTTCCTATTATGCCACACAACAGTGTGACATGATTTGGAAGTGTTAAAGCAGGGTTTTAAAAATATAACTTGTTTGTTTGCATAATTCAGTTAATCACTTGAGCAGAGTCTTTGCAGCGATATTTAATGCCAACTTGTTTTAATGAGGACATGCATCTGGAGATGTTAGAGTGCTGGGTCTTATAATGTTGATCCCATTGGTGCCTTACATAATGGTGTATGCTATTTTGTGCAAATGTCTTTGAAGAACACAAAAGAGCTCTTCTAATGTGAAGTTTGGACTTTCGTAACCCCATAAAGACACATGTTGCTCTTTTGTGATTCGAAGGTCACTGTTACTACTTTCCGTCCTGAGAACCTAATGTTGTAAACAGGAGCAGCTGCTTTTGGCATTGTTAAACACTGCTCCACATCTTTCTTTCCCATCCTTTCTTAAAAAAGCAACGGGCAACCTGCCAGTGTGTTCCTTATGTATTCATTTACAAACCTACGTAGCTCTCGCATCCAGAGAAAACACACACAAACACACACATGCACTGAGAGTACACATGGCCACACAAACACACCCTCGGGGGGGTGCCCAAAAGTTTCCGATCCGGAAGGCCGGACACAGAAACTCAGGAAACAATTGGGTGTCAGAGAGGTCCTTGGGCCCGTCGCGTTTCCTCATCCTGTGCCGCTGCTTATTGAACTGTTGACGTTTCTTCTGTTTTACGGGCCGAGGCAGCAACTCTCCATCTGGTTCCCCCTCTTCCTTTGTTGACAAGAAAAACGAGTTGGCATGCTTGGTTGCAAGATGGACACATCACTGGCACACAAAAAAAGGATGGCATTGGTTTGTTCAATCTTACTGGGAGTTAAAAGACCTTGGGATTTGTTTTGCAGGTTTCCAGACAAGAAGATGTGACGTCAGAAGGATCCAGGTAGATTAAAAACACACGGGGCCTCATAGAGGAATTCACACCCTTCAACATGTGCGCAATTTGTTGCTTTTTACCCACAATCTTCAGTGCATGCATCTTCAAAGTACTTGACGTGATAGACCAACAGGAACTAGCACAATATTGAAGCGTTGTTTTGGGGTTTTTGAGTCATTTGTTTTCAGCCCTCTCGACTGTGATCCCCTCAAATAAATTAAAGCGCAATCAATTGCCTAGAGAAGCTGCTCAATCACGGACTGCAGCTCAGCATAAATGTAGCTGCTCATGTGAAAGCGTGAGAGGCTTATTAGAGAACTTCAGAGAACAGACAGCATCATGAAAACCAAATAACACGGCAGACGGGTCAGGGAGAACGATGTGGAGATGTTTAAGCTACTGCGATACAGCTTTCCACCCTATAAGAAAAGGCCAAGCAAGAAGAACACTCAAGAGGAGCTTCTGAGATTACGTGGGAGAAACTATTTGCCATGCACTATACCAATTTGAAAAAACAAACAAACTCTGTGTTGAACAAAAAGCTAAAAACAAGTCCTGTTTGTGTTGCAGGTCTGAGGTATGCAGCAATACAGCAGTTATTTCTGCTGAACAGCTTAAATAAGCTGACAGGGCATCGTTATGGTGGTGCTGCATTGGCTGTAAAACGTCTTTATCGCTTTAACGAGTTAAATAGCATATTCTTTCTGTTGACTATAAAGAGTGGCACACCTAAAAAGATAAGTATTAAAGCTGAAATGACAAAGTCCATGAAGACTTTAAGCTTTTCGGCGTTCAAAAACACGTCAGCATGCAGGTGGAAATACTCCGTATCACAACACTAACAAAGATCTGACCACATCTTTTGTGTCTGCCACGCTCGTATATTTTCACAAGCTGTATAGGGAAATAATGGGACACGCAGAAGAGACAACTCTGACTAGAAAAAATAATCTTTGAAATACACTTATGTTGATGGGTGTTCCATAAAAAAAGTAGCCTTTGAAAGACGTAAACACTTTTGCTTGATAAATCTCTAAAAATAGCGGTGCATTTTGTGATCAAATTATTCAGGTTATGATTTCAGTGGGGTCAAAGCAAGCACTGAAGAACACTTTGTCTTCTCCCTACAGTCTTGCAGAAATTTTAAAGGAAGGGGTAAAAGGACGTTTTTCTTTTTAGGTAGCAGCTTACATAATCAGTCCCTGTCAAGTGAAAGGTGGAGACACTCCCCAGTGAAAACCCATTTGGAGTAAAGCTTTGATGCACCGACAATCAAAAGTGGGAATTTAAAATAAAACCTTCAGGAAGTTTGTTTTTTGGACTACTGTCACATGTGGTCATGAGATGATGTTCTCCCTTTGGTTCATGATTATTGGCTGTACTTTCCCGTTCGGCATGTGCGTGTAATATTTCAGCAGCTCATCACACTTTGGCTCTATTTTCCATGTTGCCCCTACATCACTGATTTTTCTGCTTTCAAGCATGATCTATAATTTAAATTTGCCTTCCGTTTTATCCATTTAGTATCTGTGTTTTGTTTTTTTTTTCCCAATATGAAACATTATAATCAGTGTTGTGCTTAGATCCAAGGTTCACATAAATAAATAATTTGCATAAATGGCAAATAAAATCTGATCTCTGATCTTCTTGAAGTGACCGCCAGGTCATTTAAGGAACTGACCAATTTTTACATAATATTGTAAAGTTAGCAGATTTTATTGCAGTTTTAGTGACAGACAAGATGCCATCACAAAGAAGAGGAGGAACAGTATCTCTAAATCTCCGACCCTGATGTAAATCCTGCACCCAAACAAAATAATCACTGCTGACATGTTAAATTTGTTGGAAATGTTGTGAAGCTGTAGAAACAACATTTTTGTTCCTGCTATACCTGTGGCTATTGCATAATAATATGAGGCCTTTAAGAGCCAGAAAGGTGAATATCTCTTTTAATCTTTTTTTTATGCAGAAGCTCTCAAGGAATACACAGTAAATGTCAAAAAAAGTGAAATGACCTGGTCCCATGTCCATGGCACTTCTCATAAGTACCTTCAGCATTCAATCTTCTCAGGATATTATCTGTCCGCATCCCACATCTTAACCTGACAATATTTGATCACTCTGCCTCAGAAAATTTCTCCAATTCTTTCATTGTGAGAACATCTCCTGTCTCTTTAAATGACTCAACAGATCTGCCAAATTAAGCTGTGGATGCTGGCAAGGGAATTCATCACGAAACTGAAATAAAATGTGGTTTATTAAAGTCATTTAAGGTTGTGCACATTCATGCAACCAGGTAATTGCAGCTTTTTTATTTTTCTGATATTTTCCCTAATACATTTATTTATTTTTATATTTGCATACACTGAGACACAGAACAGTATTCGCACTGTCTGATACTGTGAAATCAGATTAAAATTCTCCAGTTTCAGATCAGCGAAGGAGCAGCCAAAGTGTAAAAGTGTAAATCCTGAGTGTCTTAAATTTATTTTCAGAGAAAATGATCCAATAATACAATTTCTTAGCTGCAGAATTCTCATAAACTTATGATTAAAAATTTCAAAGTCATTTGCTAGTCCCTTGTCTGCACGTAATGCTGCAGAGTGAGGAGAATGAAGACATCACAGATTGCTGATAAATGTTAAGCCTGGAATCCCACAGTAACAGGAGACGTTCTGGTTTCCAGCATGTTCAGCACATTTTCAGACTGGGTCCCGTCTTTAGCTCAACTCAGCAGCCATCAAAATCATCACGAGTTCAAATTATTACTTGGAACAAAAGGATCTGATGTATACAGGCAATATGGCATGCACATTCCAGATTATAATGACCAATTTGTTTTTTTTTATTTCTCTTGATTGGATCATAAACAAAATTAAATGATTCCCTTTAGCAGTGTTCATTTATAGAATTTGCATATATTTTTATACTTCATACAGCAAATTATTACAATCTCTGAATGATATGACAAATATCTGAAGTAAAAACAAAAACAGATCAGATATTTTTCACCCTATCTTGTTGTCTGTTCTTTTTTAGCATATGGTGTACAACTTTATCACATATGATAAGGAGCCTTTGACTACTTACCAGGTAGCTTTTCACCACTCATAAACACACCAACAGGAGGAAACTATTAGTTATCTTGCTTTGATCAAAAGACAAATATTGCCAAATCTGTGTCAGCATGTTTAAATATGGGGATAGAACCACAATTAATGAAAGTAGCAGCAAATAATATGTAAATTAAAGCCAACATGAGATTTTAAAATATTAGCAATAGAAATAATCTGAAATCCAGTTGGAAAGGACACTGTTACAGAATGGGAATGTAATTGGGAACAAAATAGAAACAGGTAAACGATCAGAAGTCGCTCTGCCACATATTTGGAATTTAGTCTACTTAAATATTCAAATGAAAAATTGTACTTGAGAGAATACAGTTCTCAGTATCTACACTTTTTATTTAGTAAACTATTAATTTTTTTATGGTACTCTTTCATCACAGGATGCCACTTTAGCAAATACATCTGGATTAAAAAAAAAAAAAACTGGGGCAGGAGGAGAACCTTTCACATAGGACTTGGATGTGTCCTCAAGATTGACCTGCAATATCCATAAATGCAGATAACGGTTACTGTCAGTATGACTAGACAGATCGGATGCATTCCAATAATAGTAATATGGACATAAATTTACAAGACATATAATAGAGTCCCAAAAATGCAATCATTGACAGTGGATGAACTCATGTTTGAACTTTCAGGTGTTATGTAAAACTGACAAGTCCTCAGTTGCAAAACATTTACAGTTTGACCTGTGATTATTTTCTTCTCTGAGAAATATCCTAATTCTCCAGATTTAAAAATGCATTTTAATTCAGTCCAATGCCAATAGTGTATTGATACAGTGTCGTGCAAAAGTTTCCAGACAGTGCAGTCATGTGACCCAAATCTTTGTATTTAATAAGGATTTTGTAATATAGCCCAAACGTTGTAACAAAAACAACTTTATGTAACACAAATAGTGTAACACCATAATGTTATTTCTAATAGTGAAGTATAAAGAACATTATGGTGGTGTGGATGCTTTCTTTTTCTTTTTTAGCAGGGAAAGCTAAGCTGTAACCATGCTATAACTGGAACAACTGCTATACCAAGGTTTGCCACACTTTTCAGATATTAGAAGTCATATGCTTATTAACTTATTTTAGTATTATTGCAAGATTTACTTTCTTTTAATCTTAAAAACAAAAGGCTATCCTGTTCTGGTTCTAAAAATGAAAAGTGGCGTGCCAACATGAAGACATGGCATCCTGACAACTCCAGTGACTTTGTTTGGATGACAACAGTTGCCAAACACAGGCTCTCTGATGTCTTTAGCAGTTACAGTAAGTGCTGCCAGAATCAGCGGAAACATGAGTTATTAAGCATGTTGTCTGAAACTGTTTTCAGATCTCATATAACTGAGAATTCACCCCACGCCTTTAAGCAAATCTTCATTTTCAAAGTAAAACAATTGCATAGATCATCTGAGATTCCCAGCAGAGTCATATCGATGCTTTTATTTCTTCTGTTTAATTTTTCAGCTTTCAACCCCCACCATTACTCATGAAGGAAGGTTGAGTAATCATGGTTTCATTTTGTTTTGCTGCCGGCATTTTTATTCGTATTTAATTTTACTTGATCATTCAGTGTCTCGGCATTCAAACATCTAACCAATGCATATCTGATCGGCTGCAGTTACAAATGGGCCCTGGAGGCACAGGCAGTCCTAGGCTGCTCGGGGAACACCACGAGTTCCCTACAATTCTGGGGACCTCACTTCCCCAAAACAGAGTTCCATCTAATTGCATTTCCACTAGAAAGGCAGTTGCTTTTTAAATAAATGTTCCAGCATGTCTACCAGTTAATTTCAGCATTTTCAAGAACTCTAAAAAAAAGGCATTCAGTGCCAAGATTTCAGCCCGTTAAAATCATCTTATTTTCCGCTGGTTTTCATTTCCAGATTTATGTCCTTCTGCGACTAAAATACTTTAAACATTAACTCAGGATGGGCAATAAACAGATTATAAGATGTGTGCAGAGATCGTCTTCGTTATGCAACATTTTATAGAAGGATGAGTTTCTACATATAAACTTTAGTGAAACTTGGGATATTCTAAGCTGCTGTGAAAATGTGCACCAACACCGACTATTGCAAGTAGGAAAAAAAAGATTTTGATGCAAGTTTATTTTACAAGAAATATACAGTTTTCATGAAAATTATGTACAAACTTACAAATACAAATAATTTAACCATAAAAAATACACAGACAACTATACTGGAGTTTGGCACAATAGAGAGAAAAATATCTAATCTTAGATATATATTTTTGCAATTCAGTCCAAAGCAGTACCTTGCTGCATAGACAACCAGTGAAAAAGATTGTTCACATAAGGGAAACAAAAAATGGTGGGACTGTGATGAAAATTACAAGAGAAGGAGAAACAAATACCACCATGTGTGGAAAAACAACTGTTCAGTGAGTTGCTCAGAATACATTCAAAAGATGTTCCGTTTTGTGCATCCCCTGCTTTGCAGTGGATTTAAGGCTATTCACATAATGAGGCAGTAATATTAGTCAGAACGTGCATTTGACGTGTTCACATGGAAAATAAAATCAAACTTGAAATATGACCACTTATTACAAGAATTTTTTTTAACAAATTTGGCTTGAATTCAAAACAAAAGAAAGAAAAAAAAAAGGAGTCCTAAACAACCCCTCATGAGATTGCTTTTTTTTTTTTACCCATTCCAACTAAACCCATTTTTAATCTTTGTGCAAGACATTGTGTGCAAAAGGCCTGCAAGACTGAAAACTGGAGATGTTTAAGATCTCGGTTTCGTGCTCCAATGACACTTATGGGGAGCACTGAAATGAAGGACATACGTCAAGAGTTTATTGATCTGCCACGAGTTAACCTTAGCTGCCTGTCAAGAGCAGCACTTCATTTGTTCACGTTGGTGCAAGCCCCCCAAAGGCAAACACAAGCAGCAAGGCCACGTCCCAAGTGGGGCTGGCTTTGTGGCTACTGGCGGGCTCTTGGCCAATATTTACATGGCAAACACAATTCAAAGAATGCTACAGAGGCAGCATATAAGAATGTTGTTGCTGTGGAAGCTTTATCCCCTGTTAAGCACAAAAAAATTACAAGTGCTGAAGTTGCAAAGCTGTCATCTGGGATGCTGACAGCAGCAGAGCAGAAACAGCTAAAAAGAAGTGTTCACGGAGGCTCAACTCGGCTTGTATTTTATTACCGTTTATAATCATTTTCTCTCTCTGTTGATGCAAGGGCTCAGATGGAAGACATCACAGTTGGGTTGCTCATAATATAAACACCAATTTCTGACAAGATCAAGAGCTTACCTTAAATGAAATACAAAAAAAAAAAAAAAAACAGTAAAATTTTTCCTTCACCCCTCAATTTTAAGACAAAAGCAAGTCTCCCCTGGAGTGGAATTTCATACACCCTGATCTGACTGAAATTGTGCAACAGCAGATGCATAAACCCTCACGGCAACTCAAACGCTACACCGTCCTTCATGTTAATAAATATCTTTAAAAGCACCAATATGGTGAAGAGAAATAGTTCAAACTATGGGAAATCAAACCAATTTCCACATGTAACTTCAGGCTATGAGCAGGAATAAAAATCACTCACAAACAACTGCTGCTGGTTTGAATACATCAAAATAACTTGTGATTTTTCTTCAAACCGACTGAAAAAAGAAAGTCATTAATTGAGCAAATGTTGATTCCTCATGAGGTTACAACTCATGCTCTATTGTTCTTTATTAGTGTGGAGTTTGATTGTTCATTTCAAAGTTGATCTCAGATGTTTGATATGCACTTGGAGGCTTCACATTGGAATACAAATACTTCCAGCCAACACTAGAGGCCCAAAGAGATTTCTCGACCAAGTTGGTCAGCTTTCACAGCTCAAGATTCTGTGTTGTCTTCCTTCGCGTATTCCTCTACGAGCTTCTCATAGGAGTGGCCGTGTTCCGAACCGTCACTTGTAAAAACGGACCCGTCGCATTCAGAACTCTGATCCTCCCTGGAGTTTGTTTCGATATTTTCATCACATGTTGTGATGGAGATTTTTGCCTTAGAGTCATCATCTGCGTCATCATCCAGCTCCTCCAGGTTACTGCTCAGAAAGTTTTCTTCATCTATGAAAGTTATGTTTGCATTCTGAATGGTTAGAGGATGGTACTCTTTAAAGTCCCACGTCCTCCGACCTCCCGCCCCACAGTCTCCAGCGGCCTTGCTTTCTACATCAACGTCTTTGTCAAGTTGGTTCTCGTACATCTGGTTTTGGTGTCGTTCTGGGTCACCCTCCCCCTGGTCTTCTGTTAGCAATAAACCATTATCTGAGCCCAGCAGGTAGTTTTTGGACTTTGAAAAGGCAACAGTGACACGGTCGCTGAAACTGTAGCGTCTCTTTTGACGTGGTGAACGGTCCAGGCTGAGAATGGTGTGACCACTGAATTCTGGAGCGTCATTGCAACTCTTGGAGCGACTAATGTCTTTGGCTTTCTTGCTGGAGTCACCGGTCCTGTGATTACCTTCGTTTTTACTACCAATCTGCTTTATTAAGTCGTTGTACCCCTCCTTCTTCTTGGACAAGAAGCTGAAAATGTTCACATCGTTGGGAGTGGGCGGCATACGAAGAGAAGCTTTGTGAGATTCTTTGTAATGGCGCATCTCTTCAAGAGATAGCTTGCGCAGCTTACGACGTTTCTTCAAAGCCTTATGGGCTTCAATCACCATCCGCACTTTCCAGTTGAAGAACAAGGACAGCCAGGCCAGCCCCAGATAAATCCAGACCTCCACAAAGTAACGGTACAGAGTTGGATACTCTTTATTTGGCTCCACACCTACAGAAATAGAGAAAAATGTTAATATTTCTCTGTGGTGAAAAAGAACAAGGTTAAGTTAAATTTAAATTTAAGTGAAATTTAACACTAAGATCTTATTATCTTATGTATGACAGATTCGTTTTCTCATAGCCATTGCTGAACACTTCCAGTAGAGCTCTTAACTTAAAGAGCAATTGATCAAAGAAGCCATGAAAAATCAAACCTTACTGAATGTCATTTACAGCCTACACTTTTAAGGTCTAAAATTAGGGTTACTGTGCATAGACTTCATAGACTTTTGTTCATAGACTTTTTGTTTTTAGGAAACAAAACTCTAATCTATTTTTATTGTGTCAGTTATCTGCTCACCTGCAACCAAGTCCCCAAAACCAATTGTGGTCAAGGTGACGAAAGAGAAGTACAACCCTTCGATGTACGTCCAGCCCTCCTGGGACATGAACACAAAAGGCGGAAGGACTAAATGGACCAGCACACCCCAGAGAAGAAAGATGGCTGTGCAGGTAAACTGAGCTTTTCTCTGGAAAATGAAACAAATATTTATATAGGAGGAAAACCAGATGTTTCCTGAAGGATTGAAGAACTAAAAATAGAAACAACTTACCAATGAAAACCCCTTTTTGGTTAGAAACTGTCCCAGGTGCTTTGCTCTGCCACCAAAAAACTTGCCCAGCTCACTAATCCAGGTAAGACAAAGGGGCACCCCAAAAAGCCCATAGAAGATGCAAAATACCCGGCCTTCTGAGGTTTTAGGGGCAATGTTTCCGTATCCTTTAAAGATTGAAATAAAAAATAAAATGAGTTTAAAACAGGAAATTAGGCAGACATGTCCAACAGCAGATACCAGAACTCGCAAATTAGATTTTAGCATAAAAATAAAAAGAAACTAATAAATCCATTCTAGAGAATTGGTTTACCTGTAATAATTTAATGAGCCAATTTCTGAAATAAGACTTGCATAAAAAATTCAATTCAATAGTCTAACATGTGTGATGGACTGGCATCCTATCCAGGGTGTAACCCGACTCTCGCCCGAAACGTTCACTGGAGATAGGCACCAGCACCCCAACCGACCCCACTGGGGACAAGGGTGTAAAGAAAATGGATGGATGATCTTACATTTAATTTGGTTAACCCGGAGAGCAGGTCTATAATACATCCATCAGCCCAAACTATTGATTTTAATGAAAAACACTATAAATCCAAAGTATACTATTGAGTGAAACCACAAAGCAATATTAAGATAGCAAGAAAAAATGAGCAGGTGTTGCATCTTTAAAAATATGATAAAAACCTTAAAGATAATTACAGGATTTAACAAAAAAGATTCTAGTCATATTTTTTGTACTTTCCACTTCATGATTTGTTGGAAACCAAGAGAGAAGTGGTAAAATCTTGTTTTTTGACCTTCATTTCTCCTACAGTTTTGTTAGCATTATGTGCAAATTAGCTATATTTATCATCCTGAAATACCTCTCAGAATCGCAAAGCTGCCTCCAGTTTTCTTGTAATACACCCATCCTAGCATTTTTTAAATATCTTGTTCAGAGTAAGCTTGATATCTCTGTTACACCCCCTTGTGAAATTCTGTCTGAAGCTATAATTGTAAACTACAAGAGACCCAGGTGCCAATCCAATGCAAATAATGACAGACAGCATCGGACGTTGGTGCAAAAAACTTCCTAAAATTGAAATGTCATTAATATGCTTCTACAAAAACTGATTGAATTTTATGATAAATCACACGTACCGATGGTGGTGATGACTGTAGCAGCAAAGATGACAGCATTTGGCCAGTTCCAGTTGTTAAACGTCTTACTGCCAGTTATGGTGACCCCTTGGCCTGCAGCATCAGACACTACCTGAAGACAAAAGAAAACAACATTGTTAAACTGCATACATTAGAATTAGATTGAATTAAACTGAATGAGAGTCGGTTTGTAAACATAAGATCATCAAGCTCAGCCTTGTAAATAAACATTGGTGAATTTAAAAATTTTTAAGTCAGCTAAGATCAGAGGAGTCTGATAAATCTGATAAGTGAAGATGCAATTTGTCTCATCATATCCTTCCTGGGAGATTGCATCTCCAGCAGATAAACCACCAGAGCTGTGGGATGCTGCTTATGTCATCAGTAAGAAACAGGAAAGCAAGTGCCACATCCTCTAAACTTCAGTTGCACAATGACAAATGTCACGAAAGAAGTCTCAAGAAAGTTGTCTTCAAAACACCCCCTGCATGTCATACTTCCATAACCACAGCTTGAGGCGAGCAGCTCCTAATCAATCATTCTTGACCATACACGTCCTTGAGCTGCCAAAACAAAAACTGGACTTTCCCCCTCTTGGGAATAAGCAAACACCGGACCATGTGTGTTGGGACAATGCATTGCCCTGAGCTCTCCCTCTCCTGGTGTATTGGTAGCTGAGGAAATGTGCACACATTAGCAAAATTCACATAAGCTCCAACATGCTGGATGGAGCTTGGTTCTTTAATAATAACAGGTCTGTGACATCTCTGGTCTGTAATTATCAGACAAAGGGGAGCAATTCTTTGGCATGAAAAACAAAGCTTCTATGTTGGACTGTTGAGGCTTTGAGTTGATCACGTTTATGTTGAGACAGACTTAAACTTAAGAATTTGATGGATTTGCATGTCACAACATCAGTGTTTGCTTTAAAAATATTCATAAGATAAAATAGATTTTGTACACAGACGATGACGCGATCAGACAACTTGAAAGAAAATCCGGGAGTCCACTCAGCACTGTGGAGCAGGTTACATTATATAAACAAGGAGCTAAAGCAAACAGTGATCAGTGTAATGTCATTTGACCTTAAAGTGTTCCAGTTTTAGTATAAATAGTAAAAGAATCTCACTGGATCCGAGGCTAACACAGCTGTGGGACTTAAAACAACTCAAAGTACTGTACAGTAATGATCCAAAACAGTTTTCCCTGCATTTTGTGTGGTCTTGTTTAAATGCTTTTCAGGCATTTTGTAGGTCTTAGACACCATTTCTTAGGACAATGACTTTTTAACCGTTATCTGTGGCATCTTTGAAATTTAATAAAATCATTTGGAAATAGTTGAGTGCATGTGAAATTGACCTTCCAGCCTCATCAGTCAAAACATGTGACTGGCCAGTTGACAACACACACAACCAGTGAACCTCTCATGCCAAGGTACTTCCATGTACAACTGGAAAAAACATAACTCTTTAGTGAAGATAAAGTGAGCTACCTTCCGTATCAGAAATATTTAATACTGAAGAAGGAGAAAAACGCAGATGTGGGGATCATTCAGACTGCAAAAGAGAGCAGGACCATCAGTGGATAACAGAAGGTTGCTCTTGCTTTCTGTACACGTTGGGTTCTTTCTACTGGGAACGTTTTGGGAATATCAAACTTAAGTCAAGGATCGGCATTTTCTACAGCATGTGGTTTAGATAACGCTAGCCATGTTGTCACATCTGTGATCTTTCTGTGCTAGTGTGTTTTTAGCTTTGCACCTAATAAGGGAAAGTCAAACATGATGACACTTTTCTTGCCAGATAAGGAAGCGATGATTGTTGACTTCCCGAGAAGAACAGCTGAATTTATAAAACACAGTGGGGGTTTATGCTGGCAGTCAGTCTGCAGCACTTTAAATGGAGCTTGTGAGCTGACAGGAAAAAAGCCAACAAGAGGTGGTTCTCTTCATAGCTGAGCAGACGAGGGTTGGAATGACCACAAAGAGGTCAGGTCATTTCTTCCTCAACAGAAGAGAAATAAGCAAAAAAAAAAAAAAAAAAAAAAACAATGCAATTTTCCCAATTATGAGAATCACGTACCAACCTTACTGTAAGTTAACAATACGACTGATTTCCTAAGTACTCAAAGAAAGTTTCAAGCTGAAATTGTAAAATGGGATTCTACTATTCATTCTGCAGATTGGTTTTCTGTCACCCTGACTGGCTTAATCATCCTCTGTCACTCTATGATAACCCAACACACAGTTGGGGGAGATAAAAATGAAACAAAATATAAAGAAAAGGTTACCAAGACAGCTGGTTGCGGAGCAAGCTCCTCCAGTTGCTCTGTACTTTTCCACTTCCAACTACAACGCAGCAGCAGCTGCTTGTAAGATTTACAGAGTTACAAACAAAAGAGTCACTTAAGCTTCTCCATGTCAGTATGAATTAATTCCCATAATTGGGTTATAAACAGCATCCGAGTGTACATACCACTCAGTGCGCCAACACCAAAAATAATCAGGACAACGGCTTCATTGATTAAGAAAGAAAAACCCTACAGATCTTTTTATTTGACATAATAAAAGAAGAAAGCCATCAGTGAAAGGACTTCTTAAAACTGAACATCTGCAGTTGCTTTAAATCACAGTACTGGTTTAAATGCTTCAGTTTTTTTCAATACTGTAGCTAAACTAATTAAACTTTAATTACTCCCAATCTTTCTAGAGGCTTAAAGGAGGAACTGAGAACCTGATTGAAAAGATTAAATGAACACATCCCTTTGGGAGAACTCTAACAAATATCTTAAGGTTGGCACCTACATTCATTCCACTTTCAAAATGAGGAAGGATGCGGTCTGTTAGAAAACAGCAACTCAAGATCCAGGTCACAAGACAAAACGCTCTTCCTGAAAACACTGCACTACTTCATTCCTGTCCTTTCAGAAAAAGGATGTTTTGCCACAAACATGTCATTGTTGGGTGTTGAAATCCTACTTGAATCTTACATTTGCAGCAAAATGGTTAAACTGAATTATCTGCCTCATCGCGTGTTTAAAATTAGGGAGGTTAATGAGTCGAAACACAAGCTAAGGCGAGGGGAAAAAAAAAGGTTAAGCTTGGTATTAGAGAGAGTATTTGCCTCTGCATGCTAAATTTCTTTCACTCCCAGCTCTGTTTGACAGTCACTTGAGGTGTACCAAGAAATCATCTGTGATCTAAGAAGAGTTTTTAAAAATACACAATGTTTTTGTGCTTCATTAAAGATGTGCATGTGAGAGAGAGAGCAAGAATTTCAGGAGATCGCAGGAAGATCGAACAAATAGCAGCTAACCAGTTATCCTTTGGAGCTTTTTTTTGTCTGACATGGGTGATGGCTAGATTTAGAAATGTTGGCTAGCTTCTGGATATTTCAAAGTTAAATATCTACATCCAGGCAGAGGTGTCAAACTCCAATTTCTCTAGAGTCAATGTTCTCTAGCTTTTAGATGCTTCTGTGCTTCAGTTCACCAGAGCATTTTAGTTGCAAGACACTGGTCCTTCAGGAGTGGAGATCAACTCTCCTGCACAAGGAAATACAAATGGAGACTATTTTAGGGTTACTGATCACCGCTGCAAAATATTAAAGACTGCTTAAGATGTCAGTGTCAAGTAATTTAATCAGTTATCCGTCAAATATTTTGAACACAATTTTGTTCTTAAAGAAAAATTATATGCTAACGGATTGGAAGTGGGTCACAAGGTTTTTGTGTGAATGTTTACAATTCACAACATCAGAAAAAAATAGGGTTTCAGATATAGGCTCCATCTTTACCAAAGTTTCTAGTCCATGAAGATGGCACTAAACTCAGAGCAATCAAATGCATAACAGATTTTTACAAATGACGCACAAATGTGCATCAAGCATTGTACAAATTGTAGAGGTGTACTTTCATGCTTTAAACTTCCTAATTCTTCAGGCTTTTTTTTGCATTTGTGAAAAATTAGGGAGTAAAACGGGAAAAAAAAAGGATTCTAGTGTATAACATTGAAGAGGGCTTAATGCTTTACCTGTAGCAGAGAAAGCCTCTGCCCAGCAGGACTCTCATCGTACTTCATAAACACCTCTCAAGCACCAACGCTGATGGGCTATAAAACCCAATCTGTGAACTGTGCCCACTGCAAGGATGCCTGTGGTTAATAGTAAACTTCTTGTTAATAAAACAGAGAGGACTGACTTTTACGAGTGTCGCCTTCCTTGTTGAGCTGCTTTATAAGTTTTAACTGCTTACAAAGTTTCCATCATGGAAATCTAACAACCTCTGCCAGGGAAACCTAAACCAGCACGTTTGCAGCAGGTGTTTTGGCAAACGGCAACCGCTATCTGCACGGCTGTGAAAAAACAAAACAAAAACTGAATAACATGATACGATCTTTTCAATGTACCGTGAAGCCGCACACATGACTGTAGTCCTTTTTACCGTACATGAGAATAAATTGTTTTAGTTTCCTCCTTCTTTTGGTCGAGTTTAATAATCAGTTGCCAAAATGAGAAATTTCCAAAATCATCTGACCAGATTACTCCGCTGATTTCATTCACAAGCAGATTTGTTATGAATAAGGGCTGGGAGGGAGGTTCATGGGCATATCCCTTTTCAGTCCCCCCACCAGCACACAAAGAGGAGAGACAGAAAGGGGGATGGGGAGGATAATAAATCCCCCTGACACTGGACCCAAAAAGGGGGCACAGGTTCAGACATGTCTCTGGGATTGGAAAATGAGAGGAAAAGGCAGCACTTTCACCAAATAAATTAGTTAAGCTTCAAAGAGCCTGATAAAGAGAAAGAAAAATTATTGCCATGTTCAAACATCTCAAATAAATGTAAAGTTTTGGGATTTCAAAGAAGAAGAAGAAGAAAAAAAAAGGACAACCAGAAATAATGAAAAAAAAAAACAGCAAAAATCTCTCATAAATTCAGTCCCTGCCGGCTGAAGGACTCCAGCACAGGGCCCACAAAAACCAGAACCAAAACTGTGAGAAGAAGCATAAACTCCACTGGGTTCTGCAACCTCTTGAACAATGACTCCTCCAGACAAAGGAGAGAAAATTTGCATCAGTCAGCTGAGAGCTGCGTGTCATAAATGACTTATCATTCAGCCACAGGGAGATAAGGCAACGTCTAAAAGTTTTAGTGCGGGAGAGAATTGAGGCCTTGAGGCGCCTCTCTGGAGGGTGTGTTGACCCCTCAGCCTCGCACCAGCTCATTCCTCAGGAGTTCTGTTAGTTTTCAGTGAAAGCTTTGCAAACCAGCTGAGACTCATCCTGTGTCACCCCTCTATAAGAGCACGTCCATTCATTTTGTTGCAACCCAACAGACATAAGTTATAAACAGCTGCTTCTCTGATAACCAATTTAAATAACATACCTCCAATATTTTATCCAGGTCATCTTTGGACAGGCAAGGGTAGTCCTCGAGTATTTTCTCCTTCTGCTTTCTGTACTGCTTCACGGCCTCTTTCCAGTTGGGCTCCTCCATGACCTGAAATATCGCTGCCCCAATGGAGAGGTAGAAGATGATGGCTGAAGTCAGCAAGGGGCCTTTATCTACCATACTTCTATGCAGTAGTGCGGGGCAAACACAAGAGGAGGGGGGGGGGGGGGGGGGGTAGATAACAAGCAAAAAAAAAAAGTCGACGTTATGCGAAGCTCATTCTCAGAAACTCTAAAAAGTTGGAGCTCACGACAGTTTCTCCTTCGTTGCGACAGAGCTGGGCGCAGATAGAGGAGCTCGCGGCAGCTGACAGCATCGGTCGCGAGACAGGCAAATAGCGGGGCGAGGGACAAAAAAAAAGAAGAAGAAGAAGAAGTTTAAAAAGCCGGACCGAGCGCGCGCGCGTGCCAAACTCATTCACTTGTTGCATATGCTCCCACGTGCACGTCCGTCTGCCAAATGCGACCTAAAAGCACAGAGCAGCCGAGGGTGGAGTGGCGGAGACCCGCCCCAAGCAGAGGGAGGGCAAACGCTGGTGCTGCTGCTGTGACATTTATCCACAGGTGCGCAGCTCGCAGACAACAAAAACACAGTTAACTATGTGACACTGTGCTAAGCTGCATCATAATCAAATGAAATATATTTAGTATTACGAATTTAGATAGAAAATCAAGAATCTGAATGTTTTCCCCTGTCTAAGTAAAATATTCATTGTAGAATGTAAAAGTGTCTCTTGTTGCCCTAGTAACAATGCACTGCAATAAAGTATCTCGCTATAACAATTATCAGGACTAATGAAAACAATATTTGCACCATTAGAAATTAGTTAATATGTTAGATCCAATGGGAGGAGCTGACTAGACACTGGCCCCGCCTTAAAATCAGTTGGCTGTTTCTGCTGTTCAGTCACAGTGCGCTCAAACTTTTAAAAAGCTAAACATGTCAGCGATTGAAGACGCATTTATTTCTTCAAGTAAATAAGACGAAAGATAACCCAACTTGAAAATTAAAACAATGTTTATTTAGTGGAGAGAAAATCTGACAGGCAGCAAAATCCCAAAAGCTCAGCACACTGAAGTTTTATGAGTAAATTTAAAAGAATAATGAAAGTTGAACAATGAAAGTTTCAAACTGAGCTAACATTTCTTATATTCAAACTGATGCAGTTTATTATCATAAAAGAAAAAAGAAAAAATAAGCAAACTCAAAGGATTGATAAAAAGATTTTTATCAGTAATTTTTTTAAGTTTTTGATAAGATATGAATATGTCAGTGTCATTTTTCTGTTTATCACATTTTTTATCAGATTTGTCTTTGTCTTGTTCTACTGTATTATAAATTCAACTTTTAAAATATTTATCTTTTTGGCGTTGTTTTCAAATGCATCACTAATGAAATTTTAAGTTTTGTCTATTTGTTTAAGAATTCCAAATATGTTTTTCTAGTGGTTATAACGCTCTCTGGAGTTTCCTCATTTACAGCTGCTATTGCCATATTTCGTTTTGTGATTGTTTTATAATTATTATTGTTTTATTTACTTAGTTTAATATTTTTGGTCAGATTGGTGATTGTTGCTTAGAAGCAGATGCATTACATCATTTAAAGTATAATGTGTGATAGATAGATAGATAGATAGATAGATAGATTAGATAGATAGATAGATAGATAGATAGATAGATAGATAGATAGATAGATAGACAGGACAGACAGACAGACAGACAGACAGACAGACAGACAGACAGACAGACAGACAGACAGACAGAAGATAGATAGATAGATAGATAGATAGATAGATAGATAGAGTAGATAGATAGATAGATAGATAGATAGATAGATAGATAGATAGATACATTAATTGATGGTTTTAAGAGCGTTTATCCATCATCTTGTCTGTCTGTTTATCATGAAAAATGTGTTCTCTGTTTTTACAAATGCACCAGGAAACTCATGCATAAACTAGAATGCATGTAAATGATTCATTTCTGGTTTGCGAGTGTTTTCTGCAGCATGTTAGGTGTGAATAGTTACAATAAGATCTGGTAGATTCTTGCAGTTTTGACATCTTACACCATCACATGTGCCATGTGCACCAGCTGACTTGTCATAAACCAAGAAACATCTGACCTGGATTACAAGACAAGGGAATATTCCATATTCTTCCATATTACTCCTCCTCCAAACTTTTGGTAACTTGTTCAAATAGTTGCTTTTACGTGTAAAATAAAAGTAGTGGAAGATTTAGAATGGTTTAAGGTTGAAATAAGACTTTTTTTTCATTATGTGAAAGTTCACAAATGCTTTCAGGGTTGACATTTCAGAGACACCTCAGATAAAGTTCGCTGGAAGTGCAGGAGTAAAACTTCATGAAATCCTCCTGAACCTCTCAGACATGTTAAGACCTATATGTGGCCTGTTGTTTGAAAAGTGAGCTTCCACTAGTATGCTTCAGCCTGGATTGAATGAGTTTATTTAGTTGACAATAAAGATGAAACAAAAATATGGATTGGTGAATATAAAGAACCCCAGAACCTCAATGAGGATGATTAAGTGTATCTTTCTGTAGTTTATGTGACGGTTCTGTGCTAAACACTTTTTAGGTGCTTTAGACAGTCACGCTCACATTTATGCAGTGTTTTTCAATTTATTAACTTTTTGTATTTTCATACAAAGAAATCTGAAACTCCTAGACAACATTCAGTGCAATCAGTTATTCCTCAGAAGTTTGTTAGAAAACAAAAACTGAAGAGTCTGGCACAACCTCATAGCTAACTAGGCATGATTCACAGTTCAGGTAGGAGAATCTGCTTACAGGAAATGACTAACTATAGAGATCCAAATCTGCAAACCAGTCCTTCATAAAAATGTGCCAAGAAGAAAGTCATAAGAAGTGTGACCTGCAGCAACGGGCAAAAATGTAGTGTAAGGTGCTCTAGACAGATAAGACCAAGTGTGGACTTTTTGACCCAAACTGCAATGCATGCAGCATGCAAAAAAAAAAAAACTGTCACTGACCAATAGCCTGAAGATACCGTCCGCACAGTGCTTCACTGTCAGCTACATCATGCATCGTGCATGGCACATGATTCTGCTGTTACCAGCATCATGATATTATTCTGCTGGGAAAAGCAGATCTAATCCAGAACCTGTGACAATACTTAAAAAAAACTGATGTTTACAGATGCTCTCCATTAAGTCAGACTGTGCTGGAAATTGCTGCCAAAGAAAAGAATGGTCGGGAATTTGCCGTTTGTCTGCCATATGCTGCTTTGATGAGAAATGAAATGCATAGGAAAGATTTGCTGAGAGGACTGAAAGTTAAAAATGAGAGTGTCAGTTGTGCTTACACATGCTTTCACTGGGAAAGAACTGCATTTCTGATGATGGGATGTAAAATCAAAGGAGCTCTGAGCAAAAGGCACCCGAAGTGCAAGTGTTAACTTGTTCTTTGAACATACCAAAGATATTATGAATGTGCAAAAAGGCTGTCTTTATCTCCTTCCTTTTGACCGAATCACCTTCTTTCACAAGTTTGTGTTTTTAATACAGTGTAAAACGTATTCACAAAAATGAGAAAATAATGTATATAAGAATAAAATTCAAGTAAAACCCTTCTGTTAATTACATAAACATATCAGCAAGGCCATGCTTTAAATGTGATTTTATATTTCATCTGTTGAAATGTCAATTGTTTTAAAACCAGAATATGGCATTAGAAAAGCAATTATTAATTGCACTTTCTAAACTAAAATTAACCAATAGTCACAAATGACGTAAAAATAAGATTACCAAAAAAGAAAATTCTGTTTAAAAAAGTGTTGATGAGGTAGTGATCATTTGGACTGTCAGCATGCTCAGCACTTGAAAGCAAATTCCGGATAGGAACAAACTAGGAATAAAGTGAGCCGCACATCCGAGATCACAGAGATTCCTGACAGAAAGAAGAATCCCAGGAATGATTGGACTGCTGGTTGATCCCCATGCTGAGTTTTCAAAGCCAGAGCAGCACATCCCATTCACAAACCAACTGGTGCTTCACATGGGGAGTATTGGACATGATAAAACAGCTTTAAATCTGGGATTCTCCCATGTTAGACTTGCTTGCAAAGAGCTTTGTGGAAATGAAGCTTTAAAAGGATCTGTTTCGGTTTCCAGTGTAAAACTTATATATTTGAAGTTTTATGTGTAAATAAGAAGGAAAACAGCCTTTTAGGAAAGTTTCAGTGGAAATATTTGCATTAACTTTATTTAAAACAAGCTTCATATCATGTGCTGATATGAACTATCAGCACATGATAGTTATGATTCAGTAATCAACTGTAAATGTCTTCTACTAGTTGACATACCCATGTTAGGTGAATAGGAGTCAGACTATTCCTTCATTTTCTGACTAAATAAATGGTAACTGCTCAGTTCTCTCCTATTGTTTTAATAATTCCCGATTAATTATCATTTTCTTTTTTATGTTGTAGAATTCACCAAGTGGTGAAAAATCTTGCCAAAATAATTGATTTCCTGCATGTGGTTTTATGCTGGAACAAGACTTCAGTGAGTTAGTATGGCGAGATTGAGCTGATGCTTTTCAGTGTAAATGCTTTTCACTTTCGGTTTCAGTATCCTCAGTTTTGTTTATTGTCATTTCATGGTTTTTGGTTTTGGTTGTCATAGTTAGATATATAATACCGGCTTTTCACCATGTTCATTTAGTTTTTCTTTCTGTCAGTGTTACCCGCAAACATTAAAAAACACAAAACATGCTCACAAACAACAACCGTTTCTCCTTTGTAAAGAAAGAGGCTTAACTGTGTTCACTTAACAGGAGCAGCCAGAAGATAAGATACTGAGAAAATGTCATATTTCCCTTAATATTTACTGAAATACAAGTCATCTTTTCCAAATATTGCAGAACTATTTGTTGCGGTCTAACCGATGCTTAGTGATACCCCGCCGGGCATAACAAAGCTGCTAAGGGACCATGATGGTGGTCTCTTGTGAAAACTCTGTTGGGATTTCGACTTCCGTATTTCTGGGAGTCCAGATAAGACAACGGAAACGGCACATCTGATAACAGATTAGCCACTGTGGATGCATTAACACATGTGTTATTTTGTGACCAGCAGTCTCCAAAGACGAGCTGATCTGTAGGGAGATCTTGGAAAGACTTGAACTTGAACTGTTAGATAAATATTACAAGACTGGAACACAGGACCTCTTTTGGTTTCTGACTGAGATTAACAGATTGTCGGATTTTTTTTTTTTTTACATGAGAGTTATTTCTGTCATAAACAGGAAGTACTCATCTTGTTATTTCAGAGAATTTACTTTAAGCTTTTTAAACCGAATACTCAAAGTTTTCTTGAAATTGAGAAAAAAATTACATTTAAGGTAAAAGTAAGTGTATATGTTCCATAAATACAGTATGCCATCCCTTTGCAGTGGGATATTTTTAGCAAATGTAAGTGTGTACAGTGGTTTGACCATGTGAAGCTGAAGATATGCTTCCCTGTCCCATTGTATTGTGTTTGTGCTCTGTTTTCATCTTCCCAGCAAGAGGCTGGGAAGGAAACTTGCACAATCAGTCAGTTAATTTTTTCAATGTCTGTCATCATGAGTTTCCAAGCGTACAACCTGGATGACGGAAGACAATAAATAGCTCATGCAACGCTAAAGAGATCCAACTTTTCTTTCAACTGCAAATTCTATAAACACAATTAGTTATGCATATTCTCAGATTTTAATATAAAATCAAAGTGTCTTGCAATAGTGCATTCTTTAATAAGAAAAAAAAATTAAATGAAGTAAGGTTATTATATTTACTCTGACATTTTTGTCTGTTAAAACATTTTGGTAATGAGAAGTTCCCTGTGCCGTCTTGCTCCAGTTTTCCTGCAAACACAAAGACGCTAGAGATGTTTTTTGGTCAAAATCTTTAAAGGACACATTACAGATTTGGGAACACGAGTATGGGTAGGGTGCTCCAGTACTTTTTCCCTACTGGTATAATGGATTAAATAATGGATTGGAATTCAGTTTCAATTCATGTTATCTGTACAGTGCCAATTCACAAGAACATAATTTTCAGCTAAACACATGGGCATGCCTGGGGAAAAAAAAGGTTTTAAAGGCAACTCACATTGCTCTCTGTCATGTTGCTGCATTCATGCTGTCTTCATCTGAAGGGCTGCGAAGCATCGTACCATCACAGAGCCTTGCTTTTGAAGTTGTTGCACACAACAGTTTTAATGCTCCTTTTAATCCAGAACACACAGCTTGGCAAGTGCATAGTTTAATTTAAACAATAAAAGTAACTTTAAGCACTCGACAAAGATTTCCCAGAATGATCATTTGCTCGTTCTTTCTCAATGCTGTCTCAGAGATGAAAGATTTCAGCTTGTTCAAGCTTAAGCTTGCCCAGTGATGTGCTTGAAGGTATTCCTCGAATTGTTTACTGGGATTCTAGCAGGACAAATGTGCAAATCCCTTAAAATCTTTCTTTGATAAACAATTGTTTCAGATTCCACTTTAGACACCAAAGGACTCATCAGCATTTGTATTTTTACACCAAATCATGAATATGGTCATGTTTTGCCGTTTTTGTCGTGAAATGGGTGATTATAAGTATCTTGGGATTAAAATCTGCAATAACATTTAAGTTGGAATGTGTTCTGTCTTTGCAAAGGTCTTGTATTAGTAATCTATTCAAGACTTCAATGATAGATTGAAGGTTTCTATGAACTGGATGAACTAAGCTGCAGAACGGTTGGCTCATAATGCACATCCTTATTCCTTTTCTTTTAGTGAGACTTGACAAACTCAAGTAGGTTCATTACATGGTAACGATAATATTCCTAAGAATAGGCAAAGCATTTAACCGACAATCAGTCTTTGTCCTGTGCAACAAGGAAGGTCTTGTGTTTGAGTGCTGCTTCTGCGCAGCCATGTAACACAATCACTGTGTTCTGACTTTAGAGGCACCATTGACAGCTCAGATACAGCAGGAGTTTCCAGAGGCTTTACAAGGAAGACATAAAGGGACATTGACGGTGTCTTTGACTGTGAATTACACTAAAGCAGTAGAACCAGTTAGTTTGACATACAGAAAAGTCTGTGTCTTAAATAAACATTCCTAACTTACTAACGGGATATAATTTTAGGGCTGTTAATATATGTGTATAGAGTCTTACAAAGACAATTTTGAGATTAACACTTACGATCATAAAGTCATTCATATTTTAAAGAGTCAAAGATGGCACTGGTAATGAGATACAGCTTTTGATGAGATTCGAAAGATCCAGCAAGAGCATCTTGCAATGAAAATGGTTCTTACACATGGAAAGACAAACATGGTGTGCTTGTGTGGATTGCAGGTGATTGGATGGAGTGACATGTAATCCTCCTCTTTATTATACATCATATTGCATCATCATAAGTGACGATGCGTTGCCCTGTTACTTCTTTTTTTTCTTGTCCTTTTAGCTCCAAACTGACGATATATTAAACTTTTTACACATTAATATTTTGTTTTTTATTTAAACCATCTTTGGATTTATATTCATATATCGTAGTGCTTTTGTTTTTCTCCCATTATTGGTGCTCATATTCAAAGTAGTGGCTTTAGCTTCATTGCTCTCTGACTCACATCATATTAAACATCAGTCAAGAGTTATATTCCTTTTCTTCAGAAAATCTAATTTCCACTCTTAGTAACTTTGGTGTCTGAAAATGTATGGACATGTAATGTGATTATTTTATTCATTATCAGCAAAATCTGATAATGGAATTACAAAATACATCTATTACAGTATAGCAAAAGAGCTCTCAGGCAGAATCTGAGTAACAGAGTCACTGAATGCTGAAACAGGTTGCTGCCCTATAGGCTTTGCTGGAACCCAATCTGAGTTTCTTAATTATTCCCGAGGCGCTCAGCCCCACCTAGGGAGACCGAAACCAAACTACCAGTAGCTGTTTAGACTGATAAATCGTGTCTGTTACTGCTGTCATCTGTGGGTAAAACAGTTTTTAACACTACTACACAGTAAAAATGCCAGTGTTGAATTAACACCCAAAGGTGTCTATATGTGTCCAAGTCAACAGGTGTTAAAGTAACACTTTTTAAAGTGTTTAAAGATTGACACCCATTTTCTTGTTAAATTAACATTGGTCTATATACTGAAAATATACTGAAATGGGTTTAAGAAAAGTTAAACTTTCCATTTCTATGTATTGTTTTGAATATTTTCCACTGGATATGATTGATATTGACAACTTGTGGGTCAATTATTTACTTTTTTAACACCAGATTATATTTTGTGATCAACACTACACTGGTGTTACTCTTAATATATTTTAACGCCAGCACCGTTGTAATGTTAATGTGACATTCTGTAGTGTTGAATTTAACACCAGCTGACTTAGACACATATAGACACTATTGGGTGTTAATTCAACACTGGCATTTTTACTGTGTACTGAGCATGTTGCACTTAGCGAACATTTTACAGCTGTCCACCTGCCTGGTTGGTAAAGTTGTTTCTGAAGTTAGCAAAAATAAAAAGATAAAGAAAATAAAAAGTCTGTTTGACTAGTTTTTCCATAGATCCCTTAATCACCCAGGGCTGCAGGGGTTGTGCTGGTGCCCAGGTTCAGTAGCCAATGGGTGAGAAGTTGTAATTCATCACAAGGCAACACAGATGGATGAAAGAAACAAACATGCACGCAAACCCAGGGCCTTGCATCTTAATAAATATGTGGTTTTGATAACGTTTCTGCAATCTGTTGTTAAAGCAAAAGATAGAACCGTTATCTGCTGGCTAAATGCCAGGGGTTGCTTAAATCTCGTGTTCGAGGTTGTCTGCACTGTGGAGAGGCTCTAAGCCAAAGAGGAAACACTGTCGGGTGAGCAAAGGCATGCCATCGACTGGCAGCGCAGTCTGAAATGTCACAGTTCATCAGTGTCTTCACTGGATCAACTGGTCTAGAAACAAAGATTAGTGTTCCCCGGTGTGCTGGAGCCACTGAAGCCCTGGCACGTCCCTTCCGATCAGGGTTCAAAGTTTGCCCTCGGTATCAGACATTTTTTTTATCTCTGGGTTCCATCACATTTATTGTCGGGTAGCAATAATAGATAATCAAGCTGCAATTGCTCGGTAATAAACAGAACTGTGTCGCCACCGTTAATCAGAATAGCCAACATAAATTCTTTGGTTTAGGTCAAGTGGGATAGCTATTAAACTCGATTCATCCAACACTTTAAAATCTCTCTCGTTGCAACTAAAAACACGTTTTCTGTTCTCTTTTAGAACTTGAAAAGCTCATACAAGGCCTTTATTCAGGCATACGCCACAGACACATTAAGCCTTTGACTACAGCCTCTCATGACAACAGTCACAAGTTTACTGGCCAGACAGCAGTTACTGTAATTCTGTGCATATTGAGAAATATTTTATCTTTATTCAGTAATAGGCACCAACATGTGAGCTAGTAGCCTGGGGGGAGAGTGTGAGGATGCTTTCTGTCCTGGCTGAGCAGTGAGACAAATTGACTGAGGTAGCTTTTAAGATAAGAGCAAGAAAACGTGTTAAGACACCATAATGCTTCTTCTGTAAACTGTTTAGCTGCTTTCTCATTCTCTAGAAGCGCTAGTAAATCCGTTTGCAAGTGTATTAAATAAACTTTTATTCTGTACGCTGTTTAATTCTTATTTGACATTTTGATTGAACTTGTAACCATGAACAGACTCCAGCTTTTCCCCTCGTCTTGTTGGATCTCAAAACCCCAAAGCAGTAAAAGCTGAGTCTATGGACACTCTATATAAAAGCAGAACTGCAGCAAACATCGCATTCACTGTTCTTTAATGCCTCCTATAAAGTTCAAGTTGCGTCTTGCCAACCGAATTGTATTTTTTTTTTCATGCACATCTGTTCCTATGTCTGTGGGTGTGACAAGTTCCTAGAAAAACTGGGGTGTGTGTAAGGAGGGAGGCAGCCTTTTTATATGCCTGAATGCTTCACAGGTCAGAGTTAAAGTTTAACAAACGAGAAAGCCTCTTCTGAAAACTGTCAGATTGTGCTTTGAAAATTCGTGCGAAAAGTGCTTAAGCTGAAAACGTTACATAAACCTGCAGCAGGTTTGTGGCTTCAAGTGATTTACGCTCTCATGACCCGTGAATATATTTCACAGTTTGTCTACGTAAAGAGCATCACTGTGAAGTAGAAAAAAAAGGACACACGGTTTTCAAGATGTATGCAAATAAAAATCTAAAGGTGTGCTATTCATTTCAATTCTGTAAGCATTAGTCAATACTTTATCACGTGTCAAACTCAAGGCCCGTGGGCCAAATCCAGCCCATGCTAACTTTTTACATGGCCCTCTAAATATTAAGTTTGCTTAAGTATTATGTTTTCAATCAAATCTAGTGGCTTGCTTGACAATTTACTGCCAAATGATACCAATCAGTCCCTTCAGTTTCTTGCAAATTGTCGTGGAAATTCATGCAAAATTAACAGATCCCCACACTTTTTTGGCAAATACATAATTTGAGTTTGTTGCAGATTTTTCTCAAAAATTGTCAAAAACTTTCTTACTTGTACTAAACAGCTGCCTCAGCCTTAGTCAATGTCAGATTATAGTCCACGATCTATTCAGCGAGTAACAAAAAGTCGCATTTACCATCATAAATGAACACAAATATTTCTAAATTAGTACCACAAACACTTTTATTCCTATTGCAAAAGAAAATAAAAATGACAAAAGCAATCGCAAAATTCTGGAGGGACTGAAAAGATGTTGTATATTATTAGATTTTAACAATTCATTGATGTTCTTAACAGTTTAACAGGTTTTATCAATACATTATGGCACAACTGACCCTTTAAGAGCGTTTATGAACTTGATTTGGCCCAAAACGAAAATGAGTTTGACAGCGCTGCTTTAGATCAACCTTCAATTCCAGTTATAGCTGCATTATTTTGGGCCATGTCTTTTTTCACTGATTCTCTCATTTTATGTCTTTGGTCATTTCTTGTTAGGTTTTGCATTTGGGCCTTACTTTTTTGCTGTTTTGGGTAAATGGTTTGTGTATGACTTTATGAGATGAAAATGCGTTTTGATACACTAATGTGGTGGCAAGGAAAGAACACAAAGGAGCGAATAGTTACCCTGTGCTTGCATTAGTTTAGAGTTGCTTGCCTTGGGATTTAAAGGTATTATATTCTTTGCAGCCTTTTTGAGGACTCCTTCCCTTCTTCTAGAGGCAGCGAGTGAGGAGGAGTTCACAAAAGGTCTAATGTTTGTGCTTGACAGAGGAGACGACCCAAAGCACAAAGACCACATCGCAGGAAGCCAGACAAACATGTTTAAAGTCCACAGCTACTCAGTTCTGAGGACTGTCAACAAAAACACATTCAGTTATGAGCTGTCAGGACTTCCAGACTTCACAAAAACATGTTTAGTGTAGTAGCATGGAATCCAGTCATCCACCGTCACTGGAGGGTTACACTGTTTTACTATGAGTTAGCTTCAGACTATATGGGATAGTTTGGTGACAGACATGCAAATACACTCACAGTCAAAAGCAGAAAAAAAAAACAAGGGCAGACAGACTCTGTAAATACACTGACTGGTCCTTTTTGTGTGTTTATGCTGCTGATGCCTGCAGCCAGTAAGCTGGACTCGCTGTAGTAATAGTGTGTTATCAGGAGGTAAGTAAACTGGCCACTGTTTTAGCTCAAGAAAAAAATTTGAAATTCATTACTGTGGCCTCGCAGGTCAAGTTGAGGTCAACCTTAATGTTTTCTAGTCAATGACTGATGTCTGAATGTCGTTTTCTGTTTTGCAAGCAAAAGGTAACTTTAATAAGTAAAACCTTTATGTGACATCAGTGATGGAGAGAATTTGTTAGTTTGATTCCTCGTGGCACCATGACAATTGTTTATTTAATCAAAGAAAAAGTTTGCTTTTGTTTTTGTGGGTTTTTTTTACATTGTAGAAACCTGACAGATTTATTTGCACAAAAAATTTAGTCTCTCAGGTTCATAAATTATCCGTGACATATTGTTACAGAATCCAAAATACATTTAGGTTCATGTAATTCAAGATTTGTATGAATGCATGCTGTAGTGAATGACCATCAGTGTCAAAAACTCTAATTTGGAACAGCACTAATGTGGCAGCATTAAGGTTAGATATCTCAATTACTGCTTCTCTTCTGACCAGCATTATAGGACAACATTATAGGACTAATACCTTCCCATTACTTCAAACAATTGTTTCTACAATATTTTTTATATTGGGGGGAAAATGTTGTGGTTGAAAGTTTCACCGTTTTCCACATCAGTACATATTTTACTTGTGAATGTAAAACTACTGTTCAGTTAAGTAGCGGCCAAACAATTTCAAGGATTCAAACTCCATGAGTCCATTTAATTTTAATTTATGCACAACAGTTTTTTTATGGCCCCATAAAGTCACTTAAAACAAATGCTATGCATGTAAAAGATGTATTTTTTTCCTAAAGAAACAACACTGGAGCTTATTTATCCTCATTTTCAGTCAATTTGGGATTTCCTTGAGAGATTTCAGAAGTTCTGCCATCATTCCTATAAGTGAGCGACTCTGTTTTTGTGGAAGTTTGGTTTCAGATATGTTTTGCACTCCACAATGACTGATACGCTTTGGAAATGAATAAAAAGACTGATTATGGTAATTATCTGATTGACAATACATTTTTCCAAACTTTGATAAAACAACAAAAATCCAAATAATCAAGAAGCTGGAAGGAGGTGACGACTTACAAACTGAAAAGATATCCGGTGTCTTTATTCAAGAAACAGGCCAACAGCATCATAGATTCTCCCTCATGCACAACAATGAGCATGTTGGGATTTATTTTTATGTATTCATCCTTTGATTTTTTTATTTTTCCTCTTTGTAATGTTGTTCTTCATGTAGAAGATAATGAAAGAAGGCAGTCCGAAGGAAGAATCTGAAGCTTATCCATGTCCTCCTCTCTGGACTCTGTGATCCCAGTTAGATGTTGATAAACAAGAATGATGTTTCCTGTTGGCGTTTACTATTGGCACATCCTGTGCGTCAGTCACTGCAAAAGGAGGATAACTGGCAAAATGCAGCTATTCAGCGGGGAATGAGGATGTGTGGACAAGACCATATTTTTCTTCTGCCAGGAAAAAAAAAAAACTAAATAAAAACAAACTGTGGTGTATTTTTTCTGTCAAGAAGAGTGGGAGACCGTCAGCTTTCTAAGTCCCACAAAGGTCCTTGAAATTTTTTTTTTAGTTTAAATATTTATTTTTACTGACTGTAGAGAGTCAAAGAATCGGAGTCAGTCTGACTCAACAAAAACTAAAACAAACCACACAACGTATTAAAAATAATTGCTCTTATAATGTTGAATCCAATTAATTATGAACAATAAGTGCAATGGAAACCCAGTTGTGTTGCTTTCTAAGATGTCTGTTTGTTGGCTAGTCTTCCTTGCAAACTAGTTCCAGCTCCGTAGAATAGTGTTGGTGAACATCAGTGTTTTCTTAAGGCCTGCCCAGGACTGGGGTCTACCTATCTTCTTAACAAATCTGGCTAACGACCCTGTCCACACTGAAGGGCAATATCCCCACAGCATGACACTGCCAACACTATGTGTTACAATGGCAATTTAGTGCTCAGGGTGATGAGTAGGCAGTTAAAACGTGACAAAATCTAACATTTTGAAGAGGAGTGAGTAAATCCATAAAAAAGAGTTATTAGTCTTCTCCCACTGTGACACACACAGAAGGAATCCTGATAAAAATCACCCGCATTTACTCCTTTCAGAGCAGGGCAGGGAGTCTTGTTTGAACTTTGACCAGTTACTGCTTTTTATTTTGACACATCAATATCTTGGAAAGTCCCATCAGGTCACATTAAGTAAGGACCTGGGAGATTTTTATCTTCACATAGCTAATAAGACGGTTCAAAACTGGCTTAAAGCTGGGGATAGGTTGACATAAGTTACAAGTCTTTGACCTCACACATAGATACAGACTTGTTTTGCTACTGATGCTGTTAATGAGTGCTTGGAGGAGAGTGGCAAACTTTTGCTGTCATTTGGGCAGGTCACCTCAGTCAGGTCTTATTACCTGCCTGCTCTGTTGTTCTTCCAGTGTTTGAACATGACCTTTGTACTTCTGGGTTTCTTCCCCCCAGCCCCCTTTTTTTCCTCTGAAGCCAAACATCCTGTTTTTAACATGTTTTCTCACTTTACATGCCTCCAAAAACCCGAACTGACGCAAGGAGAAAGGTGAAAGCACAGACAAAGAGGCAACCCTCATCTAGTCCCACCTCCAGAGGACAAACACATTCAGGTAAAAACATCTCTATGTGCTGTTCAAGAGATCCCGCATAAGGAGAGCGAAGATTTTTATATCTAAATATATTTTCCCACAGTATCTGCAAACCGCACTAACTCCGCGCAAGTATGTCACTCGGCTGATTACAGTAATTGACAGGATTCGGCAGAGAGCTGCAGCTCATGCTTCACAAGGGAACGTAAACAAGAAGCTTGCCCAATCTATCAGGTTCAAAAATGCACACAAACAGAGGCCTGGTGAGAAATGGGGGAGGATGACGAGGTTTGACGCAGAGAGGTATGTGTCACCAAAACAGGTGAGTGCAGGACACTTTGGAGACAGAATGGGAATATTGTCCTTAAAGTGCAACAGAGAGAAACACAAAACAACATTAAATATTAAAGATAAATATAACTTGTTGAATAAGTCTGAATTTCCACAGGTATTCAAAATGTATTAGTAAGAAGGTGAAGAGAAACTACTTATTCTGCTTGGAGTGAATCTAAGTCACAACAGGTACAGTATAATGAGAAAACTTTGACACGTTTCTGTATAAATTCTGAAACTTTTAAGCTGCTTCAGGGTTTAAAGTTAGATGCTTTCAGCCACAGTTCTACTTTGACGCCCCACAAGCCAGGATGTGTGTTGACTTGGATGGTGAACCTACTGCAAGCTATAACAGTGGCTATGATTGTCCTCAGAACTCTGACACGAATCTGTTTAGCTTCCTGTCCAAATCTAAGTCCTTACTGCATCTTACCACAACAACTTCTCTGTGTCCTTAATGCGTGAGCACAGTGCCACTTTTCAAATGGATAATATGGGACACAGGTGTCCCGAGTGAGAGGCACGCTTTCTTGCAAAAGAAAACAACAAAAAACGGAGTCTTCGGTAAACATGAGGGAGGCACTTTTGTTTTGTGTGGACTCCAAGCACTGAACTTTAAGAAAATATGAACAGACACTACTGACGGGTATTAAAGTAACTCATGTGAAGTTTGTGTTCATTACTAAATTAAAGCTGGTCTGCATTAGATCAGTTTTAATTTCAGTTCTAAATTACCAACAAGTCCAACCTGAACGGAGACTTGAAGAATGACTATAGATTCCTGAAAACGTTCTCCTTTTTGTAAAATCAACTAAAAGAACACTTTTTTTTCTTTGGTTTAACACAAGCATGAAATTACAATATGCATTTTTTATTTTTACATTGATTGCACAAGTGAAATTTATTTGCATAGCACATTTCAGCAACAGGCAGTTCAAAGTACTTTTCATAGTAAAAACAAAACACAATAACCAATTGTGAAACAAGCATTAAACATTACATACCATCATCGAAATCACCACTGATCAAACATATTGATCAGTGTTCTGTTTTTCGGCTGTTTTGCAGTTTTCTGGAAGTTTGTTCCACATATGGGATTTGTGGCAATTACTTGTGAAACCAAGCAAACAAAACAGGTAGTAGGTTCTTTTCACAAACATATATGGTCCAAATCTTTTCTTGACTCAGTCTTGTGCTCACTTCATGTCAGTTCATATCTGATCATATTTCATGTCTCATACACTGCTGCCAGTGGGGGCTAACTAGATAAATTGCGCCCATTATAGTTCTATCTGCCTTGCAGTCATTTCAACGAGAATGTGAGTAATGAGAGAAAATGAACAAGAATAAAAATGAATGTGTTCAAAGCAACTCTGACCGGGTTCTTTGTGTGATGTCACTATGGACTTTCAACTTGTTTCTGGGAGAACAGACTTTGCCTTTATAAAATAACAAATGAGTGATTATACTGAAAAGTCTGAAGGGTGGCACTGAAGTTGAATAAAATGAGTTAAATAAAATAAAAAGTTCACTCTAAATGTGTATAAAATATGAAGTAGCATTCTTTGAATCTTCTGTTACAAAACTTTACTTCCCTTCAGCAGTATTTTATTTTTACTACAGTCCCAGTTTCACTGCATACAGTCCACGGTTCTGTTTCAGCCCAACGATTGGAGCAACAGCGAGTCTTAATTGTCAATGATTGCTAACCACAGCCATGTTGTAATGCAACCAACCGCTGCTAACAAAGCATTGATATGGTCTGAGACAAAATATTTGAAATTTCTCTACAACTAACCGCAAAGTCATATTTCTGTCGTTCTGCAATGTCATGCTCGGCAGTTTTTTGGGGCTGAATATGAAATACGGTAATTCTGGAATGTTTTATGGATCTCAATTTCATTTGAATTCATCAGAATGTGCTGATTTCCCCCCCTGTCAGTCAAAATGTGCTGTGTAAGCTAATATGATTGGCATAAACCTTCTTGCAGAAGATAACATGCAACTACTTGTATTTTAACCATTGCCCTATTTTTCTTTTCTTTTTTTTAGAAATGTTACATGAGGCTGAGGAATCTTGGCAGCAGTTTGTGAGCAAGAAAAAATGTTTTGTGCAGGTTAATCCATCTTCTGTGTCTCTCTAGGTGATTATGTACAATAAATGTTATTGGAAAAGGAGCAACCTATATTGGTGTGTGCATTTAGGAACATTTCTTTAGGAAATGTTCCTAAAGAAATTTAGGAACTCAACCTATTTTGCTTAGTCGGAAGGGAGGCATGCTCTTAGTATAATGCAGTGCACAAACTTAAAACTAAAGTCCCCAGCTACTCTACCTTACGGCCATGAACTACTTTGAGTTGTTCTGACATATAAAATATCAATAAATTACACTGAAATTACTGGTTATAATTGGACGTCATGTAAGAAAGCCCAGAGACATGAAGAGTTTTGTGAGACACTTTCAATGGGTGGGTTCTAGAAGTCAAGGGTCATGCACCATGCGGTGTTTGCTGTCATGGAAAATGCTCACACATAGGCATTACTGTCTGTCCTCTCTCCCCCTGCTTGTATGCGTTTCGTTTTAAGATGAAGCACTTTGTGCAGAAAGTTGCTGCAACTTATCATCTATGTAATCCATAAATACCTGGTTACTGCATTCACACGTCACCAGATCCTGGTACTGCATTTACAATTTAAGCAGTCACGTCACTTGCCTTTATAAATTGTGCTCAGAAAGATGATTAGGTTCCCATGAACAAGCCAGAACTCGACTTTATAAATGGCAGCCGCTCCATGGAAGGGGATTTGGGAAATCTCTCAAATTTTCTTGTAAAATGAGAACCTGCCGTCTTGAATTCCAAGGTGACGTCACACCGATCAAACCACAAAAGTAACGAGCTTATCTTGTGTAAATTAATTAATAGGAAAAAAAAATACTTTACCATATTGATTCAGCTTACAATATCCAAAGCTTGTCTGTGGCAATGAAATTAGGTGGATATTTTTTCTAACTGTGGTTAATATGCATGCGAACAGCAAAGTTAAGTCTGTTGCACTTTACAATTCTCAACGAACCATGTCCATACAGGCATTCAGCTGGACTGCAGTCATTTTTTCAGTCTCTCTGTTTTTTCCCCCTCTACAATATTTTCACAACCCCCACAGGGAATAAAAAAAAACTTAACTGCCTTCTTCTGCAGTCTGGAATCTTACACTTTCCCCTTAGATATTTCCACACTTTTTCCACCAACTTAATGTGTCTTTCATTGCTGTGCATCTGTCTAACACGTTCTCGGTTTCCGCCCCTGCTGCTTTCCGTCTGTCTTTGCTATTTACTCCATCTCAGAGTAGCCTGGCTTTCTGATATATGAGCCTCAAGACGCCTTTGCATTTCTAACTAGAGTGCCAAAGCACAAGCGAGCGCACGACTCTTCCTCTGTAGACTTTGGGCCAATAACGTAATAGTCAGAAAAACTTGCATCAAGTCAAATCTTGGCTAAATATATACATTTTATTGCAACAAAATTATATCGACTGTGGAGACATTATCAATACTGTGAATTTTTATTTATTTATTTATTCAAAGTACATTCTGTGTTTGCTTATTTACCTTTATCTATTTCTACTATGCTTGCTCTGCACTGCCATCTCGTGGTTACCAAAGTTACTTCAGCACAAATGTGTTGCACAAACCTGATCTTACAAATCGTCACCTCCAAAAATAATGACCTATTATGTCATTTTTTCTTTACAAAAGCTGTTGTAGGCAAAAATAAATAAATAATAATAACAATAATAATAATAATTATAATAATGAAAAATAAAATAATTTGGCAAAAAAAAAAGACTTAGGCCATTATCTTAGGAAGGTGACAATTTGCTACTGTAACTATATTGAACAGAAATCTATAAGTAAATAGCATGCAGATATCATGCACAATAAGCCTTGCACAGAAATACATAAAAACTATGTTATCTGATGAGATCTTTTCTCAAGTATGCATATTAGTTCTAAAATTTGATTTTGCACCTGATACCATCAGCGTACTAAGGAAAGAAATTAGTTGTGACGTTAATATAATTTTGAACTGATAAAATAATAAAGACGCAGATAAAACTATATTTTTTATTTTAAGATGTCTTCATTATATTGTTAACTCCAACTTGCATAACTCCATCAATACAATATATTTGAAATGGTTGTTTTAAGCAAAGATAAGATAGTTAATGCAAAACCACACACATGAACTTCTCTCGGAGAGTCATTAATCATATTATGCAACATAACCATTTGTCTCATATTTCAATCTTTAGATTTGAGGTTAGATTTGAACGTTTAATTTGAACTAGCCTGTTTTGTAACCCTGATGTGTCAAAGACGGTCGGCTGCCAAGTGCCTTGGAGCTGGCAGCTGATGAGTTTGAACTGCAGACAAGTTCAGTGGAGGTTTCCACTCTGCTTTGACCTGCTTCTATAGGAGAAGCACAATATAATTTCTCTACAGGATTTTAAAAACAAAAAGTTATTTTAACAAGAATCACTTTTGTCACAGCTTCATCTTTGTGGAACCTTTTATTTGTTTGTGAAATGACAAACTGGGGGTACTTAACATTTCTGTATGCAATTTCAAGTATGAAAACTGTAAAATATAAAATGGCCTAGACTGTTGACATATTCTTTTCCAAACTTCCTGGACTTCAGTCTTTTTGTAAAGATGGTATTAGGCTTTGTGTCAAGTTGTACAGTCTACAGTGATCTCTATGTTTGGTACCTGAGGATAGTACCAGTACTTAAGCAAGTGAGTAAAGTAAATAAAAATTATTTATACAGCACAAGTTCCCATACAGACAAAGTGATTTACAAAAAGAGTAGCCCAAGAACATACAGTGAACAATGCCGACAAAAAAAAACAAAACAAAAACACAACACAGTCAAAAATGCATTTTACAAAAACCCACTAAAACTTTTAATAAAAAATATTTTTTAGCTGGTTTTTAAATGTATCAACAGAATCCAAAACTATACAGGCAGTGTATTTCCACAGTCTGGGCGACAACAGCTTGAGGAGAGATCTAACAAGTCCAGAGTGGTGTATTCCCCAAAATCTATTCTTATCATAATATCACTGGTAACTTTAAAAAGTTCTGTTACGGTGGAATAAAATTTACGAACACCAGACTGAAAGCAGCCATAAATGACATTTTTTCCCCAGGAGGCTGTAAATTGGGCAGCAAAGGCCTTTTCAAAAAGCTTTGACATAAAAGGGGATTTGGAAATAGGCCTATAGGTTTTATGTAATGTTGGATCCAAGTTGGGGTTATTTAAGTTTTTGTTCAACAATGGCACGTTTGAAAAAGATGAGGAAGGGTCAGAAGGGTAACATTGAAACCCCTAACAACCCAAAAAGACCAATGACATAAAAAATATAGGACCTCTGTTTCTTCAAAATAAAATGCCCCCCCAAGCCAAAACAATGAATCATAAATCTACGTTATTGACAAAATATATATTTACCTACAATAAAAATGTAAGAATTTGAGTGCAAAAATGGATGCTGTTGAAAGAAAAAGAACGTGATCTCTAAATTTTCAAGAAATTCTTGCTCTTTGTTTTTATACACTTTCCTCTTTTGTGTGTATGTTCATGAACATTTTCACTCTCTTAAAAACCTAAAGAGAGTGAAAAAACAAAAAAAAATGTTTTGATTCATGGAAACTATGAAAAATAGAATTAGATTCTTCCTTTTTTTAAGAATATATTGAAGATCTCTTCTCTCATCCCTGTGAGCACAAAGGAGGGAATAACTAATTGCAGTATTTAAACAACAGAATGTATACAAGAACTGCAGTTTTCTTCGTCCTGCCTGGCGCTGCATTCATGTAGCTATTTTCCTGCTGATGAAACCAGTAAAAGTGGTTCCCTTAAGTATTTAAGGGAATAACAAAATAGGATGATTACTTCTAAATGAAACATGGTTATTAATTTTACACAGATTCATGTATGACTATTTGTTGCATCTCCGGAAATTTGTAAAAGTGACAAGTTTACCCAGACTACAAACACAAACTGTATCTCCTCTTTGGAACATAATGAGACATGTCACTTTCTTATTCGGCTTGTTGGCCACTTATCGCAACTTTACAACCTATGATCAGTCACATGCTAATGAAGTGGTGATTATGAAGAATTACAGTATTTACAGCCTGATAACACATGTACTTGTGGCCTGTCACCAGTTCCCATATCCTAAATGGTCGTGTAATTGACTCACTAAAACCTTCACCTTGTTGTTGTGGATTACTGAGTTATCGGAGGCTTCTTGATCTCGTCGTCATCCTCCATTTGTGTGTCAGGGTTGTCGTTGTCTGTGCTCTCAGACTCTTCCCCAGTCTTCTCACCACAGCAGCCTTTTTTGAGGAAGGCGTTAAGCCGCTCCAGGATGTCAATGGAGTGATTGATGAGCAGAGCGAGCCAGGCCAGGCCGAAAAAGATCCACGAGGCCATGAGGACGCTGTACCAGTCAGGGTAGTTTTTGTCTGGATTGCTATCTGGAAAGCATACACCGAAGAATCGTGTCTTTGTGACAATCAAGAATAAACGTTAAGAGAGTCGGTGGATGTTTGAGATTTAGGGCTGTGCTGTACCTGCTACAAAATCCCCAAAACCAATGGTGCTGAGGGTGATGAAGCAGTAGTAGATGGCCTGGGAGTAGGTCCAGCCCTCTTGCTGCTGGAACACAAGCATGGGCATGATGAAGAACAGGACGGTTCCACAGATGTAGCAAAACAGGTGGACGAAAAACCGGGTGCACCCCTGCAGTTTCACCAGGGAGAGAGAGAGAGAGAGAGAGAGAGAGAGAGAGAGAGAGAGAGAGAGAGAGAGAGAGAGAGAGAGAGAGAGAGAGAGAGAGAGAGAGAGAACAGTGATGTTGGTCACACTCCAAAGAATAAAACAAAACAAAACAAGGCAAAATACTTATTTCGTCCTCATCACTTGCTTACCTTTCGTCCAGATTTGCCTTCCAGGAAGTCTGAGACATTTCTCTCCAATGCGAGCATGTACTTGCCCACTCTGTTGAGCACGACTACGTTGAGAGGAATCCCAAAGAGGGCGAAGAAGACGCAAAAGATCTGACCAACTGTTGTGCTGGGGCTCATGTTTCCATAACCTGTTAAAAATAAAAACATTATAATATCTCACTGTTCGATGGGAGATGAAAGGCTTTAGCTTCATCTATGTAAATATGGATAATTAAAAATAACATTACCCTATAGACTGATGGTGTGTACCAAGCCCATACCACCAACACCCCCACATCGTCCTTAGCTCATGGCATTAGGTGTGCACTACGGCCAGACATCTGGTCTCATTTAACATGCTGGTGGAGCTACTGGGATTCAGACATTACTCGAAGTTTTGCAATGTCTGACCTTGGAGTGAATTTGCTGGGAGGTTCGTTCTTGGGAAGACTGTGTCCTTTAAAGCCTTACAAAACTATAAATGTCCCTTGAACTTTTTTTTAATTATTATTATTTTGTCATGTCATGACCACAAAGTACAATATATTTCACTGAGACATTTTGGGATGGGCCAACACAAAGCTTTTTATTTTAAGTGGATTGCCATTTTCTTGGAAAGGTTTGCAATTATGACACACTCCTTCCATTTTTGGATAATGAATTGAACAGCGGTCTTTGAGATGTTCAAAGTTTGGGATATTGTTTTATAACATAGCCCTCTTTCAACCTCCTCCACAACGTTATCCCTGACCTGTCTGCTGTGTTCCTGGGTCTGCATAGTGCTGTTTATTTACCAGTGTTGACATCCATGGCAAGGCGGTGGCTCCCAAACCTGATCCTCAAATATCCCTCTCCTGCATGTTTTAAGTGTCACCTTTCTTCCAAACGCCTAACTTAAATGAATGGGTCATTGCAGAGGAGGTCATGCAACCAGTGGAATCAGGTGTGCTCGAACTGAGACACATCTAAAACATGAAGGGCATGTTGGGGTGTTGTAGGACCAGTTTGGGGACACTGAGGTAAGGCATGTTAATACTTTTCAAAGGACTGGGATTTTTTTACTGTTTGAGAATAATCTTGAATGGCAAACTCTAAATTGTTTAGAAAGGTTTTAGAAACCCTTCTAAATAGGCACCAATCTTCTTACATTCTTGAACATTATTTTACTGCTGTCTTTTCACTTTGGTATCATGTTGACACTCATCTTGTTTGTGTGCAGCAAATTAAACCAAAACTGATTTTATTGAGATGTCCATAGTACTTATGATCAGTTTAAAGCTGCTAACTTCCTAAATTCAATTCTATGGAAACTGTTCCTGTAAATGTAGCTGTCAATATGACTTAAGTTCCTTTTCTGCCTGTGTTGGTTAATCCTCTTTAGTAAGAGGTTAAGACACTACATTGCGAGATCTTTACAAGGAGGGTAAATGGAAGTAAATAGTAGACATAGAATAAATAAAATAATTATTAAATATGTTATAATACCAGTGCATAGCTGGTCTAGCCTTTAACTACTAGGTGTACTCAGAAAACTAATAGTCTTGACAGAGTGAGCCAAACATAATCATCTTGACACACTGTTTATCATTATGACCTTCTTTTGAGATTAGATATCATTTTCAAAATTAGGTTGATATATAACTGGACAGGTTATCGTTTTCAGCAAGTCATACGTCACAGGCAGTGTGTAAAAATATGTGACCCTGACCTATAGTTGTGACCACAGTGGCAGCAAACACAGCCGAGCTGGTGAATTTCCAGAAGCCATCTGTGGTTTGGTTGCCTTTCAAACTCAGACCAGCTTTTGTTGCCACTTGAACAACCTAAGAGAGAGGAAAAACAAGTGAAAGCTGAAATTTTCTACGGTTTACATTTTTAAATATAAATTGTGTCTATTGAACAGGGGTCAGACTTTATTAACCACATGCGACTCCTGTACACAGTAATCTGTTCTACTTTTAGAATACCTTGGAGCCATTCTGGTCAATAAATCATTGCAATCTGAATTACACAGGAGAATATCTTCTCACCTCTGTGATCAACCAAAGTTCAGCATCAAGGTGAGATATAAAAATACCTCAAACAAACAGGCTCAAAGTTTGCAACGTGAAGCGGTGTTAAGGTCGTTTTATTCACACACCAGTGGCTTTACAGGTAAATACGCAGGGAATTAACTTAAGTCTTAGACTTTTGTTCTTCCTCTTTACAAATTTAGCTGGATTTGCTTTGATACAATGCAAATCATCGTCTTTCTATTACAGAGTGGCAGAACAGTCACCTGGTCAATAGTTTAAAGTTGTAACATGAATTTGAACAGACGCCAAAGTTGCGTGTGCTGCTAAGGTGTTTCAATAAATGCTGTGGCTCTCCTAACAGAACATGGAGAACTTTTGTGGCCGATCAACGCCTTCAAGGTTTGACTGATGTAGGCAAAGCAGAGTTAAAAGTTTCCACAAGCTATTTGCATAAAAAAGGGGTTGCCTGTTTGTTACTACATGCTTTACCACCCCCTTTTCTTTGTTGCTTAGATTCAATATCAAATCAAACAATCATGTTTGAAAAATCCACGCCTGCTCCCAAACTTCTATATCAAATTTCTTCTTAATTTTCCCAAAATTTTAAAAACCAAACCAAAATTCCAAATTTTATGTGAGATTTATTTTAGCTCAACAAAAATCTATTTTTGACACTAATAAAATCAAAGGTAACACTTTATTTGAAGGGGTGTTCATAAGACTGACATGACACTGTCATAAACATGACATAACATCTGTCATGAACATGAAGGAGTCTTTATGAATGTTTATGACAGTTGTCATGAAAGTTGCTCTAAAAGTTTAATTGAAAGTCCATTAATAATGGCAACTTTGCATTAAATTGTCATAATTTACAAAATCATGCAAAGCTGGCACTTTTAATGTACTTTTAATGCAACGTTTAGAACAACGTTGCATTAAAAGTGTCATTATCTACCGAATGACACTTCATGACAACTGTCATAAATATTCATAAAGACTCCTTCATGTTCATGACAGGTGTTATGTCATGTTTATGACAGTCATGTCAGTCTTCTGCAAACCCCTACAAATAAAGTGTTACCAAATAAAATTTTTCCTATGAATACATTTCCTTTAACTGATTCATCATTCAACTCTGTTATGAATTATATTCAAACGAATGATTTGTTTACTGCTGTGTGTGGTATCCTCATAGCTTAGAAATAAGATGTAGACATTTTTTCTCTAGTATTTTTATCATGCTCCTTTAAGTTTATTTTGTATTTCACAGGATGAATATCTCCATTGGGATTCAATTGAGTAAAGCTAATGGGTATTTTAATGATTTATTAGCTGAAAGGATTGGACACCTGCTGCTTTGCATTTTGCTGGATCATAAACACCTGACTTGGTCTCTGTGTTTTTTTCCCAAACTGGCTTAAGTATCTAAAGTATCACTTTTCTGCAGTGTGGATTTGCAAAGTCTTTCTCACTTCATGTATTTGTGGTGTACTGTCCTGCATTGTGATGTTTAATAAGTTATAAGCCAAATATCTGTAACCACTTGTTTTAAGTGTAGTTTAGGCATCCCTCTACATGTTAGTTCTAGCTTCTATCCCAATGCCAAATGAAAATAACAACTTTTGCCGGTTTCCAGGAAAACCAGCGGTTCTCTTTGCTGCATCTGGTTAAGAGTTTGCAACTTGACTAAGTTAAAAAGAAGAATCCTGCTAAACCAAACATGGCTCAGAAGGTGAAAAAGTTGCCTTAGTGGTTGAATATGTCTCCACCTTACTCCTGATAGTGGTACTGAGGGATTAAATAAGATAGAAATTGTTTTAATTGCTAACCATATGTCATGAGCTGCATTATTTTAAGTAATTGCTTTGCAGCTTAGGTGAGTCTTTTTATTGTCTGTTTCAGTAATCACACACTTGTATCTCTGAAACTCCACTATCTATTGTGCTGTTCAAGGGTCCACTTGTCGTTAAAATGAAGAGATTTGATGATTTTTTAAGTGTTTTTTGAACATGTACCTAATGTAAATCTAGATCATTACTGAAAACTGAGGTTCACTTTTGATCTCTTTACCCACAGACAAGAGACCAAGATAATTATACCTGACAAATCTAAACTGGAACATCATCATAGAAAAATTGGATCAGCAGTTCTGCAGAGAGAACATCAGTTATGATTTTAGGTTTCAGGACTAACGAGTAAAGTAGCTTCCTTTGTTTAGAGGAGATAATGTCGCATGACACCTCAGTTTTTTTTATGACACACATCCTCAAACACACTTTTAATGTGCTCTCAGATGTATTAGCGCAAAAAAAATGATCAGGACTGAATTACTGTACCGCTGCAAGATCTTCTTAGATCTGATCTAATCTGGGCTGTATGTGTCTTTATAATAACTTCATTACTGCATAACAATCAAGACTGTCAATGTATTCAGGAACATAGCGGATTCAAATTTGCTTTTGCATCAAAAGGACCTTCACTTACTTACAGGTTATTAATAAACAATAAACTGTGATGCTGGATGGTTTTATCCAGATTCTTCCATCCCAAAACCATCTAAACATCTAAACAGGGACCCAATTGTTTATTTTTGCGGTCTTCCCGATCTTCTAATGCATATCTAGCATGTTTGATGATAGGGAGTTTATGGTTCTTGAGTCAAATTATTTTTTGAACAAACATGTCTCCTCTTAATTCCACATATGGATAATGATAAAATGAAGGTTTCTAGTTGAGGGCTACCGGAGAGTTTAAAGGTCACCCAACTGCAATTTAAATAAAATTAAAATCTGATGGTAAAACATACAAATTCCTCATTTTTTCCATTTTTGGTTTTCTGTTTCATGGTGTAGATTCCTTTGCATTAAATGTAATCAAAATTTAAGAATTGCACACAGACCTACTGTAGCTACATTTAAAATCTACTAAGTAAATGACACAAAAGTGTCTAAGTTTATTATTTTTTATAGAATCATAATAGGTTGTGATCCATTATGAATGCAGAGATATCTAAAAGGAAAAGTGATCTTGACTGATTTATCCATGTATGTATCAATTAGGAGTTTACACGTCTAGGTTATAGTTCATATTATTTTAACAAATTCATTTAATCATATTTAAACTTCTGAGTATCTTACCTGAGCCACATCCTCCAGACCTTCTTGGTTCAGGCAGCTGTACGTCATTAGCAGCCTCTGTTTGTTAAGGAGCAACTGGGAGAGATCCTTCTTTCCAAGATCTCCTTCCAGTTTCCAGAAAATCACGCCACCAATCAGCACGTAGGCCACATAAATCAAACCAAGCATGAGAATGGATGGCACCCGGGCCAGATTGAGCATCTCCTTCACTTCCATGTTGGCCTGGCAGTCCGAACGTTGACGTCCAGTTTTAGCTCAGAGCCTCAGCCTCTGCAGTCAGGTGCAGAGAGTAGAGAGGGTTTACCTGGCGGACTCACATCACAGGCAAATTAACTTTCCCAGAGCACTACTGTTTGAATCACTTCACTGGCCTGACATGCAAATCCAGAGGAGCAAAGCAAGATAAGGGAGACACGGCAGCACGAGGAGGAATGTACGATGTCTTGGAAAAACTAAGATATGCACTTTAAAGTTTCTCATATTTTGTCAGCTTAGAACCAAAATATTTAATGGGAAGTTTGAGATTTTGTGTGATAACACAATCTCTTTCAAAATGATACCCCTTAATAAAATAATAATAATAATAGTACCATCAACTGTCTTCGGAATTTTCCTAATAAGTCCACCAGTATGTGATTTAATCTTGGAATATATCTAGCTGTTCATTTCAGTCTCTAGCTTTGCAAAGCTCACAGCAGTGCAGCCTAACAGTCTAAACCAGTTTGCTACAATGCATTGACAGGTTGTTTTGAAAAGTATTGATTCGTCAGGAATGAAGATATATGGATGCAACATATTTCAGATTTTTATTTCTAATAAACCCTGCATCCTCTTCCTTCGACTCCATCTTTGTGCAACACTTTAATGTTGGTCAAATACAATAGGAACAAAAACATAAAAGTCTGTATTGCAACGTGACAAATTGGGGAAAAGTTCCAGGTGTATGAGCTCCTCTGCACGCCGTCTTGAATGAACGTCGGATTCAGTGTTTTCAAATTTTGTCTTCTGAAAAACATAAGGCAGTGTCAGGTGAGGGCCATCTTCTTTTTTTTTTTTTTTCCACCTCGCATCACCATCTTGATTAATGTGTTGGTTTAAGATAGCCGTCCGTGCTCAATTCACTGGAGTCTCCCGTCAGCACACAAGCACAGATGTGGACTGACATCAATGAACACACAGAAAACACGCACACACGCACGCACACACACACACTATGTGACACGGTGTCGTGAAATAACAGCCCAGATCTGAGCTTCCTGTTTGAACATCTAATCATACGGGTGGGAATCAGAAGAGAACAAGGAGAAGATAAACACCAATCACATAATGGAAAAAACAGATGACCACCGATCAAGCAGGCTTTCACACTGAGGTAGAACACAATATATCACCAATATATGTATTAAAACTGCTGTTGCCTCGTCTTGTATTAAGAGAGATCTTAGAGAGAGAGAGGGAAAAAAAAACATTAAATAAAAAGTATTAACCTGCAGAATAATATTACTTGAAAGAATTTCAAAGTCCATTGTCAGATCTTTGATGTGACTTCTAATTTACTGGAGGAAACTTCCTCATCCTCTTCTTCGTGCTTCTTAAAACCCGGGTGAGTCAGGATAACCAGGTTCTCCATGATCCTCACTCCCATGTTGAGGATAAGCGCGAGCCAAGCAAGTGCAAAGATGATCCAAATGCCCGCAAGGCAGCGGTACAGGGAGATGTACTCCTTCCCTGGGTCGGTGCCTTTAAGCAGAAACATGTAAGAATGCGTTAAGTGAGTTTGTCTGAGTTCACGGCGCACTTTAATCTTCCAACGCCTCACTGACTTATACAACAGAATGAGACCTGGGAGCTTTAGGTAGGCAGAGATGACCGCTGCAGCCTTTCTAGCACATTAGTGGCTTGATTGTGGTCTCTACTCACCCACTACATAATCTCCAAAACCAATGGTGCTGAGGGTAATGAAGGCAAAGTAGAAGGCCTCTCTCCAAACGTCCAGCCTTCCACATAACTGAACAGAAGAGGAGGGATGACGAGAAACAGCAGGCTGCCGGTGATGAAGAACAAACTGACTGTCAGGGCTTCCACGGCTTTCTGGGACAGAAAAAGGAAAAAAAAAAAGCAAAACTCTTTATTTAGCCAATATATGCGACCATCAGTTATACGCTGCATTGCAGAATAAAGAGAACCATGTCAGAACCTTGTGAGGAACAACCGCCACCATTCCTGTCTCTAGTCGACCCAGATGAATGGTCAGACACTTGCCCATTTGCTTCAGGAAAGCCAGGTTCAGAGGAATACCACAGAGAGCGTAAAACACACAAAACACCTGACCGGACACGGTGCTCGGGGAGAGGTTTCCGTAACCTGTGAACCAGACAAGTGAGACGTAATGAAGCATCATATTTTACAACAACTGGAGCTGAACGGGTAAAACATTGATCTACCAATGGTTGTGACGACAGTGCCTGCAAAAAAGAAGGAGCTGCTGAAATCCCAGTTGCTGGGGTTGGTTGAGTTGCCTGAAGGGTTCACTCCCTTTTCCCAGGCATATAAAATCACCTGCAGACAGAGTAAAATGCACAGTAAGACATACATCAGCAATGACTGATAGGCTTGAACAGAAATATTCTAGCATAACCAAACTCAGCTTTAGTTGTGAAGCTAAAACTTAATCCTTTTTATTTATCTACAATGAGTTTTACATTAATTTTAATTAATGATTTAGCTGAACCAGGTAAAATATTTTCTCAGTTTATCTGATTTAATGTTAGGTAACCCCATATCTGTCACGGTAAATTACATCAGACTTATTGAAATATTAGTTTTTAATCAGCAAGACTTACACAACTGAAGGTAAAAAAATATATTTTGTTTAATTCAAGTTATAGGGAATAAATTAGAAATTTCATAATACTTTTTTAAAAGGTAACCAATGACTAGTAATAAACAAATTATATAAAACCAGAAAAATTAAATAAAACTAAACTGGTTAAAAGAAAAGGTAAAACATTGCCATCACTCTCAAGATGAATAAAGATAAGCCAATAGATTGGAAATTAATTAACATACTTTACTGCAATTATTTTTAAAATTAATTTTAATAAATCTTTTTATGAGGGCAACCCCATTTAAATCCTTAAATTAAATCACTTTAAGAAAACCTTTTAAGGTCACCAGGGTAATGATTTTGCCGAATGTTATAAATTACCACACACATATTGATCTTTCAAACCAGTTACTGTAAAACCATTTATTGCGGTAAGCCTGACCTAATAATAAAATCGATTTTTACAAAGCAAATGTACCAAATATTGACATAATGAATTAGTTCTATTTGCATAAGACTGAAGCCTTTGTCAACCTCAAAGTGGAAAATAACTCTAAAACCATGAATTTTAACCTCTCCTAACCTAAAGAAATATTTCAGATTAATAATAATAATAATAATAATAATAATAATAATAATAATAATAATAATAATAATAATAATAAAAATGGAAACCTGGACAAACTTCTCCAAGGCAGGACCATCCAAGCAGGTGTAATTAGCCAGGAAATGTAATTTCTCCAGCTGAAAGTGGTTTCTGTTGTTGCTCTCGGCTTCTCTTTCCAGAATCTGGAAGATGATGGCCCCGATCAGCAGGTATGTGATGTGGGCCAAAATTAAAAGTGCTGTCCAGTTCACTTTGACCCGAGCCAGGTCAAACCACGCCATTAACACCCCCCTCCCCCACAGCACCAGAAAAAGACAAAAAATGCTGGTGCTCAAGCTCAGAAAAAGCATAAAAGTACTTAAAAACAGAGGAAGATTGAATTTCTATGTTAAGTAGATCTTGTGAAGTTATCCAAATAGATGTCCTGTTACTTTAGAAAAATGCATTCTTCTTAAAAAAAGAAATGAGCTATTTTGAAAAAAGCAGTCCTGCTTAATATCACAGCTGCTCAGGCTGATGTTGTGTCTCTCTCTGAACGGCAACGTCTTCAGTCTGATTGGTCAGAGGAGCATGGGTGCCGATTTCTGGGTTACCGAGGTAACGGCCAAACTCTTTTCCTCAATTAGCGAGCGACATCTGCTCCCAAGCTTCCCCTGTTTCCACTAATAAGGAAGCAGTGGCGGTATCTTGTCAGCAGAACAAAAGTTAATGTTTTACCTGCTTTCCATTTGACACCCTCAGATGTCGGTTTCCTACTTTGGGATCTGGAGATCACATTTTGTGTCGCTGCATCCAAGAATTTTAATGCATTTTATTTGATGCCTAAATAAAATACAGTCCAGCCGTCAATGGTCAGAAGCGAGGGCCGCTAAGGACTGTTAGGCTGCAGAAGACTTGAGACTGAGGAAACAGTTCGTCTTGATGCCTAAAGGCGAACCCATATGGTTATTTATGGGAAATAACCATAAACATACAGACAGAGCTACACTAGAAAGGATAATATTAAAGCATGCTTGTTTTGAAATAGTCCAGTCAAAGTCCAGACCAAAATTCCATTTCGAATCTGTGGCAACACTTAAAAACTGCTCTGCATTGACTTTATCAAATAAGTGGTTGAAAAACAAAAAACAAAAACTGTCTGTACATGTTCAAAACTGGTAGACACACCAGTTGCAGGTTTAAGTGCAGAGATATGAGGCTCTGAAAAGCATTAGTAGAGCTGAGCTAAATATAAATGCAAGCTCCATGAATATAAATTTAAAAACCTTGTGCCCTTTCGCTTTACAAATAAGCATTATGTTTTTGACGGTCTGTCACATCAAACACAAATAAATCACCCTGAAGGTTGTGATTTCAACAAGACAAAATCCCACATAGCAGAGTTTGTATCTGAGGCCAAAGGTTTTGTTTTTACAGTTTTTCACTTTTATTCTCACATGCAAGCCCGGATACATGTGGTATTTTGTCTAGTTCGTCTAATTCAGTTGCTTTACAAGTTAACTTTTTAAAGTCTTACCAGTGTAAATGCTCAGTCTTTTTACAAGTCAGCTGGAACGCTTCTACATGTTTTCCATCACATCTGGATCCAGAGCCGTTCGTTGTCACACGGGACGAGTTTGAACCATTTCTTGAATATAAACCAAAAAACTAAGCACTTCAAAAACCTTTTTATAATGAAGACCTTTAGCATCATTGATAATCCTGGCACCACATTGAAATGTGGCTGACTATATATTAACTCTGCAGTTTATTGCACCACCTGGCTTCTGCTTAGAGATGTTCCAAATTATCCAAAAGAATTAAGATCCTTTTGAAGTGAAAATTGTTTCCTTTTTCTTAAGCACCAACTGTGTTAAGCAGGTGATGGGTTTTTATTTCAGAATGTTTTTAAGCCTTCTTTAATTTGAATAATGATGCTGGTATGGTCTCCCCGTGATTAATTAGAACTTAGCTGGATTGCAGGACATTTGGAAAACCTTATTTAGAGAGAAGGCAAATCCGACACTGCTAAAGTGTGCCTGCCTATTTTCCATAATCTTAAGATGACTTCCTGTGACCTCACCACTCTCTGTTTACAGCTAGTATTTTACTATGATGATCCTACCTAGTTTGTCAAAGACTATACCACACCCAGAGCTTCAGCCTTAAACAACTCTATAGGGCAGCACTGGGATGCAGCTACGCTAGAACATAAAGGAGATAAATCGCCTCGACTCAAGGCCACTATGGTCACTGCTAAGTCATGGCAGTGATGGGCCTCATGTCTTGGATATGCTTCTTCTGCTGCTTTTGCTGCCCCAAGTCACCACCACAAACCAAGTTTACATAAGATTTCTTAGTATTTTGTAGATTTGGTTTTAAACTGTGTGAGTTACATCAAAAGAGCGGGTATTGTTAGTTCAACGCCAGGATAATGACAGAATTAGTTTATTACTTTCTTCAAATGATTTCTATGAGAAAGAGCAGAGAAGATTAAGGGTTTAGGATGATGCTTTGTCAGCTTCTAATTCACAACATTTCAGTTCATTTGTGGCCCCACATGCAGATGAACTGGTGAGGCCACAGATCAAATGCATTGTTTCCTTGTGTGACATGGAAAAAAAATCATCTGGATCAGCATGGGTGGCATCAACATTACAGGGAATGCATACAATTAAAGAATGACATTGCAATGTTATTTCTAAATATTGTGACAATACTGATTGTGGTAAAAGCACATTTATCTCACAACTCTTTTTTTTACATAATCACAATGCATATATCACTCTCTATAAGCTTTCTGATAACAGTCACAAATAGGCATTAAAAGTAAAAATAAAATGCAAATGGATAAATATAGTATCATCAGGCAGAATTTTAATGCATGGCGCCTTAAGTGTTATAGCCCAATAAATATTAATCCGCTACGCAATTTGTGATTGCAATATTGCACACATTCTTATTGCAATAGGGACCGTGATGCGATTGGTTGTATATATACATATTGGTTTATATTATTTTAAAATAATATTGAACACATCCAGGAACTGAATTGGATCCCCTATACTGTAATTAAGCGAACTAAATAAAATTCAGTTTCTGTCCACTGTGTACCCCGCCTTCTAGCTGATGGTTGAATGGATTTCTACTATTCCATATTACCTTTAAACAGATCATAAAGCATTGCATGCAGCTGTGAAAATGGCGTTGACGTTACGGCGACGAGATGTAACAGATAGGACTTTAAAGGGTGAGTTGTCCTGGAGAAATATCCAAGGCAACGAAAGAGCCCAGAACTGAATGCAAAGTGTTCAACTTCTTGTCATCCGTCAAACAAATTAATGCAAAGCAATGCAAAATGTTGACAAGTTGTTTGAAAGGTATAGGTGGATCCACAGTGGCTGGTTGGATCTTCTTCTCTATGGCTTTAAGCAGAACAGCTGCAAAGATCTGAAGAACACAGCCGATTGCTTGTTTATGTACGATGGCCTCAAGGTTTTCGCAGAATTTAAGAATAAATTTACCTACTAATGGACCGTCTTCCTGAATTTTCTTTACGTTACATTTGTTCTTACACAGAAGATCCCCATTTGAGATTGACAGAGAAAATTTTTCTAGGTAACTGTCCTGGTGAGCTGAACAAGAAAATAGGATTAAAAAAGTCAACACATAGCACAGGTGCTATTTATGGCATCGTAAAAGTATTTTTCTCTGAGGACAAAACTACAAAATATAAAAACTTTGTACTTGTTTTCTATAGTGCAAGACAAAAGCCCAATGAAGTGATGGCTCAGGCATCTCACAGTTGCATTAATTTTGCCTTAATTGTTTGGGCAAAGCAATGAAAAGCTTTATTATTCATACTACATCCCATAGTTTTATATTAATTTACATAAAAATTAATAGAGCAAACTCAGCTGGAAATATAAAAAAGCACTTATTTCTAAATGTTGAAACATCATGTCACCAATTAAAAAGTTTCACAAGATTTTAACAAATACTGCGGCTCTTTTCGGGTTATTCTAATGTCTTTTCTCTGTTGTTTTATTAGTAAAAGGGTTTTAGATCAAACGTTAGACGCAGTCTGTGGTTTATGCTGGTGTCCAGAATAAGAAAGCATGAGTGGTCTGTGGCAATACAAACTCCCAGACCATTCATTTTGCTTGGAAGTGAAGATGTGGCTCCTCGTTAGAACTTCACTTCACATCTTTACCGGGGCCTAAAATACACAAAGCACAAACCTACTTGATTAGTGGCTATTCTGTCTAACACAGCACAGATTTGACAGATAGCAACACTTGGTGCACTTTTCCTTTCCTCAGTTAGTTAAAAACTAAACATAACTCATTTGTACCTCATGTAGACTGTTTTTTTTCTGTGCTGTAAAAAAAAAGTAGCCTAGCAGCTCAAGTAGCTTATGACCTCAGCTTCTCTGAATATCTGATGACAGAATACAACACAGGCAAATCCGCTGTTGGCAAAGCAAACATCTACACATAAGTTAAAATGAGAACCGACAAATCTACTGCGATGTGATTTCTCTCAGCAAATACGTCAAACTGTTCTTTATGTAATCTTCTACATAAACACCGTTACAACCGTAATATCAGAAAGTATAAAATGAATGGCAGAACTGAACACTGGCAAGACGACATGTTGTAATTCATCACACCACTAGAGTGCAGTGTTGAGCACCCATGAGTACATCCATCCATCCATTTTCCTACACCCTTGTCCCTTAGTGGGGTCGGAGGTGCTGGTGCCTATCTCCAGCTAGCGTTCTGGGTGAGGGGCGGGGTACGCCCTGGACAGGTCGCCAGTCTGTCGCAGGGCAACACAGAGACACACACAGGACAAACAACCATGCACACACACACTCACACCTAGGGGCAATTTAGACAGACCAATTAACCTGACAGTCATGTTTTTGGACTGTGGGAGGAAACCGGAAGTACCCGGAGAAAAAACCCACCATGCACAGGGAGAACATGCAAACTCCATGCAGAAGGCCGGGGCCGGGAATCGAACCAAGAACCTTCTTGCTGCAACGGCAACAGCTTACACTGCGCCACTGTGCAGCCCCCATGAGTACAGTTTGCACACCATTTATGTGTGCAAACGGTATTAGTGCGTGCCTGTGTATATGACCTTGTATTTGAAACATTTTAAGTCTCAATAAGAAGCAGTGCTGCCTTTGGGTTAGGATTTAGGTTTAGGACTAAAGTGTGAGTTGAGTTTAGGGTTAGGCATGTACTGGCAGTGGTTCGGTTTAGGATAAGGGCTGGGTCTATTCTATTGAAATGGATGAAAAAATGAATGGAAGTCAATGCAAAGTCCTACTTGTGTGTATGTGTGTGTGTGTTACCTATCCTGCTGAGGAGATTTTTCCGGGCAATAACAAAGGCCAGGATGTCAGAATCAACTTCCTGATCTCCAGTCAGTGGAATGGAAGAAGACGTGAGGGTTGTTGCGGAAAGGTCCCTGAAAGGTACTTGTGGTTACTCCAACATGCCAAGGGTTGAAATTTGTCTTTTTTTTAAAAAAAAAAAAAGTGGTCATGTTTGTTTTGGAGCAGGCACAAAAAACAAGTCTTCATGTGACCCTGCATTGAAACATGTAAACTGTTCACGGAGCAAAAGTTAAAGCAGAAACTTTGACAGAGAACAGCTCCTTGTGTTTCAGAGCCTCGCTACAGAACAAAAGTGGGTCTGTGCTGCGAGTGCTTGTTTAAGAGGAAGCATATACATATTACAGCGAGTGTTTAACAGTGGCTGTAAAACGGAGCTTTCAGCATCTGGGTTCAAGCGAGACACTTTTGATTTGTGAACACTACTCGCAGACGTTACTTCACAAAGACATTAAAATTTATGACGGCTCTCGTAAGTGAAGAAAAAACACAGAGCAGCTATAAAATCTGCAGGTCTGGGCTGCATGTATGAATTTAGGAGTAATTGCACATATGCTATTGTGTGTGTATGAAAGTATTAATTGCAAAAATTAGCAAAAATAAGTAAAAATTAGGCTTGATTTCAGTTAGTAGGAGTCACAGCTCATTTAATAGATGCCAGAAATATAAATTTCCCAAGCTACACTATTTCAGTCTTCTAATTAGCTTTTCAATGGAAGCAAAAATTGGTTTAATTCACATATTCTGGATGCTTTTTAGGTCTGTGATAGCCCTCTGGATAATGTACCTCCAGCATGAATTCTTACTCTCCTCTTGGGACGTGTTCCAGGCTGACCAAACTGGTGCTGGACATTTGTCTATGGGTTCAAGACAGCTGGAAGTAAGACCAATTGAGTTATTTCCACTCTCAGCTTTTTTTTTAAAAAAAATATTTAGTTTACAAACTCCAATGTAGTACAATCTAAACATACTTTCTGAAATAAAAAAAGAGATAATTAAGAACTGACTGACCTCAGATCAGGAGCAGAAGAGAGCGAATTGTCCGGATTTGTGTCCTGCTTTGACGGAGTCTCCTTCATTGTGCTGCTTAGCTCAGGAGCGCTGTGGAAGAAAGCAGGGCCTTTCATAAAGATGGAGATAACGTCAAAGTAATACCACAGGTTTGTGTTATAAACATGGAAGTTATCTGTGTCCTCTTCTTTATACCACCAGATGGAGCTACAGCATAGAGTAGTCAGAAGGTTTTTTTCTGCAGGTTCATCAAAATTAAACACAAAGTTTCTTTTTAAAACACTGAGAAGAGTATGCCAGGAGGCCAAGTATTGCTTTTTAAACTTTTTTTTTCCTGTTTCAACCACATATGACATGTCTGACTTTTATTCCATTGTATTGTGTAAACAATTTGTGTTTTATCGTTTTTGTTTCATAACTCAAGATAAACCTGCTGCTGGATTTTACACTCGCAAAATAATCCAATTAACAATTCCTTGTCAATAACTTTCTCGTACACAGGTTACTTGGAGAGAGAGGACGTCGAAGTTTAATGGTGTTTTTGTCCAATTTTTGTGTAGATGCATCTTAGGCGTGCAGAAAAATATTGATTCTAGTGAGTGGCTGACATTATCTGTTGTAATCACGCTTCTAATGCAATACCCAAACAAAAACTTCTCCTTTCATGTTCTTGTTGCAGAAATTAGAATGTAGAAATTAGATCTGGCTGGATGTTTAGGCTTGACCTTTTGAACAATTCGACTTGATTACTTTGGGCCCTCTAGCAAGTTTCTTCCAGGCTTGTCCTGCATTCAACTCAAGCCCTCTTTGGTCATGTAGAACTAGAGAAACATTCCCACAGCAGGATGGTGCCCCCATCATGTTTAGTAGTGGGGATTTTATGTTAAGGGTGATGATCATTGTTATTTTTTTTGCCACAGAATGTTTTGCATGTTGGCCAAAAAGTCCAGCTTTGGTTTTTTCTGACCAGAGACCATTCACCCACATGTTTGTAGTGTACCCTGCATGGCTTGTGGGATATTTTACAGGATTTCTTATGGCTTTCTCCTTCCAGCCCCTTTATAGAAGTCAGAATTGTGGGGTGCGCCAGCCTGGCAACAGATGCAGCTTCTGCAGAGCTGCAAAAGCCCTCTTGAGTGCTTCTCTGATTAAAGCTTCCCTTCAAAAATGATGTATCCTTTTCCGTTCACTTCACACACATTGTGAACATACGCTGAAGCTTGTGGTTGGAAAATGGAAAAATGGAAAAAGTAGTTTTCAAAATTGTGATGAGAATAATTTGATTTCTCTGTTCAGCTCTGAGCGAGCTTCAAACTATGACACATGTATTAAGTGCAGTTTGCATAAGGATTTTACACTCGTGGATTCTGCAATTTCTTTGTTCTTTCCTTCTAGTTTTTTTCTTATTTCAAAGTGAAAATAAAAGAATCGGCAGCAAATAAAACTCAACAAAATAGACAAAGCCTTCCTGGTTGCATTATGTCAGCAAATAAAGTAACATATTGTAAAACGGCCATAAACACTCGCTAATAGCAGACATGAGAGGAATCGTTTCCAGGGCAGTTTCTGTGATCGGTCTCGGAGGAAAGCGTTGACAAACTCTGGGCTCATTCCCTCACTGTGTGTGCATTAATAACTGTCATCAGAGTTACTGTAGATTTAAGATGGTAAATATGGGCTGTGATTATGTTGTGAATGTCCTCTGGCTGACGGCGTCACAGACAGCAAATGCACACAAGCGCCTGAAAGTGATGACAAATATTCAATGTCTGTTCCGTGGAAGCCAGCAATCAGAAGGACGCTGTTGAGTAATCATCTAATTATGAAAGTGTAAACATTAACGTATTTTGTAGAAATATCTAACTGACGACAACTTTTTTTTTTGTGCAACTTGTGATAAACAAGTCATCTCAATTTAAATTTAGTCAGAAGGTATATATTTTTGAAGGTGTTTAGCAGAATGAATGAATGAATATACTTTATTAATTCCAGAGGGAAATACACATCTCAGTACAGTTCATGAAGTAACATATATTTGGTTGTCTACAGTTTTTCTTTTAATTCTTTGAAAAAAACAACACATTCTTCCCAATAATTTTTTTCAATTTTGGGGCCAAAAGGGCAAAAAACATCATTTCAGAATTTAAGAAAAAAATAGTTTGTTACTTCTCTAATTCGGACAAAATGCTAGTCAGCGTACCTATGTTAGTCTCCGTGAATTTAAAGGAGCTCTGGATTGCAGCTGGTTATTTGTCCAAGGATTTCCTCGAGGTTTAAAAACAAACACTGAATAAAAAGAGAGGAGGGGATAATTGTCTTGCTATGTGCTGAAAATCAGCTGCAAAGAAAACAATGAAAAGACCAGAGATAAAGGAAGACTTTAGTTGTGTAATCTGTTGTCGTTTGACAAAACCACATCACCGATTCTTCATCTGGGATTTCAAAAATGTAACAAAACAAGTAAAAGAGGCTTTTGAGACAGGTGTAAAATAATTCTCAATACTCCTAATTGGTAGAAAAGCAAAACGTGAATATATAAAGATATAGCCGAAAATGTCTTACCAAAATCCTGGAGTTGCCAGGTGAAGATGGTTGCAAGGTTTCATTTTGAGATGCAGAGCTATTTCTTGCTTCAGGTTCTGACTCAGATTCCTAATAAAAATGTTTTAAAAATTACTAAAACATTTCTACAACAACTATCAACAAAAACAGCCTAACAGAATAACGTGAGCATGCTACATACATCTGACAGATAAAAGAAAGCACCTCTGATGCTTTACTGCTCTGGTTCGTCATTTAGCAAACGCAAAGTTTAAGCAAGTGCATGTGTGCGTCTAATACTGGATCAACGCTGTTGGGCTTAAGCTGGTAAGAAAAATACTCAGCAAAGCTGCATGTGTGAAGTCTGTACACATCCTCATCGTCTGTCATTCAGAAATTCATATCCAAATGTTGCCGAGATAAAAGAGAGAGAAGCTCCTATCTCCATTCATAAGGTCAGAGGAATTTTCTCCTCAGATGTTCTTGGTTTACATCTTCGTTTTGGCTGGTTGCCTGAAATGTGCTCAGCGGTTGTCCAGGCTGAGCAAAGCGTGAGTTATCAGACTCCTCACTAAGTCAGTGCTACAACTGAATCCTTTGCCAGAGGTCCTCTCTGCAATCTTTTTGTATATTAGACTAAAATATACTCTGACTCATGTTATTATCCACTCTGTTAGTGTTTGAGTCACATGGAATTCAGTGTTAAATAAATAAATGCATCTCTGTTTGCCTCCTACTCTTCCTCCCACTACGTCCCATTTAGTTTGTGACAAACAAGAGGCAGCAATCGACACATTTGTCCGGTAGTCTACAGGCTAAACGTCAGCACTGCTCAAAACACCAGTATGGCAAGAAACACAGTTTATAAAGAGAAAAACATTGATACAAACCTAGCACAAGAATCACATTTTTTGTTGTTTCATTCTGATCAGAGCAGATTTACAGCTCCTAACAAATTTTTTCATAAACTTTGAACTACTTCACACTTTGTCTCAAAGTACTAAAGCCCTTCCATTTGGATACAGTGTTCTTTATTAATTTTGGCAAGCATAATATTGATGCCACTGTTATTTTAGTTCATTGTGTGTATGCATATTTAAAATGTTTGGATCTGTTTAGTGATGGCCATCAACATAAAGTCTCAACGGGACCGCCGGCTCTGCACCAAGCTCTACATCTAAGCGCATGCTAGTTTGCCTGCTGGTCTAAAACAAGTTTTTTTGCCTGACCCCTGCCCTGACCTGAGGTCATATGATTCTATAGTCGTCTTTCTTTTATTTGACGCTTATTGCAACACAGTTGCAGTGGATTTGTATTTAGAAGTGTCAAATAAAACATGGGGTGAAAACCTATGCATTTATCTTTCCAAGTTCCTAGTTGTGAAAAGGTTTGAAAACTCTGCATTAATGTTTTCTTTTCAGCTACTACAGTTACACACTACATTGTGTTGCTTTTTTTTTTTTTTGTTAAAAATATACTGACGTTTGTGGTTTTATTATGACAAAACATGAAAAGTCTCCGGGTATGAAAACATTTGCAAAAGGCAAGGTAAGATGCATTGTCACAAGGATAGAAAAGAGGCCAGTCACCTGCAGAATCGAAGCCTCCTGACTCCACCACTTCAGGAAATCCTTCTGGATCTTGACCTTCACCTGTCCATCAACAGCTGCAGATGCTCGATCTCTGTCCTCAGTGCCTTTAGGCGACCAAGGTTGCTGTTGTAGCTGACAAGGGATATGAGCAGTGCAAAATTCATCTTTAGTTGACGTTACACAGCACCTGCTGCGTTCAATCAGACCAAGCAGGGTCTTTGGGGGCGGGGGAACTGGAATAACATTCGGTAAGTTATTTGAGACAACTCACGTCACTTTCTCTTGCTTAATTTGTTTGCAGAGGCTTTCTTCCAGGGGGTCGTTCTCCTCCCCGTCCTGCGTATCATTCCCTGTCACAGCTATAAAGCAATTCAATTTAAACTTGCAGATATTTAGAAATGTGCGTCCAGAAGTAAAATGTAAGTAAACTGTTATTTATGAACTCTTTCTGAGGTTGAGATTTAAACTAACAAGAAAATTCCTTTGACGTCAGAACCAGAGGAAAATGTTAGCATTATGACCAAATTTTCTCATCAAAGCGTGCATGTTAACAGATCAAAACCATCAGAAGAGGAGCTAACAGAGTGTAGTTTTGGTATTTAAGCTTGCAGTCACTGAGACCTTCGGTAAAAGCTTTGAAGTGGCAGCTAATGCACACACCAGACAAAAGCAGCCAGAAAGTTTGGGGTTTCCTATCCTTTTGGGAGTGACGAGTTTAGAAAAACGATAAAAAAAAGATATTCCATTTGTCAAAATTTATACACTGATATGACATCAGTGTATAAATGTTCAAAGGCGCTTCAGGGGGAAAGCTGAAATCAAACTCATACGATCGTGAAACAACTCCTCCGCCCCATGCCGGATCCTCCACCATACATAACAGTGGGCATGTGATGTTTATCTGCTTCTTCATTCTGTGTTTCACGCCACACACATCTGGAGAGGTTGTAGCAAAAAAAAACGTTGAATCTTTCTGTGCCGGGAGGACATGCGTCAGTTAAAGGTCCAGTTTAGAAAACCTCCACATCTACATTTGTGACAACAGGCTTTCTTGTGGCCTTCTTCTAAACAGACGGTTTACATGACTTGGACAGACTCTAACGAAGGCCTGGTGCCACCAAGATGCAGCTGCTCTCTTTCAGTGAGCTTGTCAACTTTATTAACCTTTCTTATCCTTGTTTGTCACAGTTAAAGTATTTTATAACTTGTTTATTTTTTTTGGTTTTCTTTTTTGCTCTAAATGTAGAAATGGGAAAGTTTATAAAATAATATATTTGCCTGTCCTTACATCTGCTTCACATGCATCGCATATTCTTTTTCATTTTGAAGGATGGTTAGAATGAATTTGCCTCTATTTTAAATCACATGTATAACCCAGAAACAAAAGAGATCACTGATTGCAAAACACAAATTAAAATTAACTCGTGTTAGTTCATTTTGACTAATGTTCAAATAAAGATAATTTTTTTTTTTATATATATTTACGCAATAGATGTCTACGGTATAGGTACATAATAGGTCTATTCCTGGCAGTTCCTGGCCTACTGTGGGATTTCCTTCCCTACTACATAACTGTACATAGATCTTAGAGGCTCTAAAGAAAGTGAACCATTGTGCAGGTTGAACATACACGTGAGTTATCTCGTTCAATCATGTAAGTTTTCATTTTCATACCCTGAGCTGCTCTTTGTCTCCTCCGAGTCTCCAACTGCTTCTTCAATTCAGCTGAAGTCAAAGAAGAATGAAGACAAAAATATGTTAGATTTTCAACATTAAATGTGTTTTCAAATGATCTTTTTACATAATCTCTTTTGCAGCCTGTAAGAGATACTGAATGGGAAGCTGAAAACAAAATCTGTTTGTCACCATAAACCCGTAGCAACACTTGAAGCCTTTTCAAGAGCATTTCCTCAGTTTGTGATTTTAACAAATATGTTAAAATGATGTTTAAAAAAACTGCAATTATTTTTTATATTTCTGCTTTTGACTGAAGAGCATTTTGGTTCAGAAACCAAAACAAAATAATTTTGGCTTAGAAATATATTTTTAGGAAAAAATATTTAGTTTTAGAACAAAAATTTTAAATACAATTTTCTAGAAGTCCAATAGTGTGAATTTAAATTATGGAAAAACTATTTAATTCTTTATTAGTTATAGACAGTAGAAGAACGATTGGTGTAGATTCCTAGTCATGAAGATTAGAACAATTAACCTATCCTTATATAATGAGATATATGAACTTTTGTTTCTTTTTTCTGTGAGTGTGATCCTGGAGTCTATCTGCTTCAAGGTTCAACATTTTCAAAGAAATTCTTTATATGTCACTAACAACAACCATTAGCTGTGTTATTGTTGGGCGTCTATCACCTCAATCAAGTCAGACCCTGACACCGACATAATTTCCACTCACTAGAAATAATTTCTGGACCGTTCTCTGTACGGTTGTGAGATGGCTGTGTGATCATCTGGGTAGATCAGCAGTTTCAGAGACACTTAGACTGGCCTGTAAAGCCCCAACAGACATGGCCTGTTCAAAGTCACTTAAATCCCCAGCGCTTCCCAATTATGACGCTCAGTTTGAACTTTGGCAAATCGTCTTCACCACGTTTGGATGAGTTGCTAGGTTGAGAGTGTCTGTAGCTATTTGTGCAAACAACACCAGGAATAAGCATGAAGGGGAGATTTGGGTTTTTTGGGGTCACAAACAAACAGACATCTAGGGTAGCAGAATGGCAGTGTCTGTGATTTTCTTTAACAATCCCTTAGGTCTCATACATAAAAACTGCTCAGTAATTGAGCCCTGCAAAGTGATGCTATGTCCAATCTAAAATCAGAGGTTTAAGCTCCATAGATGAGAAATCCAGATGAAGTACCCTCTTGTAAAAGTACCTTTACACTGAATACCACCCAGGCTGTCCTACAATAGTTGGACTGAAGTGATTCTAAACCCACAAGGTTTTTGCATTTAGTCAGCATTTTCTTTCAGAAAGCTTTAAAATTGTTTGCAAAATGCCAGTGCAACCAGTTCGTGTTTCCAAGCGCATCACGAGCACTTTCGTTCAAAGTCAACCGCTTTAGGGGTTTCTGCAGACAGCAGAGACTTGAACAGATGAAGTGAAACATTATACAGGACACACAGAGTCATATGGTGCCTGTGACAAGACTGTTTTTCCAAATGGTTATGAGGTATGAAGCAGAGTTTGGGATCCTCTCATTTGGGTAGCTGAGAATGTAAATGATCTGAGACGCCCTGTGGCTTCATTTTGTGGTCAGGTGGGTAGCCTGGGTCTTCTCTTACAAACACGACACTCTAAAACACGCCTACTGATGTCGAGTCTGCGTCTTCAAAAGAACATTAAAGGATTAAGGAATGTTTAAACCATCACTCTAAGAGGGGAGTTCATAGAAACATGATGAGCGCACTGTCTGTGTTGTTTAAATCTATCATAGCATGTACATAAGCATTTCAGAATCCCCAACACTAAGAGCAAAACAAAGGAACCACAGTGGGAAATTCCTGTGATGTACTATTACGTAGTGTAGTAGTTGTGGCCGCAAATCTGTAATATCTGACAAGTCCTGCGTGCTGGCTTTGTGGAGCAGTAAAACGCAGTCGCCAGACAAAGCACCACAGATTCGACTTTAATGCAACTGAAATCCTGGCAATAACCTGCTTCTATAGCCGCCGCTTTATATGGCAAAAAAAAAAGAAAAAAAATGCACTGCATCTGCAACAAAGTGAAAAAGTTGATGAGAACCGCATGCATAATACTGTATAAAATGTTTTACACTCCTGGAAAAAAATCTAAAGTGAGCGAGTAACAACGCAACAAATCACTTGTTGATAAAGAACAAGCAGAAAGTGTCCACTCAGCACATACAGAACTGACATTATTCTCACAATGTCCCTTATATTTGTGACACACTGCAAATGAACTTTGCCGAATCAAAGGGTTTTAAATACACAGTCCAGTCACATTAATGTGACCACCACGTACTTTCCACTTCAGAGTTAAATAACCAATCACAGAAGGCAGGTGGCAGCACAGTGCAGTTGAGCGTATATAAAGGGTGTGTGTGGGCTTCGGAAAACATTTCAATCGTTGGCGTAATGCAGAAACGAAGCGATTTATCCGACGTCCAAAAGGGCATGATCATTGGCTTTCGGGCCAAGGGTGGAAGCATTTCCG